>OW028753.1:23757500-25007500 GCA_932294355.1 Aporophyla lueneburgensis
ATAAAAATTAAAAAATATATTTTTTTTTAAACCGAAAATACCTACAGGTTTGTACGGAACCCTCGGTGCGCGAGTCCGACTCGCACTTGGCTGGTTTTTTTTTTACTGTAGTAGGAGTGTTGGCAGGTGGTGATATGTATTGTTATCGCCATGAGAATAAGACATATGTTTGATGTTTATACGTAGTATCAAACATTTAAATATCATCGTTTATTAAACCATTATGTAACATAATTAACTATATATTATATTATTGATTTAAATATACTTTCATGGCTGGCCAAGCGCAACACGTTATACTCATGCGACAAATATACTGTGAACATCATATTGGTGACGCATACCCATAATCCAAAATAAAGCCAAAATTTCAAGGCGCCTAAAGAAGTTTTCACTTCATCATCATCCTTATATCAGCTGAAAGATGTCCACTGCTGGACATAGGCCTCCCCCAAGCACCGCCACGTTGACCGATTCTGCGCTCACTTTGTGCACATGTTTTCACTTCATTTATTGTAAACTAGCTTTTGCCAGCGGCTTCGCCCGCGTGGAGGTCGGAAATTATCCCGCGGGAACGTACTACCGGGATAAAAAGTGGCCTATGTCCTTTCTCAGGCTTTAAACTATCTGCGTACCAAATTTCATTTAAATCGGTTCAGTAGTTTTAGCAGGAAAGCGAGACAGACAGACAGACAGAGTTACTTTTGCATTTATAATATTAGTATAGAAGTATAGATAAAAGCTATAATAATTATTATAAAGTAATTACAAACACACAAAAAAGACTAATAATAATCATCGTATCAATTTCATTTACATTTCAATCAATCACGGAAAACAATCAAATGTTGTTATTGACTTGGCTGAAACGGGATATCTTTGTTTATTGACCTTCGCGTCATTATGAACTGAACAAGGCTAACTAGGATATGTTTAATTCCTTTTTATTCGGAATTGGCCTTCAAACCACATATCCGATGTATCAAAATATTTTTATTTTCTCTTTTCGCTACGTATACAAAAATACGTAAGTACAAGTGAAATTAGATAGCTTTGTCGTACAGACGCCACCAGGTCAAGCTACCCGAAACTGTCAATTTTTCCCAATGAACCTTGAACCTAATGCTCTAGAAATAAAGTCGAAAATCTATCAAAGAAATCTGACAGATTGTAGTAGCTTGATGTGTTGGCGTCTGTACATAGCGGTTTCACATTGGAAAACACAATAAAATGGAGAAAATCTGATTGATTGCATGAAAAGCGAACATTTTTTTTTTCTGTTCATGAAATGATAAGATTATGTATTTCTAATAGTTTACAAGTCTTAAGAACTCCACGAGACTGGCTCAACCATGTGTGGAGTCCGCAAGTTTAAATATTATATTTCCCAATAGTATAATTAATTTTAACGGTTGTTCATTTGTACTTTAGATAAAAGGAAATATAAAAACATTATTTGGTTTATGAACGATATATTATTATGTCCTTGGTATCATTAAAATGCTTATAAATTAATATACAGGATCAGTTTTTATCCAGTGCGCAAATTGTATCCATGAATTCAGCGTATCATAAGACGCCCCAGTGTAGATTTTCGTCAGTGATACAAAAAAAAAACAGCTCTTTCATACATTTTGACCCTGTAGGTATTGCATTTTTTTATGAAACAGCAGATTTTTTTTTGTTAAACCGACGATAAAAATTCTTCGCAGATGGGGGTCTAGAATCGCGGTATGTCGTCACGCTCTAAAAAATTCGAAGACCTATGTGAGCACCACCAATCTTGATCCGCGTGGTGCATTACGGTCCACTCCCTCTCAACGAGCGGAGGCCTTTGTCCCAGCAGTGGAGAACATTACAGGCTGAATATGCTCTCTGTGATTTAGGTGCCTAAACTTGTCTTCAGTCGCGCAGTCGGGTAAAAAGGATATCCTCTGTTAAACCTAGATGTCATCATTCTCTTTGAAAAATGTATGATCAAGACTATCTTTTAATTTTAAATTCCATTTTCCGAAATTTTCCTGACTATGACTATCTCCTTCATGACTATAAAAATGGAGAATTTATTGTTCAACAAATAAACAGAGCTTAAGCTTCACTGACGTAATAAACACAAATAATAAATGAAGACCAAGAAATGCCTACAGTTCCACAGTTAATTGTTACCATTCCGAGATAGACATTGTTCATTCAAGAGGAAAGACGGGGTTATTCACAGATAACAGAGTGGCAATTCTCTCAGAAACACAATAAGTAAGGATATTCACTTGATTGCCCGATAAAAGGCACAAGCCCTTAGCCGATATTACGTAACAACCCAACAAGTTGGAACGGCCAAACAAACTCAAAGATTATATTAATTTAATGAAAAAAATACGTCGTTTCTTCAGGAAATTGCCTTCAAACCCACGTATCATTACTAAATTACATAATTTTTTTTTTCATAAAAAATTCAGAATTATATTAAAGCTACTTACTTAATTTTAGACGCCAAAGTAAAGCTTCGTTTACACTTGACGGTCTCCGAAGTTGAAGAAAATTGAGCGTGACGGCGGATTGAATTTATTATTGTGACTTCGAAATTGGCCGAAAGTATTTTAATTAAATTAAAGTCCACTTTGATGAATGAAATGTTATAAAGTACTGAATGGAATTTGGAACACATTGTGGCGTGGTATCCAACTGCCGTTGGTCATATTTTCACTCATAATTGTTTTATGATTCTTTAAAAAACAACATTCTTATTCGGCTTGATATATAATTAGTTAAACTAAAAGAAAGAAAAATAAACCATTTTCGAAGATTCAATTTGTTTAGTTGTTTTTCCGTGACATTAATACTAAATCCATATGTTCGCTAATAATAATGTAACGAAATTCCTGATATGGATTGAATTTTATTTTAGGCGTAGGCTTCACAAATACGTTATATATACCTAATGTTTACAAAATATAGTGACACATTTTATAAGATTACGGTGGAGCCTCTAGCCCATTCTTCTCCATATGAAACTACAAGAAGAGGCAATTTTGACGTTCAAAAGTTCCTTTAATTTTGTTTAGATTTTGAAACTGTGTCACATGTAAAACAGTGCGCTGCTACGGCGTAGCAACCACGTAGCTCAGTGCTACGAACTTGTGGGAGATTTATAAGCAAAAGGTTTTAGGCCTAACTCTGCACATGACTCTAGACTCTCTACAATAGAAATTATTTATCGGCCGTTTCTTTGAAAAGTGCAATAGCTATGCGGTCAAAAAGTATGGAACAGCATATTTTTTTATTTGTCACAAAATTTCAACGCAGCGGGATTTAGAATTATGAACTGATTAAATCATAACAGGTTGGTAATCGGTGTATAAACGTCGATATTAAGTTTGGTTTTTTTCCAGCAAAGGTTTCCTCCAGACCCTCCCAAAGTTTTCGATTGTGAGATTTCCTTCTCCATATCGTAACTGCTGTCAAATTTGGATGATCCTTTCACCTACGTAACCGTATTCCTATTTTCCACATCCCCTAGAATACCACTCAATGACGTTTTGGGCCTATTTCTCTAGTTTGCTTCGCCCATTGCCTTTTGGGTTTGTTTACTGAGAACATCTCGTCTCATTTACCGTCATGTCTCAAGACTTGTATGAATGTGAAGTGTGACGTGTCAAAAGTCTTTGACAAAGGGAGCTATGCAACACTACTCTGTTGCATAGCTTCCTTGGAGTTTACCTGCGTGATCAGTGAGCGAATCAGGCATGAAGAGATCCGCAGCAGAACCAAGAAAACCCACAAACTAAATTGGCAGTGAATAGGACGAATGCAAATACGAAACTCCAGGCCAAAATTCTGACCCCGCAGTGTATCATTAAATTAGAAATTAAACCGTGTGAATTGCTTAACTTTACGAGTTTGCCAAATTTTGACTGCTATAACCGTTAGCTAATGCATTTTAGTTTGCAAACTAGCTTTTATGATAGAGTTTCGGCATGCAGTACGATAGTTAAATAAAATTGTTATAAAGGGTATGTTTGTTGTCTATCTGTGGTTACTTATATTAATATGTGGTGATTTTTTGTGAGATTTTTGTAGGGGGTTTTGTTTAGGACCACTGATCTAAATTCGAAAATTCTTTCATTAGTAGGAAGCTACATTATTGTCAAGTGACTTATGATTGTGTCAAAACAAAAAAAGAATAATAAATAGCATGACCAATTCGCGGGCAGGAAGTAGTTGTTAGACGTATTGGTAAAACGGATAATATAGTGAAGCATATACAGAGTTACTGCTGGTATGAAAAAACATACGAGTACACCACATTGATGTGGTGTCACATTGATAACATTAATAGCAAAGAATAACACTTCGAAATTCCAAAAAAAAAACATCTTAAAACTTAGTAACAATTCACAAAAGTACTGTAAAAGAGATGGCTAAATGAGTACCCTCAGAATGTATTGGAATCTCACATTAACTCGTAATATTTAAAAATTCATTAATGAATTATTTAGTGTTTATTAATTTCCAAGAACTTTCGTGAACTGTTTAGCATAAAAAAGTATCTTAATTGCTTTTTAAGCTTTTTGATTGACATGTCAAGGGGAAATAATACAGTACTACAAGCTAGGGAGGGGTCATAGCGCTTTTCAGAATGTCAAATGGAAACTGATTAGATTTTTGATAACTGCTATTAAAACGATTTACTGTCTGAAACTAAATAGTTTTTGGCGGGAATCAACGGCGTTCAATTCGGTGTCCTGTTTAGTGATTTGTTATTGTGTTTTCAGCAGTTTTTGATTCGGAAAATAGGGTAGTTTTTAAAAAGGCACATTCCAATTCAAGGCACATTCCATTGGGCACGCCACAATTGCGGCGGTAAGTCCCCTCTTTGAGGAGTGGATAGAGAGGCGTCACGGCATCCTCACTTTCCGCCTGAGGCAGGTTCTCACCGGGCATGGGTGCTTCGGTGGGTTCCTGTTCAGGATAAAGCGGGAGGATACGCCCGGGTGTTTTCATTGTGAGGATCGTCTAGAGGACACGGTGGAGCATACGGTGGAAGTTTGCCCTGCCTGGGCGGAGCACCGCCGTGTCCTCGTGGAGGCGATCGGCGGCGGCGACCTCTCGCGTCCGGGCCTGGTGCAAGCCATAGTACGGAGCGAGAGGGAATGGGAAGCCGTCACATCCTTCTTCGAACCAGTAATGCTCGCGAAGGAGGAGGCGGGGCACGTGAGGGAGAGGTAGTCTCTGCGCCCTCACGTCCCTAGCCGCCGCAGGAGGAGACGCCCCGGGCGTCGGCAGTCGATAGCGGACTCCCGGCCACCGTAGGCGCGAGCTTGCGGGCGGCGAGCAATGGGTAGCTCGCCACCCGGTAAGGACCAAGCTCGGGTCGACGGCGCGTAGTGTTCCACGCGCGCCTCAAAGAGATGTCAGCAGCAGTGTAGGGGTCTACTAGGACCGATGCCTGCTGGGGTCGCGTGATTGTTCGAAAGAGATACCGTGAGCCTGGCACATGGGCAACTGATGGAACACGGGTGGGTTTAGTCAGTAAAGTTCTGACACGCCCTCCCGCTCCGCCCAGAGCGGTAGAAGTCAATTGATGAATTCCCATCCAGAAAAAAAAAAAGACACATTCCATTTCCAATTTTTCATTCAAGGAATGTGCCTCGTCTTTTAATCTTACTATCTATATTGTTTCGAAAAATATTAAGTAATAATAGTAATAGTGGACGAAAAAACTGTTTATTTTCAAACTCTTTCGATTAATTTATCGATTCTTTTACACATGAAGTTCAATCACATCTCTATCATAAAAAGCAAACGTCAGATGTCAGACGTCGTTTGGGCGCTTTCCCGTTTGCTTGTTCGTTGTGTTTTTTTATTTTGGATTTTCACTGATCCACGCTTGTTTATTAGACTTATTGTGTGTGCTCACCTACCTACTGACCTCTTGCTACCTAGTCTACACGGGCTTGACTTTCAATAAATTCATCATGCGATACATAAACTGCGGTAATTCAAAAGCTACGGGTGATGTTTGTTTATTTGGCCATACCATGGTGTCCATAAATTGTGGCCGCTCTGTGAGAAGTATACAACGCCATGCAGTGGAAAGAAACGATTCAGTGATACAGAATTTATCAACGTCACATCCAGTCACATCAAAATCGGGTAAATTTGCTTGGACCTGGATCTAAACCTGAACCAATACCTAAACCAGTACCTAGACTTGTATCAGAACAGAAATTGAACCTACCAAATTAAAATGGACTGCAAACACCTCCAGACACTGCATTGAAGAAGATTCATAGATTAAAGAACGAATAAATAAATCATATTTTAGTTGTTTTATTTCAATATATTATATGTCCTTGGTTACTCACTGCGTTCGTTATCTAGTTTAGGCCGGTTTTATTAAATACCACGCAGCAACGCGCGCAAGAAAAGCACTCAGACGGAAGGATTTTCCTAAATTGATTTAAATCTGTTTGTTGATACATCAGTACAAATAGACTGACAAAAAACGCACCAGGGGGACTTAGATTAGTTAGATTTAAATAATGTGTAATACTTAGCAGAATTGTTTACCTACCTGAAATACAAAAATCATACACTTGTTTGGGTCAGTTAATATTAATCCTTATTTTCAAACGTGCATAGCATTTCAGCCACTTATTTATTTTTTCTGTGAAAACTGTCTTTGTTTCAACTTTTTACAAGGGTATAATATGTACTATACACGCGAGCGGGAGTGGTTTTCGCGCAGATTGTAGAAAACGTTTTGTGTTACGTTTTTGGTGCAATTAACTCTTTGTTGATATTTACTCAAGTGCCACCGTGCGCAATGGGAATGGGGCGCTAGTCAAAAATACAAAATAATCCAGATACAACAGATGCAGATACGCTTAGGTAAAAGTTCATAGCAATGTCATCTGTTTGCAGTTTCCATACCTATTGACGTAGGAGTTACACGATAGCGATTTTATTTTTAAGATTGTAAAGAAATGAAAAGTTCCTGAAACAGTGTTTATATGAAATATTAATATTCAACTATTCAGCTTTACATATTGCTAGGTACCATATTTATAACTTGCCAGGATTTCACCTATACATCAATTTAGCCATGTCCTTTACGTGATTTTTCATTTGCTTTTCAGCTGCATAAGATACACATACAATACAGGTATAATATGAAAGTAACAGTATATTTTCAAAGCGGTGAAGGAAAACATCGTGAGGAAACCGGCTTGTCCTAGAACCAAAAATTCGAAGACATGTGACATCTACTAACCCGTACTGGGCCCGCGTGGTAGATTATGACCCACTCCCTCTCATCGAGAGGAGGCCTGTGTCCCAGCAGTGGGAACAATATAGGCTGATGACATGTATATATTCTAATACCTATAACTAGAAAGGTATTATAATATTATACAGAAATCGGAATTCAAATTATATAACTACAAACGAAATCGGAATTCTAATAAATTCAAAAGTTAGTCTTTAATACAACTCGCAAATTCGTGATCATCCAACCACCAAACCATGTGGTATGTAAAACCAATATCCGTATTCTACTGCATCCATCCGTGTAATGCGGTTCTCTGATAGGTCGGCACCGACTGAATTTTAATCACCGTCTGAAACTAGATGAAATATAAACTACCTACTACAATTTTGGAAATCTTTATTGACGAGTCCTTTTTAAAAAAAAAAAAAAAAAAATAACAGTCAGTCAGTCAGTCATCAAATAACGTCTCCCGCTCTGGGTGGAGCGGAATTGCGTCTCAGACTTTTACTGACTAAAATCCACCTGTGTTCCTTCAGTTGCCTATATGGCAGGGCCACGGTAACTCTTTCGAACAAATCTCACCACCCTGGCAGTATTGACGAGTCGTGGAGTGGATACCGCATATCGGTAAGCGTGGCGTGGGACGCTCCCCAGCTAGGTGGACCGATGACCTACAGAAAGTGGCTGTGACAGACTGGATGCGGAAAACATGGGAGAGGCCTATGTCCAGCAGAGGACTGCGATAGGGTGAGTTGATGGAACGTGCGAAATGTCCCACTATAATTGGAAAAAGGGCCAGGCACATGATGATCATAATTGGCAAAATATGGGTGTACTATTATATATTATAGTAAGAAGTATTATCTTATACCTTTAAACGAGCAATTCTTGTATATATATAATCTGAATCTCGGAAACGGCTCCAACGATTTTCATGAAATTTAGTATACAGGGGGTTTCGGGGGCGATAAATCGATTTAGCTAGGATTAATTTTTAGAAAATGTCGTTTTATACGTGTTTTCAATAATCAACTTTATCGATCATAAACTTTGTTTTTTGTTTTATTGGAAGAAAAATAACAAAATGTAATTTGTATTTAAATATAATATCTAAAAAACACAATTTACCAAAAAAAAAAATTAAATACCGAGCAAAGCTCGGGCATCCAGGTACTGTTATATTATACTACTCTTCCCGTGATCCAAAGGCTAGTTTTTTAGGGTTCCGTTGCCAAATGGCAAAAAACGGAACCCTTATAGATTCGTCATGTCTGTCTGTCTGTCTGTCTGTCTGTCCGTCCGTCCGTATGTCACAGCCATTTTATTCCGAAACTATAAGAGCTATGCTGTTGAAACTTGGTAAGTAGATGTATTATGTGAACCGCATTAAGATTTTCACACTAAAGTAGAAAAAAAAAACAATAAATTTTGGGGTTCCCCATACATAGAACTGAAACTCAAAAATGGTTTTTTTCATCAAACCCATACGTGTGGGGTATCTATGAATAGGTCTTAAAAAATGGTAATGAGGTTTCTAATATCATTTTTTTCTAAACTGAATAGTTTGCGCGAGAGACACTTCCAAAGTGGTAAAATGTGTGTCCCCCCCCCGTAACTTCTAAAATAAGAGAATGATAAAACTTAAAAAAATATATGATGTACATTACCATGTAAACTACCACCGAAAATTGGTTTGAACGAGATCGAGTGAGTAGTTTTTTTTTAAAACGTCATTAATCGTAAACCGCAATTTACCTTACATTCAATCAACTAAAATATAAAAATTAAAAAAAAAAGAAATTAAACCGAGAATACCTACAGATTTGTACGGAACCCTCGGTGCGCGAGTCCGACTCGCACTTGGCTGGTTTTACCTTGGCTTGTGGCTAAGTATTGCCATACAACGTGGTAATGCCGCCAGTCTCTTGGGTACATTACCAGTCGACAGCGATGCGGATGACATTTTCGACGCTATATTATGTTAATTAGTAAATAGTTTTAGTTTATTTTGGTTACAATTTTCTTTTTTAATTAATTTAAATTTGTAACCTATTACAAAATGTAAGATTGTGTTATTTGTGGTGAAAAGTGATAGGTGACATGTGGCATGCAGGGACGCGGGGCCAGTGCGGGTTGATAGATGTCATATGAATTCGAATTTTGTGTCTTAGACATGTCGGTTTCCTCACAATGTGCAGAATATAGCGTGCGAAAAGAACTTCGTTTCAATATTCCTGTCAATGGCGGAGAGAAAAGCGTGCGCGTTCGCTTAGAAATAAAGTAATTACTAAAACATCTGTTTCTTTTCCAGATGTGCTGACAAAAAAGATGGGTTACAACGGATTTAAAATTTAAATAAGGTTAGAGCCAGCACTTAAATAAATGAGGATTTGTGTCACAGGTGTTTAAGCTATTTCAGATTCTAATTTATAAAAGAAATCTATTTAAACATGCTTCAGGCGCTCCCATCATCCACCATAGGTACTATGATGGATGACTTATCGTTTCGGCTCGCTACGTGTCTCCGCTTGGGCGCACCTTGTGTTGCTCCGCACCGCTGTCACTGCGCTGAAGCTGTCGACAGTCTAGGGCACCATGGCCTGTCCTGCTGCAGGAGCGCAGGCCGCATAGCACGGCACACCAGCATAAACGATATTATTCGTCGAGCTCTTGTCACCACCGGCGTACCAGCGATATTAGAACCAAACGGCTTGGTACGTGACGATTGGAAGAGACCAGACGGCATGACGTTGTTGCCTTGGAAGGTGGGTAGGCTTCTGGTGTGGGACGCAACCTGTGTCGACACCCTTGCGCCATCTCATGTTCCTAGCACGGCGGGCTGTGCTGGCGCCGCTGCTGCGGCTGCTGAGACCCTCAAGCGGTGCAAATACTGTAACCTTATAGGTAACTACAGTTTTGGGCCGTTTGGAGTTGAAACGCTCGGGTCATGGGTCCTTTTTAAGGAAATTTCTCATCGGCTGGTCGACACTTCACGTAACCAGAGGGCTGGGTCATTCTTTGGCCAAAGAATTAGCATTACCATTCAACGTGGCAATGCTGCCAGTCTTCTGGGCACGTTTCCAGATGACAGTGATGTGGACGAGGTGTCCTTTGTTTTTGTATTTATTTGTATAGTTAGTTATTTATTTTACAATAGTAAGTCTGTAACTAATTAAGAAAAGTGAGTTTGTGTACACAAATGATTAAATTATATTTATACAAGATTAAATTATATTGCGCTATTTTAAACATTATCATTCATAAAATTATATCTAACAAATTTAATTTTCAGTGGAGAAGTCCTGTTATTACCTAGTTAAAAACCCTTCCTGGGTTTGTAGTTAGGTAATAATAGCCGCACAGTCGATCGATCAGTTTACGCTAAGCTTTGCCGCGTTTGGTCCGTGTTTGGATCTTTACATACCAAGACCCTTCCCCGCCTCGGAAAGCAAGTGGAAGCGTTGGTCCCGGCTGTCTTTCGTAGATTTTTGACAGTCGTTACTGGTTGTCAGAATACCGAAAGTCTGCATCCCGTTACACTCCGCAGAAACCGGGTTAAATGTTAAATACCAGATTAATCGCGAAATTCAAACCCTCTACATTTTATTTGCAATTTGCAGTTCAGTGTGTGTATGTTGAAGCAAATATTATTCGCTACCTCATCAAATAAGGCTAAACAGAATTATAATCATATTAATTAGCATTACTCTCCTTTTTTTTGGATGGGAAATCATCAGATGATGTCTCCCGCTCTGGGACGGAGCGGGAGGGCGAGGACCACGGCATCTTTTTCGAACAAAACTCGCGACCCTGGGGCAATACCACCTTTTTTTTTTGCATGGGAAATCATCAAATGACTTCTCCCGCTCTGGGCCGGAGCGGGAGGGCGTATCAGACTTTTACTGACTAAAACTCACCCGTGTTCCTTCAGTTGCCCATGTGCCAGGGCCACGGCATCTCTTTCGAACGAATCTCGCAACCACCCTCTGAGTTCTTTCAATCCCATTAAATGACTGTCAGTGTCAGTGGTAGGGCGTATGTTGACCAAAATACGTTTCGCAACCATAATACGCACGTATTTCATCATCATCATAATTCCAGCCGAAAGCCGTCCACTGCTAGACATAAGTGTTCCCCAATTAGGGACACTTTGCCATAATCGCCGCACTTGCTAGGTGGGTTGGCGATCGCAGAATGGTTGCAAAATGCAAAAAGAACGCTGCTACCCATTCTCTAGTAAGTCTACAGGAAGTATAGAGGTAAATAAACGTGATGATCAATTCTCGTATCCGTTTCTATGAGAAGAAACCTTTACCCTATAGTGGAACAACAACGAATCTGATATTTTAGTTGTAAAGGTCGTGTATTTCAATCTTGAACAGAAAATTGAATGAAGAGTTTATTTTAGACAAACTTGAGTATGGAATACAATCGATAAAAACAAATTGATGGTTATTGTGGAGACGTATCGATGAGTCTTACGTTTGCAGAGATAATAACTGTGGGGTTACCTTCTCGCGTCATAACCAAATGCGATCGTCGTGTGAGTACGCGATTTTTTGTATGAATTTAGATACACAAACGAGCCTTCATTCAAAATCAAAATTAAAATATTTTAGTTCATTTATACGTCAGACGCTAGAAAGTGCGAAATTTTCGAACTACACGCGAACGAAGCTGTAGCCGTAGTTATGTATTATAAAAAAGAGTGCCTCGATTGCATACTCGCGTAACAATAGCTTTTGGTCAGGACGCGGCCTAATACACAGGTAACGCAGATACAAACGTATAAAATTACAAGAATAATACAAGCAAAAGGAGTGTGTAGAGATCGTAGCAGGTGGCGTTCCATGGTTTCTGCCTACCCCCATGGGAAAAAGGCGTGATTGTATGTATGTATGTAATACAAGTAATAAAACAAGCACGAAACTAATAAGTACCTACTAAGAAATGTTTTCCACAAAAATACGACGAACATTGTTATTCCTAACTGTTACCTAATGCTCACCATGAAAACAGTCTGTTCTCAGAATTTCAGATAGCACAAAATTCAACCCCAAACACACATTTCATAAAATGTGACGCAGATATTGTGAAATGTACTGTAAGCAAAATCAAAACTCATTTATTCAAATTCAGTTGAGATTCGGCACGTTTCGAACTTCAAAAACAACTTTAGAAAACGGCAGCTTGTCAAAGATATACATTGTTTTCCGACACTACTTCAAAATCTGACCATCGCTTTATTTTCTATCACAGTAACATGACCCATAAATCTATTTCCCACACCGTCAAAAGTATCAAATTACGTACGTGAAAACCTTTTCCGTAGTTAGTTGAAAGCAAAAACAGAGAAATATTAATGTCGTAGGCACAAGGGACTCCATTAACTTAAAGAGTGACCAGTTTACCCTGGCCCATCATGGCGGCGCCGCTTGTGAAGAAAGCTGTCAGTGAAACGTCAAATTTTAAACGTCAAACTTAGTTCCTTCGTTTGCCGTGTGTCAAGATATGTTGGTTGAGTGAACGTTTACACAATTTGACGTGGGACAATGTAAACAAGATCGGGTAGGTACATCGATTCATGTTATTGAAACAGCCATATCGTAGCCGTGACGAGAAATGCGATGGCATTTGTTTTTTCGTGACGTCATTTATCAATGCCGATGGATAGCTCAATATTGGTAGCGCTGATTGTGTTTTGTTTTTGTGGACTTAATCATACGTATGTGTTTTTTATACATTACGTAGGTTGTATTTTGTTTATTGGTCATTTATAAGTTGGGAAACATGTATTGTCACCATAAAATAATACGAAGTCGTTTAAAATTGAACCTTATGTACCCTGTAATTCCTATTAAAAAAATGTTTAAGATAATCTTCAATTCATATGCAGTAGGTTTTATTATTAGTTCAAGAGTATTCCGTTTTGAACTAAAAACGCAACATTACCCCGCCTTTCAACGTATAATCGGAAGTCCCGAAAACTCATTCTATAACCCAGTTTGATCTGAAATTAAAGGAAAACTATATTTGCGCTGCACCCAATGAAACTAGTCTTTTCATCCTACGAATTCCAGGAAAATCCCACACGACAACTGAATAAGACATGGTTTCTTTTGTCAGGAATAGATATCGAACTTTCCGATAGTTTCCATTTGGTCCTAAGACCCGGATTGAGCCTCACGTAATGAGGGTAGAATTACTTATACATCATTGGATATTGTGGATTTCGGAAAGCAGGAATGAAATGATGTATACCTTTCGTGGTTAGAAAACTTTTATTTAAAATAGCTTCTGCCCGCGACTTCGTCCGCGTTAAATTTCTTTTTCCCGCGACCCTTTCCGTCGCGTCGAATCGCCTACCCGTGCGATTTTCCCCGTTTTTGCAACATTTTTCATTACTGCTCCGCTCTTCTTGGTTGTCGCGTGATGTTATATAGCCTGTAGCCTTTCTCGATAAATAGGCTACCCAACACAAAAAGAATTTTTGAATTCGGACCAGTAGTTCCTGAGATTAGCGCGTTCAATCAAACAAACATACAAACAAACAAACTCTTCAGCTTTATAATATTATATATAGTATAGATATGAAATAGAAAAGAGTGCCGATGGAAATAAACTAACAATTGATAAGACGTAATTACATAGGAACTAAATTAAAAAATATATATACTTTAGAAAACTACATTGTCTTTGGCTGTAATACGTTCGAGCCGTTTGGGGCTCAAACACTAGGGCCATGTGGTCCACAGTTCCCAGTTCATTTTTTAAGACATTGTCAAGCGGTTGATTGACTTTTTACGCGACCAGAGGGCTGACTTATATTTTGGTCAAAGAATCACCAGTGCCATCCAACGTGGCAATTCTGGCAGTATTACCAGCAAATTCCCTCTGTCAGCGATGCGGGCGAATTTTGTGTGTGTGTGTTTCTTTTCCCTCCATTTTTATATACATACATTCTACAAATTTCAAGTCTGTTAGTGTATAAATTATGCAAATATTATCGTTTTTGAAAATAAATGAACGTTATTAAACACGCTCTGAATAACAAAACAATCAAACGTAACTAAAATCTAACTAACAAGCGCAATTTAATTTTGATATATTCCAAAATCCGTTAAATTATTTAGAATTTAAATTAATTTTCAATGACATAATATTATGTTGTTATTATGTTGCCTGTCAAATGCCTTCTATACGCAGACGATCAAGTTCTACTTGCATCGTCAGCAGAACAGTTGCAAGACATGGTGACTGTAATGGATGAAGCATTTAAGATGAAAGGGATGAATATAAATGTGAATAAGACGAAGGTCATGGTGTTTGAAAGAGAAGAGAACGTATCGGTGTGTGATGTGAAAATAAATGATAAGAATGTGGAGCAAGTAAGTGAGTTCGTATATTTGGGGAGTTTTTTTACAAGGGATGGAAAGATTGATAAAGATGTGGAAAGAAGAGTGAATGCGGGAAATAAAGTAAATGGTGCTCTACATGCAATTGTGACCAACCAACTGATGTCCAATAAGGCTCGACTGGCTGTTCACAATGGCCGGCTGGCTTACATGTGCCCACAATAAAGATACTTTGACTTTGACTTTGACTTTGTACTGGTGCCTACGCTTATGTATGGGAGTGAATGTTGGGTGTGGCAAAAGAAGCATGAAAGTAGAATAAATGCTGTGGAAGTGCGTTCCTTGCGAAGCATGTGTGGTGTGACTATGAATGATAGGCTGAGAAATGATGTGATAAGAGAACGGTGTGGTTTAAAAGAAGATATAGTGACAAAAATTGAAAAAAGTATGCTTAGATGGTTTGGTCATGTTGAGAGGATGAATGAAGGACGACTCACAAAAGGTATTTACAAGGCAGATGTGAGTGGAAACACCGGGAGGGGACGCCCTAGGAGGACATATAGTGACCTTATTGGTGATGTTCTTCAGAAAGGTCAGGTGCGTAGTACTCGCAACCGGCGTGTGTGTATGACCAATTGTATGAACCTTAAAGAGGCAAAAGGAGTGTGTAGAGATCGTAGCAGGTGGCGTTCCGTGGTTTCTGCCTACCCCCATGGGAAAAAGGCGTGATTGTATGTATGTATGTATGTATAATATTATCTATTTGGTTAGAATGAAACTAGCACGCGCTCGCAAGCATGACGCGACAAACATTGTAACGGGTAAATAATTACCCGCTGAAGTACCGAGTTGGTATTCATTAATTAGTGAGATTGAACCGGTATAAATACAGGGTGTATTCGTTAGCTATCAATTATTTAACGATTGACGTCATTTTGCACGAGTTTGTGGTGTTTATTTCATGTTTCAGGTCACGTTTTATTTTACCTACAAACTGTATGTAATGCGCGCTAGCACGAAACTTGGCAATACCAGACTGTAAATAGTTTTTTTTTTATTTTTTAAATGAGGTCTTTCTGAGGTTGTATACGAAATTATGACGACTATGCAGATTTCCTAAATTAAAAAAATACTCGTTTTCTATAAGTTTTAATACTTTCTTTCTCTAGTATGAATTCTCAGCGTGTTTATTTCTACACTTGGTATCGAAAAGTGAAGCGCGGTATCACTTCGTGATATAAAAACCTGGTAAGAGTTCGGAGTAAGAGCGTTTGCAGACGACATACGATCAGAAGTCGATTGTTGTAGGTGGTAAATTAAACAGTAGGAATAATAAGTATCACCGCAAATGAAAAAAAAAAAAACCGTTACGCTTGTTGGACCGACCAAAAGTATGCCGCGTGCAAGCATGTTAAGGATTTCAAAAGAGGGTGTCTCTAAAAGTTAATGGGAAGGGACGGTTAGGTATCCTAAGCTTCTACAGACTAAGTACGAATATAAGAAAGGAGGTTCAAACTCCAGTCTCTCAGTCTGTTAAGTGGTCAGAAAAGAAGAGAGAAAAGATATCAAAAATATATATTTGTTAATGATTGTGTCTACCATTGAGTTTATGTTGGCCGAGATTGATCGTCTGTCAACTCATAGATCGTCAAAATCTCATCAGTCGATAATATTTTTCATTATATTTTTTTATACATGGTCAAATTATATATAGGGTGTATATATCAAAAACTCATCATAATCAGCCTATATTGTTCCCACTGCTGAGACACAGGCCTCCTCTCGGTGAGAGGGAGTGGGCCGTAATCTACCACGCGAACCCAGTGCGGGATGGTAGGTGTCACACGTCTTCGAATTTTTGGTCTTAGGACATGCCGGTTTCCTCACGATGTTTTTCTTCATCGTTTTGTGAGCAGTGGTGATGGAATTATTTACTGGGCCACCACTGCTCTCTATCTCAAAAATAAATAAACATCCTTCGACGGCTTAAAGTCTGATGTCCAATCGATCAGCTAGTATTGTAACTTTTTAAGCAAAAAAATATGTTTTTCTTTTTCGATATTAATATTCAACATATTTGTTAAGTATTACCAGCTTTTTTAAATTGACCCTGTATTCTTAAATATTATTATTTATTTTATTTAAGGATCCCCAACAAATGTTACATAAAACAATTACACAGATTAGATTACAGCGTTGTAACACACACTAAATGCACATTCAATTATAGGAAACCACAGCTTGCAATAGCGTCTCGGTTTGTTCTAAAACAGCTCTAAATGGTGTTGAAAACCACATCAGACCACTTCGTAACCAACACTAGAAGACCAAAGTGAACAAACAGAAAGACACGAAAAGCGACTCAATTTTATCCTTTATGAAACCAGTTATGACCCATATCAATTCTCTTACGGAAAATTGTAGCCTTAAAGGTCATCAGACAAACGAGATACATACTTGTGACGTCATAAGAGAACCGTTTGACCTTATTCCCGTATCATGTACATGTATTAGTGTATTCTGGTGTAAACGTGTTTCCATTTCGGTCCTTTCTGTCATTCTAATTTATTCATCTTCCTCGAACTCGTGGCACGGGATTATGTTCTTTTATTGTACGCTTCGTAAGGAGTTTTTTTGATTGGGTTCCTGAATAAAATAAATGTCAGTTTGTGTTTGCGTTTATTGTATGTAATGGAAATGCTGTTCGTTGGTAAGCGCGGCAGTTCAGTGGACTGAATTGGCAATTTTTTTCTTTAAAGTTAGTAATATTCAGAAGCAGAATCTTTTGAAAAAATTTAATTGTTTCCGGGACTTTTAGAAATTTTCGGTATGATTGTTTCTTCTATAAAATTTTGTGTGAATTGTAGATATTTGAACAGAACAACGTCTGTAGGATTACCTAGTTTAGCTTACAAATGTTTCCGCTGCAAAAATACTGTAAAATTGGCTTGATATCGTGTTTTATATTTTTGTCATATTTTTATAACCATGTTTTGGACGCCAAAACAAGTAAATCTCTGTATGATGTTTGGTTTGTTGTGTCGTAACATCCAAAATATTCTTTTATTATTGTAGCAGTAGTAAATAAAGCAGTACATCAACATGGCTGATAAAGGTGGCTGTTTAGAGATACCTTATCATTGATCATGAAAATAAACATACACAAATGCAAGCTACAATAAAAAAAAACATAATTCATTCTTCTGCTGTTATCCAAATTTATTATGGGTCGGTGCAACTTGTATTTCTCATAATTATATTCTTTGAAACTATATACCTATATAAAATATATAATTTTCGTATAAAAGAGGTTCATGTGAAATCTATCAGGATTTACCACAGTTCTAGGAATCGAAACGTCTACCAAAATTAATGATAGGAACACGACAGCACCACAGTTCTAGGAAACGTATCTGTTACGTACATTCTATTTATTTATTCAGGAAAAGTTTGTTCGGCTCCAACGTGTAAATAAATTCCAATATCCTAAGCTAAAAACTTAGTGAAATGTTCAGGGATTCATCCATGAGGGAACTAAGTTTGTTTGGGAACTCATTTGGGAACGCGCCACAGGTTTCCAAACAAAGTCTCAAAGGTAATGTGTTGCGAACGAATATAATTTTCAACAGTTTATTTACTTTCTTATCATGTTTTGTGTTCACGATTTGGTAGCTGATGTATGCCCATTGTAACATCTCTTAATCAGATTTAGCTATATTTCTAAGTCCGTAACTCGTCACATCAGTACTGTGGTTGTCCAGAGGTAGGTCTTAGCTTTGATTCCGATGGGTGCTGTAATTTGTTTTAATGATTTCATCATCACAGGAAAACATCGTGAGGAAACCGGCATATCCTACAACCAAATATTCGATGAAAAATGACATCTACTAACTTGCACTGGGTCCGGTTAGCCCGATTTTTCTTACAGAGAGGAGGCCAGTATCTCAGAAGTGGGAAAATTACAAGCTTTTTATGCTTATGCAACTCATTACAAATAAATTCAGAGAATTTTGTTCGTTGCGTGATCGAATTATTTATTAATTCGATCACGCACGTCTGGTCGGTTCAGTACATTCAATAAGTTTTGATTTTGATGTTCGAGAAAAATGACATCAAATAAATTTTGCATAAAACTAAAGACATTTAATCAAAATATGTTCTATCATCTTGACTTTTTAAACGCTTTGTGCTTTTAATAAGGCTGTTACAAGTGTAACTCACAACCTACATTGTAAGTAATTACAAATAAAACTTACCTATTGTTCTCTTCTGTAACAAAGCACAAAACAGAAATGGCAGAGAAGACTTACACAAAAGAAATGAGAACCTATTTATAACAGCAGTGGTTTTTCACAGGCTGTGACTGAAACTAATGTATAGCAGCCACCGAGGGAACGGCCTCTTCGTGTACAGAAAAGGAACGAATATTAATCAACAACTCAGAACGTGATGAATGAAGCAAATTTTAAGAAGTGAAAATTGCTTTAGTCGTGTGGAGCAATTTTTTCTAGGGGCAAAACTTAAGGGTTCGCGTTACCGATACGCTAATATGAGTTTGTTTTTTTTTCAAAGTCTGACAATTTTTTTATAGTTAGCCTACTGTTTCGTATTGCTGACGACTTTTCGTCAGCAATACGAAACAGTACGCAGTCATTCTTTTCCAGACCTAACTCGATGCAATCCTTGCGGCACGTGTCTAGGTCCAATTGTCTCCTCTTCCAGGCTTGACTTCGGCGGCACCGTCCGGCAACCGCCAGGGTTGCGATTTTTTTTCGAAAGAGATACCGTGGCCCTGGCGTATGGGCAACTGACGGAACATGGGTGGGTTTTGGTCAGTAAAAGTCTCAGGCCCTTCCGCTTCACTCTGAGCGGAAGACATCATTTGATGATTTCCCGCTTAAAAAAAAAACCATTTCCCCAACTTCACGTGCCTTCCTTACAAACTACGAAACGAAAACTATATTTCAAAAGTAAATTCAAACTTCACCAGTTGAAAACTCTCAGATGTATCGAGTAGTTTACAAAATTCCTTAGTGTTTGCAGGAACTAATGCTTCCTGCACAAGATTAATGGACACACTTGTATAGCAACAATTTATTGGAATGTGCCTTCGGTATTTATTGATATTTTCCCTCGGTTCAGTGCCCGTCTGGAATTTTAAATAGTTAAAGTTGTTACGTGAAATGGAGAAAATTCTTTTTAAGAATTGCTTGAATTTTTCATGTGATTTGGTGTTCGTTGTGCTGAATTTTTTGATGGACATTTTAAATTCATGAGCGAGACAAAGAGATTGTGTCTTTAATTTTTAAATAACAGGCGTGATTTTTAACGATTTTAAAGCTTACTCAGATTATTAAAACGTTAGCTACCAATGAGAATTTTAAAAATTTCAAAAAAGCCACGCCGCCGACTACGCGACGAATCACAAACTGATGAAAAAGTGGCCGCCGGCCTGTGAGCGTAGGTCAAAGTAAGGTATGGCCTGTCGGTCACCAATGTCAGATGCGGCCTGAATGAAACATTTACTAACGGTCACCATTGTCCGACATGGCGACTAACGTACTAAGATTATTTGAGTTCTTGTGGATTGCGGACAAGAGCAGTGGCACCTAATTGCGAGTTGTATGTAGGTCGTGCTTTCAAACTCAGACAGGTGCTTTATTTCGTGTAAATTATTTCATCACCACTGCTCACAAAACGGTGAATGAAAATATTGTGAGGCAGCCGGCGTCTCCTAGAAACAAAAAATCAAAAACATGTGTTATCTACCAACTCGCACTGGGGTCTCGTGATAAATTACAACTCACTTCTTCTCGAAGAGAGGAGGTCTTTGTCCCAGCAGTGGGAACATTATAGGCTGATTATGTATGGATGGATTGCGTACTTAGTACTCAGTTGTGTGCAATATTGTTATGTATTTATTTCAGACATAGTGATTTATATATTTGTTAGTTTATTTAAGAATGATGTTAGTAACCAAAGGTTTACAAAATAATAGTATTATACAATGGAATCAAATAACAGAAGTAAATTACTCTCATAAATAAAATTTATCACATTTTAAACAATATCTATACTAATATTATAAAGCTGAAGAGTTTGTTTGTTTGTTTGTTTGTTTGTTTGTTTGATTGAACGCGCTAATCTCAGGAACTACTGGTCCGAATTGAAAATTTCTTTTTGTGTTGGGTAGCCTATTTATCGAGAGAGGCTATAGGCTATATAACATCACGCTACTACTAAGAGGAGCGGAGCAGTAATGAAAAATGTTGCAAAAACGGGGAAAATTTATTCCTTTTGAGAGTTTCCGTTGCGTGCGCTGCGTAAACGGTTAAAGTAACGCAAAAATCATGTATGACGGAATTGTTCCTCTTAAAAAGTTCTAAAAAAAAGTCCACGAGAGCATATGTCTATCTTTTAAGGTTGACTCACTATAACTCAAAAGGAGCGAGCAGCAACGAAAAATCGACGAAAACTAGCAGGCAAAGCGATGCGACGGGAAGGGTCAGGGGAGCAAAAATTTGACGCGGACGAAGTCGCGGGCAGAAGCTAGTTTCAAATAAATTGAAAAAGCTATTTACACAATCTTTTTAATCCGATGATAGTGTAAGTAATGCCAATAACTCTATATGAAAATCTTTGTGGAATATAAGAACGCGTATACAGTATCTTTTTGCACGTGAGAAACATTATAATATCACATATGGCTTTCCGTGAAAGCTAACCTTTCAAGAAAAGCAGGCAGGCAGGCAGGCATTTTATAATTTACTTTGAAAAAATGAATGAAGGCGAGCTAAAAAATATTTACTAGGAGAACATATAGTGACCTTATTGGTGATTTTCTTTAGATAAGTCAGGTGCGTTGTACTGGTAACCGGCGTGCGCGTATGACCAGATCTATGAACTTAAACGAGGCAAAAGGTGTATGTCAGAATCGTAACAGATGGCATTCTGTAGTTACTGCCTACCCCCATGGGAAGTGCACTTTTGCAATTCGGGGTAACACGGTTCCCTTTTTCATTTTTTTTTTCTATGTTCACCCCAGCCACTTTCACTCCATCCCTTCAACTATCTCCACTTAAAAATCACGTCAATTTGTCACTCCGTTTTGCCGTGAAAGACGGACAAATAGACACACACACTTTCCCATTTATAATATTAGTATGGATGTCTACTTTAGCTTGACCATTCAATCGATATTTAGATAGAAAAGTAGGTATTCTCTATGTCTACCTAAGAAACTTATCGAAGTCTCAAAACCTCGTAAATAATAGCATCGGATATTAGTCTTGCCATTCACATAAAAGAAGCCTAAATCACGTTAAAGGTACAAAGAAGAAAGGCGAACTCTAGATCTGTTTTATTCGCAACAGAAAGAGAAAATCTATTTAAGAATTGAGACTTGAATCTGAATATAAATAAGAATATCGTGTTATTGACGAGGAATACATCTCTGTTTTGTTGCCGTGGGTAGGTATTGTAGTAAACGATCATGTCAGATAACAGTGGAGAAGGGTTTAGTATAGCTAGACCTTACTCTAGGCTTTAGAGAGCCACTTATGTGGTTTTTTTTGAGGACTTTGTTTGGGCTATAAGATTATTTTTGCACCTAACTCGGATTTTAATTAAGAAGCAGTGGACTGTAAAGCTAACTTATGTATTGAAAAGATACAATAAGATTATAAAAGCCGCATGGTGTGTCAGTTGCGTTTGGTACCCAATTGGTTTCAGTTATCATTTTCTTACCATTATCCCTATTTATTTGGGGTCAACGCAACATGTTTTTTTCTTCCACAGTTCTCTATTGGTCCTCATCTCAGCAGTTACCCTCTTTCTATACATAATAGGTTGGGGAAAAAGTTTCTTCGCATTTTTTAAGAAAATTCAAAACATTTTTTAAAAAAGTTTATTTACATTTAACTAAAGTATGTAGGTACCATTTTGTTCGATAACTTTTTGCCATCTTATAGGTAGGGACATGATCCCATTGCTATAGAAATTTTGGGACTTCTAGTCAAAATACCGCGACAAGTGGTTTTGGCAGTCCTCTCGTGATGTTAACCTGACACTGCCTAAAGAATTCTGAAGAGACCGAAACAGGTGGAAATCTGAAGGTGCAAGGTCAGAACTATACGGCGGATGCATTAACACCTCCCAGCCAAACTCTCTTAATTTTTGTTGGGTGGCTAAAGATGTGTGAGGTCTAGCGTTATCATGATGAAAAACCACACCCCTTCTGTTGATTAATTCCAGCCGCTTTCTCTCAACTTCTTGCTTTAATCTCATCAGTTGTTCGCAGTAGAGTTCAAAATCGATGGTCCTGCCTGGTGGTAACAGCTCATAATGAATAATGCCCTTCCAATCCCACCACACACACAGCATCACCTTGTTGCGAGTTAACCCGGGTTTCGCCATAGTCTGTGAAGCCTGACCGGCCTTTGACCACGACCTTTTTCGCACGTTCTTGTCATACGTGATCCACATTTCATCACCAGTTATCAGCTTCTTCAAAAATGGTTCGGTTTCATTACGTCGTAATAAAGAATCACAAATGAGTACACGGTTCATTAGGTTTCTTTCAGTGAGCTCGTGAGGTACCCAAATGTCGAGCTTTTTTGTGTACCCAGTTTTTTTCAAATGCGCCAAAACTGTTTTGTGGTTAATTTCCAGTTCTTCAGCTACGTCGTAACTACTGGTATGCCGATCTTGCTCCACTTTTTCAAAAATGGCATCCATTTTATCCGTAATTGGGCGACCAGAGCGACGTGCATCTTTGACATCAAAATTTCTGGATTGAAAACGCTTAAACCAAATTTGTGCTACTCTCACAGACACTACACTAGGTCCATAAACATCGCAATTTTTTTTTGCGGCTTGCGTTGCGTTTTTACCTTTTTTATAGTAAAATTTTAAAATGTATCGAATTTCTTCATTAGATTCACTCATCTTGACGGTACGAAAAACAAATGAAAATCACACATTTTCCTAATTTGAATTTGGATTTATGTTCTTTAAAATTTAAACTTTCAATGATACCAAAACTAGCCAGATACAAATAGTATAGCCAAAGAGATTTTATTACAAGTTCATACATACTATAATGCGAAAAGACTTTTTCCCCAACCTAATATTATTGTTACGTAGATCGTAAAGTCTAGAAGCATCATGCTAACTCCGTCTCAGAAAGGGGCAGTGTGACGTAAATCGAAAAGTCTAGAAACATCACGCTAATTCCATCTAAGGACGGGGCAGTGTTAGAAACTACTGGAAATGACACGCTAACGCCATCTGTTATTGAGTAGCAAGTACTACACGAAATTGTACGTAGACGCTACTGCCATCTATTGTCAAATAGTGGCATTAAACAGTTCGATGGAACTAGAAGCTTCTACGCTATGGCAGTGTCGAATGTTCGAGAATGTTCTGCTCGGGATATAAATAGCGGATTGTTGGGCCGACAAGCAGTTCGATTTCGGAAGCGAGCGAATACGATTCGAGTGATACAGTACAAGCTAAACAAGTGATTCCAAGTGACGTTTCTTGTAGTTGCGATATTCGTGTTTATTTAATTAAACTGTGTTGTGTGTTTTGGTAAATTGGTTTAAATTAATTTATCCCGAACCCCAGCTCGTAACATTATAATTCACACAGTCCATTCACCGTTTCGCCGTACACCACCCCATTTCTTCCCGTGGGTGTCGTAAAAGGCGACTAAGGGACTTACTAGAGAATGGGCAGCAGCGTTCTGTATGCATCTAACCACCATACTGCGATCGCCAACCCGCCTGCCAAGCGTGGCGATTATGGCAAAGCCCCCCAAATTGGGGGAGGCCTAAGTCCAGCAGTGGACGTCTTACGGCTGAAATGATGATGATGATTCACCGTTTCGTTTCTTATAGCCATCGATATTCATACTCAAAACTTTCCCCACGATATTTTCCTCATTCCTCCGAATCACGTATGCATACCCAACTAGGCTTCAGTAGATAGAAATAGATTTTTAATTTCTCTTTTCGCAAAAGTTGACATAGTTGTATGTATACATAGAGACAAGAATTATAGTGTTTTACAAAAATGCTAAGAATATGATCCTTTGTGGGAGACTGGTGTCCATAATAGGATACCCTTAAAGTCAGTGTTACGTCGAAAACCATTTATAGATAGAAACAAACAATGGAAGTAGGGGATACAACACAACATCAGCAACAAAGTAGCTAATATTTCAGACCGATAGTGGTTCGAAGGCGCGATTGATACGGCTAGATCAATCAGGCTATCTGTTTGCTAGATTGGTCTAGACTCTTGAATCTAGATAGACATTGTTTTTCATCCTTACGCGAAAATACGTGAGAGAAAAAATAAAGGGATCATTGTTTGGAGTGAAAATGAATTGCGCTGACAATAGTCATGTTTTATGTTTTCATATTTATAATCATTGTCATATTTATGAGTATGGTCAGCAACGAAATTAGAACTTTCGGAAAGTGTAATTATTACAAAATTGTAATATCTGAGCCGCTGGAAAAGGCTAGTCCTACTAGTATTATAAATCTGAAAGTTTGTGACGATGTATGGATATTTGTTATTCTTTCACGCAAAATCTACTAAACGGATTTTCCTGAACGTTAACACACACATAGTTTATAACCTGGATTAACACACAAGGTACTTTTTATCCGGGTAGTACGTTCTCGCGAGATAATTTCCGACCGCCCCACGCAGGCAAAGCCTCTAGAAAAAGCTAGTAATAGACAAGCCTTGCAGAATAAACTCTTTAAGCGCACAACTCTTCATTATGATTTAGAGTTGTGCCAATGGCTGAATAGAAATTGAAAAATTAAAAAATATGTAGTAGTATGTACCTACTATATATTTTTTAATTTTTATTAAAAAGTAGTAGTACAGTAACTAGGCTTGAATAAAAGTGTCTATAAAACTTGTAAAGTTAAATTCAAAGGCAAAGCATTTAATACAAAGTGGCCCAAAAAGGCACTTTTGAACGTCAACAGTTACATGAAAATAGAATTAATTCTAGTTGCCCCTTCTAAAGGTAGATTCCTATGGAGAAGAATGGGCCAGAAACTCCACCGTGACCACCGATTGCGACATAATTATTGTCTATGCCCTCCGTACATATTCTAGGCAATAGAATTATTTTTTTTTCAACTAGCAACAACGTTATTATAAACATTGCCAGTTCAACAGCATAGTTTATCTGTTAACAGTTTGATTCATTCTACTTGTTGTTCTTAAATTGTTGTTTATAGTTTTACCTACAAAAAGAATTCCTACGTTTTGACGAAAACCATCCGTTAATGTTTATCTTTAATGTTCTTTTGTTCTTGCAAATGAGGAAACATATTTAAAACTATTGAAGAATGATAAACTGCGTCTCTATGAATACATAAATAATTTTGTGCCTACAACTTTCCACGTTTATTTTAAATAAGTGGTGAAATCGGGTTGGAATCCGGTCTGTAAAAAAAAACATCTTTGTCTCCTATATAATCCGATTATGTTAGTAAAAAATAATTATATCAGCTTATTCAGAACGGCCAAGTAAATCATAGACCTACGCATAATACATGTACCATTGAAAAGAAATAATATTCATAATATAGAACAATATTTTTACTCTCACGTGGCGGCGCGCGCTTTACTTGTGATAACCAAGTACAAACACGTTGTGAATGTGTGCGTTAGCACATGATACACACACGTGTACACCCACACACATTTCCGAACGTACCCCTCACATACACATCCTACTTCGTCACTATCGGTTGGTACCGAGATGAGACCACATGTGCTGCTAAGCTGCTCGGTAGTCGCCACATACAGGACAAAGTACTGTCGTAACCCAGGTACGCTACATGCGATTGTCAGCAACACCAAGCCGTTGCTGGGCTTCCTCAAGGAGTTGGGGTGGATCAAATAACCGTTTTTTTCCATGCGTACGCAAAAAACGCACTTTGATGTGTAGTCGTAAAAAAACTCCTGCACTTACAGCCGGTTTCTGATTTGAGAAAACTAGCAAATCTCAACTGAGTATTCTCAAATCCTTAAGTATGCTTTTAAGTATTTTGCGTTTCACAACTGAAAATTGTCTTTTGTCAAACCATAGTCAACTGATTATTTACTTAAGTTTTTTGATCAAAGCTAACACGTTCCAATTCACGTTCAAAAACCGGTACTTTTCAAAAACTCATAATATTTTTAAATTTTATTATCATAAATTTAAAATAGACTCAAAAATATATTGTTAATGTTAAATAACATCGTTAATTTCAACAAACTACAACAAACTTATGTGAATAGAGTTTTTAATGCATATATTTAAGAAAATAAGTATTTGACGTGTTTGTCTGAATCGAATCGTGAATGTCAAATTGTCAGTAAATAAAGACAATTTTTATTCGAATTCTGTTCGTATTTTTACATAAACTACAAATAAATTGTACCAATTAGATCGGATAAAGATAAGAAAAAGAGATCGTCTAACTATACTATAGAGGAGGAGGAAAATATTCTTTAAATAATTACAAAGTAAGTACATAGGTTAATCAGCATATACCGTTCCCACTGCTGGGACAGAGGCCTCCTCTCGGTGAGAGGGGGTCATAATCTACCACGCGGGCCCAGTGCAGTTTGGTAGATGTCACATGTCTTCGAATTCTAGGATCTAGAACATGAAGATTTCCTCACGATGTTATCCTTCATAGTTTTTAGAGCAGTGGTGGTGATAGTGCCTGCCTGGATCACAACCCACGTCCTAAAACTCGTAAATCAAGGTTTACTTGCAGCAGTGGTGACCCAACGGTATCGCCACTGGTCCACACTGTAGCAAGTAACACAATAACCCGTAATGTTTACCATAATATAATTTTACCTTTCACCACATTAGTCATTTAGATGATTGTGATTTATTGCTTCAGATACCAATCCACCAAAAACCCCAAAATGTAATAAAGTGCAAAAGGACAAGGGCATACCTACTGTACGCTGCCAGACTAGGCCCACATAAGGTTTTAATTATTTTGTGGAAGTGTGCTAATCGTGGGGCTCTAGAGACAAGAGTGGCTAGCGTACTGTCCGCCGTACGCGGAGCAGACAATACAAGTACAAGGTACAATATACAAACAAAGGCACTTACCTCATGGTTGAAGGACACTGCTCTGGTGCCAACCTGGAGATA
This sequence comes from Aporophyla lueneburgensis, assembly GCA_932294355.1. NCBI lineage: Eukaryota > Metazoa > Arthropoda > Insecta > Lepidoptera > Noctuidae > Aporophyla > Aporophyla lueneburgensis. The sequence continues at coordinate 23,785,321 of OW028753.1, forward strand.
TGTATGTAAGTGAGTGTATCTGTATTGTGTCGTGACGTTACGAGTATTCTTCAGGTTAGATTCCGCTTCCAATTAGGCCGGAGGAGGTCACAGCATGCGGTCTTCAAATCACTCGTTCCCCAATAGCGTCACTTGAATGACCTTCAAACTATTTCAGGTATTTCCAACAAACAGAACCCGTGATATGTCTTCAAATTGGGGGTTATTACAAACAAACTCAGGATCATGACAAATTGTCCACAAACGGATCCATTTACAAGGATTAATTTCAACAAACGCGTCGCGGAACTCAACAGGCGACCGACCTATTTTAGCGGCAAATCAAGAGAGCTGTCAAGTGTCAACGTCAAAAAATGACAAGTCAGATGTCACTTCGTTACACGCGCATTCCATTAGGCGCACAGATAATAAACGGTACGCAACACCTACTATATACAGAAGAAAGAGGAAGCCTGGAACTCCACTGCTAAAGAGTATAAGAGCATCTGCATGACTGGGCCTAGGCATGAAACAATGCTAAAACATTTTATAATTAATATAATAAAAGCGTCGCGCAAGAAAATATTCGGCAAATATTATGTAAATACCTACCCATCTGTGATTTTTAACCGACTTCAAAAAAAGGAGGAGGTTATCAATTCGACTGTATTTTTTTTACCTCATAACTTTTGACTGGGTGAACCGATTTTGATGATTCTTTTTTTATTTGAAAGCTGGTGCTTTCCGAATGGTCCCATTTTAGTTTGGTTCCATTCGGACAATGGGGCCCATGTGAAAACCATATAAGTCTTAAATTTGCATTAAGTATTTGCGCGACAAATGAACGAATAACGCGATTAGATTAGTGCGGAGTATCTACCACAACTAAAAATAACTTTAATTTCGGAAGTCGGTGGCAAAAACCTAAAATACAGAACCTAAGACACCGGCTTTCGAAATTAAAGTTATTTTTGACTTTGTAGTGTTTTTTTTAAGTAAGTCGGTTGTTTTTTTTTTGTAAAAAGTTTTTTTATGTAACTGATAAAAGTACGAGTAATTAAAAATATTCCATTGCCTACGTATTTTTATTGTACTACATATTTACTGGTTAGACTGGAAGCCGACCCCAACATAGTTAAGAAAAGGGTAGGCAGATGATGATACACACTTTTATTCGAGTAAAATAATTTTGTACTATAGGTTACAGGTTACTATAGGTAGGACAGCAAAATTACACACTTTCTTCTTATACATGTTCATCATATTCCACGATGTAGTAATCACAGAGTACTAGATATTTTTAAAGCGGGATGTAGTTTTTTTATTTTTTTTTTATTTACACAATTCAGTTATCAAGACGAAGAGTCATGTTGTGAAGAACAAAACACGCCACAATTACCTTCAATAGGAAGTTTTAGTTGCATTCCTGAATGTAGGCATGGAATTCTTCATTTAAGAATACCAAAACACCTTTCAATATTTTATTTCGTGATGCTATCAGCTGGGCTCTGTTATAGGCTTCCTGCGATAGAGAGGCCTGCCTCTCCTACTAGAGGAGGTTGTCATGAGAAACCTAAGGCAAGGGTAACAATTATCCCCGAGAATAAGGTATTACACAAATCTGCTAGCTTCAAATTGAGCTGCAAGTGGTGAGTCAGTCCAAATAGTAGTGTCGCGCACGGAACCTTGCCAACGTGCATTGATACTAGTAATTTATAAATCAGCATCACAGTTGGCTTGAACATTAATAGAAAAAAAACCTTTTCTGTTCCTATACAGCTCAGCTTTTCTCCCTCTTGGTGATTTTTTTTATATGTGTGCAGTCTACAGCACCTATGAATCTAGGGAATTCAGCTTTGTCAAAAGATCGTGCCGCCACTAATGGTCTCCCTGTGCAGTGTGCAGGCTTATGAACATATTGCCATCTCAGTAATGGTATCGCACTAGTCACCCTACCTACCACGTGGCACAACGTCGCCTTGCTCACATTTACAGTGTCCCCTACAACAGCTTGAAATTAACCAGTCGCGTAAAACCTAAGAGCTTTTAGAAGCTGCAACATGGGAGAAATACAGTCCCGCCGTTGAATAAGATAGGTCAGGTAGGCTTTATTTTGTAAAAAATTAATCTAAACGACTCCTTCATAAAGGCTTGTGCAGATTTGCGCGACGCGACGCTCGCACTCGATTCAAAGATTTATATCCGTTAAACAATTTCTATGAAAACACGCGCGACACTACCTGTCGCGCCGCGACACTGGCGCTCCGCATCGAGCAGCACGACAACATAAGATACATTTTGTGTGGCGTCGTTGCGGAGCCGCGACGGCCGCGACGGCCGCGACGCCATAAAAAATGTACCACAAGCTGTCGCGCTGCTCGCCGCGGTGCGACGAGCGGTCGCGCTAGTGTGAAAGGTGTTGTGTCGTGATAAATCGTAGAATCACCTCCACGCGCCTGTTCGTACGAGCCTTTAAAGCGGAACCGACTCTTAAATTTTATTTGCCGCTCAGCGTGATGAACAAGTTAGGCCGATGCACTGCTATTCTTTTGCGGGTTTATCTGCGTTGAGGCATCTTCAGAGACGACAGGAAGTATCGTCGTCATTCATTATGATCAAAATCACTTACAAAATCTCTAGTTTCTATATCTGATTACAGTTTGAGTAGATGAAATTGGTGAGTCAACTTTCAACTGAGTAACTTGGCGTTGATTATGCTTTGAGTATAGTCAAACACGTTTTTTTCAATTCAGAAACGCAACTGGCGACTTTAATCATGAGTTAAGTACGCGTTGTGTCAAATTTGAGTAAATGACGTACGACTTTAACCATGCTTTGTGTCAAATTTGATTAAATGATCAAATCTTGATTAGAGTTTGAAAAACTCAATTCAGAAACGAAAAAGTGTTTAAGTGATACTTAAATACTGATCAAGGCGTTCTCAAATTCAAATACTTAATTCAGAAACCGGGGATTACTCATACATCCACAGTGTGTTCGTTTATATAGTAACCACAAGTAAAGCGCGCGTCACTTCGTAAGAATAAATACTATAGTGTGAACAATACAATCATTACGGCAAATTGCGATGTATTTTACTTTCGTATTCGTGACAGTTCATTATCGAAAAGCTCTGAAACGGGCTTAATGATCCAAAATTCGTCCGAATTTAATTGCATTTATTTTAATTAAAAATTCTCATGGAACATTAACTGATTTTTATTATTTTTCAACTGGCTTTTGCCAGGGGCTTCGCTCGCGTGGAGGTTGGAAATTATCCCACAGGAACGTATTACCAAGAAAAAACGTATCCTATGTGTTTATTCAGGTTTTAAACTATCAATGAGCTAAATTTTTATTTAATTCCAACTGGCCGTTTTTACGTGATTAAATAACAAACGTGGCCATTCACAACTTTAATATGAAAGGATGTTCTTTCAAAGGTTTTAATTAGTGCTTCGAACGTTTGGATTATTAAATGAGCTGATTACTAAACGTAACATGATGAAACTATTCGATGGAATATTTTGCTATTCAAAAACGAAACTGGAGATATATAAAAGTACGCTGTTCGATTTTCAGCTTTCGACGCTAAGCCGAGCTTTGAAAATACAAAAGCATGGTTTTATGAAGGCATTCATTGAATTGTCGTTTCATAATCAGCCTATAATGTTCCCACTGCTGAGACTAGATCTCCTCTCTGTGAGTGGGAGTTGGACGTAATCCACCACACCGTTTGGTAGATGTCACATATCTTCGAATTTTTGATTCTAGGACATTCCGGTTTAATCACGATGATTTCTTTCAGTGTTTTGGAGAACATTGGTGATAAAATGATTTACACATAGTAAAGCGCCTGTCGGCTGTCGGCATTAGTTGTGGCCGTTGCCTGGCAACCACTGCTCCACTTCGAGACATCACAATCCAGAGTCGCAAAACCATTTCATAATTGGCTTATTATAATGTCGTTCACTTCAGAACTTCTACTCCTACTTCTGACGTCATATGAACGTCCAATGACAGCGAGGTTTGTCTACACTTCGTTGTCATTGGACATCCGGGTGATGTCGCATTGATTAATACGTTATCATGACATTTGAACTCGAAAATTCAAAACGATGCTTTTTACAGGCATTCATTGAGTTGTCTTCTAGTATTGGTAAAGACAGGCTCCAGTGCTCGCACGTAAGAACTATGTGAACGTGCATCAGACACTAACAATTAAGACTAATCCTTTCTGCCAGGGTCGCGAAATTTGTTCGAAAGAGGTACCAAGGCCCTGGCATATGGGCAACTAAAGGAACACGGGTGGGTTTTAGTCAGTAAAAATCTGACACGCCCTTCCTCTCCACCCAGAGCGGGAGAAGTCATTTGAAGATTTCACACCACAAAAAAATTAATCATTTTTAGTGCCTTTAAAAATTATAACACTCTATACCTTTAAACCGTTCCACGTCTTCCCAAATCATATTGTACAAACAGCTGTTAGCCGACGTAACCTGAAAGTCAACAGTTACCTGCCGCGAGGTTTTAGCGCTTGTTTGTTTAAGCCACTTCACTTGCCTGTCTCCTGTCGGGATGTGAACAGAGCTTAGCTTTTCGTTGAGAGTTTATACGTTGTTTTGGTTTTGATTTTGTTTTGGGGAATAATACGGAATGTTGTGATTTATGTTCTTAAGTACAGTCGACCGGATTGCGATGGTATTACTGTGAACTTGAGCTGGCCAAGCTTAGTATGAACTTTCAATAGAACACGAGGCCAGATTATAATGGTTTTGTTACCACTGACGTGTCCCTTACTACACCTTCTATAAGAGTTGAGTAATAAGTATGTATTTTAAAACATTTTTTTTTGGTGCTAACCCTAAGGCGTAGTCTTTGATTTTTGAAATCATAGATTTGGTTCCTGCCGACTATATTATGCTTAAAATTGTCGTAACTTCTAGGAACCTAATATACCACCAACATTAAGTACAATCTAATATATAAAATTCTCGTGTCGCAGTGTTTATTACCAAACTCCTCCGAAACGGGTGGACCGATTTTTATGAAATTTTGTGTGCATATCGAGTAGGTCTGATAATCAGCCAACATTTATTTTTCATACCCCTAAATGATAGGGGTGACCCACACCTAGATATTTTTTTAATTTTATTAATAGCAATTTTAATTTTAATACCATATGGCAAAACAACGTTTGCCGGGTCAGCTAGTTAAAATATATATTTTCGAGGAAAAGGCGTGAGAGAATACAGGTTTTTATTGTTAAAAAGTTGCCTCAGACTGCATGATACCTCACAGTATAAGTTTAATAATCAACCTCTTAAAAAAATCTTGTCTTAATCTTTTTAAAGTTCACTTTTTACATAGTCAGGATTTTGATCTTTTTTTATTATTTATAGCTTTTGCCCGCGGCTTCGCCTGCATGGATGTCGGAAATTAACGCAGGAGGATGTACTACTGCGGTAAGAATGTATTAATCCAGGTTATATAGGTAATATATACTCTATGTGCCATTTTCGATCCAGATCCATTCAGCCATGTTTGCGTGATTGAGAAACCAACACCCAATCATACATATTTTCACATTTATAGTATTAGTAGTTAGTAGGATTATAATTCATATTACTTCGAATTCAAAGTTTATAAAAATATCATGTGTGTAAATAAAACTAATAGTATTCAGAGTAAGAAGACTGCGGCATAGGGCTTGGTTTCGTTGAATATAAGTCTTCATGGTTTTTCTTAACGCTCCTATTCTACCTATACAGACACTCAATCATTTACCAGACACCAAATCGATCATAGGAATTATAGCTACAGTACTTTTGCCAGTGGCTTCGCCCGTATAGCTGTCGGCAAATATTACCTGGGAACCTACTACCGGGATAAAATATCCTATATCGTAAGTATCCAGGATAAATCTAAACATCTAAGCCATTAGGTTTATCAAAATGTTGTTTTGGTATATGTACCGTGTATACATCCATATACACTTAGTAAAAAGTGGTAAGTAATCTTAATATTACAAACAGACACTCCAATTTTATTTATCTGTATGTATAGATTTTATTTTAAAGTTTTTAGTTAATATTGGTTATGTTTCGGACCGTTGGATTAGTTACTCTATGCGCTTTCGGAACGCGCCATCGAACGGAATGACATCTGACTTGACAGTTTGATTTTGACACTTGACAGCTCTCTTGGTTTTCGGTGGGAAAAAGGGGAACACGTCGCCGCTTGAGTCTCGCGATCTTTTTGTAAAGTAATCCCTTACTCCGGTCGTTTTGGTGGCCAATAGGTCATGACCCATTGTTTTGAGTGTTAATAACCCCAGTTTGACGTAATAATACGGGTTACATTTGTTAAAACTGAAGTTCTTGAAAGGGATGGTCGCCGCGTGGTTCTCGCGATCCTTTGTAAAGCAATCCCTGAGAATCGGGCGTTTTGTGGACAATCTGTCATGACCCAATCGTATTGATTGCAACTAACCCCAATTTGAAGACATAACACGGGTTTCGTTTGTTGGAAATACCTGTGTTAGTTTGAAGGTTAAGGGAAAGTGACGCTATTGGGAACGAGTGATTTGAAGACCACATGCTGTGATTGCCTCCAGCCTTATTGCAGCGGATTCTAACCTGAAGAATACTCGTAACGTCACAACACGATACATATACACTCACTTACATACATAACTCCAGGTTGGCACCAGAGCAGTGTCCTTCAACCAACAGGTAAGTTCTTTTGTTGTATTGTAGGTGAGTTGTTCTCTTATATATTGTCTGCTCCGCGTACGGCGGACTAGTTTCGCTCGCCACTCTTGTCTCCTGGACCCGACCATAATATCTTCCACTGCGCTATTGAAATGCTATTGTAGGGGTCTAGTCTGGCAGCGTACAGGTTATCTATACTAATATTATAAAGAGGAAAAGTTTGTATTTTTGTTTGTTTGTTTGTAATGGATAAACTCAAAAACCACTGGACCGATTTTAAAAATTCTTTCGCCATTAGAAAGCTACATTATCTGCGAGTAACATAGGCTATATTTTTTTTTTAATAGGGTTCCGTAAGATATTTGGGTTTTTCGGACCCAAGGTGTAAAAAATCATCCTTATTAATATGTCTTCGAAGTACCAGGTTGTCATAACTTGGTAGGAGCTCACCTAACATGGGTTTTATTCATTTTGAGGCGGTACAAAGTTCGCTGGGTCAGCTAGTATGAAAATAAAAGAACATTATCACCGCTATAGTAAAACATTTGAACATTTTTCGTTCATTGACTTCTTTTTCTGATTCACAATATGGCGTCTGGTTGCCGCCATGTTGAATTTTGATTACTGACATATCTTTAGTCACACTCACAAGATTAAGACCAATCGAGTGAATTGTTCCACGCGTTTCTTCTCTAGCCACTCAACTGTCCATGGTTACAAAAGTAACCAAATAAAATTTTGTCGAAACGTCCATGGTTTTATGCGTCATTCGTCACCATGGACGTTTTATGCGTCATTCGTCACTTGAAACGTGTTTATCGCTACAGTCCTTTGATAGTCGTACATTAGAGAAATACTAGATGTCGCTATATGAGATTTGTCATCCAGGAGAGTGAATTTCATCTATGGACCGGCAACATAAAATTTAGAAAAAAAAAGAAAATGACAGTTCATCCTTGTTGTCTAGCGAACTATGTTTGTGTGTGGATCTCCAACTAAAATATGGTAAGTTTTCTGTTTTTATACCACATTTATATTGTTATTGTACATCAAATTAAACGTGAAGATATTTCCTTTGCGAAATATGCATTACTACGCCAATTTCGAAACGTTTACATGGAATAATATAGCTGGAAATGTTTTATGATGACGGCGCGGACATTGTTCGTTCATTGTAGTTGATCGATTTTTCGAATTGGTTGTTTTTGTTAAATAAATGCTTAAATATAAGAGAATACTTTACTATTAGCACTATAACAGCTATTTACAAACGAAATATATTGAGATGGAGTCTACAAATTATTCAAACGCAACTCGTAATTCACGATTTTAGTGTTGGGTCGGGGAACTTCTGAGAAGTATTTGTTTTTTCTTGATAGAAAAATAAATACTTATATTTAGATATTGGTGTCATTTTGAAGGGTATATTATGTACTATTATAATAAAATAAATTTTGCCTAGTAACTATTATACTTTTCTTGTAAAACATGAAATAAAAAATAAATCCGATATTATTTTGAAATCCCCGACTTTATTTTCTAATTAGAATTCAATATCTTATTAGCTTTTTGTTTGATTAATTTAGTTTTTTTCCAAATAGAATTCAATATCTTATTAGCTTTCCGTGAGTATTTCTTATTAGAATATAGCTATAGTAGTTTTTCAGTCGTAATCGTTTTTGTGCAGAAAATTTCGCAATGTCGTAAAAAAGAAAGTGAAATTTGATGCCCGGACAGTTGGGGAGATAATCGCCGCGCGGTTGGACAGTTGAATGGCTAGGAAACAACGGAACAAACTTACATGCATACATATGTAGGCTAATAAACATATTACTCTCCACAGTCTGGTAGTAATAAAAAGAGGGTGACTACTGAGATGACGACTAATAATAAAATACTAAATATGCAAGAAGATATGCTGCTTCGACCCCAAATAAATTACGTTAAGGGCAAGAAAATGATGACATCAAATAAATTAAACGTACTGAGAATAAAATGAAATAGGTACACCGATTTATAACAGCGCACACAAATGCACTGCGAATAGAGAAAATAAAACGATGTGAAAAGAAGGTAGTTGAAAGTTCATTTAAAGTAAGTACTTTGGTAAGTTCACTCAGTCGACTGCGTCGTTGCGTGGGAGTCAGACGTGCATGGAACTAGTTTTAATTTTCTGATCGAATCGGGTGCATTTTATAGTCTGGATTCGTATTGATTTTTTAATTCTAACTATCTGGATTGGAAATCTTTGGAGCTAGTTTTGTACTTTCAACTTATTACGTATTAAGTATTGGAGTTTTAAATAAATTATATTTTAAGTCGTAGCTCATAAACTTTCACAACAAAAGCGATTAATTTTCTTCGAACTAGGCAATCGAACTTGTCAGCAGAATAATTCAGGGATTGAAAACTGGTAAAAATGGGTTCTAGATCTTCATGTCGGTTCTAGAAAAGTTTCTTATTTTCGGTACAGTTCCAGTTCATTTTCCGGTTCGGTTCCCAGATACCAGTTCCGTATTATCTGATTTAAAGGTTCTCTAAAGAAGAAAGGATATGTAAGACGCGTGCCTGGCGTTTTCTTTCAGGTCGCTTCCGAAATATTGGCGGAAACAAGTTTGTAGGTACTGCACAATGTCCGCAAATTAATATTGTCATTAATTCATTGTAGTAGTTTGAATAATCTATACACATTATTGTACCGTATGAACTCATTCCGTTTCACTTTAAAGAAGAACTGGAAAAATAACGGTTTCTGTTAAGGTTTCTGTTCCGGTTCGGGTTTAAGTAACTGAACCACTAAATACCGGTTCTTTATCAGTATTTTAGGAACCATTTCAGTTCCTGGTGTAAATGTTCACTGTCATCGTAAAGCATCCTACATTTTGTTCTCCCTATTGCCTTTCCTACTCTAGTATTCGAAAATACACGGCATTATATTCCACTGCACATGCAATAAGGTCATAAATAAAAGCATAGACAATGGTCTAGAGAGAACTGTCAGTATCTAGTATTTTATGGCAGCTATATTCTATTTATTCTATTATCTAGATACGTGCAAGACCTGGCTTGTGAAATTGATCACGTTCACGAGTAATAGTTGGTCCATTATTTTAAAGGCATTGTCTAATATTATTTGGCGTTTCTATAATTTGCTTCATGAAATTTCGTTTTGTACATAGTGCAGCGTAAATCCGCTGCGGATGAAACTTTTTGGTTTCTAAATCAACCTTTTTTAGAAACACTGGCCTTTGTATTTTTTGTTCTATTTCAAATTTCGATCCTGTAAAATCTAACGCCAATTTTTTTTTCTTGTCAACTGGTAGACTGCAGATGGGAGCCGAACGTGTCACATCATTATTTTTATTTTCGGAACCCCTAAGCTTAAATTTTCAATATTAGCCCTAAAATTTATAACTAAACCTACGTGTGTCTATCTGGTGCTACTTTTAAAAATTGCTATCCGCTCATAGCGATAAAGTTCTGTGTGCAACTCTTCCATTCAACTGGTACGTATTACGTCTGTTCTTTTCCCTTTACTATTCTAACCTGTTCTACCGGCGATTCTCGCTAGCTATATCGAAGATTCTGCTTGTAACCTTGGTCTGATCGTTCTCTTTATTTGTCTTTAGACGACGACCATACAAGCCGAATTTCAGCTTTTCCCCCCAGACGGGCTATCAGCCGTCGGATTAAACTGAGGTCAGCGGCGTGTTGCGGACATTTGTCACCCACGCAGAGCCTGACGCCTTCATAGACGGCTACTTGCTGCCGTCGCTGTGCGCAGCACTGACGGTGTCCTTCTGGATAGTTGCGCCCGGCTGGTTATAAGGAACCTTTTAACATTTCCTATTTTTCTGTAGTAGATTATCTATTAATAATTTTCTGATGTAATGTGTATTTTACGATTCAACTTAGTGTTCGTTACAAAAAAGGAACTTATAAATCGACGTGCATAGGCCTATATTTTAATCGATTGCAATCGTATTGGGGATAGGTCGTGCGCGAAGATAATTTCCGTTATATCTGTTTAACCACTAAGTTTGACTCGTCCCTCTTTTTAAACAAAAACCAAATATTTTATAGTCTAAACCTGCAGTTAACCATATACTTGTTTTTTATATTTTTTTTTTATATTACTGCTGTATTTTTATTATTTTTGTTTTGTCGAAATTATAAAAGTGGTGTGAATATGGTGTTTTCTTTAACCATCTCGCTACAATAGGTACTCTTTTAAATTATTATCTACGTTTAGTAGGTAGATACTGTAAAGTTTGGTTGTTTACCGCAGGTAATGAAATGGCTTTTTCACGTTCGAACTGGAGATCTAGAAAAACCTTTCAAATATTTTTGCATATCTAGGTTATTTGTTTCAGAAGCAAGGATTTGATTAACAGGCGCTGTGTTGTTAATAAATAAGCGTGGAATAAACGAAATCATTTATAATTAAACGTACACAAATGTTTTATTAAGCGACTCCGGTACACAGAGGAACAAACAGTTCCCACAGTATAATATAATAGAAACAAAGTAACACAAATATTCGTCTATCATGGAGTCGGCTTTACTTTACTTTAAAATATTCAACTACAGTTGAATACAAATATTTTACACTAGCTTCTGCCCGCTACTTCGTCCGCGTCAAACTTTTGCTCTCCTGACCCTTCCCGTCGCATTGAATTCCCTGCCAGTTTTCGTAGATTTTTCATTGCTACTCCGCTTCTTTTGGTCGTAGCGTAATACAATAAATAGGCTACTTAACACAAAAATATTTTTTCAAATCGGACTAGCAGTTGCTGAGATTACCGCGTTCAAACAAACAAACAAACAAACTCTTCAGCTTTATAATATTGTTAGTATTAGTATGATATATTAGTATAGATGAGGCAACTGCCTATCTGATCTTCGTAACCAGTTACTGGGTTCGATACCGTTTTGGTAAGACTGGTTTTCCAGACTTTGGGGTTTCTGACGCCCATAACGACTGTCAAAGATACAGGAAAACAGCTGGAACCAATGGTTTAACGCGCTCTCCGAGGCATGGAGGGGTCTTGGTGTGCAGAGATGGTAACCCATTGCGAGTAACAATCGATCGATCAACCCATGCGCTTATTATTACTTAGCCACATGTCTTTCCGTCAATATATTTTATCTATACTAATATTATAAATGGGAAAGTGTGTGTGTCTGTTTGTCCGTATTTCATGGCAAAACGGAGCAACGAATTGACGTGATTTTTTAAGTGGAGATAGTTGAAAAGATGGAGAGTGACATATGCTACTTTTTGTCTCTATCTAACCCAAAAAAAAAATTGAGTAGGGGATGGAAATTTCTGTGAGACTGCTCTCTTATGACGTATTATAACCTGGATTAATTCGTTCTTAATACATTAACCGCGGTAGTACGTTCTCTTGCGATAATTTCCGACATCCACACGGGCGAAGCCGCGGTCAAAAGCTAGTAATATTATAAACCAATTAATTATTTGAGAAGATGAAATCGATTTTTCTATACCCAATAATGGTCATACCCAGATCTGAGTACCTACAGATTAGTATATTTAAATGCTAAATAAATATTAGGAACTTTATCGCACAATACAACTTCAGGTACTCCAAGCTTGAATGCGAACCACTTTTAGCAAAATTATTTCTTTGTCCAATACAATCCTTATTATTTCGTGCCTAAAAAGGCCCTTTGTAAACATTTATGCGTACAGTTCAGTAATCAATACCAACATTGGCCGATGGCATATATTTAGATGCTAATAAATCTGGAATAACAAGCCTTATGGGCCGCATGTAGTTGTTGTGGACACAGTGTATAAAATAAGCAGTATTACGTCTTTATACAAATTGGGCGAAAAGATGTGATTCGAAATCTGGGTGTTCCACCAGTATTCTACAGTTGCGCGCGCGCTGCAATTACGAAAGGACATGGAAGGTGCGAGAAAGCGAAATATTTTATTTAGGTGAAAATATATCGTACGAAGTAATCGACTATATTCATCAAAAGTTGAAAAGTGGTCGACCACTAGTGTCCGCGATTTTGCATGCTATTTTCAAGTTTTTAAAAATAATGCTCTTCTTTTCCATTATGATGTACAGTTACAACCCAAGAGACACAGTCAGTGGGCAATTTTAGTGCGTGTTTTACTACCGAGTGGTTGTAGGTATTTTTTTATTTTATTTTTTATTTAAAGAACACTGCCAAGACGTATAACTGCTAACTTTATTATACTGTGCCATGGATACAAGAAATAAGATGCCGGCCGGCCATGCGCCATCCTTCTTGGAATGTAATCGAGCGGAAAACTCGTGGAATGTTTTTCAAAAGATATATTCTAGTTATTCAGTCGATCGAATAATTGTTTTTAGTTAAGAAAGTAGTATAGTATTACGTTCCTAATGCCACGTCCAAACCAAAGCGATGGTCGCACGAACTCGCGAACGTCGTGTTGTCGTCGTGTTGTCGTCGTGGCGAACCGGCACACAAGGTCGCTCCAACTGCCTTCCAGGTTTCTGATGAAATGAGTGATATTATAAATGCGATAGTATTCTTTTCACTGATCGCTTTTGTTAGGCCACTCGCTAAGTTTAGTAGTATAAACATCGCCGTCGGCCATAACGGTTATTTAACAAAACTATTGTTAAATAACCGTTATGGCCAATTAATTTTAAAACATGTTTGAAGTTTGAAACACATAAAAACTTTTAGTCAACATAATTTAAATTGCAAAGTTAAAAAGGCTGTCGGGCTGGTCTCAGAGGATTCATTTTAAACTTTTAGGTACCACAAATGTTCTTCTCAATAAGGTAGACTGTCTCATAAAGTACCACCATTGTTGTAATGTAATCGTAGTGACATCGTGTTGTTATATTGTACCTATTTACCCATACCTATTGTTAAAGTTAATCTAGCTGTTTCCTTTTGAAAACTCAGGTTTTAATGCTTTATTATATGGTGGTTAAGATATAAAAGAGGTTAATAAACAACTACATAACAGCATTACAATAAACAACAACAACAACAACAACATCATCATATCATCATCAGCAGCCTACAATTTTCCCACTGCTGGGACACAGGTCTCCTCTCGGTGAGAGACTACCTCTCCCATATCGCCCATAATCCATCACGCGGGCCCAGTGCGGGTTGGTAGATGTCACATGTCTTCGAATTTTTGGTTCTAAGACATGCCAGTTTCCTCACGATGTTTTCCTACACCGTTTCGAGAGCAGTGGTGATGAAATAATATGCACAAAGTAAAGCGCCTACTTGGCTTCGAGCTCACTACCTACTTATTTAGCATAGTTCATAAGTCACGGCCGTTAGCACATGGCTACCACTCACGGCTGTAGCTAGACTCGAATTTAAGGTAGGGCAGCATTGGCTACAGGTAGGGTGGAAGTAAAAAATATATCATAATTGATAAATCAATCAACATCACCTCTAGGTTACAGGCACGGTCGCAGCCCAAGATTTTGGGGGGAGTCACCATAAGTGACGAGGAATATTTTGAGGAAGGTACAACTTGGTCTAGTGGTCACAAGCGCTACTACTGACCTTGAAGTTCCGGGTTCGATTTTCAGGTCGGTTAGTGTTATTGGGTTTTTCCATAAGAAATTTCTCAGAAGCAACCCGGAGTCTGAATTTGTACCCGGTTCATGGCAGTGAGCTCGCCCATTGTGACAAGGGACACATAGATAACTGGTGAAATTTTGGTTTACCATATATAGGTAGCTGAATAACTCTCCGGGAATAAAAAAGTGATGTTATGTACATCATAAGTTCGTCATTAGTTAAGGTATTCAGGGACACCGCATTTACATGGGGGGTATTAAAGAATGCTGTCAAATTGGACGCAGCACTTGTTGATAAATAAATAATTGGTATTAGGACAGCAGACTACTTAGGGTGAAAATAGCGAGCTCGAAAATTTTAACAACCGCTTCGTTCTGGTTAGGTTTTGTAATATATTTTTAAATATAAAAAATAGCATTTACACTGGCGCCTTTTTGCTAGGATATCCCTGCCAACCATGAGAATGATTTATGCTAGAGCGAGCTCGAAAATTTTAACAGTCCGCTTCGTTCAGGTTAGGTACTTTTTTGACGTTTTCAAATAGAAATAGGAGTTACATTATCGACTTATACAGGATATCCCTGTCAACCATGAGAATGATAAATGCTAGAGTGAGCGAAGCCAGTTAAAAATTTTTAAGAACCCGTTAAGGATAGGTTTTTTATTATGTTTTTAAACGGAAATAGGAGAGTCATTGTCGACTTATACAGGATATCGCTGCCAACCAGGAGAATGATGAATACTAGAGCGTGCGAAGCGAGCTAGAAAATTTTAACAACCCCCCTCGTTCAGGTTAGGTTTTGTTTTTGATGTTTTCGAACAGAAATAGGAGTTACATTGTCGACGCCAATGTATTGCCAGAATAGCCCTAGCAACTATGAGATCGTTGAATACAAAGGCGATCGAAATGAGCTCAAAAATTGTAATAACTCAACTCGTTTAGCTTCACTTTTGTTTTATATATTCAAAAAGACCTAGGAGTTACATCGTCGACTTATGCCAGGAAAATTCAGGCAACTACGAGTATTATGAATGTAAGAGCGAGCGTAGCGAGCTCGAACATTTTTGCCCACCTCGGATAGGTTAGATTTTCTTTTGATTATTCCAAAAGAACCGGGCATTATTTGGTTGGTCGGTCTATAAAGAAAAGCTCAAGTATCAAGAGAATGTAGACTGCAAGACAAACTTACTTAAAATTGGAATGTATCATATAGGCTCTTGACTCTTTGGGGGGGTCATGACCCCTAGGACCCTCCCCCTCGGACCGCGCCAGCTAGGTCAGTGATGTACATACATTCAATAGCTATTCATAGACAAATAATTTCTGTGACAGAACATGAGCATGGATCTAAAGACAGCTATTAAATCCTCAATGATGAAGAACAAGCGAATAAGACGGTTGAATTTTTTCTCTGCATCGGCATATTATAATTAAATGGACCCATTGCTTCATGTGATGGCACTTCAAATGACATCTATACACAGAGAAAAGAATTATTATAATATGAAATGAATGTCTCAAACTGTGTTACTAGTATGTTCGGAAAAGTTTAGATACCTATTGCTACAATTTTTTATCTAAAACTATAAACATACAATCCCATTCTAATAGGTTATCTTCGTTTTTGGTATTTTTAAGGTAGGGCATTGTGATTTCACGGTAGGGAATTGCCCCACAATGCCCCCGCCCCTAGCTACGGCCCGGTTACCACTGCTCTCTATAACATTGTTCAGAGCATATTGAACATCTTTCTACACGAGCAGCCTGTGAATCTCATACACGCGCCGACAGTACAACGCCTTGCGTGTGCAATATCATAATGCACTCAGGGTGCCGATAGGGCTGCCCCGATTCTGCAGCGCATCAGTGATATCCACCGAGTCGCAAGTAGACTCTTTTTATTCTATTATGCTGAAAAGATGCACATCCCTGGTGCGCAGGGTTCGGGCTAAGTCCAGCGGCATCCTGAGAGCAGAGGTTCCATTGTCAGTACCTAAAAAATTGCTGTATGGTCCACATACTGAGCAATCGAAGTCAGTAAAACGTTTTGTGGTCTTTTTAATTGTACATACATACGAGGGCGGCTCAAAAAGTTCGCGGAATGGAGGGTTTGGAGTGGGGAGAGGATATTTTTTTTTTACTTGACACTACTTGTGACTTCAATACAACCATAAATACTAAGTTCCAGCCCAACCGGTTCATTAACCTTTGAGATATCGCTTGATACACACATCGATCAGCAAGAAAACATCAACTATGAAGAAAATGGAGTATCGTGGCGTGATTAAGTTCCTTACTAAGCAAGGAAAACCACTATAAGTGATTATAGAAGAGATGTCATCTGTTTACGGGGACATTTTCCCTGGAAAAACAATGATTTATAAGTGGCATACTCTTTTCAAGCAAGGTAGAGAGTCGATTAAAGATGATTCGCGCTCAGGTCGTCCGATTGAGGCAACGTCCTCAGACATTGTCGAAAAAGTTGAGAAACTTGTTCTGGAAGATGCCCATTTAAAGAAGAAACAAATTTGAAAAATGGTTGGAGTATCATTTACAACCATTTTGGATATCTTGTTGTGGGTGAGGTGCAGTACCTCCGAAGAAGTTTAAAGTGTCACAATCCGCCGAAAAGATTATGGCTATAGTTTTTTTTTTGACCGATTGTAAAGAAAAGGGTGTCAGTATTATTGGAGAATACTACGCCACATTATTAGAAAAATTAAAAGACGCAATTAACGCAAAAAGAAGGGGAAAATGGACTCGTTGTGTTTTCTTCTTGCAGGACAATGCACCCGTTCACAAGAGTCTTGTTGCGATGGCTGCCCTACACAGATGCGGCTTCGGAACACTGAACCACCACTCTATAGTCCAGGTTACGCCCTTTCAGATTATTATTTATTTCCAAAACTGAAAAAAGCATCGAGGAAAAAGAATTATCGGTGATGAAAAAGTGAAGTCGGCTATTTCGACGTATTTTGAAGGCCTAGTCAAAACATTTTTTTTCGAAGGTATAAATAATTTTTATTAAAGATCTGAGAACTGTATTAAGCTTAAGGAAGAATACATCGAAAAGGAAAAATAAATTTGTTTTTAATTTCTCTCCCCTTCCTCTCCATTCCGCGAACTTTTTGACCTCCCCTCGTATGTGTTTTATAGTATGTTTTGTTTTTGTCGTTGTGCCTATGATCCCTTGTTTGACGAAATAAGCGTTTTTTGTTTATTTTATAAACCAACAGAGTCGCGAGATTAGTTCGAAAGAGGTACCGTGGGTGGGTTTTAGTCAGTAAAAGTATGACACGCCCTGCCGCTCCAACCAGAGCGGGAGACGTCATTTGATGATTTCCCATCCAAAAAAAACCTGACTACAACTATTACTAAACTAAAATATGGCCTCGAAAAATTCTTCCGCATCGCTGTCGACTAGTGAACCTAAGAGATTGGTGGTAGTGTCACATTGTATGGCAATGTTTAGCCTTTGGCGAAGATAAGAAACCATTTCTAAGATCACGAGAAGTGTCAACTAGGAGAACTGAATATGCTAAAATATATTCTTAATCTAGAATGTTGGGAATAGGTTTGGGCACGTTCATCAATTTACCCATTTTTACTGTGTTTATGATTTGAGGCCCAGCGTTTCCACCTAAATACGTCTGTCTTGAAAATGCCCTTTATACTTATTTTTCCTCTACGTACTAGGCATGAGATCTATTTTTACCAAAGGATATCACTTAACAAAATAATAACGTGATCTCGATGAACCGAATAAATCAATACGATTCTATGACATCTAGTCTCGATTTCTGAACTTTCAGCAGTATTTATCTTTACCTACTAAACCGTACTAATAAAATTTGTTTAGCCACCAAATCCGGTAAGATTCGTTAACATAGGCTCATAAACAACGTGACAAGACTTGAGATTACAAAGGCAGACGTGACAAGAGGTATTTGACTGTTACCTTTGGGGTATGAATTAAACGAGGTTGAGTTTGGTGGGTGTAGGCAGGTGGCACGTGTGTAGCTACAATTGATAAAGTCAACTGAAATTATTGTTTACTAGCTCCTGCCCGCGACTTCGTCCGCGCCAAATTTTTGCTCCCCTGACACCTCACGTCGCATCGAATTGCCTGCCAGTTTTCTTCCATTTTTCGTTGCTGCTCCGCTCTTTTTGATTGTAGCGTGATTTTATATAACCTATAGCCTTTCTAAATAAATAGGCTACCCAAAACAAAAATAATTTTACAATTCGGACCAGTGGTTCCTGAAATTAGCGCGTTCAACCAATCAAACAAACAAACTCTTCAGCTTTATAATATTATATAGTATATATAGTATAGATAAGTTATGAATATTATTAGTTTAATGGAATATGTAGGTATTACTATTCCTTTTATTTATTTCAATTGACATTAAACTATTTATTTGGATTTACTTTTTTTTTTTCCTTAATTTTAATGAGTGGATACTGAATAATATTATTGTATTATGTGGGAGTTTTAATTTTTAATATTTTAAATTACCACTGCGGTATGTGTATTATGAGGGTTTTTAGTATGTAGTATTATTTCAAACACAATGTAAATTGTAAATTAATAAGTTTAATTTAATTTAAATTGATTAGGTACCCATTGCATAATATGTTGTGAGGCTACAAATTGATACCGTATTATGAAACAAAGATTTGGTGACAAATAAATTCTTGTCAATGTGTACAATTTTTTGGGGTTGACTGAACTGTAAGCAAAACGACAGCTTCAGCACGCTGTTGCTACTGCAATAAAAATGCGGATTTTGTTTGATATTTAATCCACCTATAAAAAGATAGTCTTCGAATTATTTGTTATTTGTTGCTAACTAGAAACTGTAAACAGTTTTAATAGGTCTAATTAACATTTAACGTTTGGCACAGTTAATACCACAGCAGTATCCTTTTACGGCTTTACGCAACACCCGAAAATTATAAAATTAAAGTTTATAGTTACTTTTCCAACTACTCAGATATTTATATCCAAACTGGCCAGCATTAATGTTCAATGAGTCATACCAACTGGAGATTTTTATCCGACGAAAATGACTTCCCATATTATATTCTATTCGAAGCATTCGGAAGTGTCCTAAGGCAGATTTTTAAATCTAAACGGCCGCCGTATCTTTCCAAGCACTATATGCCCAGGTTCACACGGGCAAGTTTTCACGCAACGATTTATTATGGTGCACTGAATTTTAGACTCTCAACAACGAGCAGAACATCGAAAATTCAACAATGAGCATCCCACTGCGTCAAAAAAACACATTTATTCAAAACTTCAAACACAGACATGTACAGAGGCGAACTTAATACCATTGGTATTTTCTACCAGTCAACCATTGGGTAATGCAGAAACTAAAAGGGGTCGGTAGTGCAATTAGGGAAAATTGTTGGAAATTTAACTTTCGGTGCTAAAATCTAGTACGTAAACAAATCAACGAGGTCGTTGTAGAGAACGGCAAAATATTTTTCTGAAAAACCGTTTCCGCAAAGACCCGCTCTGTATAGATTCATACTCTAAGAGCAAAGTGGACCGTATCAATTAGGTTTGGCCTCGAAGTGCCCCCGCTTTATTTCGTTGTGGTACATGCTTTGAACCCGAATTATGACCGAATTGGACCATGATTGGACCCGAGCCTGTTTTGCTTTGGGAATAGATGGGATATTACTCGTGTTTGCCTGTCTCTCATCTCTGCACAACCCCACGGGCATGGTATTCTGTGGTTGAAGAGCTGGTAGTGTGATATCTGTTTGTCTTTTGTCTTTAGGGAGTGTCTCTCGTTTCGTATTGTCGTTGTTGGGAACCGAAATAAGAAATATCGAATAGTGAAATGTCAGGATGTGCGATATCTAAGGATTTCACAGGATGTGGGAAGCAAGATTGTTTGTTGGCGCAATTATTTGGGGAGGTTTATCAGCTTAACCCAAACATAGTGTATATATACCACAGAACAGATATCTAATCTTTGATATACACACAAACATACACTAGGAACGATGCACGATGCACGTTACGTATATATGTAGATCTTTTGACAGAACCATGATGATGAAAATGCCTTAACAATTTTTACATAGGTAGTTACTAAGTGAGCACCTTGGTTAATTACCAAGCATGCCACTATGCTTTATTATAGATTTTTTATATATATAGGAGCAACATCTTTATCTAATACTAGCTGACCCAGCGAACTTCGTACCGCCTCAGAATCAATAAAACCCATGATAGGTGAACTCCTACCAAGTTATGCCAACCTGGTACTTCGAAGACATAAAGCGTTTTCTAGCTATCACACACCCATGTTAGGTGAGCTCCTACCAAGTTATGACAACCTGGTACTTCGAAGACATATTAATAAGGAACGATTTTGGATGATTTTTACACCTTGAAAAAAATAGGGGTCCGTAAGATATTTGGGTTTTTCGGAAAACCCAAATATCTTACGGACCCCTATTTTTTTTTTAAATAAAATATAGCCTATGTTACTTGCAGATAATGTAGCTTTTTAATGATGTAAGAATTTTTAAAATTCGTCCAGTGGTTTTTGAGTTTATCCATTACAAACAAAGAAACAAAAATACAAACTTTTCCTATTTATAATATTAGTATAGATGTTTATCCTTTAACGAGAACAATGTGCCCAAGATTTTATAACACGTTGATTTAAAAGAGTATAGCCCTTTGAGATTCCCGCTCGTTCATATCTATATTTGTTTTGAAATGTGCAACTAGTATCAAATATTTGAATAACTGACGACTCCTTAACAATTCAAAAGTGCTGTCGAATGGTTTAGTTTAAATAAATCCTTTCAGTTTAAGATTCACTTTATAGGCTTAAAAACAGAAGGTGATCAAAAAAACGTCTATAATTTTATTTCAAACTCCATTTCAACCGTGACACGTGTTTGTGACATTTGTAACTATTTGGATACAAATTGTATTCCCGGAGTTTTTGATGTGTGAAATAAATGATGTTGTATGTAGTTTTGACATACATTTATGTATTTTTCTGTTAATTTAGGCAGACACAGCTTATATGAGTCTTTGGATACCAAGAGTAGGGATAAAAATGGAATGTCATTGAATTTTGTGGGAACTCTAAAATTCGTTTATAGCTTTTTAACCGATTTAAAAAAGGAGGAGGTTATTAAATATTACTTTTAGATTTTTTAAATGAATTTTCTTTTTTGTCGTAGTACTTATAGAATTTTTTTTATTTTTTTATTGGGGTAAAATCAAGCAATCCTTTATCTATAGCATATATGTATTGCATTTTGACATGTGACTTCTACCAACATTCGTGTCATATATCTTTTCAGTTAATAATCAGAAGTGGCCAGCTGTCAGCAGAATTGTTTATATATATCTGCGATTTAGGCACCGTAGCGATAACAAAGTTAGAAGATAATCGATAACATCAAGATCTAAGTTTGGTAATTTATTGTGCCCGAATCGAATTGTAATAGCAGAAACATAGATATAGTTTACCCCGCAAATTTATCATGTAGAAGTATTATTTATTGAGCAAACTTTGTCTTTCTGCCTCTCCTTGATATCCGGCAATGGTCAGTAACCGATAAGTTTTATTCTATTGAAGAAAATACTGTTGGAACTTACGTTTGAGAGCCAGGCACTGATGTCACTTTTTTGATATCTGGAAGTAAAGAAACTTTGATAAGTATTGTACTGATAAGGTATTTGACAGAGGTTGCAGAGCAATAACTTAAGGTAAGATTCTCTATATCATCATCTGCCTAGCCTTTTCCCAATTATGTTGAGGTCAGCTGCCGGTCTATTCGAATCCAGCTGAATACTAGTATTTTACATGGAGCAACTGCTTATCTGACCACAACAACCCAGTCAGTGGGTAATACGATACCTCGTGGTAAGATTGGTTGTCGGACTTTCGGGCTTCAGACACGGTAATATTAGATAGCTACTGCCTGCGACTTCATGTGCGTCAATTTCTTTTGAATTGCCTACCAGCTTTCAACCATTTTTTGTTGCTGCTTCGCTTCTTTTAATCTTAGTGTGATTTTATATGACCTATAGCTTTTCTCAATAAATAGGCTACCCAATACAAAAATATTTTCCAATTCGGACCAGTAGTTCCTGAGATTAGCGCGTTCAGCCAAACAAACTATTCAGCTTCATAATATCAGATTAAATATATAATATGATAGAATTATAGATTATTACCGTGCTTCAGACGACCCGTAAGGACAGTCAAAGATCATCTAAGATATACGAATGTCAGCCGGGACCAACGGTTTTAGCGTGGTTTCCGAGGCACAGAGGGGTCTCGGTATGTAAAGATGGTCACCCATCCACAAACCAACCGCGCCAAGTGAAGCTTAACCTCATCCATTGACCTGTGCAACTGTTATTACTAAGCCATATGCCCCACTACCTAATTAACTATAAATATCATTTGGTTCCGAGCTTAAAACTTAGACACAACAAAAATAATGTAAGTACGTAAGATTTTGTAAAACATAATTATCTTGACTAGTGATCGCCCATTGGTCGAAATTCGACCGTACTTCGTTTGAATAGAAATACATTATTAAATGAAATAAAAACATAATAATAAATATAAAAAAATAAAATGGGTATATTTGACATTCAGTAACACTATAGACAAATTGTTGACGCTGTACTACTGTGGAGAGGGTTCGCTGGCGGGATGGTGATGGCCAGGACCAGGACGTAGGTGTAATGAATGAGTAAAGAATACTTCTTCAATGAATTATGACGGTTCAAAATGTCATAATTATAACCAGCCTGTACAATCTATGACCAGCCTGTACAATCGTGAGGCATACCATCTCTCCAGTTTGCACACGACACTAAGTTTTGTATGAGAAACTTACTAATGCCATACTTGACACTCTCCATAAAACCACAAAAAATATTTCTTATAAATCTAAACTAAATTCCTATCGTCGCTAATACAAATAATATTAAAAACAAATATTTTCGATAAGATCATAGATTTTAAAAATGAAATAGGTTATATATCTATAAAATTAATTTATTACCTATGGTTATACTTGACATTCAGTAAGACTATATACACAAAATATCTATGCATGTGTGTATTAAGCACACGGTAACGAATAGTAGTGTGTGTAACGTGTTATTTATTGAAAATAATGTATTTTTACATGCGTAAACAATAAAAAAAAATATTAGCCTTCGTCACTTTTTCTCTGTATAAACTATAAGTGTGCGAAATTTCATACTCCTCCGTCCGTCCAATTTTCGTAAAAAGGGATCCAAAGTTTTTGCTTCACGTATTAATATATAGATTTATAAGACTGTCCTTGGTCTTTCTTGCCCGTTTCTCTTCTACGAGATCTACGTTTTTGGATTGGGTAGTTGTCCATTTCAACTTTTTGACTAACTGACCAACTTTTTG
This sequence comes from Aporophyla lueneburgensis, assembly GCA_932294355.1. Taxonomy (NCBI): domain Eukaryota; kingdom Metazoa; phylum Arthropoda; class Insecta; order Lepidoptera; family Noctuidae; genus Aporophyla; species Aporophyla lueneburgensis. The sequence goes on from OW028753.1 coordinate 23,809,044, forward strand.
ACATTCCAAAAGTGAAAAGTAAATGGTTAAATTGAAATAAATGCTTCCAGTTTGAGTTTACCGAAAGGAGTGGCCAGCACTAGCAAAAGACGGATTGTATGGAAAAGAGACAGAGAGGCCATTGTCTTGCAGTGGAATAAAACGGGAAAGTTAGATAAGTTTAGTTCTGAGATCGAAGAAACTAATTTCTTAATGCACCTCTTTGATGCAACTAGAAAGTATCCTGACCGCCCCTCAGAGGGTTACTGGAGGTTAAACTTTATTAGCCAACCAAGTCACAGGGGCGATACTTAGCAAATAGTTGTGTAGGTAGATATATTTATGTATCTATACAAATAAATAAATTTGGAGTGTCTGTTTGTAATATTAAGATAACCACTTTTTACTAAGTGTATATGAAAGTATACACGGTACATATAACAAAACAACATTTTTTACAGTTTTTGGTCTGTCTGTCTGTCTGTTTGTTCCGGCTAAGCTCTGAAATGGCTGAACCAATTTTGACGAGACTTTCATTGGCAGATAGCTGATGTAACAAGGAGTAACTTAAGCTACTTTTATTTTAGAAAAAATCTTTTATTTTAGAAAAATATTTTATTTTAGAAAAATATTTTATTTTAGAAAAATATTTTATTTTAGAAAAATACCTGCGTTCTTTTCCGACATCCACGCGGGCGAAGCCGCGGGCAAAAGCTAGTCTTAAATAAGATCAAAAGTAGGCTGGTACATATCTCCATTGCAGGGTTTAAGGGCACGGCTGTTCAAATCTTTGGATTTCAACCCAAAAGACAATTTCAAATTCTAATTTACATGATCCTCCCATGATTTGACCAAGATTGTCTGGACTTTAAAAGAGATGACCTTTGAGTTTGTTTTGGTCTTTCTTCTCAGAGTAGTCAGATAGGAAACACTGAACACATCAAGTTATATAAAATTATGTATCATTTATAAACATGTTTTTATGGATATGTAAGAATTTTCACCTACCTACATATTTTATTATTAGCAACAACAAAACAAGATTTCACACATTTTCTGTCCAACCCATCGTGTTAAACAAACAATAGTTAATGAAATTCAAAACGTTCACTTGTTTTCTATCATAAATTCAAAACATATATATTTTTCTTAAAATCAGTTTAGATTTATTTCATCAATAACAGAATCTACATACTTTCAGAAAGGTAGGTAGGTATACAATATATTAGATTATTGTTAGTAAAACTTGTTGAATTACGTGTATTGATTCAAATCGTAGAGCAAGGGCGTTTGATATCCAAGTTTTAGACTTTGCCATAAACTGCACACGAATCATGGAGTCGTAGAACTGAATTTTTTCAGTACTAGCTCAGACTTGACACTCTCACACACATTCAATTCAGTTGCACAAATTCACGATTCGTGCCCGGTTTATGGTTTTGTGGTCTTGGGACTTAAACTCAACTGGCGAAATGTGTGTGTGTAAAGGACCCATCTCTCTAAGCCTTTGTGGAATACAGCCATGACGTGATGTTATTAAAGCGACGCCTGAATCTCAACTTCGGTTGAATTCGATATGGTATCAAAAAATAATGTTTGTAAGTAAACCGAGTTGAGCTAAACGATTAGTGACAAATGCTTGCACTGACTGGACAGGTCCACTCAATCTGTGTGGTTCTTTCTTCAAAAGACCATTTCAGTCACCAATCTACATGATCTTCACATGATGTGAACAAGATTATGTCTGGACTTTAAAAGAGACTGTGACCTCTGAGTTTGTTTCGGCCTTTCTTCTCAGAGTAGTCAGTTAGGAAACGCCGAACTCATCTAGTTTAAAAAAATATCATTGACATGTAAAGTGTTTGTACAAACCTACTTACAGAAATAAAATCATTTATCATTATCATTTAAACTAAATTTTATAACAAGTACGAATAGGAGATTTGCACGATTTTGCGCTATCGAATTTGTGTAAAATTGTGCAATTTTTCTGCGCCATCATAGTCTGTATGTCATCAGCTAGTCATAGTCATTTAGTCATGAACAAGTAGCTTGTATCTGAACTTACATGAAAAAATTACATAATTATAGTATATTACTCACTAAAATACATTTGAGTTTCATAATTTCATCAACCATTTAAAAATAATACATTTTACATTTTTTCTATAGTTCGACATATTAATTAAACAAATATCTGGGGGTCTAAAAAGGCCACTTTGGTAGAATCATAAGAGGAAAATATTATGAATCATATTATAATCCGTAAAATGGTCACAAACTGACAATTCATAATATGTTCTGCGTACAATTCGTTTAACACAATTCATCTATTTGACAGTTTTGTATGGAGATTCGTAAAATGGTACACTTAATATGAATTGCTATAATGAAGTTTAATGTCAAATAGCAGAATCATAAGAAGTTAGTCAAGAGGATCATTTTACAAATCATATTTGGGATTTTGTGAAAAATATAGTAATAATGGCAAATTTAGGCCTTAAGAAAATTTTCTTGAGCACGCTCGTGATATGAAGTCCATTTTAAGTCATCAACGAATTGTGGCACTTCGAAAAATGGACATAGCGTTTCAAATGTGGGTCCTCCAGGTTTTTTGGGTTCTAAAGGCAAAATATATGTCGTGATAAGGTCCATGAGCTGGAGCCGTACATATGTACTGCCGCGCTGGCATGAGTAGGTACTACCTACCTTCAAGAATAGTAATGAAGTACTTAGTCAGTTTTATGGTAGTTCCAAATAGACACTACCATCTAGTATTGTCATCATCATCATCATCATCATTTCAGCCGAAAGACGTCCACTGCTGGACATAGGCCTCCGCCAAGCTCCACCACTTCGACCGGTTTTTTGCTTCCCGCATCCATCGGATTCCTGCGCCCTTCACAAGGTCATCGGTCCACCTTGTTGAAGGCCTTCCAACTCTACGTCTTCCAGTACGAAAGTGTTGTTCTAGTTCTACTGTTGTGAATGTTACAAATTACCACAATCTTCTATTCATATTTTAGGCACTGAGTAGATCCAATTAGTACTTAAGCATCTGGATCATACCACAGGCTAATATGGGCGCACACCATATACACAACACAACATATATGTATATACAACAATTAAATTTAAATATTGATTTAAGATGAACAAGTATTGACTTACTCTGTATTAAAAACGATCAAACTTACATGAAATAAACAAACAACCTACCTTCAAGAACAGTAATGAAGCAGTCAGTTTTAATGAAGCAGTTCTAAATGGACATTACCATCTACTCTTGTGAATGTTACAAATGACTTCAATCTTATAATTATACTAGCTTCCGCCAGGGTCAAATTTTCGCTCCCCTTCCCGTCGCATCGAATTGCCTGCCAGTTTTCGTCCATTATTCGTTTACTGCTCCGCTCCTTTTGATCGTAGCGTGATGTTAAATAGCCTTTCTCAATAAATGGGCTACCCAACACAAAAAGAATTTTTCAATTCCGACCAGTAGTTTCTGAGATTAGCGCGTTCAATCAAACAAACAAACAAACAAACTTTTCAGCTTTATAATATTATAAGTATAGATTTCAGGCACTGAGTAGATCCGCTTAGTACTAAAGCATCTGGATCATACCATAGGTTACCAAGGGCGTACACTATATGAAACACCAAGTTAGTGTATAAAACAATGTGATAGCTGTAGATTACCAGTAACTCATTACACTTCAGTGCCCAGTTGAAAAAATACTTATTCAAAAGTACACACTATTCACACCTAGCTTATTTTTGTGATTTGCACCCGGTAAGTAATAAACATTTCCAGAGGAAATATGTAGGTATATTTATTTTCCACATCATACAGCCCACTCACAGACAGACATATGAACGGACCAATGGACAGCGGAGGCTTAGTTATAGGGTCCCGTCCTGGTTACTCTTTGGTTACAGAACCCTAATAAAAATCTACAACCTACGTGGGTCACAGGCCTTATATTACTTTACTTTCACTCCAATTTCATTAGGTAGTGTGTACCTATAAAATAGGACATACAGTTTACCTTTATACCTATCATTTGAATAAAACAATACACATAGTTAAAATATTTTAATAAATTTACAACTCTCATGTACTGTATTAAAATCTAGCAATAATCAAATAATGAAACTAACATATACACTATATATAGTACATCAGTTTATTTTTCTATGAACATTTTATGTGTTGATGGTAGTCACGGAGCTGCGGAGAGGCAAACGATGACTGCTTGGAACAACTTCACCAGGCTAAAAAAGAAAATGTGTGGTTTTTAAGAAAGTCAAATCATCAGTCAATAATTAACATACCTGTGAAATAAAATGAAATTGAAAATAATAATATCATTGTTTAAGACAACCTAAGACCAACAGTGATGACAGGTTGACAACAATAGTAGACTTGGAGCCCAATAGCTCTTTGTGTTTAGTTAGTGTTTAGTTAAATGGTAAAATTTAGTTTATTTTCCTCTTTGTATTTCGTTATTTATTTCATGAATGTTAACTATAGTAGGTACTCAATTTTATGTCGAGCCAGAGGGCACATAAAAACGTTAAATAAATAACATCATAATCATATTCAATCGTCATCATAAGTCTTAGTCTCAATAAAAATAGCTGTAGGGTTATAAAACTCCACTCACTGCGGTATCTTGATTGCCGAGTTCGAAGAGTCAAAGCCGCTGGTGTAGCATCGGCAGGGGTAGAGCTTGGTGCTGGCACACGAGTCTGGTCAGAAGTGGACGCTGCAGTGATCTTGATGAAGGGTTAACAACGACAGAATTTCCACTATCAATGCAGAAAGACGAGCAGAATTTTCATTCCATGCCTACAAATTATTACGTCCAATTAAATACCTTTGAACAGTGATACAATTAAATATTGATTTAAGATAAACAAGTATTAACTTACTCTGTATTTATAAATTACCCAATTTGCATGAAATAATTAAATTTAATTTTGTTGATGTTTATTGTTGACATAACCACAGATTATTAAGACCACAGACTAATTATGACATATCTGAAGGGAAAACTTTTATGTATTCGTTGCCAGCTTTTAAAGTTTTTGTTGTTTCTAGTTTCCCTTTTATATTTTTTATGCATACTGTAATTAAATAACATTTCAACAGTTAGAAATAATCACTTGTATTTATTAAATCTTCAAAGAAATATTTACCGCAATCACTGTCCATTCCAAGGTTGCCTGGAAGAGATCGCAGAAAGCGATAAGGCCGCCCATTGTATGTTTTTATTGTGAAATGTTTTTTGTTGTAATATATTTTCCAATAAAGCATATATAAATAAATAAATAAATACCGGTAAAATTACGGTCTTTACTTTTTCATGCTGCAACATTTACACCAAATGTGATTCGGATATGAATTGAATTGAGTATGATATCGCTAATATGTGTCACCATTTTACGAAAGTTAGAGGAATTGCTAAGGTATTGCTGGGAATTCACAATATGAATTAGTTTTAGCAGAAATGCTAAATGTGGCCTTTTTAGACCCCCTGGTTGACCGAGCTTTGCTCGGTATTTTTTGGTAAATTGTGTTTAAAATAATAAGTTTATGTTCAAGTTGATTATCGATAATGTTGGTCATTGAAAACATGAATAAAACGACATTGTATAAAAACCGGCCAAGTGCGAGTCGGACTCGCGCACCGAGGGTTCCGTACAAACCTGTAGGTATTTTCGGTTTAAAAATATATATATTTTTTAATTTTTATATTTCAGTTGATTGAATGTAAGGTAAATTGCGGTTTACGATTTATGACGTTTTAAAAAAAAACTACTCACTCGATCTCGTTCAAACCAATTTTCGTTGGTAGTTTACATGGTAATGTACATCATATATTTTTTTTAGTTTTGTCATTCTCTTATTTTAGAAGTTACGGGGGGGGGGACACACATTTTACCACTTTGGAAGTGTCTCTCGCGCAAACTATTCAGTTTAGAAAAAAATGATAGTAGAAACCTCATTACCATTTTTGAAGACCTATTCATAGATACCCCACACGTATGGGTTTGATGAAAAAAAACATTTTTGAGTTTCAGTTCTATGTATGGGGAACCCCAAAATTTATTGTTTTTTTTCTATTTTAGTGTAAAAATCTTAATGCGGTTCACAGAATACACCTACTTACCAAGTTTCAACAGCATAGCTCTTATAGTTTCGGAATAAAATGGCTGTGACATACGGACGGACAGACAGACAGACAGACAGACATGACGAATCTATAAGGGTTCCGTTTTTTGCCATTTGGCAACGGAACCCTAAAAATGAATCCTAGCTAGATCGATTTATCGCCCCCGAAACCCCTTGTATACTAAATTTCATGAAAATCGTTGGAGCCGTTTCCGAGATTCAGATTATATATATATATACAAGAATTGCTCGTTTAAAGGTATAATATGGACAATACCTTAAAATTTAAAATAATAACAATGAAATGTCAGAATCAGAGCACTGAACAAAACTAACCAAAACATTAACCATCATCAGTTACCCTATTTGTAGACTCAGTTCAGGCAAAGTAACCCTAACTTTACCTCCTAAGTACTTCATATACCCTCAATTAAATTCATATTTCATATTTCATATAATTTACCGCTAACCGGTTCAGACCAGTTCATACCGTCGTACCGCTAGGTTTACTGCAGCCGGTATAAAGGAGTGCCGACCGGATGAGTGCGGGACGGCCGTACCACTGATTTCCGGGACAGCCCTCACGGTGTAAACTTGTGCATACACTGGTGCCGATTCTGTTGTACGCCGAACTAAGCTAACTAAACGATCTCTAAAAGGACAATGGTGCCGATTCCCTTGTTCACAAACTAAACTAAATTTAAGTTCAGTGCATCTTTTTCTTTCTATTTCATTAAGGAAAGGACAGAAGATAAATTTTAGTTTAGTCCTGTCAAATTAATCAGCGCTTGACGTAAATTGACGTAATTTTAGTAGGCAAGTTTTTAATCACGTCTAAACTTGTATGGAGTAGTGACAGGCGCTGATTAATTTGAAAGGACTAAACTAAACATTTTCTTTTGTCCTTTTCTTAATGAAATACAAAGAAAGAGATGCACTGAACTTAAATTTAGTTTAGTTTGTGAACAAGGGAATCGGTACCATTGCCAGAAACTGTATAGAGCTTTGACCCATAAAATAAAACTTTGTTTACAAGCATGAAAAATGTAGCATTCTATTGCTGCTTTATTAGAGATATCTAAATTATCTCTAAATGCCTTTAGGACTTGCTGTGTCTGTTTAAATCTACAATGCTTATTATTTAGGATTTTTCACTACGGTCTAATCCGAGCAATAAATACCGTAGTATTTACATACCTGTTACAACAATTTCCATGTTGCAACAACAAATCTTAGCATCTTGTCGACGCACAAATGACCATTTATGCACCTCGACACCGTTACCCAACTCGAGCATTGTTCAAAATGGAAGCAATAATCAGAATCCGTGGCAAATAGTAAAAAGTCGGCGAATAGGCGAGATCGAGTCCGTATACAAGAGCAAAAGTCGTCGGGATAATGTAACAGCAATAATATTGATCACGTTGAGATTAGGGAGCGTAAAATACAAACAGCAATGCAACGGCAAACAGCACAGAGCTAATGTCATTTTTTGTAGTGGTGGGCGTTACGACAACGAACCGTTTACGAAGACCGTTTTATGTTTTGCAACGATGAAACCGTTTTTATTTTTACGTCCTGGGTCCAAACAGTCTTCGTTGCACAAACCAGTCTTCGAATTACTAGATGCGATTATTTACTTTACAGCTAAGAAAATACGGTCGAGAACCCATTGATTCAACTATCGCACTCGTCGCGTCGTCGTCCTTAGTCCGTTCCAAAGACCGTTTTATGTTCTGCGACGACTACGACGATGAAACTGTTTTTAGTTCTTGGATCCAAATAGTTTTCGTTACACAATCCAGTCTTCGAATTACTTGATGAGATTTTTTATTTTACTGCTAAGAAAATACGGTTAAGAACGCATTGATTCAACTCGTCGCGACGTCGTTCTTAGTGTACCGCGTTCGTTCACAAAACAGTTCTTACAGTAAAAAGTGAACTTTTTGTCAGTGGTATAGAGTCTTTATTTTATTACCACTTATCTATACTGTCGTTCGTGATGAGACGGTCAAACCTGTGTAAGCTTATAACCGTTAAGTGCAAAATCGCCCGGCATACTGAATTGGGATACTAGGTAAATGAATATCCTGGAATTCGAGCCGGTGAGCGCGTCATATAGATATTGTTTGCTTACATTTTTTGGTCAGTTGTGTAACTGGGCATTTATAAGTAGTTGTAACTTTGCAGGAACTGCAACTATTTCACGTGACGAAAACGCAATTCTATTCCATATTCGATAAGTTTCGTCTTTTACAAAAGGGTCGTCGTCGCAACAACTGGTTTGAAGGCGGCTCTTCAAACCAGTTGCGACGACAAACGTTTTCTGCAACCGTTTTCGTCGTCGGAAAAACGGTTGCGTTTCGTTCATAAAAAAATCGACAACGACCCACCACTTACTTTTTGACATTACCATTAGCTCGTCAATGACGTTTCATTACACCTTAACCTACTAGTGCTCAAATGCGAAACATTTATTAGAATATATATTCATAATAATATTATATAGGTATTCACAAAGATTATTTTCATTAACTGTGTGTAATTTAACCAAACATCCGTATATATAGTAAATTAATAGATATTATTTTTAAAATTAAATAACTGTTTTTGTTCCGCGTGTGTGCGTACTAAGTAACGCAGATGGTCGTGATTAAAACAGGAAATGCGTCTTGGGTTTTTAAATTCCTTTTTATCGCTAACTTATTACCCGCAAGTGTAACAGAATAATAGTTAAGCAACAAAGGGTCATAATTTCTTGTGATATTTTTGATTAAGTTACATTTCCGGTACGGTGGTGAAGGGTGGGGCAAGATCTGGCATTGTCATTTCTTACTTATGGCTATGATAATTGCAACGCTGCAAGAAAAATATCTCTAAATTTAAACATTATTTTGACACGACTAAAATCGAATTTGAAAATCGCGACTCAACGTGGTATTTTTTTTTCTTTTGGCTTCGCAACGTCGTACTTGTGTGCGCTACGCAATGAATTTTTTGAGAGACGAAGGCGCGCGCAACGCGGCATGCTGGACGTGTTTTATTACTATTGAATTTTTCACTTTTTGTTTGAAAATATAAAAAAAATGTTATTCACGTGTTGAGATTTATATGGGGGTTTCATAAAGGGGGTCGCAAATTTCATTATTTTTGCGACAGGACACGCCATTTTCGAGATATAAGCAAAAGAAAAGGAAAACAAAAATACAGTATTGTTTTTGCACGTGAAGGCGAGGCGTTGGTGTGAATTTTAGTTCATGATCACTAGTTTTATTCCACACCTTTTTAATCACGATTTAAAATAATCAGATTTAGTAAAAACAAATTATTATAATCAAAGTTTTTGGTGAAAACCGGCAAACTCAGAATAGCAAAATTAACATTTTCACTAAACTAATAACACAGTGCAATCTTAGTGCTGTCAAACTAAAACATAGTTAAGTTGTATCACTTTAGTCTATTTCAGAATAGGACATCGTCGTTTGACAGGAATAAACCAAATTTTAGAGATTTTTAGTTTTTTATCTGTATTTTTTAAAGCTTATTTGATTTAATTAAATAGAGTATCTTCTTAAAGAGTAGATTAATTCGCTCATGGTAATATGTTTTCAAGATTAATAACCCAAGATAGAGAAACTTACAACGTATCACAAAAAAAACTGACTACTGAAAAATTCACGCTCTAAAAAGTATGAAGCAAAAAAATATTCTCATTTTAAAGCCTTGGTCGTATGTCACTTTGCCCTAAAGATTTTCTTCGCTTGCTGCATTATATTCTAACAATAGAATGTAATATTTTGTTAGGGTAGGTGGCATAAGATCATTGCGTGCAGTTCAGATTTTTAAAAATTATTGTTTTTATAGTTTTTAGAGCGTGATGTTCAGTAGTCGGGTTTTAGTTTCCGAACTTAGTTTTTATTTGTTTATTTTTTTAAAGAGCTACTTAGATCTTTCATTATTAAAAAAATATTTATTTTTAGTTCAAGATTTTATGGCCTCTAGAGAGAGCCATATTAGTGTAACGTCTCATAGGTACTAATATGAGAACCAGCTGACGATCAAAGCCCTTTCCATGATACCTCATTTGTCAAATTAAGATAAGTAGTTTAGAAGTTATGTGTAAACAGATGAGACATACATCTATACCGGTAAAATCAAAACCCATATAGGAGGAATATTACTACGACTACGGCAAAGCATATGCGTACGTAAAAATAAAGTGTTGCCTTTATAAAAGATGCCAGCACCAAACGTACAACAGGAGAACTAACAACCTAAGCAATCAGTCTAATAACAAATTAAATTGTTTCTAAACCCAGCCACTACAACACAACATAAATCTTCCCATCAACCGAGACATGAGTGACGTCACCAGTTGACCTCTCTCTCGGTTCACCGGCTAAATTAAGCTGTAAATCTAGCACACCCGATTCGGCCATCATGACCGTAAAGGCGCCGCTCCACAGCAGACCATGGGAATGCTACGCACGTGTACTTAGCCTCGCTCTGCATGAACATTATGAAATATAACAACCGACATCCTAAAAAAAAATACTACAAAGTGAACAATAACTTTAATTTCGAAAGTCGATGTCTTAGGATCTCTATTTAAGGTTTTTTTGCCACCGACTTCCGAAATTAAAGTTATTTTTCATTTTGTAGTGTTTTTTTTTAGGAAGTCGGTTGTTTTTTTTTGTGAAAAGTTTTTATTTTTAACTTTTTAGTTATTTATTTATTTATTTATTTATAATAAGCACACCAACAGCACAATCACTTACAATTCAAATAAAATACAATTTAAAATTGGCACTTCAGTAACCATGCAAATAACAGATATGCATGACATTAGCATATGAATATTAGAGACAAAAAAAAACTTGAAAGTAAAAAGTAAAAGTAAAAAGTATCCAGAGACCCAAACCTAGAACACTACAAAACACTAATTTTACAGGCTACACAGACGTACAGTCGTTACACCATTTAAATAGGGAACGCCTGTATGAAGCGAAAGTCATGGAGAATACATCAATGGGGTAATCTGTCAAATTGGACCTGTCATTATATTCCCTTGCCATACGTGTTAAGGGGCTATTAAACGTGGTATTTAGTGTGGATGTAGGCAATTCAAAAATACGGTGATGCCGCTTACTACGTTGGCTAAACCTAAAGTTAAAATAATTTACCAATTGTGCGTCAATGGAACCGTTTATTATTTTATAGAGTATTAGTAAGTCAGAATGATTACGTCTTTCCTTTAAGCTAATCATTTTAAAGTGCCTTAACCTGTCATTATAATCAGGTATAGCTTTTCGGATCCCATTCTTCATACATAAATATCTAACAAAACGGGCCTGAACAGATTCAACATTATTAGTGTAAGTGGAATAATAAGGAGACCAAATAGTAGAACAATATTCCAAGGTGCTCCTTACAAGTGCGTTATAAAGTAAAATAATGCTGCTATCATTACGAAAAGGTTTTGACATACGGATTATAAAGCCAAGCATTTTTTTAGCCCTAGACACTGTGCCATCAATATGTTCGCGGAAAGATAGGGATGTATCAAAGAGTACCCCTAGGTCACGGATGACCGAAACTCTGCTCAGTACTGATCCATCAATATGATAATTAAATTTGGTAATTATGGTAGATATCCCACACTAATCTAATCGCGTTATTCGTTCATTTGTCGCCGCAAATACTTAATGCAAATTTAAGACTTATATGGTTTTCACATAGATTCCATATTCCGAATGGAACCATATAAAAATGAAACCATTCGAAAAGCATCAGCTTTCAAATAAAATAGAATCATCAAAATCGGTTCACCCAGTCAAAAGTAATGAGGTAACAAACATAAAAAAAAAAAATACAGTCGTATTGATAACGGTTAAAAAATGGAGACCGCCCAATACAACCACACCTGGGCACGCCACAATTGCGGCGGTAAGTCCCCTCTTTGAGGAGTGGATAGAGAGGCACCACGGCGTCCTCACCTTCCGCCTGACGCAGGTTCTCACCGGGCATGGGTGCTTCGGTGGGTTCCTGTTCAGGATAAAGCGGGAGGATACGTCCGGGTGTTTCCATTGCGAGGATCGTCTGGAAGACACGGTGGAGCATACGGTGGAGGTGTGCCCTGCCTAGGCGGAGCACCGCCGTGTCCTCGTGGAGGCGATCGGCGGCGGCGACCTCTCGCGTCCGGCCCTGGTGCGAGCCATGGTACGGAGCGAGAGGGAATGGGAAGCCGTCACCTCCTTCTGCGAAGCAGTAATGCTCGCGAAGGAGGAGGCGGGGCGCGTGAGGGAGTGGCAGTCTCTGCGCCCTAACGTCCCTAGCCGCCGCAGGAGGAGACGCCCCGGGCGTCGGGAGTCGATAGCGGACTCCCGGCCACCGTAGGTGCGAGCTTGCGGGTGGCAAGCAATGGGTAGCTCGCCGCCCGGTAAGGGCCAAGCTCGGGTCGACGGCGCGTAGTGTTCCACGCGCGCCTCAAAGAGATGTCAGCAGCAGTGTAGGGGTCTACTAGGACCGATGCCTGCCGGGGTCGCGTGATTGTTCGAAAGAGATACCGGGACCCTGGCACATGGGCAACTAATGAAATACGGGTGGGTTTTAGTCAGTAAAAGTCTGACACGCCCTCTCGCTCCGCCCAGAGCGGGAGAAGTCATTTGATGATTTCCCTTCCTGAAAAAAAAAAATTACAACCACACCACGAGAAACAACCATGCCACACCTGGATGCGTGGTTGGCAAACAAATGAATCGCGCATCTAAAGCAAATATATGATAAGAGTTTATTTCGTTTATATGTATGTATGTATTAGTTTATATTGTTTTTCATATTATATGTCCATTATGTTGCAGCTGCCATTTTTGTCTCTGCATCACTCTATGGTTGACTGGTAGATTTAGAGTTTTAATTATGTAAATAGATATCTGATCTATATTAAATTTACGTCTCACTTTTTGCTTATTTCTAAGTCTCTCTTAAGTCTTTTGACTTTCTGTCAATCCCATCAGGAATTTGGCAGTCTTTCACTCACCTACCGAATGATTAATAAATGAAATGAAAGGAACAAAAAAAAAAAACGTTCATTCCTGCGTTCCACTTTGTCGGCGTCATCTGAACGTGGAATAAAACAAAAACGAGCATTAATGCAATGAGCATTTATTAGCAAAAAGTAGCAAAGCTCTCCGTGAATATCATACATAGCAGTGGACGGTCGGTTTTAAGGTGGCTCCACACGTGGATCCGACGAACAAGGGATGAGTTTAAAATGAGAACAAAGGGTAGTCTCGTCTGTAGCCAGTTTTTGTATGCATGTCGGTAGCACGCATCCGTTGTTTTGTCATTATGTTTAAAAGAGAATAGTAGTTTATTGTTGGTAGTTTTAGTGGACCGTTCAAAGTAATTGATAAGTTGCATGCATAGTAACGACAAGTTCCAAGTGCTTTTGTGACAAAATTGCTCACACATTATCTTATGTAATCGCATCGGTCTTTGTTTTCACTCGAATTCCTATTTCGATGGTTTTCTGGCGGTTTTAACCTTTAGGCTCTTAGTCCTGTATTGCAGAACTTCACTAAATACTCATGCATTGCTTATAACTATATTCTACGACTACTAAAGAAAAAAACATGAAGCATTCTGTAAATAAATACTTATTTTTATGGTTGTTGCAAATCATATTTTGATCAACATTATATGAACATGTTTAAGCTATCGCGGACTTTTTTTAGAAATTTTTAACAGAAACAATTCCGTCCTACATCATTGTTGCGTTAGGTACTTTAACTGCTTATGCAGCGCACGCAACGGAAACTCTCTAGAGGAATAATTTTCCCCATTTTAGCAACACACAACATGTTTCAGCCAGACTGACCCGTTAATTTACAAATAAAGTCTACTAAAAACTACCCTGGCACTTCTCCTTTAAAAAGTGTCCCAACTGGATAACTACCCTACTAATCTGATATATTATTTAGTATTATTTTATTTTAAAAATGTCATCATTCAAAACGATGGCCACCTCAATAAACGAGACCAACACCCAACAATACACTATATCTAACCATACCTACAACATTATGACTACTCTAAACTCAAGCTAAATTGCTATATATCTTGTTCGCAACATAATTAATTAATATCTCACAACGTTAGCCCGACTCGGAACTTAGTCGGGTATTGTTCTATGGAGACCCGGTTGCTTTGTGTCACGATAACGTTTCATTCAATACTGGACCTCCAATAAAGGCGAGGTTTGTATAATTATGATATGAGTTTGTGGCTCTGGAGTGCGAAGTCTCTGGGTAGAACAAGTGACCCAACAGAAACGGCTCTGAGTACAAGTTGTAGGTCTTCCATTCGAACCCAAGCAGGCGTTTTAAGTACTTTGTTTAAATAATTTCATTATCACTGTTCATCTTGTCAAAACGGTGAAGGAAAACATAAGGATATTCTCTAAAATAAGGGCATTGTACCTTTGATTTACAGTTGAAGTTAACAACTTAAAAACAGCGATGACAATAAGAATAAAATTTTCCTGGCATTATGTTTAGTTTTTTTAAAATATTCTTATCGGTTTGTTTAGTAATGATATGAGGGTAAAGGGGAATGAACAAATAAAAACAGATATCTGTGTTAATGAATGTTACAACCTTAACAGAGTGAGAGCAGTGGTGCCCCAGTTTTAATAGCCCGATTTACGAGTTGGTCCAGGCAGGCTTTAGAATAAAAAAATAGAACATTTTTATTTCAACGTCTAGTGTTAGTAGGTTACAGACACAGAAACAGATATACAATTACAATAAAAATTCAGCACGGAGCCGCATCCATCTCCGCAGCATCGGGGAATCCCACCGATCTGCGAATACACTGAGAATACTGTTGGTGCCGCCACGAACACGAGTACTTTAATTTGTGTAAATAATTTCATCACCACTGCTCTCAAAACGGAGAAGGAAAACATGTCGTGCGGAATGTCGATTGAGGTAAATTCTAGAAGCAAAACTTCGAAAACACGTGACGTACATCAACCCGCACTGGGCTCGCGTGGGACACTATAGCCCACTCCCACCCGAAGAGAGGAGACCTGTTTGTCCCAGTATTGGGAACATTATTGGCTGATTATGCTTTGTGGCTCCGGATAAAGGGCAATTTGGTCGCCATCCAAGTCAATAAAATCAAGTTATTACGATCAATAAAAAAAATGATCAACGAAAAGAAGGTATAAGTTATACGTAATCATATATGTATTATTATCACTAAGAATACTAACCAAAAAAATATGAATGACAAAAAGTTACGTACCTATTTGTAAATATAAAATAAAAAACTTAACAACGAAAAGAATAGTTGAACAAAGAAACAAATAAAATAATAAAGAATTGTTGAATGAAGTAATATCCTAGTACGTACCTACTTATACAAATATTCTTGAGACGCTTCTTCTAATAAAAAAAAAATACATATTCACATTAAGAAGTTTAAAACAATCCCTAATGAGTCAATAGGCCTATTTGGTCGGTAAGTAATTTTTATCCCAATTTCGTTTATAAAAAACTGAGCTCATACTATTATCAATGCATCACATGTAAAATGACGAGGTTGAAATTAATGACCCATTTCACGAACCACTTTGGGTCACCCTTTGGAAAACCCAACATTACCATAACAAGCGCTTTTACTTACAATATTTTCTGAAGTATTTTCCTGCTAGGTAAAGTGTGTGACATTTTTAAATATGGATATGCGATCCTTACTAAACAAAACAATAAGGATATTTTGCTAAATCTAAAAATAATGCCTGGGAAAACTAATTCACATTTTATAAAAAACATAGTTGAAAATGTTCTGAAGCTTTTCCCTTTTATATTAAGGATGTATCATTAGCAAACAAAATTTTATTACATTGTAGTTATTGAACAAAACAATATGGACATTTTACAAAAATCACAATTATTGCCTTGGAAATCTTATCCATATTTTCATAGTTGTGTTTAAATTTTTAACGTGAACCGTAAATCAAAGGTAACAAATATAAATCACGAGTTTATCAATTATCTGCTATGATCCTCACATAATCCTTTGCCTCGTTTAGATTCATAAATCTGGTCATACACGCACGCCGGTTGTGAGTACTACGCACCTGACCTCATTGAAGATCATCACCAGTAAGTTCCACTCACATCTGCTGTATAAATACCAATCAAAGCGTGGTGATTATGGCTAAGCCTCCCAAATTGGGGCCTGTGATATGATATCTGATATGGAAATGATGAACTCATGTCGGAGATTCTGAAGTTGAACATTATAATAACGCGAACTAGCCTTCTAAAAATTAAACGTAATTAAATCCAGACCAAACATCATTTACATCCGTAACCGTAAAAATGGCCGCCATATTAAATATTTATCGTCGCAAAATATTCATACAAAACAGTCAAGTTGAAAATATCCGCACCTATTATCGTATCGTCGAGGGGCGCTGCCTAATTTGATTTGAAACACGCCCTTGCCTCATTTATCAATTATTTCTAAGAATAGGAAGGTGTCCCTTATCGACCGTAGGTGTACTAACGTGCTAATGGTTTGCTAATGAACTTGCCACCGTATGCTTCCGATGTGTTATGTATACTGGTAAAGGTGACACTGCTGTTACTCTAGTCAATCTCCCATATTTTTCGAAACTGAATAACAAAACAACGCATATTAAGGCGATATCTTCTAAGAACTGTGTTTATTATTTATAGTGTACTTTATTATGTATAAACAAAACAATAGGGTATATACTCCATTTTTTTTTGACAGTTTGCCCATAAACAACAGTCAGTCGATAAAAATGTATTTGCAGGATAAGTTTTAATGAGGCAAACCTAAGACCGTGCCCCCAAAAAAAACTACAGGTTGTTTTTTAAGGTCCCACCTTGAATGTGAAAGATAGTAGGATGGGCGTGGTTTATGGCGGGTCAACCTAAAGTGGCCGGCGGCCTCAAACTTATATCTGAACCGTCTATAGAGAATAGGAAAACCAGCGGCCAAAAGTTGAACGAATGACAGAAAATGTCTTGAAATAAAAAACCGTTACTAATTTAGCATAGCCTTGCTGTAAGCACTATTCCTGTCACTGTTGCACATCTGTCAAACTACAATAGCAAGGTAGAGACGGAAACATCTTAGAAAAAAGTACGTGAAAGTAGCATTAATTTAGTTGGTCTATGAAATTTTTGCACATAGCGTGCGATGGAGTAGACAAATAATACAAATATTTAATTATAAGCAATAAAACTATCTTACAGCAAGAAATTATCTTCTTTATCTATACGTAATATTATAATGCGAAACTAACTCTGTCTGTCTGTTACGCTTTCACGACTAAACCTTATTTGTTACCCATTAACTCTATTTATTCCGCGACTTCACCTGCGTCCGCGTAACGTAAGATTTACGCAGACGAAGTCGCGGGAAAAAGCTAGCTAATATTTATGTACCGATGTTGGGTAATACGAGATTGATTAACTTAATATAATTAAAAATATATAATAAACAATTTAAGTATTTATTAATTACTAGTAATCGCCCATTGGTCGAAATTCGACCGTGCTTCATTTGAATAGAAATACATTATTAAGTGAAAAAAAAATATAGTAATAAATATAAAAGGAGGTAATAATAATAAGTATATCTGTGGCCCAACTGTCAGCTTGACGGTGCAAAATTTTTTTCTCCGTGTATTTTTTCTAGAATTTTTAACACCAATCATGGAAAAATGTTTTATTATAAGTTTCTACAACACCAAGGAAGTACCTGATATTGGTGCTATAATGATAACATTATACCAGGATATAAGAAAAAATTAAATAACACGAGAAATTGTGAGATGCTGACGCGAAGTCGGGCACGTTTTCTACATAACACACGCCTAACATCTTCGGGTTCGTCGCTCAGCTCCGCCTCGCAGTTGCCGGATCCTGCTCCAGACGTGAGTCCAGTGACACCGGCCTCTGCAGTTGCGTCGAGCTCGAGCGACGAATACTTCTCGCCGCCGACGACACCACCACCAGTAGGTCGGCGCGGACGAGGCCGACCACCGGCCAGCTTGGGACTCCGAGGCCCACCGGCTTCTGATAGGGTCCCCGCTGCCGGTGGAAGTGTGCAGCGCATGAAGTGGACACAAGCGGTCAACGAAAATGTCATGCGCGCATACTATGGGGCTACAGAGGGGGGAACTAACTTGACTGCGTACCGTGGTCGGATGCTCTCTCTGTTTCAGGTGCTTGAACCAGGTGTCAACGTGTCGTCGCAACGATTATCGGATCAGGCACGGGTCATCCAGCGTAATCATATGCTGGATGCCGCCGTGCTTGATCGACTTTGCCTTGAATCACGGAATAGCCATGTTACGCCTGCTTCGCCACTGGTCGCGGTGCAACTGCAAAATTTACCCAGTGTTTCACCGCGACCCAACTGTGTTGGTGGAGAGGATGATGACGGGGCTATATCCGTGAGTACCCAATGCAATGCACGATTGAGGAGCGCTTTGGAGGATGCTTTCAGGGAGTATCGCTCTACTCCGCCTGAACATAGACCACGTTTACCTCGTTTGCCCATGCATAAGAAAAACAAGGCGCTGGTGTGTGCTCTAGACTCACAGCTGTCAACATATTTTGACGGCAGCAAAGACCTGGTTGATACCCACTCGATCTTGTACTGCGCAGCTGTAGCGGCTTGTCGTGTAGCTCATGTTAAGTTTCCTAACAGTGACAGAGCTATACGACCAAAACCAGCCGTACCAGCTTGGCAGTGCAGGATTGAGTGTCGTATCGGTGAGGCTAGAGCACTCATCGGTAAGCTAATCTGCTTCAGGGAGGGTAATACTCGCCCTCGAGTGATGCGCTTTGTGAAGCGGGCGTTCTCCGGGACTGATGTTAGTCCCCGAGATTATTTGCCCCGCGTCACAGAGCGCATCGACTTCCTGAAGCAGAAGATCTGTGCATGGGCAAACCGTATTCGTCGGTATCGGCGGAGGGTGGAGCGGTACACTCAGAATCGCACATTCCAAAGCGATGAAAGGTGGGTTTACAGAGCTTGGGAGCGACCGGACCAAGGTGTGGCTGACATGCCCCTTCCGGATGATGACGCCATGTCTTCGTTCTGGCGAAACATCTGGTCGGTGCCTGCCAATCACACCGAAGGTGACTGGACTAGGCAGATCGAGCGAGCGTGCGGACAAATACCAGAAATGGGGGCAATTACCATCAGCCCCCAAGATGTCGCTTGTGCAGTCCGTCCGTTGCCTAACTGGAAATCTCCGGGGCCGGACGGACTGCACAACTTTTGGATCAAGTGGATCCAAAAGGCCTATTCAATTTTGAACATGTAACGCCTCGTGATGTAGTTAATGTTTTTAACACACTTAAGTCTAAGAACACTGGTGATTTCTGGGGCATTTCCATCAAACTATTAAGTAATATAATAGACATCGTAGCCCCCTCTTTAGCTGTTACTTTTAATAAATGTGTTGATGTCGGAACTTTTCCTGACCTCATGAAGAGTAGCAAAGTCATACCATTATTTAAATCAGGTAATAAAAAAGACGTTTCTAATTTTAGGCCTATTTCTATCTTACCTGCATTTAGCAAAATATTCGAAAAGTTAATACTCAAGCAGTTGTTAAGACATTTTAATTTAAACAGCCTCCTTCATAATGAGCAATATGGCTTTACGAAAGGTCGTTCAACTACAGATGCGGGTGTTACTCTCTTGAAACACATTTTTAACGCATGGGAGAACTCGCAAAATGCTATCGGAGTATTCTGTGATCTCTCCAAAGCCTTTGATTGCGTGCACCATGACACGCTTTTGCGTAAACTACGTCATTACGGTGTCCATAACGAAGCTTTAAACGTAATAAATTCTTATTTACATAATAGGTTCCAATGTGTAGATATTAATGGTGTAAAATCTACCGGGCTACCGGTTCAGTTAGGTGTGCCTCAAGGCTCTATACTCGGCCCATTCTTGTTCTTAGTGTATATCAATGACTTACCATTCTTTTTAAAGGGTATTTGTGACGTTGTACTGTTTGCAGATGATACTTCTCTTATTTTTAAAGTAGATAGGAACAGACAAGATTTTGAAGACGTAAACAGTGCACTCTCAATGGTTACGGATTGGTTTACGGCAAATAACTTAGTTCTCAATGCCAAGAAAACGAAATGTGTAAAGTTCGCCTTACCGAATGTTAGAAATCTAGGTCCCGAAATCGTCTTAAATAAAGAGGTTCTTAAAACTGTAGACTCGACAGTTTTCCTAGGCATAGCAGTGGATGGCAAACTACAGTGGGGCCCACATATTTCAAGTCTAGCGGGGAGGCTCAGTTCAGCCGCCTACGCCGTCAGAAAAGTAAGACAATATACTGACGTTGATACAGCTCGGTTAGTCTATTTTAGTTATTTTCACAGCATTATGTCTTACGGTATTCTACTGTGGGGCAAAGCCGCTGATATTCAAAATATTTTTGTCCTTCAGAAACGAGCTGTTCGAGCAATTTACCAGCTAGGTGCCAGAGTTTCTCTAAGGGACTTTTTTAAAGATATTGGTATTCTTACGGTAGCATCACAATTCATCTTCGCCAACATCTTATATATTAGGCAAAATTTACACGTACACGCTAAAAACAGTGATTTTCACACTGTTAACACTAGGAATAAGGACAAACTACGTGTTCCCTTTCACCGGCTTCATAAGGTGCATAACTCATTTGTTGGGCTTGGTATAACATTTTACAACAAGCTACCACCTTATTTACTAGAATTACCTTTTAATGCGTTTAAAGCTCAAGTAAAATCCAACCTTTGTCTAAAGGCATATTATTCCATCAACGACTATTTAAATGACAAAACTAGTTGGTCGCTGTGATTAACTCAAGACAATGTTTGTGTTATTTCTCCAGTACTAGCGTACCTAGTGATAGGTTATATAGCTGTAATATAATTTTTATTATATATTTTTTTTACTGTGTTAGTCATTTTTTTTTTTGTGTATTTATTGGTTTTGACATGTTCTATGCTTTGACATATTATAATGATTAGTATTGCATAAAATGATTAGCTAGCGACCTCGACAAGTTGTCATTCAATTCTTGCCTGAGCAACCGGCAGCAAGTTCGTCATGCTCCCTTAGATGTCAATGCTTGCGGTAGCGTCAGGGGTCGGGTTACCCCCTTCCCTCAAATAAGGCGAGGGGGGTAATGGCTGATCTTTGCGTTATGCTCGTGAACGGGTGCTGCTTGTGGTGACTGGTCGTCTTGCTGACCTTGATGTTGGTATTGTTGTTAATTACCTACCTGTTTATTTGTTTTTACGCCGATGGTCCTAGTTTATCATTTTGAGGCCTCGAGTTGTAACTCGGGTCGTAACAGCTATGTGAACGTGATTCAGCATTGCATATGTAAGCTGTCACGCCCTTATGCCAGGACGCTTTTATTTTGGTACCTTTATTTACATGATAAAAATATTTTTTGCTTTTGCTTGAGTATAGATTTCATTTTATTTCCTGGATTATTGGGTTGGCTAGCTGACAGATGGCAAATCATTTAATTTAATGTTTTGTGTCTCATAATGTTACCTCCTTACAATTGTATAGAATCAAGTTCTTCTAACTTAACAGACAGCTGTGCTGCTGGGGAGTTTGTTCCGCCACTTCTTCTTCCCAGCTAAAGCACTAGGAAGTGTCGAAGGGCGGGCGTTTTGGGGGGACTGTCTTTTGTAACTTTGACGTTCAAAAAGTGCTGACTCTCAGCCTAGTTTGAATAAATGACTTTTGATTTTGATTTTGATTTTGATTTCTATCTTGTCTGTCTCTCAAAATGGATGTAGGAACGGGTCCCGCGGTACTAAGGAGCTGCTCCTAATCGATATGACCATTAGTCAACAGGTTCGTCGTTCCCGAAGGAATCTGTCGACATGCTGGATAGACTATAAGAAGGCCTATGACTCGGTACCACACACATGGCTCAGGAGGGTGTTGGAGTTGTACAAAGTAGATACAACGCTGTGCACCTTCCTGATGTCATGTATGGGGCAGTGGAGGACGGTCCTTCGCTATCCAGGATGTCGACAAATCCAGAGGAATAGCGAACCGATAAGGATTGAGCGAGGTATATTCCAGGGCGATAGTTTGAGTCCACTTTGGTTCTGCCTAGCCATGAATCCTCTTAGCACACTGCTGGAGGATTCAGGTATAGGCTATCGATTGAGGAGAGGTGGTCAGGTTATATCTCACCTCCTCTACATGGATGACCTAAAACTCTTTGCCCACAACAATCTGCAACTGATGGAGCTACTGAAAGTAACTGAAACCTTCAGTAGCGCCATCAGGATGGAATTTGGTGTGGACAAATCTGCAGTCATGCATGTGAAGCGAGGGGAGATTGTGGAATCCGTGGGAACCCAACTCACGGATTCCATACACCTAAGATCCCTCTCCTCAATCGAAACATACAAGTATTTGGGTATGTCGGAAGCGTTAGGCATCGACACTGCTGACATGAAACAATCGTTGAGGGAGCGCTTCTTTGGCCGCTTGAATAAAGTTCTAAATAGTCTTTTATCAGGCGGAAACAAGGTGCGCGCCTTCAACGGTTGGGTTATGCCAGTTTTGATGTACTCTTTCGGCATACTCAAATGGACTCAGACGGAGCTGGACGCCCTGGATAGACGGGTCCGCACACTGCTGACCGTAAATCGGATGCATCACCCACGGTCCTCGGTGATGAGACTGTATATCCCGCGGAAGTGCGGAGGTCGAGGTTTTTTAAATGCCAAGACCCTGCACAACCGTGAGATATGCAGTCTCAGGGAATACTTCCTTGAAGCCGATGTGGGGATGCACCGAGATATGGTCTCAGTGGACAAGGGCTTCATCCCGCTCTCCTTGGCTAACGAGAACTGGCGCAAACCTAAAGTATTAGATACTAATGACCGCAGGGAGGTATGGCAAAGCAAGGAGCTCCACGGACGCTTTTACCGGGTCCTACATGGACCCGATGTAGACCTCTTAGCGTCCGTATCCTGGTTACGATTCGGAGATCTATTTGGAGAAACCGAAGGTTTTGTCTTTGCAATTATGGACGAAGTTATGATGACAAACAACTACCGGAAATATATTGTGAAGGATGGCACGGTTGACATCTGTCGGGCATGCCACCGTCCGGGGGAGTCAATCCGACACATTATTTCTGGTTGTTCTCGTCTGGCTAACGGAGACTACTTGCATAGACACAACCTTGTAGCCAGGATTATCCACCAGCAACTTGCTCTGAAATACAGTCTTGTGGAATCAGAAGTACCGTACTATAAGTATGTGCCCGACCCAGTTCTCCAAAATGGAAATATCACATTGTATTGGGATCGATCTATCATCACTGATAGGACTATTGTCGCTAATAAGCCGGACATAGTGGTGATAGATCGATCAGAGCGTCGCACAATGATTGTTGATATAGCAGTCCCGCATGACGAGAACCTCGTGAAAGCCGAACAAGATAAGCAGATCAAATATCTTGACTTGGCTCGCGAGGTTGTCGAGATGTGGGATGTGGATACAGCAGTCATTGTGCCGATAGTCGTGACGGCCAATGGCATAATAGCCAAGAGCCTCGACCAACACCTAAAGAGGCTCTCGTTAGGCAGCTGGATCAAGCGCTTGATCCAGAAGGCGGTATTACTGGACACGGCACGTATAGTGAGAAGGTTCCTCTCTCAGCGGCCCTGACCACCGGTAGCTTGGATCCTATTCCCGATACCGGTGGGCTACTATTTTTTATATTTTTAAATGTTTTTATGATTTTTGTTATTTTAATATTTAAAAATGTAATTTATATGTTGTAAAAATTTAAATAAAGAATAAGTATATAAGGTACTAAGGAGCTGCTCCTCATTGATATGACCATTAGCCAACAAGTTCGTCGTTCCCGAAAGGATCTGTTGACATGTTGGATAGACTATAAGAAGGCCTATGACTCGGTGCCACATACATGGCTCATGAGGGTGCTGGAGTTGTACAAAGTCGATGCAACTCTTCGCACCTTCCTGATTTCATGTATGAGGCAGTGGAGGACGGTCCTTCGCTACCCAGGATGTTGAAATATCCAAGGGAACAGCGAACCGATAAGGATCGAGCGAGGCATATTTCAGGGTGATAGTTTGAGTCCGCTTTGGTTCTGCTTAGCCCTGAATCCTCTAAGCACACTGCTGGAGGATTCAGGCATAGGCTATCGGATGAGGAGAGGTGGTCAGGTTATATCCCACCTCCTTTACATGGATCACCTAAAACTCTTTGCCCCCAACAATTTTCAACTGATGGAGCTACTGAAAGTAATTGAAACCTTCAGCAGCGCCATCAGAATGGAATTTGGTGTGGACAAATGTGCGGTCATGCATGTGAAGCGAGGGGAGATTGTGGAATCCGTGGGAACCCAACTCTCGGATTCCATAAACCTCCAAGCCCTCTCCGCACCCGAAACCTATAAGTATTTGGGTATGTCGGAAGCGTTGGGCATCAATGTTACTGACATGAAGCAATCGTTGAAGGAGCGCTTCTTTGGCCGCCTGAAAAAAGTTTTTAATAGTCTTCTATCAGGCGGAAACAAGGTGCGCGCCTTCAACAGTTGAGTCATGCCGGTTTTGATGTACTCTTTCGGCATACTCAAATGGACTCAAACCAAACTCGACGCCCTGGACAGGGGGGTCCGTACGCTGTTGACTGCATATCGAATGCATCACCCACGGTCATCGGTAATGAGACTGTATATCCCGCGAAAGTGTGGAGGTCGAGGCTTTTTAAACGCTAAGACTCTCCACAATCGCGAGATATGCAGCCTCAGGGAATAGTTTCTAGAAACCGACGCACGTGGGGATGCATTGAGATGTGGTCACGGTTGACAAGGGCCTCACCCCGCTCTCCTTGGCTAACGAGAACTGGTGCAAACCTGTAATACTCGACACTAATGACCGTATGAAAGTATGGCAGAGTAAGGAGCTCCGCGGACGCTATTTCCGGGCCTTACATGGACCCGATGTAGATCTACTAGCGTCCGTAGCCTGGCTGCGTTTCGGTGACCTCTTTGGGGAAACCGAAGGTTTTGTCTGTGCAATTATGGACGAAGTTATGATGACAAACAACTACTGGACATTTATTGTGAATGATGGCACGGTTGACATCTGTCGGGCATGCCACCGTCCAGGAGAATCAATTAGACACATCATTTCCGGGTATTCTGGTCTAGCTAACGAAGAATACTTGCATAGGCACAACCTAGTAGCCAGGATTATCCACCAGCAACTTGCTCTTAAATACAGTCTTGTGGAATCAGAGGTGCCGTACTACAGGTATGTGCCCGACCCAGTTCTCTAAAATGGAAATATCACATAGTACTGGGATCAATCCATCATCACTGACAGGACTATTGTTGCAAATAAGCCTGATATAGTGGTGGTGGATCGAGTAGAGCGGCGCACAATGATAGTTGACATAACGGTCCCACATGACGAGAACCTCGTGAAAGCTGAGAAAGATAAACAGATCAAGTATCTTGACTTAGCTCGCGAGGTTGTCGACATGTGGGATGTGGATTCAGCGATCATTGTGCCGATAGTCGTCACTGCCAACGGCTTGATAGCGAAGAGCCTCGACGAACATCTAAGGAGGCTCTCGTTAGGCAGCTGGATCAAGGGTTTAATTCAGAAAGCGGTACTTCTGAATACGGCTCGTATTGTCAGGAGGTTCCTCTCTCTCTGGAGCCCTGACCGCCGGTAGCTTGGACCCTGTTCCCGATACCGGTGGGCTACTATTTTTTTATATTTTTAAATGTTTTTATAATTTTTGTTATTTTAATATTTAAAAATATAATTTATATGTTTATAAAATGAAATAAAAGAATATAAAAAAATAATATGGTTAAATTTGACATTCAGTAACACTATAGACAGATAATATTAAAGACAAATATTCTCGATATGATCATAGATTTTAAGAATGAAATAGGTTATATATCTATAAAATTAATTTATTACCTATGGTTATACTTGACATTCAGTAAGACTATAGACCACAGATTTGGACCATAAACAAAAGAATATCTATGCATGTGTGTATTATTAAATACACGGTAATGAATAGTAGTGTATGTAACGTGTTATTTATTGAAAATAATGTATTTTTACGCATAATTAAAAACAAAATATTAGTATTCGTCACTTTTTCTCTGTATAAACTATAAGTGTTCGAAATTTCATACTCCTCCGTCCACACAATTTTCGTAAAAAGGGTTCCAAAATTTTCGCTTCACGTATTAATATATAGATTTACAACATGAAATTAAAAATAACGAATTAATCTTCTAGAGGTCTATAAATAAAATATATGATGGTGTTTAAGAGATTAATAAACTTCAATTTCGTTTCACCGATTACTATACATTTATTTGGTAAATGACAATTATAATATTTTACATAGACTTCGTCCATTACGTAATACTAGTTATGAGTATTTTTTTCACCTTATTTTACAAGTCATTTATATTTCCTTCAAGGTCAATTTCGTATGGCAATGTGTATGATAAATGTCAAAATTACTTGACTTATACATACATATTTTAGTAATTACGTGTGACTGCGGTTAGAAAACCAAAACCGATATTATTGCCGATATTTTGTAATTATGTCTAGATTATACCTTTTTATTTGGGTGTTTTACCCGAGTGCAGAGGGCAATGTGTTTATCAGCCTATTAACTCGTATGTATATTTGTTCTTTTATTAATTTTATTTTTCATTACAGTTATTTTGGGGTTAGGGGTAATTCAGAGATGGAGTACACAAATAATTTGCTAAACAGTCTTCATAAGATTATAGAAGTACGTTTAGTGTTATTCAAAACAGAGTAAAACACCATTGTTTTGATCATCCATAAAATCTTGTAGGAATGAAAAATTATAAATAGCCAATATGTTTTCAGAAAGCACTCTTGTAGACCTTTGATTAGATATCAATTAGATATCGAGAAGCAGTGGTGGCTCAGTGGCAACGGCTACTACTTACGAGTTCGAACCCGAGCAGGCGTTTTACTCTGTGTAAATCATTTCAATACCACTGCTCTCAAAACTGTGAAGGAAAACATCGTGAGTAAACATGTCTTAGAACTAAAAAATCGAAGACATGTGACATCTACCAACCCGCACTGGGCCCGCGTGGTGGATTATGTCCCACTCTCTCTCACCGAGAGGAGGCCTGTGTCCCAGCAGTGGGAACGTTATAGGCTGCTAATGATTAGGTATCAAACACGGTACATATAGGGTTCGAAACAGCTAGGCCCGGCTTCAGGGCACGTGCCTGACAAAAATGGCTTCGTGAAGGTAGAGAGGAAGAACAGGAAGAAGCTTCGTAGTCGGAACCAGTGTGGGACCGCGCTAGCAGGACTCAATATGCTGCTGCGTCCAGCTACACTAACGACGCAGGTCTATGTGTCCCGTCTACATTACACCACGAAGGTTGAGGAGATTGTGGAGTTTGTACGTGTTAAGTCCAACTGGACCTTGAGGGTCGAGAAGTTGGAACCGTGCCACAACACGAACTTCAAGTCATTCGTGGTCCAAGTTCCAACTCATCAAATCGAGACCTTCCTCAAGGAAGAGTTTTGGCCGAAGGGTGTCGTGTATCGGCGATTCCGCGGAAGGCTACGCGATACTGCGCAGCGCAACACGTCGCCGTCACTTCGTGTACAATAGTTATGTTTACGTGGTTTTTTTGTATGTATGATACTCTGTATGGTATTATGATTTGGGTCTTTGTAGCCCGAAATAAACTGATTTGATTGATTGATTGATACATGAAATTAAAATTTATATTTTCAATAAAACTTCACATCTGCTATAAATTATAAATGATTTTATTTCTGTAAGTAGGTTTGTACAAACACTTTTACATGCCAATGATATTTTTTTAAACTAGTTCGGCGTTTGACACAGACTGTTTAAATCATTACCCTTCTTTGGGCTGCTGTCAAGTAAAACCTCACCTTTTTTACAATTCTAATGCTACTCCATTCATTCGTTGTGCTCTTGCATTTGAAGTGACAGTACTTGACATATAGATATATGTTGACATACTTCAAACCTAAAAACAAATTAAATATTTTATTTTATTTCTAAATGAATGATTATTATAAGTTTTTGGGATAAAACAGACGTTCTTCTCAAGAAAATAAGGTGTTTACTCAATATTACTTTACAAAAGGAGAAAAGATTGTTGCTGTAATGCTTTAGTGAAGGTGGTGAATTCGATTCACTGTTATGATCATCTTATTGGTATTTCATTCTTGCAAAATGAATAAATTAATTGCCCTGTGCAGGCACTCCTAACCTTGAAGGTACTGTTCAGTTTTGGTTTATGGTTCTTCCCATTTTCATACATAATTTATGTCGTCTCTTAATGGTAATAGAAAAAGAATGTTATATTGTTCACAGTCACAAAAAAAGACAAATATACAGTCGAAATACAAAGTTATTTGGAAAGCCAACACTTATTGTATTAAATGATTACAGCAAAATGCTTAACTACTATCTTTTTCTGTGAACACAAATATTTCAAAAACGTAATTTTGATCGCACCGATTTGTAAAAAAGTGACATAGGTTCGACGTCGATGAGCCCTACTGGGCGACTGATTTATGAACGAACGAGAGTGATGACACTACTTATGATAGGCAAAAGAAGAGATGGCGATAATGTGTGTGCGCTTGGAATAAAATAACGTATGTGCCAAAACGAATCACCGTTTTTTATGAATGAAAAGTATTATTAAAACGAAAACTGTTTTACAAAAACTTAGATACAATTATAATCAATGTTTTAAAGTAAACTATGTTTAATAATTCATACGCATCGCGCCTTGAGGCTAAAAAAATCGTAATCATACATTGAACTTTGCGATTTTTTTGTATCGAGAAAATTTCATCGTATCGTGTTTTCCTTTTACAGGATACTAGATCATATAGTCAAAAAACATACACTAAAAGATTAAGTACGGATGTCATACGGTAAGAAAGGTACGCTAAAAAGAAAAAGCACGTTTATCTCGCTACGTCACCTTAAATTAGCTAACTAATCTCCGCCAACGCAATTGGGCACGATGTCTAAACACGATAAAATTAAAATTCATGACAATGGTTCGCTTTTGAACTGCAAGCCATCGTACGCTTCTGCCGTAAAAAAAAAAACAAAACAGAAGTCATTTATTCAAACTAAGCTGAGAGTCAGTACTTTTTGAACGTCAAAATTAAATAAGACAGTCCCCCGGCACGCCCGCCCTTCACCAGCGCAGCAAACTCCCCAGCAGAACAGCTGAGGTGTTACGTATTCTGATAAAAGTGACATAGCTGCTAGTCTACTTAATTTTTTAAGTTTTTTATACTGTTTAGTGACTGAGTGTCAGGACAAAAAACGTACACCCCAAACCACTAGAGATAGAAGAAACATGAAATATTGATAACAAGCTTCTGCCCGCGTGATTTGTTTTTATTATATCTAACCTAAAATATACCTATCCTATAGCATCGCATCGCCCGCCCGTGATGTTATTTAGTTTCCTCTTAGAGTTTGTTTCTGTCTTTTTTCCTTTTTACTCGGCTTTTTAGGGTGGAAGCGTGATGTTGGGAAGCCGATCCTCAAGAATAGGACTATCAAATACTCAAATAATTTTTCAAATCCACCTGTTAGTTCCAGAGAATACCCACTACATACAAACTCCAAAAAAGTAAATTTTGACTCTTTATAATAATACTAGCTTCTGCCCGCAACTTCGCCCACGTCAAATTTTTGCTCTCCTGACCCTTCCCGTCGCATCGAATTGCGTGCCAGTTGTCGACCGTTTTTCGTTGCTGCTCCGCTCCTTTTGATCGCAGCGTGATTTCATATAGCCTATAGCCTTCTTCAATAAATATGCTACCCAACACAAAAATATTGTTTCAATTTGGATCAGTAGTTCCTGAGATTAGCGCGTTGAACCAAACAAACATACAAACAAACTCTTCAGCTTTATAACATTATAGTATATAAGGTGTATCCATTCATACACGAAATATTTTAAGAGGTACACCTGTAGGTGGTAAAGAAGCTATAGAAGCAAAAAGAAAACTTTTATCTAAGCGTTTTTTAATTTTCGTAATTATTATAATTTTAAAACTACTTGAGACGTTTTGCATAAAACCTTTACTCCAAATTCTATGAATGGCCCGCCTGACGCTGCGAGGGCAGCGACCAGACTGCACGAGCATGGCCGCGGTGTATCGAGCCGTAAAAAATAAGAAGAAGCCAGTATTTCTCATGTGCGTCAAATAATTTATAAATATTAAATTTTGAAAAAAATACATTAAGAAAAAAAAATTTTTCGTTGCTATAGCTTCTTTACCACCTACAGGTGTACCTCTTAAAATATTTCGTGTATGAATAGATACACCTTATATAGTATAGAAGTATAGATTAGTATTGATGCAGATAGTGGTTTTAAGAGCGTATTTCTAAATATTATTGAACGTAACATAGCTCACCTACTTGCTTGTAATCCTTGAAGGATAAGGTGCATCGACAATCCGCCAATTATATTTAAGTCCCATATAATAGGAAGCGCATCTACTGCATAGTCCGGGCTGCTACCGAGATATTCTTGATAAATAAAACCCTCCTACTTTGCCCGATCCAAGAATCGCTCCCGAACCCAGGGCCTCAAGAGCAGTGTCTGATTGAAATATTCTAAGAAAAGAGGAAAATCCATTCTGTAGACTTAAAATGTAACCACAAGCGGTATAATAGAGAATATTATATCTACTCTTAGATATAATAATTATAGTTATCAGAAGCTCGAAACTCTGACAACCCAGTGTTACCAAGGGGTATTTTATTACCCAACTAGTTTGTGGAAGTCAGATAGGCTATCGTTCTATGTAAAATATTGGTACTCAGCTACATCCGGTTAGACTGGAAGCCAACCCCGACATAGTTGAGGAAAAGACAAAGTAGAAGATGAAGATAATATCGCGCGAATTCACTCAAGTCAGTTACTAGGCTAGTATTAAGGGCAGCTTGGTATCTTATTAATTCGATTACACTTAATATTTATGTATAGACTCTTAAGTGAACCCCACTTACGGATCTATTCTTAGTCTTCGGTACAAAATAGGCGATCCCAATAAACGGCTATTAGCGAATAGGTCTCGACGAGGACCGATAAGTACTACTTAAGTACCTATAACTTATAACGAGATTAAGCGAACGTTTTCGATCGGCGATTAGTATTTCTATTTATTAAATGTTTAATAAAACAGGCAGAATAATATTGTTCTCTTATTTTGTAACATTTAACTGTTGAGAGAACGTAAGAAAATTAAATACTATGAAGGCAGAATTAAGTTGTATCTTTAATCTGTACCTACTCCAAATTATTTTCAAATCAAATAAAGTTAAAGTTTATTTTCACAAGAATTTGATACATACTCGTAGATACCTACAATATAAACTGATTTCAAAACTAAGCCAGAGCTTGTATTTTAGGAGTCAGTCCTCAAACGTGGAGCATTCTGTGGACATCATGGTTTGGAAATTATTCCAATTCGAATAAATGAGTGCCCTTTTGGCATCGGGCGATGCGACTTGCATCAAGCGGCACGAGCTCTCCTATTTCCTTCGTCACGTCACGATGATACGTGGCATGTTCTCACCAACTTCTTTCATTTGGTTTTTTTCCTCAAGCACTGTCGCAAAACGCGTCTTATGTGTAGCTCGTGGGTTAAAAAAACGATGAAAGATCTTAAAACACCGTTTCAAATTAAATAACAATGTCTAATCATAATGTGTACCGTATTACGGTACGACGTCTGACAAGAGCGAAGATGAGCTGCATGATGACTAGTGAGCTGTCACATTGAAGCGGTACGATCATCAATTTCATCTTTTACATAATGCAATAAACCCCGCTCCGCTCTGTTCACCAACTAATTTGAAACCCCAAGATCTAGGTTATTCGGTGAATTTGTCAATTTGCCTGATTGAATTACTTGGTTCGATTTGAGAAACCAAACTGATCGTCATTTTGTTCTCTGAAATGGAACACAGGTTGATGAACTGACATTAAGGGACTTTGGACTGGACTGGTTCGAATCTTAAACGTGGCCTCTTTTGGGAACACCTACATTGTAGTACAAAATATATAATTTTCCTGGTCCCACATTCTTGTTAAGTCAAACAAGAAATTTTAGAGGCAAAACATAATTTATGTTTGATTTTTATAACTGTATAAATCATTAAGATTACTTGCCTTTATTAGCATACGCTGTAAACTTATGTTTACAAAGTAATTTCCTCTCTGTTGCTGTTACATAAGTTCCATATTGGATAAAAGTGTTACTGGGTTTTTCCATCGGGAACGCGTCAGTAGTCTCAGCAGATCGGAGTCTGAATTTTATGTCCAATCGATGAAAATAAACTCGACCTTGTTACGTGTAGGTAACTCTTTTTTTTACCTCTGCCGTACCATTCCGTGAGAAGGCGTGATGGCATGTTATTTGAAACACTCTTTTTCAGTTAATTCATTAAAAACAAGTAAATAAAATTAAAAAATCACAATTATTTAATTTCAGTCATGGTTTAAAAAAAAACTTATTACAAAAATATAACAACTGACTTCCTAAAAATAACTTTAATTTCGAAAGTCGGTGTCTTAGGATCTGTATTTAAGGGTTTTTGCCACCGACTTCCGAAATTAAAGTTATTTTTCACTTTGTAGTGTTTTTTTAGGAAGTAAGTTGTTATTTTTTTTTTGTAAAAAGTTTTTATTTCTAACTTTTTAGTTATGGTAGATACCCCGCACTAATCTAATAGCGTTAATCGTTCATTTGTCGCCGCAAATACTTAATGCAAATTTAAGACTTATATGGTTTTCACATGGATCCCAGTGTCCAAATGGAACCAAGTGGGACCATTCGGGAAGCACCAGCTTCCAAATAAAAAAAGAATCATCAAAATTGGTTTACCCAATCAAAAGTTATGAGGTAACAAACATAAATAATACAGTCGAATTGATAACCTCCTTTTTTGAAGTCGGTTAAAAACGCTAACCAAATTTTGTTACCAATTGTACGCACACATACCTTAGCTATATGAGTTGAAAACATTATAACTTTGTGAAGTGTGGTTAAACAAATATCCATACCGACGTAGCAACCAAACTTTCATGTTGAAAACTGAATCCAGCCCTTCAATTAAAATAAATGGGCAATAAACTAAAACTGTTGCTAATTACTTTTTGTATGACTATTTACGAATGTTTGT
Organism: Aporophyla lueneburgensis; assembly: GCA_932294355.1. Lineage (NCBI taxonomy): Eukaryota > Metazoa > Arthropoda > Insecta > Lepidoptera > Noctuidae > Aporophyla > Aporophyla lueneburgensis. The sequence goes on from OW028753.1 coordinate 23,842,582, forward strand.
TTAATTTAATGTCTTTGTCAAATCTGTATAAAAGCTCTAATGTACGAAATAGGGTAATCTTGGAGTAGAGATGTGTTTCGAATTATAAACATTACCAAAATACTAATGCTTCGTTCATGTCAAGTGCAGCCTCTTATAAATAATTACTAACGAACTAAAACTGTTGACACGTCATGTTTAAATAAACAGAATCAAAATATTCTTTATGTTTTCTTTAATATTAAATACTAGCTGACCCAGCGAACTTCGTATCGCCTCAGATCCAATAAATGTTACTAGTGATCGCCCATTGGTCGAAATTCGACCGTACTTCATTTGAATAGAAATACATTATTAAATGAAAAAAAAATATATATAATAATAAATATAAAAATAATATGGTTATATTTGACATTCAGTAACACTATAGACAAATTGCTGACGCTGTACTACTGTGGAGAGGGTTCGCTGGGGGGATGGTGATGGCCAGGACCAGGACGTAGGTGTAATGAGTAAAGAATACTTCTTCAGGACTCTCTTCTTTATTTTCTTAATACTTCTTAACTGCTGGACATGGAATGAATTATCACAGAAAGCTCTGTTTTTATAGAATTTTCCCTATTATTTTTAATTAATTATGACAGTTCAAAATGTCATAATTATAACCAGCCTGTACAATCTATGACCAGCCTGTACAATCGTGAGGCATACAACCTGTACAGTTTGCACACGACACTAAGTTTTGTATGGGAAACCTACTAATGCCATACTCGACACTCCCCATAAAACCACAAAAAATATTTCTTATAAATCTAAACTAAATTCCTATCGTGGCTAATACAAATAATATTAAAGACAAAAATATTTTCAATATAATCATAAATTTTAAAAATGAAATAGGTTATATATATCTATAAAATTTATTTATTACCTATGGTTATACTTGACATATCAGTAAGACTATAGACACAAAATCAGGCTTACCAACTTAGGGGTTTTCCCAAATTTAGGGGGTAAATAAGAGGATTGAGATTTTTTAGGGTCGTTCCATTTTTAGGGGTATTCTTAGGGATATTTTGCCATCTTACATTTCTGATTGTGTTTTTGGTTACAATAAAAGTATTAGCGACTTCTAGTACGGTTCCTCGATACTAAAAATGCAGAGTAAATGATTAACAAATGTCGCGTAATAAATATAGACAAATATTACTACTGTGTGCCGGTCTATGATTACTGAACATTCGTTGGTTATTTTCATTATAATTTTTTAGCGGATTTTTTTTGTAATTGTGGCAATTATAGGGGTTTTTAACTTAAGCTTTAGGGGTAAATATTTCTGGGTGTTGTTAACACTGCACAAAATAATAAAGACAGATTTGGACCATAAACAAAAGAATATCTATGGATGTGTGTATTAGATACACGGTAATGAACAGTAGTGCGTGTAACGTGTTATTTATTGAAAATAATGTATTTTAACGCATAATTTAAAAAAATATTAGCATTCGTCACTTTTTCTCTGTATACACTATAAGTGTGCGAAATTTCATACTCCTCCGTCCGCCCAATTTTCGTAAAAAGGGATCCAAAGTTTTCGCTTCACGTATTAATATATAGATAATAAACCTACCAATTTTGACAACCTGGTACGCGGTGGTGATCTGGTAAGCGTTTTCTAGCTGACACTCATGTTTCGTTAGTTCCTACCCAGTTATGATAACCTGGTACTTCGAAGGCATAAAACGTTTTCTGGCTGATACTGCTGTTTGATAAGCTCATACCAATTTATGACCACCTGGTACTTCGAAGGCAACGTTTTTGTCATACCACGTTTTATAGTGACTTGTATTCTCTTTCACGTTTTATGTCACGTCACACTGGAACGCAGTCGAACGGGATAAAAAGTATCTTATGTCCGTCTCCTGGTTCTAAGCTACCTCCCAACCATTTCAGCCAAATCGGTTCAGCCGTTCTTGAGTTATAAAAAGTGTAACTAACACGACTTTCTTTTATTATATAAGGTGTACCTATTCATTCACGAAATATTTTAAGAGGTACACGTGTAGGTGGTAAAGAAGCTATAGAAGCAAAAAGAAAATTTTAATCTAAGCGATTTTTAATTTTCGTAATTATTATAATTTTAAAACTGCTTGAGACGTTTTGCATAAAACCTTTATTTCAAATTCTATGAATGGCCCACCTGACACTGCGAGGGCGGTGACTGGACGGCACGAGCATGGCCGCGGTGTCTCGTGCCGTAAAAAATAAGAAGGAGCCAGTATTTCTTATGTGCGTCAAATAATTTATAAATATTAAATTTTGAAAAAAACATATATAGAAAAATTTTTTTTCCTTGCTGTAGCTTCTTTACCGCCTAAAGGTGTACCTCTTAAAATATTTCGTGTATGAATAGATACCTTTTATATACTAGCTTCTGCTCGCGACTTCGTCCGCGTCAAAGTTTTGTTTCCCTGAACCTTCCCGTCGCATCGAATTGCCTGCCAATTTTCGCCCATTTTTCATTGCTGCTACGCTCCTTTTAATTGTAGCGTAATGTTATATACCATATAGCCTTCCTCAATAAATAGGCTACCCAACTCAAAAAGAATTTTTCAATTCGGACGAGTAGTTTCGGAGCCTATTCAATACAAACAAACAATCAAATCTTTCCTCTTTATAGTCAAACGGGATAAAAAAAAGTATCCTATGTCCGTTGCATGGTTCTAAGCTACCTCCCCACCAATTTTCAGCTAAATCGGTTTAGCTGTTCTGGAGTTATAAACAGTGTAACTAACACAACTTTCTTTTATATATGTATATAGATAATACAACGGTCTACTACAATGGCAAGATTAATTTAACACTCATAAAAAATACTTATTACAATTATTAGACTGTTGTTTCACTGCAAGGTAAAGGCCTATCTTCCCTCTTTCCCCTTTACCCGGTCTACTCCAATTGTGGGTCAATCCTTTAAGAAGAAGTTTGTCTCATCCTGCCATCTCTTATGCATAAAAAAACGTTCGTAAATTGAACCATCTGCGCCATTCGCCAACATAGGATTGCATCTCTTTCCTTCAATTTGATTATCGTCTATTTGCACGTAATGCATTTTAATTTCATTAAAGTGATGTTATAATCCGTAACCCCGGCAAATAACCTCACCGCTACAGTTCTTTAAGTACAGAATGCTCCAAGATGCTATTTTAGAAATTAATAAATAAATCAATAAATCCAGTAATTATGTTATTTTCGGTAAAACGCGAAACTGTACACACGTGTTAAAGTAATGTCATCATTAAAGTTGCAGGCTGTAAATCGCTTTTCGTGTTTCCTGTGTGACAGCGTTGTTCTTACAAAATTACCGCAACGGTAATTTTAATGCGGTTTCACCATTATCTTGAGAATTTATCTCGGAATATAATTACTTCAGTGTAACATATTATTAGTCCAATTGTTTTTTTTTTAATTCTCATTTAAATATATTATTGAATTATTTTGAGAACAAAGTTGTCTCAAACCTAAAATAATAAAGACATGTTTATTCAAGTCGTAAAAATATAAAGAATATAATAGAAACCGCTATGGAGCATAGGAAAAATAAAAAAACTCTTCATGAAAACGTAAAAGTCTACAACCAGCAGAAATTCGTTTATATCGTCAATAAATAGGAGTAAACTTAGGATGAAAAAAACTTTTTAGCAAAAAATTAAACCGGCGAAAAAACTGAAAAGCAAAAAATAATAAACCTTAAAATTATGAGTCTGCGCTTTGAGTGATCTTTGTTCATTGATTTTTCAGCGCCGACTCAAAATTTTAAGGTTTATTATTTTTTGCTTTTCAGTTTTTTCGGCGGTTTAAGTTTTTGCTAAAAAGTTTTTATTTTATAATTTTTTAACAAGGTACACCCTATCCAATAAAAAAATAATTATCAAATCGGACTACTCTGTATAAAGTTATGCGTGGTTATACATTACAATCAGTGAGTGAACAATCAATCATTCCCTGTTTTCCGACCCTTAGGGCTCGAGTTTGTTTTCCAAATTTATATGGGACCACCTTGGGAGTATACCCTTTCTAATAAAAGAAGAATTATCACAATCTGACCACTATATAAAAAGTTATGCGTGGTCATACATAAAAAAAAAAAAAATATACGCGTTGAATTGATAACCCCCTCCGTTTTTTTTCGTCGGTTGAAAAGAAAGAAAGAACAAAGAAAATACGTGACACACACGTCCACACGCGTGCACGCACGTACATCGTGCCCACGTCGTCTTCTCGTTACTGATGATGACCATTTTCAGGAAACCATTTTCATTGAACGCTAAATCGAAAACTGAATTGACACCGACTTCCGAACACCTATGGAGAAACTTAAAATTTCTAAAGCCGTACCCAACAAAATTGATTGCGAGGCCATCAGGTCGGCTATCCATTGAATTCACACACTTTCTTGGACTCGACACCCTATAATTATCGCCCCGTAGCGCGTAGCCGCCCGCATTTTTATCGTTTATTACTTTGTTTGGTAGGGAGACTAATTTTGTTTGATATTCACCCCTCGATTGTCTTTCTGTGTCAATATAATTTGATTCAATAGGTAGAATTATTTGACCTGATTAAAGTTACAAAGGAAAATTGGTTCATGCTAAAGTAATCTTTTTTTATCTACTTAGCAATTTTCGGATTTGTCGTCTCGAAATTTATTATGAGTTTCAGTATTGAGATATTTTTGAAGCAGAGTGGTTTTTTAATTCATTAAACTTATTGCCTGCTCAAATTATTCATTTCTGTTCAAACTTTTAGACGTATAAACGTAATGGTTAATATTTCAATTGAGAACAGTTTCAAAAACTTTCAATTAGATTCAGTGGCTTTTATTTTTAAGTAACTTTAAAATAACACGGCCTTCCAATAAAAGGTCAAATTCGAACAAACAGTTAGCCTAAAATTGTACAGTTCTAAAATAACTAAAATGAATAACAAATTTCAGGGATAACAACGGTTCCGAAAACCAATTTAAATTCTTAGGACTAAATGGTCCTTGCATTCTAATTTATATCTCAATGCGGGTCCACATTCATTAAATCGTACAGGTTCTGTGCATTCCCTTCATATTCTACGTCTTATTAATATAGCTTGATATAGGTACTCGCATTTTCCTATATTTTGCTTTATGCTCGCAAATTTTATTAATTTATACGCCATCTGTTACCGAAGTATATTATAAAAATTGAATTGAATTTTGAGGTGTTATCAAAGACATGATATGTTTTTACTGTAAAAAGTTTAAACAAAATCATTATCTGTCGCGCATGACGAAATTAAAGTGACAACAACATTGAATATTTCTTATATTATGATAATAATTTTGTTCAAATTGCTTCGTAGAACAATTTTCTAATCTGTCAGGAACAGGTCGGTTCATGGGTAAATTATGTGCCTGTATAGATATTATGCGCGTTGCTAGGCAAAGAAAATACATAAATGCATAAAAATATGAGTAAAATGCAGAGATATGTTTGATCGAAAAGAAAAGAATTTTGATTGACAGATTAGATGCCATTTTGTTTGAACTCCATGTTTTTATTCTACGGATAATTTTGATTTTCAACCAAATAAATTGTCAGAAATCGACATTTGTAAGGTAGATACATTTATGTATGAGACATCGTTCAAAGAATGGTACTCCTTATTTCACATTTTAACCAAACAAAAACCACAAATAGCTACTTTGAAGTAATTAACGAAAATCATTGTAAAAGGAAATGTTTGAAAAATCCCGAAAACTGTATAAATGTTACTTTTATCCGCAATTACCTTTGGCGTCTGTTCCTTAATGCTGTTAATTTGGATGTTTCTCGAGTGGAAATGTTACCACTGATCGTAAATGACGAAATACGGAAATGTCATACTCAAAAAAAGGTTTTCTTACACTAAACTTTTTTTTTTGAGCAGGCCGTTTCGCCGTTCAACCTATACAGGATGTAAGGGTAAACACCGTTGTCACTTAACCCATGGGTAATTTGACTTAAATATAAAATAACAGAGCGAGTTAAAAAAATAAAAAAAATATTTTCCTAAAAAGGTTTAGAACGGATTTTATCCCAAACCACCCGCAAATTCATGGATATGCGCATGAGTGACGTAATCACCACAACGATCGCCGGCCGTCCTGCCACCCAAACAACACAAATACACATTACCTATGATGTAACTTTCCCATCCTACTTTTCCTGGCTTAGGACAAAAACCCACCTTAGGTTTTGTGTGACGAGTCTAAATGTTTCGAAATGGTTTTGGATTCTAAATGATTTGAAAACATTTTTTTTTTTAACAAACCAAACCATTGGGTAGGTACTTTTGGCGTATTTAAAAAGTTAATCACAATTTTATGTACAGTTCAACTAAAAACTAAATTAAATTTACACTGATTGAATAAAATTTCAACACTTACCGACGTATGAGTACATTAACCTCAACACGTGTTAGAAATGGGTTCCGTCCAACATACCCGCCCACACGTTACGGAAAAACGATGTTGAACATTATTTTCCTGTATTCGGTGTTCATTTACCTGGCTCCAGTAATGTTCATTACGAACATTGTAAATCCCCAAAACCACAACCACAACATTGTAAACATTGCTTCGTCCGTAAACAAAATGGAAATGTTATCGAGGTTATTGATAAGCCACTGCGAAAATACCATCCGTGGTATGCGATCTTTATCATTTAGTTCTTGGACCGGCTGAAATGATATGGATATTGATGATCGATGAGGAGAGTATTGTCCATAGTGTCCAGTGGGAAACATTGAAAATTGAACCCGCGCCGGCACAGTGAACTGGCCGTAGCACAGTGTTTTATGAAGACCATTTTTCGGACATTGCTTTTTATATAAAAAGCTGATAGTTTAAGTTATTTAAATGCAATATTTCGTATCCCTATTTCACTAGTATGTTTAGTTTTTGAGATATAATTTTTTGAAAATCGTCTTTTTTTCAACCGGGTATATAGAAAAAATATCATATCTCTGAAACTAAATATGATATGCAATTATGATCTTAGAAACATCGATGGCATTTTTTATGTTGCATATTTTACAGTATAAATAAATCTCCGAACTTCGTTGGATTCGGACTTATACGAGGTTTTTTGTTTTTCGTTTTTATTTTTTTTTCCACCGTATTTGGAAAAGTTATTTATGCTAAAATTATGCCCTCCATCTTTTCTACATACCACAAAAATAACACATCCTAATTGCGTGGAATCTAGAAGTTATTCCAAATTAACTGTTTTTGCTAGGATTGTCACTTTCTAATCTGAATTTTGATGAATCAATTTTTATTTAATGGTACGTTTTGGTTATTAAAATTTCGACTATTAATCCTAGGAACTTTGTTATATCCAGACTTATAAAAGGTTTTTGAGTTTTTTATTTATTTTGTTCTCGATAATTCCGTAGTATTGGGATAAGTTATTTATACTGAAACTACTCTTGGCCAGCAACTTCGTTCGCGCATATTTTCATAAAAACTTTAACACCCTTTAAAACTAAATTTTGACGGTAGTTTTGACAAACGAATAACAGGCCGATTCTATTGTCACAAAATTCTCTAAACTAAACTAAAAATCACTTAAATTTGGTTTATCCCTGTCAAACAACGATTTTCTATTCTGAAATAGACTAAAAGTGACACAACTTAACTATATTTTAGTTTGATAGCACCAAGATTGCACTGAATTATTAGTTTAGTGAAAATGTCAATTTTGCTATTCTGAGTTTGCCGGTTTTCACCAAAAATTTTGACTTAATAATTTATTTTAACTAAATCTGACTATTTTTAATCGCGATTAAAAAAGTGTGGAATAAGACTAGTGATCATGAACTAAAATTCACACTAAGGCCTCGCCTTCACGGGCAAAGACAGTACTGTATTTTTTGTTTTCCTTTTCTTTTGCTTATGGCGAAAATGGCGTGTCCTATCACAAAAATAATAAAAATTTCGAGCCCCTTAAGAACCTCTGCACATTTAAATCTCAAAACGTGGGTAATATTTTATTATATTTTTCAAACAAAAAGTGAAAATTTTCACATAAAACACGTCCAGGCTGCCTCCTAGCGCGCGCTTTCGTCTCTCAAAAAAATCATTGCGTAGCGCACAAGTACCACGTTGCGAAACCAAAAGAAAAAAAAATACCACGTTGAGTCGCGATTGTCAAATTCGATTTTAGTCGTGTCAAAATAATTTTTAAATTTAAAGATTTTTTCTTGCAGAATAGCGTTACAATTCTCATATCCAAAAGTAAGGAATTTTAGAGATAGTTTAGTTCGGTGTACAACAGAATCGGCAATGACAATCATTATTTTGATTTTAATTTGTGCTAAGTTTTAGGTTTATTAACCTAAGAAATAAGATTCCTCCATACGATCTTTAAAAACCCCTAAATTTTTCTATTGGAGGTAGTTCTGAAAATCAAAAATGACATTAAAATGTAAATATGCCCTGCCCACTGCCCGTTAAGTTTGGCGATTCTTCTGATTGTGTGGATAACTTTGGTATAAATATAGACATAACTTCAGATCCGGATATGAACTAATATAATATGATCGCGTGACAACCCTAACGACGAAGAATACGGATCGAACTTAAAAAGTTGTAGTTTCTAGATTCCACGCAATTAGGATGTGTTATTTTTGTGGTATATAGGGAGGATGAAGGACCTAATTTTAGTATAAATAACTTTTCCAAATACGACGGAATTACCGAGAAAAAAAAATAAAAACTGAAAACTGAAAACCTCGTATAAGTCTGAATCTAACGAAGTTCCGAGATTTATTTGTATTCTAAAATATGCATCACAAAAAACGCCTTCGATATTTTCTAAGTCACAATTACGTATCCATATTTAGTTTCAGAGATATGATTTTTTTTCTAAATTCCTGGTTGAAAAAAAGATGATTTTCAAAAAATTATATCTCATAAACTAAACATACTAGTGAAATGGGGATACGAAATATTGCATTGAAATAACTTAAACTATAAGTTTTTTATATAAAAAAGCAATGTCCGAAAAATCGTCTTCATAAAACACTGTGCGTAGGGACGTTGCTTTTATGTCGCCGCCAACATCGTTTCACGGTTTGGCACAGGTTGTCCAGGGAACAATTCTGCGTACATCCTACGCGCCCCGTTCAGATTATTACCCGCAATGGCGTAAAGCCGAACGATTTTGGTTCACTGTTCATTTGTGTAAGACATTGTAACACACTCAATTCACGCGCGAGAAATGACCGACGCTACGACGCCGCGTTACGTGCGGTCGCTAGCGAGACTGACAGCTGACTGACTGGGGTCGGCGACCCGTGCCTCGGCGTCGTGCAACGCGCCGTGGTTCCCGAAGTTTGTTGCCCTCGCGCATAGGGTGAAATATTCTTGTGGAAAAATGCAGATTTTCTTTAAAAAAAAAGTTGTTCTTTTTCATTGATTTTACGTTCTATTAACGAAACCAAATCACTGGTTTCAAGGATAACGGTGTTTACACTAACATCCTGTATGTTGGCTGCCTAACCAGACTTGCCTGTGGCTAACTTAAGGGTCGGATACACTGCAAGCGCGAGAGAAAATTAGGTATTGAAGCGCAACTCACTCAGTGGTAGGCGCGCGCGCCTCGCTCACGCACACATAGATGTTTACATAGTGGTTCGAGCGGCAGGAACCTTGAAGATAATATTAAAAATAGAAGTGGATAATATGTTGTTTTTTTATTGCATTCATACTTAGTAAGGAAGGATGGGAGATGTGGTGGTTTATTGTAGTTTTGTATGTAGACATCAATCAGCTGTTATATTATGATTTTCAAAAATAAAGTCAATTAATACGTCTACATCATGATTTTTTTTCAGAGTGCAAGTGCCTCTTTTTATTGCTTGAGACTGCGCATGCAATCTAACGAGCCCAAACTAGAGTTGCAAAGGAGTCATCGAGTCTTAATTTTAAAGACTCGACTCAATTATGCAAGACTCAATGTGCTGAAAAGGCTTGGAGTCTACAGATAAGCACTTGAGTCTTAAAAAGGGCTCGAGTCTTAAAAAGGACTCGAGTCTTAAAATGAACCAGAGTCTTAAAGAAAAACTCGGAGCATGAAGATGAAACTTGTACCTCATCATTCGAAAAGACTAGAAAGAAGGCAATAAACTCAAATGAGTGGTTATGATGAAACTTTGCGTACAAAAAAATCTGACAAGTTATTCGAGTTTTTTCGAATGATGAACTACAAGACTCGACTTCATTTTAAGACTCGAGTCGTTTTTAAGACTCGAGTCCTTTTCAAAACTCCAGTCCTTTTTTAAGACTCGATTATGACTCTGGCTCGGCTTGACTCTAGACTCCGAGCCTTTTGAGCACACTGAGTCTTGCATAACTGAGTCGAGTCTTTAAAATTACGACTCGAGGACTCGAGTCTTTTGCAACACTAGCCCAAACACCACGAGGTTATGTTGTATACTTAAAGTAATCGACGAAGGGGATGGCGGGGTCTGGAAGACCTTAACATGCCCTTCGTGGTTATTTATATTGATTCTAAGGTACTTTGACCTTAAGATCACTTTCCATGAATTTTGACCTGTTTTTGCTCTTGAGAATCGCGAAAATTGACTTTCGGAATTTTGACTTTGGCCTCAAGGTCAATGACCATGAGGTCGAGGTCAGTGATCTTGTGAAAATAGTGAAACTTGACTTTCGGAATTTTGATCTAGACCTCAAGGTCAATGACCATGAAGTCAGGTCAGTGACCTTGGGAAATAGCGGATCTTGACTTTCGAAATTTTGACATTGACTTCAAGGTCAATGACCACGAGGTCAAGGTCAGTGACCTTGGCAGAAAAACGCATCTTGAATTTCGGAATTTTGGGTTTGACCTTAAGGTCAACGACCCCAAGGTCAAGGTCAATGTTCTTGAGGTATCCCATGGTATTCCCCCACCCTACTACTCCCACATCCCACCGGGTCCCAAAGTTTCATAGTGCCCGTTTCATATCCACTGACCAAGGAGTTTCAATGGCCACTTTCCGACTTCATCATCAGACCTGGACACCATCTAGATCTACAGTACTTGTCAAGACAAATCTAAAGAGCCCAAACACGACTAGGTTATGTTGTATACTTAAAGAGTTCCTATGGTCACCGGTTGGCTTCATCATCAGACCCTGGACATTATTCTAGTTCTATAGTACTCGTCAAGACAAATCTCACGAGCCCAAACACGACGATGTTATGTTGTATACTTAAAGAGTTTCTATGGCCACCTTCCGACTTCATCATCAGACCTTGGACACCATCTAGATCTATAGGACTTGTCGAGACAAATCTTTCGAGCCCAAACACGACAGGGCTATGTTGTGTAGTTAAAGAGAACAATTATGTAGTTAGAGCAAATTATATCACACCAAGTACTTGAAAATAAGATTATAATTATGGACCGGAAAGACGTAAAAATGATAACAAACAAATAAGGAATTGTCACAATATACAAAATACGTGCAGAAAGAATCGAGCTCAAAAATCTTAAATTTTAGTACTTGTATAAATTGTTCTGACTCCGACCACTGTGCGGGGGATCTCGTATACGCACAGGCCATTATTTGCCGCGTATTTTTTTACTAAGAGCAACGTGCACCCACCTTGAAGACGCGCGGTCGACTGAGCTCCGCGGTTCGAACACTGCTATATAAAGTGTTAAAAAATTAACTGCAAGAATTTCGTCCACTTACTCGGCATCGAAAAACGAACACATCATTTTTTTTTTAATTTTTTTTGAGCATTTTAGTATTTTCACATAAATAAAACAATTTATTAAAATATTTTTTGTGCGCTGTACGTAGGGCTGCGCTTGCGGCCATCGTACCGCGCGCGAGCGACTCGCTAGCGGTTCCCCCGCCGCCCGCTACTCTTCCCGCAGCTCTCGCTACCCTTTCCGGCCTTTCCCAATCCGTTTAGTCGTCCGATATCCGTCGCGCGATACGGGTGTGATTCCCTGTGTCATTTACGGCAAATACGTGCGTTCGCGCAGTTTCGCGAATACTTTTAATAATACCGTTTACGTATTCCAATCGAGAGTACTTAGATATGGTAGTGTGCTACCTTATGACTGGTGAAAGTTTAGCTGCGGCACGTAACCGTTACCGTGAACTGTATGGTGAGCAACGACGAGTGCCTGCTGTCCAAACAATCCTAGGAGTCTACCAGCGCTTAGTCAGCTTCGTCCTCATCAAGCAATAGTAGGCCACGACTCTCCGGTGACATTGAAGATTGAGTGCTGGAATACTTCAACGACTGTGTATGGACAAAGTGGCAACAACATTCAAATCGTGGACGAACTAAAAACTCGTATAATTAGTGCATTTGATTTAATTAAAAGTGACAGAGACACATAAATCGCAGTGCAAGGAAACGTAATACGTCGTACTAACTTATGCATTAGACAAAACGGTGAACACTTCCAGCACCTTTTGTAAATAAGGTAAAAATTAAGACCATTTGTAAATAATTTTTAAATTATTGTAAATAGGTTGATTCAAATTGTTTAAACATACCAGGTTATTGAGCTAACTTAATTTAAACAGTTAAAATATGCTATTTGTAAGTAGTTCGATAATTTGCCAGTCCAAAGTCTGTGAAATGAGATGGGAAAATTAGAATCAGCTGTTTACGAATTTGCGCCGTCGATTCGTGTCGCAGGGGTGAATGACTCACGCGTGCGGCGAGGCGGCCGCGGTGTCGTAGGCCGTCGGCGCCGCCGGTGCGCATGCGGTGTACAGTGCGCATATTCAATAATTTTGTGCGAAGTGAAAATATTGCAAATCTCTGAAACGGGTTGTTATTTTGAAATCTTTTTTCGCCAATATTTTTTATTTGTAATACTAAACAAGTTCTTACTTTTCTTGCAGTTAATTTTTTAACACTTTATATCTATACTAATATTATAAAGCTGAAGAGTTTGTTTGTTTGTTTGTTTGTTTGATTGAACGCGCTAATCTCAGGAACTGAACTGAAAAACTGGTCCGAATTGAAAAATTCTTTTTGTGTTGGGTAGCTTATTTATCGAGGGAGGCTATAGGCTATATAACATCACGCTACAACTAAGAGGAGCGGAGCAGTAATGAAAAAAGTTGCAAAAACGGGGAAAATTTATTCCTTTTGAGAGTTTCCGTTGCATGCGCTGCGTAAACGGTTAAAGTAACGCAAAAATCATGTATGACGGAATTGTTCCTTTTAAAAAGTTCTAAAAAAAGTCCGCGAGAGCATATGTCTATCTTTTAAGGTTAACTCACTATAACTCAAAACGACGTGGACGAAAACTAGCAGGCAAATCGATGCGACGGGAAGGGTCAGGGGAGCAAAAATTTGACGCGGACGAAGTCGCGGGCAGAAGCTAGTAAATGATAAACCGCGTCGCCATAGCAAATTGTATGGAGATTTCGAGCGTCAAAATTGAGAAAGTTTGCGAATTTTTTACGCAAATCAGAAGTATCATTATGGAAAATTAAAAAATGCATCGGGTTTTCTGTTCTTTATTGTTTTTATTTATGTATAAATTCAATAGGTGCCTTCTTGTTTTAAGCCTTAAGTTATCAAAATACGGCAGTGCTTTTTACACGTTTTTAGTGAAATTCAATATTTTTTTAACAATCATCTGCAAGGTTTATGCCCAACCCGATTTTTTCATCGTCTAGTAAAACTCTTGGGCTAGCCAGATGTATTTTTTCGTGGCAATTACTTTAAGTTTACTATATAAACTTATCGAAATCCCATAACACGATTTCCTACTGCTGACCCTTAATAAAGCACTATATAAAACTTCATTTCTTATACGAAATACGGAATTTCGTCTTTTACGATCACTGGTAACATTTACGACTCAAGAAATATCCAAATTAACACCATTAAGGAATGTAGGGTAGGTTGTATGCGTGCCTACGAGTACGCGCCCGGTGATTCAGTGCCCAATAAACCGCGCAACTAATGACACGTTGTTTTACTCAAACACCTCAGTGGCGACGAGGATTAAAATTATAAGCGTATTTCTACCTACACAAAATGTCGATCGGGAAGTTAACCGAGTTTAACGTAAGATCGGGGAATTGGACAATGTATGTGGAGCGCATGGAAATGTTTTTCAAAGTGAACAGTGTGAAGAACGAACTTTGGTTACCCACAATGATTGCGGCCATGGGTGACGAAGCATATGAGTTGTTAAGTAATTTGACAAGTCCGGACAAACCTAGTGCGAAAACTTATGCGGAGGTAGTGGAAGTCATGGAACACCACTTGCAACCAAAGCCGTCGTTCATGGCAGAGAGGTATCGTTTTCGGCAGAGAAGACAAATTGAGGGTGAATCGATTTTACAATACATTTCGGAATTGAAGAAAATATCAAAATTTTGCGAATTTAAGGCCGTTCTAGAGGAGAACTTACGTGATCAACTAGTTTGCGGGTTGCGGAGCGAGTTAATCAGGCAGAGACTGTTCACGGAAGAAAATCTGCAATATGCAAATGCCGTGAAAATTTCATGTGCAATGGAAGCGGCGGAGAGAGATGCAGCAGCAGTGGAACAGACAGTCGCGAATGAGTTGAGAGGAAGCGGTGAGGCAGCGGCCGGAGCGCTGCACGCGGTGGCGGCGGCGCAGGCGGCACGCCGCGCCAACGATTCAAAAAGCAATTGTTCGGCTTGTGGGGCGTCGGATCATCAGAGTGAAGGATGTAGATACAGTCGATTTATCTGTGGAAGATGTAGGCAGAAAGGGCATCTACGTCGGGTTTGCCCGATGCACGTCGGAGGGAGGCAGCCGCGGGATGGACGCGACGCCAACAACCTGGTGGCGCACGTGCATGCAGCGAGCGGACCGGCCAACCAGATAAATACCTGGGACCAGTCAAGGGACGACGAGCCCTCGTTGTCAGATAATGACTGGGAGGCGGTAGAAGATTTACATCAACTCAGTTTAAACAGTTATAAACCGGTGAGCTTAACTTTATGGGTTGATGAAACCAAACTATCGATGGAGATTGATACAGGGTCATTAGTGTCATGTATTAGCAAAAATATGTACGATAAACTGTTTAGTTATAGACCCTTAGATAACTCAAATTTAATATTTAGATTTTATGACGGTACGTCAATAAAACCACTAGGGGTAATTAGACCATTAATCCAGTATGAAAATAAGTCTATACAATTGGAATTGTTTGTAATAGAAGGGGGTACCACCTCACTGTTGGGTCGACAATGGCTTACGGAATTAGGCATTAAAATACCTTTGTACCAAAATTTTGTTTCTATGAAGGTAGACGAAACAAATTATAATAACTCATGTAATAATCAATTAACGCTATTACTTCACAGATATAGGGAATTGTTCACGGAGGGACTGGGGCGGTTCACGGGAGGCAAGGCTCGGCTACGAATACGCGAGGGGGCAACGCCCGTGTTTTGCCGCGCACGGCCTGTACCGTACGCACTCCGCGAGCGCGTCGAGGCAGAGCTCGAGGGCATGCTGCGCGCCGGCGTCGTCGAGCCGGTGGACAGCGCGGACTGGGCTACTCCGCTCGTACCGGTGCGTAAGGCTGATGGTGGACTCCGTATTTGTGCTGATTACAAAGTAACTTTAAATCCAGTCTTATTAGTCGATAAATATCCGTTACCACGTATAAATGACTTGCTGGTTAAATTAAACGGGGCTAAAATATTTACAAAAATAGATTTGACACAAGCCTATAACCAGATTGAATTGGAAGATCCCGATAATTATACGGTTATTAATACACACAAGGGCCTTTTTAAATACAAACGATTAGTATACGGCTTATCTTCGAGCCCGGGGATATTCCAACGAATTATGGCAAATCTTTTTAACAACATTCCCAATGTAGAAGTATTTCTCGATGACATAATAATAGGTTCGCCCAATATGAATGAACATTTACTTACTTTAGAAAGAGTTCTGGAGCGGTTACATAGTAACGGAATGAAACTAAAGAAAGAAAAGTGTAAATTCATGACTAATGCAGTAGAATATTTAGGATTCATTATTTCGGCCGATGGAGTCAAAGCAGACCCCAAAAAGGTGGAAGGCATACTAAATATACCCCGGCCAGACAACATTACCGATTTAAGGGCCTTTTTAGGGACAATTAATTACTATGCGAAATTTGTGAACAACTTGAGCACGGTACTTGCACCGTTATATCGGTTATTGAAGAAAGGGGTGATGTGGAAGTGGGACAGCGAGTGTGAGTCGGCATTTAAAAAAATAAAAGCCATATTAATTAGTGCAGACGTCCTTGCTCATTATGACCCAAGCAGACCTTTGTTTTTAACTTGTGACGCGAGCGCGAAAGGGATAGGCGGCGTGCTTAGTCAGACGTGCGAACAGGATAGTCGCGGCGCGGGCGCGGGCGGTGCGCGGGAGCGACCCGTGGTGTATGTGTCGCGCGCGCTTAACGCAGCGGAGAAACATTATTCACAGATCGAGCGCGAAGCGTTAGCTATCGTATTCTGTTTAGAAAAATTACACCAGTACTTATACGGGCGACGTTTCACACTACGCACGGACCACAAGCCGTTAGTGACTATTTTTGGCCCTAAGCAGGGAATACCGTCGATGGCAGCCAGTCGTTTGCAAAGGTGGGCTATTAAGTTATCAGCCTACACATACGACATCGAGTATGTTACATCGAAACAGAACGGGGCAGACGGGTTGTCTCGGTGGCCCGCACTGTGTACACATAAACAATCTAGTACAATTCCGGAACAATCACATTTACACTTTGCACAAAATGCAATGTTATTGGATTATAATGAAATTAAAAGGCAGACGAGCCGTGACCAGTTATTAGGCCGAGTTTTAAGATATATTCGCGACGAGTGGCCGTCGGATAATGAAATAATATCGCTCCAGCCGTATTTTAACCGTAAGAAGGAACTATATGAAGAGTTAGGATGTGTTATGTGGGGACATAGGGTAGTTGTACCGGGAGCGTGTAGGGATAAAGTTTTATCCGATTTACATGAAGCCCACATGGGAATAGTGAAAACTAAAGCTTTTGCTAGGAGTTATGTTTGGTGGCCGGGTATGGACGAAGACATTGAGAAAACATGCCGTGGTTGTCGTGTCTGTGCTGTGGAAAGTGAAGCGCCGCCGCGACACATGCCCTGTCCTTGGCCGTGGCCAGATAAACCGTGGGCCCGGGTACACGTTGATTTCTTAGGACCAATTAATGGCCGAATGTTTTTAGTAATGGTTGACGCCAGAACTAAATGGCTAGAAGTTAGTCAGGTGCCCAGCACTGCAGCTGGTCACACAATCAACGTTTTAAGTGACGTATTTGCACGTTTTGGATTACCTAGACAAATAGTTTCCGACAACGGGCCGCCGTTTACAAGTCATGAGTTTTCACAATTCCTAAATACCAATGGCATTGAACACATATTCTCAGCACCATACCACCCCGCCTCAAACGGTGCGGCTGAGAAGGCTGTCCACACAGTAAAACGTGCGATTAAGAAGGCACTTAGAGATAATTTAAACTTGCATTTATTTTTGAATAATTTCCTTCTATACTATAGAAACACGGAACATTGTACGACAGGTGAAACACCGGCACCGGCATCTCTCATGTTTGGCCGTAGGTTACGTACTAAATTCGATGCCCTAAGACCTAATATTGACAGTAAAGTTAGGGATGCGCAGGGGCGACAGCAGACATATGGCGCAACGGGGTCTCGTCAACTGTGCCCGGGGGACGAAGTCTGGCTACGTCAGTATAGGGGACAGGATAAATGGGTATCTGGGAAGGTAACAGAAAAGATGGGAACCACCGACTATAGGGTATTAGATGCTTTTGGTAAAGAAGCCCATAGACATGTTGATCAGCTAAAGCCACGCATACGGAGTTCATTAATCTGTCCTTCTAGCCCTTTTGGTGAGAAGTCGGAGTCGCTGGCAGTCTCACGAGAACAGGAGACGCCCAGTCCGAGCGGTCCCGGGAGCGACGTCTCGGCCGCAGCGGACACGCAGCATAAAGGCGAACTAGAAACGTTTGAGGACTGCGTTGAACCGTCAGATCATAGCCCGATACGGCCTTCGCTTACTCCTGAGCCGCCCCAGTCTTGTCCCATCCGTCAATGCCGTTTAAATAAGCCAATTAGATATAAGTTAGATTAAGAAGGTTTAGGGAATATCTGGTTGTTTTTATTTTTAAATTATTACTAAATCTTGTATTTTTTTTAATATGTAATTTAAGTACATAATAATCTTGATTAAACTGTATGATTAAATAGGAAGGGGTTCTGTGCGGGACAAGTGTTAAATAACAGTGAACGGGACAAGTGACTTAAGAATAGTGTACATAAAGTGATATATAGACGTTAATAGGACAGTAAATAAGTAATAGAGTAACGATAGTTTAAGTAAATAATACCGTAGTGATCTGTTCGTGATTAGTTTAGTGATAGTTAAGTGTCTATGTTCATGTTGTGTTTATATCGTATTTTATATTTTTCTAGGATAGATTCTAATATATAGACCCTAATTATATATACTTTACCTTTGTAAATAAAGGAAAACTTAGTGAAAAACGCGAAAAATGTCACGCGGTCCCCATTAAGGTAAAGGTTCGAGGCATCTAAGAAAAATGTACCGCGCGCTGATTGGCTAACGCATTTAATGTACTATTTTTTTATTGGTTGTCTAGCTAGTTAGCACTTAGCACAAAATGTATAAAAAAAGGAACATTTTGCCGATTCGGCTTGCGTGACGCTAACTGGGACAAGATGGTGAGCGAACTAGAGCCGACTCATCTCGCCTTCTGGGAACTTCAGAGGAAACTGAAATCCTCTGAGTTTTCCACTATGCCCCCCCTGACCCGCCCCGATGCGACCATTGCATTCGAGGATATCGACAGGGCTGAATGCCTAGCCGATAGCCTCGAAGCCCAATGCACACCCAGTTCGCAGCCAGTAGACCAAGCGTTTGTCGATAAGGTAAACGCGGAAGTCGAACGCAAAGCCTCACTCCCGCCCGTTGAAGACCCTGATGATCCCCTGCCCCCTGTCACACCTGACGAGGTGCACGAGATCATCAAGGGTCTGAAATCTCGTAAAGCCCCCGGATCAGACGGCATCACCAACAGAGTGATCAAGCTGTTCCCCGCTCACTTGATTATGCTCATGTGCACCATCTTCAATGGTGCCTTGAGTAATAATATCTTCCCCCAAGCGTGGAAGGAAGCCACCGTCATTGGCATCCCTAAGCCCGGTAAGCCCAGAACCGAGCCCACGAGCTACCGCCCCATTAGTTTGCTCAAAGTTCTCGGCAAAATCTATGAGAGACTTATTTATAAGCGACTCAGGGATTATGCCGAAACCAAGGGCCTCATCCCCAACGAGCAGTTCGGTTTTCGAACCCAACACTCGTGTGTCCATCAGGTACACCGCATCGTCGAACATATCAATGCTGGTTTTCAGCGTGGTATGTTCACGGGCGCTGTATACTTCGATATAGCGAAAGCGTTCGACAAAGTCTGGCACAACGGCTTATTATATAAGCTGTACCAACTCGGAGTGCCAAACCGTCTCGTGCTCATCTTACGAGACTTTCTTGCGAACCGTACCTTTCGCTATCGCATCGAAGGGGCACTTTCCTCCCCTCACCCGATCCGTGCAGGAGTCCCTCAAGGCTCTGTACTAGCCCCCCTCATTTTCACGCTGTTCACTAGCGATATCCCCAGAAGCAAGAAGGCAAGGTTAGCTCTGTTCGCAGACGACACTGCCATCTTCTTCTCGGGATTTAGTGACACAGCGCTGGTTCGCTACCTCCAAACCGCAGTCGACGAGCTCGGCGATTGGTTCAGGAAGTGGCGAATCGAGGTCAATCCCGACAAAAGTCAGGCGGTCTTTTACACCCGACCGCGACGTAATCACCCCCCTCCCCGACCCATCTCAATGTTCGGCAAGCAGATCCCTTGGGCGAAGCAAGCCAAATATCTAGGTGTCATCCTCGACGAACACCTCACCTTTTCCGAGCACATAAAGCAGGCTCGCTCGCGGGCCGCTTTCGCTCTCAGTAGGCTCCATTGCGTCCTGAACAAGCGGAGTAAATTGTCTCTTCTGTGTAAGAAGCGGCTTTACACCGCTTGTATCAGGCCGATTATGACATACGCAAGCCCAGTCTGGGCACATGCCAAGCCCCGATTCATCCATAGGATGCAGACTCTCCAGAACCGTTTTCTCCGTCAAGCCACAGGCTCGCCTTGGTTTGTTCGGAATATCAATCTTCATTTAGACATGAAACTCCCGACTATCCATCAATACATAAAACGCGCTTCGAAGCGTTTCTTCGATAGGGCCGTAGCCCACCGCAACCCTCTGGTCGTGGCGGCAGCTACTTACACCCCCTCCCGAATTAGCAAAGTCCGCCGCTCGCGGCACGTTCTTACCGATCCTGATGATCCCACTACTCTCCTCCAGGAGAGTCGAAAAGAGACCAGTACAGCTAGACCAGCACACAGACACAAACCGTACCGACCTCGCCGCCGAGGTCCGTCATCGCGACCCCGACTTAACAGTCCCTCCCGACCCTTGCAAGAGCCAGCCCGCGATGCTGCGCCGTTAGCTTTAAATTAGTCCCTAAATAATTTAACCCAGATCCAGCCAGTCCCTTGCTGCCCCCCTATCAGCGATTGCCTAAGCCGAGGTTCGTACCCCCCTCGGGGTAACCCTTAGAGCTTTCGCTTTAGTTTTTAAGTATAATAAGCCCCGGCTGGAGGCCTAAAAAGGTAACTTTTTAGAACTCGCCGGGCCACAATCCGTTTAAGTAGTCACAATCTTTTCAGGATTAACTACGAGATGCCCCACAAAAAAAAAAAAAAAAAAAAAAAAAAAAAAAAAAAAAAAAAAAAAAAAAAAAAAAAACCGATTCGGCGCATTCGACGCCCGGCTACCTGTGAAGAAAGTGCTCCAATATATGAAGAAAGAAGTCTCCAGTAGTTTCATTTCCCGCCAACCCAGCACACAAATGAGGCTGTAAGCCACAGGTTCTAGATTAAGGGTGGAGGTGTAATGTAGGGTAGGTTGTATGCGTGCCTACGAGTACGCGCCCGGTGATTCAGTGCCCAATAAACCGCGCAACTAATGACACGTTGTTTTACTCAAACACCTCAGTAATTGCGGATAAATGTAACATTTCTGCAGCTTTCGGGATTTTTCAAAAATTTCTTTTAGCAATGATTTCCGGAAATTGAAGGTTTTTCCTTAACTATTTGATACGTTCAGCAAATGGTCAGTAACGAGGTTTGCAGCAATTAGTGACGTTATGTAGGTTTTTTCATAAAAATAAAATCATTTATCATTTATCAGTAGCTACCTACTGTTGGTAATTTCTTATTTCGTCTTCACTAGAATTTTCTACAATTTAAAATGGCATTTCAATTTGAAAGCAGTTTTTAAAAATCATTGGTACTGCCCACTGCTTCGCTTGTGTGGATGTCGGAAAATATCCAACGGGATCGTACTACTGGGATTTAAAGTCTCTTAAATTTTTTAATTCAGCGTATAAACTATAACTGTGTCAAATTTTACGTACATGCATTCAGCGTTCCGATTAGTGTTCAGCGCCGCATTATTCAAAAGTTTATTTGTTTAATTAAAATTAATACTTTTGAATTTGTGTTTTACATAGATTCAGCTGTATTAAACAGCGGTTGTCGTATGCAAATTTAAAGGTAAAACTATATCTCTTTGTCAGTTAAAATAAATATGGCCTTGGTTTTTATTTGGTACAGTAAACAGGTGTGTGGGTAGTTGAATTGTATCAATCACTTTAACACGTCATAAACGTTTGATCAAAACAAACCAATTGATACAAATGTACTTACGGACTCTGTTTATCTAAACAGATATAAATAAATTTAGGTATAAACGTGTGGTAAACCCTTACAATTATTACAAAAGCAAAACATGACTATCAAAATATTATCTACATTCTGAAGGAAAATTCTGACGAAAACTTCCACAAATATTTAGACTAATATTATGAAGCTGAAGAGTTTGTTTGGTTGAACTCGCTTATGTCAGGAACTACTGATTCGAATTGAAAAATACTTTTGGCGTTGGGTAGCCCATTTATCGAGGAAGGGCATCACACTAGGACCTAGAGGAGCCATGCAAAAATTAAAAAGTTACGAATACGAAGATCTCGCCCGTGCGAGATCTTCGTATTCGTAACTTTTTTAAGCAAAAAAAAGAACGTCGTCGTTTGTACAGAATACGAAAAATGTTCAATTTTCCCGGGAAACTTATTGGCGGTAAACATTTTGGGGTAACATCCGACAGGTTGATTTGCCACAAAATTGTGCGCGAACTCAATTTATCGACGGTTCCTTTTTTCGCTCGGGGTTAACAAGTTTTTGGGTAATTCCGGGCACTTATACGAGTTTACGCGGAAATTGTTGTATAAGAAAGTCAGAAATAACTTTTTGCCAGAATGATTGATTGATTGAAATTAAACAAAAATCAGTAGTTTCCTTGCTTCGGTTTTATGATTAAATATTGATGAGATGTCTTATTATAATCACTGGAATTTGAACGTTTCTTTTGATTGTAATTCGACAAATTCAATAAATTACGGATCCTGAAAATTTTTCTTTTGTGTGGATGTGAAAAGATTGTAGAGTCAATCAGTGTCGCCATTATTTTTATTATAGCGAAAAGGAAAATTAATGCCGTACCATAAAATATGAGACTTGAATAATCGCATAATCAGACTACAATGGTCCAAGTTTTGAGAGACAGGCCTATTCTATTTGTGAGAAGGAATGAGCCGAAATCCACCAAGCGAGCCCAGTGCGGGTTGGTAAATGTTATATCTTGGAATTTTTGGTTCTTGGACATGCCAATTTCCACACGATGATCTCCTGCACCGTTTTGAGAGCAGTGCCAATACAATATACATAATTTAGGTAAAGTAAAACGCCTGTCAAAAGTACGACCTCCAACTCATAAGTCGCAGTCTATGCAATTGAGTCACCACTACTTATACACCACTGCACTTGATTGATAACCTCATGTAAATCCCATTTACACGATGCTAGTTTTATACTAAGAGATAGAATAAGTTTGAAGCAAGAAATGACCTGCATTATCTAAGCATTGTTTAATTGGTGCAATTTTGATTGTTTCTTCAACGTATGGTACGCCACAGACAATTAAATAGCACCGTGTAAATGAGGCCTTTTTTTGTTGGTGGGAAATCATCAAATGACTTCTCCCGTTCTGGGTGGAGCGGAAGGGCGTGTCAGACTTTTCCGTGTTCCTTCAGTTGCCCATGTGCCAGGGCCACGGTATCTCTTTCGAACAAATCTCGCGACCCTGGCAGGTAAATTAGGGTTTTTTTTTTTCAGGATGGGAAGTCATCAAATGACTTCTCCCGCTCTGGGCGGAGCGGGAGGGCGTGTCAGACTTTTACTGACTAATACCCACCCGTGTTCCATCAGTTGCCCATGTGACAGGGTCACGGTATCTCTTTCGAACAATCACGCGACCCCGGCAGGCATCGGTCCTAGTAGACCCCTTCACTGCTGCTGACATCTCTTTGAGGCACGCGTGGAACACTACGCGCCGTTGACCCGAGCCTGGTCCTTACCGGGCGGCGAGCTACCCATTGCTCACCACCCGCAAGCTCGCGCCGCGCCTACGGTGGCCGGGAGTCCGCTATGGACTCCCGACGCCCGGGGCGTCTCCTCCTGCGGCGGCTAGGGACGTGAGAGCGCAAAGACTGCCACTCCCTCACGCGCCCCGCCTCCTCCTTCACGAGCATTACTGCTTCGGAGAAGGAGGTGACGGCTTCCCATTCCCTCTCGCTCCGTACCATGGCTCGCACCAGGGCCGGACGCGAGAGGTCGCCGCCGCCGATCGCCTCCACGAGGACACGGCGGTGCTCTGCCCAGGCAGGGCACACCTCCACCGTATGCTCCACCGTGTCCTCCAGACGATCCTCGCAATGGAAACACCCGGACGTATCTTCCCGCTTTATCCTGAACTGGAACCCACCGAAGCATCCGGTGAGAACCTGCGTCAGGGGGAAGGTGAGGACGCCGTGACGCCTCTCTATCCACTCCTCAAAGAGGGGACTTACCGCCGCAATTGTGGCGTGCCCAAGGTAAATTAGGCTTTAGGTAGGAAGTGAGACGAGTTCCCATAACGTAATATCTCCGATAATGTCCCGTCATATTAACGCGGCCATACCGGCTAATCGGACGTAATCGTCGGCAAATTGCACCGACATCAAACACGAACGATCAATCGGATTAGATAAACGAGAGGTTAATGTCTACTATAAACTGCGATCTTATCTTTTGTATGATTTTTATATCATTTGCAAATAAGATTGAGCGGTAGATATCCGTAGTAATGTGTCTATTTGTTTACAGATTTTGTGAAACCAGCGGCGGCGGCGGCGTAAAACGCGTTTTTCCCGTAAGCTATTTGCTTCAGCGCTCCGGGGCAGAACATGGTTCAAATATTTGCTTCGTGTACGTTCGGGTCAGGAATATGTAGGACTTTATAAAAAAGAACCAAGGATAGTAAGCAATGTCAACACATTCATAACAAACTAAGCTTTGATCTCCGAGGGAATACCCGAAAGAGAATGGCAATCAAAATACTGTCAGCCCAGGTGAAATTTGACGATGAGTTTACCAACATTAGTAATATCCATTCTTTCGTGTAACGAGCCGGTCACAAGTGTCCGTTGTATCTAATCGATGCCTATACACGCTGATTTTTTAATGGTTGTTTTCCCGCGGCAGGGCGATTTGCCCTCAGTAGTACTATCGATTCATAGAGTAAAATAAAAAAATAAAAATTAACTGTTTTCAAATAATTAAAAAAAATATGCATCAACTCGAAAGCGTGAGAAACAGTAGTATACTACTAAACATAACGTAGGTAGTAAAGAAACCGCACGTGCCGCCGCCCGATGCCGACAAAGACCCTTTGTCGGTGCCGCGCGTTCATAAATGTTCAGAGCAAAATAAGCTGTCGCGCGTAGTGATACGGCATAATTTAGCCCGCACGTGGCGAGCGCATCAAAGCAGTTCCCGCCCGGGACGCGGGCGCCGCACTATGGGACCAACCGCTATTTTCCATCTCAAAAATCGATAACTCTGTTGTTTTGTGATTTATCTCCTTGATTTTTTTTTCACGTATTTGTGAATATCTAGGCAATAAGAGATATTAAACATCATCATTCTAAAAAAAATACCTTTTCCGAAAAAAAATGACAAATTTATACGAAATTTCATACAAAAAATTATACAGTTATATTAAAATAGCAATAAAAGTTACACTTATGCTTAAAATAAGTTAAAAAGTAAATTATTATTATTAAGCAAACAGTTACATGACAAAAAAAAAATTGCGCTAATCCTACTCATCACTTTCTATTTCCAACAATTCTTTAGCTTTGTCAAATAATTCTTTGGATATTAGAAAACTTGGTTTGTTTAAGCCAGATATATAAGGATCAGATGTATATAACAAAATATGCAGAACGTCTTCGTTTGTTGCTGATCTGGAACACTTCCTAGCCTGATGTAACCTATATTTCTAAGAGTATCACTCACACTTCCCAACACACACACACACACACACACACCCTCCACTCACACACACTCATATTCCCTCCCACACACATACACCACTTCCCTTACACTTTCACATTCAGACCTTAACACACTGCAACTAACATGTGCGAGCGCATACTGCCGGGCGGGCATAACACTTTCAGTAAAATATTTTTTCGTTTTTGTTTTATCGCGTCGAACACAAACGAATTCACTCATTGTTAGATGAGTGAATTCGTTTGTGTTCGACGTATATGTTTTAGTGCGTTAATTGCTATTGAAAAGAAGTATCTAAACACTTTGATGATCGTATGCTGAAACACGGGTATTTAAAGGACTAATATTTTAGTGCCTTGTGCAAAAACCATGGAACAATTGATTATAACAGTCCTCATCGAAATAGTGTAATCAGTACTGATTGTAATTAATTACCACAACAGATAAATAGAACTTCCGCAGCAATATAGTTTATCATAATTGTGGTTAAGGTGACCACCCCAAACAAAAGTGCCATGGGAAGATTCTTTCAAATTTAATAGCAGTTTATTAGTTTGTAAATGTATGTTATTATCATAGAAATAGAAAAAAACAATATAGACATCAAAGGATAATAACTAAATATATTTCTTAATAAAAAAGAAGAACCGTAATTTTCGAGGATTTTTCCCCGACTGACATTATTGCTTCAAAATCACCTCTGGCGCAAAAAACACGCAAGTTTTTTTTTAATCTTCATATTACTGAATAGATAAGGTCTCTAATAGAGTAACTAACTTGACACCGGCTGCTTTCGGCAACAACGAAAACTCCAATTGAAATTAACAAAAACTAAATTTTCTTTACTTCACTAAAAAAATATTAAAAAATTTAATAAAAATATTTTTTTCACAAAAACTGAACGTGGTTGCAAAGTGTATATTCTCAGCTATCTAATGATGTATAAAACTAATATGTTTCCTTGGAAAACTTCCGAATCATTTTGTGTTGAACTTCCTTAACGGTAATTTAATTGGCATGAAAATATTTATGCCCAATGTTTGAGGTTCATTTTATAAACGTAAAACTTTTTATTTTTTTATATTTTGTAATTTATTCGTAAGTTCCATCTTTTGAGAGTATAAAACCATAAAACAATCTATGGATTTACGACTTTCGACAAAACCATTTTTGAGATGGAAAAGACTGTTTGGTCCCATAGTGCGCCGGCTCAATCAGTCGGGCCGTGACCGCCGTATGCGCATCACAGTGCGAAATTGCGATTTGCTAAAATGAATCGACAAATCGACATTACGTTTATTCGAATTTAGAGTACGTCGCTATGGTGCAGCGTTACGCTAGGGCTAATTACGACTCCCATGCTGCCCGGCGACTTTACGCGGAGCCACAACACTTGGGGTCGCTTCGCCTTCGCGGGATTCTGAACCCCTAAGTCCCACAGGCCCGGACGATAGTAGCGGCGACACAACGGCTACTCGACCATGGAGTCATGGACAGTTCGAGACACCAGTGCTTGCACAGGGCAGAGGTCGACCGGCCGTGTATTCACCAGAGCTCGACGAGGAGATCATCGAGTACTTTGAACGGGATCCTCGTCGAAGTACGCGTATGGCTGCGACTAGGTTTGGCGTAAGCCAATATTACGTCTGGAAAGTGCTCAATTGCGAAGGATTGCATCCATATCATTTTCGCAAAGTTCATGCCCTACACGAAAACGACGCAACGCAACGTGAAATGTTACGTAATCATCCCGGACTGATTAGACGACGTTCCGCTAGCAGTCCCCGTGGACAATCTGCACTAGCAGCATGACGGGTGCCCGGCCGATTATCAGCGCGCCGTACGCGAGCACCTGGACGCGGTGTTTCCCCAGCGCTGGATTGGATGCGGCGGGCCAGTGAATTGGCCAGCTAGAAGCCCAGACCTGACTTCGCTGGATTTCTACTTGTGGTCTGAGCTCAAGCGCCTAGTGTATCGGGAAGAACACGAAACTCGCGACGCGTCAGTAACTGGGATAGTGAACGCTTTTAATATGGTGCGAAGTGAGAGAGACACTTTAATTAAAATTAAAAGACAATCAAATAAAACGTGCCCGGTTGTGTATCGAACGCAGTGGCTTGCACTTCGAACAATTACTCCGTTACCGGGAAGTGTAAGTACATACCTTTGTAAATAGCGAACATTTTTGTTTAGTTAATTAAAATCGTTGTAAATAAGTTGATTCCAATTTTTTTAATAAGCCTTAAATACCTACTTCACGATCAGAAAATTATTTTTTGTAAGTTAAACTTCACGATCAGAAACGATCAGAAAATTATTTTTTGTAAGTTAAACTTGTTTCACAGTTTCGTGTTCAGTAAGTTGTACGATGTAAATAAAAAAGTATTTATGACTGTCCTAAACCCCTAAAAGTATGAAGGGAAAATTGGAATAACTTTTAGGTAACTATTGTGTTCCATTAACTCAGGAGTAGGTAATCATCAGCTGTAGGGACAAAGACCGCACATCAATCGCGCCGCGCGCTGGCCGGCCGCCCGGCCTGCAGTCAACCGTTCCCGCTGTAATACCTACATTACCTACTACTATTCGATATCACTTTCGATTTTGGTTTTTCACATTTGCAAATGTGCCATTTTTTTATATTTTGTTTTTCTTTTTTGACAAATGGATTGTACTACCAAGACCAAACCATGTCGCCAACGGGAAAACAACCATTAAAAAATCAGCGTGTATACTACTCGTATTCATTCAAGCTGTGAAATTGGTCTGAGGTTTTATATATAATCAGGTGTTATCATTGATATTAAATTGACAAGATAACGTGACGGATTATAGACAAAAATAGTAACTTGGTAAGCCTGATCGTTTCCAGTGAAGTATTACAATGTCAAGGCTACGCAATGTTGTCATTTGAGACAAAATTAGTGTCATGCTTGCTCTTGCTCTGAAAAATTTAAAAGAACGAGTTTACTCAGTATATTTTTTTACCAGTGCGCAAACTGCAACCATGAATTCAGCATTTCAACGTAGAAATTTCTCGTAGTATTAAAAAAAATCTTTGGTTCATACCTTTTGTTCGCGTAGGTAAATTGTAGATTTCTATGAAACAGCAGATTTTTTTAAAACGAACAAAAATTACAATAAATGTCTAAAACCATTTGCCGATAAATAGTTACAGTTTGCGCACCGGTTAAATATATCCTGTATACAAAAAATTGTCACTAATGTGTCTGGATGTCCTCATAAAAATTACGACATACTGAAAAAATAAATCATATAAAAGAAATTGAGAAGAAACGATGACATTTCAAGTGAAGGGTCCATCTATCTGGATAAAAAAGAAAAACTGATTGCTTCAATAGAATCCTTACGGATAAAAGTAGATACCTTCAATACATATTCTTTTCCGGTGTATTAGGCTTTTTTAATACTTGACTAGTTTCCCAGTCATGCGTGAAAACCACCGTCACGGAATGAAAGTGGTTTTTATTCAGTCCCTACTTTCATACAAAAAATCGAGTGCAAACGAAGTTGACTGTGAAGAGTTAAAGAGAAGATCTTTGGGGCCTGTACTGTAAAATTCTGTGTTCTATTATTAAAACTATTGCACCCTTTTTAGGTTTTATATTTAAAACTACTTTAAACCAGTGTCTCTTTCTGGATTTTATAACACAGTAAAGAATTCCTTTGTTCAAATCCAGTGATATTAAAGAATTCAACAATAATACGCTAACAGCTATAATGAGCCAATATCATGTTACTACAATTTACAAAAACAAATAATATCATACTTAAATTAACAAAGTCCAGAAGAAACTGACCTTTAAAATTTTTCAATGCACTGCAGTTATACTTCTGTGAACCTCTTCAGGCTGCGTTGAAATACAATCTACCTGCATAGAAATAATATTGAACAATCTTATGGCTCGTGACAAAGGAGCAAACTTGATGGTACGGTTTCACCAAAAGGCTAATCACTGACGCTAGTTTCATCCTAATTAAAAACAATTTTAATGCCTAGGATGCACAAAATGCCATTGAAATCTTTTGCGATCACTCCAAATCATTCGATTGCGTAATCTACGAGACACTTCTGCTGCAACTAGAGTACTATAGGATTAGAAATACAGGTATTGTTTGAATAAAACAATAACTGAATGACAGAAACGTTATAGTTCAAGTAAATGGCATAATTTCAGTTGGCTCTGTAATGGGTGTATGCGTGCCTCAAGGTTCGATACTGGGTCCATTTCTCTTTCTTCGCGAAAGTGACATCATATGGACAAACTGGAATTGAATGATCGAATTGTTTTTCTAGGAATCAGGGTAGAAATTAAAATTCATATAATGTTTCTTTTGGGTCCAAACTCGACTGCTTATGCTGTTAGAGAGATAAAATACTTAACAGATGTAGAAACCGCGCGTTTGGTTCATTTTAACTCCCACAGCATTATATCGTATTGCTTACTGTAGGTTAGGGCTGCTGATATTGAATCGTTCTTTATTTAGGAAAACAGAGCTGTCAGAGACATTATAATCTATGTCGCAACAAATATCTCGGGGAACTATTTAAAAATATTTATATTATGATAGTACCTTACCAATTAATTTATGACAATAATATTTATTAATGTATGAAAAAATCTCCATGTTTGCAATCAAATAAGTTTAGACATATTTTAATACCTACTTAACATACCGACAAA
Organism: Aporophyla lueneburgensis; assembly: GCA_932294355.1. Lineage (NCBI taxonomy): Eukaryota > Metazoa > Arthropoda > Insecta > Lepidoptera > Noctuidae > Aporophyla > Aporophyla lueneburgensis. The sequence goes on from OW028753.1 coordinate 23,872,952, forward strand.
ATAGATGAACCATTTGTCAGATTAGCCAACGTTATATATAGCATAGCAGTCTAACCGGAAGCAACACGAGCACCACCACCATACAATTAATGTATGTCTCATTGCTTCATTTTTAATAAGTACTTTACTTTACCTGTCTTGGTGTGGTAATTTTATTCTAGGTACACTGCCTTCATAAATAACACATGCTTACAAAATATTGTAAAATATTTTAAAAGAGTTATGGTATAATTTCTTGCCTATTTTTCTCTCCTTTTGAAATGGCCGACTGGAATCAATTCTATTTTAATGTAAATGTTGAAGTTCAAAAGTGCCTTTTATGTGCCTAACTATTTGAAATAAATGCTTGACTTAGACTTTATGTAAATGATCTTGAATCTCTACCAGAATAATGTAACAGTGAATCATAAAGCCGAAAAATTGGCAACAGTCCAAAGGCTTACATTATTTCCATAACAATAACTAATGTACAATATTATTTACACAGCGCTTGTCTGGATCACATTAATACCGCGTTACGACAAAGACAAGATGTCATTACTAACTTCCTTTGAGTAGAAACACAATGCCTGTTACGTATTAAACCTGCTTTAGATGACGGCAATGTAGGAACACTATCCAGGGCCCGCGGCTCCACTCGCGTGAATGTCGAAGATTATCCCACGGGTTTTTGCTTCTATTACAAAGTAACTAATTTTATTCATTATAACATCAGCTACCTGTCCGTGAAATTCTCGTCAAAAATGGTCCAGCCTTTTCAGAGATTAGCCGGAACATACAGTCATATAAAGATACCAAAAAAAAATTACATTGTTATATAAGTACCGGATATACTTACATAATGTATTCAGCAAAACCTGCTCTTTTGACGTTACAAACGCGCACTTCAATTAAATATGTGTAAAAAAATGTGAATTTAATGTATTTTCTTTCTTTCTAAAAATGCTGTGTGACCAAGCTTTGAATAGGTCGACATTGATTAAATTTTGTTTTAGTCAAGTTCTGTAGAAGGACTTCGGTATAAGAACACAGTCTATAAAAGCCTATAACGTCCTACTGCTAGGCAAATACCTCATCACTTATAGAGAACAAAAGAGTTTTATTTACCACACTTGCTCACACTGGATTGGCGATTCCAGACATTTATTTATTAAAACTCCAGATTCCCGCACGATTTTATCGTTCAGTAATATAACAGATGTCTAAGATAAAATTAGAAAGTCATCATCCTTTGCCTAGCCTTTACCCAACTATGCTGGGGTCGGCTTCCAGTCTTACCTGAAGCTGAATACCAGTATTTTACAAGGAGTGACTGGCATATCTGACGTCTATAATTCACAAGTACTAGGTTATACGATATACTTAGAATTGAAAAGTCAACTAAGTAGTTACCGAGATTTATTTCCACAATCTCGGGCTTGATAGGTTTGAGTCATCACGACTCAGCTACTAACAAAAAATAATTACGTGAATTTGTTGTTACAAGTTTTTAAAATGGTGGTTACCACAGAGGTTTCTTTTTGTTACAAAACGTGAAGGACCTAATGAAGCCTTAATAGTGTAAAAGCCATAGAAACTTGTGAATGCTGGGACAAAGTTTATACCCCGTCGTCCTTAAACAATTGAGCATTGTTTTTTGTTTCAACATCGAGTTAGTTTTTTTTTCTTGTTTTCTTTTTAGGGTTCCGTTGCCAAATGGCAAAAAACGGAACCCTTATAGATTCGTCATGTCTGTCTGTCTGTCTGTCCGTCCGTATGTCACAGCCACTTTTCTTCGAAACTATAAGAGCTATGCTGTTGAAACTTGGTAAGTAGATGTATTGTGTGAACCGCATTAAGATGTTCACACTAAAATAGTAAAAAACAATAAATTTTGGGGTTCCCCATACTTAGAACTGAAACTCATTTTTTTTTTCATCATACCCATACGTGTGCAGTATTTATGAATAGGTCTTCAAAAATGGTATTGAGGTTTCTAATATCATTTTTCTCTAAACTGAATAGTTTGCGCGAGAGACACTTCCAAAGTGGTAAAATGTGTCCGCCCCTCCCGTAACTTCTAAAATAAGAGAATGATAAAACTAAAAAAATATGTGATATACATAACCATGTAAACTTCCACCGAAAATTGGTTTGAACGATATCCAGTAAGTAGTTTTTTTTTAATACGTCATAAATCGTAAACCGCAATTTACCTTTCATTCAATCAACTTAAATATAAAAATTAAAAAAAAAACCATTTAATTTCATAAACATAAACCTTATGCATAAACCGAAGATACCTACAGGTTTGTGCGGAACCCTCGGTGCGCGAGTCCGACTCGCACTTGGCTGGTTTTTTTCCCTCTTGCGTCTCAATCAAGGGTTGAGTTATGTAAAATTTTCCGTCCTCAAGGCTGTGCTATATTATTATGTCTGTAATTCAATATACATATCAGTATACAGGGTTATTTGTAAAACACCGGCAACCTCTCAGGACTATGTTTCTAACATCATAATCAACAACTTTTGTTCTATGACTTTTTAAAATTCAATACATTTTAGTTCATCAGATATTCATACAAAAAATAAAAATATTGAAATTGAACGCTCTTAATGTTACGAAGTCTATGCAAATCAAAAGAAAGCGATAGTACATTAGCGAGGCGAGCGGGTTTAAGGCGGCGGGGGCGCTTGAACTTGACCTATTTACGGGCCGCCGATTTTGTATGAAAATCTGATGAACTAAAATATGATCAGTTTTTAAAAGTCATAGAACAAAAGTTGTTGATTATGATGTTAGTAACATAGTCCTGAGAGGTTGCCGGTGTTTTACAAATAACCCTGTATATTATGAAGACGATATCTCGATTTATTCAAAGATGGTTTATAGGAGGAAATACAATAGATGCGCGAAATTAAAATATAGAATTTAACGTGTTATTAAGAAAATGTTGAGCATGTCACTAAGGAAAGGGATGCACTGTATCGGTATATGTCCGGAACAAGCAATTTGGTATCGTAGTCGCGTGCCCTTTTCTCTTAGGATCGGTCCAAATTAGGTAAATGACCATTGTCATGTGGTGTTAACTTCTCTACGATAAATGGATAGCTTGTCGGGCGCAACAAGAATACTTTAATTTACTTACTTGTTTATGCTGAGTCTACTTGAAGGCCATATCTTAGTTTGCCATCAAGACGGTAAATTTAAGATTTTTTTCAAAAATGTCCATTTGGAAAATTACATTTTTTTCATGTTGAGTAGTGTGTAGTCAGGTAAAAATTACCTATCGTAGATATTGCTGCTAACAAATATTATATAAGCAAGATCTCACACAATTTTTCAATTCATTATTTACTTGCATTTGCTTTTATTTATTGTATGTAGAAGTATAAAATAAATAAAATAAAACTCCTGGCCATCTTAAAATAGCCTACCCCTTTTATACCCAAAGGAACCTTTAAAGGCGACAAAGGGATTATGTTAAAGGACATACCTTCACAAGAATAAATATTTATAGCAACACTTAAGAATAGCTTATTTTCGTAAGAACCCAAAAAAAATAAGAACGCTATTCATTCAATCAGCATAAACAAACGCCAATCACTCTTAAACAGTGTTTGTCATAATAAATCAAATTGTAAAGCTGACTTCACACTGATAAAAAAAAAAAAAAATTTTATAACATAACTATGTACTATCAGTACATCGTACTAGGGCGCCCTCAGGCTAGGTGGAGCGACGATTTTCACAGGGTGGCTGGTAGCAGCTGGATGAGAGTTGCCGAGAATCGGGCTGAATGGCGTGCAATTGGAGAGGCCTATGTCCAGCAGTGGACTGCTATTGGCTGATGATGATGATGATGTACATCAGTTAAAGGGCCTTATGGCTGAACAATAACGGCCGCACGAGTGGATCGATAAGGTTAAGCTAAGCTCTCTACAGCTGGTCTTTGGATGGGTGACGGGCTTTGGAAAGTACGTTAAGCCGTTATTTTCCGCTGTCAATCGTAGACAGTCGTTACGGGTCTTCAGGAGCTCAAGTCTGACCACCAATCTTACCAAGGGGTATCGTATTACCCGGTATTTGGGTTGCTGAGGTCAGTTACGTAATCAATATATGTGAAAACTTTTTACTTTTTACGGAAGCCGGTTGTTATTTTTTGTAAAAAGTTTTTATTTTTACTCTTTAGTTATGGTAGATACCGCGCAGTAATCTAATCGCGTTATTCGTTCATTTGTCGCGCAAATACTTAATGCAAATTTAAGACTTATATGGGTTTCACATGGATTCCACTGTCCGAATGGAACCAAATTAAAATGAGACCATTTGCGAAGCACCAACTTTCAAATAAAAAAAGAATCATCAAAATGGGTTCACCTAGTCAAAAGTTATGAGGTAACAAATATAAAAAATACTGTCGAATGGATAACCTCCTCCTTTTTTGAAGTCGGTTAAAAATACTAGTACTCAGCTGCATCAGGTTAGATGGAAAACCAACGACAACATAGTTGGAATAAGGCTATGTATATGATGATACGTATATTTATACTTATTTTAAACCTTACATGTTATGACTACATAGACATACATATTTACTATGAGTGTAACTTATAACATCACTTTGGATAAATCTCTGTTAACGTGTTATAAATATAATTTAAATAAATAAATAAGTAATGTAGATACCGAAATATAATTATTCTCAAAAGACATTATCCATTAGCATTTTAAAATTTTGTTTCAGACATATTTTATTTTAAATTGAATTGGTTAATCGCTGGCGGCAACTGTTTAAACGAGTAGCAGTACTCGTACACATGAACTTTTATAATTTAAACTGGAACAACATCTTACAACATTGTGGCATTCCATAGTGCCGCAAGTTTCAAAGTCAATATTGACGACGGTAAGACTGCATGATTGTGGCTACATGCTGAAAATTGCCAAAGCTAGAATCCACATTTCATGGATTCGAAAGGTATAGATTGTGGATATGTTTATTTTTACATAAGAAACCAAGACTCTGAAAGATTCTGTCAGGTATACTAATATTGCAAGGCGATCTCGTACACGAAGTTTAGAAGGTCCCATGATTATTACAAATCGCCGAGAAAACGGTTACGGTTCATGAGATACGGCCCGGCGGATAGACAAATGGACGGACAGTTTTTTAACCGACGAAAAAAAGGAGTAGGTTATCAATACAACGCGTATATATATATATATATTTTTATGTATGACCACGCATAACTTTGTGCATGGTAGTCCGATTGTGATAATTCTTTTTTTATTGGATGGGGTATACCTTGCCTAGTATTATTACATTCAAGCCACAAAAAATATAAAATAAAAACTTTTTAACAAAAAATTAAACCGCCGAAAAAACTGAAAAGCAAAAAGTAATAAACCTTAAAATTTTGAGTCGGCGCTGAAAAATCAATGAACAAAGATCACTCAAAGTGCCGACCCATAATTTTAAGGTTTATTATTTTTTGGTTTTCAGTTTTTTCGGCGGTTTAATTTTTTGTTAAAAAGTTTTTAGCTTTCATTTCCGTTGACGCTCTTTAGGTTAGGCAAAAAAATATAAGCCGTGTGTAGCAGAGGTCGTAAAATGGTAATTTTTGAAGCAAGCAACAATATAACATACTTCACATTATGTAGCACATCACATTGTTGCTCCAGCTAGTGTAAGTCCAGCCTTACACTCCAACTTGGCTGTCGTCCAAATCCCATCACGTTTCGAAACTGACCTGAGAGACTATTGATTACTATTTGATTGCTACTCCGAGATAAGAACGACTAATTTTGTTTTGACGAGAACTTATAGCTCATTGCGCGAGTTGCCCACATAATATAATATATTATTTAAAAGTGTTGATTCGCCCGCTTCAGGCGACTAAATTCGTGTGAATCGTAAGTCGATTTAGAAGAATTTAATTTATATGTTTGTGGGTGAATCGAAAACTTTGAAAATATGTATCGGGTAAGTGGCACGTTTCGCATTGTATTTATATTATTATTTATTTGCACAACAAAATATAAAGGGATAAAATTTAATTAGAATTTAAGTACAAATTTACTGCTTTTGTTTGGGAATTTCTTCCAGCAAATCTGCACTTTATTTAATGTACTTGTTACCTCACTTTTTCGCATAACTTTACTGAATTAAACATTAAAACATGCCAATTGCTTGATAACAACAGAATATATTGTTGTATTTGAAATGTCAATTCGCCTGATTCAGGCGACTAAGTTCGTGTGAATCGAGTAATAACCCGAATTTATGTAACTACACAAATATCTAACTCAAACCTCTCGCTTTAATAAAAGTAATAAGGTACGGGTATGGTTCGTAAGGGTTACGTAGGGTCGCGGACCTTCATTATTTAAATTTGTCTTATTAACTTTTATAATTGTCTGGGTTTTGCTAGAAACATCATTATACCAAAGACCAACATATAAGTCTAACAATATAACACTTTCATTTGTTTTTGATAAATTTAGGGCTGAAGAGAAAATATACCTTTTAAAATCAATTGTATAATAATGCCGTATCACTCTGTATTTTACTGTGTGTACATAACTAAACAAATAAATAATTAGTTTAACTTAAAGGAGAAGCTTTTAAATACCTATGCGATATAGGGGTTTTTTTTTGTGGGAAATCATCAAATGACTCTGGTTAGACCAGAAGGGCGTGTCAGTCTTTTACTGACTAAAACCCACCCATGGTCTTTCAGTTGCCTGTGCCAGGGCCACGGGTTCTATATAATATTTCTTCTTCAATTTTTTCGAACATCTCTTTCAGGCACGCGTGTAACAACGCACCGTTCGACCGGGGCTGGTGTTGTAAATGTTAGATAACTTTCACTTGGAATAAAATATTTTTTTTTGGAAAGTATCTGACGTTAGTAAACCTCTCTATTTGTTACATTTCATGTATAAATTAGAACTAGCTTCTCCCCGCAAAGTCATTCGCGTGGAAGTTATCTACTAAAATAACAGATTTTTTGCTCGAAAACAAAATAAACTCTTCAGATTTATTTTTACAGTACCTAAGTATAAAAAGATAGATACCAATTGCGATGTAGGACAAAAGATTACTCTGAGGACAAAAGGAAAACATAAAACATATCGGTTGTTTCTCTCATCGTAAAAGTTAATCGAAGGGAACGGTTTACTAGCAAGACAATGGGATGACATATTGGGCCCCATAACGATGCTACAGCGCGACATACTCAAGCCCCATAACGAAGATAGGCAGCATTCTGGGGTCGCATAACATTGCTAATCAAGTTACAGACGTTAAAATGTCATTTGGAACATCACAGGACACGACAGGAACATGGAACAAATTAATTATCTTCAAGATCAAAATGGACGTAGAGGAAAATCAAGGGGAAGAATTTTCTCGAAGCAAATTGGCGGTTGTTTCGTGTAATATGGCCGCTGTCTGTTGGGATTTTAGGTTAATTAGAAAGAAATTGATGGGTGTTGTTATTCTTGTGAGCTGTCAGAATCTTTAACTTTGTCTACTGACAAGTGTTCTTGATTGATTTTGTCACAATTCTTGTATCATCTGAATCGGTCTCACAATTCTTGTATTCTTGTATCGGTCAGATCTTTTAAACTATACAACGGATTTTAACGTGGTTTTCATCAACAGACAGAGCAATTCAAGAGGAATGATTATACGTGTAGTACGCGGTTGAAGTCGCTGGTAAAAGCAAGTATTTTATAATTAGCCGTGTCCACGGCTTGACTTCCTAGAGAATGGGCAGCAGCGTTCTCTATGCATTCTACCACCATACTGCGATCGCCAACCCGCCTGCCAAGCGTGGCGATTATGGCAAAGCCCCTCAAATTTGGGGAGGCCTGAGTCCAGCAGTGGACGTCTTATGGCTGAAATGATGACAGCTCGACTTGTGTTGTTTAACCTTCAAACTGGGTGGCAGAGACATCGACGCCCCACCATGGATTCAAAACATGATTGTGATTACTCCTGCATTAACATTTTTCGTCGTTAATGTAAAAAAATAGCTGTTCCATACATTTGATCGTGGAGGTATTGTACTTTTCTATGGAACAGCGGATTTTTTTATAACTATATAAAAATGTACTATATGATATCATGCTAACAGTTTGATGCACAAACTGTAACCCTGAAATAGTAAACTACGAGTTTTTTTAAAATGAAAAAAAAAACGATGTAAAGTGTGAGTGAATAATGAACATCGTAAAAAGTGGTTTTCAAACTTTAAACGCAACAACAGATGAACTATACGCTCAGGAAAGAACGGAAAGAGAGGCACTGCATCTAATCTACATCGATTTGTTTTCGAATGATTACGTCTGATAATAATATATCAGTACGATCTTCCTCATCTCATCTCTTGAGTCGTGACTGTGACTAATAACGGTCGGTAAAACGCAGTTCCTCCAACGCTCGAAGGATTAGAGATAAGCTCTTACAAATGAGCTGAATCCTCGACTATGATCACTTTATCAAGTGGCTCTGGTGACCCGAACGAATTTGAATTTATTTGTGCTTATTCTTCTAGACAACTATTGCCGTTTGCATATTTGTGAGCACCAGGCATGATCATCATCTGCTTAGCCAACTTCAACTTTATCGCAACTATGTTGGGGTCGACTTCCAGTCCATCGGCATACAGCTGAATTCCAATAATTTACATGAAGGGACTGCCTATCTCCTTTCAAAACCCAGTTACAAGGTAATATGACACCCCTTGATAAGTCTGGTTCACTGACTTTCGGGTTTCTGTTACGATTGCCAATCATCAACGATTGATTTAAAAAAAAAATATTTATGTACTCTAACTTCAAGGACCTTTACATACCCTTAAAGAATAAACTTCTATTTTGAAACAAGGGATAGGTATAAAAAATCACTTAGTCCAAGTGAAAACAGTCTGCGAATACAAAAATAACCTTATTGTTAATTCATTCTCAGCACGATTTGTGCACTACAATTGATCCAATTTGTTTTCTAATAATATCAGGTCACTTAGAAATAATAGGCTTAATATAAAAAGAAATAATAGGTTTTTACCTATGAAAATGCCGTTTTGTATGAAAAAAATTAAACGAATTTTTTTCATGTATTTTTTATTTGTTTTAATCGAAATAATCAACCATGCAATCAATGCATCTTTGCCAACGCAGTGGCAGTTTATTGATGCCCTTCTTAAAAAAATCAGCTGGACGGGAGGCAACAAATTCTTCAAAGGCATTTTATACTGCCTTTCGGGTATTGATTTTTTTTCCCGCCAAGAAGTTATCCAAATTCTGGAAAAAGTAAGTAGTCTGTAGGCGCAAAGTCTGGTGAGTAGGGCGGATGACGGAGAGCTTCCAACCCCAGTTCTTGCAACTTGGAGACCGTCTGCTGTGCAGTATGAGGTCGCGCATTGTCGTGCAGGAGCAGCGGAGACGAGCGATTGACCAATGCTGGTTGGAGATGTGCCAGCTTCTCCATCATTGAGTTCAGTTCTTCACAGTACACATCTGCAGTAATGCTCACCCCGTTTGGTAAGAAGCTGTGATGAATCACACCAACGCGGCGGCGCTAGACCACCAAACAGTGACCATCACTTTTCTAGGGGTAAGTTTTCGTTTAGGGCATTGTTTAGGTGCTGAACCAGGATCCAACCAACTTGCTGAGCGCTTGCGGTTATCAAACAGAATCCATTTTTCATCGCAGGTAACAATGCGGTTCAAAATTCCTTCATTTGTGTGTCTGTTGAGCAGTGCAAGGCACGTCTCGACGCGTACTTCGCGCTAGCGATCATTGAGTTCGTGGGGCAACCATTTGTTAAGCCTTTTTACCTTGCCAATTTGACGCAAATGAACCAATATTGTTTTGACGCTAACGTGGAAAGCTGCTGCTAATTCAGCCGTAGATAAAGCTGCTGCTAATTCAGCCGAAGATTGTGTATCATCAGCTTCCACAATCGCCTTTAATTCGTCATTGTCGACCAGTCTTCGGACGACCGCGAGGTTCATTTTTCAGGTCGAAATTTCCAGAACGGAAGCGAGCAAACCAATAACAGGTGGTGCGTTGGTTTGTAGTGTTAGCTCCGTAAACGTCGTTGATGTTGCGTGCCGCTTGTGCCGCGTTGCTGCCACGACGGTACTCATATTCCATAATTACTCGATTTTTTTACGTATCCATGATGACGAAAAAGATTGAAATGCGATGAAAATGTAACACTAATCAATAAACAAATGACTACTTTTGGAAAAAGAATTCCATGTTTTTAAAATAAAATTAATTTGAAATTAGAATTCTTAGACAAACAAAAATGATTTTGATTTGTAATGGCCAGTACTGCAGAACGGCAATTTCATAGGTAAAGACCTAATATTAGTAGGTACACCTTTTTTTTTTTTTTGGATCGGAAATCATCAAATGACTTCTCCCGCTCTGGGCGGAGCGGGAGGGCATGTCATACTTTTACTGACTAAAATCCACCCGTGTTCCTTCAGTTGCCCATGTGCCAGGGTCACGGTATCTCTTTCGAACAATCACGCGACCCCGGCAGGCATCGGTCCTAGCAGACCCCTTCAGCACTGCTGACATCTCTTTGAGGCGCGCGTGGAACACTACGCGCCGTCGACCCGAGCTTGGTCCTTACCAGGCGGCGAGCTACCCATTGCGTAGGTTACCCATTTGAGTAGGTACACCTTCAGAATAATTTCAGCACTATCTTTTATATACACAGCTTAAGTCTGATGTGTTATCTAAAAATAGGTTTTATTTCTATTTCGTAGCTTAAGCTCTTTTCAGTCTTAAAGGCTCTATAGGGACGAACACGTTTAGAAATATTATGTTTTTAGTCCATTAACAGACTAACATTAGGTAAGCTTGTGTATCATCTGCCCACGTCCATGTAAGCGTGAAAAATCCCGTGATATTTGGTAATAAATATTTAAGATAATAAGTTAGTTTACGTCAGAAAACACACACATAAGTTTAAAATTAACAATATTTCTTGTAAAAATTGAGCGTCACGGAAAAAAGGTACATCATTGGTGCCTGTACTTGATGATTTTATAAAGACTAGTGTTTTTCAAACAAAGAACAAAAACAAATCGAACGTGCTATATTGTAAGCCATACAAATGTGTGTGTAAATTATATCCATAATGATAAAATAAACAGTAAAAGTATTTTTTTAAAGAAACAAATACGAAAATTTAAATAACGCTACCTCTTTATGTTGAACATACATTTTTCGTATATGTGCGAGCACGTCATTGCACGTGTGAGTGATTTTGTAGTGAGTGAATACGAGTGTATGTGTGAGTGCATATCTGAGTGTAAGTGTATGTTTGAGTGTATATATAGTAGGGTGTCCCAAGATATAAGGACAAAAAATTTTTTCGCGAAATCGAATACGCATACCCTCTATTTTTATTCGGTTTGATCTCATTGACTCAAATAATAAATATTATTATGATTGGACAACGATAACCCGTGCCGACTTGATGCCAAACTTTTGATATGAAAATTTGTACTGACGTATTGTAGTAGGAATTAAGAACTTAATTTTTATTACTCAATTAAAGCTCCAATATACCCAAATAGTTTATTATTTATTCATTTACATTAAAAAATAATAGTTTTGTTCAAATTTTCTTTTTAACGTCTGTTTTTTAGAGTCAGGATAAATTTTCCGGTATTCTTTCTTGTACGCAATCAAAATTGTTTTTGTTCCTTCTCTCCTGATTAATCCATGAAAGTCTTGCATTAACTTAACCGCTCTTTCGGCTACATCGATTAATACCCTCAGTGCCGAAACTTTCAGGAATATCAGGTTTTGTAGTTACTTGACTGATTTTTGCTTCAAATAGGTACGTCTTTAAAGATCAATTCATACACGTGATTGCGACAAGCGAAAATAAGCATTTCTCTGTTCAGTTTTGTTCAAGAAGCACCAGGCACCGTTTTTACGACCTGTATTTGAAGCAGTAGTAACACAACAAAGAATTTACGCTTCTTCTTTTTCTTTCGTGTCGATGGTACTCGTAAACTTTTTATTATATCGTTTGAGCCCAGTAGGTGGCCCCGTTTATTGCGGCATCAGTGGCATTTTTGACATCATCTGAGGTGCGGGTGAACGGGCACTTGGGACACTCCAGCAGGTGGGTCATGGTCTGATCAGACGTACAGCACTCGCACTGGGTGTCGAATGAGTCTATAATCCCCCACTTTGACAAATTGTGTCTACAGCTGCCTAATTGGATACGCAATCGATTGAGAGCTTTCCATATAGGCCACTGCAGATCACGGCCGGAAGGCAAGTGTTCCTGGGGTTCAATAAAGTCATAGTTTGGTCCCCACAAAGGGTGGTGTGTCCTGGATGGCCTGCGTAGAGCGTAAGAAGCTTTTACGACTTTTAAGCCTGCCTGGAGTCATCTTGTAATCGTAGAGGGGATGTCGGGAATCAGATTCTTGGTTCTTTTTTTTCCAGCAGTTTATATTTGCAGTTTATCTTCTAAATTCTAGTCTACACTCGCGTTCCAAACTGCCTGTGCTTGTTCATTTCCTGTAGAACTTTCTAGTCTTGGTACAGCTATAAGTTGTTCTTTGTTTTCGTAAGAAATCCCTAAATGAAGACGTTCTTTTTTTGATTTCCGAGCATTTAATGCAGGCAAAAGCTTGCCGTCCCAATGAACAGTCACAACTTCCGGTACCTTATTTTGAAAATCCTTAGTTTTTAGCCCGTTCTTTCCGTTTTTCAGTACGAATTCTTTAGATGGAAGTCTTAGTTATCGGAAAATCATTAAAATTATATCCAAGTGCTTCAATAGTTGCTTCAAGAATGAACACAGAATCTCTCATAGGTACTCAATTGACACCTATCTAGCGCTGCTACTAATTTTGGAGTAATAAAATCTCTCCGCAAGGTATTTTGCTGGGTTGTGTGTGTTGGAGAAGCGCCTCACCCAATAGATAATACACTGGCGAATAATGAGATTCGCGTTTTCATTGAAAGTAAAATTCACTTCACGGATATTGTTAAATAAAACTGTTAGAAATTGTCCATTAGACGGAAGTTTTGAACCCGATATTTGATGTTTTACGTCACCTATTAAAAATATACCCTTTTAGAACTGCATAATTGCACTGACATGGTGACTTATTGAAAACAATACGAGTTCTATAACGAAATAACGAGTAATAACAAGCACATCGACACGTTAGGTCGCGTCAGCTCTAGAGATCAAATACTAACATGTATCGATGTAAATCGGCACGGGTTACCGAGGTCCTAACTGCTTAAAATTTTATTTATAATTGTTTTGACTTAAAAGTAAAAAAACAAGAGGGTATGCATTAAAAAAAAACGACTTTGATTTTTTTGGGACACCCTATATATTATATAGTGTATATATTTTTGAAATACATACATATATTGGAAATAGTTATAATGCTTTCTATTAGTGAATGAATCGGAGTCGCATTCGCAGTTCCTAAGATTTACCACTTACATTCATTGTGAATAATTAGGGTTTTTATTTCGTAACTATATGTTATTGTTTTATTTTCGTTTTTATTCATTTTCGGGCTTCATAAGTGTTTATTACTTATGGGTTTGGTAGGTGCGTCCGTAGCATCACAGTGAATAGCACCGCTGCGGTATTTTTTTTTTAATGTACCATTTTTTTTTCTCATTCAGATACTTTTTTTGTGGGTGGGAAATCATCAAATGACGTCTCCCGCTCAGGGTGGAGCGGAAGGGCGTGTCAGACTTTTACTGACTAAAACCCACCCGTGTTCCTTCAGTTGCCCATATACCAGGGCCACGGTATCTCTTTCGAATTCAGATACACTGTAGACTTAAGGCTGTTTTAAGAAATTTCTAGTAGAAAAGTCATGCCAAGAAATATGAAACCCATATTTCCAAATAAACTGTTGGGCACATAATTGAGAAACACGGTGCTAGCTGGCACTTTAGCATAATGACCCGAGTTATATTTTCTTTGTCTGTTATTTACTTAAGGTATTTTCTAAATCGTTACGTAGGTGTATCTCTATTATAAAGGTATCACTATATTTGTCTGTCTGTTACTTTTCACCCGACTAAGCAAAAAGGAGGGTGAAAACTTTGACTTGTATGTCTGTTTTTATGTGGGTATGTATGTGTATATGTTCATTGGTTCCCTCATTACTTCTAAACTAATTATCATAATTTGTAAGTTTGCTGGTTATAGGTTAAGTGACATCACATTAAATTAAATATGGCGCCAAAATAATTTAAAAACCGTGGTCATATGCCACCTGTCGTAACAAAACAAAACGTTCTATGTGTACGGCAGTATGATTTTTTTTCTGGTTTTACTTTTTAGAGCTTGTTTTTTTATTTATGTCTGAAGAATTTCGACGGGCACGCAGGGTACAGAGTTTAAAGAATGCGATCCTTTTTAACTCAGAATGTATAGGTTCCCGAGATAAACGGACGTGAAGGCGCAGGCAAAAGGTAGTTACTTTCATAATTAAAGCATTAACTACATAATAAATTAACATTACAAATCATAAAATATTCTCATTGTCTATCAGTATCATATCAGATTATGTCTTCTGTTTATGAAGATTATGGTTAATTGTGCTCTAATATTTAATACACAAGGCGTTTATGATATTGTAGTAGAATTATCCTTTGTCTGATTCGAAGTTGCTTACTACGTACAGTAGACCACGTCAGTAGTAATGCTTAAACCTTGAGTTTCAATAGAAAAGGAGGCTACCCTATCATAATAATAATCAGCCTATATTGTTCCCACTGCTGGGATACAGGCCTTCTCTCGACCAGAGGGAGTGGGCCGTAATCTACCACGCGAGCCCAGGTTGGTAGATGTCACATGTTTTCGAATTTTTGCTTCAAGGACATGCCGGTTTCCTCGCGATGTTTTCCTTCACCGTTTTGAGAGCAGTAATAAGTAATGTTTTTATTTTTGGATGGGAAATGATCAATTGACGTCTCTCGGCTTTGGACGGAGCGGGAGGGCGTGTCAGACTTTTACTGACTAAAACCTATCCGTGTTCCTTCAGTTGCCCATGTGCCAGGGTCACGGTGTCTCTTTGGAACAATTTCGCGACCCTGGCAGGAGTCACAAGCCCCTTAATTAAATTAATTCACTATCAACCAGAATCTCAAATATGTAGCTAAACCATTGCTTCGTATGTTAAAAAAACTGTATGCTCAATGACATAAATAATGCTATGAATGTTGTACAACTGTCAAAGCCATTCCTACTTTTAATCTCTTACGCAACCTCTCTGGTTTAGTTACCACTACCTTCAGCCTATGCGTGCCTGAAGGTAACATTCCGTAGATAGGTTGTCTGTAATGCTAGATTATAGAATTTTCAGTAAATATTCTGAATTAATTATTAGCTAAATCTCAACATGAATCTCAAAGGATATATGTCAGTAAAGTAGGCATTTGGAACTAAGATCAGGAATGGAATGTTAGAAAACGGTTAATAGTTTAACTACGCTTTATAATAAATTGAGCATTTAAGAAATAAAGAAAAAATAATCACATTACGAAAATAGTTACAAACCACTTTTTGGTAGCCACTAATAAACAAAAAAAAAACTAAATGACCAAACATAAAGAGCAAACAAAATAAAAATAAAATATTTCACATAAACCTACATGGGATCTTACGAAAAGTCAGAACAGTCCTATCCTATGGAGAAGAGCCGGCAAGGACCTCCACGGTTACTCTTTTAAAAATAATTGACTTTTAATGAATGTTTTCAATACCAAAGATCAACCAGAATTCAAAACACTGACGACTAGAGATTTCATCAAAAAAAGTCACAATTTTTTATCAAATATTCGGCGTGCCATAAAAGGATGTTTGCAGAAACCGTTGTTACCTAGTTAAGACCCAGCAAGATAACGATATCACGGATCATAGTATTACAGGATTTACCGGTATCGTGTGTGTAATGTGAAATTAAAGGTTACATTTTAAGACCTTGCTGTTTACCACGTGTAGAGAATGAGTAAATGAGATTCTGCGTATCGTACTTAGGCTATTTATATTAAGACTAGCTTCTGCCCGCGACTTCGTCCGCGTCAAATTTTTGCTCCCCTGACCCTTCCCGTCGCATCGATTTGCCTGCTAGTTTTCGTCCATTTTTCGTTGCTGCTCGCTCCTTTTGAGTTATAGTGAGTCAACCTTAAAAGATAGACATATGCTCTCGCGGACTTTTTTTTAGAACTTTTTAAAAGGAATAATTCCGTCATACATGATTTTTGCGTTACTTTAACCGTTTACGCAGCGCACGCAACGGAAACTCTCAAAAGGAATAAATTTTCCCCGTTTTTGCAACATTTTTCATTACTGCTCCGCTCCTCTTAGTTGTAGCGTGATAATATATAGCCTATAGCCTTTCTCGATAAATAGGCTACCCAACACAAAAAGAATTTTTCAATTCGAACCAGTAGTTCCTGAGATTAGCGCGTTCAATCAAACAAACAAACAAACAAACTCTTCAGCTTTATAATATTAAATATAGTATATATAGTATAATATATAGTATAGATAGATGAGTCAGCACTTTAGGTTTTTGACTAATAAAGTCTTATCTGACTCGACTGATCAACACTGACATCTAAAATGTATGTTCGTATTGGTACACTTTTTACCACCGACGCAAAAAGAAATGTGTTATAAGTTTAACCGCTGTGTGTCTGTCTGTAGTACCGTAGCACATGAACGGGTGAACCAATTTGGATGCGGTTTTCTTTATTTAAAAGTAGACTTTCTTGTGGTTTATTGCGACAAGACGATCGACCAAAATATGACCTAATTTTAAACTTATGGAGCCAATGCGTATATATTTTTTACTTTTTAGAGGTTTATCTTTTGGTCGACGGATTTTCTAATTTTAAACGTAAGTAATTTTTTGATACAGCCTGTAGCTGACAAAAATGGACCAATTTAATGTATAGTATTTTTATCTCACGACGCTCGCTATACTCGTGGTTACCAAGCTGACAAAGACGCTGTGAATGTGTCTGTTATCGCAGGAGCTCTCGATATCTTCCAAGACCATGGCGAAATCAGAAGTGTGCGTCTTCACACACACATTCAGAGTGTGTTTGTACAATTATTGGTAACCACAATTAAAGCGCGCTTTGTAATTTAAAGATTCTGTAAAGCTGATATCAAATGTTTTAAGTCAATGTATTTTTTTGGTTTTATTCTACGTTCATACAACAGCAACCCCGACAAAATTACATAGAAATGAGCCTTTATTTTATTTTGCGACCAATCGAAGCGCGAGTGAAAGATGCCATGTGCCAACATCTCTGGATCGGTTCACAACTGAAATATTTTATTACTTATGATTCATTTTGTGTTCAGACAGCTCATTTCAAATGAAACATGGAACGAAATCAATGAAGCACATAAATGAACATACAGGTCATTTAAGATTACCATGTGATTTGTTTTGTATTTCATTTAAATTCCTTTCCATGATTTTCAAGTTGTAAGTTTTTATTTATTTTAACATTTTCGCGTTGTTAAACTTACTGTATCTCGCTAGATTATAAGAGAATGATGTAGTCTCTTGTAATTGAAATTGTGCTCTAGTATTGGTATTTGTCATTGTAAATATGAAATTTTGTAGCTTCTGTTGGTGATTGAAATAAATAAGAGACGCCAGCACATCAAACTACTACAAGCTGTCAAATTTCTTTAATCGATTTTCAACTTTATCGCTAAAGCATAAGGTTCTAGGTTGATTGGCAGAATTTTTCGGGAAGCTTGATGTGCTGGCATCTGTAGATAAGCCCTACCTCGAAAAATCACCATAAGTCTGTCAATTACATTTTAACTCGCGTTTGTCTGCCCAGACAAAAACATGCGGCGTTAGTACCTACCTATACAGAAAAGCAATGCACGCGTCTGTATGAATCAGAATCTGAATCATATTGAAGGTTATTGCTAAACCATTCTTTCATATTATCGAGAAAATTGTCTGCTTAGCAACGTAAACAGTACCCTGAATGTTGTGGAACTGTCCAAATAAAAGCGATTTCTTCAGAACGTGTATTACGTAATTACCCCACTACCAGGGTCGCGAGATTCGTTCGAAAGAGATCCCGTGGCCCTGGCACAGTCAGTAAAAGTCTAACACGCCCTTCTACTCCACCCAGAGCGGAAGACGTCATTTGATGATTTCCCATCCAAAAAAAACCTCTAGTTTCTTTAACATAGCGGAAAGAAAATCTGTACACTCAAAATCGGGTTTCTAGTGAATCAATATTGACCTCATGGAAAAACGTATTCATTACTGAAAAATTATATCAAGATTTCACATCTTCCTCCCATTCGTTGTTCACTCAAATATTTGTTGGTAAAGAATTGCTTAAATGCAGTTCATCTCTACATAGTATACTATCTACTATATAAAAATAAGTCGGGTTTTCCTTCCTGACGCTATAACTCCAGAATGCACGAACCGATTTCCACGGTTTTGCATTCGTTGGAACGGTCTCGGGCTCCGTGAGGTTTATAGCAAATAAAATTAAAAAAAAAGAAAAATTTCAACAGAAAAGCGGGAAAATCTTTTTTCACATACAGCGCCATCTATGATACATAGCATGTACTACAAACCAATATTTTAAGTAGATGGCGCCGCTGCGTGATACATTGTTTGACAGCTACTCATTGTTCTCTGCTCAGTTAATTTCATGTGACAAACCGGTATTGTGTTCACTGTGAAATTGTGAAAAAAAAAAAGTAAAAAAAATAAGTTATTCGTTTCCTAACATTTTAATTGGAAACCATCAAATCAATCACGTGAATTGAGCAAATTTTTATTCAATTTCAACAGCAGGCATTTGCCTTTAAGGTGGTAAGTTGAACTGTGTAAATTTTGTGGATCGTGCATTTGAGGTTAAATTCACCACTCTGTCCATAGTCCAAAATGCCTAGAGGACGACGTGCGAACATCGGCCGCCGCACAAGACATGCAAGCCAGCAACAAGTGTATTCACAGAACTTAAGCGAAGAAAGACAAAATATAAATAAGAGAAAATGCCCGATTGAAACAACGCGTGAGCACACGAAGATCATTGGCATCATACAATCGCTTGGCATTCCAATATGATCCCACTGCGAACTACAGTGATGATGAAAATTTTGATATTGGACCAATGACGACTATATGCCGATATTGCAATGCGTTAAAGTTCAAAAGAGAAACGGCTGGATTGTGCTGCGCAAGTGGAAAAGTCAAACTGGATCCATTACTTACACCACCACAGCCACTGAAACCATTGTTCGATGGAAGTGATCCCGATTCCAGCCATTTTCTTCTACACATCCTAGAATACAATAACTGCTTTCGCATGACTTCCTTTGGAGCTAATATCATTCGAGAAGGCGGCTTCATGCTGACTTGCAAGGTAAAAGATACAACACACATAACCAATCACTCACACCAACACAATGAATTGCAACACATAAAAACTACATATACACCACACACTACACCATCACACGATCAGAAGTTACACCGTATTCTTCAACAAATGATTGTTTGCAATTACAGATACAAGGACAAATATATCATTTACATGGTTCAATGGTGCCAACACCAGATGAACCGCATCAATTTCTGCAAAAATATTTCATTTCGTCGATGGTGGATCAGCTGAATGTGCGGTGCAATATACAGGGAACACAACAGTTAAAGAGACGAATTATTGAACAGTTGCAAGCATTTTTTCACGCTAATAATGCTGTGGTTAATATGTTCAAAACAGCATTGGAACGAATGCCATCGGATACGCACAAATTTGTCATAAGAGCGGATTGTACCCCAACAGGTGAACATGTGCGAAGATTCAATGTACCCACCGTTAATGATGTTGCTGCAATTTATTGTTGGCGATCTAACTAAATCGCGAGACATTGTCGTTCAGCGAAGAAGCAATATCATGCATCGTGTAAACGAGACACATCGTTTGTACGATGCGTTACAATATCCAATCATTTATTGGCAAGGGCAAGAAGGATACGACATCACGTTGAAGATGGTCGATCCAATTACAGGTACAATATTCACACACTAATTATTGCTATTATTGGTTTCTATTAACAATTCATTTAATTTTGCATTTTCAGGCGTATCAACGAATAAAAATCTAAGCGCAATGAATTACTATGCGTATGAATTCATTACTGTTGTGAAATGTAATGACATTTTTCCTTTTCAAATATAAAACAAAAAAAAAAAATTCTCCTTCTTTTAATCACCAAACGAAATGTTACATAAAACGAAGCCATCTGGTGGCGAAACGGAGTTCGCCGGGTTTGCTAGTGCTTTGATATTTTAAACTACGCAACGGATTTCATCAATAGACAAAGTGATATAAGAGGAACGTTTATATAGGTATATAATATGTTGGCGTAGCCCCTGGCAAAAGCTAGTTTATGGTAAAGATGATCTAGATAAACTAGAGAAAAGTTCGAGAAAATAGATTTAAATAGAAGACGCTAGATCCCGTGTTAGTAATTGTTATTCTAGTCTTCGTATGTAAATGTTTGTTTGTGTACTATGAAGGTTTTTATTTGTACGACAAGACTGTCTGAGGTACGACATTACAGCGCTAAAGCAGCTGAAATGGAATGCTATGATTCTCTGGATTGTCGTTTCTTTACTGTCGGACTTGCAGCGCTGAAGCAGCTGAAGTTCCGTTTAACTTAGAATGACGTATTGAAATAAAGAATTCCTTACTTTCCGTACTTTCTTACAGTGAGCTTATAACTCGAGAATGAATTTCACTCCTAAGAAGTATGTGTTTTTATACTCAGTACTAATCAAGTGCGTATTTTGGTAAAATTTTTATGTTGAACAAATGTTTTTTATCTGGAAATAATGGTAAAAATAAAATGCTTCCCTTGAACATTTACAGGCTAATAAAAACGAGGTTTCAATGTCACTCAAACACAAAAAAAATACAGACTATGTATGCTTAAATCTTAACACAAATAAATCTTTTGAAATAGTGCTTATTATTTATACGTTTTGGGCTTAGGTATAAATAAAACAGTTTCTTTATTCTTTGTATATTTCCTCCACGTTTCTTGACAGAAATATCATTTCAAAAGACAGTGTATCTACGGTATAGTGAAGATAGTCTTTCATTTTATGTTTCTTTTACTGAGAGTACGATACAAAGGAATGATATTCATATTATAACGAAAATAGATCCCTATGTCTATCTATGAAGGTTCTATGGCCAAACTACCGAACCTATATTGTCGAAATCCACAAAAAGGCAATTTGGGAAAAGGACAAGGCTTTGTGTTCCGGAAAATTAAAAAGTAACGTATGAGTTACATCACTACCAGTCTTGTTTATCAAGTATTAAGTATGCTTTTACGATATTAACGAGCATCTAAAAAATGTCTCACAAAATCATAAAATCGACTAGTTGAAATAACGAGCACGGAACCAGTAAATATTTTGACATCCGTTTCTGAATCCCTCTCTTAAAACTCTTAACTCACTCTTAACAGTTTTACAAGGCAATAAAAACGTTTGCCTACTTTCAGTAAACAACTCGGAATGGTTCTCATCCTATTATCGTAGCCAGCTTAGCCTGAGGACTTACACCGTGTAATATTGTTTTCTTTGAAGTTCCAGTTGCTGTAAATGCACACGGAAATTGTGGAGAACCGTGTTTTAATAAGAAATATGTTACCATGAGAAGAGTACGCTTTGCTTGAGGGCATACATGTTAATTTTGGAATTAAAAGCTTATATAATTGTATATGACACGCTTTTGAGTTTATTTTTAACATTTTTATAGTGTTTTTTTTAGATTAAAAGCAGAACCGTTCGCACTAGGGCGTGATAGATGTTTTAGCACTTAAGCACAGGTGTTCAAGTATTAGGGGCACATTCCAAATTAATCACTCACAGTGCTCACATCAATAATTTACGACAAAATTTGTATTTACCACGAATTTAACCTTATTCTTTGGTAAGCGACTGTATAGGATGTGACTCAAAACAAAACTGCACAACTGGGTACAATCGTGCCATTGCAAAACGGCTGGATGGCGGGGATTATTATTACAATAATTCGGAACGGATGTAAGCATGCTCAAATCGATGACAGCGCAATTCGGAATGCAGCATCAGTGGGCACCTCGAATTTGTTCAGAGCATTTGTGCTGGTCTCAAACGCGTTTAGGCGCAACATTTCATTTCATAATGAACATGTTTTAAGCACTAATAGGTACCGTATGCAATCATAATGTTCATGTTGTACACAAAAGGCATTATTTTATTTTTGATACATTGCACATTAATGTTCACAATTCGTAGCAAAATCTTTTACGGATACAAATGGTTCAGGACAATGTCCTTTTTTTAACGTAGGTGTATGGTGTAGGCAAGTGGGTTGCAGCTGAAAATCAGCGTCATGTGGCACACTTTGTGTTGTCATCTGACATTATGCTGAGCTGAGGCCCTTTTGGCATTATTATCATTATTTTTGGTTTATTTTATTAGTTTTAAGATTTTATTTTCAAATGATATAATGCCAATAAACGCAATTTTCTTTCTTTCTCTCAAGTTCCTCGAAGAACATACGTAATATTTAGTATACTGTACCTCTCTTATTTGTACTCCATTATTATATACTTTTTATTATTGTTCATCTCAACCAAAGCACCTGCCATCTCATCTCTTCACCACCCTGGGTAAACTGGTAGAGAATACCTAAGACGCCACAATTGCGGCGGTAAGTCCTCTTTTTGAGGAGTGGACAGAGAGGCGCCACGGCGTCCTCACCTTCCGCCTGACGCAGGTTCTCACCGGGCATGGGTGCTTCGGTGGGTTCCTGTTCAGGATAAAGCGGGAGGATACACCCGGGTGTTTCCATTGCGAGGATCGTCTGGAGAACACGGTGGAGGTGTGCCATGCCTGGGCGGAGCACCGCCGTGTCCTCGTGGAGGCGATCGGCGGCGGTGACCTCTCGCGTCCGGCTCTGGTGCGAGCCATGGTACGGAGCGAGAGGGCATGGGAAGCCGTCACCTCCTTCTGCGAAGCAGTAATTCTCGCAAAAGAGGAGGCGGGGCGCGTGAGGGAGTGGCAGTCTCTGCGCCCTCACGTCCCTAGCCGCCGCAGGAGGAGACGCCCCGGGCGTCGGGAGTCGATTGCGGACTCCCGGCCACCGTAGGCGCGAGCTTGCGGGTGGCGCAATGGGTAGCTCGCCGCCCGGTAAGGACCAAGCTCGGGTCGACGGCGCGTAGTGTTCCACGCGCGCCTCAAAGAGATGTCAGCAGTGCTGAAGGGGTCTGCTAGGACCGATGCCTGCCGGGGTCGCGTGATTGCTCGAAAGAGATACCGTGACCCTGGCACATGGGCAACTGATGGAACACGGGTGGGTTTTAGTCAGTAAAAGTCTGACACGCCCTCCCGCTCCGCCCAGAGCGGGAAATGACTTCTCATTTGATGATTTCCCATCCAAAAAAAAAAGGCATTAAGTCCGCCTTTGTACCTTTTTGTGTGCGAGAAGTTCAAATAAATAAATATTTCACAGTCATAATAAACTTTGAAGTATATTAAAGTTATATACCAACCTTATTCAGGTGTCAAATTATAATTTTCTCGCGTTAGATTTCTTTTTATTCATTTATATTTTGGCTGCCATTCAAATATTGCTCATTCAAATTAGTTAGTATATAGTTGTAATATTAAACATTTATTCGTGAATTTTAAGCTCCAGATTGGGTACTACGAGAGATTGTCAGAGTAAGTCCATTGCACGCAGAGAACCTTCCAATCACGTGAACTTTAAATAGACTGAATATCAATGTCAGATTTGCCTTTGTAGTTTATGCTAGGATGAAGAAATACGTTGTATCGTGTTTCGTAAAAAGATATTATATTTAAAGTTTTTTTACATTTTTTGAGCTTTGAGTTACTTTGTGTCATCATCATCATCATTTCAGCCGTAAGACGTCCACTGCTGGACTTAGACCTCCCCCAATTTGGGGAGGTTTGCCATAATCGCCACGCTTGGCAGGCGGGTTGGCGATCGCAGTATGGTGGTAAAATGCATTGAGAACACTGCTGCCCATTCTCTAGTAAGTCCCTGAGTCGCCTCTTACGACACCCACAGGAAGAAATGGGGTAGTGCTATTCTTAAAAAAAATGCTTGGTCTGACATTATTCTTTATCAATTTTCCATTTCATAGATACGTATCACAGCATTCACAGTTGAATAATTAATGAGAACATGGCAAGTCGGTAAAAAATAACTGTGTATAATTATCGTCACGCAAGTAACTGATTGTTGAAACCAATAGGTGCTAGTTACATGTTTGTACAAGGGGAGGCATTTATCTTCCACTTAGACAAATTTCAGACCAGTACAATTGTGCTAAATTACTGTAATTCACACCCGCATACAGTGCCCAAGTTACACGAACTACACAATACAGTAAATCAGTTAAAGTGCTAGTTCATTTGGCGTTGTTGTGTGAAATAAGTTGGGGCTATAGTTTGGGCTATATTGCTCATTGAGTTATTGCGTATAAATTGTGCCTTTTGTTGTCAGCCCTATACTGGTCTATGACTTATTTGAATCTAGCTGCCTGCTCTTGTTTTGCACAGCTTTTATTATTTAAGAAAATTTCTTAATTATACAGCGTGTTATATTAACAGCGATATTAATTTTTATAAAGACATTTTTATTCCATTAAACGTTATTTTTTATTTATTTGTTTACAATATTGGGAATTTAAAAGAAAAATGCGGTCACATAGAAAGGCAAGAAAAGCAACTTTAATTTAATAAAAATAATACCTACCTAATGTATAAATAGATGTATTGAGGACGGAAAATTTTACAGTTGGCATTTTATTTCTTTTTCTCAATTCTTTTGTTAATTTTTGATAAGAAATATTTTTATTATTATTAGCCTGTGTATTGTCGCACTGGAGGGCAAAGGCTCCGCTTCTTCTTTCTACTTTTCCCGGTCTACTGCGATTGTTGGCCTCTAAAAAGGAGTCCTGCTCATCCCGTTATCTTTTACTGGGCAAGACGCGTTGTCGTTCCGTTGAAAAAAAGGAATGGAGAATAAAAAAATAAAGTTATTTCTTTTATAAAAACGTTTAATACATCGGTGCCTCCAATATTTCATGTGTATTACTGTACCACTAGTAGATGGGGAGCCATCTACAATTCGAATAAAAAACACAAAACATTTGGACATTTCTAAACATGTTTTACAACGGTCTGAAACCTGTCAGAAAAATGTTTCTAATAACGTCCCAGAACCGAAACTGCCTCAATAAAAATGATTACCAATGGTTTCGCTCAATACTAATCACAATGAAACCCAAATCTATCATCAGTGACTTGAAAGTTTGTTATAAATCTGAAACCATAGTTATGTTTCGTAATCAGACAGAAACTAAATATTTAATACTATGTAAGTATGGATAGATAGATAGGTTTTTGTCTCTGTAGGTTGTGGGCCCCGAGATAGCTAGAGTACGTACTGCAGCGTAAAGACTGCAAAAAATATATTTTATTTTATTCGTGCAAATATTCCTAAGTGGTTTTTGATCAGACAGTATAATGTAATTGTAGCAAAATCTCAGAAAATATGACAGCGGTCGTCCCAATCGCCTTATCTTTTATTCTCAAACAGCAGCTTATTTTATTTGCAGAATATTATCCGTTATCTTTCCATGCTTTTATCAACAGATAGAAATGCGAGAGGAACTTCCAATTACGCCATATTTGATGTGATGTGATGCGCTATCTAAAAATGGAACGTTGTCGTGTTAGAGTGTGGGCACTTCACTTTTTTGGGAACTGATATTAAAATATTGATAAAAATTCTGACGTCCATTTTTTTTTAAATTGCACATGCTTGGCGGTCGTGATTCCAAGGCATCATAAGTACACGATAAAAGCCTATCTTTTCATTACTAAAAATAAAAATATACATTGACCCCTTTTCATGTATACCACTTTAAAGTAATGTGACGTTTCAACATCAAAAATTTAAACTGTCAATAATTATCAACTTTAAGTAAAGTTTGTGGGTAAGCCCCTGAATGAATAACGTGAAATTATGTTGAGTGTATGTTATTACTTGTTTTTTAATGTAGTAGTAAAGAAAACAAAAAATAGATAAATAATACTAAATGAGCATACAAATGGGTAGTTACAGAAATAAACGGTGCATTTCAAATTAGACGCTCGTTGCTTTATAAACCGTTTGCTTTTTATGTTATTTTTATCTTTTAATAGAACCTTTTCATTGCGTGTTTGCAGAGGAAATCGTATCTATTTATAAATAATGACTAATGAGCTGCCTTGTTCGGTTGATTTCCTTTGACAAACTGTTCTTATTTGCGGGGAAGTAACAGACAGATTTAACGATAATGACAAGCCATTAACCGAAGCTGCATTTAGAATAGTGCTAGCCTATGAAGAAAAAATCAACGGTGTTGGTGACGTTGGAAAATGAAGCCGACATAGGATCCGAAATTAACCAAGCATTTATTCATTTAAATACTTTATATTAATATATATTTCTGTCGATGTTCTAAATTTAAGAAGAAAAGAAAGATTTTAAGATTCCTAGTAATATAATTTTTCAGTTCTTTAAAATGAAAGGTAGGATTCTTTATGCTTGTAATATTGCAGATAAGTAAATTTTATGTACTGCCTACCCACTTGCCTACATTTTCTGGCAAATTAAAACCATAACCAAATCAGACATTAAAATAGTTTAAAAAAATATAGTCGAATTGAGAACCTCCTCCTTGTTTTGAAGTCGGTTAATAAAGTATTTTTTTTAATTCCCTCATCGATTTTAACTACAGACTGTAGCTAGGTACCGTACTATCAAGTTTTGGGAAAAATCATTATTTTCGTATTGAGACTAACCTGACAAAAGCTCATAAATTTAATCATATCAATAAAAATATTTTACAACGGAAATCATTGACCCAGATATTCATATCAGTACTATCGATAACAATAATTGTATTAGTTATATCGATTACCAGTTATATTTACGGAAAACAGCATGTCACCAATTGCATAGATTTTCTTTCACGTTTTTAGTCTGTACAGTCACAAACATAAATTATATTATACTAGCTTTTGCCAGCGTCTTCACCCGCGTGGAGATCGGAAATTATCCCGCGGGAACATACTACCGAGATAAAAAGTACCCTATGTGTTATTCCAGGTTATAAACTATCTGTGTGTCAAATTTCATCTAAATCGGGTCAGTAGTTTTTGCGTGAAAGAGGAACAAACATCCATACATCCATACATACTCGTACAAATTTTCGCGTTTATAATATAAGTAGGATAGTAGGATTACTTTGGACAGTTAGGCAATATTATATGATTTCATTCATCATCACCGTCATTGCAGCTGAAAGACGTCAACCGTTGGACATAGGCCTCCCCCTATTTGGGGGAGTTTACTATAATCGCCACGCTTGGCAGGCGGGTTGGCGATCACAGTATGATGGTATAGTGCATAGAGAACGCTGCTGTCTATGCTCTAGTATGTCCCTTAGTCGCGTCTTACGACATCCACGGGAAAAAATAGAATGGTGCTATTATTTACGTCCATCAACACATGGAAAAACGAATTTCTCATCCACTAATATCTGTCGACAAGACGCAGCAGAAATATGTGACAGTAAAGTTTCAAAGAAGAAATAAGCGCTTTAAATTTCTTTTTGGCAACTGAGCCGCTTAAAGAAGGCTCCATCTTATACTATCTTCTACTGCCCTTATTTTAGTGGGGGTTGCCACAGCATGGCCTTCTTTTTTCATACAGTCAAAATTGGCTGCCTTTGTCTATCTCGGTAAGCACCCCCTTCTAGACAACTATCTGTTATACATATTGTAAGTACTTTTATTACTTATCTCTCTTTTTACTTTTATCTAAACTTTCGTTATCTTCTAGTTAAATTCTACATAATGTAGTTTTCAATCACTCTAGATGATATCTATACACTGATCCTATGAAATATGTTACATAGCTTTTAACACAGGAAATGTGTGTCAGAACAAGAATAGTCTACGAAGTTTTATTTTCCGTCAGTTTAAGCCAGCTTCCAGGCTTAAAGACTTGTTATACACAATTTCAGCCAATTTTGTAAGCCTTATTGTCGTAATTCCTTTAGTCGATGTATCGATAATGATGTTTCAAGGATTTCATTGATTTTCAGTACAAATTACTTACATTAGTAAGGGTAAGTAAATAATTAAATGGACCCTAAATGTTCGTGCTTTTAAGTGTTGCTTAGTTGATTGCCAGATTAGTGGCACTTATTGTAACTGCCACTAATCTGGCAATCAACTGGCAATCTATTATAATTTCAACTTAGAATACAAAAGATGGTCGATATGACGTATTAAATTTTATTTTAATGCTCCATTGAATATAGGAATAGCACAAGGTAAATGAGACAGACCACATAAAAAGAAAATTACTAATAATAAGTGTCCAAATAATATCGTCCGTTTTCCGTATGACACCACAATTCTCTTTGTATGCGGAAAATTTTAAAAAGAAGGTTGATTACGACTTTAAAAAAAGAATTCTTTTGACGATGGAACGAGCTTTGACTGTCATAATGACATTATGGAACTTACCGGTTTGAACCAGATTTTAGTCGTTAAAACTTTCAAACTGTCTTTATTCTCCTTCTATGCGGAATTAAAATGACCGGTTTAGTATTACTAATTGTTAGAGGTTAGGTGACAGTTTGTGTTTAATTGGGAAGTTAGTAAAGTTAAACGACGAAACGGGATCCGTTTTCTTACCCTCAAACGATAACTTCAGTTTTGTAACGTTACGAAGAGCTATAATTAAAAATAAAATATTTGGTATAATATCATGTTAGTGTAGTTCTTAAGGCGGAGTCCTAGGATTTAGTACATGTGAAAAAAGATGCGTTTAATTTGACCTCACTCCACAAAAGCGAATTTAACGAAAATCTAATTTTAAATACAAAAGACCTTTAAAAAAAACGGACATATTAGAAAATTACCGTCATGCCTACATGGTACGATTTTACGTAAGATTTTTATTTCCCTTTTGATCAATTAATCAAAATATTATAATATGCGCTAGTAATTAATAAATAACAACTAAGAAGTCACGATATAAGAAGTATCTGTAACTTAGCAACATTTCAGTTGCCGTTGCTCATCTTAAAGTCTAAAACAACATCAAAATATAAAAATACACGATTAAATAATCTTCAAAAACTTGAAAAATATGTTCACAAACCTTTACGAGGCGACTTGATCGTTCTGGTGGTCCACTGAAACACTCGTAAACTGCCACAAACAACAAAAGTTCAGTTCTCTACAACTAAATCCCACAGTCTATACCTTATTAAAAATAATCACGACGAAAAACTAACGCAACTTCAATAAAATAAATACAAAAGAACGCACTTTTTTAATCTGTCAAAGTTATTTGAAATTCGAGCGAACAAAAACAGTCTCAATATTGATGTTGAAAGTATTTTTAAAACCTTGATTTTTTAAGTTCTTTGGATTGGCTGTGAAAAACTGCTTGCAGCCAAGTTTTTCTATTTATCGTGTTGTTGACGGCTGATACCGGTACAGAGGTTTGCATCGGACGGTGGCTGTATACAGACTGAACGTAGCGAACGCTCGCCTACGCTGTCCGTCGCAACCTACGTTCTTATTTTGAAAATATAAGGTGTAAAGACTAGTGTACACTGCTTTATTAGTTGCCAGACTCTATTAGTGTGTAATAACCGTCTCGAAAAAACTTCTTTAGACGAACTTCTTCGAAACAAGTAAAATATATATTTTTATATAATGTGTATGTAGTCTGTGATAAAATATTATCTGCTTTACTGGCTTCGAAATGAAGGCTCTATAATGTTATTGTCGGGAAAGTTAACTCGCAAATTCTTATGCAAACATTGCCGATGCTTTAAAAATATGTGCGATATGATAATGTTATTCAAACTTGCCTATCGTTACAGAAATTCCAGACACGGAGTTTCGAGATCTTGGCTCCTTGCCAAATTCAACATTAACGTAGTAAAAAGAAATAATAGTTTCATACTAAAAACTCAGAGTTATCAAGTTAATCAATCATGGAATGGATTGGAATCAGCTCGGGAGGTTGATTGAAATAGTTTAATGCGGTTCAATAAATTGTTGATAGAAGCAGACTGCAATTTGAGAGATTATTTAAATTCTACGATTTCTTTTAACTGGCTGCTGCCCACGGCTTTGCACGCGTTGATGTTGGAAATTATCCCACAGATACGCGACTGGTACAAAAAATTGCCTATATTACTCCTTATAACATCAACTATCTGCGAGAGAAAGTCCCGTGCGTAGGTCCAATTGTTCCAGAAACTAGGCATTAGCTTGTCGTTCTAGGTCGAGTCGATTCCAATGTTATCGGTTTTCCCATGATTATTACCTTGTTAATTAATATCGTAACAATTGCAACCTAGCTTGCTAAATATGTGTACTAAAAACACATGACAAAACCTTTGGGGAATGCAGGATTTTATATACAGTTAGGGTTACGTTCAGTTAATTGTTGATGAGAATGACTCACTGTCAATTTGTCGTATTATAGCTATTTCAGTCTGTCAAATAATGATAGCTGTGATTTGATTCAACGGACAGTCAGAAGTTGTAACCTTATGGGTAACAAACTAGAAAGAAAGAAAGAAAGAAAATACGTTTATTTGCGGTAAATAAGACGCAAAAACAAACTGAACACAACAAAAATATAAAAAAATAGCTGGGGAAAATATGCGTCAAATCCACGCAAAACGGCCATCGCTCAGCATAATACTGCGACTCTATGCGAGACAGAGCCCCAGCGCTGGTTTTCAGCGACAGCCGGCGCTGACGTGAGACGTCGGACGGTCGTTTTTTTTTTTGTGGATGGGAAATCATCAAATGACGTCTCCCGCTCTGGGCGGAGCGGTAGGGCGTGTCAGACTTTTACTGACTAAAACCCACCCGTGTTCCTTCAGTTGCCCATATGCCAGGGCCATGGTAACTCTTTCGAACAGTAACAAAGCTAGATGGCGCCACTTGATGCGTCGTAATATATCTTTGTATTAATGTTAGTTTAGTGTAAATAGTTACTTGTGCAGTAATTTACTATTGCATATAAACATTACCCGTCAATAACTTGATAACTAGTCGATAATAGTTAGGTAAGTATAGCTGGTAACTAAGTAGATACTCAAGCCATCAGAAGCCCGAAAGTCTTACCAAAGGTTATCGTGTCAACCCAGTAACTGAGTTGTAGAGGTCAGACAGACAGCCGTTAAACAAAAAATACTGGTATACAGCTGCTCCCGGTCAGACTTGTAGCTGACCCCAACATAGTAATAGACTTGGCAGATAATGAGTTGGTAACCAAATAACTGGATATTTTCAATAACCTAACCCACTTCCCTACATACAGAAATACCCACCCATATAATTTTCAGTACCACTCCCTCTCGGCTCGTTACTTCGTTGACGATCTAACGTTATATCATTACATCGCAGCTTCATGACCTCAAAATATTCTGTATCTCGAAACGCGATGCCTTGTCGCTTGTTATCTCAAATGCTTATTACCTCAATACTAGGTATGATGTCTCGATCGTTTAGATTTTCGACATAATGATATGGTGGCGCTGCATTTTTATTCCGTTTGCTGTTAGTGATTTTTCGCTTTGCAAGAGTCCATGTATCTGTATTTGTATATATATATATATATATATATGTATATGTCGGAGACGGTCGCTTAACGAAGCGCGGCACATGACCCGAGTCATCACTAACAGTCGGCTACTTTGTGCTACGACGGAGCCTAGCTAGTGGAGGGACGCCAGGGCGAAGGCCAACCGCTCTAGAGATCACAACCTCCAGCCTAGGAACTGTCCTACGTTTCGTTTCACTTTAACTTATTATTGTGACTATTGTGTTTGATTGTTATTAAAAGTGATTACTGCGCATTGAGTGTTCTTCTTTGCTCGATCACCCTAATATCCGCCTACATAATGCCTGACGTCGGTGCAAATAAAGCTCACGTCCCGATATATATATGTTACCGCCAAATTATTTATACCGTTAGATTATAATCTATCTAGCAAGATTGTAAACTGGAAAAATTAGGAACAGTTAAATCATAACCTCGCGAGATAGATTGTAATCTAACGGTGTTTATTTGTCGATGTAATTACACAAAAACTTACGCCTTCGTCCAAATAGGGTAGGTAACCTTTTGGCCTCGCAAAGGACTTTTGGTTCTATGACTTTGTTCTGTGATTATTTTATTTTTAATTTTTGTTTACAATTGTGTTTGGGTTACTATGTGATCTGCCTGTGCGAGTCACAATAAATACTTTTTCCTTTCTATCAGAACGCCACCTGCTAAGATACTAACATTGTTCTTCTGCTTCGTTTACGTTCATTTACCTGTTAAACATGCATCTCGGTTGCTAGTTCTACCCACCTGACCTTTCTGAAGAACATCTTCAATAAGGTCACTTTATATCCTCCTATTGTGTCCCCTCTCGGAATTTCTACACACATCTGCCTTGTAAATACATTTTGTTAGCCGTCCTTATTCATACTCTTTTAAATTTTTGTCGCTACATCTTTTTTTAAACCGCACTGCTGGTTTATCACATCATTCCTAAGCCTACCATATTCATAGTCACACTACACTTGCTGCGCTAGAAACGCATTTCCACCGCAATTATTCTACTATCATACATATTTGGCCACACCCAACACTGGCTTCCAAACATAAGCGTCACAAAGTCACCCGATACTCACTCCGTGTGAACAGCCCGTCACTTGGTTTTGGACATCAACTGGTTGGTTACAGTTGCCAGCATCATTCATTTTATTTCTCGCATTTACTTTAATTTTAACATCATTATCAATCTCTCTATTTTTTGTGAAGCAGCGTACTCTTTGTATTAATGACCTGCCTTAGTGACTTTTATATTAGGAGATATTTTGTGATAGTTGTACAGTACAGTATGTACGAATCTGAAACTATGAGAAGTAGAGAAACCAAGTATGCCTGCAACATCAGAAGACCAGCAGATGCGTGATAATCTTTAAAGGTATGTTCTATAAATGATTACCTTCTTCTCCTATTTTTTATGATGCAAAAATTGTAATTAGGCCCATAAATTGTTTTGGTGAGCGGATATATTGTAGTTATTTCAAAGCCTCACAATCTTTCAAGAAGATAACAATACTATTATGAAATGTACAATACTAAAATGTTAAATATGGTCGGATGCATACATCATAATATAATAATAATGTTTTGTAATGATTTTTAAAGAAACAGTACACAATTATATAATGTATATGAATGTCCTGTAAAAAAGTAACTAACAATTACTTATTGAACACTAGCTTCTGGCCGCGACTTCGTCCGCGTCAAATATTTGTTCCCGTGACCCTTCCCGTTGCATCGGAGCCTGCCAATTTTCGTCCATTTTTTTGTTGCTGCTCCGCTCCTTTTGATGGTAGCGTGATGTTATATATCCTATAGCCTTCATCAATAAATAGGCTACCCGACTCAAAAATATTTTTTCAATTCAAACCCGTAGTTCCTGAGATTAGCGCGTTCCGCCCCCCATTTTAGGGAAGTAGGGTGTTAGAAAGAGACAAAAAATAACTTATGTCACTGTCCATCCCTTCAACTATCTCCACTTAAAAAAACACGTCAATTTGTCGCTCCGTTTTGCCGTGAAAGACGGACAAACAGACACACACACTGTCCCATTTATAATATTAAGTATGGATTTACTCATTTAAAAGTCTTTCAGTTGAAGTTATATGAATTTATCACATCATTTCAGCCGAAAGACGTCAGCTGCATACGTCACTTACGACGTAATTGGCAAGCTTTTTCGATGTAAAAAAAAGCTGCTCTATCGATTTAGACTATCAAAAATAATATAAAAAATGCCGTTTTTGAGATATAACAGGTATAACATGTTTTGAATTTTTTTGAGGTTAGGAACTCATTTTTTTTAAACGGTTGGTTGAATCGGAAAGCTGAGGAAAAATACAGCGGAAACGTATTTAAAAAAAAAAAATGAGTTCTTTTTACTGTTGTAATCATGAGTTGAAAAGTAGATGTTTTGGCGCTCGCGCGCCGAGCTAGGAGAGTGGACGTGAAACGCCTCATATGTAGATAGATACGAACCATTTAAGTAGATAGTAATTTATAAACGATTTCCTTATTTTCTTGACTTAACCTACCTATGTAGAGATATGTTTCTACTTGGTTGTCCACTGAAATGTTGAGTGTACAGCAATTTTCTCAAGCCAATATACAAAGTTATATTCCACAATAAACCCGCTTTGTTATAATATTTCATTGCGACTCGGGACAGACGAAAACCCGTTTCGCAAAGAACTTTGAACAAAATATTTATGCACGAAGTAAAAAGTTCACAATAGTATTTCTTTTGGAGACACCATAAAAAAGAAAGACTGAGTAGTGCTCTTTGTTTACTTATTTCGGAATGAATAAAGCTTTTCTAGTTTGTTGAAATCTGTGAAAGTTTTTTTTGGCTATTCAGGCCAAGTTAGAGGTAGGTTGAAAGCTACGAAAAAGGGAACATATATTTTATTAAAATTCGGGAACAAAAATGTTCACAAAGTTCTTCCTGTGACAGAGAGGCTTGTGTCCTAGTAATGGAAACATTATAGGCTGACTTTGGTAAGCTTTTCTTCGTCACATCGTTGATTCCATTAATATATAGATTTTAAATAGCGGTAATTGCGTGACACTATCAGTTGCAAGGGTTTCCATTATGTCAGTTCAACTAAATTCATTTTTTTCAAAATCAAAATCAAAAGTCATTTATTCAAATTAGGCTGAGGACTAGCACTTTTCGAACGTCAAAATTACTAGCTTCTACCCGCGACTTCGTCCGCGTCAAATTTTATTTTGGAGCTTCATTACTGGAATGCTAGATGGCGTTGTAGTAGCAAAATTTTGAGAGTTTTTGACAACAATTTTTATCTTTCTAAAAAATTTTTTTTTTCTAAAAAAGTAGCCTACTTGTTATTTCTAATACCCCCAAGAATATGTGTACAAAGTTTCATGATGATCGGTTAAGTAGTTTTCGCGTGAAAGCGTAACAAACAAACTTACATTAACTTTTATAATATTAGTAAGGTTACGCAATTAGGGTGTGGAGTTCAGTCACTTTGACAGCGTTGGTCTTGTAAAAACATTTCGTGCTCATACGCACAAACGATACGCTTTGACGGCTACTAGTTGCTTGTGTCGTAGACGCGTGCCACTCGTCATTTTTGAAATTCAGAAATTCCAAAATTGGCAAAGAAAAAAAATCAAAGTTGCTAGTACAGCAACCAAAAAGTTTTCATTTAAACATAAACTTCCTCACTTAACATCTTTATATTGCAGCAGATGTTTAAATAAAGAACCCGTTCAGGAAACTCATACATTTCTTTGTACAAATACTTACCTACGAGTATTCTCATTTCAGTAATGTAACGTATTTAGCATCGGAACGTGAAGTAATGGGCTGTGCAAACGGTCTACACGGTAACTAAGTTTTATGTTAGTGGGAAAAAATATAAGGAGCTTAAGGCCCACATGTTTTCTGCTGCACTTTTAAAGTATTTTTATTTTTCTTACAGAGTATAAACACTTAAGAGAGATAGAGGGTTTTTTTAAATGTTGGACCTAATACGATTGCCAACCAAAGACGTGTTTTCGTTTAATACACATAAACACATAGGTCAATTCTCAAGGTTATGTAACGTAGCGTGTAATGTAGCGTGACTCCTGCGTGCCTCGGAAATCTTGATGACCGTTGGTTACGTCTGTCATCTGGTATTCTTTCATTTGAGAGTCGTTACCGGTAGTGTTGCCCAAATTCAGTCTTGGTCTTGCAGTCTTGGTCTTGTTCTTGCGTTTTTGCAAGACCAAGACCAAGAACAAGACCGCGTATTTTTAGCAAGACCAAGACCAAGACTGACCGTGCAAGACTTGAGCAAGAACAAGACATAGCCTGCAAGACTCTTGCGTCTTGCAGCTAGGACTTAGCGCTATTTCACTGAGTAGTTAGGTGTAACAGTTCGGTGTATAGGTAGGTACGCTTAGGAATTCTATGAGACGCAAAAAACTGTATCAAAGAATATGAAAAACTGGACCTATGCGCATTACGACTAATACCATAAACATAACGAATAAAAAAATATCTATTAAAATCAAACTGAGTGCATGCATAGTTATGTTTTAACCATCGGCACTTTGATAATGCGGCATCAAAGGTTTTGTACTTACTTCTCAAAGAAATTTGCCGCTTTTCGGAAGTACATGGTTATGATACACGCGCCGGCGGCTTCTTTTGAAATCTAAAACAATCGTTGCCGCCACGCCGAAATCATAACATTTGTGACACTATTTGATTGCCGCCATAGGGCGTAGGTATACTCATGCAAAATAATTTCGAATTTTTTTAAGAGTACCTACAGGTGTTCCAAAGAATAAATAAGTTTCA
Organism: Aporophyla lueneburgensis; assembly: GCA_932294355.1. Lineage (NCBI taxonomy): Eukaryota > Metazoa > Arthropoda > Insecta > Lepidoptera > Noctuidae > Aporophyla > Aporophyla lueneburgensis. The sequence continues at coordinate 23,909,573 of OW028753.1, forward strand.
GAGTGCTTAGAATGAAAATGAATACATTATACTGATCACGCAAGTAGTATTATGATTAGGATAAAATGGTAAGGATAGGTAGTAGATGTCATATTAATTCATTCTAGTAAGTATATATTATAATATTGATTACTTATATGGTTTTAAACTAATTACTTAGGTACTATTATTGTACATTTAGTCATTATATTTCTTAAGTTTTTACAAGAAAAAATAGCAAAAAAGTGTTCAAATATCACCCGTTTAATAAATATTGTAGCCACTTTTAAATATACTTGAAACGTGTAAAAAAAATCTACAAAACTAATAAAATAATATAAAAAGCGTAGGTACTTACCTACTAATAAAATGAAAAGCCTGCGATAAGAGTTTTGTATTACTTACCAGCCCGAATATCTCTGAGAGAGATGATGAGAGTAAGTATTTACTAGCTGTGCCCGCGACTTCGTCCACGAGGAATAGTAACTTTGGAGGTATAGTGACGTTCAGGACTTATTTATTTATTTTAAAACTTCTGTCATCAAACATACAAACGAACTCTTCAGCTTTATAATATTAGTATAGATGTACGCCAAAACAAGAGTAAGTATTTACTAGCTGTGCCCGCGACTTCGTCCACGAGGAATAGTAACTTTGGAGGTATAGTGACGTTCAGGACTTATTTATTTATTTTAAAACTTCTGTCATCAAACATACAAACGAACTCTTCAGCTTTATAATATTAGTATAGATGTACGCCAAAACATTCACTTATATGTAAAGAATAGTGATTGGCACTAATTCTATTTTATTCACGCGTCGCGTCTGTACAAGTAGGTAATATTTAGTGTGTGTTTGTACGCCGCACGCGGCATTGTTTGATTTGCGGCGGCATCCTTTTCATAGAGCCGGCACGTGGCGAGGCGGCGCGGTAGAAAGCAAGGAAACGTACTATAAATAAAGGAATTATTTTAATTCCAGTCATTTCCAATTGAGCTGTGCTTCGAGTCTAACTTAATAATTGTTTTTACTAATTCTCGTTGTTTTCTAAAAACGTATCACGTGTACAATTTAATATGAGTGACGAAGATTCAAATTATTCTAGTCCGAGTAACGAGAGTTTGAGTCACAGATCTAAAAGACCCAAAAGCAAATTTGAGGAGTTTTTCGAAATAATTCATGCATCCCAAACTGCCTTCTGTAAATTGTGCCAACATAAAAAGATTGAAATAAAAATGAAAAACAGAAACACTTCAGGCTTAAGGAAACATCTAATATCTTTCCACAAAAAGGAATCAGAAATATTTCTTCCTGTTAAACCAAAATTAAGTGGAGATATCACAAGCTTTTTAGTAACCGCTGGAAGAAGTGGACAGGTAAGAATATTTTTTTAACAGTTAAAAGAATTTTAACTCCGCGTAGCTATTCATGCGATACTTTCAAAAACGCCATTAACTTACGTAAGTATTTTTGAGTTAGTGGTGTTTTCATCTAGGGGTGCGACATATTAAGTATGTAATTATCGTCTTAAATATTTTTTATAAACACCCATATTTTCATTTAATCGGCCAGTAACAACTAAGTACTTTATTTTGGTAAATTACAGTACAGTGCAACCTTAATATAACAAATATCAATTTAACGATTTTCTCGATTTAACAACAACAAACCTCCTCCTCTTATACGCTCAAACCTAGTATGTTTTAAATAATAACACAAGATTTATTGTTTTGTTTCAGTCGGAAAACAGCAGTGACAACATCACGACAGCTACAGTTGATTGGGTGGTGAAAAAATATCTTCCCTTCTCATTTTTCGATGACGAAGCTACACAAGTATATTTTCGACGTATTTGCCCTAATATGGTGTTTCCTAAAAGGTCTACACTTAGAAGGAAAGTCAAAGAGCGATTTGAAGAGCTCCAATTGAATCTCAAGGAACGACTTCAACAATTATCATCTAAAATGTCTTTTACCATTGATGGGTGGACGTCAATTGCTGGTAGGAGTTACTACGGGGTTACTATTCATTATATAGACAACGAATGGAAGTATCAATCTGTAGTTCTTGATTTTATACCATCACGCGGTCGACATACTGGGGAAGATATTGCAACGATTTTCCATGAATGTTTATTGGAATATGGCATAATTGATAAAATACAAGGTATCATGGTCGACAACGCAACTGCAAATACCAAATTTATGTATGAACTGGGCAAACAGCTGCCGCCACACTTTGATTCAGACAATCAACATTTCCGGTGCTTTGCTCACATTTTAAACCTTGGTGTACAAGATTTATTAAAGACCTTAGCATTACACTGTGAGTCTGACACTAACGCGCAAGATCAGCAGTACGAAGACTATGCAGACGAAACTGAGGATGAGGAAGATGAAGAATCTGCACCAAATATTGCTGACTCGCGTACATCTGTAACAAAGTTACGCAGTATTTCCAGTAAAATAAAAAGAAGTGAGATAGTGAAGAAGAAGTTTCAGTCTGCTTGTGAAGCAGCTGGCGTGCCATCAAATCTAAATGCCATTCTTGACTGTCCAACGAGATGGAATTCCACACATGATATGATTGGATTTGGTTTAAAAGTGAGAGCGGGCATTGACATATTGTGCAGTTCTGTCACCGAATTAAATGATTTTCAAATCACAGCTAATGAATGGCAGGTACTCGAAAAATTACATAAATTTCTAATAAACTTTAAACTTTTAAGTACAAAACTTGGTGGAGACAAATATGTTACATTACCGCTAGTCATTGTATCATTCAATCTCTTGCTAGATAAAATTGAATCCATGGTAAAACAGTTAGATGAGAAACCTAATCGATCTGAAGTGGATGAAAGGCTCATTCTAGCTTTCCAAGCAGCTCGAGACAAAATGCTTAAACATTACAAGAAGAGCAACTGGATTTATTGTACTTCTTTAATTTTAGACCCAAGGCATAAGGCTCAGACTTTTGACCTGACAATGTGGGGGAAGCAACTTAAAACAGAAAGTCTGCGCAAGTTCAATGAACTTTATGAAGAATATAAAAGTCTACACTCACTGAACAAATCTCTGGAATTACCAGAAAAAGAAAATAAAGTATGTGATGAAGATGAAGACGTAATAGACTTTGATAAACTCTATGAATGTCCCTCGACGTCATCTGGATCTTGTCTTCAAGGCTTAGTGATAGACGAGTTGGAGGAGTACCTGAGAAAACCAAGAACTGCCAGCTCGGAAGACATTTTAGATTGGTGGAGGACGCATGAGACAGAGTATCCGATTTTATCGAAAATGGCCCGTGATTTTCTCTCAATACCTGCAACTTCAGTACCTGCTGAGAGGTTATTTTCTAAAGCATCATTAGTAATTAGAAAACATAGAAATAGGTTAAGTGATGAGTCAGCCAGATGGTTACTTTGTATTAATTCTTGGTCAAAAAAATTGATATAAAGTATCATAACCTAATGATAAAGCTGTTGATTTGTGTTGTATTTTATTTTTTATTCAAATAAATGATAAATCGTAAAACTCTTTTATTAAATTTCTTATAAGTTGAGGGTTCAATCTCTTTCTAGACAGATAAGTATTGTTCTTTAAAATACAGTCAAGTTATTGTAATTAATTTGTTTTTTTTACATGTTTTAGCAAATGTAAGCTTATAAATCATAAATGTTTATTAAGAAACAGTTACTTCCATGGAAAACGACATATAGGTCAGTTGATTTTTCGAATTTCTTATCAAATCTTCAGTTATTTATTAATCTGCTTGATCTTTACTATGGCTATGTTAATTCAAGCTCACAATGTTCCAATTCTAATACGTTTTTCTAAGATTTAAAGTAAACTTTAATAAATAGTAATAGACTAATAGGTAATTGCAAGACTTGCAAGACTCTTGCTGCAAGACCAAGACCAAGACCAAGACTGGGAGCGCAAGACCAAGACCAAGACCAAGACCAGGTGTATTGGCGCAAGACCAAGACCAAGACTGGCTAAGTCTCATCTTGTTCTTGCATTTGGGCAACACTAGTTACCGGTAGTTACGTCTGGGGCCGGATGGTTCTGGACTAGTGTCTACTAGTGTCTAGTGTCTACTAGCGTTGAAAGGCTTCCCACAAACCGAAACTGGACCGATGACCTAGTGAAGGCTGCAGAAATTAGCTGGATACGAGAAGCACAGAACCGGTTGCAGTGACGGTGCTTGGAGAGGCCGATGTCCAGCAGTGGACGTCTTCCAGCTAAAATGATGATGACCGGTAATTAGAAGCCCGAAAGACTGACAACCAGTCTTACCAAAAAGTATTATGCGTTAATACGCATAATACCTATAATTATTAATTGTTGAGAGCAGTAGGTAGGCCTGTCTCACTTCCATACAAGCGGCGCAAAATCCCCGAGATATTGACCTACTATTCTGGAAAACAACCTAATTTCAACCTTTTGCATTGCGTATAGCGTTCAAAGTACAATAACTGTCTGCCGTCTCGCTTCAATCTGCTAGGCTGTCAGAGAGGTACTACTTTATATCTTTTCTTGTCTTTTTTGTTTTTTCTGACGCCTCCATCACTCACGACACAGAACTGATTAGATTTCCAACATATTAACAGCACAGAATATACAATAGTAGGTACTTTACGGTATTAACAGTTTACTTTTGATCCGCGGGTGCTTGCGCTGCGTGTGCGACAAGTCGAGCGAGTGCAAGCCTATTGCGACTAGTACGGTGGCCGGACGCTTGCGTTTATCATAGCTAAACTCGGGAGTGAAACTTCTGTACCGTAAGGTACTAATATATATTCTGTGCAGTAGGTAGCAGTAGGTAGTAAAGCAGTGGTAGCCCAGTGGTAACGGCCGCGACTTACGAGTAGTAGGTCGTGAGTTCAAACCCAAGCAGGCGCATTACTTTGTGTAAATTATTTCATCGCCACTGCTCTCAAAACGGTGAAGGAAAACATCGTGAGGAAACCGACATGTCTTAGAACCAAAAATTCGAAGGCATGTGACATCTACCAACCCGCATTGGGCTCGCGTGGTGGATTATGGCCCACTCCCTCTCACCGAGAGGAGGCCTGTGTCCCAGCAGTGGGAACGATGCAGTGGCGCAGTGGGCTGATGATGATGAATATTATAAATGCAAAAGTAACTCTGTCTGTCTGTCGGTCTGTCTGTCTGTCTGTCTGTCTGTCTCGCTTTCCTGCTAAAACTACTGAACCGATTTAAATGAAATTTGGTACACAGATAGTTTAGAGCCAGAGAAAGGACATAAGCTACATTTTATCCTGGTAGTATGTTCCCGCGGGATAATTTCCGACCTCCACGCGGGCGAAACCGCTGGCAAAAGCTAGTATTTTATATATTGATGTAGAAGAATGGAAATCTGTAGAGGAAGTCTTCACCTTCAACTAAATGAGGGCTAATACTAGCGCAGAAATAAGCTTAACTTCATAGAAATAAGGAAATTGTAGTTTATTTATAAAATTATTTAGTTATTATGGTTTAATTGGGGGAGGCCTATGTTCAGCAGTGGTCTTTCGGCTGAAATGATGACGATGATAGTTCAATAATATATTTTTGAAGTACACGTCTTGTTCATTTTATTTACATAATTTGGTAATATTAAAAAATAAATGAAAATAGTAAAATACTTGGGAACTATTATTCATATAATACCTTTTTCAGTCATGCTGTAGTCGAATAAGGTGCACGCTCGCCTAGAAGCCACCTATTCACTCAAAATTTGAACATTTCACGGAAACACAGACTCCAACACGAATATCCACTCCTTCACAGTATCTACATATAACTAACATATGTTTTCTTACCCTCTCCAAATATGATTGCCCAAATTACTACCACTCTACAAAATATGACGACGTTGCTCGACATAACATTTTGACATCACAAGTCAAGAGGGCATGTAGTTGACATAAACACTTATCTTTTAAGCACACAAATTGTTGTTTAGCATGATATATCTCGCATCTCGCGACGTCTTCATTCCCACAAGTGGGAGTTTTGTTAGGAAAATTGATGTCATAATAATATGTTCCTTATTGTCTGCGCAAATTGTGTGTCTTGTCGCTGTGTTAGATACAGAACTGTCGTTTGCGACAAGTCGTTACGACAGTCGTCAAACAGGAAGTAATCGTTTTCTTAAAGTATTCGACGCCCGATTTGAAAACATCGACATTGAACGTATTGATGTTGATATCTTCATCATCATCATCATCGTTTCAGCCGAAAGAATAATAATAATAATAATAATAAGTTTTTTATTCAGTTAATTTAAAAAAGTACAATATTAGAAAAAACAAAGAACAGATTATAATAAGCCTTAGGAGCTAGTTTTTTACAAATTCCCTGGACCCCACACTAGGATTCCCTGTGTCGTGAGGTCCAGTCTCTTCCCAAGTGAGGCAAACATTTATATTTATTTATTTAGGGAAATACATTAATATGAAAAAAAGATAATAACAATTTGAAACAAGGAGTTTTTTTTTTATAAAAATAATGAAAAATTTAAACTATAACTAGAAACTAATGTGAAATTTAATACGAAGTACATAACTATAAATATGTGATTAGGTGTTTTTGGATGTGAGTGTGTGTGTACGTGTAGTGTGGACTGTGTGTGAAGTGTGAAGTGAGTGTGGGGGTGTATTCGGTGAAAACAAATGGTTTGGTGCGTACATGTGTTTTTTTTTTTAATCTTGGCATATCAAATATTACGATTGTATGTGCAGAAGGTTCTCCGTTTGGTCGTAATTTTTGGGGTTCAGCCATTTAAATATGGCATTTTTACAGCTGGTGTACGTTAAGTCGAGTACAGATCTATTGTTGGAGTAAAATTTAGAGTAGAGATATGACCCAAGAAATGCATAAGATCTCCGTGCAAAAGAAGAATGTACTCGTGGCCGATCCCACTTTAACGTTCTGGATGACTGGCGGGCCAATTTTTTAGCGTGCCTATGGAAGCGTAACAATGTCGAGGCAATGAACAGCTGCCTCACTCGAAGGAGGCTACATTCCGAGTACAGGGCATCAGTAGAATATCGCCAAGGTTTTCTGTAGGCTATTTTCAGAATAGCACGCTGAGCTCGCTCCAATGCCAGCAGATTGGTTTTGTTTGGTGCTCCCCAGGCTGATACACAATAACTTAATATTGACTGACACAAGGTATAGTAAACAATACGGATTAGTTTAGTTTTAGCGATGGACTTCAATTTTTTGAATATGTGCGAAAGTTTTCTTACACGTTTCACGAGTGCGTCAATTTGCACTTTCCATGTTAGATGCTTATCAATGAGTATCCCTAGATATTTTATACTGGAAACCTGTTCAATTTGCGAGCAGAGACAGCTCTCATTAGTAACACTGCCACATACATGGATCTTTATTTTCAACTCTTCTTGAGGTGCAGACCGATTAGAAATGCTAAAACACACCAATTTGGTTTTGCTGACGTTTAATGTCAACAAATTGTTCAGCAACCAAAAAGCAACCTTCCCAAGTCCCTCCTGAGCCACACAAACGACATCACTCCAGGATTTTGCATGAAAGATTATTGCGGTATCATCCGCGAAAGTAAAAACACTAGCATTATGGAGTTCAAGAGAGCATAGGTCATTTATGTAGATCAGAAACAACGTGGGGCCTAGAACGCTGCCTTGCGGTACGCCGTAGCCAACATTCGCAAAATCACTGACGTGCTTACCAATACGAACGCGTTGTTTTCGTTCTCCTAGATAGGACTTAAACCAGGCCAAAGCCAAGCCCCTGATCCCGAGTGCCTCTAGTTTTTTTAGTAGGATTGGACGGGAAACTGTATCGAAAGCTTTTGCTAGGTCCAAGAAGACACCGACGCATTTGTGTCCTTTATCTACTTTACTAACCACAGATTCAACAAGATGCGTGACGGCATCCTCCGTGGACCTGCCAGCCCGAAAACCAAATTGATTCCCGGCTAATAAGCTATTTTGTTCAAGATAGTTCAGTAACCTTACATTTATCACCTTTTCAATTACTTTAGAAATTGCGCTCAGGAGTGAAATGGGCCTATAGTTGGCTGGTTCGCATGAGTCACCTGCTTTCAATATTGGTATGACGTTGGCTACCTTCAGGTCATTAGGTACCATACCCGAAGATATGCTCAAGTTACAGATGTATGTTATAGGGCTTGCTATAACATGTTTAGTGTGTTTGAGCATATCGTTGCTAATGTTATCTTGTCCAACAGCTTTACTAGATTTAAGTGTACTTATTAACTTAATTATTTCAATTTCATCTGTTGGTGACAGAAATAGCGAATCAGATGAGGTGTTTCCTGGTTGGCTCGTGTTATTAGCCAGTTCAATTTCAGTTTGTCCTAATCTAGTTAGTGCCGCATTTGCCAACTGATCACCAATGGAGCTAAAATAGTGGTTCACTACATTCAGTGACTCTGCAGAATCAGGTTTAATTTGTAGTAAATCTTCATTTTTATTGGCTACCTTTTTAATGTTACAAATGGTTTTTATTGAGTCCCATGTTTTCTTAATATTATTTTGATTTTCAGTTATAAGTTTTTGTTCGTATTGTTCTCGTTGTTGCTGTAATATATTAATACAGTAATTTCTGTATAATCTGTATTTCTCCTGTAAACTGTGGTCATTAGGATTTTTTCTGGCTTTGCTGTGCAACTCATCGCGGCGTCTGATGCACTTTAAGAGACCTGGTGTTATCCATTTTTTAACAATCACATCGGCACTTCTCACTCTACGTGTACATGTATTCTGGTTAAGGACAAAATTAAATTTTTCGATAAAAAGTTTAGTGGCTTCATTAATGTCAGTTGTATTGTACAAATCGGACCAGTCCATTTCCTTTAGATCATCAGATAGATTTTTGTAGTTAGTTTTAGTGCATGTGTTAATTTTTTTGTCCTTGGGGAAGGAAGATCCCATACTGCACAAGATTGTGCTATGGTCTGTGATATCGGAATGGCAAACAATTACTGTAGAGGCAAGGCTCGATTTTATCATACAGTGATCTAAGCTATTTATACCACGCGTTGGAAAGGTGTGACCGGGAACATAACCATAATGAGTTATAAGGTTTAGGTACTCATGAGCGCGAGGATCGGTTGATGTTTCTTTGATATCAAGGTTAATATCACCGACTAATGCACAGTGCTGGTTGGTGCAGTTTCTCAGGACCTTCTCCAGGGAAGTCAGGAAGTTACTTACGTTATAAACCGATGGTGATCTATAAATTACTATAATAGAGTATGCTTGACCAACATCTACTTGTAGACAGTTGGCTTGATTGAAAGGGGGCTCGGTTATAAGAACGCAAAGCTCTGATTTAGAGAACACCACAATGCCGTCATTTTTGTTGATGTAGTTTCTTGAGTAATTACAGTTGTAGCCTTCTAGAGTTATTGTATTAAAGGAATCATCAATCCAGCACTCAGTCAATATAATAAGATCGGGGTTGAATTTTAAACGGTGCAAAAATATGAGTAACGAATCGAAATTCTTATTAATACTGCGTATATTCTGAGACAGGATTGTAAGTTTGCTGTGGGTACCATCGAGATATTCCTTACAAAGATCGTGGGTATCGAGCTCAATACAGTTCGAGAGGGGCGTGCTGTCAATATCCTCAAGGTATGAAGTGTTATCCAACATTGTGCTTAAATAGTAATATTACTAGTAATAATATTAAGTACTTGAAATCATTATTATTAGATATGAACCAGCACGAACCCATCAAAAGTAATGAGGTTATGTTTGGTTGCCTATTGAATTTTCTAAAGCTTAATCTACAATTTTGATAAATTAAAATCGTAAAGTTTTCGTACTTAGTAGCGGAACATATACGAATTCGTTTGTAGGGAAGTATATGATTATGCACTCGATCGTATTCCCTGTATGAGAGCCTATTTGGGAATAGTTTAGTTGTATTTTGCACGCAGGAGAAGTTGTAATAATATGTTGCAGTAGGAAGTAAGCGGTGTGTAATGGTGTGTAAGTGTAAGTAGTGAGTGTTAGCACCACTATTTATTTCTATTAAATAATTGTAGTAAAACACATAAACACAAAAGAAAGAACAACAGAGTTTTAGCATGCATGAGATTACTATTTCGAGAAATTTTAGTCAATTTGACTGTCTAAGTTTATTGAACTGCATTTCCTCGGTGATACGAACATATTCTGAGCCGTCCTGCTTCTTGACATACACGTTGCCATTAGATGTCCAACAATATTTGTATTTTTCAGTTCTTGCAAAGTCTCTTGCGAGGAAATGAAGGCGCCTTGTTTTGGCGGTAAGAGATTCCGAAACATAAAGTGGCGACGAGTTATCATCTATACCCAAGTGACTGACTTTTAGCTCATTGTTTTTGTTAAAGCTTTTTGCAGATGCCAAAAAATTACTTTTGATTAAGGTACTGGATAGCTCCACAATAACTGTTGACTTCGCTGGGTCCTTTTTATTCGGTACGCGATAGACATCGCGCACATCACCTGGGCTCGTAACAATTTTAAGGCACTTGGAAAGCTGCGTAACATAATTGAAAAGAGTTTCCTTATTTTCTTTATCAATTCGTGGAATATACGTTAATTCGATGCTCGTCTTTTTGAGGGATTTTTCTAAGAACTCACATTTTTGCTCGATATCTGATATTTGTACAGTGAGATTGTTTCTTTGTTCTTCTAGCCCATCGATTTTAGACTGCATGGACCGGAACTGGTCATTCATGAACTCCAGAGCTTTTTCAATCTCTTGGTTTGTGCTACGTATTGAAGTCGTTTGGGATTTAACTTCTTCCAAATGTTTGTTAAGTAGGTCGAACTTTATGTTTTGGGTATCTTGAAAACCTTGTAACAGTTCTCGCATTTCCATTTTGAAAGCCGTAAGTTCATCATAATCATCATCAGAGAGTCGTCGCCGTTTATCTCTCAAGGCTACATTTGACTGATTACGATCCTCGGCACAAGTTTTGGTCATGATATCTGATTCTGACACTGATTGGGCTTTATGTAATGGCGGAGAGCGCTGCATATTTTGAGCGTTGGCAAAAGTATCGGAAAGTTATAAACACAACTATTTTGTATGCAAAATACCAGGCGCACAGATGTAGGTGCAAGCTCAAATAGACACTAAGTGATGGTAATTAAGCACTTTTTAGAATAAATAGTGTAGGTAATATGTATTGACTCACGCGTCTAATGAGCGTCTTAATGAGCTTCGTCCTAATTGGCTCGCAGCACAGGAGGGCAGCGTCCGCGCAGGTGACAATCCTCCACTGGTGGCCGTTGTCTGTTGCAGTAGGCGGGTTTCCGTCTCAAAGTGGGCTGGTCTTCTCTGCCGTGGGATGGGTCGTTTTTACTTTGTACTAACTCTTCGAATTTATGAACTCCGAATATTTCACTTGAATTTATTAACTTTTAAAATCAAATAGAATTTAAAATAATAAGTAACAGCGGTTTTAGTAGACGTTAGCTCGTGTTCGAGGTCCGGGGGGAAGAGGAAAGTATTCGACGCCCGATTTGAAAACATCGACATTGAACGTATTGATGTTGATATCTTCATCATCATCATCATCGTTTCAGCCGAAGTCCACTTAGGCATTTCCACAAGGAAACAGGTCGCTTTCCCATTGGGGGATACAGTAACAAATAACGAGATTTAGATACGCTGCAGAAATACGAGTACATACTTACTTGTCAGTAACAAATTAAACCAGAATTTGTGAGTGGCCTAACTTGGATATTGACCAATTATGGAGTCATCATTATCCTCATTTCAGCCAAAAGACGTCCACTGTTGGACATAGGCCTCCCTCAAAAACCGCCAGTTTGACCGTTTCATCTTTGGGGAGGTTTTCCATAATGGCCACGGTTGGCAGGCGGTTTGGCGATCGCAGCATGATGGTGAAATGCATAGAGAACACTGCTGCCCATTCTCTAGTAAATCTTTTAATCGTCTTTTACGACACCCATGGAAAGAAATGGCATGTTCGTGTTGATATCTATACTTCTATACTAATACTATAGAAGTAAAGTAAATATTTATACAAGGATTCCAGTGCTTGTGTTAGGATAAATGGGGCATACACGAACTGGTTTTGCATCTCGAGTGGTGTTAGGCAGGGCTGTGTAGCGTCACCGTGGCTATTCAACTTGTACATGGATAGTTGTTTGACAGATTTGAAAGAGGGTGAGTGTGGATTGAGAATGAGTGAGTTGCCTGTCAAATGCCTTCTCTATGCAGATGATCAAGTTCTACTTGCATCGTCAGCAGGACAGTTGCAAGACATGGTGACTGTAATGGATAAAGCATTTAAGATGAAGGTGATGAATATAAATGTGAATAAGACGAAGGTCATAGTGTTTGAAAGAGAAGAGAACGTATCGGTATGTGATGTGAAAATAAATGACAAGAGTGTGGAGCAAGTAAGTGAGTTCGTATATTTGGGAAGTTTGTTTACAAGGGGTGGAAAGATTGATAAAGATGTGGAAAGTACATCTTGACACGACACTTAGCTGGCAACGCCAAGTCTCTAGTGTTAGTCAAAGGGTCAACGGTACACTGCGATCCCTGTATCGTTTGAGAAACTTTCACCCGCTAAGACGAAAACCATGCTTGTGCAGACTTTGATTTTCCCTATGATCGACTAAGGTGACGTGTGCTACTTTGACTTAAATGCGGTTTTTCTGGATAAGCTCGACAGACTGCTCAACAATTGTATTCGGTTCATATTCAACGTCAGAAAGTTTGAACATGTGTCGAGCTATAGGGCTGAGCTAAAGTGGATGTCCATTCGCCAAAGAATAAGTTTACGCGCTTTGACGACGCTTTTCTCCCTTCTCCACTCTCCTACTCCTCCTTCTTATCTCGTGTCTCACTTCCAATATCTATGTTCTTCTCACGTTAAAAATCTGCGTTCTTCTAACAATCTTCTCCTACTCTGTCCTTCTCATACCTCTGACTTTGTTCATTCGTCCTTTCATATTCAGTCCATTCTTCTTTGGAATTCGCTCCCTCTCGATATCAGAACGGCCACCAGTCGATATGCATTTAAGCGGAAATTGCAGAGTTATTTTCGAAACAAATAGTGTAGAGTAGTCTCATCTCCTGTCTCAGTTTAATCTGTATATATATATTGATATATTTATGTTTTTATATATTATAAGCATATATATTTATTTATTATAGTATATGATATAGGAAATATGTATGTGTGTATGTGTATTATTAGTTTTGGTCTATTTATATACTACTATTCCATTATTATTTATAATTCAATTTGATTATTGTAGTTTTAATAGTATTTCACTGATCCTCTCAACCAAAGCACCTGTCATTTAATCTCTTCACCACCCTTGGTTGACTGGTAGAGAATGCCTAAGGCATTAAGTCCGCCTTTGTACCTTTTTTGTGTGCGAGAAGTTTAAATAAATAAAGGAGAGTGAATGCGGGAAATAAAGTAAATGGTGCTTTACATGCGATTGTGACCAACCCGTTGATGTCCGATAAGGCTTGACTGGCTGTTCACAACGGTGTACTGGTGCCTACGCTTAGTATGGAAGCCGCCAAGATTGCACGCCATAATATGTGGCAAACATGTCTGAACTTATATTTTTTTTTATGTTATCCTGCATGCACGTTGTAATTTCTGTATGTGTACATATGTTTGGGCAAATAAATTTACTATGACTTTGAAGTGAATGTTGGGTGTGGCAAAAGAAGCATGAAAGCAGAATAAATGCTGTGGAAATGCGTTCCTTGCGAAGTATGTGTGGTGTGACTATGAATGATAGGCTGAGGAATGATGTGATAAGAGAACGGTGTGGTTTAAAAGAAGATATAGTGACAAAAATTGAAAAAAGTATGCTTAGATGGTTTGGTCATGTTGAGAGGATGAATGAAGGACGGCTCACAAAAGGTATCTACAAGGCAGATGTGAGTGGAAACACTGGATCATTAGTAAGTATAGAAAAAAAAAACAGCTTCTTTTTAAATATTTATTTCTCATCTTCTCTAACCATAGTTGCAGTTGACACACATGATGCGTGTAGGCCTTACACGGCTACTCATCTTGATAAACAAATCGATGCGCACACAACAAAATCCAAGGTATCAGGTAGAATCGCGTATACGCAAACAATCAGGATCCTTAGGCAAGCACTACAGTCCGTTCACACTTATTTTACCTCTGATTTTGCGTTACTGCAAAATCAAAGTTATCTTTGTTTTCATTCAAATATGGTTGCTTTGTGCTGCTGTCACTGTTGTTAGAGGTAAAATAACTGTGAACAAACTGTAGTCATACAGGGAACCGTAAATCTCAGAATCCATAAGTAGAAACATTAAATGAAGTAGAAAATCACGGAAAATGGATGGAAAACAAAATAACGAGACGCACGCGAAGACAACGACGAGTTATCAGTGCCAGCCGATTGAGAATTGAAATGTCATGTTTTTTTTGCGATGTTCCCATACTCGAATTGTACTACGATGTCATTTGTACGTATTTATGACCGCTATAATCTTTAGCACAAACAATAATTCTTAGTTTAACATTTGTATTCTGATGCAAAAATATATTTCCTAAGTATATTAATGCAATAAGTAAAGCCACAGCGTATTTAACTTGACTAAGATTTATATTACATGACAACATTAAAATTATCGCTTAGCCAAAAGTCATGAAGTCAAGCAAGGAAAAAAAACTAAGCCATGATTATTTATTAGCATTACGATTAGCATCAATAATCTAGTCAAATAAGCTCTCTATTATGAAGGTTTTTTTTTTAGACTTTGATGGTACATATGTTTGATTTGATAAAACGTAGTAAATTATTTCGTCAGTATCTATTAGGGTGACATACGTAGACGCTTAATAATTTCATCAACAATTCTCTCGCCGGTATCCTTTATGTGAAGATCAACGCAAAACATTAGATTTAGGTGCACTCAACATTTATTGAACAGCTAGGTACCTCCCTACCTAGGTATGCTTATTTATTTTGTCTACTATTTACATAAATACAAACAATACCAATTATTTTCCAATTTATTGGCAATAACCAAACCTCAGTAAAAACGGACGCAAGTAAAAAAAAAACAAATATAACTCAGGTTTTATTTAAATTATAAAATTATTAACAATTTTATTCACAAACAAAAACAACAAAAAGACAATAAAATACAAAAGTTAGAAGTGAAGGACTGTGGTTTGAGCAGATAGATACAAAGTTATGCTTTCTGTGATAGCTTAAACTACCTTAATGTTACCAACTTACTTTATTTAACTTAGCCAGTATACATATTAGCCTTTTTCATAAATAATTGGTTTGTTTAAGACAATTTAGACAAATTCAATTATGTGCTACATAGTTCTAATGCAATGGCATAAAAATGTAGCAAAAACGCCTAAAACTCACTCTGTTCAAACAATTTAATTGTTCGCTGCCAGGCCAAGCCTCACCATCGGATTTCAATAGCGCAGTGGAAGTTATGATGGGGGGCTCTGGAGACAAGAGTGGCGAGCGAAACTGTCCGCTGTGCGCGGAGCAGAACAATATAATAATATAATTCAATAAGTACAATTACAATACGACAAACAAAGGACTCACCTGGTTGAAGAACACTGATTCTGGGGTTACCTGGATTTATGTATGTAAGTGAAAGTGTGTATTGTATTGTGTTGTGACGTTATGAGTATCTCCAGGTTACAATCACGGCCGCTGCAACCCGTCAGAGATTTTCTCCATCCAGACATGCGGTCTTCAAATCACGCGTTTTCCAATAGCGTCACTTAACCTCCAAAATACTTCAATTTCAACAAACTTAACCCGTATTATTTCACCAAATGGGGTTATTAAACACAAAACAATTGGGTCATGACTTATTGTCCACCAAAACGACCGATTCTCAAGGATTAATTTACAAAAGGTCGCGAAAACCTAGCAGCGACGATCCTCCCTTGTTCAAGCACAAAATCAAAAAAAGCAAGAGAAGTGTGAAGTGTCAAACTTGACAAGTCAGATGTCATTCCGTTCGGGCGCGTTCCGAAGGCGCATAGAGTAACCAATTTAAACGGGACTGAACATTAATGCTATTTGTTTTACGGATTTTTCATCGTTATAGAGACAGAAAAGAATGGAGAGAATTGTACATCAAATTTCATTGCAACCATTTAGGTGAAAACAAAGCCTACAAAATATTTGTATAATTTTTTTTTATTAACCTATCCCTTCTTTTTTCAATCACCGTCAGAATATACAGATATTCTGATGCTGAATACGATATTACTTGAAACTGGAACAGTCCAATTTCAAGTAATATCGTGTACTAGCTTCTGTCCGCGGTTTCGTCTGCGTGCATGTCGAAAAATATCCCACAGGAACGTACTACCGGGATAAAGTACCCTATACAACATTAATTTTTGTTTATGCGAAACCCGAAACACGGGTCTAGTATTTTTATGTAAAGAATCTATGAAAAAAATTTCAAAACTGTATCATTAATAATCACAAAGTTATAAGCTTGATAAGTTACCTGGTTGTCCACGCAAAAACATATGCAGATCACCACAAACAGCTAGTGTACGTACCATCTCCGTGTAATGGACGTTCGAATACGAGAAAGACATGATAATTTTAAAATCGAAACAAAACACTAAGGCCTGCGACTTGGAAGCGTAATTAAATATTTTTGGTACAAAATATAACATGGTGTAAAAATTATTGGAATCGATTCAGTTACTGATTCTGAACAAACTATATTCAGGTTTCGCATATACTAAAAATAATCTTGTATGTAAATCCAGTGGCACACAAATACCTGAATGAACGCATAGGATACTTTGTATCTCGGTTGTACGTCGTTGTACAAGTTCCTTTGGGATAATTTCCGACCTTGACGTGGGTAAAACCGCTGGCAAAAGTAAGTAAAAAATTATCCGAAAATAAAAATAAACCTGAATTTCAGTGCGTACGTTGCCATTTTATTGATTTTTTTATCATGCATATGTATACAATATTTTTGTTAGTTCATAATATTTTATCATTATAATGTCAACGTATGCTATATACTTTTTATGAGCATAGTCGTATTGCACATGTATAAATATTTTGGTCGTGAATGCACCTATAAATATTAATGTGTAGGTTAATCATATGAATTCAGTTGTTCTTTCATTCAGAAATGAGCATATTTTTTTTTTTTGCGGATTTTAACTGGGTTACTTCTGGATTTTGAGATAATTTACGGTCTAGCAAAGTTCTAACTGTTTTTGTTTTGTTATTCGACGTTTTTAGGAAAATTTGTTTTGAATGTTACAAATTAAGACGGGGCTAGAAGTAGATTTTTTGATATTTCACAATAGCGCATTGCGGCAACAAATTAGGTAAAAAATAGCACTGCGTTTGATGTTAGCTGAATCGAATTAACACCAAAATACATGAGTCTTACAGTTTTTATCAAAAAAATTGTGCACAGCTCAGTAGGGCATTTTAAGTCTGATCAACGCTCAAACTTTAGTTAAATATACGACAATTTTTTTTCTTTTGTACTCTGTCTTACCTTTGCTTCATCATGCAACTATTAAATTTTTTTGGCGTTAAATAAGTACCAATACTCCTACGCGATTCAAAACTGAGCATCAAACTGAGAACACACAACGTATTCACCACCGTGCGCGTAGTATCTATTTGTTGTTGCTCCTCGAAATAATAATAAGTTCACGTGTCAAAAGTGATCAAAAGTGCCAATAAAAGCAAATACTATATGTACATACTCCATTACAATAAACCTGAACCAAAAATAAGTCTTCAAAGTGCGTATTTAATCAGTAATATTGGTGTTTATTTCATATCTACAAAAATAATTATCTGACCTACCGTCAGATATTTACCAAGTTTGCTGTGCGTTGAAACGCGCAAGCGCCGCGCAATATACGGCGCTTACGACATTCTTCTCGCGAGCTTCAACCGTGGGCCTTATTTAGTGTGCGATTTTGTGCCTTTGGAATCTTTGGCTTATCAAATGGGCATTTATTAGTGTCCTTTTTTTTTAAAGAAGGAAGTGCTAGTTTGCACACCGAACGTGACCCAAAAAAGCAAACGTCGCTGTCATCAAATGGATACCCCACACGACGAGGCTTATGAATCGAAGCTTGATGAAATACTGGCAAAAGTGAACGTCATGATGTCAACGCAAAACGCTAGACTCGATGCCCTTGAGGACCACATCAGGCAAGTGAAAAACCAAAATGATGGCATCCAAACAAACAGTACCGAAATCATAAAATCTATTGAAGCCTTTGGCAACCAATTAGGTGATTTGGAAAACAAAATTCACAATATGGAAATTGAGAGAAAAGAAATTACCAACTACTTAACAAAACTCGATGATAAAATTGACCAACTGGAACGAAGCACTATTAAGACGTCGATAGAAATCAGAAATGTGCCAAAAATACAAAAGGAAACTAAGATCGGCTTGTATGACATGGCCCAAAATTTGTTTAAGTCTCTTGGAATTGAGATATCAAAGACAGATGTCCGCGACACATTTAGAGCTCCGAGCAAATCTACCGACACTAAATCCACCGTCATTATAGAATTTGCTGACACACTAACAAAAAGCTACTTCTTAGGAATGGCCAAAAACTTCAACAAGAACTCCTCCAACCGACTTAACACTAATCACCTGGGCTTTGACGGCGAAAAATCACCGATATTTATATCAGAACACCTTACGGCTAAAATGAAACGCTTCCACTTCTTGGCACGCGACGTTACTAAATATGCTCAATATGAACACTGCTGGACTTCAAATGGTCAAGTTTATCTCCGCAAAGAAGAAGGACATCCCTACATACGAATTAAGTCGGAAGCACAACTCCACGAACTAAAACTCAAACACGACAAACAGGATAAATGACTAGTCTCTAACTATATTGATCAGAACCTGTACTTACTGAAATGCTGTAATTCTCTCATTTATGCTGTGTCCTTATATGCTAAGTTAATTTTTACTACTAATTGTACTTCTATACACTTTCAAACTCACATTACCAACTCTTACAAATCTTTAAACACTTACTTCATCACAAATACTCAAGACATCACCACTGCTACTAAGGTGAGTTTTTACCTTTTCATAGTCTTCTTGTCAATGTTTTGTCTTTCTATGTGTTCATTGTACTTATATAACAAAATGTTTTGCCTACATTGCGCATGTACTGACTGTTCATGTAGCAAACAATTATTATTGCTTTGTAAAGCCAAATCGAAAGCCGAAAAAGAAATAACAAAATCGCTGATCAACCTCCCTACGGCCGTCTCCTGCCGTTTAAATTTTCTCATTTAATGGATATTGAACTTTTAAGTGATATTGATGACACTTCGATCGTTGATTGCTTCCGTGTTTCCACACTAGAAGATACTGTTACCAAGTTGGGCAACCCCAATAATCTCTTGACTCTCTTATGCCAGAACATTAGAAGTGTTCGCAAGAACTTTGATTATTTTTCTATATTTCTGTCTAGATTAGGATTTCTACCTGATATTATAATATTGACGGAATGCTGGCTAGATTCTAACTTCAGCACCTTAACTCTGCCTAATTATGACTGTCACATCTCCAAAGAATATTTAAATAAAAGTGATGGTATAGTTGTATTATCGAAGTGTGGTTTAGGTATACAGGTACGCGAACCTAATTTTCAAGACGCTAACTGCCTACTTATCGATATTGGAACGGATTACAGTATCATCGCAATCTATCGCTCACCTTCCACCCAAAATATTTCTTGCTTCCTGGAGTCACTTGAAGAGGTAATGAGCTTGACTAAAGGTAACACTTGCATTATAACTGGTGACATAAACGTTGATATCAAAGTGAATACTACAGATTCAAGAGCTAACGAATATCTTAACCTAACTGCCTATAGCGGATATATATCTGGTCACCACTTTCCCACTAGAGGACCTAGCTGCCTAGACCATATGCTACTTAAAACCAAGTCACCAGCCTGCGTCCTCGTTTGTGATTCCGACATTTCTGACCATGACACAGTAATTGCAGGCATTAGCAAAACTTCGAACCCCATAATGATTCCTAAATATTACAATAAAATTGATTACCAGGCACTTTCAAAAAATATTACGGAAACTGACTGGTCAAACATTACAACTGAATTAGATGTTAATGTTGCTACAGATCGCTTTATTAACCTAATGAAACAGAAAATTCAAGACTGTACCTCAAAAATAAAAGTCCGTAGTTCAGAAGCAATCCGTAAGCCATGGATGACTATAAGCCTACTCAGATGTGTTCGTAAGAGAGACCTACTGCATTGCAGTGCCAGGAAAAATCCTGATAATACCACAACGCAACAGGAATATAAGAGATATAGGAATTATTGTAACGACATTATCAAAAAAGTCAGTGAGGAATATTATCGAAAATTGCTCATTAAAAATAGAGACAACATTAAAAAACTATGGCAAAGTGTTACGGAAATTTGTTATACCAAAAAGGCTTCCAAAACAAATGCAGACATTACCAACATTTTAGAAGATCCTGTGGAATCAGTCAATTCCGCCAATATGTTTTTTAGTACAGTCGGCAAAAACTTGGCTGATGTCATCCTAACAGAGCTAAAAGTTACTGAAAAACAACTGGCAAACGACACGAAACTGAACAGCACTCCCGGAAACTCTTTCTTTTTTACCCCTACTGATCCGAAAGAAATAATAAAAATTATTGAAAACCTAAAAAGAAGCTCAGCCCCAGGCAATGACATGATCAACAATACAATTTTAAAGCAATGTAAATTGACTCTTGCCCCTGTATTAGCCCACTTATTTAATCTTAGCATGTCTACCGGTGTCTTTCCAGACTGTCTCAAAGTAGCCAATGTCTGCCCTATTTTTAAATCTGGTGACCCACTTCAAGTTACCAACTACAGACCCATCTCTCTATTATCCTCAGTATCAAAAATACTCGAAAAACTGGCCAATAACCGGTTGCAACAACATCTGGAAAAAGAAAAACTGCTGTCCCACAACCAATATGGCTTTCGCCAAAAAATGTCTACTGAGGATGCAGTAACAACACTTGTTGATCATGTCACTGAAAGGGTAGATTCTGGCTATAAATGCGTTGGTGTGTTCATTGATATGGCTAAGGCTTTCGACACAGTATCAAGGCCAATACTTCTACAAAAGCTAGAGTTAATGGGGATACGGGGTGTGGCACAGAACTGGTTTCATTCATACCTCTCAAACAGATTGCAACGAATAAAAGCTAAAGAAAGAGAAGTAATAAGCGAGTATTCTGCAATCCACTATGGCGTACCGCAGGGAAGCGTGCTCGGGCCAACTCTCTTCTTAGTCTACATCAACGACCTCTGTGATCTAGCAATAGAGAATGCAAAGGTCCTTACTTTTGCAGATGACACCGCTATTGTTTTCCATGACAAAAATTGGACTGGGGTCGTTGATGCAACTCAGAGGGGTCTGGCTCGAGTTATGCACTGGCTGCAGCGAAACCTACTCACCTTAAATGCTAGCAAGACTAAATACATAGCATTCAAAACATCCAAGCGTTATGAGAATGAAAATCCACTCCAAGTCAAACTCCACTCCTGCAAAAATCCTAGCAGTGATATTTGCCAATGTGTCGAGATAGATCAAGTTGAAAATATTAAATATCTAGGTGTCTTGATAGATAGTCAATTATCCTGGATCAAACAAATAGATGCTGTCTCTGCAAGAATCCGGAAACTAATGTTCATTTTTTAAAAACTGAAGAACATAGCAGATCATAATACCTTAAGGAGTGTGTACTTTGCATTATGCCAATCTGTTTTAAATTACTGTATAGGGATATGGGGTACAGCAGCAAAAACCCACTTGATCAAACTTGAACGAGCTCAAAGAGGCATCCTCAAGGTTGCTTATGGAAAACCCTATCGATATCCCACTGATAGTCTTTACCAAGAATGTAAGGTTCTTAGGGTTAGACAACTTTTCGTGCTGTCTGTAGCTTTACGCTTTCATCGACAGGCACTCTTTACCCAAATTAAATCTTCCAGATCTTATAGGCAGATTAAATGGGTTATACCCACTACTCGTACAAAATTCGCCCAAAGATTTCCTAGATATATCGGTCCTTACATCTATCAAAAACTGAATAAACTTCTGAACTTAGTGGCTTGCTCCAAATACAATTGTAAAGCTAAAATTACGAAGTGGCTATCATCTCAGGACTATGCCAAGACTGAAGCTCCCCTGATTCCCTTGATTTAAATCCCCAGCATTAACTCACCCGTACACAAAAGATCCTATACATAAGCATACACAAGCACACCCTTACAGACAGACAAAAATGCACATAACTTTACATTCAGTCACATCACATATAATATAACAACCACTAACTCGTACCCATATCAAACATCTACGCACACACATCCTAGCGCGCACGCACGCACGCACACACACAAACACACACACACACGTACACACACACACACACTACACAAATTCACAATAATAATTAATTAATTTAATGTAGTTAAGTTAGTAAGTAGTTACCTTTGAATTAGTATGTAATTTGAGAAACCTTTTTAATATCTGTTGCCTAATTAGAACCCAATTGTGAACCACTACGTGCACTTATATGTGTCATCAACCACGAGGATACTAGATCCCACGACACAGGGTATCCTAGTGTGGGGTCTAGGGTTTCTCCACTGCACACAAATTACTCTCAGGATCCAGTCTTTGTGCTTTAATTTTATTTTGTGCTTATTGTGTCTGTTAACTTGTTTTTAATAAATTTATTCTTATTTAAATACTAAACTATTTTTAAATACCCCCGCATTACCTGAATCATTGCATCCACCCATTATAAAATGCTACTTATCCTAAACAACGAATTTCACACCAATAATAAAAGTCGTTTACCCACATAAATTTTTTCGCAATGTTATTTAGTTTTATGTACAGACGCGAGCAGATCAAGCTACCGGAAACTATCAAGTTTTCCCAATCAATCTTGAACCTTATACCTACGTATGCAATAAAGCTGAAAACCTATTATAGAAATTTGACAGATTGTGGTAGCTTTATATGCTGGCGTCTGTACCCAATGCATAGATAAATTTTCGTGGTAGGTCTTTTTACACTTTGTATAAACACTTCACAATGTACACAAGGTACAACCTCCATAGCGACCATTAAAAAAAAACCTAATGAATAACATAAAAAAATAAATGGTAAACACAGTCAGTAATTATTAACACTTGTATTCAGAGAGGCACTAATAAGATATTTGTAAGAAAATGTGAGAGCCTGACGTAAATCTTTACGTACTTCTAAGTTATATGCTTTTATTTATGATAATGAGGGGTTCGCCGCCAAAAACTAACAACTGCACGGTTTGAATGATGGCTGAGGCATACTTGCTGCGATTTGTTTGATGTTCACCCATAAAATAACGACGCCACCTCTCTCTGCCACGGAAAGCACGTTGTGCTCTTGGTCCAGGTTGTCAATCGTAGATCTTTGAGAGTCCAAACGGATAGTCCGCAACCCAAAACTCTGACAACCAGTCTTATCAAGAGGTATCTTGTTACCCACGTGGTTTGAAGAGGTCACATAAGCAGTCGCTCCATGCAAAATATTGGTATTCAAGTCAGCTGTATCTGGTTAGAGTGGAACCTAGGCAGATTGCCTCTATGCTAATTTAATGGCTCTTCGTAAATATGGGGTTTAAGTATCTGAGTTGTAGGTATGTTCAGCGCCAGCAAAATTAGGGTCAATGAGTCACTCAGATCCTCCACCCAGTCATGCGGACAAAGTACAGCCCAGCGACAGCGGCGATGTTAATCAACCATTGTGCCATGCTCTGGAGTAACAAATCCTGAGCAGACGCTCAGTGGTTAATGTTCGCCCGGAGGAGGCGGAATGGCATACCCAACATTAGTACTTCATTTCAACCACCTCCCGAGCCCCCTGTGAGAGCTTTGCCGTGGTGGTACCGGCAGTGAAAGCGGTGGTCACTTGATGGTTCCCCACCCAGAAAAAAAGGTATGTTCAACGCAACCTGGGTAGCCAGTCTCAATACTCTCTTGCACTGCTATTCAGATGTTTTCGAGACATTTACACCGGAATCGAAAATCAATCAATGTTATCAAAATAGTACTCTAAAGGCTGCTGTGTAGCATTTCCGACGTTTGGCTCCCAGACTGGAGCGGGCTGGGGCTGCATTAAAGCGGCTCCTGCCCAATCTGGGGGGTCCAAACGCCTCCTGCCGGAGGCTCTACACGGGGATCGTGCGGTCCATGGCCCTCTACGGGGCACCGGTGTGGGCACCCTCATTGAGGCTGCGCCCAGCGCGCCGGCTGTTTGCGGCCCAGAGGGTCATGGCCATCCGGTTAATCCGGGGATACCGCACGGTCTCGTGCGAGGCGGCGAGCCTCCTTGCCGGAGTGCCGCCATGGGATCTGGAGGCAAAGGTCCTCGCGCACATGTGGGAGTGGCGCGAGGAGGCGAAACGCCGGGGCGATACTCCGCTGCCGCGACAATTCGCGGCATGGCGGACAGAGCTCCGGTGTGATCTCATGGCGACATGGCGGGTACGATTGTCGCAACCCAGTGCTGGGCACGCCACAATTGCGGCGGTAAGCCCCCTCTTTGAGGAGTGGATAGAGAGGCGCCACGGCGTCCTCACCTTCCGCCTGACGCAGGTTCTCACCGGGCATGGGTGCTTCGGTGGGTTCCTGTTCAGGATAAAGCGGGAGGATACGTCCGGGTGTTTCCATTACGAGGATCGTCTGGAGGACACGGTGGAGCATACGGTGGAGGTGTGCCCTGCCTGGGCGGAGCACCGCCGTGTCCTCGTAGAGGCGATCGGCGGCGGCGACCTCTCGCGTCCGGCCCTGGTGCGAGCCATGGTACGGAGCGAGAGGGAATGGGAAGCCGTCACCTCCTTCTGCGAAGCAGTAATGCTCGCGAAGGAGGAGGCGGGGCGCGTGAGGGAGTGGCAGTCTCTGCGCCCTCACGCCCCTAGCCGCCGCAGGAGGAGACGCCCCGGGCGTCGGGAGTCGATTGCGGACTCCCGGCCATCGTAGGCGCGAGCTTGCGGGTGGCGAGCAATGGGTAGCTCGCCGCCCGGTAAGGACCAGGCTCGGGTCGACGGCGCGCAGTGTTCCACGCGCGCTTCAAAGAGATGTCAGCAGCAGTGTAGGGGTTTACTAGGACCGATGCCTGCCGGGGTCGCGTGATTGTTCGAAAGAGATACCGTGACCCTGGCACATGGGCAACTGATGGAACACGGGTGGGTTTTAGTCAGTAAAAGTCTGACACGCCCTCCCGCTCCGCTCAGAGCGGGAGAAGTCATTTGATGATTTCCCATCCTGAAAAAAAAAAAAAAAAAAAAAAAGGCTGCTGTGTTATATGCCGGTGTTACCACTGTGTGGATAGCCTAGATGACACGGTGGAGTATACGGTGGAGGTGTGCCCTGCCTGGGCGGACCACCGCCGTGTCCTCGTGGAGGCGATTGGCGGCGGTGACCTCTCGTGTCCGGCCCTGTTGCAAGCCATGGTACGGAGCGGGAGGGCATGGGAAGCCGTCACCTCCTTCTGCGAAACAGTAATGCTCGCGAAGGAGGAGGCGCGGCGCGTGAGGGAGAGGCAAGCTATGCGCTCTCACGCCCCTAGCTGCCGCAGGAGGGGGCCCCCCGGGCGTCGGGAGTTGATTCTGGACTCCCGGCCACCGTAGGCGCGGGCTTGCGGGCGGCGAGCAATGGGTAGCTTGCCACCCTTAAACTTTTTTAATGTTATAAAATAACAAAACAGACCATGGTATCACAAGTCAAAGAACGTATAAATAGTATTTGAGTATAGTTGCTTGTATTTTAATAAACTCACGAGAACTACGGGCCTTTAATAAAGCCCTAGTCCACTCTGACAGTTTAGCTAGGTATAAATTATAATTTTAATACCAACATAAAATTAAACACGCCTAAAACGACAATATTAACACAACTATTAATATAATAATTCATAAATAAGGACCGTAAACCCTGATACGGTCTAAATTAGCGGATAAAGTTTATACGCAATCAAGTGGGTCATATAAGAGCCACGGGTGGGCCATACCTTAGGCATTATGCCAGTGATCCTTTGCCGTAAAGTGGACCTTATTAAGGAGTAGCACTAAAGCCACGACACACCCGATTAAGGCGATAAAAGCGTCACATTTGTGGCGTTATTTGGCACCCGTGAAGCGATGATAAGGGTTCATTTTGTACGTAATATTTTTTCGCAGGTTACTTCACTAATCTTTGGGTAGGATGTACAAAGTGTTGTGAAGATAAGACAAGTGGGGCCGGCGCCGGACGGCGTCCGAAAATATTTGACGGCAATTTTTGTGATACACTGTATATTTTTGTTCTTTATGTTGTTCTAGATAAAATGAAGCAAGTTCCAGTGTCTGCGCCTCATTCCAAAAAATATATTGTTTATGTTAGTTATACGTATAGCATAGCTTAGGCATAATCAGCCTATAATGTTCCCACTGCTGGGACACAGGCTCTGTGAAAGGTAGTCGGCCATAATCCACCACACAGACCCAGTATGGATTGCTAGATATCATATTTCTACGAATTTCTGGTTCATGACAGTCTTCTAGTTAGTGTAACAGATAGCAACATAATGGTTATGAACATATAATATTTATAAACAGTACAATAAATTATCTTGACAACTTACATATTTATGATCACACATGAAATTTTAAAACTACCTGCTCCCTTCAGTATTTGACAAAGCTAACGATAGAACCATCCTATAAGATAAAGTAGGAAAAAGTTGTATTGGTCTTCGACATAAATAGAAGAAGATTGGAATTGGGCATTAACCGGCACTAACCCACTAACAGAAAACATCGTGAGGAAAACGGCATGACCTAGAGCCAAAATTCGAAAATATGTGACATCTACTTACAGTAATTGGGACATTTTAGGCTGATTATGGATGAACCTAATAACCAGACATCTGATTTATAATATAATAATAATAACCCGCAGGGCAGCATGTGGCGTGCTGTTGGGCAGTAGCGACCCCACGGACCCTATCTCCCGGGAGAATTTTTGTTCCTCATCTCTGGCTTGCCTTTATTGGCCGGCTGGAGTGAACACTGACGAGGTTCAGAGCTCCCACCTCATTCTTGCCTTTATTGGCTGGCTTGAGTGGAGATTCGCAAGAGCAAACGTGCTCGGGGAAAGGAAGTATTCCAGTAAGTGCTCGTAGGGACTTGACCATCTTCCGGGCTCTGAGATTGTTCTGAAAGCCGTGGAATACCTCTCCACTTCTCAAGCACCTCAGGAAGTGTTGCCCCCTTGTCGCTGCGTCACTATGTGCCAGCGACGTTTCCCGGGGGCCCATTATTGAGTGTGCAAGTCACCCCCTGCTATTTAATCCGTGTATTTACAAAACATTGATGCGGCAGGGGCCATAGTTTGCCTTCCATAGTTCTTGGTAACCAGTCTATTTTAGCCATACAAATATATAGTCCAACATCTTGTTTCCATATCTTGCAATAGTCCAACACCAACCGAAGGTTGTCCTTGGGTGCATTTGTACAGTGTATACTGGGATAACCGCCGGTTAGTGCCTCACTTCATCTAAATTTTCTAAGGGGCCTCTGCGGGTTGGCTTCGGCCCCTCGTACGCCTTCCAAAAGACCGGTACCCTAGGGTCCCGAGATATGTTAACATATATAAAAAAATATAATAATAATAATAAGCTGGCAACACCGTGAACAAGACGTCACACATTTCGAATAGATATAATTTAAATAGTAAAAATATTTTTGACCCAAATTTATAATAGATATCGGTTTTACAGTGAACCTAGACCTAAAAATATTACAATATCATTATTAAAAAGAGACTGTATCGCAGCAAAATGAAATAAATCCACCCAAAAACTACAGGATCGGGGGTGACATGACAGATGTCATCCCCAAATTACAATAATTAGAAAATGAAAAAACCATGACGAAATGTTTACAAGAACAGCGGCTCGTCGCGCACGCCCACCACCTCCGGACTCGTCGCTCAGCTCCGCCTCGCCGCCGCCGGTACCCAGCCCCACTGCGGGCGCTGTGAAGACACCGGCCGTGGCAGTTGCGTCGAGCTCGAGTGACGAGTATTTCTCTCCGCCCACGACGCCACCACCTGCTCGTCGACGGGGAGGACGCCGGCCGCCGGACGGCTTAGGACCTCGAGGCCCACCGGCCTCTGATAGGGTCCCAGCTCCCGGCGGAAGTATGCAGCGCATGAGATGGACACAATCCATCAATGAAAATGTCATGCGCTCATACTATGGGGCTACAGAGGGGGGAAACAATCTGACCGCGTACCGTGTTCGGATGCTCTCTCTGTTTCAGGTACTTGAGCCAGCTGTCAACGTTTCGGCACAACGACTGTCGGATCAGGTGCGGGTCATCCAAAGTCATCGTATGTTGGATGACACTGTACTTGATCGCTTGCGTAATGAATGCGGAGTAGCCATGTTATCGCCCCCACGCCGCAGAGTGCTGCAGTACCAGCGCAGCCTACCACAACTTATGCTGACGAGGGATGGGATGACAGGGCTACAAACGTAAGTACCCATTGCAATGATGAATTGAGGAGCGCTTTGGAGTGTGCGATTCGGGAATATCGGTTCATGACTCCCGAACTTAGACCACGGTTACCTCGTTTGCCCATGCATAACAAAAATAGGGCACTGATGGCGGCTTTGGATTCGCAGTTGTCAAACTATTTTGATGACTGCGAAGACCTCGCCGATACTCATTCGATTCTGTACTGCGCGGCTGTAGCGGCATGTCGTGTAGCTCACGTCAAATTTCCTAATGACTCTAGAGCTACACGACCGAAACCAGCCGTACCAGCTTGGCAGTGCAGAATTGAACGTCGTATTGGTGGGGCCAGAGCCCTCATCGGGAAACTAATTTGCTTCAGGGAGGGCAACACTCGCCCTAGAGTGATGCGCTTTGTGAGGCGGGCGTTCTCGGGGACTGATATCAGCCCTCGGGATTATATGTCCCGTGTCACAGAGCGCATAGACTTCCTGAAGCAGAAAGTATATGCATGGGCAAACCGTATTCGTAGGTATAAACGACGAGTGGACCGATATACTCAGAACCGCACCTTCCAGAGTGATGAAAGGTGGGTTTATAGGGCTTGGGAGCGAGCGGTCCAAGGTGTGGCGGACGCGCACCTGCCGGATAATGATGCCATGTGTTCTTTTTGGCGCAGTATCTGGTCGGTGCCTGTCAGTCACACCGAAGGGGATTGGGCTCGAGAAGTCGAGCGAGCCTGCGATCCAATACCAGAAATGGGGGCTATTACCATCTGCCCCCAAGATGTAGCTCGTGCAGTCCGTCCATTGCCCAATTGGAAGTCTCCAGGGCCGGACGGGCTGCACAACTTCTGGATCAAATGGTTCATTGGATCGCATACTCGCTTGGCGGCTCAGTACCAGACTGCTTTGGAGTCTGGTTCGCTACCCCAATTCCTAACAACAGGAATTACCCACCTGCTCAACAAATCAGGTAGTACCGCGGAACCCAAAAATTATAGACCGATCACGTGTTTGCCGACGGTCTATAAAGTTCTTACATCCATTTTGAGAGCTAAAATTTACAATCATATTGACACCAACTCCATCATGTCTGTCTCTCAAAATGGATGTAGGAACGGGTCTCGCGGTACTAAGGAGCTGCTCCTCATTGATATGGCCATTAGCCAACAGGTTCGTCGTTCCCGAAAGGATCTGTCGACATGTTGGATAGATTATAAGAAGGCCTATGACTCGGTGCCACATACATGGCTCAAGAGGGTGCTGGAGTTGTATAAAGTTGATGCAACTCTGCGCACCTTCCTGATTTCATGTATGGGGCAGTGGAGGACGGTCCTTCGCTATCCAGGATGTCGAAATATCCAAAGCGCACATCGCACTTTACACTTTTTATTGATTTTATTTTTTGTTAATTTATGTTTTTTTTTGCTGTATTATTTTGTGTGCCTTTGAGTTTGTGCTAAATAAATATATTTTCTTTCTTTTCTTTCTTTCTTTCTTTCAAAGGAACAGCGAACCGATAAGGATCGAGCGAGGCATATTTCAGGGTGATAGTTTGAGTCCGCTTTGGTTCTGCTTAGCCCTGAATCCTCTGAGCACATTGCTTGAGGATTCAGGTATAGGCTATCGGTTGAGGAGAGGTGGTCAGGTTATATCTCACCTCCTTTACATGGATGACCTTAAACTCTTTGCCCCCAACAATCTTCAACTAATGGAGCTACTGAAATTAACTCAAACCTTCAGTAGCGCCATCAGGATGGAATTTGGTGTGGACAAATGTGCGGTCATGCAT
Organism: Aporophyla lueneburgensis; assembly: GCA_932294355.1. Classification (NCBI taxonomy): domain Eukaryota; kingdom Metazoa; phylum Arthropoda; class Insecta; order Lepidoptera; family Noctuidae; genus Aporophyla; species Aporophyla lueneburgensis. The sequence continues at coordinate 23,940,007 of OW028753.1, forward strand.
GTAAAGCTAGGGAAGATTGTGGAATCCGCGGGAACCCAACTCTCGGATTCCATAAACCTCCGAGCCCTCTCCGCAACCGAAACCTATAAGTATTTGGGTATGTCGGAAGCGTTGGGCATCAATGTTACTGACATGAAGCAATCGTTGAAGGAGCGCTTCTTTGGCCGCCTGAAGAAAGTATTTAATAGTCTTCTATCAGGCGGAAACAAGGTGCGCGCCTTCAACGGTTGGGTCATGCCGGTTTTGATGTACTCTTTCGGCATACTCAAATGGACTCAAACCGAACTCGACGCCCTGGATAGGAGGGTCCGTACGCTAATGACTGCATATCAAATGCATCACCCACGGTCATCGGTAATGAGGCTGTATATCCCGCGAAAGTGTGGAGGTCGAGGCTTTTTAAACGCTAAGACTCTCCACAATCGCGAGATATGCAGTCTCAGGGAATATTTCCTAGAAACCGACGTGGGGATGCATCGAGATGTGGTGGCGGTTGACAAGGGCCTCACCCCGCTCTCCTTGGCTAACGAGAACTGGCGCAAACCTGTAATACTTGACACTAATGAACGCATGGAAGTATGGCAGAGTAAGGAGCTCCACGGACGCTTTTTCCGGGCCCTACATGGACCCGATGTAGATATACTAGCGTCCGTAGCCTGGCTGCGTTTCGGTGACCTCTTTGGAGAAACCGAAGGTTTTGTCTGTGCAATTATGGACGAAGTTATGATGACGAACAATTACCGGAGATTTATTGTGAAAGACGGCACGGTTGACATCTGTCGGGCATGCCACCGTCCAGGGGAATCAATTAGGCACATAATCTCCGGGTGTTCTCGTCTAGCTAACGAAGAATACTTGCATAGACACAACCTAGTAGTCAGGATTATCCATCAACAAATACAGCCTTGTGGAATCGGAAGTGCCGTACTACAGGTATGTGCCCGACCCAGTTCTCGAAAATGGAAATATCAATTTGTACTGGGATCGATCCATCATCACTGACAGGACTATTGTCGCAAATATACCTGATATAGTGGTGGTGGATCGAGTAGAGCGGCGCACAATGATTGTTGACATAACGGTCCCACATGACGAGAACCTCGTGAAAGCTGAGAAAGATGAACAGATCAAGTATCTTGACTTAGCGCGCGAGGTTGTCGACATTTGGGATGTGGACTCAGCAATCATTGTGCCGATAGTCGTCACTGCCAATGGCTTGATAGCCAAGAGCCTCGACCAACATCTAAGGAGGCTCTCGTTAGGCAGCTGGGTCAAGGGCTTGATTCAGAAAGCGGTACTTCTGGACCAGGCTCGCATTGTCAGGAGGTTCCTCTCTCTGGAGCCCTGATCGCCGGTAGCTTGGACCCTGTTCCCGATACCGGTGGGCTACTATTTTTTATATTTTTAAATGTTTTTATATGTTTGTGTACTAATATTTAAAAATATAATTTATAAGAGTTTACAAATGAATAAAGGAGATAATAATAGGACCCGCAGGGCAGCATGTGGCGTGCTGTTGGGCAGTAGTGACCCCACGGACCCGATCTCCTGGGAGAATTTTTGTTCCTCATCTCTGGCTTGCCTTTATTGACCGGCTGGAGTGAACACTGACGAGGTTCAGAGCTCCCACCTCATTCTTGCCTTTATTGGATGGCTTGAGTAGAGATTCGCAAGAGCAAACGTGCTCGGGGAAAGGAAGTATTCCAGTAAGTGCTCGTAGGGACTTGACCATCTTCCAGGCTCTGGGATTGTTCTGAAAGCCGTGGAATACCTCTCCACTTCTCAAGCACCTCAGGAAGTGTTGCCCCCTTGTCGCTGCGTCACTATGTGCCAGCGACGTTTCCCGAGGGCCCATTATTGAGTGTGCAAGTCACCCCCTGCCATTTTATCCGTGTATACAAAACATTGATCAGGCAGGGGCCATAGTCCTTCCATAGTTGCGGTTACCAATCCACTATAGTCATCCAAACCCATAGCCTAATTTGCTTTGTTTCCATATTCTGTAATAGTTCTGCTCCAACCGGGGATTGTCCTTGGGTGCACTTGCATAGTGCATACGAGGATAATCGTCGGTTGGTGCTCCCTCATCACTTAAAATTTTCTAAGGGGCCTCTGCAAGTTGGCTTCGGCTCCTCGTACGCCTTCCGAAGGTCCAGAACCCTAGGGTACTGAGAAATGTAAAAGAATAAGAATAATAATAATAGCTGGCAACACTGTGTTGACAAGACGTCTTGTGTTCCTTATTTTAGAAAAAATATATATTTAACGCAATTTAAGAAAAACTCTACAATAGAAAAGAAGTCCTCGACCTGTAAAACCTTTCGGAATTATAAAAACCATAAAAAATCAACATAATTTAAATAAACCCAAGTTAAAACTGCAGAATCGGGGGTGACATCTGTCATGTCACCCCCGGTAAAATTACAATGAAATGAAAAAATCAAAAGGAATGTGAAGACTATGAGTATGTTGACCCGATCAGCAGCACGAAGAGCACGCCCACCACCTCCGGACTCGTCTCTCAGCTCCGCCTCGCCGCCGCCGGTACCCAGCCCCACTGCGGGCGCTGTGACGACACCGGCCGTGGCAGTTGCGTCGAGCTCGAGCGACGAGTACTTGTCCCCGCCCACGACGCCACCACCTGCTCGTCGACGGGGAGGACGCCGGCCGCCGGACGGTTTAGGACCTCGAGGCCCACCGGACTCTGATAGGATCCCAGCTCCCAGCGGAAGTGTGCAGCGCATGAGATGGACAAGATCCATCAATGAGAATGTCATGCGCTCATACTATGGGGCTACAGAGGGGGGAAAGAATCTGACCGCGTACCGTGTTCGGATGCTCTCTCTTTTTCAGGTGCTTGAGCCAGCTGTCAACGTCTCAACCCAACGACTATCGGATCAGGTGCGGATCTTCCAGCGTAATCATATGTTGGATGACACTGTACTTGATCGCCTACGAAATTAAATGTAGAGTAGCCTTGTCATTGCACCCCCGTTGCAGACTGCTGTGGTCCCACCACAGTCCTTGACAAGTCAAGCTGATGAGGGGAGTGATGACAGGGCTACAAACGTAAGTACCCAGTGCAATGAGGAATTGAGGAGTGCTTTGGAGGATGCGATTCGAGAATATCGGTCCATACCACCCGAACTTAGACCACGCTTACCTCGTTTGCCCATGCATAATAAAAATAGGGCGCTGGTGGCGGCTCTGGATTCGCAGTTGTCAATCTATTTTGATGACTGCGAAGACCTCACTGATACTCATGCGGTTCTGTACTGCGCGGCTGTAGCGGCATGTCGTGTAGCTCACGTCAAATTTGCTAGTGACTCTAGAGCTACACGACCAAAACCAGCTGTGCCAGCCTGGCAGTGCAGAATTGAGCGACGTATTAGTGGGGCCAGAGCACTCATCGGAAAACTAATCTGCTTCAGGGAAGGCAACACTCGCCCTAGAGTGATGCGCTTTGTGAGACGGGCGTTCTCAGGGACTGATACCAGCCCTCAGGACTATATGTCCCGTGTCACAGAGCGCATAGACTTCCTGAAGCAGAAAGTGTATGCATGGGCAAGCCGTATTCGTAGGTATAAGCGGCGAGTGGACCGATACACTCAGAATCGCACCTTCCAGAGTGATGAAAGGTGGGTTTATAGGGCTTGGGAGCGACCGATCCAAGGTGTGGCTGACACGCATCTGCCGGATAATGACGCCATGTGTTCTTTTTGGCGCAGTATCTGGTCGGTGCCTGTCAGTCACACTGAAGGGGATTGGGCTCGAGAAGTCGAGCGAGCCTGCAATCCAATACCAGAAATGGGGGCAATTACCATCTGCCCCCAAGACGTAGCTCGTGCAGTCCGTCCATTGCCCAATTGGAAGTCTCCAGGGCCGGACGGGTTGCACAACTTCTGGATCAAATTGTTCATTAGATCGCATGCTCGCTTGGCGGCTCAGTACCAGACTGCTTTGGAGTCTGGTTCGCTACCCCAGTTCCTAACAACAGGAATTACCCACCTGCTCCACAAATCAGGAAGTACCGCGGAATCCAAAAATTATAGACCGATCACGTGTTTGCCGACGGTCTATAAAGTTCTTACATGCATTTTGAGAGCTAAAATTTACAATCATATTGACACCAACTCCATCATGTCTGTCTCTCAAAATGGATGTAGGAACGGGTCTCGCGGTACTAAGGAGCTGCTCCTCATTGATATGGCCATTAGCCAACAGGTTCGTCGTTCCCGAAAGGATCTGTCGACATGTTGGATAGATTATAAGAAGGCCTATGACTCGGTGCCACATACATGGCTCAAGAGGGTGCTGGAGTTGTATAAAGTTGATGCAACTCTGCGCACCTTCCTGATTTCATGTATGGGGCAGTGGAGGACGGTCCTTCGCTATCCAGGATGTCGAAATATCCAAAGGAACAGCGAACCGATAAGGATCGAGCGAGGCATATTTCAGGGTGATAGTTTGAGTCCGCTTTGGTTCTGCTTAGCCTTGAACCCTCTGAGCACACTGCTTGAGGATTCAGGTATAGGCTATCGGTTGAGGAGAGGTGGTCAGGTTATATCTCACCTCCTTTACATGGATGACCTTAAACTCTTTGCGCCCAACAATTCTCAACTGATGGAGTTACTGAAGGTAACTGAAACCTTCAGTAGCGCCATCAGGATGGAATTTGGTGTGGACAAATGTGCGGTCATGCATGTAAAGCTAGGGAAGATTGTGGAATCCGCGGGAACCCAACTTTCGGATTCCATAAACCTCCGAGCCCTCTCCGCAACCGAAACCTATAAGTATTTGGGTATGTCGGAAGCGTTGGGTATCAATGTTACTGACATGAAGCAATCGCTGAAGGAGCGCTTCTTTGGCCGCCTGAAGAAAGTATTTAATAGTCTTCTATCAGGTGGAAACAAGGTGCGCGCCTTTAACGGTTGGGTCATGCCGGCTTTGATGTACTCTTTCGGCATACTCAAATGGACTCAAACCGAACTCGACGCCCTGGATAGGAGAGTCCGGACGCTGCCGACTGCATATCGAATGCATCACCCACGGTCATCGGTAATGAGGCTATATATCCCGCGAAAGTGTGGAGGTCGAGGTTTTTTAAACGCTAAGACTATCCACAATCGCGAGATATGCAGTCTCAGGGAATATTTCCTAGAAACCGACGTGGGGATGCATCGAGATGTGGTCGCGGTTGACAAAGGCCTCACCCCGCTCTCCTTGGCTAACGAGAACTGGCGCAAACCTGTAATACTTGACACTAATGAACGCATGGAAGTATGGCAGAGTAAGGAGCTCCACGGACGCTTTTTCCGGGCCCTACATGGATCCGATGTAGATCTACTAGCGTCCGTAGCCTGGCTGCGTTTTGGTGACCTCTTTGGAGAAACCGAAGGTTTTGTCTGTGCAATTATGGACGATGTTATGATGACGAACAATTACCGGAGATTTATTGTGAAAGACGGCACGGTTGACATCTGTCGGGCATGCCACCGTCCAGGAGAATCATTTAGGCACATAATCTCTGGGTGTTCTCGTCTAGCTAACGAAGAATACTTGCATAGACACAACCTAGTAGCCAGGATTATCCATCAGCAACTTGCTCTTAAATACAGCCTTGTGGATTCGGAAGTGCCGTACTACAGGTATGTGCCCGACCCAGTTCTCGAAAATGGAAATATCACATTGTACTGGGATCGATCCATCATCACTGACAGGATTATTGTCGCAAATAAGCCTGACATAGTAGTGGTGGATCGAGTAGAGCGGCGCACAATGATTGTTGACATAACGGTCCCACATGACGAGAACCTCGTGAAAGCTGAGAAAGATAAACAGATCAAGTATCTTGATTTAGCACACGAGGTTGTCGACATGTGGGATGTGGATTCAACGATCATTGTGCCGATAGTCATCACTGCCAATGGGTTGATAGCCAAGAGCCTCGACCAACATCTAAGGAGGCTCTCGTTAGGCAGCTGGGTCAAGGGCTTGATACAGAAAGTGGTACTTCTGGACACGGCTCGCATTTTCAGAAGGTTCCTCTCTCTGGAGCCCTGACCGCCGGTAGCTTGGACCCTGTTCCCGGTACCGGTGGGCTACTATTTTTTATATTTTTAAATGTTTTTTTATTTTTGTTTTTCTAATATTTAAAAATATAATCAATAAGTGAACATAATGAAATAAAGGAAATAATAATATAACATTAGATCTACTAGCGTCCGTAGCCTGGTTGCGTTTCGGTGACCTCTTTGGGGAAACCGAAGGTTTTGTCTGTGCAATTATGGACGAAGTTATGATGACGAACAACTACCGGAGATTTATTGTGAAAGACGGCACGGTTGCCATCTGTCGGGCATACCACCGTCCAGGAGAATCAATTAGGGACATAATTTCCGGGTGTTCTCGTCTAGGTAACGAAAAATAAATGCATAGGCACAACCTAGTAGCCAGGATTTTCCACCAGCAACTTGCTCTGAAATACAGTGTTGTGGAATCAGAGGTGCCATACTACAGGTATGTGCCTGACTCAGTTTTCGAAAATGGAAATATCACATTGTACTTTTGTTGCAAATAAGCCTGATATAGTGGTGGTGGATCGAGTAGAGCGGCGCACAATGATTGTTGACATAACGGTCCCACATGACGAGAACCTCGTGAAAGCTGAGAAAAATATATGTGGGATGTGGATTCAGCGATCATTGTGCCGATAGTCGTCACTGCCAACGGCTTGATAGCCAAGAGCCTCGACCAACACCTAAGGAGGCTCTCGTTAGGCAGCTGGATCAAGGGCTTGATTCAGAAAGCGGTACTTCTGGACACGGCTCGCATTGTCAGGAGGTTCCTCTCTCTGGAGCCCTAACCGCCGGTAGCTTGGACCCTGTTCCCGATACCGGTGGGCTACTATTTTTTATACTTTTTGCTATTTTAATATTGAGAAATATAATTTATATGTTTATATAAGGTGTATCTATTCATACACGAAATATTTTAAGGGGTACACCTGTAGGTGGTAAAGAAGCTATAGAAGCAAAAAGATTTTTTTTATCTAAGTGTTTTTGAATTTTCGTAATTATTTAATTTTAAAACTACTTGAGACGTTTTGCATAAAACCTTTACTCCAATGGCCCGCCTGACGCTGCGAGGGCGATGCCCGGACGGCACGAGCATGGCCGTGGTGTCTCGGGCCTTAAAAAATAAGAAGGAGCCAGTATTTCTTATGTGCGTCAAATAATTCATAAATATTAAATTAAAAAAAAAACCCTCAGAATTTTTTTTTTCGTTGCTATAGCTTCTTTACACCTACAGGTGTACCTTTTAAAATATTTCGTGTATGAATAGATACACCTTATATAGTGAAATAAAGGAATATAACATTTATTTCGGGTTACAATGACCCATAGACATATACTTTACTAACTAACATACATATGTATTATACAAAACTTGTGTTAGTAATTGTACCTTAAACTATGTTAGTTGCACTTCACTTAACTAGTTTGACCGTGAGCTGTCCTGCGGCACTTGTCCGCGGAAGCGACGGAACACCACGTCCTGTGGCCAAAAGTCTTCGTCCAAGACGACGGGCAGATAGCAATTTGGTACACGCACCACAAACGCCTTGAAATTGAGGTTGCGGTGTGATTCCAGTAACTGCACCCTCGACATGTACTTCGTCTTCTGGCGTACGTATTCTACAATGTCTTCCGCCTTAGTGGTGTAGTGTAGGCGGGAAATGTACACCGGAGTGTTCGGCTTAGCAACGTGCAAGCTGACAGCGGACTTCGCAGTTCGCAGACTTATGAGCCAATATCTTGGTTCCACCACGACACTCGATCAATCGGCCGAGTCTTTTCCTAACTATGTTGGGGATGGCTTCTACTCCAACAAAATGTAGCGAAATACCCGTGTTTTATATGAAGCGACTGTCTTACCTTCACAATTCAGATAATGATTATCACGACACCCCTTGAAAGACTTGTTATCAGATTTTTCTTCTTCTACCCGTACCGACTGCCAAAGATATTTTAATGACACTTGGAAACAAAGGCTTAACGTGCTTTCCGACACACGAAGGGATCTCGATATGGAATGAACGGTCAGCTCTTCACGAGCCGACCGCAGTCTACTCTTAGCTTAACCAAGGACAGACCAGTGCGACTGTTATCATGAAGCTACGAGTCTCTCCTCTCATCAGAACTACACTAACTTGTAAAGGTTGCTACTGAATCAATTGCAAAACTTTAACCTTTTCATTGTTATCCATTTCTTTCTTCTTTGGATACCGAAAGTCTTTGTTTGCTTGGGCTTCTTTATAAACTTTAGCAACACACGCATTATTTAACAAGCACCACAGCATTACATGACTACGTAGTACACAAATAAACACATAAAGAAAAGAAAATTTCCCAACTCCAATTGTGTTTCTCAACAAAGAAGTTTTGTCGAAGGCTTTCGAAATCACGCGCGTTCGAGTCGAGAAGCCTTATAAAAATCAACAAAATTTCGCTTGTATTAGAATAGTCCCACAAAGGAACTATATGTAGGCACATAAATTTAGAATATGTTGATGTTTTGGCAAAACTTAATCCTCGTCGAAATATCGCCTATGTGTCTTTTTATGCAGGCGTTGTCGCCAAAGGCGGCCAAAGAAACGCTGGCATCTAAGTCACTTGTAACAGTCAGTCTCGTGTAGTCAGTCGTAACTCGAGGCGTTATTGATAGATTGGCCTAAAAAGGCCACACAGAGAAGGGTAAAAACTTTTTTGTACCTATGTGAATTTATTTGTAGTTATTTGTCATTGCATGAAATGATGCTAAACTGTGTATATGTTGCAGGGTTTTTTAAAACATCAACAATGGACATGTAGGCCCTTAACTTCAGTCCACCACCTTGCTTTACCAGTATCATGGCCATTGTCACATTTCTGCATTATGTGCATATTTATAGGGAATGGCCTTTATAGCCATCGCCATGTATTATTTTTTGGTCTTACCCCATTCTTATGAACAGGGGAAGACCAAAGAAATGTTAGATGGACTATGTGAAAGATGATATGGTTAAAAAGGGGATGACTACCGAGATAACGATTAATAGAGAAGTATGGAAGAAAAAGACATGTTGCATAACCCCAAATAAATTGGAATAAGAGCAATAGAATGATGATGATACTCATTGAGAATCTTCTTGACATATAGAGAGACATTGATTTTATAACGTTTACCGATGTGCAATAAGGTCCACCATATTAAAATGAAATAAAACTACACTCAGACCTACAACAAGACAAATAACAAAATTTTGGCCTAAGCCTACAAAAAACATCGATTACTAAACTGCCCCCCTAGCCAAGTTACAACCGTTTCGTGTCGAATTCCGTTCTCCAATCGGTAACGCCACGATGTCAGCAATTGTAGAAAACGATACGTTGGTAGCCATGTTGACGCGGCTGAGTCGTCCGCTCGTTCTACAATGTCTTAAAAATACGACATTATAACAAAATATATATAGCGTTGAACATTGTAGAAACGATAACAATTCATTCATCATTTTGAACGATGTGAACTTGGCTACGAATTTTCTTCGTTTGTTTTAACCACGTGACAACGTTGAGATGATTTTATTCCATAGATTTGATTATTTTTCGACTAGCGTGAACGATTGCAGATTATCAACTTGGCTAGGGATGCTGAGCAGACTGTTTACGACGTACAAAATTTTCAACTCACGGAGTTTTTTTTTTTGTTGACTTGTTAGGCTTCAAGCGCCATGCTTGCTTAAGTTGGTGAGTTCCAAGAAATCTCTGTCACCACTCAAAAAACGTGACTTAACAACGCAATTTTTAACCGACTTCACAAAAAGGAGGAGGTTCTCAATTCGACTGTATTTTTTTTATGTATGTTACCTCAGAACTTTTGACTGGGTGTTTCGATTTTGATGATTCTTTTTTTATTTGAAAGCTGGTGCTTTCCGTGTGGCCCTATTTCAATTTGGTCTAATTCTGACAATGGAATCCATGAGAAAACCATATGTTACTAATATTATAAATGCGAAAGTTTGTATGTATGTATGTGTGGATGTTTGTAACTCTTTCACGCAAAAACTACTGAACGGATTTGGATAAAATTTGGAATACAGTTAGTCTATAACTTGGATTAACACAGGCTACTTTTTATCCCGGTATTACGTTCCCGCGGGACATTTTCCGACCTCCACGCGGGCGAAGCCGCTGGCAAAAGCTAGTAAGTCTTAAATTTGCAATAATTATGAGCGCGAGAAATGGACAAATAACTCAATATCACGACAACTGATTTCGATGATTCTTTTTTTAATGGATGCGTTATGCTTCGAGGATAGTCCTATAAACATTTTACTGACTTTGCTTTGGTAGTTTTTGGGTTAGCTTTGATAATACGAATTTAATCCACTTTGTTTATCGTGATGATATTCTAATAGTCCTGTCACTGCTATTCACCAGACCAGTAGTGGTATAGGAATTAGTGTGGGTTGATACCATAACTAAAAAGTTAAAAATAAAGACTTTTTTTCGGAAGTCGGTGCCAAAAAACTTAAATACAGATCTGAAGACACCGACTTCCGAAATTTCACAAGAAGTTAAAGAAGAAGAAGAAGAAGAAAAACAGAAGAAGAAGTTAGAAGAGAAGAAGAAGAAGAAAAAGAAGGAGTAGAAGTTGGGAGTGAAGTTATTTTTCACTTTGTATTGTTTTTAAGGAAGCCGGATGTTATTTTTTTTTTTTTTGGCCTGCAGACTGAACGTACTAATGCCCAAGTCAAGGTTCACACAGGTGTAAAAATATCGCGGTGTAATTAATGTTGTATGGCGTACTGAACTTTCAACTTTCGGTTTTGAACCGAGCATCAGTGTGCATCCCAGCATGTTGAAAAAACATACAGTTCGTTTTCCAACTCTAAGCATGAAGCAAATAAAGTTTCAGTATTTATTATTTGAAAGTCTTCTTAGGAATTATCATTCCAGACTGCTAACCAAATGCATTTCTCCGCTTTCGATAATATGCTTTTTTGCATTCAATATTTTTAAAAAGATAAAAAAAAAAAAATATGCTTTTTTTTGATAAAGATGTGGAAAGAAGAGTGAATGCGGGAAATAAAGTAAATGGTGCTTTACATGCGATTGTGACCAACCAGTTGATGTCCGATAAGGCCCGACTGGCTGTTCACAATAGTGTACTGGTGCCTACGCTTATGTGTGGAAGTGAATGTTGGGTGTGGCAAAAGAAGCATGAAAGTAGAATAAATGCTATGGAAATGCGTTCCTTGGGAAGCATGTGTGGTGTGACTATGAATGATGGGCTGAGGAATGATGTAAGAAGAGAACGGTGTGGTTTAAAAGAGGATGTAGTCACAATTTTTTTTAAAAGTATGCTTAGATGGTTTGGTCATGTTGAGAGGATGAATGAAGGACGGCTCACAAAAGGTATTTACAAGGCAGATGTGAGTGGAAACACCGAGAGGGGACACTTTATTGGTGATGTTCTTCAGAAAGGTCAGATGCGTAGTACTCGCAACCAGCGTGTGTACCTGTGACCAATTGTATGAACCTAAACGAGGCAAAAGGAGTGTGTAGATATCATAGCAGGTGTGCAGTCGTGGTTTTTGCCTACCCCCATGGGAAAAAAGGCGTGATTTTATGTATGTATGTATGTATTTTTATAACTTTTAAACGGATATCGGCAGACAAGCCCTTTAACATCAAGCCTTTTAGTCGTTCATCCTTTAAGTGCAAATTTGTCAGATTTATAGATCTAATCATTCGTACTAGTACGAAAATTCATTTAGAATTTTAAGACACAATAAAACTTTGTCACATCTTCTACCGATGGAGGTAGGCAGAAACTGCAGAACGCAACTGGCTACGATCCTTACAAACTTCTTTTGCCTCGTTTACGTTCATACTTCTGGTCATACACGCACGCCGGTTGCGAGTACTACGCACCTGACCTTTCTGAGAAACGTCGTCAATAAGGTCACTATAATGTTTTTCATGGGTGTTTCCACTCACATCTGCCTCACAAATACCTTTTGTTAGCCACTTTTTATTTTGTGGGTAGGAAATCATGAAATGACGTCTCCCGCTCTGGGCGGCGCGTTAAGGCGTGTCAGACTTACTGACTAAAACCCACCCGTGTCCCTTCAGCTGCCTATATGCCAGGGCCACGGTATCTCTACCTAGTTCTTAATGCTAAGAAAACGAAATGTATAAAGTTCGCCTTACCGAATGTTAGGAATCTGGGACCCAATGTCGTTTTAAATAATCAGGTGCTTGATACTGTACACTCAGCAGTTTTTCTGGGCATAACAGTAGACGCCAAACTTCAGTGGGGATCACATATATCAAGCCTAGCGGGAAGGCTCAGTTCGGCCGCCTACGCCGTAAGGAAAGTTAGACAGTACACGGACGTTGATACAGCTCGATTAGTCTATTTTAGTTATTTTCATAGCATAATGTCCTACGGCATTCTGCTGTGGGGCAAAGCCGCGGACATTTTAAATATTTTGTTCTTCAAAAACGAGCTGTTTGAGCGATTTACCAACTAGGTGCTAGAGTTTCTCTGAGAGATTTGTTTAGAGATATTGGTATTCTTACGGTGGCATCACAATTCATCTTCGCCACATATATTAGGCAAAATATACACTTGTACACTAAAAACTGTGGTATTCATAACATTAATACTAGAAATAAGGACAAACTACGTGCTCCCTTACACCGGTTTCATAAGGTTCATAATTCTTTTGTTGGTCTTGGTATTACCTTTTATAACAAGCTGCCCTCTGCTTTGCTAGATTTGCAGTTTAATGAGTTTAAAGCTAAAGTAAAATCCAACCTTTGTTCAAAGGCATACTATTCTATCAACGACTACTTAAACGATAAGAATAGTTGGTCGCTGTGATTAACTCAAGACAATGTTTATGTTCTTTCAATCCAGAATTAGCTTTCCTACTGACAGTTTATATGGGTAGTTCATATAATTGTTTTTTTATTTTATTATTTTTATTTTATTTAACTGATTTTGTTAATTAATTTTTATTTTCTTTTAATTTCACTTATTGTGGACATAATCTACTCATTACAATGATTTTAAATGAGTTGTATTGCAATATGTAGTTAGCTAGCGACCTCGTCAGCTGTTCATAATATTCTTGCCTGACCAACCGGCAGCAAGTTCGTCATGCTCTGTAGCAGCAGCGGTGAGGTTTGGTAAAAACCAAGGTGTTTGAAAGATTGTGGTGTTTTAAAGATTGTGTTGAGGATTCTTTGGAATTAAAACGATGCTTAAGGTTCAACGATCAGTTCTGTATTAGCCATCTTAAAATTTACAATATTCAAGGAGAGAGGGGTATGGGTACAATATTTGAATGAAAACCAATCATTGTCGAGAGATGCGTATGACGTATTTTGTAGTGTGGTTTTCGGCGTATAGATGTCGCTATTGGTCTTTCAAGTGTTTATGGACCAGTAGTTCGCAACATGCCCCCCGGCCTTGGAAGCAGTGGCTTTCAACGGTCTTCAGTCACTGCATCAGTGTTGATCATGTCCTGTAGTAGAGGACAAATCTTGGTGAATGCGCGCCTCACCACGCCCGATGACGTCTGTATATCCGCCACCCTGGATATACCATCCTTCCCTGGGATAGTGCAAAGGACACGTCCCAAATGCCAATTCAAGGCTGGGAGGTTATTGTCCTTTATAACCACTAAGGTGTTTGGTTTGAGCGCGTCCTTATTCGCCGTCCATTTCGTCCGCACCTGCAGCTCGGAGATGTACTCCTTCGCCCATCGGTTCCAGAAATGTTGGCGAAGTTGTTCTACCCTCTGGTATCGCTGGAGATGACTAGCAGGAACGTCACATAGGTCATCACCTGCTGGGGCAGTCAGTGGTCGGCCAATAAGGAAGTGACCAGGAGTGAGCGGGGAAAAGTCATGAGGATCGGGGGAAAGAGGAGACAAAGGTCGAGAATTTAATACGGCTTCTATTTGAGCCAATACTGTGCTGTACTCTTCGAACGTGAGGTGCGCGTTACCTATCACACGACGAAGATGGTATTTACTGGACTTTACTCCTGCTTCCCACAGACCACCAAAATGCGGAGAATAGGGGGGAATAAAATGAAATTTTATGTTTTGACTAGATGCGTATTCTAAAATATCATTACTACAGTTAGTTAAAAAGTTTGAAAATTCGTTCATCACGCCTACAAAATTACGACCATTGTCAGAGTAAATATCTGCAGGCTTACCACGGCGTGAAATAAATCTTTTTAATGTACATAAATATGCTTCACTGGAGAGGTCACTAACTAACTCCAGGTGTATGGCACGTGTCACGAAACAAACGAACAGACAAATGTAACCTTTGATAAGCCTAGCACCCCTACCTCTGCGGTTCAGAATGAGCACTGGCCCAGCGTAATCCACCCCACACCGAGCGAATGGCAGACTAGGTGTAACGCGCTCCCTAGGTAAGTTACCCATCATAGGACTAAGCGTCGTACCTCTAATGCGAGTACAGGTAACACACCTATTCACCACCTGGCGAGCTAAATTCCTACCACCGATAGGCCACCATAATTCGCGTAAATGAAAAAGTAATGCCTGTGGAGCAGCGTGGAGAAGCTGAATGTGCTCATGACGAAATAATAAAGTCGTAAAATAATGTTTATTATGAACTAAAATCGGATGTTTTTTACCGTAAATAAATTCATCAGCATTGACTGAACGACCATTAATTTGTGATCATCTAAAAACAAATTTAATTTAGACAAACAACCTTTACCTTTAATAGGCTCATTATTAGATAATGCCTTATATTCAAATGGATAAGATTCCATTTGACACAATCGAGCTAAAGTTTTATCTGCGCGGTCTAACTCGTCGACGCTAAGGGCGCCTGTACACTTATTATATTTGCATCGACAGTTATTAATAAAACGTAACATAAAGGCAGCCGCACGTCTCATACGTTTGAATTAAGAAAACCGATGGAATGGAAACAAAGGTGATTCACAAAGATCCTGAGCTATAACGGCAGTGACGCATGACTTGACCTCAGGTAACTCGCGATGTTTGAACGAGTCTGAACCTTTTTGATCGTCTATTGAAAATCTAGGATCGCGAAGAAATTCAGGACCCTCCCACCATAAGGTAGACGAAGAAAGTTCTTCCAGTCGAGCACCGCGTGACGCTAGATCGGCGGGATTCTCTCCACTCCTCACGTGGCGCCACGGGACGTCTAGTGTAAGATCATGAATCTCTGCGATCCTATTTTGCACGAATGGCTTAAGTTGGTTAAGCCTTTTTTTTTTTTTTTCAGGATGGGAAATCATCAAATGACTTCTCCCGCTCTGGGCGGAGCGGGACGGCGTGTCAGACTTTTACTGACTAAAACCCACCCGTTGGTTAGGCCTCATGTGCAGCCAGCCCAACACAATCGTGGAATCAGTCCAAAATACTACGCTATTAAACTTACACCGTAATGAGTTCCGTACCTTATCATATGAACGTGCACCTAATAAAGCTCCACAAAGTTCGAGACGTGGGATACTAAGAGGTTTTAACGGTGCGACCTTTGTTTTTGAAAATAATAATCTAACTGATACCGTCAAATCATTATTAACCGTGCGAATATAAACACACGCGCCGTACGCCGTCTGAGATGCATCGCTAAAAATGTGTAACTGAATATACATAGGCTGTGTACCTATAGCGTGGCGAGGTATTCGAACAGTGTTTAGCGCTTGCAATGAGATAACAAACCGGTTCCACACGCGCGCCGTGTCATCGGGAACGTTATCATCCCAACCTATTTTTAATAGCCATAATTGTTGTAATAGGACTTTGACAACAATTATAACAGGACTTAAAAAGCCGAGAGGATCAAAAATTTGCGAAACGTTTGATAAAATAGACCTCTTTGTAATAGGCTTGTTAGTTTCGATTTTAACACAAGAATTAAAATAAAAGTTGTCGCTTGCGTTATGCCAGCCTATTCCTAATGTTTTAGAACTAACATTTTCATCTAAACTTAAAGGTTTAAACTGACTCGATGACTGACGGTCATCATCGTGTTTAAAATTAAATATCCACTTCCTAAGTGGAAAACAACCCGACTGCAGCGTCTTCTGAGTTTTTTCGCATAGATCTAATAATTTAGTTTTATCATCTAAGCCTGTAATGTAGTCGTCGACATAAAAATCCTCATTTATAGTTTGCGCGACGTCAGGATCAGGAGATTCAGAGGCTAATTGTTTTAGGCACCTAACACTTAGAAAAGGCGCAGAGGCGGTTCCATACGTTACGGTGTTTAATTTAAACATACCTAACGGCTTAGAGGGGTGGTCGCGCCACAGAATCATTTGCAAGCTGCGCTGACTCTCATCCACTAGGCATTGCCGGTAAATCTTCTCCACGTCGGCGCACACGACGTACTTGTGCTGCCGAAAGCGGAGAAGAATAGCAATAAGATCACCCTGTATGGGAGGGCCAACTAGTTGCAAATCATTCAGTGACTTACCAGAGCTCGATGGTGCGCTTGCGTCAAACACCACGCGCAACTTGGTGGTGGTGCTGAGCTCGCGGAACACGCCATGATGCGGCATGAAATAGCACGGGGATTCATAGGAATCTACCTGTGTCATATGGCCTAAACTAAGGTACTCCTGCAAAAAATTGGAATATAGAATTTTATATTCAGGCGAACGCTGCAGACGTTTTTCTAGCGCAAGGAATCGACGTTCAGCTTGGGTATAAGAATCCCCCAAGGTATCAGGTGACTGATGGAGTGGAATGTGCACGCAGAATCTCTCCTCGCTATTGCGAGTTGTATTGCGAACATAGTGGTCTTCGCATGCACGTTCTTCCTCAGTCTGTGCGTCTCTGACCTTGGACGGTTCCTCAATCTCCCAGAACAATCGAAGTTGCGTATCTAGAGAATTAATAATATTGCAATGAATTGGTGTACCTTTGCGCGTATAATTAATTATAGGCCCGGACATAATCCAGCCTAGTTTGGTATTCTGTAGAAACGGCCCAATAGACAAACGAATCTTACCGTCTTCTAACAGATCCCAAAACCTATCTGCACCAATTAAAATATCAATATTTTTATAGTCTAGAAACTCGGGATCAGCCAACCGTATATTGTCTGGAATACAGACTTGCGCGCTTAGTTTACATACGGCAGGCATCGAAGCCGTGATCCTAGACAGCACATAACAATTAATGCGCGTAGTAAATGAATTATCGGCGCAGGATTTGAGAACGATATTACAAGCTTGCGAACAATGTACTACCGAATCACCTACGCCTCGAACTTCGTTTGTGGACTGTATCAACGATAATTTTAAGAGTTTACATAATGATTTAGAAACGAAACAACGCTGGCTTCCATTATCCAGGAGTGCCCGCGCTTTATGATATTTACCGTGTACATCTGCTACTTCCACGATAGCTGTTGACAACAACACGGGCTGCACACCTATAGACTTACTAGATTGCGCGTGCATGTGTGCCTTGTTTACCTGAATGGCCGCGGGGAGGTGCGCAGGCGCTTCACTCGCATTAGTACGCGACACCTCAGTGTTCGATGTGGAATGCAAAGCAACAGAACTATTAGCGTTATCGTTGTGCAGTAATGAGTTATGTTTTTTATTGCAGTGTCTACAAGGCCCAAACTTACAATTATTTATTGAGTGTCTCGAATGTAAACAATTCTCGCAAAGGTTGTGCTCGCGTACAAGTTTAAGTTTTGTGTCCAAGTCGCAATCGATAAACTCCTTACACGTATACAGTGGATGGTTCGCGTTGCATTTTACGCATGTTAACTTAGCGCGTTGTTTATTTGGTTTACTCGGCCCGCTAGAAACATTGCAGTGTGACATATTATGACCTTTTGAGTGTTGCCTTTTGTTGTCAGTGCTTGGAACTTCCTTGCTGTGTGAACGCTGCAATGCCTCCAGCATGTCTGCTTTGTTACGCAAAAAGTTAATTAAAATATCCAACGATAACCGTTCAGAATTATTATCGTTTGGGTTTGGGAACAATGTGCACTTATGAGACCCCCATTCTCTTTCAGTTATTTTATCTAACTTCGACACCATGATATTAATAATTAAACTATCCCAGTATTCTGTAGGCTCACCTAGGACTTTAAGAGCGCGTAAGTTTTTCAAAATAGAATCTATTAATTTTCTAATTGAAGAAAGCGACTCTTTCGATATAGCAGTTATATTTAACAAAGCTTTTATATGGTGATCAACTAAAAGTGCGCAATTATTATATCGGTTGAGCAACATGTCCCATGCAACCTGATAATTATCTGAAGAAAATTCAATGGAATGTATAACTAGTTTCGCGCTGTCTTTTAAGGAAGATTTGAGATAGTGATACTTTTGTATATTCGAAATATCTTTAGAATTATGAACCAGTGAGGTGAAGGTATCTCTAAATTCCAACCAGTGCTCATAGAAACCGTCAAATGTAGGCATGGAGATAGTGGGTAACTTTACAGAATGTATCTGACTGTTATTATGACCATGACATGACCTTGAGCAGTCAGCAACCTCATCAGTGTTTAGCATAAATTCAGCAAGTGATATTAAACTGTAATAACTATCTTCAAAATGTTCTCTATGATTTAATTGTTCGCTTAAATCACTATCAGAAACTCTTTCTTCTATTTTAGTTTGAATGTCGTTAAATTCAGAAAATAAAGTAGTACATTCTTGAATCCTTAACTTTAAATCAATGCGTTTTTGATTAGGAAAGTCATGATCACAATCTTTTATAGAATCTAAATAATTGTTAAATTTGGTAAGCCTGCCCTTAATAATACCACGCTTCCTAACTAAATCCCGAACTAACCCACTACTCTCTACACTTAGCAAATTAGGAGATTTGTCACGGGATTTAGCAGAGTCGATAGGCATTTTGGTGGTCAGTGAAAAGAGGAGTACTCACGGTTTGATAAATCGTCAGATCAATCACACACGGCACTGATGCTAGCACGTCACCAGGCTAGTGATTGACTGGGAATCCAATATTCCGAGATTACAATGCGCCAATTTCACGATTGCGTATATTATCTCCGATGAAACCTTGTGCGTTTTCTTCTCAACCCGTCACGTGCAACGGGTCACCGTCCAAAGGTCGCTCGGCGATCTTGTAGGTCTCAGTATCCCAATGTTCGGTTCGAAGGTCCAAAATGTAGCAGCAGCGGTGAGGTTTGGTGAAAACCAAGGTGTTTGAAAGATTGTGGTGTTTTAAAGATTGTGTTGAGGATTCTTTGGAATTAAAACGATGCTTAAGGTTCAACGATCAGTTCTGTATTAGCCATCTTAAAATTTACAATATTCAAGGAGAGAGGGGTATGGGTACAATATTTGAATGAAAACCAATCATTGTCGAGAGATGCGTATGACGTATTTTGTAGTGTGGTTTTCGGCGTATAGATGTCGCTATTGGTCTTTCAAGTGTTTATGGACCAGTAGTTCGCAACAGCTCCCTTAGATGTCACTGCTTGCGGTAGCGTCGGGGGTCGGGTTACCACCTTCCCTCAAATATGGCGAGCGGGGTAATGGCTGACCTTTGCGTTATGCTCGTGAACGGGTGCTGCTTGTGGTGACTGGTCGACTTGCTCACCATGGTTTTTGTAATTGTTATTTGTATTAACTGTTATTTTATTTTACTCCGGATGTCCTTGTTTAACTATTGTAACTTCAACTTAGCTATATGCATCAATGTATGTATATGTATTATTTTGCATCGTTGAATATGTAAGCGGGCACGCCCTTTATGCCTGGAGGCTTTATTTAAGTTTCACGTTCTGTTTACGATTTTGTTTTATTATTTATTTCAGCTTGAGTTTAGTTTTCAATGTTTTGTTCGTATATTGGCGTGTGCTAGCTGACATATGGCGAATAATGTATGTTTTGTTTTATAATATTAATTACTTACACGATATTGTATAGTATAGAATCAAGTTCTTCTAACTTAACAGACAGCTGTGCTGCTGGGGAGTTTGTTCCGCCACTTCTTCTTCCCAGCTAAAGCACTAGGAAGTGTCAAAGGGCGGGCGTTTTGGGGTTTTGACTCTCAGCCTAGTTTGAATAAATGACTTTTGATTTTGATTTCTTTCGAACAAATCTCGTGACTCTGGCAGGTTGTTAGCCATCCTGCATTCGTAATCTCAACATGACCAAAGCATCTCAAAATTCTCTTTATTTTTTTTTTTATCACCACATTTTAGCATCACTTTTCACATTTCAGCCGCATCATTACCTTATCACATGATCTCAGCTTACCATTCATAGTCACGCGACTCATGATTTGCAAGGAACTTCCAAAGGATTTCCTTAGCAATTATTTTAAAACACAGTGTTGTACTGCAGTGAGAAATTTACTACATAGACCAGCTGGAAATTGTGACCATCATCATATTTATGTGCTTAGTCTTTTCCCAACTATAATAGGGTTGGCTTTAATTTTGAACTTTATTTTAATAATAGAAATAAACACTGTGGGAGAATTGGAACGGTTTGCCTATTATGGTTAATGAGATACAAATGGACGGACAGCGAAGCCTTAATAATAGGGTTTCCTTGGGTCACTTTGGGTACTGAACCCTGGAAACTGACTGAGTGCGAGTCTAATGAATCAATTAAGGGTTCTATGACACGAAAATTACTCTAAATTTCTTTTTATTACTTGCCATGTTATCGGCCATTTTAAGAGGTATACCAACCAGCAACCTGTTATGTAAATCGGTAACTACAATTGAAAGGCTGTAGCCGTGTGAGAAAGAAAGACAGACTGACGGACGACGTCACATAAACCTTTGTTTTTTGTAATGGGCTGAAAGTCCTCATGGATATCCATCGCTCGCGGACGGAGGGGTCTGTCAGACTTCTACTGACTAAAACCACCCCTTGTTCCCTAACACACTTGCCATGCTAGCCCGCCCCTGCAGGCCCCATCTGGTCAAAAGAGGGGAGTGAGGTGTTTTTCTTCGGTGTTTCCACTCACATCTGCCTCACAAGTACCTTTTGTTAGCCAACCTTCATTCAACCAGGCGACGTCTTAGAGGGGCGCGCGTGGAAAATTAAGCGCCACCACCTTGGGCACCCCATATAAACCTTTTTTTTATCTCGAGGTGGAAATCCTCATAGAAGTCCTCCGCCCTGGGGTGGGTAGAGGTGTCTATCAGGCTCTTACTAACTAAAACCACCCCAGTGTTCCGCCCCACACTTACGTCAGGGACCACGGAATCTAATGCGTCTACCGCGATCCCCTAACTTGAGGAGGCCCGCAGAGGTGGGCCTCCTCAAGTTAGGGGAGAGTGAGGTGTTAAACTCCCGTACATCACAGAGAGATGCGTGTGGAACACTACGCGCTGTCATCTCGGTCCTAAGGAATAGGAGGCGGATCCGGGGACTGGAATTCATTCAGGGGGCTGGAAGACGGCGTTGTTCGCCCACCGCCGACGTGCTTGCTTACTCTGCGAGCTATGTCGATTACTCCGGTTATTTTCCGGATAATTTCATTTATGCTTAACATAACGAATAGAATAATGGAAACAAAATCATTTTTGCATAGCTCTTTTGAATTGCATGTTTATTTATTTCTTGCAACAAATGGTAGGTACTATAGAGGCAGAGTTTTAATATTTGCTGTTTTAAAAAAGAAATATACCTCCATGTGGATGTCACCATATTTGTACGTGAGTTATTTTATTTATATGAGATATTTTTTAAATAAAAACAATAATAAACCAATTTCTTTGAGAGAGAGAATAACAAATCAATATAGTATCGTACTTTTCAGAACACTTCAGTTTATTTTTAACTGACAGTCACGAGACTCCACTTTCTTAAGTGAAGTGTTTTTCATGGGATTTACTTATCAGTACTCAACAAAGATTGGAACTTGGCAAATATTCTTAACAAATGGAAGAATACCATCCATTAAGTGTAGCTTATATCTTTCGAGAAGATGACTAAGCGTATACAAAACCCTTGTTTTCGTTAAGACGTTGATAAAGTATGGGGATTTAAATTGATAGCATAAACAGTGATACTTAATCATGAAGATACATGATAAATCTGTTCGATTCATTTGTTATATGTAGATTTGTTTCGAGCAATGCTTTTAAGACTTGGCAAGCTTCTATTTTCTTTAACTTCAAAAAGAGCTGTTTGAAATTCTTTCCAGTAATTTCGCAAGGCAATAAAAATGAAATCGATGAATCCAACTTACCGACCGAAACTATTTCATCGTTATAACATCGTAAAATATTATTCGTCGAACTTTGAAACTTGAACTTTTTGTTAAGTACTAGTGATGCACCGGATATCCGTATCCGTATCCGCGGATATATGAGGGCGAAGAAAATCCATATCCGTATCCATTACTTTTTTGGCGGATCTTCATGAATTTATTGCAACTTTATTTTCAAAATATAGATGAAATTCTATACATAAGTAAGTGATTAGCAATTAAAAACTATCAAGTTCTATTTAGATTATTTAATATTCCTCAAAATCAAATATTTAGTGACTAAACTGTAAACAGAACAAAAGAAAGACCCATGCAATGCTAGTTGAAACATGTCTTGTAAAACAAAGCGTCAAGTGGCGTCAACTGGCGTCAACTATCATTTCAAGTCCACGCGCATCGACACCGATTAAGTAAGAAAGTTAAAATCCGTGTCCATATCCGTATTCGCGGATCTTGACACCAAATATCCGCTTTCGGATACGTATCCGCGGATATACATTTTTAACGATCCGTCACATCACTAAGTACTAATATCGAGTGCAGCATTTCCCTCGAGAGATTCTGAAAATCGAGTTCTCGAGTAGTTAAAAGCACAGTTGTAGGAAATGGTTGAGCACCAAGCTTTAGAACTAAATGTGCTCATGAAAAGAGCTTTAACATCGTAAATGTATGGAAAAGTTCACGTCGTAGTTTTAATCCATTAAACCGTTTGAAGGTAGAAGTAGATTTTAATTTTGCGTTTTCTGAAAATATTTGATGAAATTCTGTTACAGAAAGTTAAATTGATGTATTATGTTTGCATTCCGATGCATATGGTAGGAGTTATGTTTAAATAATAATCATTCGGAACAGAAATTAATAGATTTCAACCTTACTAATAAATATAAGAATACTAGCTTTTGCCAGCAGCTTTACCTCCGTTTTATGTAAACTTTCCTCTTGAATCACTCTGTCTATTAAGGAAACCACGTTAAAATCCCTGATCCGAAAAGCGACTTAGTAATAGATTATGTAAAGAAGAATAATTTGAAATAATAATATGGTAACTCAATGACACTTATGATCAGATTTTGAACATATATGTGTCTGAACCTGATATAAAATATCTGTATTTTAGATATCAGTGCTCTTCACCTGTTGTAGTGTTATCAATATTTCCAGAAGAAAACATAGGCGTACCTTAACAAAAATCTTAAATTTATTACAAATTTTATTCTATTTGAGAAAAAAAAAACGATATACATAACATTTATGAGTCATCATCATCTGCCTAGCCTTTTCCCAACCATGTTGGAGTCGGCTTCCAGTCTAACCGGATGCAGCTGAGTACCAGTATTTTACACGGAGCGACTACCTACCTGACCTCCACAACCCAGTTACTGCGTAATACGATACCCCTTGGTAAGACTGGTTGTCAGACTTTTGGGCTTCTGACGACCCGTAACGACTGTCTAAGATCTACGAAAGACAGCCGGGACCAACGGCTTAGCGTGCTTTCCGAGGCACGGAAGTTATGAGTAAGTTACATAAAACAAAATCATTGTAATAACCACAACATTTTCCATCTATATATATAAAATTCAAAGTCCTGAGTGACTGACTGACTGACTGACTGACTGACTGATATATCAACGCACAGCCTAAACCGCTGGACCTAGAGGCATGAAATTTGGAGGGTGTGTTCTTTGTAAGGAGTAGGTATCCACTAAGAAAGGATTTTTCGAAATTCCGCCCCTAAGAGGGTGAAATGGGGGGTTGAAATTTCTATGAAACTTTTTATTCTCTGGGTCGATTGACACAAAAATTAGTATACATACTCTTCAATTATAATTATGCGACACATGTATCACAATTTTTCCAAAATCATCCCTTTACTGCGTCAGATACGGCTTCGAAAATCTTACGTGGAATGGTAGACGTGCACATGGCGTACGGGGCAGCCCGGGAAGCGCATTGTCGTCACCGGTGTTCAGTCTCAACCAAGGTATCAAGAAGTATCAAATATGTAACTGATATTAATATGAACTAACTAACTTTTGTCCGCGACTTCGTCCGCGTAAATGTCGGTTATCGTGGGCGGAGACGATATCTCGGAATAAAAATAGGCCTATGTCCTTTCTTGGGGTTCAAACTTACTCCGTACCGAATTTTATCTTTCGCAACTTTTTTTCCATAAAAATATCTTATGTTACTTCTAATACTTCTAAGAATGTGTGTACAAAGTTTCATGATGATCGGTTAAGTAGTTTTTGCGTGAATGCGTAACAAACAAAATTAATATGTATTAGTAGGGATATTTGCAAATTATAACAGCCGCACGGGTCGATCGTTCAGGTTAAGCTACGCTTGCCGCGGTTAGTCCGTGGATGGGTGACCATCTTTACATAATAAGACCATTCTGTCCCTCGGAAAGCATGTTAAGCCGTTGATTCCGGCTGTCTTTCGTAGATTTTAGACCGTCGTTACGGGTCGCCGGAAGCCCGAAATTCTGACAACCAGTCTTACCAAGGGGTATCGTTTTACCCAGTTACTGGGTTGTGGAAGTCAGGGAGGAAGTCGCTCCATGTAAAATACTGGTACTCAGCTGCATCCGGCAAGACTGGAAACCGAACCCCAACATAGTTGGGAAAAGGCTAGGCAGATGATGATGAAGTACGTACGTGTAAAAAACGCGTTTGTTTCTGTGTTAGATAAAATTGAATAAACTACACTAACTATTCTTTAATAGATAGGTACCTAAACGTTCAAAAGTGCCTTTTAGGGCCTATTTGAAATAAATGCTTTGACTTTGACTTTGACCTATGCTGCTTTATAAGTAAAAACGGATTGGGCACATATTTACTATAATATTTTACGCACTAACATATAAATCTGTACGTTCAGTGAGCAATAGTGCGATTTGGTTTATGCATTAAAGTAAAACATAATGACCAAGCCACAATCATCAATTAAATTATTTTGAGATCGTTCGAAGGAGTTGAAAATAATTATAAATCAGTGGACTCGAGTGATAAACAATGATGACGCCATACATTACCTGGTTTAGTTTCTTAACACATTGAAGCCTCTCGGTGTCTCAACTCACAAATGTAGGTATAAAAATTTTGAATTGGCACCCAGTTATGTTGCTGCGTAATTTAAACCCGCCAAAATTATGCAATGACACCAGGTTGTGAGTGAAAATATTGCAAGGAAATGTTATCGAGGCAACTACACTGACACGTTGTTTCTGAGAGGAGTCTTTGGATTCCTCTAACGCCGTCGAACTACTCCTTCGACTTCAAAAGAGTACAGTTTCCCCTCAAAATCTACTTTGACAAGACCATAAATAAATCTTAAGTCAAAACACTTCATTTAACAGGGGTAGACTTAAGGAAGAACTGATTTTCACACGGTTAGTTTACGTGGCCTTGCTCAAGAGTAAGCTCACGGGGCAGCTTGGTGATTCTAGAACCTGAAGTAAGAACAAAAAATATTGTTTATAAAGAAATTCTGCGGTAGGCACAGTATTTCATAGTAAACAATATTAATTGTTAATTATCCACTTCTGATTGTCTCTTAAATAAATCTTTTCACATACGCTTTGAGTTTTATTAAAACTATACTTCTCTCATCCCAGAGATTAGTTTAGTTTTACGGAGAACTTCGTCCTATTTGCTTTGTTTGGGATATTGTCAGTTCGTATACTATTGAGAGGCAGTGAGAGCGCGTATGTTTGTTTCTAAAAAAAAGAGTCATTTGTTTCTTGTAGGCCAAGCGGGTAAAGCCACAGGCAGAAGCTATTCAAAATAAACTAATGAAATAATCACAGGCAAAAAAACATCTGTCCTAATTACATTACATGCATACGTGTCGAATTCATAAGGATGATACTATATTATATCCTAAGGAGCTCTTAAATTTATTCAACCCATCTGGTCTTTGTCTCACACACTTATCCTCAAAGTGGGTGCTCCAGTAATGCTACTACAAAATCTTAATCCGGCCAAGTTGAGCAATGGGATCAGGTTGTGTGTGAAAACCTCACATCAAAACGTGGTAGAGGCCACGCCATTGTATTTACTGACTGTGCTGTGACTGTGAATCGGTGTACTATTGTATATACCGCAGATACCACTAATACCGTCGGAGTAGCCATTCGAGTTTAAAAGGCCGCAGTCTCCTTATGGTATGTTTAGCAATGACGATTAATAAGTCTCGGGGACAGTCACTGTAAACAGCGGGATATGATCTTAGAGGGGACTGCTTCTCGCACGGCCAGTTTTACGTGGCCTGCTCGAGAGTGAGCTCTTCTAGCAGCCTGGTTGTATTAGCACCTGAGGGCAGAACCTCTAAAGTAGTATTTAAAGAGATACTTTAAGTATAGACTAAAACATAAATAGTCTTAAACCCCTGTGAACAGCAAGTTAAGTAAAATCTTCATTTGAATAATTTTGGTAACAATTTTTTTTTCGAAATTCCCAGGGAATAAAGAGAATTTATATTTTCGCTTTAAAGTTACCTTCAAATTTGTCATGCAAGTAGGTAATTTGCCGTTCCGTTATATATTTCCGTCACTATTGTTAGGTTTTAGGATTAATTATCCTACATAAATCATTTATCAATCCGAGCGCTGCTCCGTGGATAACACAAAGCAAGCAATGGAATAACACATTGTTTAGCGGGATTAACACATAGGATACTTTCAATCCCGGTAGTACGTTCCTGTGGGATATTTCGACATCCATGCGGGCGAAGCCGCGGGCAGAAGCTAGTATATTAATAAAAAAAAACTGGTATGAAAATAAATAATAATGCTATAATAAAGACTCATTGGTAAGCTACTACATCCCGCAACGTCTGAAGACTAAGGTCTTCAACCAGTGCGTCCTGCCCGTAATGACATATGGTGCCAAAACGTGGACACTGACAGTTGGGCTGGTCCACAAATTCAAGGTCACTCAGCGTGCTATGGAGCGGGCTATGTTCGGCGTTTCTTTGAAGGATAAAATCAGAAATGAAATTATCCGGAAAAGAACTGGAGTTACCGACATAGCTCGCAGAGTGAGCAAACTGAAATGGCAGTGGGCTGGCCATCTCTGTCGAAGGACCGATAGCTGATGGAGTAGACGAGTCCTGGAGTGGAGACCGCGTATCGGCAAGCGTAGCGTGAGACGCCCCCAAGCTAGGTGGACCAACGACTTAAAGAAAGTGGCTGGGGCAAACTGGATGTGGAAGGCGGAGGACAGGGTGTTGTGGCGCAATGTGGGAGAGGCCTATGTCCAGCAGTGGACTGCGATAGGCTGAGTTGATTGGTAAGCTACTTATTATTCACATTCAAGGAAACATTTTATGTCGTTACAAAAACTAGCGAACCCGTCAGCTATCAAAAGATTTATAGAAGTTGTTCAGTACATTAATAAATCGACTTCGAAAAGTAGTTTTATTGTATTGCTTTACCAAAAATCCCCGTATATTATCGCTAAATTAACATCGAAGCACGCGAACACAATAATACCGATAACGTTAAAACCAAATATGCAAATTCTGTCATCGTTATAAACCTGCAAAAAAAAATACACCCAACAACAGGAAAGGGTATCGTTCGAACAATTTATTCCCAATCACGTTCTACAGAGTTATTTTAACCTGGCTAGCTCAACTCCGCAGACGGGATGTCTATTGAAGTCTATATAGTTAGCTGCGCGTCCATAGTAACAATTAGACATTAACTCTGCCTTTATGCTTTATCATAGTAGTAGTAGTGCTTTTGTTTTTGTATTGACTGTAATTATGTATTTTAATTGATTGAATTTTGAAATTTATTTCCTACTCGCTGACCCAGCGAACTTCGTACCGCCTCGGAATCAATAAAAGCCATGTTAGGTGAGCTCCTACCAAGTTGTGCCAACCTGGTACTTCGAAGACATAAAGCGTTTCCTAGCTATCGCACACCCATGTTAGGTGAGCTTCTACCAAGTTATGACAACCTGGTACTTCGAAGACCTATTAATAAGAAACTTTTTTGGATGATTTTTTACACCTTGGGCCCGAAAAACCCAAATATCTTACGGACCCCTATTTTTTTAATAAAATATAGCCTATGTTACTTGCAGATAATGTAGCTTTCTAATGGTGAAAGAATTTTTAAACACGGTCGAGTGGTTTTTGAGTTTATCCATTACAAACAAACAAACAAACAAAAATACAAACAAAAATACAAACTTTTCATCTTTATAATATTAGTATAGACTATATAAAATTACTGATTCAAAACATGTTGACCCAGTAATTTTAAAATCGGTACCATCCATATGTACACATTTATGTTACACATGTTTAAATAAATAAATGCATCTTTATCTTTATAGTAGGGTTGTGATCAAACAAGCTATGTATATGTATATTCATCTGTTCCCTCGCAACTCCTTAAATTCTCGCCGTCTTTTCCGATGGTTATATATTAGATATTCCTTAAATAATTAGTTTTTCAATAAAAATCGAAGTAATATGAAATTTATTTTTGTCTGCATCGTGTAAGTAAGTAAGTTAATTTTATTTGTTGTTCGCAGCATCGAGTGTTCGCAGGTGCTGACATCTGAGCGTGAGGTCCTGAGTTTGGTTTCCTGGAGAAAAGTGTTATTGAGTTTTTGAACTTGGAGTTTCTCAGATTTGCCCGATTGATAGCACTAAGCCTCTCATTACATGGAACTTAACATAGCTGGCAAAATATGGGTGTGATAGGGACACTTCTGCCTAACCCCTTGAGAAATATAGGCGTGATGTTATGTATGAGTGTTAGGTACCAATTAATCTACGACATGGCTTAGTACATCTTGAAATCGTGTATAAATTATTTTGCATGCAATTCATTCAAGTTCTATATAGCTAAACATGTGGGCACTTTCAAAACCAGACTATAACAACTTTATACTACTTTACTTACTTTTCTTATGTTTAAAGTTCAGAAACGAGACGTGAAAACTTAAAAAAAAATATCAACCGACTTCCTTAAAAAAAAAAAGACGTGTGGCACTCGGGGACTGCCGCGGTAAAGCTATTGCATAGCATTTTGTATCAACTTATGCAATTATAATTATTTATTTATTTTATTTATGCAGTATTTCTTTTTCTTTGATATTAATAATTAATATCAAAGAAAAAGAAATACTGCAATATTTAAGTTGCACTTTTTGAGCGTGGTGACCGATAAGAAAACAATTTTTTTTCTTTTAAAAAACGTACACTAAGGAAAACTTATTTTTGGTGGTAAAATTTGGAACTAAAGCATAAAGGTTAGTACATATGATTGCCACCGCAAAATTTGATAAGTAAACTTTAGTGCCTAGTTTTGCCACCGCACAAAAGGACTAGTACTCCATGCCCACAATACTCTAAGGCCAACCAGGCCTGTTACCTAGTAACCGATGACAAATAACAAGACGATAAATATTTTTGGGGTTTTACCTAGCAACCGATGACAAATAATACAAACACTTTATACACAAATTTTACAAGTACAGCTATTCACTGTTGTACATAAATACCTATACACCTATATACTTTCTCATAAACAGCTGCTTATGTATTCGTCCGATTTCGGAGCAGCTCGTCTCGATTCGTGCGAGCTTCGTAGAGTCGTACAATACGGCTAGTTGCACGCACACAAACACCGTGTCGAAGACTGCCGAAAAGAAACGACGTTAGACAATGCACGGCCTTCAAGCCACACCTCCGTGCCCGTCGGAGTGGGGAGCGTGAGGTTTTTTTTCGTTACGGAATTTCTGGATTCGGTCCCCGCGCTCAAGGCCCTCGATAGAAGCTATGCAATAGCTTAAAACCAATTATTTTCTTTTCTTTTTAATATGAAATAATACAAGAATTATTCAGAACTTTAAAATATTTAATCAAATTGAAAGCCTCACAATGTAGTTAACGTAATTGCAACAGTAGTTGAAACAGGATTACTGTGAAGTAGCTAGACCTTGTTTTTTGCAACCTCCTCCTTTTTTGAAATCGGTTAAAATATCGCAGCAGGATTTTATCGCACACTGGATTTTCTACTCTCGATTTTGAACCGAGCATTCAAAATACAATAGAGCGCACAAGCACAAGAGTAGTACTGCCTCGAAGGAACACTTCAAACACACTTCAATTTTCTACTTTTGGCGCTAAGCGGTGTATTGACGACCCAGTGCCCGAACAAATCGCTCCGTGATTTTAACACGTTCGTGGTAACCTGGTCTTAATTTTGAAAGAAAAGAAAGAGAGAAAAATATTTGATTTGGGACACGCACAGGATATAAAAACAATGAGAAGAACATATTATACATTAAGCTACAAATAACAAAATATTACTGAACGATATAAAAACAAAAGAGTAAGACATGTGCGAGGCCAAAAAGGCTCCTATCTCAGCATAATGCTGCGATATTTGTAAAAAACAACTACCGCAGCGCTGGTATTCCGATAGGGCCGACTGTACACCCCACTCAATGTTTCTCCACGTGTAGAACCATCAAAATAACATTATACAACCCAATTAAAAACAAGTACCTACTTTTAACGTATGTTGTTCTTGCATTACTTTAAGTAAATGAGGAAAATGATTACAGTGGTGAAAAAAAAGTGAACTTCTGTTCAAGTTTACTTCCATTTGCTATTACCATTATATGTGTGCTGGTTATAGTCTTTTGAACAAATCTCGCGACCCTGGCAGGCATCGGTCCTTGTGGACCCCTTCAGTTGTTGCTGACATCTCTTTGAGACGCGCGTGGAACACTACGCACTGTCAACCCAAGCCTGATCCTTATCGGGCGGTGAGCAATGGGTAGCTCGCCGCCTGGTCTATGGTGGCCGGGAGTCCGCGATTGACTCACGACACCCTGGGCGTCTCCTGCGGCGGCAAGGGGCATGTGGGCGCAGAGACTGCCTCCACCTCCTACTTCGCGAGCATTACTGCTTTGTCGACGGAGGTGATGGCTTCCTATTCACTCTCGCTCCGTACCATGGCGTAAACCAGAGCCGATCGCCACGAGAACACGGCGGTGCTTCCAGACAGGGAACACCTCCACCGTGTCTTTCAAGCGATCCACGCAATGGAAATACCCGGGCGTTTCCTCCTGCCTTATTCAACAGCACGCTTCCGAAACAACCATGTCCGGTGACGACCTGCGTTAGGCGGAAGGTGAAGATGCCGTGGCGCCTCTCTAGCTATTCCTCAGAGATGGGACTTACCGCCGCAATTGTGGCGTGCCTAGCACTGGGTTGAGATCCCGCCGAAGCTCTGTCCGCCGTACCGCAATCTGTCGTGACAGCGAAGTTTCGCCCCGGTGTTTTGCCTCCTGGCGTCACACGCACATATTCGCGCATATGGACTAAGATAGATAGATAAATCGTTTATTTGGTGCACACAAAAGACATAACAACATACAAAGCACGATTAAATAATAATTTAACGTGATTATTATTTTGCTTAAGTAGGTACAAAGTGCCAATATACAACAAGATAAAAAAAGGAAAACAAAAAACTTTGACTTTGACTTTTGCCTCCAAATCCTATGACGTTTACTTTTACTCTGCAAGCTGCTTTTTTATATTCAAGAAAAAAATATTTTTACTGAGGGGCTTGTGTCTAAGTGATAATAGCTGCATGGATCGATTGATCTGGTTATGCTACGCTTGCCGCGGTTGGTCCGTGAAAGACCGTCTTTACATACCAAGACCCTTTGCCATGGAAGCACCTTAAGCCGTTGGTCCCGGCTGTCGTTTGACAGTCGTTCCGCTTCGCCAGAAGCCAGAAAGTCTCCCAACCAGCCTTATCAAGGGCTATCGTGCTACCCAGTTACTGGGTTGTGGAGATCAGATAGGCCGTCGATCCTTGTAAAATACTGATATTTAGCTGCATTCGGTTAGAATGGAAGCCGACGCCAACATAGTTGCGAAAAAACTCAGAATTGGGATCTTTTCTTACCATTTATGTTGGGACGGAACCCTTCTTCTACATCTCTCTCATCTCTCTTCTTCCCCACAATAATAATAAAATGTCGATATCATACGTAATGTCAAACACATTGATGACGCATTTGCGTGTGTTCTATTTCATTTTAATTTTGTCTGGTAGGGCGACCATGTTAAAGACGCCAATCGCGGAAATTGATCCTTTTCCTTTAGATCCATTCAAAAGGTGTCTTTTAACTTTTAGAGATGAGGCCACCCTTTACGTCACCCTGTCGTAAAATATTCTACTTTCATAAATATAACATCGTGAAAAAATCAATGATAGATTAGAATAAGTACTCTGTTTAAAATTTTATTATCATCATCATTTCAGCTGAAAGACGTCCACTGTTGGACATAGGTCGCGCCAAGCCACTACTTCAACCGGTTCTGAGCTTCCTGCAAAGTTTATAATATACATCATACAAATTACAAAAATTGAAAGAGATTGCCTCACTGGTCTTGTAGTGTAAGCGCTACTGCTAGGCACGAGGTCCTAGATTCCATTTCCGATTAGGCAGTGATATTGGGTTTATCAATCTGGAATTTCTCAGTGGCAACCCGAATTTGGATTTGTGCCCGGTTGATGGCAATAGGCTTGCCTCGTATTACATGGGACTTTAACATGACTGGTAAATTCCGGGTGTACTATAGGTACACCTCTGCCCAACCCTACGGGGAATCAAGGCGTGATGTTATGGCTATGTGTGCTATCAATGTAAATTCGCGCCAATTGCCAATCCAATATGGCCACCATCAACTGTCAAAGAGACCTTAGGGAAAATTCTCGTAATTTTGAGAACGTTCAATGTCTTAATCTGTCAAAAATACCTCGAGTTTCCATATATTTTTGGCATTACATTGTCACCGAGATGAGACTGCGACTAGATTTTGAATGTTATTAATTACGAGAATTTGCCTTCTGGTTCCTATTGAAGAAGCATTTACTACACAATATGTTGAGATTCACTTTTTACTATCATAATTACAAAGAATCTTTAAATAATAATTGCTAGCACTTCGCTCGCGACTTCGTCCGCGTAACTGAAAGGAACTTTGCAGTTTTTCGGGATAAATATAGCTTATGTTACTTGGTGATAATGTAGCTTCCTATAGGTGAAAGAATTTTTAAAATGGGTTCAGCACTTTTCAAGTTTATCCATTACAAACATACTTACGAAAAATCAAATCTTGCCTCTTTAAAATATTAGTTTCGACTATGCAGAATATTTAAATTAGATATAGCACAGAAATGTCGGCGTTTTACTTTCGTACATTACAATCATGGAAAGCAAGGATAGGTCACTAGTAATAAAATAAGGTTATCACAGTATAGATTATTATCCCCGTTATGATGAGACGTGTTTCACAATCTTCATTGCTAAATGATAAATGATTTTATT
Organism: Aporophyla lueneburgensis; assembly: GCA_932294355.1. Lineage (NCBI taxonomy): Eukaryota > Metazoa > Arthropoda > Insecta > Lepidoptera > Noctuidae > Aporophyla > Aporophyla lueneburgensis. The sequence continues at coordinate 23,973,700 of OW028753.1, forward strand.
TCTGTAAGTAGGTTTGTATAAAGACTTTTACATGTCAATGAATTTTTTTTAAAACGTGATGAGTTTGGCGTTTCCTAAATGACTACTCTGAGAAGAAAGGCCGAAACAAACTCAGAGGTCACAGTCTCTTTTAAAGTCCAGATATAACCTTGGTCACATCATGTGAAGACCATTTGTAGATTGGTGACTGAAATGGTATTTTAAGGAAAGAACCACACAGATTGTGTGGACCTGTCGAGTCATAAATAGAAGTCTTCGCAGGTTTGTTCAACAATGGTCCGAAAAATATACAAACCGCCAGGATATTAAATTAGTTTTACATAAAATGGATTGTCACTGTATTTCTGTACGTTTAACACGTTGTCATCGCCGTTCATTATGCACGGGTGCTCGCCAAGGATTCGTTAGCTTTACGTCACTACCCGTTTACAGAAGTGAAGCTATTTATTTTAATTCCTTTTTAAAGTGATTCCAATACAAAAGTGGAAGAAAAGAGATTTTAATATTTAATATTTATTTATTTAAAAAAAATGTTTTATTAGATTAGTTACATTAGAGTACAAATGAGTTAAGCATTTGTAGCCGAACTAGGCAAAACCTGTATTTCGGCTATCAGCGTCAATATCCTCGAATTACTTTACATTTATCGTAGCCATTAATATTTATTTTGACAAGATGATTAACAACAGTGTTATTTATTTAGATAAACGTAGACTCTAAAACCAATCAGCATTGTCAACGAAATAGGTGACTACAGACCTAATTCATTCGTACATACCTATTTTATTTGAGAAAAGTTTTGTGAACATAGGTCTGGGCTACTGGTTCCTATTGAAAAAGCACCGGTACCGTGTGGTGCCGGACGTAAAGAAAAACACCACCCCATTTCTTCCAGTGGGTGTCGTAAAAGGCGACTAAGGGACTTACTAGAGAATGGGCAGCAGCGTTCTTTATGCATTTAACCACCATACTGCGATCGCCAACCCGCCTGCCAAGCGTGGCGATTATGGCAAAGCCCCCCAAATTGGGGGAGGCCTGAGTCCAGCAGTGGACGTCTTACGGCTGAAATGATGAAGATATAATACTGGGTGTAAGGGACAGCCCTCCACAAACTGATGGAGTGGATTCAGTATTTCATACTAAGATGACCAGTACAAGAAATTATTTCAGGACCGTTATGGGAATCTAATAAACCTGATTTGTTTTATTTCCTCATACGCAATGCAACTCGGATCTATTCGGAAAGCCGCCTTTGTACAATCGCCGACGAAGAGTTCGATGAACTCTGTAGTTAGACAGGAAGTGAACAGCTGATTTTACGCGACGTTCGTTAGAGTATTGCAACATCCATTGCTGCTTTTTTGATCTTAGCCGTATTTTTTACATAAAAGGAGTGCTGTTTTCAGAGAATGTAATGTTACATTGAAATAAAACTGAAAAAGCTGAAAAAACGTCTAAAAAAATTTTTAAAAAATCCGGAGGAAAATTCCGGTAGAATATGATTCAAAATAAGGAGCTGAATGCACTCTGTCAGTTTGTGGAGGGTCCCTTACACCCCGTATTAAAAATTTGATAGTTTGTATGTTGATTGGAATGAAATTTTGAAAACAAATAGTTTAAAACCTGGATTAACACACAGGATACTGTTTATCCTGGAAATAGGTTCCCGTGGGATTATTTCCGACCACCACGCGGATGGAGCTATTGGCAAAAGCTGGTACCTACGGTAGAAGTCCAGAACTAGCTTTTACACAAATAAAATAAAGAAATATGTTCTAAGACATTAGTATATCTACTACAGTTGTTTGTAAAATTTAAAAATCCTTAAAAGTATCTAACGCAAATGCCATATAAACCTAACGCAACAGAAAAAAAACGTCATTTACTGATAAAAAAAGTTTTTCTGTTGCTCAAGTCTCGCAATACGTAGATCCGATTTCACCTTGTTTTCCATATTTTAAACCCGTTTGTAAACATGTTACATTTCATTATGATTTGACCATAAAAACAAAATTCTGTCGTCGCATTATGTTACTAATTTCACGTCATATACACACTACACGGGTGTCTACGGGAAACTAAACGGAAATCAGTTGTCGACCGCTATGATTGGCCAAGCAGCGATAACGTGACGGCTCGTCAGCCAATCAGAAGATAACAAAAGTATATGTCATGGACGCCATGACAGTGACACATCATAAAACGAACATACTATTCAAGTCAAAGAAGACATAAACCAGAAGCGAATCCATGTTATTACAGAACGTGCTCGTTCAAACATGGTTGAACTCAAAACTATAAATTTACAATACACTAGTCATTTATCACAATGTCTCCAGTTATTTGCACTAACCTCAATTCTCTAACATACCAACAATAGATTCAGATTTCACAAATCAGTCAAGGGTACGTTTGAGAACGGTCGTCTGAAGCTAAATATAGCGAAGACCAAGTACTTGGCCTGCAACACAGCAGATCCCACATCCATTCGCATATACGAAGACACGGTCGAGTGCACGGACCAGTTTAAGTACTTCGGATCTGAATTCCACGCGTCTGGTGAACAAATTTCTCACCATGGTGCCTCCGCCGGGCCACGGAAGAAAGGAAACAGCCAAAAGTGCTGGCTTGACGTCACAGCGGGTGATACGCATACCAACAGACTCACCATAAGGGATGCAGAACACTGTCTGAAATGCAGGGCTAAAAGCGGAAAAGCTGACTCCGAAAGTATGCAACCGGGGTAACGCAAAGATGATGCCGATAAAACAGTTAGATAGACAAATGCTTTATGTAAGTACCTTATATACTTCATGTACAATTAATAAAAAGCCGTTACTTTGACAGTACAAACAGATACTTCGAGATTTATTTCTAACTAGCTTCCGCCCGCGACTCCGTCCGCGCGGATGTCGGTCTTCGCTTGGATAGTTTATTTCTCCATTTTGAGTAACTCTGACAATGACATCTTATAAATATCTATTGGACCCAAATACGGCTAAGCCTATAATAATTAAGGAGATCCCTCTATTGAGCTACTGCTGTTGAGCTCGCGTTCTGTAGTAAGTATTTTTTTCATAGTAATTCCGACCTTGATAAGTATCATGTAGCAGTAAATTACTGACAGTGACGAAAAGTTTGCAATAATAAAAAAGTGATCGTGACAATGCGACAGAAAGTTAATTGAGAGCTTCAGCATACACAACATTGTTAGTGAGCTCGTCCGGAAAGAAAATAAAATACCAACCTAAATAAACCAATTTACGATGAAAATTTAAACTACGTACGTACTATAATATTTACAAAAGTATTTACAAATAACTGATCGGAACAGTAATCAAAAAGGTCGCGCTGAAAAGCACGGTTTAAAATTACACGCATACAATATTAATTCCACGGATGACCGCTCGCCACAGTGGACACGTCCGTTCGCATCAAAATTCAGAATTTAAATGCATAGCGCGGCGTTTTTTTTTTTTTAAATGTAGGACATCTCGTAGTTAATCTGAAAGATTCTTACTACTTAAACGGATTGTGGCCCGCCGAGTTTTAAAATCGCGCGGCGCGGAACGCGGCTCGTTATATAGGAGTCGGGAAGGCGTGGCCCACGTGTGCCGCAAACGGTTCAAGCCAAATCCGACTTTCGGCGCTACAGGTTACGGCGCTGAATCCACTGCGGGTAATGCAACGTGTGTTCGCGGTTCTACAGAACAACGTCTATGAATAAAACTGAAAAATAAGATTTTTTTTTCTACGTATTTTTCCAGGATAAAAAGTATCCCATTTTATGCCCAGGATAATAAGGTATAATTATACCAAGTTTCATCTAAATCGAACCGTTAGTTTTCACGTGATGCCTGCACATACAGACAGACAGACAGACAGACAGACAAACATTTTTTTAATCACATATTTGGGTTTGGTATCGATCCAGCAACACCCCCCGCTATTTATTTTTTCAATATTTTCAATGTACAGAATTGATCCTTCTACAGATTTATTATATGTATAGATATGTACAAATGTATAGACGTAGTAGCGCCGTCAAGTTTTGTAACGAAGCTATTTGAATCACTGAAAAGGTCGAATAAAAAACGTTAAAGTTTTTATTTTATATTGTTGTGACTATAGTCTACGAATAATACTTTGCGAGGTCCAATAATCCAATAAAAAAATAATTATCAAAATCAGACTACTCTGTATAAAGTTATGCGTGGTCATACATTACAATCAGTGAGTGAACAATCGGATCGATTTTTTTTCCAAATTTATATGGGACCACCTTCGAGGTATACCCTTTCCAATAAAAAAAAATACCACTGTCGGACTACTCTGTAAGAAGGTATGGGAGGTCATACATAAAAAAAAATATATACGCGTCGAATTGAGAACCTCCTCCGTTTTCTTCATTGGTTGAAAAGTGACATTATTTGGTGTCACTCTATCAGACCGACGCATCAATGGTGGCGGTCTTCTGATGACAGATGATAAGGAAGCCGCTGTCGTACCACATCGACGACGAACTGTTATATTCTGGCACAAACCTGATGTTACTGAACTTGCTACCTCTAATACGCTGACCACTTCTGGTAAGCGCCATCCTGCGTCGTTAAGTTTTTTTTTTTTCAATAATCTTTCTTGCACACTTGCATCATGTCACAATAAACATGTGTCATGACCCATTTGGAATTACTTTTGCAGTCCTGTCAACTCAATCCAGAATAGGATTTCAAACCTTACTTTTAGGAAATTATAGCTCGCAATAGCATAGCCATATATTTCCAGAGCAGTATGTAAGTTCTAGATCTTTGTAGCTAGTTTTATGACCACATCAAAGTATTAAAGTTATATGAGTTCTAAACAATAAGTATTCTCGCTAAGCAATCAACACAAACTCGTCGTCTGCACTTCAAATGACTTCAAGCGATTTGTTCTAGAACTTGAGAACTTAATCTAAGACTTCAACACACTTTCGTGTTTTCAAAAGATTTATGGGTGTACTAGCTTTTGCCAGTGGCTTCACCCGTGTAGAGTTTGGAAATTATCTCCCAGGAACGTGCTACCGGGATAAAAAAATCAAATGTTCTCATCCCGTTTATAATCTACCTGTTTGCCACATTTCATCCAAATATTTTCAGCCGGTTTTCCGGGATTGAATAACCAACAGATAAACAACTAAACATTCACATTTATAATAATAGGTGTAAAGGGTAAAAAAACAATTGAATTCGAAAATCGTATGTTGCACATTTTTTAAAAGAAACATTTTTAAAATTAATATGTAGGAATGTAGGAAGATCAATAGATGCTTAGAGTGTAGGACATCTGTGATAAACATTTGTGAAATTGTTACGTAAAAGGAAATTAAAACTTTTGATCACCTGCCGGGGTCGCGAGATTCCTGCCGGGTCGCGAGATTGTTCAAGCGAGATACCGTGAGCCCGGCACACGGGCAACTGATGGAACACGGGTGGGTCTTAGTCAGTAAAAGTCTGACACGCCCTCCCGCTCCGCCCAGAGCGGGAGAAGTCATTTGATGATTTCCCAACCAGAAAAAAAAAATAACTTTTGATCACAAAACAAGATGGCGGTGCGGTTTCCAATATTGGCCACGTGCCAAAAGAACCTCGAAAACCCGATTGGAAAAAAATAAGGCTGTCTAAAATTTTTGAAGTATATTTTCAAATGCCTCTGATATTCATCATCATCATTGTCCACTGCTGGACATAGGCCTCTCCAATTGCACGCCATTCAGCTCGATTCTCGGCAACTCTCATCCAGCTGCTACCAGCCACCCTGCGAAGACCGTCGCTCCACCTGGGCCTCAAGTCTGCTATTACAATAGTGTCAGAATGGTCTATCATTGATTTCATAATTGTTGATTTTGACAAGTTTAGTAATCTACTAATATAATGGCGTCATTATGACTTTCCAATGGTCAACCACTGACACTCCATTGAAGGAAATGGCTTAGAATGGTAATCTCGTACATAATGACAAATGAATGACTGACTTATGTGGTAATCTGCTCAAATTTTGGCAGTTCCTTTGATCAGTGACCTACCATTGGACCGTCATTGTGCAGACATTGCTTGTAATAGCTCGGTTGTCAAAAAGTGTTTGCTAGCTATCGTGTTTGTGGAATATTGAACGAGAAATGTATTCACTACGAGCAAATATTCTCGAGCTAGCCAACGCAGTGGATGCTAGAGAAAGAAGATGGGCGGAATGCAAAAGACGTCGTCGAGCCCGTCGCTTGACGAGAATGAATACAAACCCCTTTATTGATATTTCCGAAGCGGAATTTATAAAAACGTTTCGCCTTGGAAAGGACTCAGTAAGGGGGTTAATTGAAGAACTCATTCCCCTTATGGCCAGACCGCGTCGAAACGATAGCGTATCGGCAGAAATTAAGGTGAGAAAACTGAATAAATAATTAACAAACTAAACACCGGCCGCTAGAAATAAAAACAGATTAACGTCAGTAAGCAGTAATGTCACATTTGACTTTGACAGCTAAACAGATAAAATATTACTTATTGAGTTGTCTATTTTCACATTTATTCGCGTTACACATGTAAATGCAATGTTTTTGCTATTTACGAACTTCTTACTACTTCAGATTGTTTAAAACACTATTATATAATATGTAAATATATATATATAAATGAAATCTGGCATAATTAAATGTTCAAATTTAGTAGTAGTTTTTAGAAAATCATTTCTACTAACGGGTTTTATAATAATGGCAATACGACAATGTCATTGTACCACGATTCTATTACGAGACCACTGACCGACCAATGATCCACCATTATGATTTAGCAGATTACGGACTTTTAGCAAAATGACAATGGGATTGTGTTTGAATGATGAATTAATAAAAAATAGCAGACTTGAGGCCCAGGCCTCTGATATTATACTACACTATTTTCTTTGATGACATCTAGACACGCGGGAGCGTGTCAAGCCAAGTTCAAGTAACAGAACTGGCGAGCAGCACCGTGTGTAATATTACACGAACCATTTGGAGCCACTTTTGACCCCCTCATAACTCAAAAACTATTTCACATAAACGTGTCAAATTTGGCTCATATATTGAAACTTGCGAGATACATATGTGCTCCAAATTTCATAAACACATCTCAAACGGTTATTTAGATATTAACATCCAAAAATCGTCATTTTTATCACTGACTGACCTATAGATCAAAACTCTAACCCAGTTCCAGGTGACCTAGAAAGTTGAAATTTGGCATGCAGATAGGTAATTAGGTGAATACAAAGGAATAAATCAGAAACTGGTAATTTTTTTATAATTTTACTATAATTTTTCACTTAATTGATTCTATTAGGAACACTTGTAATAAAAACCATTTGGTATTAATTTTGTTATAAATAAGTACCTACTAATAATTTATGTACAAAAAGTAATGATATCCCACCCAAAACATAAATGTGAAATGAAAGCCAAGTTCAATATTATGATATATGCCTTAGTTGTTGACTTCAGGGACAAAAGAAGTGAGATCTAAATGGGTGCCAAGTTCAATGGTCAGTCCTGAAATTTATTTATAACTATCATTTCTTCTTATAACTTAGGATAATATATTGTAGCCTAAGGTCTGACTTGGCTAGTTTTCATATACGAATTATATTATAGCCTACGCAAGTTCTGAACCTGTTACTTGTCGGTTCTTATTTTATTATTCCTAAATTTTGGCTTGCTGGTAGAAACTAGCCATCGAACATAATAATTCGTATATGAGAACTAGCCAAGTCAGACCTTAGGCTACAATATATTATCCTAAGTTATAAGAAGAAATGATAGTTATAAATAAATTTCAGGACTGACCATTGAACTTGGCACCCATTTAGATCTCACTTCTTTTGTCCCTGAAGTCAACAACTAAGGCATATATCATAATATTGAACTTGGCTTTCATTTCACATTTATGTTTTGGGTGGGATATTTATTTCGTTAAGTATCAGTAAACTCAACTGCATACTAAGATACCAGTCAAGAACGAGTTGGACTCGCGCATCAAAGGTTCCGTACCATCCTATATAAATATTTAATAGTATTATATAATTTCACATATTATGGAACTGATGTAATTTTTGCTGATCATTTCTGAAAAAGTGTGCGAGATAGAAATAGAGATACCGTTTTATTTTTCCTGTAATCTTTAGATAAACTTGCAATGCAAACTCCACTGATAAGAGGAGAACGGTTATTTTTTTATACATCTTTCGTCGAGTCGAAAACTATTCGGCCTAAAAAAAGTTTTTTTTGAGAATGCGCAAATAACGCTCTTTCATACGATACCCCACATGCCCTAGTAACCCACTTCGATTTTTTAAGAACCCCGTTAGTCAACAGGAAAAAAAACCGGCCAAGTGCGAGTCGGACTCGCGCACCGAGGGTTCCGTACAAACCTGTAGGTATTTTCGGTTTAAAAATATATATTTTTTTTAATTTTTATATTTCAGTTGATTGAATGCAAGGTAAATTGCGGTTTACGATATATGACGTTTTAAAAAAAAACTACTCACTCGATCTCGTTCAAACCAATTTTCGTTGGTAGTTTTCATGGTAATGTACATCATATATTTTTTTTAGTTTTGTCATTCTCTTATTTTAGAAGTTACGGGGGGGGGGACACACATTTTACCACTTTGGAAGTGTCTCTCGCGCAAACTATTCAGTTTAGAAAAAAATGATAATAGAAACCTCATTACCATTTTTGAAGACCTATTCATAGATACCCCACACGTATGGGTTTGATGAAAAAAAAACATTTTTGAGTTTCAGTTCTATGTATGGGGAACCCCAAAATTTATTGTTTTTTTTCTATTTTAGTTTGAAAATCTTAATGCGGTTCACAGAATACACCTACTTACCAAGTTTCAACAGCATAGCTCTTATAGTTTCGGAATAAAATGGCTGTGACATACGGACGGACAGACGGACAGACAGACAGACATGACGAATCTATAAGGGTTCCGTTTTTTGCCATTTGGCAACGGAACCCTAAAAACTACAAATTTTTATTTCTTTGATATTTGCAAAATAATTCGTCTTCTAAAACTATTCCAAATTTCAAGCATTAGTAGTTCTTAAAATATCTAGCTGTGACAAAAAGATTGAGTCTCACTATAAGGTTTCCTTTTACCATTTTGGTACAGAATCCTAAAAACTAGCTTATTATCGTCCCGCTGCAGGGCAAAGGCCTCATCTTACACACAGATGGCATGAATATTAATCACCACACTTGCTCAAGACGGGTTCGCGAATTCATACTTATGTTAATGTTTACTATAAGTCTAGGTTTTCTTGTGATGAGAAAGTATAAGTTTTGAAAATAAAATTTAGAACAACGCCATCTATCACAAAACCTCTGTACTACGCACTGTCGTTTTAACTGATGGTTTTCGCTCTGTAGGGAGCGGTATCAACAAGTGGTTTGTCGAGTGTGCAAATATTGCGCCGATTATATAGGGAGGTCGCCATGTTACACCATTTTATTATTTTATGGCAGGACAATCCGTGTAATTAACGTTTTATACGGAAGATTATAGGCACTGATAACCGTGTAGAAAGCGAAGGATTTAGATTACAGCCATTATCTTTGGTAATTGTGCATGAATTCTCCTAATAGACAATACCTACAGAACTATAAGTAAACACAGTAGTTTCTTCAGTCTCTGGGTATCTTTCAAAAGGTAACAAAAAGTAGATGCAAAAGAATTCCTAAAAGGAGCAGAAGACATACAATTTTCTAGATTAACATATTGTCACGTTTGTTTTCCCTAAAAATTGTTTAACAGTAGATATAAACAGACAACAAGGGCTGTTTTAAACGCTAATGGAAAAACTAAGGTAGCCTAAAGAACAATTCTTTTCGAATATTTGCATTCATATCAGATACAAACCAATGAATGCACCCAATTATTTCATCAGCCGATCAGTCTGTAGGTAAATCAGCCAGTCCAGAAAATAGTAACGCCTTCACAACAAGATTTAACCTATTGTAGGAGCTGTATAAATCCCTCACAATGTTGTCGAACTATCTGAGAGCCTAGTTCTACCTGAGAACGCTAACTGTGGCTGCCCTGGAAATATCTAAATAGACTTCGGACCCAAATCGGACTGAACAAAGATAGTCACCACAGATGGAGGTTCACGGACGGCTGAGACCTCAAGTGCGTATGCGTCTCCTCTCTACAAACAATCTCACCTTCCAACCTGTGCCATATGCCCTGTCATCTGTGTATTTGATGATCTACTGACTGCGTCAGTGAGCGGAGTTCATGCAGGGTTCGTACGGAGGCCGTTGATACGCTAAGAAGAATCTGTATAAGTCTAATCGTGAAAATATAGGTGACGTAAGCTATCATTCCATCTGGTACTGAGGAATTACACTATTCACAGCTTTCGAATCAAACCAAATCAATTTATTTGCTATCAAGTGTTGGTAAAATTTCTGTCTTAACATAAATATTGAACAGATCCACAACTTCATAATCCAGAACTTGTACCCAACATTACTTCAGGTAATGTAGAACCGGTAGAATTGTTTAACATGTTCATTGACTTTTGTCTCCGGAGTGTGACGTTTCTGTTTGCACTATCCATTCGTTATTCTTTTAACCTTACTGTAATTGATATAATACTAGCTTTTGCCAGCGGCTTCGCCCGCGTGGAGGTCGGAAATTATCCCGCGGGAACATACTACCGGGATAAAAAGTAGCTTATGTCCTTTCTCAGGCTTTAAACTATCTGTGTACCAAATTTCATTTAAAACGGTTCAGTAGTTTTAGCAGGCAAGCGAGACAGAGAGACAGACAGATTTACAAAAAATTCCCACTTTGATGACAGATTTCGCAGGCTAACAAGCAGTAAGTTCCTACATTTATTTTTACTTATTAGTTGACTCGCACGTTCCTGAAATACGTATTAAGAAAGAGGAAGGAGGAGGGAAGACTAGCGCGATGCGACAGTTGCACGCGATTCGCCGATTTGAACAATTTCTATGAAAACGCGCGCGACACTTCACGCAGGGGCGACTTGTCGCGCCGTGAAACGGTCACTCCGCGTCGAGCAGCGTGACAATATAAGGGACATACATTTTGTGTCGCGTCGGTTCACAGTCGCAACGACCTCGTCGCAGCCGCGAATTCGCCGCAACGTTATACAAAATGTACCAAAAGCTGTTGCAATGCTCGTCGTGCGCGATACGTCGGTCGTGGTCGCGCCAGTATGAAACATGTTTCGTCACAATAAATCGCAGAACAGCCTCCGCGACACGTCACGTGACAAGTCGCACCTATTTATACGAGCCTTGGACTCATACTTGTTTTTGGAACCATCGATTCGCCCACAAGTAAATTATTTTCCTGCCGGACGCCTATTTAAAATATTATACGTATTATTTAAAAGTCACGAATTGTCAGTTTCTGGCGGGTTAATTCTTGCGTGTCGACTAATACGCCATTGTTACAACCCTTGGTTACAACACGTCTACGCTAAAGCCGATGGGAAGGAAGAGGGAGGAAGGATATCACGCGTAATCTATGCGATATATGTATGCCTTAATTACACGACTTAGTAAAGACGTGCGACTCTGACTACACGAAAAACGTAATCGATGTCGTGTTTATACCTTTCTAGTTGTTTTTTTTGTCTTACAAGGAGACCGCCAAGATTTTCCGCCTCCAATTTCAATGATTTTTGTATATGTTGTTATGTTTGAGTAACTGAGTAATTACCCAAAAGCTGCTATTATAAAGAGTCTCATGAGCCTTATAATCTCATATAATATAACGTATATATTTAATATCTATATTTATTTGCCATACAAAGGCTCTCGCTAGATAAGCCGGGGTAAAATGCCCCCATTGCAATCGGGCTATTTTTTTTTCTGAAATACTTTATACTGTGGACAATATCTCAGCCCAGTTTCAACTCTGAAATATCACGCGTTTTTAGTATTTTTTTTTTTTTTTGTTATACCAAGCTTTTATTTACTTCCCCTGTCCCGTTGTCTGTCTGTAATCAAATCTTGCAAGTTAAAGAGACAAAAATTTTTTTTTTTTAAGAATATTTCATTCTTTTAACTATAGTCTAATATTTTGAAAAAATCTTAAAAAAATATATATATTGTAGGTCAATGTTAGAGTAATACGTACAAAAAAAAAGCTAAGGTGTGCCATACGTCGTTGGCATAAAAAAAAAAATATATATAGTCGCATTTTTACCCATGACCAACATACTCGATTACCACGTGAATTTTCCTAGGAATACTAATTAGTGGTATCTTAAAACCCATAAGCACTTTTTTTAATATTGTTAAGTAGATTCGAAGAAAAATGGGTTTAAAAAAAATGTTACTCAAAAATGCGTGATATATCAGAGTTGAAACTGGGCTGAGTTATTGTCCACAGTATAAGGTATTTCAGAAAAAAAAATAGCCCAATTGCAATGGGGGCATTTTACCCCGGTTTATCTGGCAAGGGCTTTCTGGAGGTACATAATTATATGGTGGTGGTGGTATTGGTGGTATGGTTGGTTGGTATGGTGGTTATGGTGGTGGTAGTTGGTGGTATGGTGGTTGGTATGGTGGTACGGTGGTATTTTGGTATTTGTTACATAATTTTGCGGCCGGAAAACACTTTGTGGAAGACATTATAAAACTGCCTAGCATTTTCTCAATTGCAGCTAATACAGCTGAATATACATAACATAGATCGACTGTCTATTTGTCCTGTAATACCTGCAAAACAAGGTCTTTATTACCATGTTTTCTATTGTTTAATATTTTCGCATTATTTAACATTAAAGCTTTTTGTATTGTCTAATAAAACAAAGTCAGTGTTAATAAATTCAGATACAAACCTTATTGAAACAGTGACTTCATTAATCATGATTTCAGCCCTAATGTTCAGCTTGACAGCTGTCTTCATTTTATTTAATTTATGTAGGTAGATACAAAATTCAGTAATTGATCGTTTGATGTTCAGTTTCTTAAAATTTATTACAATAAACGAATTAATTTAAAAGTTTGATAATGAATTAGTACTGACTGGCCTGTTAGTCTAGTGGTTAGTGACCCTGACTGCCAAAACTGAGGTCGTGGTTTCGATTCCCACCCAGGACAAATCTTTGTTTGATGAGCACAATCATTTGTTCTGTGTCTGGGTGTAATTAATCTATGATATGTATGTATTTAGAAATATTTAAGTATGTTTATCAGTTGTCTAGTACCCATAACACAAGCTCTGCTTAGCTTAGGACTAGATGGCGCTGTGTGATAGTTGTGGAATATTATTATTATTATTATTCTGAACAAATTATAAATGCTCAGTTTTGAAATGTATTTGTTACGGCTAAAGGTGGGTGTGAACATAAACTTAAGATTAGCCGGCTAAACTCAGGTATATCTTCGAGAAGCAGCTAAAGTTCGATATCATGTTAGTTTGCGTCGTGATATTCCATCTTTAGCCGGCTAATGTGCACATTAACCGAAACGAAACGGCTACAAATGTATTCGATGGACGCGCCGGGCCGGTGGAGGGCTTGACGGGGCGGTGGGGAGACAATGCGCGCACACGTGGTAATGTTTTTGTTTAGTTTACAATTATTACAACTAAAATTTGACTGCGAGTGGATAATAAGACGATGGTTAAAACATTTCAGCGCCAGATTGTATGATTTGTCATTTTGCACTGGGTGAAATAGGTTAGGTTAGGTTAAAAATGTGACCAACCGCGTGCGAGCAGAGCGAGCGCAGCGAGCGGTGCCGCAGCAGCGGCCGGCGAGCGATACTTCCAAGTTGCTCGTGTAAAGAGATTGACATAGTAACTACCCACCACTTTGGAAATCATTCCAGCGCGCAGTATTAATAAACTGTAGGCGAGTCGTCCATTAGTTATTCCATACATAGTTGAAATATCAAATATCTTGCAAAAAATTATATCACTCGTTCGTTAGTGCAATTAATTTTAGTTTAAACAACATTAGCTCATCGAATGCCGTAATTTGACGAGTTAATGTTATACAAAAGAAAGACAATTGCTTATGTCGAACTGTGTTGAGTTAAACAGTAGTTGAGTCGACCAATATGCGTTATGAACATATGTGAATCAACCGTATTTATCTTGAAAATAGTTAGAACAAAATTAGGTATTATTATAATACGTTACCGTAATGAGAGTGATTATTTTTTAATAGTAGTTTTCGTGTCAAAATAGTAAACATTATTACATTGTTTCCTTTTTCATTTCCTTCTACATTTTTAGCCAAGGGCCTTCAGTTACACTTAAGTTTAGCCGGCTAAAGATAGAAGAAACTAACATTAACACCTCCTCGAAGATAAACTTAAGTTTAGCCGGCTAATCTTACGTTTATGTTCACACCCACCTTTAGCCGTAACATTTTTTTGTATTGTTTTTTATTTCAACAAAAAAAATCTTGTTTTATTTTTACCTGTCATACGTATATGCCGAGGTTTCCTATATTTGAAAGAGCACACGTAAAAAACCTTTTGTATTATTTTGATTTCTATTAAATCTGTGTGTATTACTCGTTGGAAATACCAAATATATAAAACAACTAGCTTCTGCCCGCGACTTCGCCCGCGTCGAATATTTGCTACCCTGATCTTTCCCGTCGCATCGCAGAATGCCAGATTTCGTCCATTTTTTTGTTGCTGCTCCGCTACTTTTGATCGTAGCGTGATTTTATATAGCTTATAACCTTCCTCAGTAAATAGGCTACCCGACTCAAAAATAATTATTCAATTTGAACCAGCAGGTCCTGAGATTAGCGCGTTCCACCCCCCATTTTAGGGAATTGGGGAGTTAGAAAGAAACAAAAAGTAGCCTGTGTCACTCTCCATCCCTTCAAATATCTCCACTTAAAAAATCACGTCAATTCATCGCTCCGTTTTGCCGTGAAAGACGGACAAACAGACATACACACTTTTCCATTTATAATATTAGTATGGACATTGTGTGCTACCTTTTTACCCTAAACCATTTATGGGTTCCATGTCAAAGGAATTTGAGTCTTAAAGACAAAACTTAGCATCCTCGGCTACGCAGCAATTTTCTGCAGCCATTAAGATACATTGAAAAAAATTTGCTAAAATGTCTTCTAAAAGCCAAAACATTCACGACATATTCTTTTCTCACTGAAATTCATGTGTGCGTAGTCCCAGCGGAAAAGTGTCGAATTTCTTAGTTTCAGTTTAGCAGATATTTAGTGTATGACGTCGTGTAATTGTGTATGGTAAATAAAAATTTGTGCATCCAACCATTGCGGAGATATTCGACAAAAACTGTTTCCGCTGGGAATACGTATTCCTAGCGGCACTTTATTTTCCCTATGGACGTACAAGAAAAAAAATACATACAATAATTAGTGTGTAATGAGAGGTAAATGTGTATGTTAAAATGAAATTTGTGTGTCTTATATTTGTCAAGATATTCAAGTTGCCACTGCGCTGACGTTTGACTATTTGATGAAAATCATATAAAACGGTTTAGCACAGAGTTGTAATTTTTTACGCAGGATGCTTTGAATTTGTGTGTAATGTGTGTGAAAACAGAATTTGAAAAAAACCTACCGTTCAGAAGATATATACGTAAAAGTAAAATAAGGTTATTTATTAGGTCCAAGTACTTAAAATAGGAACTCTAGAGCCTAACTCATCTCGTTTATTTATGTCTTGTAAGGGTCTACAATGTCCTGCCAAGTTTCATTCATGTGCTCTTAGTAATTAATGAGCAGTGGCATAATTTACTACGACTGGAACCCTATATTTTATGACATCCGATTGTAGGACGTTTTAAAGGAAAAGCAAAATGAAACTTATTCCAATATTTAGTGTATTAATGCAACTATTCACATGTAAAATTTCAGCTCATTACACTGAATGATTAAAGAGATACTAGTGATCGCCCATTGGTCGAAATTCGACCGTACTTCATTTGAATAGAAATACATTATTAAATGAAAAAAACATACATATAATAATAAATATAAAAAAATATGGTTATATTTGAGATTCAGTAACACTATAGACTTGGATATAAGTTCCTTGCTATAGACAAATAATATTAAAAACAAATATTCTCGATATGATCATAGATTTTAAAAATGAAATAGGTTCTATAATATATCTATAAAATTAATTTATTACCTATGGTTATACTTGACATTCAGTAATAGTTAGGGAGCTAGCGAGAAAAATTTCGAGTTATTTCGAGAATTAAAAACAATGAGAAGAACCACGGAAAAATAGTCTGCCAACATGTTGCCCCTGCATTGTCTATTGACAGTGCTCCAAAAATGTAAAAAAGGGTGTGCTATATTATGCGCACACGTGTACCTCTTGGACTGATGTTTGAATTCCTTATGAAAACCAAGAAAATCGATGAGGCAGACGTTCAGGCCTGTGATATTCCAAAGGCAGACCATTTGATTTTTTTTTTCAACCCGACGCTCGCGCCGAACCATGCAAGTATAAAATATCCCCATAGTTCCTTTCGTGGTGTCTCTCTTTTATTTGGGAATATGAGTGAGAACGGTATAACTCAGTTCCGACCTTTTCCGTATTGTGAAACTAAATGTATAGAGAGTATATCTATATACAGCCTCCCCTTTTATTTTGGACGCTTTGCCTCTCTCTCGCTCTCAGGCACTTTCACATGTCTTGGTTCAAAATCTACATATTTTACACAAATAAAACGTGATTAAAAAAAGTTAAAGACTGTTCCTATCCAGATCCTAATCATATTCAGATTACAATCAAGCATGCAATTATAAAAAAATACTTTCTAATTAAAGTTCCAAGCGCATTTCGTTTCTGGTTGGCATTGAGAAAAAATATGATTGCTTAGATTTCATCTCCAGAAGTGTAATCGTTACCGTGAGTTTAGAGGATAATATTAAACAAAATTATAAGAATAAAACTATAAAGAATAACAATAATCCCATGCAATACCTATCCGCTGTCCCTTGATTCCGTGAATTTCAAACAGTTATACA
This sequence comes from Aporophyla lueneburgensis, assembly GCA_932294355.1. Classification (NCBI taxonomy): domain Eukaryota; kingdom Metazoa; phylum Arthropoda; class Insecta; order Lepidoptera; family Noctuidae; genus Aporophyla; species Aporophyla lueneburgensis. The sequence goes on from OW028753.1 coordinate 23,990,753, forward strand.
GCTGAAAATCAGTGAGCAAAGAGTCTGCCACATGTTTTTTTTTTAGAATCCACAGAGTCATAGTGAATCGAATGGGCGCAATGAGAACCGCGTGCAAATGACTAAGTAGAGCTTTTTTATAACATTTTTATAACTCCGTCCCATGATAATGCAGAGTTCTGAATGTCTGCCTCTTCGATTTTCTTCGTTTCCATGATGATTGTGACCATGAACTCTAGAGGCATACATGTGCAAATAATTTAATACCCCGATTTTTTTTCAGTTTAGCAGATATTTAGTGTATGACGTCGTGTAATTGTGTATGGTAAATAAAAATTTGTGCATCCAACCATTGCGGAGATATTCGACAAAAACTGTTTCCGCTGGGAATACGTATTCCTAGCGGCACTTTATTTTCCCTATGGACGTACAAGAAAAAAAATACATACAATAATTAGTGTGTAATGAGAGGTAAATGTGTATGTTAAAATGAAATTTGTGTGTCTTATATTTGTCAAGATATTCAAGTTGCCACTGCGCTGACGTTTGACTATTTGATGAAAATCATATAAAACGGTTTAGCACAGAGTTGTAATTTTTTACGCAGGATGCTTTGAATTTGTGTGTAATGTGTGTGAAAACAGAATTTGAAAAAAACCTACCGTTCAGAAGATATATACGTAAAAGTAAAATAAGGTTATTTATTAGGTCCAAGTACTTAAAATAGGAACTCTAGAGCCTAACTCATCTCGTTTATTTATGTCTTGTAAGGGTCTACAATGTCCTGCCAAGTTTCATTCATGTGCTCTTAGTAATTAATGAGCAGTGGCATAATTTACTACGACTGGAACCCTATATTTTATGACATCCGATTGTAGGACGTTTTAAAGGAAAAGCAAAATGAAACTTATTCCAATATTTAGTGTATTAATGCAACTATTCACATGTAAAATTTCAGCTCATTACACTGAATGATTAAAGAGATACTAGTGATCGCCCATTGGTCGAAATTCGACCGTACTTCATTTGAATAGAAATACATTATTAAATGAAAAAAACATACATATAATAATAAATATAAAAAAATATGGTTATATTTGAGATTCAGTAACACTATAGACTTGGATATAAGTTCCTTGCTATAGACAAATAATATTAAAAACAAATATTCTCGATATGATCATAGATTTTAAAAATGAAATAGGTTCTATAATATATCTATAAAATTAATTTATTACCTATGGTTATACTTGACATTCAGTAATAGTTAGGGAGCTAGCGAGAAAAATTTCGAGTTATTTCGAGAATTAAAAACAATGAGAAGAACCACGGAAAAATAGTCTGCCAACATGTTGCCCCTGCATTGTCTATTGACAGTGCTCCAAAAATGTAAAAAAGGGTGTGCTATATTATGCGCACACGTGTACCTCTTGGACTGATGTTTGAATTCCTTATGAAAACCAAGAAAATCGATGAGGCAGACGTTCAGGCCTGTGATATTCCAAAGGCAGACCATTTGATTTTTTTTTTCAACCCGACGCTCGCGCCGAACCATGCAAGTATAAAATATCCCCATAGTTCCTTTCGTGGTGTCTCTCTTTTATTTGGGAATATGAGTGAGAACGGTATAACTCAGTTCCGACCTTTTCCGTATTGTGAAACTAAATGTATAGAGAGTATATCTATATACAGCCTCCCCTTTTATTTTGGACGCTTTGCCTCTCTCTCGCTCTCAGGCACTTTCACATGTCTTGGTTCAAAATCTACATATTTTACACAAATAAAACGTGATTAAAAAAAGTTAAAGACTGTTCCTATCCAGATCCTAATCATATTCAGATTACAATCAAGCATGCAATTATAAAAAAATACTTTCTAATTAAAGTTCCAAGCGCATTTCGTTTCTGGTTGGCATTGAGAAAAAATATGATTGCTTAGATTTCATCTCCAGAAGTGTAATCGTTACCGTGAGTTTAGAGGATAATATTAAACAAAATTATAAGAATAAAACTATAAAGAATAACAATAATCCCATGCAATACCTATCCGCTGTCCCTTGATTCCGTGAATTTCAAACAGTTATACAGCTGAAAATCAGTGAGCAAAGAGTCTGCCACATGTTTTTTTTTTAGAATCCACAGAGTCATAGTGAATCGAATGGGCGCAATGAGAACCGCGTGCAAATGACTAAGTAGAGCTTTTTTATAACATTTTTATAACTCCGTCCCATGATAATGCAGAGTTCTGAATGTCTGCCTCTTCGATTTTCTTCGTTTCCATGATGATTGTGACCATGAACTCTAGAGGCATACATGTGCAAATAATTTAATACCCCGATTTTTTTAAGCAATTTCAATCCGCTGTAACGCGAAAACGCAGCGACATAGGACCTTAATTTATTGGACCAAATCAATTCGTAATGATTTAAACTGCAATCCACCTCGACATGAAACGTGTGCAAATCATATACCGAAATGCTCGCCAGCTCCCTAACTAAGACTATAGACACAAGACTATAAACAAAAGAATATCTATGCATGTGTGTATTAAATACACGGTAATGAACAGTAGTGTGTGTAACGTGTTATTTATTGAAAATAATATATTTTTACGCATAATTTAAAAAAATATTAGCATTCGTCAATTCTTCTCTGCATAAACTATAAGTGTGCGAAATTTCATACTCCTCCGTCCCATTCTACGCTCGACGCTCGCCCTGGAAGGTCGTTACGCTGCCGCTCCGCTGCGCGTATCCCCTCCACCGCCCGCCGCTCGTTCGCCCGTCAGTTGTGCTCCGTGCGCCACGCTGCGTAGTCGCCCCGACTACTCTCCGCTATTTTGCGATTTAAATTTATTTAAATCGCAAAATTCGGAAATTCCTGTTTCTTTACGGATTCAGTCAAAACGTTCTGTCTTGTTTACAAGACAGTATTATTTCTTTACACAGAGTGTCTAAAAACGTGTGCTTGTGGCCCCTTCAGGGCAAAATCCACAGTTTCGTGGTCACTCGGTGGATACCTTAACGGTGCCAACGAAGCCGAGTGGGTGCAGACCCAACGCACCCGTCTATCCCTTTCAGGGCTAGACGAAAGTTGGACGGGTCCCGGATCGCTGGCCTTGGGGGCTTCCCTCGTCAGCCCCGGTGACAGTCTTCCCTCCACAGCCGCGTACTAGTGCCGCGGCTATATCTATACCCCCCGCACTAGACTGGTCGGGTACCTTCAGTACCCATCGCATGACCGGTTAGGAACCCGTTCGCACAATAAGATTGGCGACGGGAGTCACTCTTAGGGCTCACCAGGATCACCTCCCTGTCTATACCCGACAGGGAGTGTAACACTCACCCCCGGCATCCCACCGGGGATTAGGTTGTTAGGAATAGGGCTTTGGCGATAGGATCACTCTCATGAGTGATTAGGTCCCCCCTCCCCTCCGCCATGGAGAAACCAATGGAACCCATGGAGAGATTAGCGAAAATCGAGGCGCTCCTGGCTGAACTTGCGAGTCAGCTCAGCATTGAGCACTCGGAGGTCGGGGCTGTGGTCTCTGTTTTTCTTTTATTAATAAAGAAAAACAAGGATTTCGCTTCCGAATTCTCCGAGCTGTACAGAGCTGAGCAGCTCGCAATTCCAGCCAGCCCGGGCATCGCTGACTTCAGCGATGCTCTTGAGGCCCCAACCGCCACCGATGAACCGTGTCAAATGGACACAGAGGATGTACCCATCCCCACTCCTTCCGATTCTGCCGCGCTCGCTCCCCAGACGGACTCGCACTCCTCTTCGTCCTCGGACACAGAGGCGTACGAGCTCGTCTCCCACACAAAGGACAAAGGGAGCAAGCGCAAAAAGAATAAGGCGAGCAGCTCAGCCCCGGCCGCTAAAATCATAGCGGCTGAGGACTCCGCTCCTCCGTCTCGCGCCCCCACCCCGCAGGCGACCTCCGCCACCGCGAACCCCCCCCCCACCCCGCTACGCAGGCGACCCCCGCCACCGCGACCGCGTCCATCCCCTCCACGCCGCCGGCGACCGCCGCCAACGCGTCCCCCTCCCGCCCCTCGCCTTCAACCTCCGCAAAGGTTGCCGCGCCCCGCGCTAAAACCAGCGCCCCGTCCGTACCCTCTGGCTCAACCACCGCCAGGAAACTCCCTCCACCGCCCCCTGTATTTATACAGGACAAGGCCAAGTGGACGGAGGCGACCAGCGACACGGACCATGTCGCAGCGGTCGAGCAACACCTGGGAGACTACTTCGCAGCGCCGATAGCTCCCGATGAAGATCCTGTTTTCTTCTCGCCCAACGCAGTCCGACGCGCCATCCTGAACACGAAACCCAGGAAGGCCCCCGGTGCGGACGGTATCACCAACACAGTGCTGCGCCACCTGCCGTACCGTATGGTAGCGGCGCTGGCGCGCCTGTTCACGGAGATACTGCGCACCGGCACCTTCCCTGACTCGTGGAAGGAAGGGCGCGTCATTATGCTGCCGAAGGCGGGAAAGAACATCCTGAAGCCGGAGAGCTATCGGCCGATCACTCTACTGCCGACGGTCTCCAAGGTGTTCGAAGCACTCCTGCTGCGACATCTCCTCCCACATATTACGCCACGTCCGGAGCAATTTGGGTTCCGGGCGGAACATAGCACGACGCTCCAGCTGTCGAGGGTACTGCACCACCTCGCGGCTGCGCGTAACAAGAAGGAATATGGGGTAGCAGTATTCCTCGACATGGAGAAGGCCTTCGACCGTGTGTGGCACGAGGGCCTAGTACATAAGATGGCCACCACAGACGCGCCCCGTCGCGTTGTTAAAGTGGTCTCTACTTTTCTCTCCAACAGAACCTTCAGGGTGGTGGTTGATGGGGCGCTATCTAGCGTCAGACCGGTGCTCGCGGGCGTACCGCAGGGCAGCTGCGTCTCGCCGGCGTGTTACTCACGTTACACCGACGACATCCCCACCACTCCGGATGTGATGCTCGCGCTGTATGCGGACGACGCCGCGTACATCTCTACCTCGCTTAATGCGAAGTACGCGGCCGTCAAAATGCAGCGAGCGCTAGAGCTCCTTCCCGAGTGGCTCGCCAAATGGCGGCTTTCGGTGAGCGTGGGTAAGACGCAGGCGATCATCACCGGTCACGCGCCTCTCCCACCACCCTTGAGGCTACAAGGAGCCGACATCGCGTGGTCGCCCCGGGTCAAGTACCTGGGGGTAACCATCGATCGTCGGCTCACCATGGGTCAGCACGTCCGCCAGGTCGCGGCTAAGGGGAGAGTCGCCCGTTATCTCCTCCGGCCCATGCTCTCGTCCCGAATCCCGGCGCGCGTCAAGCTGGGCGTGTACAAAATGTACGTGCGCCCGGTACTGACGTACGCCGCCCCAGCTTGGTTCGCCCTCACGAGCGAGTCGAGCCGGAAGTTGCTCCGCGCCCAACAACATCTGGCGCTGCGGACCATAGTGGACGCTCCTCGCTACGTGAGGAACGATGTCATCCAGCGGGACCTCGGGATCGAGAGCCTGGATGACCACGTGCGGCGCCTCGCGAAGGGGATGTTCGCGCGTGCCGACGCGTCTGATTGGCCTCACGTCAAACAGATCGCGCCCTGGCATACGCGGCCCCCTGACGCGAGACCTCTGCCCCGTGACCTGGTCAGGGACGACTGACGCCATCACCGGACATGGCTCCCGGGTAAGCCGCAACCAGGTTACACGCGGCTTACCTAGACACATAGCACTCCACACTCACAACACACACTCGCTGCGTGGCGTGTTCTAAGTTAATATAGGCATGTCACGTAACGTAAATCAGACATTCACCTCTAAGCAGGCACCTAGATTCACACGCGCGCGCGGACGGGCCCGCGTGTCGCGCTTACATGGGCGGTGTTACACAGTACATTACCGCCCACACGCACATACTGCCCCTTAGCTTAGACCGCTACCGGCTCGCTCTGGAAAACGGGATAAGCGGGGGCGCGCACACTTACTCTGTAGGAGCGTCGAGTCGGCATCTTGTCGCTGGTCGTCTCTCGCCGGGCCTCCCCCGGGTAACCGGGGGTCTCACCTGGCGGGGACAGACCGCCAAGATGTCGTGAAGAAAGCGGCGTTGATTATAACTCAACGCCGCGGCGCGCCTACAGAGACACATATAGCAATCATTCACATGGACGCGTTATTATTGACGCGTCCAATAATATCTGTAGGCCCATCATAGGGCAACACATTGAGGGGCCCGTATTAGCGGGCCACCGTGAACCCTCCGCGGTCCGGGAGCAAGGCTCCGACACCGCCCGCCGCGCCCCCTGACGGGGACGCCGCGAAATCCACACGTTGGACGGAGGTGTCCAAATGGTGTGTTGACCAGAGGGTCAACTATACTAGTGCCCGTGCCACCCAGCACGGCATAAAACATAAAAGTGTCGGTCCCCACATCCGGTGACTATCGTGATCTGACCAGGCTCCTCTCTGCAAGGAACGTGTCCTTCCACACGTATTCCTTGCCCGAGGAGCGACTGACCAGGGTGGTGATTCGCAGGATCCCCTACGAAATCGCCACCAGCGATATTAAGGCGGACCTCGAAAGGCAGAACGTGCCTGTCCTAGAGGTCCACAGGATGCACAGATCCAGGCAAGGCATTGCCTTTGATATGGTCCTGGTGGTGTGCCCTCCCACGGAGGGTCACCACCCCATTTTCAAGGTCAAGGCAGTCTGCAATCTGCCCGGCCTTATCATCGAAAAGCCCCGTAAGTCGGGCATCATTGGCCAGTGCCATAGATGCCAACTGTACGGGCACTCAGCATATAATTGCTTCGCCACTCCCAGGTGCGTCAAGTGCCTGGGAGATCACGGTACAGCCGACTGTACCCGGCCTAAAGACCGCACTCTTTGCACCGAGCCACCCAGTTGTGTGCTCTGCAAAGAGTCTGGTCATCCGGCAAATTACCGGGGCTGCCCGAAAGCCCCCAAGTCATCTTCCCCTAAATTGGCGCAACGTTTCGACGCTCGCCAGACCAGGGAATCCCCCTCGGCCAAACTCCCCGTGAGACTGGCCCCACAGCGTCCCTCCCAATGGCCTCTCTTGAGTTCCCAGAAGGAATTTCCCGCACTGGCCTCCTCCAGGCCTAAGCCCGCTCCCATCCCTCCCTTAATGGACCCGCGTACCCGTGCCCCTGCGCCCCCTACGCCCCCCGGCTTTCCCGCGACCGCACCCCCCGCCCGCGCCGCGGCCCCTCCGACTGCCCCTATGGCAGGACCAGCCCCGGTACAGAGGAAAGGTCAGGCTCCCCTTGATGCGTTTAACGTAATCACCGGGACCTTTAATACCTACAGCACGTTCCTCACCCCGCGTGCCCAACAGATGGCCCAGGAACTAGTTGCCGCCGGTGGTAACTTGTTCCGCATCCAATCAATATATGCTGCGTATCCCGAGATCACACAAGCAATTCATGTCATGAACTCCCAACGCCCCCATTATGGATAGTCGCGGAATATTAACTAGACTGAAACCCCGTTCCCTAAAGCTAGGCTTCTTTAATGCCAACGGCATTCACGGCCAACGTGATGAGATCGCCACGTTCCTCCGCGACCACCACGTAGACATTTTACTCATTCAAGAGTCGTTCCTAAAGCCTCACCATCGCGACCCGAAAATTGCAAACTATCGTTTAGTTCGCAACGACAGGTCACGGTGTCATAGAGGCGGCACCCTCATATACTATAGGAAGTCCCTGTACTGCATACCTATGGATACTCCCGAACTCTCCCGATTAGAAGTTTCGGCCTGTCGGTTAGCACTGACAGGTCACCAGCCGATCACTATTGTGTCGGTTTACCTTCCTCCCCAACATGAGTCAGAGGACCCTCAACTCCTCGCTAATGACCTTTCCGAACTCTTCGGCATGAGTGACTCCGTTATCATAGTGGGCGATCTCAACGCCAAACATCCTGCCTGGAATAGCACCAAGACCTCGACTAAAGGTAGGCAACTCTTTAACCTCTGTTCTACCATGAACTTTGATGTCATCGCCCCGATGACTCCCACTCACTTCCCCTTCGATACCGATCAGCTACCCGACGTTCTTGACATAGCGCTCCTTAAGAATATCAACTTAAGGTTGGATTCTATAGAGGCTATTCACGAACTCGACTCTGATCATCGACCAGTAGTCATGAACCTGGCCCCCCGATTAGGTATTCGCGACCCCTCTCAACCCCCCGCCACTAAAGTGATCACTGACTGGAAGAAAGTAAGCGAACGCTTACAATCTAACACGTCACATCACTTAGACACTATCCCAGATCAGTTCGACTCTGTCGCCGACACAACGGCCGCGATCGACTCTCTCACGGAGCACGTACAATCGATCGTGAACGAAAGTTCACGGGAGGTTCCAGATACGGGTGACCGTAAATGGAAACTCCCCGACGATGTACGTGATCTGCTGACAGAGAAGAACGCGGCCGTTCGTGCCTACAGCAACTTTCCCTGTGATGCTAACAAAGCTCACATGCGTTACTTACAGCATGCTGTAAGGACACGTGTGACTGAGCTGCGTGACGCTAACTGGGACAAGATGGTGAGCGAACTAGAGCCGACTCATCTCGCATTCTGGGAACTTCAGAGGAAACTGAAATCCTCTGAGTTTTCCACTATGCCCCCCCTGACCCGCCCCGATGCGACCATTGCATTCGAGAATATCGACAGGGCTGAATGCCTAGCCGATATCCTCGAAGCCCAATGCACACCCAGTTCGCAGCCAGTAGACCAAGCGTTTGTCGATAAGGTAAACGCGGAAGTCGAACGCAAAGCCTCACTCCCGCCCGTTGAAGACCCTGATGATCCCCTCCCCCCTGTCACACCTGACGAGGTGCACGAGATCATCAAGGGTCTGAAATCTCGTAAAGCCCCCGGATCAGACGGCATCACCAACAGAGTGATCAAGCTGTTCCCCGCTCACCTGATTTTGCTCATGTGTACCATCTTCAATGGTGCCTTGAGTAATAATATTTTCTCCCAAGCGTGGAAGGAAGCCACCGTCGTTGGCATCCCTAAGCCCGGTAAGCCCAAAACCGAGCCCACGAGTTACCGCCCCATTAGTTTGCTCAAAGTTCTCGGCAAAATCTATGAGAGACTTATTTATAAGCGACTCAGAGATTATGCCGAAACCAAGGGCCTCATCCCCAACGAGCAGTTTGGTTTTCGAACCCAACACTCGTGTGTCCATCAGGTACACCGTATCGTCGAACATATCAATGCTGGTTTTCAGCGTGGTATGTTCACGGGCGCTGTATACTTCGATATAGCGAAAGCGTTCGACAAAGTCTGGCACAACGGCTTATTATATAAGCTGTATCAACTCGGAGTGCCAGACCGCCTCGTGCTCATCTTACGAGACTTTCTTGCGAACCGTACCTTTCGCTATCGCATCGAAGGGGCACTTTCCTCCCCTCACCCGATCCGTGCAGGAGTCCCTCAAGGCTCTGTACTAGCCCCCCTCATTTTCACGCTGTTCACTAGCGATATCCCCAGAAGCAAGAAGGCAAGGTTAGCTCTGTTCGCAGACGACACTGCCATCTTCTTCTCGGGATTTAGTGACACAGCGCTGGTTCGCTACCTCCAAACCGCAGTCGACGAGCTCGGCAAATGGTTCAGGAAGTGGCGAATCGAGGTCAATCCCGATAAAAGTCAGGCGGTCTTTTACACCCGACCGCGACGTAATCACCCCCCTCCCCGACCCATCTCAATGTTCGGCAAGCAGATCCCTTGGGCGAAGCAAGCCAAATATCTAGGTGTCATCCTAGACGAACACCTCACCTTTTCTGAGCACATAAAGCAGGCTCGCTCGCGGGCCGCTTTCGCTCTCGGTAGGCTCCATTGCGTCCTGAACAAGCGGAGTAAATTGTCTCTTCTGTGTAAGAAGCGGCTTTACACCGCTTGTATCAGGCCGATTATGACATACGCAAGCCCAGTCTGGGCACATGCTAAGCCCCGATTCATCCATAGGATGCAGACTCTCCAGAACCGTTTTCTCCGTCAAGCCACAGGCTCGCCTTGGTTTGTTCGGAATATCAATCTTCATTTAGATATGAAACTCCCGACTATCCACCAATTCATAAAACGCGCTTCGAAGCGTTTCTTCGATAGGGCCGTAGCCCACCGCAACCCTCTGGTTGTGGCGGCAGCTACTTACACCCCCTCCCGTATTAGCAAAGTCCGCCGCTCGCGGCACGTTCTTACCGATCCTGATGATCCCACTACTCTCCTCCAAGAGAGTCAAAAAGAGACCAGTACAGCTAGACCAGCACACAAACACAAACCGTACCGACCTCGCCGCCGAGGTCCGTCGTCGCGACCCCGACTTAACAGTCCCTCCCGACCCTTGCAAGAGCCAGCCTGCGATGCTGCGCCGTTAGCTTTAAATTAGTCCCAAAATAATCTAACCCAGATCCAGCCAGTCCCTTGCTGCCCCCCCTACCAGTGATTGCCTAAGCCGAGGTTCGTACCCCCCTCGGGGTAACCCTTAGAGCTTTCGCTTTAGTTTTTAAGTATAATAAGCCCCGGCTGGAGGCCTAAAAAGGTAACTTTTTAGAACTCGCCGGGCCACAATCCGTTTAAGTAGTAAGAATCTTTTCAGGATTAACTACGAGATGCCCCACAAAAAAAAAAAAAAAAAACTCCTCCGTCCGCTCAATTTTCGTAAAAAGGGATCCAAAGTTTTCACTTCACGTATTAATATATAGATAATAAAAATAACAGAACAAGAACAATCCATCGATAAATCGACCAAGTTTGAATGGCTACATAAAAGCGGCCGTGCAGTATAAAGATCTAACGTTCAAAAATTTCCAGTGTTTTACAGTTATTGGATCGGTACAGGTGTGCACACAATTCTTGAAGAAGTAACTACTTAATAACTTTCGTGATAAAAATAGTAGGTAACTTGTTTTTTTAGACTTACGAAATTATTACAATACTAATTGTAATTGCATCTGTATTATTAACAAATGCATTTATTTGTCAGAATATTACGAAAAAATTGTTACAGTAGGTAATTATTATGTCCTTAATATTCTGCTGCTTCCAGCGCACAAATATTTTGATGTTACAATTTGATTAAATATAAATACTAATAATAATAATCACGGCCATTCAAACTTGGTCGGTTTATCGATGGATTGCTCTTGTTCTGTTTTTTTTATTATATCTCTTTAATCATTCAGTGTAATGAGCTGCAATTTTACATGTGAATAGTTGCATTAATACACTAAATGCATACTTCCATACTTACTATATAATATTATAAATGTAAAAGTAACTCTGTCTGTCTGTCGGTCTGTCTGTCTGTCTGTCTCGCTTTCCTGCTAAAACTACTGAACCGATTTAAATGAAATTTGGTACACAGATAGTTTAGAGCCTGAGAAAGGACATAGGCTACTTTTTATCACGGTAGTATGTTCCCGTGGGATAATTTCCGACCTCCACGCGGGCGAAGCCGCTGGCAAAAGCTAGTATTGAAATAAGTTTCATTTTGCTTTTCCTTTAAAAAGTCCTATAATCGGATGTCATAAAATATAGTGTTCCAGTCGTAGTAAATTATGCCACTGCTCATTAATTACTAAGAGCACATGAATGAAACTTGGCAGGACATTGTAGACCCTTACAAGATATAAATAAACGAGATGAGTTAGGCTCTAGAGTTCCTATTTTAAGTACTTGGACCTAATAAATAACCTTATTTTACTTTTACGTATATATCTTCTGAACGGTAGGTTTTTTCAAATTCTGTTTTCACACACATTTCACACAAATTCAATGCAACCTGCGTAAAAAATTACAACTCTGTGCTAAACCGTTTTATATGATTTTCATCAAATAGTCAAACGTCAGCGCAGCGGCAACTTGAATATCTTGACAAATATAAGACACACACATTTCATTTTAACATACACATTTACCTCTCATTACACACTAATTATTGTATGTATTTTTTTTCTTGTACGTCCATAGGGAAAAAAAGTGCCGCTAGGAATACGTATTCCCAGCGGAAACAGTTTTTGTCGAATATCTCCGCAATGGTTGGATGCACAAATTTTTATTTACCATACACAATTACACGACGTCATACACTAAATATCTGCTAAACTGAAATTAAGGAATTCGACACTTTTCCGCTGGGACTACGCACACGAAATCCATTCGTAAAAACAATTAAAACAAATTTTCACATTAAAAAAATAGATCAATATGATTTTATCAAAGTTTAACTCATATTGTCACGCAGAGCAGAATCCACACTTCTTTTGTTACGTGCAATACTCGTACTTCACTTACATGCCTCAATCCGCATGCATACTTAGTAACTCTTACTTTGGAAACCTTTTTTCTTTGTGTGAAAATCCATCTAATTACTTTGCCCGCTCTGCGTGGAGCGACAAGTTGTGTCAGACTTTATCTACCCGTGTTCCTTCAATTTTTCGGACCCAATTTTTCTGACATCTCTTTGAAGTGCGTGTGGAACACAACGCGCCGTGGAACTGAGACTGGTCTTAACCGAGTGGCGAGCTACCCATTGCTCGCCATCCATAAGCCCACGCTCACGGTGGCTGGAAGTCTGCTATGGACTAACGTGGCGCCTCTCCAGCTACTCCTCAAAGAGGGAACTTACTGCCTTAATTGTGGCGTGCCCAGCACTGGTTTGTGAAAATCGAACTCGTCACAACTCCATTAGATCTCACCGAAGCTCTGTCTGCCTTACGTTGTTTTCTCGCGACAGCGGAGATAGGCCCGGCATTTTACCTTCTCGCACCACTCCCACTTATGCGCGAGGACTTTTATGGCGAAAGAGGCCCGCTGGCTGACCGGAGACAGTGCGGTGTCTCCGGACTAGCTGAATGGCCATGACCCTCTGTGACGCGCTCAACCGGCGAGCTGGGTGCCGCCTCAAGGAAAACATCCAGACCAGTGCCCCGTGGACCGCATGATCGCCGCGTAGAGCTTCCGGCAGGAGGCGTTTGGATCACCTAGATTGGGCAGAAGACGCTTTAAGGCAGCCCAAGCCCGCTCTAGACGGGAAGCCAGACGTCGGAAATACTCCACGAAGTTCCACCGGCTGTCAAAGACCAGTTCCAGGTACTTCATTGTCGACTCGACGCCGATGTCAACCCCTCCTACCGTTATTTGGGAACCCGACGGTGGTGTGTTCTGAGAACTATTAAAACACATGGCATTGGACTTATGCAGGGCCAGCTCCAGTTCCAATTAGCTGATACTTTCGACGATTGTTGCAACCCCACGTATCACTAGTTCAGCCGCTGCCTGGTGTGACTTCCCCTGCGCCAGATCCAGCGTGTCGTCAGCGTAGCAAACCATGCTGACTCTGCTAGGACGGTCTCGACGCAGCACCCAGTAGTACCCAATGTCCCACACATGCGGCCCCAGGATTGATCCCTGTGGGACACCACACGACATCTCTCGCCCGTTCTACTCTCCCTAGTAACTGGAGTTGATGACGGCTCTGTCCATCAAATAGGCCTCGACCACGCGATAGTGTTAGGTCAGCATCTGGTGATACCGGATTTTTTCCTAGATTTTCGAGTTATTTGCTTAGTAAAAGTAGTATCCATAAGTAGTATCTATAATAAAAGTAGTATCCATAAAATAAAAACTAAGTATGATTAATGTACTTATAATTATTTTATTTATAATTACTATCCTACGGGTGGGCATGGTTTCTCCATTGATATACATACGTCAAACTTTAATATACGTCGTAGAATTTCGTAGTGATTGTTTTCAATATTATTCAAGAAACTACATACTCTAATTGGCCCACTGGTAAGTAGCATATTCAATAAAACTCTGTTTATATTGACAAAAACCACTTATTTAATATAGGCACTTTGCAAAAAATACTTCTTTTTATGTGGGTGAGAAATCTTGAAATGACGCCTCCCGCTTGGGTGGAGCGCGAGGGCGTGCTAGACTTTTACTGACTAAAACAAACCCGTGTTTCTTCAGTTGCCTATATGCCAGGACCACAGTAACTCTTTCGAACAGAGCTCGCGACCCTGGCAGGCAATGGTCTTAGCAGACCCCTTCAATACTGCTGATATCTCTTTGAAGCGCGCGTAGAACACAACGCGCTGTCGACCCAAGCCTGGTCTCTTCCGGGCCGGGAGCTACCCATTGCTCGCCACCCGCAAGCTCGCACTTTCGGTGGCCGGGAGCCTGCAATGGACTCCTGACGTCCGGGGCGTCTCCTCCTGCGGTTGCTAGGGGCTTGAGGGCGCAGAGACAGCCTCTTCCTCACGCGCCCCGCCTCCTCCTTCGCGAGCATTACTGCTTCGCAGAAGGAGGTGACGGCTTCCCATGACCTCTAGCTCCGTACCATGGCTTGCGCCAGGGCTGGACGCGAGAGGTCGCCGCCGCCGATCGTCTCTACGAGGACACGGCGGTGCTCCGCCCAGGCAGGGTATACCTCCACAGTGTGCTCCACCGTGTCCTCCAGACGATCCACGCAATGGAATCAACCGCGCGTTTCCTCCCGCCTTATTCGGAACAGGAACCTGCTAAAACAGCCATGTCCGGTAAGGACCTGCGTAAAGCAGGTCCGACGTCTTTACGTATATTCAATCTTTAGGTATATTCAATCAAATCAAATCAGCTTATCGCAGTCCACTGCTGGACATAGGCCTCTCCCATGCTGCGCCACAACACCCTTCCTCCGCCTTCCGCATCCAGTCCGTCCCAGCCACCTTTTTGAGGTCGTCGGTCCATCTAGCTTGGGGGCGTCCCACACTACGCTTGCCGATACGCGGTCTCCACTCCAGGACGCGTCTGCTCCATCGGCCATGGGTCCTTCGACAAACATGGCCAGCCCACTGCCACTTCAGCCTGCTTACCCTGCATGCTATGTCGGTAATTCCGGTTCTTTTCCGGATAACTTCATTTACAGGTATATTGGAGGTTACCTAATTGGTCAATCAAAAAAAGAAACCTTCAGTCTGGAGTACTGAGTTTCTGCAAATGATAAACATCTTCCTCCAGATGATTGGATAAATATAATCGGTATATTATAGGGAGTTCCCGATTTCCAATCATTAAAATTTACATATTTTGAACCCCTACCTATGAATGCACATGTTTAAAGTACCTATATCATGGGATAACTATTTTATTTTTATTTTTTTCCTAACCTCCACTGTCGCCCTACTAGGCAATGGCCTCCGTCCACTCCTTCCATCTTTCGTGAAACCTCGCGTCCTCCCTCCAGTTTTCACGAAATCTATTCAGCTCGTCTCGCCATCTACTACGTGGTCTGTCGTAGCTTATTAATAAAAATATTGGGGTCTGTTTTCAGTGTAACTGGAATCAACTTAAAATCGGGTTTTTCACATGAAATTGAAAATACAATGTGAATTACCTAATTAAGATTATAAACATTATTACTATTAAACCCCTAAACCCAATTATTGGATACAAATTCTGACGTCACATCGGGCCACACATCACACCACAACCATGGACTTCCCCCTGCGTCAAGTAAAGTGCAAATTCAAAATTGAACTGTAATTGTAGTAATTGAAGAAACCAAATTCCCAATGACTCGACCCTTTATGTTGTAATGACATATATAACTAAAAATCATAATATTCCCACGGCTGGGACAAACGCCTCCACTCTGGGAGTGGTTCGTTATCATCCACGCAAGGCCAGTGCAGGTTGATGCATTGCCTATATCTTCGAATGTTTGGTTTTAGAACATACCGGTTTTTTCGCGATGTTGTCCTCGAGCGACAATGATCACACCGCAACCATGGACTTTCCCCCACGTCTCTCTAGCTCACTGACGTGTTGAGCGTGCGCACACATCGGTTGTGTCAGTAAATAACCATCAGTACCTACCCAAGAAAATCAATACACATCAGTCATGTTACATCATCAAAATCATGTAATTTTATTAAGTCAATAACAACAGCAGCACACCTGGAGCTTGATACTCAACAGATACTTTTATCTCTAAAATACATTTTTTTATAAAAGCAATAACAAAAACTTAGTAGGAGAAATGTGTTTATTATGAAAGTTTTATAAAAAATAAGTTATTATGTCAAGAATAGAAAATAATTTTACATTTGTAATGAATTTATTACATGTTGTCGATAGCATCACCGGCACCACAAATTGCCATCTTTCAAGAAACATTCATCTGCAGGATCACAAGTTGGACACTAAAAAAGAAAATATTGAACTATAATGATGAAACTATCTTTTTAACATTAATTTATTCAAACATGCATTTAAAAAAAACAAAGGAGGTAATACATTCCACGATTTATATCAAAATTTAAACCGATTGCGCCGAGACTTCTTGACCCATTTCCGTGATTATTTTTTCACTTAGTTTTTGTTCTATGTGACGCTCTTATAACTCATAGAGTGATGTTATATAGCCTATAGCCTTCCTTGATATATGGGCTATCCAACATTAAACGTAGTTCCTGAGATTAATACGTTCAACTAAGCAAACTCTTCAACTTAAGGGGCAGATACAAGATTTTCGTGACTTTTAAATCGGTTACTACACTTTCAAATACTACACGTTAGTTACGCAAAAAATATATATCAAACTGGACCGCATATATATCAATTCTATTAGTGAATATTTTAATATTTTAATTAATAACTATTTGAAATAAATTTAGGATTTAAGGTCTACTTAAAATATAAAAACGAAATTTCTTTCAAACTGCTTAAGATATTTTCATGTCTTTTTAACCGACTTCAAAAAAAGGAGGAGGTTATCAATTCGACTGTATTTTTTATTTTTTTTTTTTTTTTTTATGTTTGTTACCTCATAACTTGTGACTGGGTGAACCGATTTTGATGATTCTTTTTTTATATGAAAGCTTGTGCTTTCCGAAAGGTCCCATTTTAATTTGGTTCCATTCGGACAATGGGGCCATGTGAAAACCATATAAGTCTTAAATTTCCATTAAGTATTTGCGCGACAAATGAACAAATACCGTATGTTTGTTACCTCATAACTTTTGACTGGGTGAACGGATTTTGATGATTCTTTTTTTATTTGAAAGCTGGTGCTTTCCGAATGGTCTCATTTTAATTTGGTTCTATTTGGACAATGGGGTCCATATGAAAACCATATAAGTCTTAAATTTTCATTACGTATTTGCGCGACAATTGAACGAATAACGCGATTACATTAGTGCGGAGTATCTACCACAACTAAAAAGTCAAAAAATAAAAACTTTTTACAAAAAAAAAACAACCGACTTCCTTAAAAAAACACTACAAAGTCAAAAATAACTTTAATTTCGGAAGTCGGTGGCAAAAATCTTAAATACAAAGCCTAAGACACCGACTTTCGAAATTAAAGTTATTTTTGACTTTGTAGTGTTTTTTTAAGGAAGTCGGTTGTTTTTTTTTTGTAATAAGTTTTTTTAATACAAACAGATTGTATAATTATCAATAATTCTACCTGAGATTTTTTTGAAATATTCATACTTTTTTCAATCAAAATTTAGCTAATTTTTTGTTTTCGCTTAGTGTGATGACATGCAATGTATTAACATTAATTTCAATTGCTATTTATGATTAATTACTTTGTACTAATTGTGAAATGTGATTCTTTATAATTGTTTTACTGTCCAGGCTTATTGTATTTTATTTTATCTTTAAGAAATAGCTGGCTTAATACTTCATCAAAAACATTTGTACGCCCTGTGGCATGACATGGTGCATATATTATTATCTTTATTGCCAAACGCCGAACAATTAAATTAATTAATTAATTACTACCTTAAATTTATAGAAATAACCAAATTAATTAATTAATTTGATTTGGTTATTTCTATAAATTTAAGGTAATTTAGTGATCTTTCTTCATGTTTGGCGCCGACTCAAAACTACTAAGGTATACTTTTTTAGTTATTCAGTGTAAATAAAAGGTTTCTTATTTTTTGCTTTTCAGTTTTTTTGGCGGTATATTTTTTTTTTTGTTAAAAATATCTTAATTTTGTTTGTTTACTAACTAACACATGCCTGCAAAATCGGCCTATTCTGTAAAAAGATATGCGTGATCATGTAATGTATGACCACGCCTAACTTTAAAAAAAATCAATGAGTGTACAATCAATCATCTCCTTATTTTTTTTTTCAAATTTGTATTTTTTGGGACAATTTTTTTGGGACAATTTCGGTGAATATCCTTTGCAATAAAAGCAGAATTATCAAAATCAGACTTCTCTGTAGAAAGTTATGCGTAGTCATACTTAAAAAAAAGTAAACGCGCTGACTTGATAACCTCCTCCGTTTTTTTCGTCGGTTAAAAATTAAAACACGTTTACAAAAAAACAGCTGTCTCCCAAAAACATCACAGCAATGTGAAATTTGCGAAGTATCTAAGTACAATAACAAAACAAAATTCCGTAACTTCAAATGAATGTTCTTGTTTTTGGTAGTTCGTTGTTTTATTTTTATTTTTGGGAAACTACTTTTTAGTTTATACTCGCTCTAGATTGTAACATATATAGCAGTAATACAGTAAAGTATACTACATACTATACTTTACTGCATTGTTTTTGGGTCACATATTAGTTGTCAAACCTAAGAACGGTGGGGTGTTATCGTGTGACACTATTTTTTGCTGTAAAATATTGTCCACATAAAATAAATTTATTTTGACTTTTTTGACTTTTCCTTGCTTGTAACTTACCGTTCTTAGAAACTCATCAATTTCTTCTTGAGTCATACCATCCGTGTTACCTGCGTAAACAGCAATCGCACACAAAGCGATGACCATGAAAAATATGACAAAATTCCTTAACATTTTAGGATCTTTACTGCAACAAACCTGAAAAAAAAGAAAAAATCGTGTTATTTGTTTGTTGTCAAAGTTTTGTTAAACATTTTTGTTCAAAGGGCAATAATTAATGGAGGAAAGCAGTACTTATTCTTAAGAGGCAGATACATGATTTTCGGGACTTTTAAATCTGTTACTACGCTTTCGAATATTGCACGTTAGTTACGCAAAAAATATATGTAAAACTAGACCGCATACATATCAATTTTATTAGTGAATATTTTAGTATTTTAATTAAATACTATCTGAAATAAATTCAGGAAGTAAGGTCTACTCAAAATAAAAAAACGAAATTTCTTCAAACTACTTAAGATATTTTCATGACTTTTTTATACAAACAGCTTATATAATTGGCAATAATTCTATCCATGATTATTTTGAAATATTCATACTTTTTTCAACAAAAATAAATATCCACATTTATTTATTTTATATTAATTAATATCATAAATGCAAAAGTAACTCTGTCTGTCTGTCTGTCTGTCTCGCTTTCCTGCTAAAACTACTGAACTGATTTGATTGAAATTTAGTACACAGATAGTTTAGAGCCTGAGAAAGGACATAGGCTACTTTTTATCCTGGTAGTATATTCCCGCGGTATCCCGGTAGTATATTCCCGCGGGATAATTTCCGACCTCAACGCGGGCGAAGCCGCTGGCAAAAGCTAGTTCCCTATAAATCTGAACGAAACGGCATGCGGTGCCCTGCGTGAGCGACGGGTGGCACCGGTACCGCTGACCACTGTCACGGGTAAACGCTGACACTTTGCGCAAGCGCGGTATTAACATATTTTTTCGACCATATGGTCGAAGGGCACCGGATGCCGTTTTGTTCAGATTTATAGGGAATCTTTATTTTTATTGAAAAATGTATAAATTTTACAAAAAATCACAGATAGAATTATTGATAATTATATAATCTGATTGTATAAAAAAAGTTATGAAAATATCTTAAGTAGTTTGAAAGAAAATTCTTTTTTTTATATTTTAAGTAGACCTTAATTCCTGAATTTATTTCAGATAGTATTTAACTAAAGTACTAAAATATTCACTGATAGCATTGATGTGTATGCAGTTTAGTTTTACATATATTTTTTCCGTAGCTAACGTGCAGTATTTGAAAGTATAGTAACAGATTTAAAAGTCATGAAAATCATGTATCTGCCCCTTAAAGATAGTCGTAGATAAGTCAAGAAATTTGGCTTGCTGGTAGAAACTAGCCATCGAACATAATAATTTTAATATGAGAACTAGCCAAGTCAGACTTTAGGCTACAATATATTATCCTAAGTTATAAGAAGAAATTATATTTTATGTAGTTATAAATAAATTTCAGGACTGACTATTGAACTTGGCACCCATTTAGACCTCACTTCTTTTGTCATTGTAGTCAACAACCAAGGCATATATCATAATATTGAACTTGGCTCTCATTTCACATTTATGTTTTTGATGGGATCAATAATACACAAAATGTTGGTTATTCATCAAAAATTATTTTATCACCTTCAAAGTATACTTTTTCAGAAACGATACACTTAAGGTAACGAATAATCCAATTACCAAAATATTTTTAAACGCTTTTCCCGGAATCAAGTTCAGTTCTCGCCGCGAATTCTCTTTTGTGTCTTCTACCGACTGAAAACAGGACCCACGAAATGGTTATTTGAGTTTAGGAAAAATAATGAAGTTGGCTTGAGCAATATTTGGTGAATAAGATTGTTTCTCGGTGGTACTTGTTGAGTTATTGGTCAATAATTCGTTCATAATGGTTGCCTTGTACGAAGGCGCATTATCGTGGTGTAAAATCCAAAAATGTTCTATTCCCCTTTTCTTTTTCCCATGCTAAAAACTACGCTTACAACAGAATGCAGATTTAAGAGGTCAACGACTCATGAAAAGTTTACTTCCCGTTGTCCCCGTTAGCCGAATGTACGTTATGGGGACAACGGGAAATAAATTCCCAAAATAAATAAAGTCCCGCTGTCCCCGTGACGGGGATATGGCATACGGGTACAACTGGAATAAAGGAAATGGATGCCTTTTCTCTGCGAAAGCTTCTATTTTAGGGTCCCGTACATCGGAATGAAAAAAACAGAACCCATGCACGAGTGTCTCTTTCTGTCACAGGCAATTCGAGACTTCAAGCACCTAGTCTAATGGATCCAATTGAGTTGAAATTCGGTAAATGTATGAATTTTTATGACCCAAAAAAAATATTGCATTTTATTTTGATTTTAAAGTAGAAAATAACAGTTTTGCAACACATCAATCGAGAAGGATTACAAGTAAATTTATAGTATAGTAAAAGTCTTAATTTTTATGAAATTTTCTAAAGCTATTTAAGAATATAGTTCAAAAAGTATGGCTCCCTAAAGTTTTAAGCTCATCGGTTTGGAAATACGGGTATCGTATACCTCCGAAACCACTGAGCCAAACATTTTGAGAAAATACAGAAAATGTATTTAGAAAAATATACGTATAGATTACAGGAAAACCTTTAAGAAGTCTGGAGTTTTAAAATAACATATTAAATATATCAATATTGTGAGTATCGGAGAACATGTTTTCGACTACAATATTAAGTTTATTCTTGGGATAAATTCATCCTAACGACGGAATTCTTCAGTAACGTAAGATTAAACATAAGTTATGTAAGTATCTACCTGATCGAAGAAATAAAGTCTTATGCCAAACACTTACTTGAATGTCTTCAAACTGATTTGAACATAAAATAAATGGACATCATATTTATACCTTTATTAATTACCCTAAATAACATACAGGTATACCTATTATTATTAAAAGCAGTTGATTATGCTGCCTTGACCTTTTTAATCCAGTAAGCGTTAATAAAATTTATATCCCCATTTACAATTTTAATTATTTAAATTTGTAAAACTAGACAAGCTAGCACAAACTGAGTCTAATATTATCATATAAGTACTTAATTATAAATAAATAAATGTGTTAATAACCAAATATACAAAAATAAAAACCTTCCTCGCGTCATCTTCATATAGTCGAGTTAAATGTATTCCGGTTTCTGACACCATCGCGGTGTAAAAAAAAACAACTCGGTGTAAACGAGACACGTGAATTTACCTATCAATAAAATTTCGACATATGTATACACTGTGGGAAGTTTTTAATTTACTATTTTTAGTGAACGTTTTCTTTGAGCCAGATTTTTCGAAGAGAAGTTATTTAAATCCTGTAAAAGATTTTCCTAAATCTAAATTCACCCCAATTAAACGTCAAAATTCAGAATGTTAGTACGTAGTATAAAACATTTTCACGGATTTTTATGTATTTTTTTGAACCGAAATGACTCTGTATATTGCAAGAGCGATAATGAGCAGTCTGTGGGCCAACTACACGCCTAGGGCATAAGCGCTCTGTACTTTCCATACAATAATGAATTCAGCGTGATGTTGAGGTTGCCGCGCTACTGCAGTACTCTCGAATATTCACAGAAGCGAGAATAGATGGCTCTACGCCATCATTCGCAAGCGGTGCGCCTCTATCATGCACAGAGTATGCGCTAGACTCAACAGCATCCTGAATTCTATAGCAGAAAGGTGAGACAGCTCCATACTGAGACAACGGATACGCTCATGCCACTAAGACGTAATCTATACAACAAATAAATAAAATTGGAGTGTCTGTTTGTAATATTAAGATAACCATTTTTTTACTAAGTGTATGTGGATGTATACACGGTACATATACCAAAACAACATTTTTTATATTTCTTGTCTGTCTGTCTGTTTGTTCCGGCTAATCTCTGAAACGGCTGGACCGATTTTGACGGGACTTTCACTCGCAGATAGCTGATGTAACAAGGAGTAACTTAGGCTATTTTTATTTTAGAAAAATCTTTTATTTAAGAAAAATACCTGTGTAATTTCCGACATCCACGCGGGCGAAGCCGCGGGCAACAGCTAGTAATAAATATGTTTAGCGTTGATTCTCTGGTGTATAACCAATTGTATGAACTTAAACGAGGCAAAAGGAGTGTGTACAGATCGTAGTAGGTGGCGTTCCGTGGTTTCTGCGTACCCCACGGGAAAAAGGCTTGAGTTTATGTATGTATGTATGATTCTCTGGTACATGTATACGTTCGTACCTTACCGTTCATACCGTATCACTAGTTTCTAAGTCGTTTGTGTACTATTCAAATTAATGTTACGGTGCATGCCAGAAGTCCACTTGTCTGGAGTAATATGTGGCGTAATCTTTCTCTACAACGGTGTAAATGGAGGTGTATATCAGTTCAATATCTTCAATTTGTGAGATAATACTATGGTTGATCGCTGTAGCTTGATAAATTTAGGTACTACACTGATGTCTTCATACACCGAATGAATAAGTTTTTCTGCAGTGGGAACTACTCTATCAGGATTCTCTAGAATGCCCACTGGGTCGCTCTCCTCTGGTAGAGTGCCTTCACCAACTTTTAGAAGAACATCGCAAATTTGACAAGTTTATTCCTAAATTTCGTAAATTTAAATGAAACTAACCCACACTGAATCGAACTACTTCAAACAGTACAACTATGATGAATCGAAAACCTAGTCTCTAATGGGTAATTAAATATTTATAACTTCACATTCACACAAAACACCCACGTATACATACCTTAACGCAAACACACACGCTTCACCAAATCTATACATCTACACATACAAATAAATAAAACTGAAGTGTCTGTTTGTAATTTCAAATTACCAGCTTTTCGCTAAATGCATATGAAAGTAAATACGGAATAATAAAACATATTTTATTGAACTTTTGTCTGTCTGTTTGTTCCGGGTAAGTTGAAATGGCTGAACCGATTTTGACGGGACTTTTATTGGCTGGTAGCTGATGTAACAAGGAGTAACTTAGGCTACTTTTATTTGAGAAAAATACCTGCATTAATTTCCGACATCCACGCGAGCGAAGCCGCGGGCAAAAGCTAGTCTATACATCTATACAAATAAATAAAATTGGAGTGTCTGTTTGTAATATTAAGATAACCATTTTTTAC
Source organism: Aporophyla lueneburgensis (assembly GCA_932294355.1). Classification (NCBI taxonomy): domain Eukaryota; kingdom Metazoa; phylum Arthropoda; class Insecta; order Lepidoptera; family Noctuidae; genus Aporophyla; species Aporophyla lueneburgensis. The sequence goes on from OW028753.1 coordinate 24,014,634, forward strand.
TAATTGTATATGAATGTATACACGGTACATATACCAAAACAACATTTTTTATATTTTTTGTCTGTTTGTCTGTCTGTTTGTTTCGGCTAATCTCTGAAACGGCTGGACCGATTGTTGGGGCGTAACTCCCAACAGTGAATATGTTATGTTGATGTTGATGCTTTGTTGAATGTTGAATGAGTAGACAACCGATTGGTATAAAGGTTTAATTGCTACTAATTTATAATTAGTTTACATCATTATTTATTGTATTAGAAATGCACACTTATACAATATTGATGATAATGCATTAGTGAGTATAACGTACCAATTACACCTAAGGTCAATGTACAGCGTAGCTCGTACATATTGCCCCCTCACAAAATGTAACAATTGAAAATGTTGTGTTATAATATAAAATTGAAAGGAAAGGAATATAATTCAAAATAACATAATGTAAAAAATAAGATCAAAAAGAAATGAACAGTTAAGTTCTCACTGTTGATAGTGCAGTCACTTCCGAGTGTCATTAAAGACTAATACTAAGGTGACGTTGCTTTGTTCAGGGTGCGTGAACTTGATAAGTGCGCTACACCGCTGTTGTCTGTGACGTCAAATACAACATTGTCCCCGATGCTTGCAGTCGACCTCCTTCGAGGTGCTGGATTAGGAACAGGTGCTGCCTCAGGTATCTGTTGCTTCCTGCAATGTTTCTTCAGTCGGTGGTAGGCATATATCGCGCCTGCTATCGCTGCTGCTGCTGTCAATATATATAAGACAACATATTGGTGAACATCATGGTATGTTGCTCGATCTGACAGAAGATCTTCTGCTGTTGCGGCCTTCATCTGTTCTATTTGTTTTCCCAGATCTCGCATTAGTGTGCTGTGCTCCAGAAATGTCTCACTGTCTGGTTCAAGTTTTGAAACTGGTACGGATAGATTGATGATCCGATTGATTGGAGGAATTACCATTGTGATTTCCTCGACTTGGGCCTTAATTGTGTCCATTGATTGTCTTTGCGCATGAACAGTAAAGTTCTCACTGTTGATAGTGCAGTCACTTCCGAGTGTCATTACCCCTGCGTTGCTAAGTGTTTCTGTTGAAATTTGATTCCCACATATGACGCGTATTTTGAAAACGTGACAATAAAAGTATAAGTAACTGTTTATGTTGCTAAGTGCCGACCATATGTTTCGACAGGTCTCCCTTTTGGTTTTACAGTCAGGCGAACCTTTGTTCCTCTTGCAGAGACTCTCGTCAGACTTCATGTGGTATACTGGTGTCCTCATGTGGCACAACAGAGTCGTACTGTCGTAGTGCATGCATTCGTATAGGTCAGTTACACTCATTGGGACATAAGAATCCTTGTGTATGTTGATTGCTAGTATTTCTGCAATGGGCAGTAGGGTGACCATCTCTTCACCGAGTCTTTTTGGGACAGGTATGATGTTGTAAACTTCATAGTGTTCTTGGCTAATTAACGGCATCCGTATCTCAATGATGAGATACCTTTCTGACATTTTCGCCTTCACTTGTAGAAGATGATACAAGTGGAACAGATCTTCTTGGATGTTGGTGATAGGAAGTGCTACATCGTTTGACAGCTGACTTGATATCACGTTCAGTTCGTCCTTTAGTTGTTCTGGCGCAATGAGGTGTAAGTTCATCTTGCCGTTGTAAATGTTTGTTACGGTGTCCAACAGAATCTCTTGAACGTTTCTTAAATGTTCTATAAAGCTGTTTGCAGAGATAGCGGACATCACAAACTCGATTGATAATTCTTGAGACTCAATCTCATGCTGAAGGTTGCTTGTTATCTTGTCTAGGTTTAGCAGATGTTGATTGAATAACTTGTATTGTTTTTCAATTGTTTCTTCCGATCTCCTAAGTATATTATATTCGGCTTCTATTATAGATGTCTGATTTTTAGATAATAGAGCTAGATGTTTTTCATTTTGTTTGATGAGTTCTATGTCCCGTTGATATTGTTCGGCGAATTGGTCATCCAATACTCCGAACAGGGAACGTGCGATCGACCCGACACCGTTGATAAGGCCGCGTTTGCTTCTCATATTCACCCGACCTTGCGGATTCAGCAACATATGATTGTAGTGTTCGAGTTCCGCGAACGCGTGACGCAGTTGTAATGCAATTATTTCGCATTGAGTTTTTTGTTTTATAGTTGAACATATGTTTTCGAGATGATCGTTGAATTTGTTGAACACTGCTGTTCCATGCCAGTAGGGTTTGACGTCGTAGTATACAACTATCTTCCACTCGTCGCGAATCAATTTCATGTTGCTTGTTTTATCGAAGTATAAGCCTTGTTGCAATTCGGTAAAGTTTGTTGTATTCGTTGCCGCAGTTGCTGGACTCAGTAGGTATAGCAGGGTCATCACTAATCCGATAAAGTTGATTTTGCTTGTAACTGCAGTTTGCTGACGTTTTGCTGTATTCTCATTTGTTTGATCTTTGTTTTCTTTGTCGGTCTTGGATTGTTTAAAGTTTTCCTCGCTGTCTATTGGTAAAATAGACAACTTTGTTATAGGTCTCTTCATGGTGCCGTTTCTTGTTTTTAGGGTGACGACACGAACATAACCGTCGTCTCCTGCATGTAGGTCTGTTACTCTGCCCATTAACCATTTTCCAGCAGGCCGCTGGTCGTCATGGACAACAACCAAGTCACCAACCTTCAAGTTGTGCTGATGCTTCTGCCACTTTGTTCTTGATAACAGCTGACATAAATATTCATTTTTCCACTTCTTCCAAATGTCTGTGTATATCTTTTTTGTCAGATCCCATCTTGTTCGGGCGTCTTCTCTTGTTTCAATTACAGTCAATCCTGATCTCCTTGTTAGAAAGTGCGCTGGCGTCAAACAGTCCAGGTCTTCCACATTTTCACTTAACGTACACAGCGGTCTGGAGTTCAGACAGGCTTCTAATTTTGTTAATATTGTTGTGAACTCTTCGAATGTTAACCGTTGTTCGCCCATCACTCGTTTGAGGTGGTGCTTCAAGCTTCTTACGGCTCGCTCCCATAATCCACCTGCTGATGGCCAAGCCGGGGCGTTGAAGTGCCACTGGATGAACATTTCGGCAACTTCCTTCTGTAATTGTTCATCCCTGTAGGTGTTTTCTATTTCCCCGTATTGTTCCATTAAGAGTCGATTGGCGCCGACAAAGTTAGTGCCATTGTCGCTGTATAAATGGCGGGGAGCACCTCTCCTTGCTGCCATTCTGTGTAGGGCTGCCAAAAATGCTGAGCTTGTAAGATCGGAGACCAACTCTATGTGTACTGCCTTTGTCACCATGCTAATAAATAAGGCTATGTAACCTTTTGTTGTTTTAGCGCCTCTTCCCTTATTCATCTTGATATCGACGAATCCCGTGTAGTCCACTCCTGTATGGTAGAATGGCGGGGCGGGGTTTATTCTTGCGCTCGGCAGTTCACCCATGATTTGTTGTTGTTTTGTAGGACTTATTTTTCGGCACGTTACGCATCTTCTGACTTGCATCTTCGTGACTCGCACGCCGCCGATGATCCAGTATTTTTGACGAAGGTGCGACAAAGTGAGTTGCGGTCCTCCTTGGAACGTCATCTGGTGTGCTTGATCGATGAGCAAATGCGTTAGCCGGCTGTCGTAAGGAATGATCATTGGGTGCTTCATTTCTTCAGTTAGCGATGCGTTTTTTAATCTTCCACCGACTCGAAGCAAACCTTCTTGATCAATGTAAGGACTGAGAGGTAATAGCTTGCTATTTGATGCCACTCTGCCATGTTTACGTAAATCACTCATTTCTGTTACAAATACCTTTTGCTGGGTTTGTTTCACAATCGCCTTAGTTGCATTATTCAGTTCTTGCAACGTAAGGTAACTTGGTAATTCACGATGTTTTGGGTGCAATGTTCTAAGTTTTAAGTTCAATGCTCTGTGTATCCATGCGACTATTCGAATGACACGATTGATAGAGCTATGTTTTTGCAATAAATTTTCGATAATGTTGGTTGTTTCTGTGTTAATTTGGGCTGCATTAACTTGTTTCTTTGCCGTTGCTTTAATATCTTGATCTGATGTATAGACCTTCTTGACCAGGTTCTTCAATTCAAATGTTGAAAGCCACCCAGGACCTTGCCACCACAGTTTGTTTTCTTTCAGCTGATTAGCGTATTGGCCTCTGCTTGCGGCGTCAGCGGGATTTTCTTTTGTTTTGACGTAGTTCCATGACGATCGTGGTATGACGTCAGTAATACTTCGTACTCTGTTTTCCACGTAGGCTTTCCAGCGAGATGGGTCTCCTTGTAACCAACCCAGGACCACCATGGAGTCAGTCCAGCCGTAGACGTGTACTTCATATTGATTCAATGACTGTTTGACTTTGCGCATTACTTGTGATAAAAGGTGCGCTCCATTCAATTCCAGTCTAGGTAATGTTGTTGTTTTTCGGTGTGGTACTATCTTTGACTTTGCGGCTACAAGTATTGTTGATGAGTGAACCCGTGCGTAGATGACACAGGCGTATGCATCAAGAGAGGCATCGCTAAACCCATGTAGCTCCATTGCTTGCTTTTCCCCACAGTTAAGCCATCTAGGTATTTCGCAAGCGTTTATCGCGCTTACGTCCGCTTGTATCTTGCACCACTCCGCATGTATATCGTCGGACACTTCGTCGTCCCATTTGAAGTTTCCGTCCCATAATTTTTGAAACAATAATTTCAATTTTGTTGATACGGGAGCCAGCCAGCCTAGTGGGTCAAACAGTTTAGATATTTCGGCTAGTAGGCTGCGTTTGGTTTGTTTCTTGTTTACGTTCGAAATTGTGCAATGAAAAGTGAATTTGTCTTCCTTTGAGTTCCAGCACAAGCCTAACGTTTTCAATGTATTTTCAGTTTTGAAGTTGAAGACAATTTTGTCGATGTTTTGTTGTTCGGAGATATCTTCCAAAAGTTCTTGATTGTTTGCTGACCATTTGCGCAGGTTAAACCCTCCATTTTTGAACAATTGTTTCAAGTCAGCTGTTAATTTCTTTCCTTGTTCGATTGTATGTGTTCCATGCACGAGGTCATCCATGTAGAATGATTCTTCCAGCACCTTTGCTGCCTCAGGGAACTGTTCACGTTCATCATTCGCCAATCTCCTGAGCGTCATCATGGCTAAGAACGGTGCTGCCTTGGTACCGTATGTTACGGTTGTTAGTTGATATGAGCGGATAGGTTCTTCCAGAGCTTCCCGCCACATAATCTGTTGTAAATGTTGGTCTGCAGGGGCCACCCAAATAGCGCGAAACATTTTCTCAATGTCCGCTGTGAACGCATACTTGTATTGCCTCCATTTCATTAATAATGTTTGTAGGTCCTGTTGAAGATTGGGACCTTTGTACATGAGGTCGTTCAGACTGCATCCTGTTGATGTTTTTGCTGACGCATTGAACACCACTCTGTACTTTGTTGTTGTTGATTCAGCGCGTTGCACACCGTGGTGAGGTAGGTAACACTCGTTTGTATTGTTGCTGACTGTTGATTGCTTCATATGACCTAGATCAATATATTCAGTCATGAAGTCTTTATACGCCTTGGCTAAATGTTTTTGTTTCTCCAACTTTCTTTCTAATGTTTTGAATTGAGCGATCGCCATTGGCTTTGATGATCCCAGTTTGCTCTCAAATTCATTCTTCATTGGCAGTCTGACTTCATATTTCCCATTTTCCAAGCGTTGCGTAGTTTTGTTGAAGAATTCAATGCAAGATTCATTTTCCGCCGATAGGTTGGATTGATCTGTGATGTCTTCGGTTTCCCAGAACTGTTTGATATCTTCCAGGTTATTTATGACCACATTGCAGTGAAAGGTTTTGACATTACCGCATAAAAGCCAACCTAGGTGAGTTTGTTGTGCGATAGGTTGAGTGGCGTCATCGCCTTTTATTATTCCACCTTGCATAATTTGCGAATAAATGTCTGCTCCAAATAGTAAATCCACCTGACGGCTTTTGTAGAACTCTGGGTCGGCTAAATGGATGTTTTGTATGTGGGACCAGGATGGTTTTGCGAAGGTCTTATTTGGCAAGTTCTTGATCAAGTTGTTCATAATGTAGACAGATGTTTGGAACTTGAAGTCGTTGTAGACAGAACTGCAAGTAATTGTTGTCATTCCTTTGCAGTGGTTTTCCTTCTGTCCAACTCCAAAGATGACTCCTTTGCATCTCTCGCGCTTGACTCCGAGAAGTTGAGCGGCATGTTCCGTGATCAAAGAAATCTGAGACCCTTGATCGATGAGAGCTCGCAACTTGATTTGGGTCCCATCAGCTGTTTCTATGTTTACTACGGCGGTCGCTAGTAATATCTCCGAAGTATCATCATCCTTTGATACATGAGAAGAACTTGTTTGTTTTTCTGTTTTGTTTTTAATACATGCATCATGTAGCAGTGTATTATGTTGACCAGCGCACTTGCGACATCGGTGAGTTGACGTACATGCTTTTCCGTTGTGGCTGAACAGGCAATTTACGCAAATGTTCATTTTTGTTACTGTGCTAAGTTTTAATTGATTCGGCATTTCTAAAAACCTTGCACAACTGTACAGCCCATGTTCGTCGTCGCAAAGAGGGCAACGATATGTTGACGCATGAAAAGATTTCGTAATTCTCTTGTTGCTAGTTGCTTGATTACTGCTGTATTGTTTTTTTGCTTGATTTTGATGAGAACTCGATGTTGTATTCGGTTTTTGAATGTTTTCTTGTTTGCGACTTGATGTTTCCAACGATGTGAACTTCGCTTCTAGGAAGTCTAACAAATCTTTCAGAATTGGTAGGTTTCGGCAATTCTTCAGAGAGTCATTGTACTCAGAATGTGTGTCTGCGTCTAATTTCTGAGTTAAAATATGTACAAGAATTGGATCCCAAGTGTCAATATTCACTCCTAAATTCCTTATCGCATGTAAGCATTCTATGCTGACGTCGTGGATTTTCTTTATTTGGGCCATTGATTGCTGTTGCATGTTTGGCAGATTGAAAAGCCTGTTGATGTACGATGTGAAGATAAGTTTTTCATTATTATATCGGTGATTGAGGATATCCCAACACATGAGGTAATTGTCCGAACTTATCTGCAGGTGTTGAATCAAGCGTTCTGCTTCTCCTTGCACTTTACTCTTCAGAAACTGCATCTTCTGAGCAGGTGAAAGGGAATTGTTGTTGTGTATTGCTTCTGTGAAAAGATTTTTAAATGGGATCCACTGGTTGTAGTTACCGTGGAAAACTGGTATCTCTAACTTCGGTGTTGTTTTCTCACGATGAGCGCCGGACCACATTTTTGTATTCAAAGCCTTTTTCAGTTCATGAAACTGGTTTTCATACCTTGTGTAGCGTTCTTCGTACATTACTATCTTCTCTCCGTTGGTTTCACACTCTATCTCCCAGTGGAGGTTGTCAATTGCTGACCAGCGCGTCTGTAGTGTTTGCAGAGCATCTTGAAATTCCCATTTTTCGGATAGAAACTCCACGTGTATGTTTGCAACTGCTCTCATGAAGGCTTTGAAATTTGCTGTTTTTTGCGCATCATGTCGTCCAGCTTGCTGTTGGACCCCGTTTCCTTTTTCACACAGTTTTGTTGTTCTTGCTGAGGAGGAGGTGATGGTTCTCTATCTTGAATGACATGCCTAGCTTGTTCGTCCACCTCACCCTTCAAGGTTTCTTGTTCCTGTTTTGTTTGGTGGGAGGTACCTTTTCCTATTTGTTGATTTGCGCCTCCCAATGTTTTTGTTTGTACTGCTTGCTCCCTTGGTGAACGAGCGAGAGTCGTGAATTGTTGGTGTTGTTGAAGAATAAGCTCCTTTACTTCATTGTAGCACTGCAGCGTTACACTATAGCAGTCATTCGCAAAGTAGGGATGACTTACACTTTTTTCCGTAGTCAATCGGTCATGATTGAATTGGAAATCTGACCACAAATTTTCCAACATTGCCATACGGCGTTTGAAATAGTCGGGGTTTTTTCTGTCCCAACCATCTTTCTTGATATTTATCCCGATCTTTTTTATGCTGTCGTAGAGTTCGTTCTGATTCTGGTATAAATCAGCTGACGACATGTTGTTGATGTTTTCTTGTTGACTTCAAGATGAACTCTTCTGTTGCGAGCGTAGACTTTCGTTCCACACTCCTGGTTTCCTTGTGTTGTGCAACTTTTCCCCTCTACGATATGCGCCTTCTCAATTGGTTACTGGGGCGACTCGCTTGTGAGAGACCAGTCCAACCGATTCGCGATCGTAAAAGATGTAAATCACACAACACTTAGTTGCTCGAAGGACCAAATGTTGGGGCGTAACTCCCAACAGTGAATATGTTATGTTGATGTTGATGCTTTGTTGAATGTTGAATGAGTAGACAACCGATTGGTATAAAGGTTTAATTGCTACTAATTTATAATTAGTTTACATCATTATTTATTGTATTAGAAATGCACACTTATACAATATTGATGATAATGCATTAGTGAGTATAACGTACCAATTACACCTAAGGTCAATGTACAGCGTAGCTCGTACACCGATATTGACGGGACTTTCACTGGCAGATAGCTGATGTAACAAGGAGTAACTTAAGCTACTTTCATTTTAGAAAAATCTTTTATTAAAAAAAAAAAAATACCGCGTTAATTTCCGACATCCACGCGGGCGAAGTCGCGGACGTAAAATTTTCTCCGATTTCGACAGCATGGGATAAAAATCTTTCTTCAGAAATACTCTACATAAAAATGGACCTTAACAAAGATTCTTTAGTTGTTTTTTTGTCAAGCGAGTAATTTATGCGGTGCCTTGCTGCTTTCACCATGTTATAGACTGAAATTAATATGTTGGGTTCAAATCGCCGACATTATTTATCGCCTGCCAAGCGTGGCGATTATGGCAAACCAATTGGGGGAAGCCTATGTCCAGCAGTGGACGTCTTTCGGCTAAAATGATGGTTATGATGATAGAAAATTGAAGCGATGATGGGAAAGAAAAGCTATTAGAGACCTTTCTATCTCCAGGAAAATAGTTACTACAGAATAATAATTATAAGACACGGACAAATTATGCAAAGAAAAATGTCACCTATCAAGGAGCACAATTTTATAACAGTTTATGATCCTATTATAAAAAAAAAATATAAGCTCTTTCAGCGGTTTTAAATCGAAACTATCTGATTAAATCAATGAAAACACTCACTGACAATGTTGCCTACTAGTTGAGAAAAAAACCGTTGAACGTGTAACCCAACCAAAAAGATTGTAAGCGTTATTAGTATTTGTATTGATGACCGTTATCTAGAATCATTCATTATCATTTCAGCCGAAAGACGTTCACTGCTGGACATAGGACTCCCCAAGTACCGCCACCACGACTGGTTCCGTGCCTCTCGCATCCAGCGGAATTCCTGCGGCCTTCACCAGTTCATCGGTCCATTTTGTAGGAGGCCTTCCAACGCTACGTCTTCCAGTACGCGGTCGCCATTACAAAACCTTCCGGCCCCATCGGCCATCTGTTCTACGAGCAATGTGCCCTGCCCACTGCCACACATCTAGACAAATAAATAAAATTGGAGTGTCTGTTTGTAATATTAAGATAACCACTTTTTACTAAGTGTATATGGATGTATACACGGTACTTAGACCAAAACAACATTTTTTACAATTTTTGTCTGTCTATTTGTTCCGGTTAATCTCTGAAATGGCTGGACCGATTTTGACGGGACTTTCACTGGCAGATAGCTGATGCAACAAGGAGTAACTTAAGCTACGTTTATTTTAGAAAAAAAAATAGGATGTCACGAAAAAAAAATAATGAAAAACTTTTTTGTTAAATACCACGCGGACGAAGTCGCGGGTAACAGCTGAACCTGGATGAACACATTCTTACCGCGGTAGTACGTCCTCCTGGGTTAATTTCCGACATCCAGGCGGGCGAAGCTGCGGGCAAAAGCTTGTCTAGTGTATTTTTTACTTCACTAAGAAGGGTCCGATTACGGCGAGGAATAAATAATGTAGCACTATATCGGTATAATAGCGTATATTATATCCCAAGAACACAATAGGTCCACAAATAGGTTCACACAAAACAAAATAAAATTCTGATCTCTTATACTTTTCGCGGTAACGAAACCATAGCGCGATCTAATTCGACGCCAACGCCATCTATCGAGCGCGGTGACAACTCTTGACAAAAATATAATATTAGATCACGCTATGATTTCGTTCCAAACCCCAACATACCGCCCACCAAGGACATATTGACAAAATGTCCTTAATTACCGCCCACCGTGACAAACGTCCGGCTTATATCAAGCCTGACCATGACCGGAAACCTTTAAATAAAGGTTTGCGTCCTTGGTAGTAGGTTTTAACACAATATAGGGTTTATCAGAACAAATATCATGCCCTTGGTTTTACATTATAACAAACAAAGAAAATAATAAATAAAACAAATCTTAAGTACAACAAATTTTAAACTTGACCTTAACTTAACTGATTACTGGCAAATAGGTAACACACACAATTTAGAGGTAGGTCTCTTAAAGACTGAAGCCTGTGTGCGTATGGTTACGACCCGAGTAATTCCGTCAGGACCCGGATGCGTCTGTTTAACCTTACCCAATAACCACTTGCCTGGAGGCAAACCGTCTTCCTTTACTAACACGACCTCCCCAACTGATGGTTCTGGATTTTTATTGGCCCATTTATGGCGTTGCAGGAATTGATTTAAATAATCCTGCGACCAACGACGCCAAAAATCCTGCGTCATCCTCTGATGAAGCTGCCAGCGTTTTAAGGTACTCACATTGGACCTTTCGTAATTTGAATCTGGTGCTAAAACGGGTGGTTCTCCGATCAAGAAATGCCCTGGCGTTAAAATGACACACTTATCTTGATCCTCGACATACGATAAAGGCCTGGAGTTGAGGCAAGCCTCAATTTGAGCCAGCACTGTTGCCATCTCTTCGTACGTCAGTGTAGAATTTCCAATAACCCTTTTAAGGTGGTACTTGGTCGATTTTATTCCTGCCTCCCATAGGCCACCAAAATTAGGTGCGTGGGGCGGGATTAAGTGCCAATCTGTGCCATTATTAGCGAGGTACTCTGCTAGTTCCGGATTGAGGTTGGACTTCTCATCGTTAAATAAGTAGAGTAACTCGCGTGACGCTCCCACAAAGTTTGTCCCATTGTCGCTATGTAAGTCACTGCATCGACCACGTCTTGCCACGAATCTTTTGAAAGCTGTCAGGAAACCTCTAGTACTTAGTTCACTGACCGCCTCTAAGTGTACTGCTCTAGTGACCATGCATATAAACAATGCTATATAGCCTTTATAGGACCTATTACCTCGACCTTTCGATACCCGAATGTTAATAGGGCCAGCGTAATCTACTCCACTATATAGAAATGGTTTACTAGGTGTAACACGTGCCGAAGGCAGTTGTCCCATTAACTGCGTTCTAACTTTAGACGAATATCGAATGCATTTAATACATCCTTTAACATGTTTTTTAACCAATTGCTTGACACCAATAATCCAATATTTGGAACGCAAGTATGTCACCATAAGTTGCGGACCACCATGCATCGTCTTTTCGTGAGCATCTGCCACGAATAGAACTGTCAGAAAAGACTGCTTTGGTAACAATATAGGATGAACTCTATTATAACTTAATTGAGACATCTCAAGTCGCCCTCCAACTCTTATGATTCCCTTTGAATCCACGAAAGCATTTAAAGACCTTAAATTACCGGACCTTTTTCCTACTTTACCACTCTTTAAATCCTCCATTTCCTCGGTAAATTCTTGTTGACATTTTTTGATACATGTTTCTAGAGCAACTTCAAGTTCTAATTTGGATAAATGTCGTGTATTATGTCTGATTGTTACTGATCTCCTTAGATTTAAAAATCGCCGACAATAAGCAACAACTCGGACTAATCGGGATAATGACGAAAACTCAAACAAACCTTCACGTTCCAAAGAAGTCGTGTGAACTTTCACTTCTTCTAAGTGTGTGATAAGGTGTTTGGGTCTTTTATACTCTACCACCAGCTGTCTTAGATAATCCGGCCCATTCTACCATAAAGCCGTAGATTCAAGATCAGCTGGGGAAACTCCGCGAGACGCACAATCTGCGGGGTTATGTTTCGTTGATACGTGAGACCAATATTTCGTATCTAACAGACTTAAAATCTCAGAAACTCGATTTGCGACGAACGTTTTCCAGCGACTTGGGTGTCCGTTGAGCCAAGCTAGCACCACCTCACTATCGGTCCATGCATGCCAATTGTCACGTGGTATGTTCAATACTTCTCCTACTTCCACCATTAATTTAGCAAGGAGAGCAGCACCACAAAGTTCTAATCGTGGAATAGACACTTGTCTAACGGGCGCTACTTTCGTTTTCGACGTGACTAATGAAATGTGAATTTCCCCTTTGTGATCCACTACTCTCAGGTATATGACTGCCGAATACGCTAATTTCGAAGCGTCGGAAAACCCGTGCAATTCAGCCTTCAAATTGGTACTTTCCTGTTGCAACCATCGTGGGATTTTAATATTCACCAAATTGGCCAAACTATGATGGTAAGTAATCCATTCTTGTACTAAGTATTTTGGAATTTCTTGGTCCCACTCTAATCCCGCTAACCATAATTTCTGAATAAATATTTTGGCTAAAACAATGCTTGGTGCCAACCAACCCAAAGGGTCAAATAGACGTGATATCTCGGAGATAATTTTTCTTTTCGTTACAGGTGCAGTCAACGGTTGGAGTTCTACAGCATACTGAAAGAAGTCTTTGTTCGAGTTCCAGGTAAGTCCTAAAATCTTCGTTACATCATCTATTTTTATCCTTAATTCTTCCTCTGTAGTTTCTTTCCCATCCCTTATTTTATTCAGTAATTGCTGACTATTACTCCTCCATTTTTGTAATGGAAACCCTCTCTTGTCTAACACTTTGCTTAATTCCGTGTAAATATTAAAACAGCTTTTTATATTTTCAGATCCTGTCATCACGTCGTCCATGTAGAAATCGTTTAGAATAATCTTGGCTATTTCGGGCTGATCTGAGCACTCATCGTACGCCACCTGTTGAAGTGACCGTACTGCCAGATATGGTGCCGACGCCGTGCCGAATGTTACCGTTTCTAATTGATACACTTCTGTTTCCTTTTCAGGACTTTCTCTCCAGAGGATCCTTTGTAGTACTGAGTCTGCTTTGTGAACTAACACCTGCCGATACATTTTTATTATGTCAGCTACAAGACATATTCGGTGCGTTCTCCATCGCATAATCGTATGCCGAAGTTCCGCCTGCAATGTAGGACCAACTAACATACAGTCATTAAGTGAAGCTCCCTTTGATCCCTTACAGGAGGCATCAAATACGACGCGAACCTTAGACGTTACTTTATCCTCCCGGACAACAGCATGGTGTGGTAAATAAATAGCTTTCGGATTATTCTTGTCATTTTCTAAAACCTTTTTCATGTGATTTAGCTGTAAGTATTCCTGGATAACCTTCGAATAATCTTCCTTGAATTTACTGTTTTTCTTGAATTTACTTTCTAACGACTTTAATCTTCTTTCAGCAATAACTTTCGATTCACCAACCTTGTCGACCGGGTCCCCCTCGCGCAATGGTAGCCTTACTATATACCGGCCACCTTTGTCGCGTTCTGTTGTATCTGCGTATAATTTTTCGCAGTTGTTTTCATCCTCCGTTAGCGTTTTCTTTCTCGATGGTTCTGCCTCTAACTCCCAAAATTTTCGAAGCAACTCATCGGGATCAAGACTTAAATGCATCACGGTAATATGTGCGGGATAATTTGAGTGATCCAACTCAAAGGTACCCGACAATATCCACCCTAACGTGGTATTTTGTGCCAAGTAAGTTCCGCTTACGTTTCGTTTGATTCCTTCTTGGATGACTTGGCTGTAAATTTCCGCACCTAACAAAACATCAATTTTATTAGGCCTATCGTATTTTGGATCAGCCAAATCATCATCGGCCAAGTCAACCCATTCTACCCTAGTTACTTTCGTAGCTGGGAGAAGGGCAGTGACCGACTTCAAGACGAAAGCATCGACTGTTATCTTGACCGTGGGATCTATTCTAGATCTCATTTTAAGGGTTACAGTGGACTTGGCAGTCGCACTTTTTTCCCCACCTACCCCAATCACTGTTTGTCGCGATGGAGTTTTATTTAAACCCAAATATTGTACCACGGATTCTGTAACGAAAGAACCCTGTGATCCTTGGTCCAGCAAAGCCCTAACTATTCGATACGAGCCGTCTTTAGATTTCGCCTCGATCAAAGCAGTAGTTAATAAGACGGTTTTCCGACCGCCTCCTGTGGATAAACAGGAAACCAGTGGCTTGCTCGACCCCTCCGCTTGCGCGGCCCTTTCAACGTTACTAGTTTTATTATCCTCCTTCATCAACGATGAGGTTTCCTCGTGAGCCCTATTACTATTTTCGCCCATATCAGACCCAGAAACACCTGTTGGGTGTAACAAAGAATGGTGGCGGCGTTTACACACCTGGCACTTGAGAGTGTTTTTACAATGTTTAGCAGAGTGATTATTGTATAAGCAAACAAAGCACAAATTATGTTCCTGAGCAAAACTACGCCGAGCGTCATTAGACTCCTTTCCAAACTTAGGACAGGACGTAATTTTATGATCGGCTGACGAGCAAAACGCACATGCAACCGACTTTTTTACTACGTGAAACGACTGAGTCCCTTTTTGGTTTGAATGTCTATCTTTGTTATCGACCTTATCTAAATTTTCTAGACCTCTAAACCGATTATTTAAATATTCCGAAAACTGTTTAAAGGTAGGTAATTCATCGCTTGCGTCTGAAGCCGCATTAAGTTCCCACGCTTTCCTGGTCTCTTTATCTAACTTTCCACTAATTATGTGTATCACAATCAGATCCCAGGAAGACACATCTACCCCTAAATTACTAATTGACTCTAAGCATTCAACAGTAGTCGTAATAAGTCGCTTTATTTCCAATGCCGATTCAAACGATAATGTCTTTTGACTTAACAATCTTTTCATTATACTATTTGCCAGAAACCTTTTATTGTTGTACATTTTTTCTAACTTAGACCAAGCAATTTTATAGTTGTCTGATGTAACATTAATATTTCGTAACAACTGTTCAGCTTCCCCTGTTAAATGACCCTTTAAATAAAATAAGCGTTGTGCATCATCCAAAGATTTGTTTTCATGCACCAAACCCACAAATAAATCTTTGAATGTTTGCCACTCCGAATACTTTCCCGAAAAAGAGGGAATTTTTATTTCAGGCAACCTTACTCTACTGAGGTTCCCTTCTGTTTTAGAGCAAGAATTAGAATCTGTACGCGAATCAGTAAACTTTCTTTCGGATAATACTTCTTTTAAATCACTTTTAAAATCCACATAAAATTCTTCAACTTCATCATAAAGATTATTTTTAACATAGCTCGAATTAGCCAATTCAGGCTTTTTTATCGTGTTTAATATTTCCTTATGATTAGAAGTAAATGCGTTCCATAATTGTTCCAAATTTTCAAGTTGTGTCTCTAAATATGAAGTAGTTAAACGGTCTTTAGGAGCTTTCTTAAAATTGGATCTGGCCTTAATCATTTTAGAACTAACATCTTCCTGTATACTACAGAACGACTCCATTTTGCAACAATTATGGCACAACTTTTATCAACACAATCAAAACACAAGTCACAAAAATTTGATTTGTTTTATGTTTAAAGTTATCCAACAAATCCCAAAATTTTACAAGTGTTTGGAACAACCTTTATTTGGTTCTAAAATCGGGCATGGATTCCCCGTCAGAACCGCTTTTCACATAAAACAATTACAAGTCCTAAGCTAATAAAAACCATTAAAGTTAATGTTAAATTTAAAGTCCAAATTACGCGCACTTTTTGAGATTCTTGATTGATGTAAACACTAAACTTCCTGATCTAAGTTATAATTCAAATGTACTCACGATTTTTTCTTTTCACTCACTGACACTTTATTGTTGTACTGCACCCGAGCCACAGCCGGCACGCGTGCTGTACTGCACCACGAGCCGCAAGCGCCTTCTTCGCAGCGCGCAGCACTGCACCATACAAGTGGCGCCCTCTATCCGACGAAATCCTCCCTCGCGACGATCCTCCGACTGCTGGGTACCAGGTTGGCTGCGTCCACGCTCCACCTGGCTGCTCCCGGCTCCAATCGGTTCCTCCTCCAACTCCTGGACACCTCACCTGGTGCCCGTTGAAGGGGCTGATCTGGACAGCGATCCACTGCCCAGTAACGACGCGAAGGGTGGTGATACACTACCACCTCTGGAAACCACCACACACACTCCCGACCACTCCGGTTCGAAGGACCATGTATTTTTTACTTCACTAAGAAGGGTCCGATTACGGCGAGGAATAAATAATGTAGCACTATATCGGTATAATAGCGTATATTATATCCCAAGAACACAATAGGTCCACAAATAGGTTCACACAAAACAAAATAAAATTCTGATCTCATACTTTTCGCGGTAACGAAACCATAGCGCGATCTAATTCGACGCCAACGCCATCTATCGAGCGCGGTGACAACTCTTGACAAAAATATAATATTAGATCACGCTATGATTTCGTTCCAAACCCCAACACTAGAATAAGTTCAATATATTATGATATTATGTATTCTCATGTAAGTGGCTCTTTTGTCTTTTCGAGAATATAACAGTTTTAAGCCTTTTAAAAAGTAATTATAAAAAATACCAACAATTGGAAACTAAACTGACAACTACAGATTTGCAAAGCAATCGTCCAACCGTTTAGTTATTTACTATGTCTACAGCTAGCTTTTTTTTTTGTGGGTGGAAAATCATCAAAGGAAGTCTCCCGCTCTGGGCGGAGCGGGAGGGCGTGTCAGACTTTTATTGACTAAAACAACCCATCCGTGTTCCTTCAGTTGCCCATGTGCCAGGGTCACGGTGTTTCTCGCGACCCTGGCAGGCATCGGTCTTAGCAGACCCCTTCAGTTCTGTTGACATCTCTTTGAGGCGCGCGTGGAACACTACGCGCCGTCGACCCGAGGCTGGTCCTTGCCGGGCGGCGAGCTACCCATTGCTCGCCGCAGCAAGGACGCGAAGTGACGTGAGGGCGCAGAGACTGCCATTCCTTCACGCGCCCCGCTAAGCTAGCTCAAATAGCCGATCTTTTATTATGCCTGATTGACTGGTGAGATTCTTAAAGGTATAACGGAATATTATACAACGTTAATTTTTGTTTATGCGAAACCCGAAACACGGGTCTAGTATTTTTATGTAAAGAATCTATGAAAAAAATTTCAACACTGTATCATTAATAATCACAAAGTTATAAGCTTGATAAGTTACCTGGTTGTCCACGCAAAAACATATGCAGATCACCACAAACAGCTAGTGTACGTACCATCTCCGTGTAATGGACGTTTGAATACGAGAAAGACATGATAATTTTAAAATCGAAACAAAACACTAAGGCCCGCGACTTGGAAGCGTAATTAAATATTTTTGGTACAAAATATAACATGGTGTAAAAATTATTGGAATCGATTCAGTTACTGATTCTGAACAAACTATATTCAGGTTTCGCATATACTAAAAATAATCTTGTATAGTTGAGATTAAATTTGTAACTATCTGAAGGGCTAAGGGGAAGAATCGACTAAGACACGTTTTTTTCAAATTGATTTTGTATTTTCTATGGTCACAAAAATCCAAAGTTTACCATAAAATATGCATATCTAAAAAAGGCAAGAACTCGCTGGGTCACTTAAAAAATTGGGCTGCATTTTGGATTTAATAGGGAATAACTAGCTTAGTCCATGACTAAGCCACTTCTTCCCTGCCAAAGTGAATGTGAAACGGGTAACTTTTTATGAAGACGTTAAAATAATTGATTTTAAAAGGAAATATGGTATGGTATCGATGACGATCCCAATATCGATAACATAACATACACACATTGACTGGCCTGTTAGTTTAGTGTTTAGTGACCCTGACTGCTAAGACTGAGGTCGTGGGTTCAATTCCCACCCAGGACAAATGTTTGTGTGATGAGCACAATCATTTGTTCTGTGTCTGGGTGTAATTTATATATATTATGTATGTATTTAGAAATATATAAGTATGTTTATCAGTGGTCAGGGTCTGCCTAGTTTGGGATCAGATAACGTTGTGTGGTTGTCCTACGATATTATTATTTTTATACCATATTTCCTTTTAAAATCAATTATTTCTATATGAGAAATATTATTAAGTTAGCTATAAAATTATATCAAAACTTTTAATGTCAATTTTGACAAATTTGGTGAATGTGACTAAGCTAGTTCTTCCCATTAGCCCTTCATCTATTTTGTTCCCTAATCAACCCAGTATAGTCGGAATAATTTAACTCTTTTTATCGTAAGTGGTCCATCATGTTTGTTTATTGTCTAAAGTTTACAGCGTAACGTTTACACCCCGTCAAATAATTTCGTATACTTTATGGGCTTTTAAATTAGTGGAACATATGGCATGTACAGTCTGTGCTCTACA
Organism: Aporophyla lueneburgensis; assembly: GCA_932294355.1. NCBI lineage: Eukaryota > Metazoa > Arthropoda > Insecta > Lepidoptera > Noctuidae > Aporophyla > Aporophyla lueneburgensis. Next base: position 24,033,206 of record OW028753.1, read on the forward strand.
TTATCTGACCCTCCCGGTATGAACGACGCTCACATAGAAGTGCTAAGTCCCGCCCCATTTAAATAAATCATCTTGTTAAGCCATTTTGGTCATTATCTTGTTAGCGTTAAGATTGAATTGCGTATTAACAAGTAATATGTTTGTGTTTACACGGCTACTACCTAATCGTTAATTTCGCTTATTCTCAACAAGTTACTGTGGCTTCGCGGTTCGATGCTGGATTGACGATGCATGGTGTGTGAGTTCGAAATCACACTCTACCTGTTAACAATTTATTTTTTAAATTGTTTTCATTTTATGATTTCTACCATATTTCTTGCATTATTACAGAACTGGTGATATGATTTTCACCTAACGAACATATCTTTCAAACAAGTGGGTAAATAAAGAAATCTTTATGTCCACAGAACTTATAATTACCAAGGAAGTAAAATATATTGACTTCGTGGGGTAGATTGAAGTAAGTTGTTTTAGGTAAGTGACACAGGTCAATCTACGCCTAATAGCAGTGACAAAGCAAAACATTGGTAAAACGTTTGACGTAAATCGTGAAAAGTAACATTAGACATGTCTTTATTGATTTTGTTATGTGTAAACAAAGCGTCATGTCGCAATCTACTGATTATACTAGACATAAAATAATAATTATGTTTACATGAGCAAAATGGTGAAATCAAAGAGATTGTTCGTAGTGTTAATATATCGGTAAGTGTTTTAATTTTTAATTTTACTCTTTGAAATTGACCTTTATAATTTGTTATAGCCTAGTAATCTTGTATTTTGCTATTATTCCATTACACCCACTACCTACAAGTTAGCTGCACGTTTCCAAAATTGTTAATAAGTTTTTTTCTTTTGTTTCAGACGAATACAGTCAGGTTATGGTTAAGACTTTATGGAAATACTGAAAAATCTTCAGTGCAATCGTCCAGGAGCAAATCCCATGATGTATATCGTATAGTCACGAATCCGAACGCCACCAAACTACTTATTGTTGCAAGCCATATGCAATGTCCATTGATGCCTATTCGCTTAGCTGCAATTAAACATAATATTTCTTACTACCTTGTCTAACCATCGGTAGAATGACCCTGGGCTACTGCAGCACATGAGAGGAAAAGATTTGTGCTGGAACATGGTGCATACGTAGCCGCTTATAGCAAGTTATTGGAGATGATGCGTCACGCCGCCACTCACTTATCTACATAAGTATTTTTAAACATATTAAGTAAGTGAATGCTCAATTCAATGAATGCTAAACCATTACAACGTTACAATTTCTGTGGTGATGTTATTGTTATAAATGGAAATCCATTTTTCTGTTTAAATAACATGTTGATTCACCACATACTTATACCTATAAAACTGTAAAACATTTCACAAATTACTTAATCACAGTTAATGAACTGTTTGTTGAACAATAACTAGCTTACCGATGAGTCCTCATCATAACATATATCGTTGTTAATAATATATGTAAGAGAAGAAAGTGTTGTGGTTATTTCATTGATATTGTTTTATATAACTTATTAAGTAAATAGTTAAGTTTGAATGTGCTACTATAAAATATATATTAATTTTGAAACTATGAGCATTTACTTACTTTATTTACTTAAGTATTTTTTAATGAAATAATAAATATTTTCTTCAATAATGATGTTGTTTTGTTCCTAAACAAACTGCCTATCTAAAAAAACATTTGACGCCTAAAATATTTAAAGTAAACTAATAAAAAAACATAGAAAAAAAAACATTTTGAACAAAAAGAAGTCTTTAGGTTATACTGGTTTCGAACCTGGACCACGATGCTTATCTATCTGCGTTAATGACCATGAGACCAATTCACTTCTTATTAGGTGACTTCAAATTAAATTTTAGTTGTGATGCTAGACGCAATATTTTATAGAATTTGATCCATATGATATAGACCATTAATTTCATTATTGAAAAACAATAAGCAGCTATTGAAATGTATCACGGAATTAAATATTAAGCATTGACAGCTAACAGTGGTGTTTTTATTATAATTTTATGTTAATCCACCCTCGATTGGGTTATTTCTGGTAGTCGTATTGCATATTCTTCAGCCTTCAACCTTAACGACATCTAGATAATAATGTTAAGTCATTTTAATCATTATCTTGTTGTAGTTAAGGTTGAAAGGCTTATTAAGAAGTATTATAGAAAGACCGATATGAATTTCGAATAAAAAACTTATTTTGTAAACAGGTGGGTAAATAAAAAATCTTTACGTTAAAAATAAACAACAAACTTCCAAGCATTGTCATGCTTAACACGTTGAGTGCCGATCACGCGGTATCACGTGATTCGTCGGCTCTGTATTATGGCCGATCACGCGTTATCGCGTGCTTGCTACTAACAATTTTTTGTTTGGCTCTCAACGTGTTAAAAATGTTTGTTAGCAAATAGTTAACTTTGAATGTTACAGTAAAAAAGCTAATTAATTCTGAACTATGAGCATTTACTCACTTTATTTACTTATAGTATATAGTATATTTTAATTAATAAAGATTATCATTTTTTTGCAATGATTTTGTTTCATTCCTTTACAAACTACCCATTGAAAAACACATTTAAAGACTTCGTTCCTTAGAGAAAAGTAAAAAAATGTAAAAATAAACAAAAGAGAAAAGTAAAAAATATAAAAATAAACAAACCATTACGAACAAAAAGTAGTCTATAGGTTATGCTGGTTCTGAACCCAGACAACAATTTGTTTAATGACCACGAGACCAAATGAACTCTTACTATTCTGTCTTCAAATTAGCTGTTAGTTGTGAGCTGGACGCAATATTCTATAGAATTTGAACCATATAGTAGGTATCATTAAGTTCAATATCGCAAAATCACAAGCAGTTATTAAAATGTTTCACAGAATACTAAGCGTATACAGCAAATTGTGATGTTGTTGACGCGCGATTTTTTTGTTAATCCACCCTCACCTTGGTTGTTTTAAGTAGTCTTATTGCATTTTGATACTCAACCTTTTAATCCTCTCAACCTTAACGACAGTAGGATAATAATTAAAATCGCTTGACAACATGATTTATCAAAATACCCAAAGGAGTTTCCAATCCGCGATAAGGATCAAATTCGCTATTATTCAAGGAAGTTTTACCCACTTGTTTAAAAGATAATATGTTCGTTAGGCGAAATCATATCAGAAGTTTTATAATAATGCAAGAAATATGGCAGAAATCATAAATGAAAACAATTAAAAAAAGAAATTGTTAACAGGTGGAGTGTGATTTGAACTTACGCACCGTTCATCGTCAATCTAGCATCGAACCGCGAAGCCACAGTAACTTGTTGAGAATATTACTTGTTAATACGCAACTCAATCTTAACGCTAACAAGATAATGACCAAAATGGCTTAACAAGATGATTTATTTAAATGGGGCGGGACTTAGCACTTCGATGTGAGCGTGGTTCATACCGAGAGGGTCAGATAATGTAGGGCACAGACTGTACTAGAAAGTTTAAGTTCAACCTTGAGGTCGTTTGGACAGTTTTTTTAATTTCTGTTTGTGTTTAGACGCCAGCAAGGTCCTGGTGGTTTTTATCTGCAATGCTTATAGTATCAGCTTGAGAAGTAAGCTAAGTTGAACTGTATTGAAAAATCGAATACCTGTGTAGAATTTTGGAGAGCGCTATGTCCAGCCATGCATAATGTTATAAATAGAGATGCACAATTTTGTACACTGAGAAATCATTTGCAACAAACAGCTGCAGTATTATTTATTTAGTCCTCCACCTCGGAGCTAGGTCCCTAATACCTACGTTGTTATATATTTACACAAGACGCTAAAACTCTCTAAAATTACTTCGTGAATTATCACCACACAGTTCAAAGGCGTTTCTAAAAATACTTTGTTAACACCGTCAAAGTAGAAAATTGCCAGCAAAGACAAAAACAATCATGTTTCGCCGTACTATACTAACCAGAAAAGATATACAGCAAAAAGCCGAAGAGATAAGACTCTGTTTAATTACTTAACGTACCTGACAAATTACTAAAACGATATTATATGTATATAATAATTTCTTGAGTGAGATCCTCTCAGTTATCTGAATCTCGGCTGGTCGGAATAAAAGATGTATATTTTGTTAGAAGATTTGGGTCAGGTGGAGTAAGAAACAATTAAACGTTAAGAAAAGGTATAATTAACTGTCTTTTAATGTAGGTAAAAAGTGGGTGGGGTTGAAATTTCGTAGGCCGTTAATAACTTGATGGGGAGGAGGGCCCTGCCAGGGGCGCGAGATTTATTCGAAAGAGATACCGTGGCCCTAGCATATGGGCAACTGAAGGAACACGGGTGGGTTTTAAGTTAGTAAAAGTTTGACACGCCCTCCGATCCACCCTAGAGCGGGAGACGTCATTTGATGATTTACCAACCAGGAAAAAAAAAATGGGGAGGAGGACACTGAATTGTGTTGCTATTGCGCTGCGCCGCGCGCCGGCGCTAGTGCGGTCTACTAGCTAGTGATGTGCTGTCGTTGGTTACGTTAGGTTATAAAAAAGCCCAATGGCTTTTTTATTCGATTAGCTGGGAGGAGCGCGAATCTCTTGTTTCAAAATGCGTTTTCCATAGTAAAATCGAGGAAACTATTGTTGAAATTTATCAATAACGCTGGAACTATGCAGGATGTCTTTATATGTGGTATTTACTTGAGATATGCAAACTTCATACACGTGCGAAAAAAAAAACTATTATTGAGAAGACAGACTAGAGAGGAAAAGGGTTTGTTTTGGGGGAAATTGCGCCTCTTTGTGCCACACTACAAAGATAACAGGCGGGAGCTAAAAGTTTTATGAGGAGTGCTAAGCCTTGGAGCGAATCTGACTGAGTGTGGCTTTGGTGCTAGCGTGTGATATAATAGAAATATGCTGTAATAAAAAAAAAAAACATAAGGGACGCAAATGTTTCTAACTGCCTCGTTGGTCTGGTGGTCACAGACGCTACTGCTGAGCGTAGTGTTATTACGTCTTTTGTCTGGAATCTCTCAGTAGCAGCCTGGAGTCTGGTTTTGTGCTCGGTCGATGGCGATAGGCTTCACCATTCTTTCACATGGGACTTAAACATAACTGGTGAAATTTGGGTGTACTGTAATAAGTACACCTCTTCTCAACCCGTCAGAAAAACAAGGAGTGATTTTGTTATGTGTTTGTTTATATGCTTATAAATCTTGTAAGCAATTCTCAAGCGAAGGTACTAAATGGATAAACAAATACAAAAACAAAGTGTCTATTAAATTACAGATTTCTTTGACTCCAGCACTAGTTTTAACTGTGTTGCAGGAGCCGGTATACTTTAGTAATATAGTATAAAAATAAAATAAATAAAATACAGATATTAACTTTGTTTTATGTTAACATAAGAAAAGGAACCTTACATCACTTTCTACTTTAGAGAAAGATAAAAAATATGCATATCCTTTGCAACTCTGACTATAAGACTATTGTAAGAAAACCCAGATTATAAGTAAGGGGATTTATAAGTCAAGTTTTAAAGTTCCTCCTCTCTCTCAGAGTTCATAATGATCTCATTTAATTTAACGTTTCCTACTAAGCACACGTTGTTTGCCAAAGACATGTTTAGCCAAAAAATATGAGAAGGGCATATGAAAATGATGACTGATGACACATTGTGGAATTAGATAAATATTTGAGAATGATGCACACTATACAATATTCAGAACACGACCGCATTAATGAACAATTAACCATCGTGAGAGTGCCTTTAGATAATATTGGGGCAAAAATTATAGTATCGGATATAAGAATCATGAGGAGTAAATGTTACAAGCAACCTTACGTGTTTCCTCCTACTTACGTTTTCAACCAGACGCCATTCTAAGCGTCGTATATAATGATAATCCACCAGTTTTCCACGATTAGTACCTCTATTAGCCATGATAAGCTAATTTTGGGCTATCAGTACTAGTAAACATAGTGTGAGGAACTTTGCTCTAGACATTAGATAAGACTCGAAATATGACTGGGCTTTAGCACTTGTCTCTAAACCACGGAATAGATTATCTGGTCCGTGCTCTAAACTCATTGGAAAATGGATTTGCGCCGGGAACATTTCGCGCTATGATTTTTTACGATTTCAAGTGTCGCCTGAAACCGGACGAATCATACGATAGACTTCAAATTGCATTCATGGATGAAGGCCCTTCCAAGGCAACTGTGTATCGTTGGTATAACGAATTCAAACGTGGTCGACTAACTTTGGAGGATGAAGAAAGAAGTGGTCGCCCTTTTGACGGCTGTTACAGAGGAAAACGTGCTAGCAGTGAAAAATTTAATCCAAGACAATAGGCGAATTACATATCAGGAGATTCAACACATACTGCAGATTGGATCGGGAACCCTTCACGAGATTCTACACGTGCATCTTCACGTGAGGAGGATAGTTTCACGCTGGGTGACGCACAACCTCACCGATGCTCAGAAGCAGGCCCGGGTGGAATGGTGCCGTGATATGATAACTCGTCTCGGCGTGTTCACGACATTATTACAGGTGATGAGTCCTGGATTTATCAATACGATCCAGAAACGAAGCGCCAGTCGACGGTTTGGGTGTTTCAAAACGAATCAACTCCCACCAAAGTGAAGCGATCTCGAAGCGGGGGGAAGATTTTGATCGCGAGCTTTTTCAATTTGACTGGCTACTTGGTATCAATCCCTTGACGGAAACAAAGAAACATCAACGTCGAATGGTATACTACCAAATGTTTGGCAGAAGTTTTCTCTGTTGTGAGCAACAAGCGACCAAACACAGGGCTCCGCGGGCTACTGCTCTACCACGACAACGCGCCCACGCACACTGTGCTCAAAACGAGGGACTTCTTAGACAGCACGCCGGTCAAACTTCTGGGTCACCGTCCTTACAGCCTTGACTTAGCACCGGGTGACTTCTTTTTATTCCCAAAAAATTAAAATCAGCTCAAAGGGATACAATTTTCGTCGCTGGAAGATGCGCTGTCAGCGTTCGAGCAGGCTGTTAACGATGTATCTGCGGCGGACTGGAAAAAGTGTTTCGGAAACTGGTTCAGACGCATGAAACTTTGTATAGAGGCTAGTGGAGAGTATTTTGAAAAGATTTAATAAAAAAATATTTACCTATAGAACACTATTTTTTATTTTCGCAAAACTTTCTGAGTGTCCTACGTAAAAAATTGTATAATTTAGTTCTTAATAGTAGTGTACAGTATCATACACATAATATATGACATCTACCAAAACGCTCTGGGCCTGCGTAGTAATTTAAGGCCCATTACTTCTCACCGAGGGGATGCCTGTGTCCCAGCGCTGGTAGCAGTTTATGATGATGATGTATTTTCTTGAGTTGCTACAAGTGAAACATGTTTTTCTTACACAAACCAAGAGTATAACATGTTGATACGTATTATAGAATTTATCAAACAAGAAAATTAATCGTGGCGCCTTCCTGTTAATCTAGCACACATTTTGTTTTGTAACTTTAAGTAGCTCATTGAACTAAAAACCAGGGAGACACGTAATAAAATCTAATTTTATAAAAGTAACCTTCTATATAAAATATAACATCACGCTTATATTCCCCAAAGGGTTAGCTAAGGTGTATCTATTTATCATGTATGACGGAAGTTCGAGCAGCTGAGACTCCACGTTTTGCTGCTGATAAGTTATCTGTTAGTCCCCCACCATGGAAGCGTACGTGCAGATAGCCGGAAAATATTACTTTCAAAATAACGCATTCAATTGATAGGTAAATATCAAAAGAATACTTTGCCATATAAATGAATGATTACAATGATTATCGCTGATTAAGTCAAATATAATAATTGTTAAACTTTCAATGCTTGCAGCTTATGGATTAAAGCGTGTGCACCGCGTGACGGACGCTACAAAAATACCTCTAAATTGATTGATTAATTGGCGTAATTTTTTCCCAGCAATGTTGGATTCGGCTTCCAGTCTACCCAGGCATCAGAATACAAGTACCTATTTGGTGTCCGCAACCCAGTAATTGTGTAACACGATGCCCCTTGGTAAGACTGGTTGTCAGACTTTCGGGCTTCTGATTACCTTACGGGTAATCAGAAGCCCGAAAGTCTGCCAATTATGTACAAATAACAGCCACGAACTGACAATTAATCCATGCGGCTATTTTTGTTAAACCAGAGGTCCTTCATTCGTAAACATCTGTTTATGATAAAATGTGCTCTAATTCTTTTTAATCGACTTCAAAAAAAGAGGTTATCAATTCGACTGTATTTTTTTTATGTTTGTTACCTCATAACTTTTGACTGGGTGAACCGATTTTGATGACTTTTTTTTATTTGAATGCTGGTGCTTTCCAAATGGTCCCAACGCGATTAGATTAGTGCGGGGTATCTACCATAACTAAAAAGTTAAAAATAAAAACTTTTTACAAAAAAGTAACAACCGACTTCCTTAAAAAAACACTACATAGTTAAAAAAAAAAAAAAAACATTAAATACAGATCCTAAGACACCGACTTCCAAAAGTAAAGTTATTTTTGACTTTGTAGTATTTTTTTTTAAGGAAGTCGGTTGTTATTTTTTTGTAAAAAGTTTTTTCGCATTACTTTTGGAAGGCACCTATCAAAAATTAGGTCGGTATTGGAAGTAAGAAAACAACAATATATTAAACCTATACTTATAAGATCTTTATGTAAGTTTTCCCGGAACAGTTTATCAAGTTAGCTAGCAGCGCATGCGTTGAATAGTAATGAGAGGAGAACTCATTAATTAGCCCTGTGTAATAAATCATACAATACTACTCCTACAGGAATTAGTCATTTATTTCCCGTAATGAAGACATTTATATTTCCGGAGAATATAGCGAACTTCCTAATAAAGTTAAATGATTTCAAGTACCTACCATGTATTTACCATGTATTGGAATTATTCTCTGGTTATATATATATTTTTTTTTTCAATAGTTTTGCATACATTTTGACGCGTAACTTTTACATGACAATAAAATTTGACCTTCCGTTCTCCGTAACTAGAAGGTTCTCAGAAGGTATGATGAAGAATAAAAGGATCTTAATATCGGAAAGAAAAATTAACTCCCGGTTTCGTTTATCAGTATTTTTACATCCGTTCCACGCTATCATTTATTTAGAAAACTTTTGAACTAATAATGTGTTGTTTTTTGCTATATATTTTCTTGGCGTACAATAAACAATATATAAATAAATAAATAATGTGTTAGTATGGGAAGTTTTTCAATATCTCCAACGACACTAAACCACTCAATTTAATTTATGCGAAAGTCGCTGTGTAACCTTAACATTATTTAACAAACTATGTTCTTAAAATCTTAAGAATTCATCGAATAGCTTCATTTTCCACTATAAAATCATGAGTTTGTGTTAAGAAACTTTTATCACAAAGCAATCGCCACCACTTTGATGAACTTTTCCAGGTTTTTTTTTTTTTCTAAGTAATAAAAATAATAGAGGAAAGTAGTAAGGCACCGCCTTGTCGAATAGGGTACAGTGAGGGGCACTAGACCACGTGGACGCTCACCCATGACATGGACTAACCAAATTGTATCCGAAGTGGGCGATCCCCTGTATGAGTGCACAATCAATTCCAAAAATTAGAGTAGATGGTGAGAAATCGTGATGCCAATTTTCTTCCTTCATCCTTTTCAGGCTCAATCCTTTTTCCTTTGGGTACGGAACCCAAAGGGTGCCAACGGAACCATTATTTTTTTTTTTTTTTTTCAGGATGGGTAGTCATCAATTGACTTCTCCCGCTCTGGGCGGAGCGGGAGGGCGTGTCAGACTTTTACTGACTAAACCCACCCATGTTCCATCAGTTGCCCATGTGCCAGGGTCACGGTATCTCTTTCGAACAATCACGCGACCCCGGCAGAACGGAACCATTACTGTGCTTTCGTAATAGGTAGACAGAATATCATTTCTATGACCTCTAAAACAATAAATAGTAAGTTTAAAATGAAAGGGGATCCTCCAGGAAACCTTTCAGTTCAGCGTTTTTGTCTTGTAGCACGGAACTATTTCCATGCGTTGGACCGATCAAGTCAAAACTGCACTCAGTGGTCCACTTCACGAATGTACTTGAAGGGCATGAAATATGCGCATAACTTGAGAACGGCTGGACCGATTTGGCAATTGTTTGTATTAAAGTGTTTGTAATAGTCCGAATTAAGTTTTACGAAAATAACAATTGAAAAAGTTCCCCGGAAAACTTTACTATCCGAAATAATCAGAATTTCTTTTTTATGCATTTCTGTATAAAAGAGTAGTTTGCACGAGCCTTTATACAATCTTTTGTAAATGACCCGAAATGAATTTTCAACCAAAAACGTAGAAGAAGACTTGATTCAGCCTAAACTTCACCTTCTATTGTTGAGACTTACGTAGAAGGCCGAATGAAAATTTAAAGAAAAGCTTTGGTTTAGGGCGAAAACAAAAACATGGCCAAAGTTATCACTAAAAATGGCTGAAAACTCTAACAAAGCTTTGGTCGGTCACTACTTCTTGCTAGCAAAAACACTCTAACGAAACCAAGGCGACGTTATTCAACAAGAATATAGAAAGGCCTTTAGCCCTCTAGTGGAGCGTTTCACACATTTTTACCTACCACAAAGAGGCTAGCCACTTTATTGTGTAACCACTGATTTATGTAACGCCTTTCTTCTAAACCTAAGTCTGGTCCATTTTGTAAATATACGTGTTCACTAAAAATAAATGTAGGTCTTATTTTACAGTCACTTGCGAAATTGAAAAGCAATTTTCTGCACAAATCGACTTGCAAAATCTCTATGAAGAACACCGCAATGGGATCAAATAGATGATCATTGTTTATATTTTTAAACTGGATCTTTTGGCCATTTTCTGTGTGAGATCTTCCATCGTAGACAGTAATTCCACCAATTTCAAGACCCAAGCTCAGCCTTGATAAGCGAGAGTTCTAATTTGTAAACATTGTAATGCTTAATAGAGAGTATCACTCTTCTCTCTTACAGAAGGGGAGACCTGCGTCCAGTTTTAACATACAGTGTAAACATTATACGTAGACTATGTTCCTGCTAATGGAGAAGATGGTGGGACGAGTTTGACGCCTACAGACACGATTGGGCTACACTAGTTAAAGACACAGAGGAATAGAAATACGAATGGGGAGATCATTGTTCTCTAGTGGGGCAATGAAGGCTAAAAATACATAATACTAAATAAGAGAATGTGTGAAAAATTTGGTAAGAGTATATTTAAACCTACAAACATTTTCTTGCATTTCTTCGCAAGTACAATTTCTCCTGCAAAGCTCGAAAATTAAGAGAATTTAGCTGTCTACTCTAGCTGCATTATTGTAAATGAAAACGTGTACCTATGTAGTATCCGAGTCCAGTTCTGGTTCTATTGTTAAAATTCTGTGGTGTAAACTTTTTGTTTGCAAAAATCTAATTAAACTGAACAGTAGTTTCGTAGCATACTGCAGAACGAATTGAAATTAAATCCTGGAAAGTAACATTTTCGTAAGCGCGAAAATTCTTGAAAAAAAAAAACGGAAAAGTTAAATGAACATGACGGTTTCGTCTACCAACCTGCAGAGTATTCCTTTTAGGGTAGAAATTTCAACAGAATATTTATAGCCCATTTATAGGACGAATTCGTGATTTGCGCTGTCGAGGATTTGTAATTGAAATTCCTATGCCTGTTTGCATTAACACTAAGGGCTTTCTGCCAGGGTCGTGAAATTTGTTCGAAAGAGATACCGCGGCCCTAGCATAGGCCTGGCCTGGCAACTGAAGGAACACGGGTGGGTTTTAGTCAGTAAAAGTCTGACACGCCCTCCTGATCCGCCCAGAGCGAGAGAGGTAATTTGATGACTTCTCACCCACAAAAAAATGGCTACCTAAATAAATAGCACCGTTGGATTTCCAGCGCACGGCTCAGTGCCAAAAGTAGAAAATACAACATCGCTTAGTGAGAACACACACATAGAGAGAATCATATGTTTGGTGTAAAACACTATGTGGTGAAAGAATACCACTATTTGGGAAGTCATTAAGTCGCAATAAAATATAATACAGTACTTTAAAAAATAAAACATCTTTTATTAATATGAACGACCTTAAAAACTGGTGGCTAGGACAGACTGGGCGTAGAACCGGAGAATAGGGTGTTGTGGCACTGGGACCTGGAAGTCACTGGAAGATACCTATATCCAGCAGTGGACTGCGATAGGTTAACTTTATTCAGATATTATTCCTGTCTCAGTAGTTAAATCTTAGTAAACTACATATTTTATTTCTGGTAGGTTGTACACAAACACTTTTACACTTTAATCATATCATAAACTAAATGAGGTCAGCGTTTCGTATGCAACTACTCTGAGAAGAAAACTCAAGAGTCAAAATCTCTTTTAAATTTCAGATATAAACTTGTTCAAATTACGTAAAGACCATGGGACCAAAGTATTGGTGTCAAAAATTGTATTTTGAGGAAAGAACCACACAGCTTTGAATGGACATGTGCAGCTCAACCGAGGACGATTCGACGAACAATAACAAAGGATATTTATAGGTTAAATAAATTTTAGCATCATTAGGCACGACTGTGTGGAACTATACGGTCTTCAACCAAAGAATGAATCTATACAATCCTCAGAAATTCCAACGAATGTGTATCATTACTATTTTCGCGACTAATTAGTTTATATTCACGATGCGGATCTGAACCGCAAATTCCATTAGCGCCATTATAATGAACTGTTTCATCTGTGTTTGTATGATGTAATGACTAATGGATCCGATATACATTGGTTTTTATGATTGTTTATAGATTTATACGTATTTTTACTTCCGACAGATTTACTATTGTTGAACATGGATTGGAATAATTGGTTAGGTTAGGCTATAACCAACCCAGTGGGTTCCACATTATCGAGATGGGGGGCCCAGTAGTCGTGACTTGGACACCCATGGTGAAGCTAAGAGGAATCCGAGGAGGGGCCGCTCGTCAGGGCTTTTGCTGCCAAAGCCGACGACGTAGCGGTCAACATGTAGGTTGCGGTGTCGCTTGGGCGACAACCGTGGTAATGCAGAATGCATGAGCATTTCTCCACGTTAAAAAAAAGGCTATCAAGTACCTTCTGGTTTTGGCTAGAAAATACGGTATTTGCGGTAATTTAAGAATTTCCTTTGTATTATTAAAACAAACACACATTTTTAAATCTATACTTATAATATTAAAAAGCTGAAGAGTTTGTTTGTTTGATTGAACGCACTAATCTCAAGAACTACTGATCGGAATTGATTTTTTTTTATGTTGGGTAGCCCATTTATTGAGAAAGGCTATAGGCTATATTACATCACGCTACGGTTAAAAGGAGCAGAGCAGCAAACGAAAAATTGACGAAAACTGGCAGGCAATTCGATGCGACGGGAAGGGGAGCGAAAATTTGACGCGGACGAAGTCGCGGGCAGAGGCTAGTGTTAAATATATACGTTGTAGGAAACTTGTAGTTTCATTATTATTAAAAAACTGACGGCCTTACAAATGAAGTATTTACGCCGTACTAGGACTATTTTTTTTTGGTTTTTCAAGATTACTTTGGATTTTTTTTACTACAAGTAATCGTGATTCTTAAATGTATAATTCATATATTGAGCCCTAAGTAAATATCTTCAATATTAATTGCATAACGCAAGGGATCAAACGAACGAATGTTTTTTTTCACAAATCTCTCGGGCTTATTCGCAAAATGTTTACTGGACGTAAAATGTCTATTTCTCATAATGTCGCTATCGCTCAATAGGTCTCTTTCTCACAATGCCTCTAAAGTCTCAACGGCATAATCAGTGGCAGCGCAGAGGTCTATGGCTGCATTCGGGGCACAAAAGGATATGGGGGAGAAAAATTGCGTAACGGCTTACACTCGACAACAAAAAATCGGTAACGCAGAATCTAGGTGACTAATCTTTTCACCACGATGAGAAAGTCAGTCTTTCTCAAGACTAATCCCAAATGACTCTTCTAAGAGTTAATCTACGGAACTCATCAGCCAATAATATTTATTCATCTCGAATGTGATAGTAATATAGCGTATGTAGCCCTTTCTTTTTTTTTTTTTTCAGGATGGGAAATCAACAAATGACTTCTCCCGCTCTGGACGGAGCGGGAGGGCGTGTCAGACTTTTACTGACTAAAACCCACCCGTGTTCCATAAGTTGCCCATGTGCCAGGGTCACGGTATCTCTTTTGAACAATCACGCGACTCCGGCAGGCATCGGTCCTAGTAAACCCCTACACTGCTGCTGACATCTCTTTGAGGCGCGCGTGGAACACTACGCGCTGTCGACCTGAGCTTGGTCCTTACCGGGCGGCGAGCTACCCATTGCTCGCCACCCGCAAGCTCGCGCCTACGGTGGCCGGGAGTCCGCTATCGACTCCAGCGTATGTAGTCTTCCAACCTCACTTACACGTGATACGCAATTGATGAGTACGGCGACAAAAACCGGCAGATGGTAGTCTAACCATCCAATTTACCGTTCAGCATACGTCGTTTGACTCAAATTGTATATAATTTTAGCTAATGTTATTAGTGAGTCGATTCGAAGATGTGAGTCAAACAGCTATTCTATCGAACACAATTATAAAGCGACTTGGTTCGTTATATATACATACATTTTATCCACATAAGAGAACAGCTAGTATAATTTAAGTTTGCTTCCTTGCCACATTATGGAGTTAAAATACTAATAACTAAAATACTGCTAAATTTAGTCTCGTTCCAACATCGACAAAACGAATCAATATGCACTTCCCGTGTATGCAAAACCCCATGATCTTCACCAGGTCCTAAGTCTTTGTTAAAAATCATGTTGCGGTTTTCTGTAAACGGTTGAATTGCAAAATTATTAGGTACTTAACCACTTAGCTCTCAAAATCCATCTACATAATATTGTTATGTTGAACAACGGTAGCCAAGACTGATTGATTAACTGATGATACAAAATAATGTATACGTATACATCATAACCTGTAATTACAGTAAGTTATTGATTGTGATATGAACATCTAAAGGCCCCTCTTTCCCTCTCTGCCCCCCCTCTTTGCCCCGAAAAGTAATTTAAGCAGTTGGTCCTGACTATCATTCGTCGATCTTTCACTGTCATTACGGGTCACCAGAAGCCCGAAAGTCTGACAACCAGTCTTACCAAAGAGTATCGTATTACCCAGTCACAGGGATGTGGAGGTCAAATAGGCAGTCACTCCATGTAAAATATCGGTATTCAGTTGCATACGGTTGCTATGGAAACCAACCCTAAGTTACCCCTGACATAATTTGGAAAAGACTGGGCAGATGAGTATATTAAGTGTGTACCTACAGTACATGGGCCAAACTAATCTATACTAATATAATTTAAATGCGAAAGTAGCTCTGTTTGTCTGTCTGTCTGTTACGTTTTCACGACAAAAGCACTGAACCGATTTTGATGAAGTTTCGTACGAGGTAAGTGGAACCCCAAGAAAGGACTACTTTTTATTCCACGACTTTGTCTACGTCCGCGATAACCAAAATTTACGCGGTCGAAGTCGTGGGCAATAGCTAATAGTAACTATGTAAACATATACAGATGCAACTAAACCAAAAGCTATCGCAACCTCGGCCCAAATACAGGGGTTTGTTTCAGGCTTGTAAATTAACGAGCTGTTTCATTAGTGGGCATCGAGCGATGCCTCACATTGCAACGTAAACAACATAGTAGGTGGATTATCGATGTAATCGCGGATGAGGCGGAACTTTGTTGGACTAATGAGCAAAGAGAGAGGATTTTTTTTATAAATTCAGCAAATTTAGTCAAATGGAAATGTAATCAGGAACGGGAAAAGCAAATCAAAATGGAAAACAATTTTATTATTATCATCAATGCACAAGGCATAACTGTACTTTTTATTCACTTTTCGTATAAATTGCCCCTGGGCCTGCAGTCTCGACATAGATAGCGACCATTTTAACAAACGAAAACGTTACAAAGTTCCGAAGATCGGAATGGAACGATATTTGGTAGTCTCGACACTCAAAGTTATCAACTGTCGTTGGTCTGTCGCAACTGAGCTCTGTTGATGTTTACGAGTCGTTTTTGCAGCCATTTTTGTTTTCATAAACTATTTTTTAGGTGTTTGAAAGTAATTAAAAACAAAAATTATGAGGAATGGGGGTTCTCAAAAGTGTGTCTGAGTGTCTGTACTGATGAGGCTTTTAAGTCTACCTATTTATGGGTTCCGGACAATCTACGTGCAAACGAGCTTTGCCAACAAACACCGCATTAGAAGGAGCCTTATATCTTTTGAAGGGATCGAATCGTACGATCTCTGTTTATAAATAAATAAAAAACAACCACGAATCATGTTTCAAATCAAATTTATTAAATCTCCATGTATCATCATCATCTCACACAATGACTCCTAATTACACACATTCTTATAATCTAGATGCTGCTTACATATGTTACATTCCTATTCATTTGACATTACTAATGCATTCTGTAGTTCATTACAACAGTCAAACTGTACGAAAACTGAATAAATAAAAAGTATCCATCACTTCGTATATAAATAACATACAACGGCAAATCATGTTTTCAAATTTATTAAATCTTCATTAATTATCAACAGTTCATCACACAATCATCTGATTACACACATTATTTTAATCTAAACACTTTACATGGCACATGTTGCATTCATAACCACATAACATTTCCACACTTTAATAAAGTAGCTTGACAATAATAATTTAACTAAAAATATCCAAAAAACTGATATTATTTTATTAATACACTGTTATTTTATAATTTAAGCATTGCAATCTTAAGTCTAAGCTCCTTACTACTTACAAAAGAGCAACATATGCACTACATTATGCGCAGACTATAAAGTAGTTAATACATAACAATAAAAATCTGGTGACAATATGGGTGGCTTTTCATGTTTTGGTACTTCTTTGTCTCCCTAGAAGTAGCCATACTTGTAGCTAACCAACAATATTATCTACCTCAAATGTAACCCATGTAGTTAACGTTGGATCTCAAACTAATTGTGAATAAACATCGGTGCCCAAGAAACATTTTCTTTGTTTGTTTTGCACCTGTTGTTCTAAACTTCTAAATAAAATACCTAAGAAAATTGAAAGACATACTATTAAAAACAACAGCTAAAATAATTAGACAGAACTTGTTAGTATTTTGTACAAGATTTCTTAACCGACAAGTATTATTAAAATTTTGTTTTTGTAATTTAAATGTACTAAATTTGCTTACTTAAATAGGTAGAAAGTACATAGATTCCTCACAACTGTAACAACTGATTGCAATTTGTACATTCTTTGCAATAAAATATATCTATTCTATTGAAAGATACATAAATAACACATAACCGCATATCATGTTTTCAACTTTATTAAATGTCCATTAGCAGAATCATCTAAGTTTACACATTCTTATAATTTAGATACTGTTTACATGAGGCATGGTGCACACCTATTGAAAAATCTTTTTCAATTGTTTACACTTTCACTATTCACTTAGTTCAAACTGTTTTCTTCCATGTTGTGCCCTCTTTACAGCAGACAATGACTCAGGTACCACAAATGATGCATCTTCAAACATAATTCAAGCTGTGGACCCGTAGTTTCACGCTGCCTTAGCCCTCCGACAGCCTTGATATGGCTATGAGACGGCAAATCTCACGCAAATGAAAATCCTTTGGACTTGTTCATATCTGTACATTTACAAATTAACAGTAGAGGTGTTAACCGAGCTCTTAAGTAAACATTAACCATTTCTTCGAATACAAACAACCACACGAATCTCTGCAGTGTCCCAAGTGTCTGTACACAGCTATAATATGATTAAATAAGAAACTATATGAAGTGAAGTCGCCGCTTGACTCAAAATGGGTTAGCCGAGTAATAATATGTGATAATATGCTGTAACCTTGGCTATCTATGAAAATATGTGTAAAATACACTTGAGAAAAAAATCAATGAAAACAAATAGACATGACTTCACAAGTTTGGCATTAGTTTTATAGTGTTGCAAGGATGCAGATTGTAATGACCTTAGATTTATAACAAGTTATTTTAATCCTGTAAAACAGTTATTGCTACTTAGTAGATTCCATAAAAAAACGAGTATTTGCAAGATATAATTTCCAATTTCACTGCACAATTTTCTAGAAAAATATTATTCTTTATTAATAAATGTTCTTCAATTTGCCCTGAATTCAAGGAGAAATTCTTACGGCCGCCACTATGTCATCGAAAATTCGGATCACTAGATAATACCGAAAACACTCGCTTGCCGTACCGATGCATACGACAAAAGCCAGTCTCTACATCGGAGATACCGCGCAACATCGTACAAAACGATGCCGAGACACTACCGAAGACTACTATTTATAGTTCGACTTCAATTATTAGCCGTTAAGTACAAATCCTTGAATTCTGGAAAAAAATTGAGACCACTGATTGGTAAAAAAATATTTTATTTACTAGAAATTGTATAGTGACTTTTTAAACCCTACCTTGGAAACTGTTTATTATAGAAATTTAGAAGGACTGATAAACATTTAAAAAATCTCGGGCCATCATGTTTGTTACGGGTAAAATCCGAAACTACTGAACAGATTCATAACAAACTTCTAATTATTTATAATTTGGTCCAACTTAAAAGATAGGATAGTTTTTATCTCAATTATTACTGTTCTTTATATTTGGAAAAACATCTTTATTATACGAAAATAGTTTGTATTTATTGTTTAGTTCTAGGAATTCCTAAAAGATGGTGGTGTAAGTAATTTTCACGACATAACCGTACTATTTCAATAATTCGTGTTTTTTTTTTTATTAATTTCATAAATTTGTGCCAGGATCAACAGGATAGATAAAAAGAACTTTTGTAGCTAGATGAACTAAACCGGCCGGACGTAAAGAATAACATCATCCTATTTCTTTCCGTGGGTGTCGTAAAAGGCGACTATGGGACTTGCTAGAAAGTGACCACAGCGTTCTCTATGAATCTTACCACCATACTGCGATAGCCAACCCGCCTGCCAAGCATGGTGATAATGACAACACCTCCTGTACATGCACAGAACCTAGCACTGGACGTCGTTCGGCAGACATGATGATGGTGAATAGTTTAAAAACATGATTAGACTTAATCAAGGTAATGATATCCTTCGATATTAACACTGTGTTGGCGCCACCGTTTCGGGCGACCAAACTTAGCGCCAATATCAGGAGTCAAGCGACGCACTGTGGGTAGCAGCGCTGCCCTAGAAATGTAATTTGAAACCATTGTAAACACCAATTATTTTTAAAAGAGTAACCGTGGAGTTTCTTGCCGGTTCTTCTTCATAGAAATCAACAATTTGGAAACATGCACCTAGCTTCTGACGTTTCATAAGTGCCCATGTAGGTTTATGTAAATTAAAAATATTTTGATTTGATTACAAACTAAGATGAGATAAATAAAATGTTAATTCAAAAAGAGTATGTCTGTGTGTGCTTAATTTCAACATTCCGATACTTTACCTACTTATCACTTTGAATTTTTGCGGTTTTTGTTTTCCATGAAATGATTTTAAGTCAATGAATTTGATTGTATCAAAAGAATGAGTGAAAAATTTGTAGAATCTATTATTACTACCGGGTCAGCTAGCAATTTATTAAAAATATAATCTGCCTCCTTACAACATTGTAAAAAAAGAAAGAAAGAAAAATTGTTTATTCTGCACAAACAAAACGCACATTACAAGATAAAAATGTAACAAAATGCAACGTAGCCAAAAGCCCCGTATTTATGTCAATAAAAAAATGACAGTTAAACAACATAAATAATGCCAAAGTTGTCAAGTGTCAGATCATGTCTTTTTTGTTGATATAGCAAATTAACACCTCTACTGTAATTCTGTAAATGTACAGATATGAACAAGTCCAAAGGATTTTCATTTGCGTGAGATTTGCCGTCTCATAGCCATATCAAGGCTGTCGGAGGGCTAAGGCAGCGTGAAACTACGGGTCCACAGCTTGAATTATGCTTGGAGATGCATCATTTGTGGTAACTGAGTCATTGTCTGCTGTAAAGTCTGTAAACAATTGATAAAGATTTTTCAATAAGTGTGCACCATGCCTCATGTAAACAGTATCTAAATTATAAGAATGTGTAAACTTAGATGATTCTGCTAATGGACATTTAATAAAGTTGAAAACATGATATGCGGTTATGTGTTATTTATGTATCTTTCAATAGAATAGATATATTTTATTGCAAAGAATGTACAACTTGCAATCAGTTGTAACAGTTGTGAGGAATCTATGTACTTTCTACCTATTTAAGTAAGCAAATTTAGTACATTTAAATTACAAAAACAAAATTTTAATAATTCTTGTCGGTTAAGAAATCTTGTGCAAAATACTAACAAGTTCTGTTTAATTATTTTAGCTGTTGTTTTTAATGGTAAATTTTCTTAGGTATTTTATTTAGAAGTTTAGAACATCAGGTGCAAAACGAACAAAGAAAATGTTTCTTGGGCACCGATGTTTATTCACAATTAGTTTGAGATCCAACGTTAACTACATGGGCTACATTTGAGGTAGAAAATATTGTTGGTTAGCTACAAGTATGGCTACTTCTAGGGAGACAAAGAAGTACCAAAACATGAAAAGCCACCCATATTGTCGCCAGATTTTTATTTTTATATATTAACTACTTTATAGTCTGCGCATAATGTAGTGCATATGTTGCTCTTTTGTAAGTAGTAAGGAGCTTAGACTTAAGATTGCAATGCTTAAATTATAAAATAACAGTGTATTAATAAAATAATTTCAGTTTTTTGGATGTTTTTAGTTAAATTATTATTGTCAAGCTACTTTATTAAATTGTGGAAATGTTATGCAGTTATGAATGCAACATGTGCCATGTAAAGTGTATAAAAGAATGTATGTTATTATATTTATTGTGTTTGATGAAGTCAAACAACTCTGTGTGTGACGAATTGTTGAAACTTAATTGAATAGAGAGAGCATAACTGTTGATAATTTGTGGAGATTTAATAAAATTGGAAACATATTTGCTGTTGTATGTTTTTTGTATACAAAGTGATAAATACTGTTTATTAATTCAGTTTTCCTGCGGTTTGACTACTGTAATTTATGTCATGTCTCTCACGGCTATCCTTTAGTAATAGTGCATGATATCAGTTTTTTGGATATATATGTATATTTAAATTATTTTTGTCAAGCTACTTTATTAAAGTGTGGTAATGTTATGCTGATAGGAATGCAATATGTGCCATGTAAAGTGTTTAGATTAAAATAATGTGTGTAGTTAGATGATTGTGTGTGATGAACTGTTGAAACTTAATAGAGATTTAATAAAGTTGAAAACATTATTTTCCGTTGTGTATTTTTTATATCATCATCATTATCATCATCAATCATTAAATATTATATGTTTAGATTAATAACGTCGAGCTATTTTATTAATCTGCAGAATGCGGTGGAAATGTCCTGTGGATAAGAATGCAACGTCTCGTAGAAATTCTAGCTTAAACGAACGTGTCTAATTAGGAGATGATTGTCTGTGATGATACTTAATGGAGATTTAATAAAGTTGGAAACATGATTTGCGGTTGTGTTATTTATTAAATATAGAAACAACGATCGGCTCCCTTCAAAAAGATACTAAATGTATTTGGCTCCCTCTAATACGATGGTTGTTGGCGACGCTCGTTCGTAACTAGTTTTGCCGGAACCCATAAATAGATGGCCTTAAAGCCTCATTAGTACAGTCACACCTTCGAGTACGCCATTTTTGTTAATAAACACTTGCAAACACCAAAACATATAGTTTGCGTTGCTAACGAATCACATTGCGGGCTTTCAAAAATGGACGCAACACATACTCGTAAACATTAACAAAATACGGTAAAGTTCATCGAAATGTCGATGTCAATCAATAACTTTGAGTGTCGAGACTACCAAATATCGTACCATTGCTACTAAACCGAACTATGAATGCGTTTTGCGCTAACTGTCATCGTTTTTTTCAAGTATAATGTATGACTTTGGTCCGTATCTCAGATGTCGAGACTTCCATTTTGTCGCTGGCATCGTTACGGCAAGCGAATTTTTTCGGTTTTATTTAACGATCGGTAGTTTGCGATAGTGTCGCTTTCTATGTCGAGACTGCAGGCCCTGGGCAGTTGTGTTTCGATGAACGAATGGAATGCGTGGTTTTCGAGTGCTTCTAATGATGTTAAGGATCATGATGGAGACTCCCTCTTCTGCACTTTTTTTTGTGGGTAGGAGATTATCAAATGACGTATCCCGCTCTTGGGCGGAGTGGGAGGGCGTGTCAGACTTTTACTGACTAAAACGCACCCGTGTTCTTTCAGTTGCCCATGTGCCAGGGCCACGGTATCTCTTTCGAACAAATCTCGCGACCCTGGCAGCCGTATTCTGGACTTCACTCTCATTCGAATGCCTTGAGGAACTCAAACTTTAATTGAGTTGCGTGGAATTTTCGCTAACAATGCCAGCCTAGCTACACCCGAAAGGACAGAAGGTTCCTGAGAGATGCACAGGCTTTGCGGAGTGACGTCATTGCCTTGCACCATAATATCAGAGCCTCTCTTCGCAAGTTCATCTGCGGCATTATTGCTTAAAGATCCACTAATCTTTAAGTTAAAAACATTTATCTCCCATACAGAACTAAAGACAACTTTGTGTGCCAAGTATGGTGATCATAGCAGGAGGTAACTGAGTGGTTGGTTACGCCACTTCTTTACACTAGCTAATTTGGGCCGTGTTGTAAAGTGGGTAAATACCATCCTAATAATACTAAAAACCTGAAAGTTTGGATGTTTGTTATTCAATCACGAAAAAACGACTGAACAGATTTGGATGAAAGGCACACAGATAGTTTACAAACTGGAATAATACATATATTTTTATTCCGATAGTAGGGTGAAGTCTCCGGCAAAAGCTAGAAATGTTTATTGTCATTATTTTATCAATGTTAATCCTATACAAGGGATACTGGCGCGCAACTTGTTCCTACAGATATGTTACCTACATGTTTCTGAAATCGGTGAAATTTTTCGTCTGTTATTAAAAAAAAATGCGGTTTTATCCATTCTGACTGCGTAGGTATTGCGCTGTTCTGTGTTTTTACTACAGCTTTAGTACCTACATGTTTCTGAAATAGTTAAAATTTTTTGTCGGTTATTTAAAAAATATTGTGGGTTTATACATTTTGACTGCGTACGTATTGCACTTTTCTGTGAGACAGCTGATTTTGTTTTTGATAACCGATGAAATATGTCTTCGCTTGGGGGATCTCCCCCAAGCCTCCTCCGCTCCTCCTCTTTAGAATCATGAGCTAAATTCATGATTACAGTTTGCGTGTTGATGTCCCTATACAAAATCAATGGGGCTAGCAATATGCGTGCCAACCGTCAATATTTAATACCTTGTTCATGGAACAACCTATAAATCTATGGGAAAGAAATATGTTCTAATCCACTTTTAGAATGATGTTACTTATAAAGATTATTAGTGAGCAAACTGTTTCAAGGTCGGTGTATTTTAGGCAAGAATATACTCTGCAAAATGTACTCTTATTAACCAGTAAAGGTACACCTAACAGTACACCCACATTTCACCCGGCATATTTATGTATAATAGGGGGCGAGCCGGCTATCAACCGGGCATAAATCCGGGCTGCTACTGAGAAATTCTCGACAAAAATCTACTATTGTTTAAGACAAATTTGTATAAGCACAGTTTTGATTTAAAATAAATAAATAACAGTAAAAAAATGATTATATCCTAACTTAACTAAAATATAGTGTCGAATTGCTCCAGACGTTCTCCAAATTCAATAACATCAATAGCATTATTTACGATTTTTTTAAAGAAAAACGGATTCCTTTAAAAACCTCCGGACTATCGTTAAAATTGTATAACGGTATTGGTGTGGCCTATTCAGCCCTGGACTTTTATTTATGGTCTTGTTAGGGATTATGAAAGACAATTAAAATAATTACTCGCGGTATTAGAAGGCCGATTCGAGGGCCGCTATCTGTATGGTTTTATTATTTTAATTAATTAAAATAATTCATTAGTAAAGGTATTCGTTTCAACAAGGGATCATAATAACAAAACACTTCGAATTGAAATGTAAAACTTTATAAGTATGGCTTGCCTAATTTACTAAATGTATTAGGTTCACATAGTTTAGTTTACTTAGCCTCCATTAATGGCAAAACTTAAATATAATACGTACTAGGTTTTGACAGCGGCTTCACTCGCGTGGAGGTTGGAAAATATTCCGTGGGAACGTACTACGGAGCTAAAAAGTACTGTATAGATTAATCCAGGTGATAAACTATCTGTATGCCAAAGGACAATGCCAGAAACTCTATAGAGCTTTGACCCATAAAATAAAAGTTGGTTACAAGCATAAAAAAATGTAGCATTCTATTGCTGCTTTATTAGAGATATCTAAATTATGTCTAAATGCCTTTAGAACTTGCTGTGTCTGTTTAAATCTACAATGCTTATTATTTAGGATTTTTCACTACGGTAAAATCCGAGCAATAAATACCGTAGTATTTACATACCTCTTACAATAATTTCCATGTTGCAACAACATATCTTAGCATCCTGTCGACGCTCAAATGACCATTTATGCACCTCGACATCGTTACCCAACTCGAGCATTGTTCAAAATGGAAGCAATAATCAGAATCCGTGGCAAATAGTAAAAAGTCGGCGAATAGGCGAGATCGAGTCCGAGTACAAGAGCAAAAGTCGTCGGCATAATGTAACAGTAATAATATTGATCACGTTGAGATTAGGGAGCGTAAAATACAAACAGCAATGCAACGGCAAACAGAACAGAGCTAATGTCAAAAAGTCAAAGAATGGCTTTTTGTAGTGGTGGGCGTTACGACAACGAACCGTTTCCGATGACCGTTTTATGTTTTGCAACGATGAAACCGTTTTTACGTTCTGGGTTCAAACAGTCTTCGTTGTACAAACCAGTCTTCGAATTACTAGATGCGATTATTTATTTTACAGCTAAGAAAATACAGTCGAGGACCCATTGATTCAACTATCACACTCGTCGCGTCGTCGTCCTTAGTCCGTTCCAAAGACCGTTTTATGTTCTGCGACGACTACGACGATGAAACTGTTTTTACGTCTTGGATCCAAATAGTTTTCGTTACACAAACCAATCTTCGAATTACTTGATGCGATTTTTTATTTTACTGCTAAGAAAATACGGTCGAGAACGCATTGATTCAAATCGTCGCGACGTCGTCCTTAGCGTACCGCGTTCGTTCACAAAACAGTTCTTACAGTAAAAAGTGAACTTTTTGTCAGTGGTATAGAGTCTTTATTTTATTACTATTTCTCTATACTGTCGTTCGTGATAGGACGGTCAAACCTGTGTAAGCTTATAGCCGTTAAGTGCAAAATCGCCCGGCATATTGAATTGGGATAATAGGTAAATGAATATTCTGGAATTCGAGTCGGTGAGCGCGTCATATAGACCTTTTTTCACGTGACGAAAACGCAATTCTATTCCATATTCGATAAGTTTCGTCTTTTACAAAAGGGTCGTCGTCGCAACAATTGGTTTCAAGGCGGCTCTTCAAACCAGTTGCGACGACAACCGTTTTCTGCCACCGTTTTCGTCGTTGGAAAAACGGTTGCGTTTCGTTCATCAAAAATTCGACAACGACCCACCACTAACATTTTGACATTACCATTAGCTCGTCAATGTCGTTTCATTACACCTTAACCTACTAGTGCTCAAATGCGAAACATTTTTCATTATAATATTATATAGGTATTCACAAAGATACATATTAAAATCCGTATATAGTAAATTAATAGATATTATTTTTTAAATTAAATAACTGTTTTTATTCCGCGTGTGTGCGTACTAAGTAATGCAGATGGTCGCGATTAAAACAGGAAATACGTCTTGGGTTTTTAAATTCCTTTTTATGGCTATCTTATTATTCGCAAGTGTAACAGAATAATAGTTAAGCAACAAAGGGTCATAATTTCTTGTGATATTTTTGATTAAGTTACATTTCCGGTACGGTGGTGAAGGGTGGGGCAGGATCTGGCATTGTCATTTCATCTACATCCCTGTAGTCGTTTTTGCGTGAAGGAGTAGGTAGAACGGGCTGGTGTCCGCAACTCCACGTCTGAGCGCGTATTTTGCGTACGGGTGGGAATTCGGTTATTCGATCCACCCCAGCTCCTCGAGAAAGGCCAGCAACGCCTTGATGTTGCTGACTATCTCACGTAGGGTACCAGGGAAAGAAAAACGATTCTTTGAAACGTGCTTGAATGCCTAGACACTTTTGGTGAGTGTAAATGTGTACATCATATTAATCGTATCAAAATTATTTGCTTTGCTTTCATCATTTAAGTAGTTTATACCGGCTGGTTTATGTGTATTACACGGAAATGAAGAAATCTCGCATGTATTCTCATGCCATGCAAGCAGGGGCTTTTCGCTAGTTTACTAATAATTAGCAAATCATTCAACGGCCCAGCTGAACCGATGTAGCTATTCTAATTATTGTCACCTATTGGTCTCCCCAATCCGAGCACCAAAAACTAATCTTAATTCCTCCAGCCCCTTTTCATACCTTTCAATTACCTATCTGCTTTTAATAGACTTCCTGCCAATAGAATTGGCTAGAATAGGTCATTAGGACCTAGTGCACTGTTCAGTCGTTACTTAGTGACTAGGAACGAAAGTAGTTTTCCGTCAGCACCGTTTATGTCAGGATTCATTTTAGAATGTAATTTAGTTTTTGTTCTACTCAAATATAACAAGAACTCTTTACTCGTCAAGATCTGACAGGCGTTCTACCGGAATGCAATATGAAATGCGACTCAGAGCCTTGTAAGAATGGCGGTATATGTACGGAAGACTTCACCAATCAGGAGAGCAGCTGTGACTGCGAACTGACCAGCTATTTCGGAGAGTACTGTATTGAGGAGAAAGGGGCGGATTTCAATGGAGAGAGCATTCTGCAGAGGAAGTTTCTACTTACTGGACCTGTGTTTAAGGTACGTTTGGTATATTTTAAGCCATACTTCCCCCATTTCCCCATTTCTTCCCGTGGGTGTCGCAAAAGGCGACTAAGGGAATTATTAGAGAATGGGCAGCAGCGTTCTCTATGCATTTTACCACCATACTGCGATCGCCAACCCGCCTGCCAAGCGTGGCGATTATGGCAAAGCCCCCAAATTGGGGGAAGCCTAAGTCCAGCAGTGGACGTCTTTCGGCTGAAATGATGATGATGATGAAGCCATACTTTGTCCAAGTAAGTCTGGCTCAGACTCATACATATGTATTGTATCAAGTAATTTTTCTTCGTCGCACACGATGGTCTGATGTAGCCCAGACCCTGATCTTAATATATACGTATATTTGTTGTGTTCATACAGATTTTCAGGACAAGAGTAAAGTGATGAATTGTAACTAGAAAATGAATTATTAATCACTTAGTAACATGTTTTCCATCCATACATTCATAAACTTACGCCTGTTTCCCATGGGGACAAGCAGAAACTACAGAATGCCAACTGCTACAATCCTAACATCGTTAGCTTTACCTTTATCTCGATAATGTTCAAACATCTGGTCATACACGCACGCCAGTTGCGACTACTACGCTCCTGGTCATTCTGAAAAACATCATCAATAAGGTACTATATGTCCTCCTAGGGCATCCCCTCCCTGTAAATACATTTTGTTAATCGTCCTCCATTCATTCTCTCAACATGACCAAATCATCTGACTGAAGACATGATTACTATTATGAATGAAGCATATAAGCTGAAGTGGGTGTATATAAATGAATGAATGAAGTGAATAACATGAGAGCTATGTCGTTTGAAAGAGAAGACAATGATCGGATTGTGATGTGAAAAAACTGAAAAGCAAAAAATAATAAACCTTAAAATTTTGAGTCGACGCTTTGAGTGATCTTTGTTCATTGATTTTTCAGCGCCGACTCAAAATTTTAAGGTTTATTATTTTTTGCTTTTCAGTTTTTTCGGCGGTTTAATTTTTTGTTAAAAAGTTTTTATTTTATAATTTTGTGTGGCTTTAATGTACTTAATGTACTTGGCAAGGTATACCCTATCCAATAAAAAAATAATTATCAAAATCCGACTACTCTGTATATAGTTATGCGTGGTTATACATTACTATCAGTGAGTAAACAATCAATCATCCCCTGTTTTCCGACCCTTAGGGTTCGATTTTGTTTTCCAAATTTATATGGGACCACTTTCGGAGTGTACCCTTTCCAATAGAAGAAGAATTATCAAAATTGGACCACTAAGTAAAAAGTTATGCGTGGTCATACTTAAAAAAAAATACGCGTCGAATTGATAACCTCCTCCGTTTTTTTTCATCGGTTGAAAATAAAATAGAAGAGTATGGAGGAAATCAGTTCGTGTATTTCGGGAGTCTGTTTACAAGGGATGGAAAAATTTGATAACGATGTGGAAAGGAGAGTGAATGATGGAAATAAAGTATAGGTGCTATACATGTGATTGTAACCAAACCAACTAGTTAATGTGTGCTGGTGCCTATGCTGAAGTGAATGTTGGGTGTGGCAAAAATGAAAGTAGAATAAATGCAGTGGAAATACGTTCCTTGCGAAGCATGTGTAACTATAAACTATAGGCGGAGGAATGATGTGGCAAGACAAGGATGTGGGTTAAAAGAAGATGTAGTGACAAAAATAAACCATAAGTCTTTTTTATGAAAAAGTGTTTTTTCGCAGGTTAAAATTAAACTGGCGTTTTCCAGCAACGATCTACGCCAGAAGAATACAGTCCTCTTGTTGGTTCAGACGGAAAACAAGTATGTTACACTGTCTTCCACAGAGCACGGAGACGCCTGGGCGACTGCAAATACGTGTGGCGAATCCGTGCTCTATGGTATTTTAATTTATTTGATCAAATTATCCAATATTTACGGTTTTTCAATTCACTGTTCATAAATATTGCACAAAAACTGAAATGTTTTAATTCTAGACGCAGTTACTACTTACTGGTTGCAATTACACAAGATGGATATTTGAAATTTGAAGAAAACCGCGAGGAAGAGGCGTATGGAGCAGAAGTTAAAAACAGGAACTTTTTAAATGGTACCGAAGTACAACTTCTTACAATAAGATTTTTCTTTTGCAACCCCAATCTTATTCAATCGTTAACTAAGAACAGTGGTTTTTCCTGAAAATATTCTGAGCGAGATTTTCTTAGCAGCAACTTGTAACGGACATAAACATTTGAAGAAATTAACGCTGTTCAAATAGCGTTGAATTCTACAATATTTCATATTCCGCTTTTCATGTACGTACGGCTACACTTCAAACTATACATTTCCACTATAAGATGACTTCTCTGTGTACGGCATATGTATACAATCCGAGCTGAACTAAAACTGGACATATATAGCTTGATGTGTAGCCGTGTGTACTACTCGACGAAAAATCTGTCCACTGAAATTCAAGAGTCCCAAAAGTATGTACGCTGGATTACCTTCATCTACATCTACAACTTTTCCATGCTATCTAGGTATCTTTATATCTTTCTACCAAAATTTACTGACATATTCTATATGCAACAATAAAACAACCACAATTTCTGCAGGTGCTCGTCACACAATCTACTACACCAGGACCAATCAAGAAGCCAAACTCCTCATAGACAGAATAGAGGTCCCTTTAGAGAAGGTTCCTCCTCAAATTGTATGGGATGTATTTGACTTAGGATCCAGTGAGGTGCAGGTTGGGGGACTTAATACTACGGACCCGAGGCTTAAGATCTATAAGGGGTATAATGGATGCTTGTCTAGTGAGTATAGCTTGGTTTCCTTATGCTAAATTATCGCAAACAAACGTTTCAATAATCCTACTTGTTGCATTTACCGTTTCAAGCGATGCAACAAGATTAGATATTTGTTGCAATAATTATCTGATTCAATAAAGTGAATAAACGATAGCGACTCACTACCACCACTAACCACTGCAGTTTTGATGTTGACTCCGAAATTATGTTTGGTCGATGATTGAAATGCGACAGTCAGTGCCGAATCTATACTTATTTCTACCTTTCAAGTTGATATGTGATCATCAAGCTGCCTACATTATACAAAATTTCCAAATATTATTCAATTTATGTCTGAGCATCTATGTGTTTTGTTAGGCACGCCCAGATTTTCACCGGAATAACGGGTATCTACGAAAAAATACGTTGTTTGGTATTACCGAGATTTCCATAGGGAACAATAATATCTGTCTCATTAATATATCATACCTTGTCCTATCAAACAGACATCCTGGTAGAAATAAACGAGTACGAGATGAAGCCTCTAGAAGAGTACATGTTGTTCACTCGCCTCAACTCTGCGGAGGTGAATGCGGTGAACGCACAGGGTGTACGATCTGCACAGTGTTCTACTGACTTTGATGAAGCCTGGCCGGACCAGACGCAACTAGCTGCTGCGCATAATGGCAGTTTTCTTATTGTGAGTAAACCTATTTTGTTTATTGTCATTTCTGTGCCTCCAAAAATTTGGGAAGACAGTAGGAACTTTTTGTTCAGTTAACTGTGCGGTAGGGTCTGCGATAAACGGACAGGGATTGTGGTCTGCGCAGTGTTCGACAGACTTCGGTGAGTCCGGGCCTGACCAAATCAATTAATGGAACCTTTCATATAGTGAGTGGACCTTAACCACCGTGGTACACTTCCTAAGTGCTAATATATGATACATCAAGCCTCAGAAAGAGACTGTCACGCTTAGAAAAGAGTGATAAAGAGGATACCCTATATAGAAAGCTTTTTCTAAAACTCGATCTGCTAAAGGCACAGGCCTTTCAGGCAACAAATTTATTAGGGTGGTATACAGATACCACCCTAATAAATTTGTTGGGTCTGATTATAATAGAATCAATGCGAAGAAGTGTTAAAACTTCGACGAGAGTAGCCCAATCAGATTTCTCAACGTTTTCATTTTTACCAAACTTCAGTTATCAAATAATGATACCCAAGTACAAAAATAAATACAGACAATTAAAAAAAATCGTATTTGGTCCTTAGATTATTCTTTGTTATAGGTAAGTTGCTTAACGCCATTTTTGTCCCCAGAGCGTGGATAAAACCTGGGTGGAAGACCCACCGTCCCGCATCCCTTACGACTCTTTGTATCAACAACCAGACACCGAAGAAGACAATACAGATAACTTCTTCATAGCACTCATCGTTGTGTTTATACTAGGACTGTGCTACTGCGGATATCACGTAAGTTTGAGACTCAAACGTCACTTGGCACAGATGTATTGGAGGTTGTCAATGAACCAATTGAGCACTTTTTCTCAAAACTGTGCTGTTCCATGTTGATGACATCATTTAAAAGCATGGTGGTACTTTCAACTATGGCTCGTAGTTCATTATGCAATTCAGCCCAGTCTCCTTTCTGGTATACTAGGCAATGTATAACTCTTAGGTCCCTTACCTGATAATTGAAATCTGCTGACATAGTAATTAGGTATTATAACTGCTAGCTGAAATCTCGAATGTAAAGAAATATAATCGTTCTTAATTGAATTAATTTAAAATACAGATGTGGCGAACACACAAGGCTTATAAGCTGAGCTTGGAGAAGCAAACGGATGAGAACATAATGCGAAGCAAGGAGCAAGCGACCAAACTGCAAGAACCATCCATATCATTTCTACAGGTCTAAATTTTTTATTTTTTTTTTGAAGCCAACTTCAGAGTTCTCTTGTTTTTGTCTTCATTTTTAATAACTCATTGGTAACTTTTATCCGCACCAAGCTTCAGCGTGAGCCAAATAACGAGTTTTTTCCAAATTGCAAAACCAATCTTCTATTGTCTAGCAGCAGATGCGTAGATACGATGAGAACTAAAGCGCAATTCTCTATCAGTGAACGTCTCCAACTCGAGAGACAATGCGTGATGTTCACGATCAGCGGACAGTCGCGCATCATGTTCCGCACTTGTCTCTAGAGACCTAGCAGCAGATTCGTAGATACGCTGAGAACTCAAGCGCAATTCTCTATTAGTGAACTTCTCCGACTCGAGAGACAATGCGTGACGTTTACGATCAGCGGACAGTCGCGCATCATGTTCCGCACTTGTCTCTAGAGACCTAGCAGCAGATGCGTAGATACGCTGAGAACTCAAGCGCAATTCTCTATTAGTGAACGTCTCCGACTCGCGAGACAATGCATGACGTTCACGATCAGCGGACAGTCGCGCATCGTATTCTTCACTGGTCTCTAGACACCTGGATGTAGACGCATAAATACGCTGAGAACGCAAGCGAGCTTCGCGATCCGAAGATGTTTCTACGGAGCGAGTTGCAGCCTGATGTTCTCGAACAGCATCAAGTCTATCCTGACGCTCTTCGGTAGATTCTTGGGATCTTATGATCCTCAGTCTTTTAGCTCCTTTGGAACGTTGGAAAAGATTTGACCTCTTTCTAGGCATGGTTATAGTTTTATTCTGAAGATACCTGATCAATTAAAATCTAAGTAACTGCTCCCCTGCGTTACCGGGTAGGCTACCGTGTCACGAAGATAAATGGAAAAGGAAATTAAACACTCAAATACCATAAGCCCGAAGGCATATTTCTTCGATAAAATAAAATAATAAATGAGAGTTTTAGCCAGTAGAGTTGGAAAACGAGGGTGTCGTGCCCAGCAGTGAGACAAGATCATTATCTGCCTAGCATTTTCCCAACTATGTTGAGGTTGGCTTGACTTCTGCTATCTCAGAGTCATTACGGGTCGTCAGAACCCGAAAGTCTGGCAACCAGTCTTACCAAGGGGTACCGTATTAACCAGTAACTGGGTTGTGGAAGTCAGATAGGCAGTTGCTCCATGTAAAATACGCTGATAAAATTCAAAGTCCTGAGTGAATGACTGGAAACGTCATCAACGTGCAGCCTAAACCGCCGGTCCGTAACCGTAGAGACATGCAATTTGAAATGTGAGTTCTTTGTGAATAGTAGGTACTAAAAAAGGGATTTTTGAAATTCCATCCCTATGAGGGTGAAATGGGGGGTTGAATTTTCTGTGAAACTTTTTATTTTCTGGGTCGGATAATACAATGTTTACCTGGATTAACACAAAGGGTACTTTCAATCTCGTTAGCACGTTACTTTAGAATATTTTCCGACATCCACGCGGGCGAAGCCGCGGGCAGAAGCTAGTGTAAAATACGCTGATTATAGTCCTCCATTTCGGCCACAGCGGCCAATCTCAACGGAGTCTAGCCATCGGCGCGGAAGATATTATAGTGCTCAAGTGTGTGCGCAGACATAGGAGCACTCACTGTTTCCTCACTCACAGTCTAATGGGATGGCAATTCGACACGACCGGAGAGAGATCATGCGTAGGACCAATGGCATAACGTGCTTTCCGAGGCACAGGGGTATCACACCGCCAACTTCCAAACTCCGAGCTGTTACTAAGAAATTCCTAATGGAAAAACCCAATAACAGTTTGCCCGACTTGGGAATCGAACCCACGTTCCCACGCTCTGCAGTCGCGCTCGCGACCACGAGACCAACAGGGCGGGCCACGCTGATTACGCTTTATCCGGAGAAATGAAAGTGGACCGCAACACCGTTGAGATCAGGCTAGGCAGAAAAAGATGATGCACATTATGAACAATATAAAAAATTGCATCATTTGTATTTTAATGTAAATGAGGCAAGCTCTATCTTATTTGGGTAGAAGTATAATTTATAAACAAAAGAAAAAAAAAACATCACGACGACGGTACAATTATCTTTATCAGTGTGTGTTGTACTTATAACTTCTCAAGTGACACCTAGATAACCTGTAGCTCTTCGAAGAACACGTTCTGAGTTTATCTGCCAAATTGTCGTGCCGTGTCGGTGAAGGAAAAAAATGTGAATATACTAATATTATAAAGCTGAAGAGTTTGTTAGGTTGAACGTGATAATCTCATGAACTTCTGGTTCAAATTGAAAAAATATTCCGTTGTTGGGTCATCCATTTATCAAGAAAAGCTATATAAAATCATGCTACAACCAATAGGAATGGAGCAACAATGAGATATGTTGCAAAAAAGGGGAAAAATTATTCCTTTTGAGAGCTTTCATTGCGTGCGCTGCCAAAACGGTTATAGTAACGCAACGATCATGTACGACGATATTGTTCCTCTAAAAACGTTCTCATATAAAGTCTGCAATAGCATATGTCTATCTTTTCAAGTTGGCTCACTATAACGTTTTAATTTTAATCAAATCTAAATATTACAAAGCTGAAGAGTTTGTTTGGGTGAACGTATGTACTGATCTCAGAAACTACGTTTAGTGTTGGATGAGCATTTATCGAGGAAGGCTAGAATATATAACATCACGTTAGGATCCTTAGGATCCTAGCAAAAAAGAAAAAAAATGTCAGGAATACGCAGTACGCGTGGGCACGCAATTCGACGGGGAGGGTCGCGGGAGCAAGAAATTTAAATCGAATGAAGCTGCAGGCAGAAGCTAGTAGATAATATCAGTCTGAAATCGCCAAGTGCGCTTGAGCAAGCGCTTGATCAATGTTCGTGCCTTTTCTGTATGAGAAAAGATCTTTGCCCTGCTGTGGGACAATAATAGGTTGGAATCCCAATAATGTCACTACTAATTGCTGTCTTGTATTAGTCAGAATGTTGGGCCACAAAAGGTATGAATGAAAAGCAATTGGATGTACAGTCAGTGCCCTGCATTACCTGACCCCTCCTTTTTTTTTTCGGGATGGGAAATCATCAAATGACTTCTCCCGCTCTGGGCGGAGCGGGGGGGCGTGTCAGACTTTTACTGGCTAAAATCCACCCGTGTTCCATCAGTTGCCCATGTGCCAGGGTCACGGTATCTCTTTCGAACAATAACGCGACCCCGGCAGGCATCGGTCCTAGTAGACCCCTACACTGCTGCTGACATCTCTTTGAGGCGCGCGTGGGACACTGCGCGCCGTCGACCCGAGCTTGGTCCTTACCGGGCGGCGAGCTACCCATTGCTCGCCACCCGCAAGCTCGCGCCTACGGTGGCCGGGAGTCCGCTATGGACTCCCGACGCCCGGGGCGTCTCCTCCTGCGGTGGCTAGGGACGTGAGGGCGCAGAGACTGCCACTCCCTCACCCGCCCCGCCTCCTCCTTCGCGAGCATTACTGCTTCGCAGAAGGAGGTGACGGCTTCCCATTCCCTCTCGCTCCGTACCATGGCTCGCACCAGGGCCGGACGCGAGAGGTCGCCGCCGCCGATCGCCTCCACAAGGACACGGCGGTGCTCCGTCCAGGCCGGGCACTCCTCCACCGTATGCTCCACCGTGTCCTCCAGACGATCCTTGCAATGGAAACACCCGGACGTATCCTCCTGCTTTATCCTGAACAGGAACCCACCGAAGCACCCATGCCCGGTGAGAACCTGCGTCAGGTGGAAGGTGAGGACGCCGTAACGCCTCTCTATCCACTCCTCAAAGAGGGGACTTACCGCCGCAATTGTGGCGTGCCCAGCACTGGGTTGCGACAATCGTACCCGCCATGTCACCATGAGATCACACCGGAGCTCTGTCCGCCGTGCCGTGATTTGTCGCGGCAGTGGAGTTTCGCCCCGGCGTTTCGCCTCCTCGCGCCACTCCCACATGTGGGCGAGGACCTTTGCCTCCAGATCCCATGGCGGCACTCCGGCAAGGAGGCTCGCCGCCTCGCAGGAGACCGTGCGGTATCCCCGGATTAACCGGATGGCCATGACCCTCTGGGCCGCACTCAACCGGCGCGCTGGGCGCAGCCTCAATGAGGGCGCCCACACCGGTGCCCCGTAGAGGGCCATGGACCGCACGACCCCCGTGTAGAGCCTCCGGCAGGAGGACCTGACCCTTCCTACACTGAGGAAATGAGGAAAAGGGGTCAGATAATGCAGGGAACTGACTGTATATAGTGGAGATGAGGAAGTTAAGAGGGATATGAGGTGTTTAACAAATTGATAGAATAAAAAATGAGTACATTAGAGGAAGTCTGAAAGTGGCACAGAAAACTGAAAAGTTGTCCAGAAATCGGTAGTCATGGTGGGTACGTGATACGAAGGAATGAGGAAATTGTCGTAAGGAAAGTTATGAATATGAATGCCGATGGCTGTAAGAGCAGGGGAGGCCAAAGAAATGATGGATGGACTGTGTGAATATGAATAGAAAAGGTTGACTCGTGATACGACGACTAATAGAGAAATGTGGAATAAAAAAAGGTTGCATCGACCCTAAATAAATAGGCTTTGGGGCTGGTTTACAACCGACAATATTTTATATCACGGTAGTTTGTTCTCGTGGAATAATTTTTGACCTCCACGTGGCAGAAGCCACTGGCAAATT
The DNA here is from genome assembly GCA_932294355.1 of Aporophyla lueneburgensis. Taxonomy (NCBI): domain Eukaryota; kingdom Metazoa; phylum Arthropoda; class Insecta; order Lepidoptera; family Noctuidae; genus Aporophyla; species Aporophyla lueneburgensis. Next base: position 24,069,751 of record OW028753.1, read on the forward strand.
AATTTTTTGTTAAATAAACTGCAATATTATCAAGTTTATACAAACAAATAATGGAATTTTTATTCTATCAAAGAGAAGGTCCAGTATTAAAGTCCTTTCAACAAAGAAACCAATAAAGTGACCAAAGAAATATTTTCATAAGAACTTAACAATACAAGTTTCAAAACAATATAAAAATGACAATGGCTCGGGTACCTGTGTTTAAGAGACAATGGTTTAGCGGTCAGGGTGTTGATTGATAAAAGGTCGTGGGTTGAAGACCTGGCTGTTGAACTTATCTGGTGAACCCATTTGGTAGAAGAGCGCTAGCCTAGTGAGGGTTATCTGGAATAGGTATAAGTCATGCATGTCAGTAAGTATTTGATAATGAAGTGTGTTTACTTTGATAATAACGGTTTTTATAAACAAAATAGTACATACTATAAATTTTCCTCCATTCGTTTAAAACATTTTTACTTATTGGGTTTTTTGGTCAATCTGTTTTGCTGACATTAAACACTGTACTCGAGTGAATGTTTCAATCTACGTTCACTCAACACCACTCAACACCGACAAAATGACAGGAATGAACGTTCATATTCTGCTCATGCCATTTAATGTTTCGTTCAAACGGTAGGCGAGTTTGAAAAATACCGAATTCCAAAATAGAATATCGCTGGATTGGGTCACTACGTGTTCATTTTTCACTTAGTTGACAGAAAATCAAAAATGTTTAAGAAGTGAAGAATTGGATATTAGCTCTGTGAAAGCTTCAAAACTCTATCAAAGCTTCAAACTAAATTTTATCCTGCCTCTATAACTTTCGAGGAAAATGTCTTTTGTATTTTACGACGGACGATTCAAATCCAAAATCCTACCAATTTACGTCTGATTGCAGCTCAACAATGTTCTTACACACACTGAAAGAAAACGTAAAATGTAGGCACCAGCTGTTTGCTTCCCACTGAAACTATAAGTCAGAAAAATAGGTCAAAATACTGCTCACTAAGAAACTGGTCATCTTTCACTGATAGAGCTGGCTGAACGGAAAAGCTGTTGTAATAATCTCCAAGACAATGAGTTATTCGAGAAAAAAGAAAAGTACTTATTGAGTTTTCTTTTGTTTGACTTTCTATAGCTGGACGAAAAACTGCAGAACAAATGCCATGAACTAATGCTGGTTCTTAGTTTGTGTTTTATTTATTTATTTATAAATTGTTTATTGTACACCAGAAAATACATAACAACAAAAATACATTTTAAAACTAAAATCAAACAATGGGCGGCCTTATCGCTTTCTACGATTTCTTCCAGGCAACCTTATACTATTGCTTACCCTATTTTACTTGTAACTGAACATTTCAAAAAGTACCATGCCCTTAATAACTTGCCTTTCATATAATCCGCCGTAAAGCATGACGAAGTCTCTTTTCTAAAGGACAAATTTAAAGTATCTATTTGGTTGGATTTCGGATAAAGAACCAGGTTCCTAAATTTTTAGAGGAGTCCAAAAAAGTAACAAAAATATCTTAAGTTACTTATTGAAGGTTTCCTCGATTTTTATTAGAAATTGTTTTTATCACTGTTTGTTAGAACTCGTCCGTATCCACTTTTTACATACGTTTCATAACCAAAAAACCACAACGACCAGGAGCCCATGACTAACCAAGTGATACCAAAGCCAAGCTTATCCTCAATGCCGCTGACTGTGTGACAAAAAAGAGACAATCGATTCAAACATGATATCTCGATAATGCTGTTGATTCGATATAATCCCTCTGAGCGAAGTCAATCGAGAATTAATCCGAACCGGGATCAAAATTTTTGAATAAAATGATTTTATTCCTTTTAAAGCTGCTGTTGCTAGCTGCAAAGCGTTGTTTTTGTGATTGTTACATGTGAAAAAAGGACTGAAAAGGTTTATTTCACTGTGGAAACGAAAATATAATGTTGCCAGTAGAGTCAACTTTTAAACCTGCAAGTACTACATTTCTAGTGGTTTTGTCATCATCAATCACACTCAAACTATATAATTTCAACAAAACCACTTACAGGCACTTTTGAAATATCAAAAAGTCGATCAGCTAGTCAGAAAGTCAAAACTTATTTCCCATTCCAAAACGTAGACTTCCATGAAGAAGAATACTTTTAATTGAAGATATTATAAAATCCTAGGTAAAATATTCTTGTAGCTTCTATGTGTGAGAAAAAGTAAAAAAAAAAGAAATTATACATAACATCACGCCTTGTTTCGCCTCACCCACATTTCGCCTGTTATGTTTAAGTCCCATGTAATAGGGGGCGAGCCTATTGCCATCCACCGGGCACAAATCCAGACTCCGGGCTGCTACTGAGAAATTCCAGATGGAAAAACCCAATATCACTATGCCCGACCTGGGAATCGAACCCAGGACCTCAAGCTCAGCAGTAGCGCTTGCTACCACTAGACCAACGAGGCAGTCGAAAAGAAAATAAATTATATATGATTAAATTAAGTCTTGGGAGTTAAGACATGACCAATCTCAACGAACGGCGCCCCGTCACGAACGTGATGCGTGGATCAGCACCATCAACATAGATGGTGACTTTGATATTATTATTATCCATTTTTTTTTTTTTTACCATCCATCACTACCATGTGCGTAGCCACGGTGGGACAAATGACGGTGGAGAGCCGGTGGGGAGCCAGGGTGGGGCGCTTGCCCCACCCTGACCTGACCTGTAAGATACCTAAGCAAACCTAAAAAAATAAAAAAAATATCTAACTACTACCTACAATACTTAATATCCGTAAGAAAGCTCACTCGACAGTCGACACCATTGTATGAAAAAATTAACCGGGGTAAGACCGCGGGTATAGTTTGCTAGTTACATATTATTTTAAACTGCTGTCCCACCCTGAGCCCATGGCTGGCTACGCCCATGAGCACAACCATTTTGTAGGGAACCGAAAACTCTCACACATGCGCCACTATCAGTGAGATTTAATTACAATTTTTAAGTTAAAAAAAAAACAATGTCAATGCATTACTTAATTGTTTTTTTTTTGTCGTTATTTGCAGGGACCGAATTACCGGTATTTTTTGTGTAACGTTACCAATTTATCGTTATGTTAACGATAAAAAAGTAACGTTAATAATACCGATACCCAAAGTCAGTTAGCGTTATCTAATTACCAGTATGGGTATCGGTACAAGTAACGATACTTATATCGGTAATTTATACGTCCATATCTTTCTAACTGACGACGGTAAGGAGACTAGCAACTTTCGGTGTAGCTAGCTTCGGCGTGTATAATATTGTTTCTGTGTCTTGCTGCATCTATACCAGGGATGTTAGGGAGCTCCGTAACCGTAACCGAAACTATCGGATATCCGATATAAAAATTTATCCGTAACCGCAACCGAATCCGAAATAAAAGTTTCGGATAATATCGGATTTGTTATTACATTTTTATTTTAGGTAGATTAGATAACACTCAATACATATTTATAATTATTTTTGTTTTAAATAGCTGTAATAAATAGCTGTAACTCACAGACTGATTGTAATTCCTACCAAATGGTGACATATAAATAAAACCATTTTATTAGCTCATTGTTTTTTATTTTTGAAATTCCTTAAAAGTACAACACCACCCCATTTCTTCCCGTGGGTGTCGTAAAAGGCGACTAAGGGACTTACTAGAGAATGGCCAGCAGCGTTCTCTATGCATTTTACCACCACACTGCGATCATCAACCCGCCTGCCAAGCGTGGCGATTATGGCAAAGCCCCCCATATTGGGGGAGGCCTAAGTCCAGCAGTGGACGTCTTACGGCTGAAATGATGATGATGATGATGATGATCCGTAACCGAAATTATCCGAAACTAACGGATAATCCGAAATAATTTCATATCCTTATCCGTATCCGTATCCGGTCTACATCCGTATCCAATCCGTATCCGAAATTTCATATCCATAACATCCCTAATCTATACTTATATTATAAAGCTGAAGAGTTTGTTTGTTTGTATGCTTGTTTGTTTGTTTGATTGAACGCGCTAATCTCAGGAAATCTCAGGTCCGAATTGAAATATTATTTTTATGTTGGGTAGCCAATTTATCGAGAAGGGCTATAGGCTATATAACATCACGCTACAACCAAGAGGCGCGGAGCAGTAATGAAAAATGTTGTAAAAACGGGGAAAATCGCACGGGTAGGCGATTCGACGCGACGGGAAGGGTCGGGGGAACAAGAAATTTAACGTGGATGAAGTCGCGGGCATAAGCTAGTCTGTGATAAACAAGAGAGTTTACGAGCGCCAAATAATGTATCAGTGCCTAGTTTTTACATTATTTAAATGTTCCGTTAAGGTGCTCTTACACGGGCAATTTTTTGAGCAATAATTGCTCGGCAACACTAATGGATCAATCTGGATCAATTAAGTTGAGCAATCTGGAGCAACAACAATATAAAATGCGGAAATTGTTTCGCGAATATTGCTTCTGATTGCTCCATATATTTCACATTTCTCAATGTCGCCAATATGAGTTGCCGAATATACAATCGATTTGAAATCTTTAGTCAATTTTCTTTCTTTGTACGTATACTGCGTCTTGTTTTTGCGAGAGGAACCGGCCGGCGGCGGAGGCGGTGGGGTTGGACGTATTGCCTAGTTGCTCCATATTGCATAGGAGGTGCTGTGGCCGTATCTCTCTCTAAATTGCTGGATGTAGCCGTGACATCATAGTTGACGAGAATTAACCAAAATGGAGCAATTTTAGTTGCTCGTGTAAGCGCACCCTTAGTAGTTAGTATACTCATACATCATTATAAGTGCGTATAGTCCACCACACGTCTCTGGATACAATTTGACCTTGACAGCGCCTATAATATTTCCATAATAAGATTGGTTTTCATAGAGCATGTGTATTGTGTATCCCCAAAGATCGTCTTTGGGTAATTTCCCTACATACTACTGGACATAGCAGTAACTAAATTTTTTATTGCTATTGTTTTAACTAACCGAAGACCGAGTGTAATGATTCTTGAATCACAAACTCAAACCCAATTGGAATCACCGGAAAATTGTCATCAAGGTAGTAAGTAATTATAGCATCTGATTTATTCTATCAAAAATACTATGTGCTTAATGACACGCTAGGGACTGTCACTGTTTGTTTTCCCTAATAAATAAAATAAATAAAATATAGAGACAGTGATATGTCTTGCATCTGCGCAGCGGTGAACGCAATAACAATAATACGAGACGTTCACTGGGTGTTAGTCGACATTCAAACGGACGTAATAAAATCGCAGCGGGTTTTTTTCGAGAACTGAATTTAAAACTCTTGGTGTTGAACCGGGCATTGAGCACTAAGCAGAGTGCATTTAAGCAGTGCGTTGAAAATCCGGTGAGCGAAAATATCCCGTGATGGCCTAATATTATGAATTAAAAATAAAGATTTATAGGTACTCACGTCGTTGTTGAATCGCTTGTTGATGATTAGTACTCAGTATAAATATGGACAAACAGAGGTTGAGATAATTTAAGCTTTTTTTTTATAAAGCGGCAACGACGCGCGCCGGAGCGCGACGTGTCAGCGGATGGCCCGGGTGGGGCGCGCTGGTTTTATGTTAGGTTTTCAAATACGCGCACAACAACAATCACAACAAAAACACTAAATTTTAAAATTCTCGATGTTTCTTCCATTCAAATTAATGCACAAATTATACCGACGGTGAAAATTGTTATTTATTTTTCTAATTAAATCACTGTCCGTCGCTAAGTACTTTAATTTGTGAAATGCTAAAATAATCCTATTTTTTTAGTTCAACAATTGTTCCTCTGAGGCATACACTTCACCCTTAATGTACCCCCATAAAAAGAAATCCATGGGAGTGAGGTCTGGAGATCGTGGTGGCCACCGAACAGTCGTATCGTATCACAATAAAAGCAGTCAATCACAAAAAAACTCTAACACTAAATAATAATAATCCTAAGTTAAAGTGTTCACAGACGATCGAACTTGGTTCGGAACGAACCATAAACTGTACGGTGCGGTCTACACAACAGACGAGCGCACCAGACTCCGAATCGTCCAGTCATATTGTGCAATAGCAATGCGTGAACACGTCTCCTCGACATGCCACCTATTCTATCAAAACAGGCCAAAATTGCATTAGTTGCGGCAACTATCGTTGCTACATCGCCATTACATAACCAACGAAAAAGAAGAAAAGAATGGGCAAAATTTTATCTCAGAAATAGACAACAGTACAGTCATGTGAATCTCATTAAAGATCTCCATGATAAATATTTTCGTATATATCTTCTTTTAACGATGTTTTCTTGGCGTCGCTCCGAATCCATATCTGTGAACACGCTGCAACGTTTTGCACGTCAGGTGGCACAATAGCGAATAGACTGACATATGGTTCGGTGCGCCGTCCACACGATCGATTCGGTTCGGAACGCACCGCGTTCGATGTGCAAACGCTCCGAACCAGCCGTACCGATATTAATAATAATAATGTCCGGCGGACCGTACGTACGATCGAATTTGGTTCAAAGCGCACCATGTTCGTGGTCCGTTCCGAACCAAGTTCGATTGTTTGTGAATACTTTTACGTGTCTTGTCACAATAAAAAAATAAATACGGTCTGTCTTAAGCTTATTTAGTGTCCTATCACAATAACAAAATCACAATTGCGGCGCGGGAAAAACAAGTTTTGAGACGCCGATCGCAAGGATCTAAGATGCAGTAGCAATACAGTGACCTATTTCTATTTCTTTTACGCGCGGGATGTTTTGCTATGACTGTCACTCTCGTAATGAAAGTGCAAGTGTGTGTATTTATTGCTTCCTTGTTTGCATTGCCATCTTTTAGCGAAAATATTTGGTTGTACTTGTGACTTGCATCACAACGGCGACAACGCATTACTCAGATTTATCGTTTTAAGCAGGGATGTTAAGGAGCTCCGTAACCGTAACCGAAACTATCGGATATCCGATATAAAAATTTATCCGTAACCGTAACCGAATCCGAAATAAAAGTTTCGGATAATATCGGATTTGTTATTACATTTTTATTTTAGGTAGATAAGATAACACTCAATATATATTTATAATCATTTTTATTTTAAATAGCTGTAATAATTACTCACGGACTGATTGTAATTCCTACCAAATGGTGACATATAATTTAAACCATTTTATTAACTATTTATATTTTACTTTGAAATTCCTTAAAAGTTTAATATCCGTAACCGTTATTATCCGAAACTAACGGATAATCCGAAATAATTTCATATCCGTATCCGTATCCAGTACAATAATCATTCCTACATCCGTATTCAATCCGTATCCGAAATGTCATATTCATAACATCCCTAGTTTTAAGGTGTATGATCTATGCGTAGACATAATCAGCAGTTAGAAAAGATACATCGTGTTGAAACGGCGCAAAAACTTAAAAAATCATTTGCGACTAAACTACTGCTCCTATTTAATTGATTTTTGGTACAGAGTTTGAACATGGTACCTAGTATAGGCAGTTTAAAGGAAAGCCCCTCTGTCGTATCAACTTTTTATACTAAATACTCAGCTGAAGAGTTTGTTTGAACGCGCCAATTTCTGGAACTACAACTAGGATTTGTAAAACTCTAAAGTAAATTTGTTGAAATGAAACACATTAATGTTGTTTATTTTTATTTTAGAAAGCCAAATCGAGTATAATGAATACCGTCAACGATGGGATGTTTCTACACAATCAGAATCACAGCACCAAAATGACAGCCAGGAAACAATGATGTTGGATTTATATACATACGTCATTTTACCAGATACGGTTAATAATATGATCACAGCAAAAGATATAAGTACTCAAACAGACCCGGCAATAATAATATAACAAGTCCTTTATTATCTAACGAAGCCTGCACTCAAACATTGCTTACAGAAGACCCTGAAAATTTAAAAGTTGCCAACGAATACTTTAGTATGTTTGTTGCACTTTCAAATGTACCTCAGATTAAGCGACGTCAAATCATGTTTGAAATTGTCAGATTACACTGGTCTGCAACGAAATCCTACTTTCAATAAAAATATGATCAATATAAAGAGTTTAGCATGCTGAATCTAGATCTACTTTTAATTTTTTGCTATCACGTAAACTTATTTTTTTGTAATAGTTTAAAAATTCTGATAGTGAAATTTTATGTATATTCTCAACTACCGAGCATAATAACCTCACATTATTGGAATATTATTCTGATTTTATAGCAAATTTCATTTTGTTATAGGTAAAAAGTGGCAAGAGCCTGTAAAAATTCTCCCGATGTGTTTTGTTACGTTTGTGGTGAATTTACTACAAATCTCAACGAGGGACATCATATCTAGTCTTGTTAAATGTGCTTATCAGCTTTACTTTGGATTTAAAGTTGATGACAGAGACAAAAATTGGCTCCCAAAAATTTACTGCCTGCAAATTTGTTGTTTGCTTGCTTGCTGATCATTTCTTGGACTCTCACTTAGATTTCTTCCCGAAAAATCTTGGAATGGTATCAGATGAGCATGGCGAGAGGTTTCATCAAGATATTCAGCACATAGAGAGGCGCTACAACGGGAAATGGTCCGAAGCAATGCTCGCAGATTTTTGTTGGTCAATTTGTCGCGAAACTACAAAGTAAAATATGATTAGCAACAAGTAATAATATTGTCAATTCCGTTTTAACGTTTTGTAAGGGTTTACATAGAACATTAGCAAAGTTATTTAATTTATGATTAAAATTGTTGCCAAAAAAGAAGTTTTATTTTAAAATTACATTTAAAAAAATCCTTACGTGATAGAGAACTTTAACTACTATATTTTTATTCAGTATTATTGAATCTATAATAATTATACATAAATAAGGGAAGGAGAGAAAAAAAATATTTTTGCAAACCAGTGTTATTAGAGTTGCGATCATTTTGATATTATTTCTAATATTCCCATTACGAAAGTTTTGTACTAGGTATCTAATTATTACTGTTAATCACAGTAAAGCTTCATTTACGCTAGGTTAGTTTCGATTGCGAGTTCCAAATGAGAGCGGTAGCTTGTGGTGGATTAACGTACAAACTTGATTAGGATTACCGAAATTTTGTTGCCTAGCCATAATATGCTGCTCGCATTCGAGGAATTATCTTTGTGCAAATGAGGCATTACTATTTACTCGCGTTAACTTATAAGGATCGACTATTGCTACCATTTTTTTTTTCTTAAAATGTAATTCTACAAGGTGCAGTTTTGGATCTGCAAAAAATTTTAGGAGGTAATTATGTTAGTGATTCTCGACCCGAATCAACAATAAAATGGGCAGGTATTTTTTTTTTTTCATTTTATTATTATTTACGAAAATCGGTAAGTGTGAACTCTCTTTTTTAAAACGCGGCCAGTCTGTACGCGTCCTTAAACTGCGATTTCACACACACAAACAAACGCAACCGACGTTTCTTTCATAGATTTTTAAAGAGGGTTATTAAGAGAAAGGGTTGGAAAGAGAGTTATACTGAAAAACAATGTTATTGAAAAATCTAATATAAAAGTATTATTGATTATTGACTTGGTACCGTATTGTTATACGATTATTTACGAGTCTCATAACAACCTCTTGAAATGTTTTGCAGGCTCAAAACTGCATCTTGTATAGAAGATTTATTTGGAGTATCTAGTCGTCACGAAACACACTAATTTTTTTGACAGATAAAAAGCTGTAGCCGATCTAAAATTTACAACATATATTGTATTTACAATAAAATCATTCAGAACAAAAAAAAAACATCAGCACTAGTTAGACTACCAGCTGTGTATTTATTTTTTGTTTAAATCTATACTAATATTATAAAGCTGAAGAGTTTGTTTGTTTGTATGTTTGTTTGTTTGGTTGAACGCGCTAATCTCAGGAACTACTGGTTCGAATTGAAAAATTCTTTTTGATTTGGGTAGCTTATTTATTGAGGAAGGCTATATAAAACTACGCTACACTCAAAAGGAGCGGAGCAGCGATGAAAAATGGACGAAAACTGGCAGGCAATTCGATGCGACGGGAAGGGTCACGGGAGCAAAAATTTTACGCGGACGAATAATTTGTCTTAAAACAAGATGTGTACTATATCGATATATATGTAGTCTATGGCTGTCAGAGGAAATAAAATGACTATAGTAAAAAAATAAGCAAAATGACATAATTTTTATATTTAGTTTTGTTTCTATCAGAAGAAAATAAAAAAAGGAAATAACTGTTATTTAAAATGATTAATTATTCTTATAATCCACACCTAAAAACAATTTTTAAAGTTTTATTTAATTTAAACCATTTTTATCATTCATTCTTTATGTGAAATCGTTCACTACCCCGACACTAAGTTTTAGAATGGTATCATTATTTTGCATTGAACTGTAAGTTAGTGAATAGGATTAAAAGTTCAACCTTAGGAAGCAAACTCTGGACCATGTTCGCACGGACGTAAAAATATTGCGGCGAGATTTTATCGTGCACTGGAATTTCAACGCTTTGCTGGGCTCCGAGAGTTGAAAGTCCAATACTGTATATTTGGACGCACTAAGTTGCACTCTGTTAGATTGTCAACATTCACACGGGCGTTATAAAATCGCAGCGGGAGTTTTTTGCGCACTGGATTTTTAACTCTTGTAGTTAGTCAGCATTGAGAATTCAGCAAAGTGCATCTCAGCGCATCGCGTTTATCAATACATAATTATATTTTGGGACGGCGCGGGCGGCGCGCGGTTTGTTGGTCATACGAGACAAAGTCTCGATGGGTGCCGTTTGATTATGAATGAGATGAAGCACGCGCAAGCGCTAGTCGTGTCGTATTCGAATGTTTGCGAACGTTGTAACAAGCTAGTTGTTGCCGTTCCGCTTTTAAGAGCCGTCCCAAAGGCGGGAGGCGCGCGGTGCGGTTTGGCAACGTCGCACAAGATGTTACTTACTAGAATTTAGCGAAATATCGGTATTATTAACGCTATTTAATTACCGGTAAATCTAATGATATAACGCTACTTTTAACGTTAAATATTTAACGGAACGGAACGAAATGTTTTGGTAGCTTTACCCTTCGATCAAAAATGTACTAGATGCCCGATGAGCGCTTCAAAAACGGCCCGAAAAATAAGAGCACAAATATTTTTGTGCTCTTATTTGAAATTAGTTTGGTCCAATGATAGCCAACGATAAGACGTCCTAAATGCCGCAGCACGCGTTCAAAAATTGTGTAAATAACCACTGTAGCACCAAGTTTTTGGAAGGAATATCTTTTTTTCCATAAGTTTAAATCTTTAAGTGATTTTCATAAAATAAAAACAATCAAATAGTAAATATAAATAATTTAGCAAATACATATTATGATTGTTTGACCAATGTTTGCGACAACGCACCAACTATTGTAACAAACATTGTCTGTTCTGGAACAGAGAATGCATGAAGTAGTATTGTAATTTTATATTTTATTTTTGTTTGTAGATTTCCTAGCGAGCCATTTCGCTGTGCAGAATGGGTATCTATTTTAGCGAAAGAAAGCGGAGAAGAAATATACAAACCTTATAAAAAATCATATTTGAACTTTAATTTAAATGAAAAAATAATTTGATTTAATACAAATTTTACTTCTAAATACTGGTACATAAAAGTAGACGCACCCATTTTTTATACGGGTGGATCACATTGATTTAACCCGCACTTAATTAAATAAAATAACTATTATACTATTTTAGTCCTACTACTTTTTTAAATCGATTAAAAATGTTTGCCATCATCAAAACGTACCTTCACCTAAAAAAAAATATTCTGCAACTCTACGTCTTTCAATAAGTACTGTGTTCTGAGCATTGAAATGTAATACCAAGAACTACATCTAGTTCCAAAATAGAGTAAGCACGAAATTGTCAACACATTGTTTTTAACCTTATTGCCTAGACTTTAAGTTTCAGTTTAGAATAAATAATTTTGTACTTATATCAAAATGATTTTTGATTTTTAAGGGACATTTTAAATTTATTGCTCTTTACCTTTCTCCGATGACAAAAGGACTTAAATATGAATATTTTGCAATCGAAATTATGCTTTATGTTTGAGTGTTAAGGATCATAATAAAGTGAAGTTGTTATTATTATGAAACGTTTTTCTATATTTCGTAGTAAGAAATATAAATGTGTAAGTGTGTGCAAACGTGGCCACTTGAGCGCCTTATTTTTGTTCCTGATCCTTTATCTAGTGCTATTATTGATCGAAGGCTTTACCGGTAATTTATTGGTAACGGTAACCGTCCCTGGTTATTTGTTTATAGAGGGTTTGAACAGGATTATTGTCTCATAAAACTACTAAGATAACATGAGTTCACTAATTAATAATTGTCAAAGAATAGACTGTCACCGCAATATTTTCACTATACCTATATCACATTTAAAATTGTCGTTGTGCCTTCTCAGTAAAATGTTCAACAACCTATCAAAATTCTGTATGTAGAATTCACTGACCTTTTAAAAGGTTTTCACCCAGTGTTTTCACCACAAATACCAGGTGGTCAAGCGGTGAAAATAAACATTGCCCAAACAATTGATGTTTTTGGTAGAATTTATACATATTGTAGTTATATCCCCTACCTACCCATAGCAAGAATAAAAAATCTTATTTGAAATGATATAATTATATTTGATATTAGCTTCTGCCCGCGACTTCGTCCGCGTCAAACATTGCTCCCCTGACCCTTCCCGTCGTATCGAATTGCCTGCTAGTTTTCGTCCATTTTTCGTTGCTGCTCCGCTCCTTTTGATCGTAGCGTAATGTTATATAGCCTTTCTCAATAAATAGGCTACCCATCACAAAAATATTTTTTTCATTTCGGACCAGAAGTTCCTGAAATTACCACGTTCAACCAAACGAACAAACAAACAAACTCTTCAGCTTTATAATATTAGTATGGATAGTATAGATTGTTTCATAAAAACAGCTGACGCATAACACATACAAAACTTAAATAAAGATAACATTGCACACAGTGGCTCCTTAAACAGTTGACGCAAGAAGTATATTAGACAAAAAATCTCTAATTAAATAAATGCTTGCCCAAATTTACTCACAATATCTCAGTATTACTCCAATGTACTGGTATCGTGTATAATTTCTTATTGAGTAATACTACTTAACCCACTGATAAGATTCGTCTAAACTCTCACTGATAAAAAAGATATTACCACATCGTCTCTTTGATACCATACTTTTCGGTTAAAAGGAGTAGTCATTGGTGCCGATTCTGTTGTCACAAAATTCTCTAAACTAAACTAAAAATCACTAAAATTTGGTTTAATCCTGTCAAACGACGATTTCCTATTCTGAAATAGACTAAAGTGACACAACTTAACTATATTTTAGTTTGACAGCACTAAGATTGCACTGAGTTATTAGTTTAGTGAAAATGTCAATTTTGCTATTCTGAGTTTGCCGGTTTTCACCAAAAATTTTGACTATAATAATTTATTTTAACTAAATCTGACTATTTTTAATCGCGATTAAAAAGGTGTGGAATAAAACTAGTGGTCATGAACTAAAATTCTCAACAACGCCTCGCCTTCACGTGCAAAAACAGTTCTGTATTTTTTATTTTATTTTTGCTTATATCTTGAAAATGGCGTGTCCTATCGCAAAAATAATGAAATTTTCGGCCCCTTAGTATACCCCGGCACATTTAAATCTCAACACGTGGGTAATATTTTTTTTATATTTTTCAAACAAAAGTGAAAAATTCCATATAAAACACGTTGAGGCTGCCCCCAAGCACGCGCCTTCGTCTCTCAAAAAATTCATTCTACGCAATGCACACACAAGTACAACGTTGCGAAACCAAAAGAAAAAAGAATACCACGCTGAGTCGCGATTGTCAAATTCGATTTTAGTCGTGTCAAAATAATTTTTAAATTTAGAGATTTTTCCTTGCAGAATAGCGTTACAATTCTCATAGCCAAAAGTAAGGAATTTTAGAGATAGTTTAGTTAGTTTAGTTCGTGTACAACAGAATCGGCACCATTGTAGTTTTTTTTTTACACTCTGGTAAATAAAAACTAAACATAAAACTCAAACATATTCCAATTTCAAATAGTTTAAAAGACAATCTGCACGTAATTTTCGCGCCGACTAGGAATTAAAAAAAATATTATAAGTTTTGTATAGATATATAATCATATATTTGCTCAAACATACAATACAAATCATCAGCATGCAAATTATGTTAGTAAAGATAAAATTAGGTCATCACGTTTAAGGCAAACGTGATGACCTAATTTTATCTTGGCAAAAAAGGCATGCAAATATTGATACAATCATTTAAAATGTCACTCAAAGTGAAATCATTTAAAGATGTCATATTAATTTATGAACATGAAAAATTAAATACTTTTTAAACATAATTAAAACTCATTCGAATTATTCAAAATTTTATCTGCTACAAAATTAATAACTTATATTTTGAATGCTACATCTCATAACCTATACTTTAGTTATGTTATTTTTAGTGAGCCTATAATTTTTATTCCTTTGCCAGTTAGGAACATGGAAGATAGGGCTTTCAGTCCAGTGCCGTGACGTATCATCGTGTCAGCGGACGGCCACTGCCAGCTACAGTACCACCAGTCTCACACTGAACATTGGTGCGTGAAGACGACTTGACGCTTCGTCTAGCGGGAACGTACGCGCGAAAACTTAGTGAAACAGGGAATTTACAAAACAATCTCCAGTATTTTGTTATAAAACTTTTCTAATCTGTGGTTTGAATAACTTTTTAATTACGTGCGGCTGCCTGTTTAGTTTAAAAAGTTTCGTGAATAAATATTTTGTTTTTGTTTCATCGGATCTCTTTATTGGTAAGTTTTTAAAAAGTTTATTCTTTTATTTACCTATTTATGTGACTCATTTTATGAACAATGTAAGGAATAAATAAAACTTAATCTAATTTAAAAAGGTTGGTGTTCTATTTCTAAACAATATTTAGGTTCGAATTTTAAAGTTTCATTTGTTGCGTTCGTTGTGACGCACAATTTTTCGTCGAATACTAAAAATAATAAAATTATGAAAGGTGGCATCGTGTGTTTATTTATACACCGTTTTCCAGCAGTCATAAATTATCTTCAGCCAATGATCATTGCCATTGGAACGGCCTATAAATCTTAATGAAAACTAACGACTGACAGTGTGACATTAGCTCGATCATTTATTTAATTTGAATATTTTTTAGGAAAGTTCCACGAATAAATTTAAAGCAATATAGATTTTCTGAATGAATAGAAATGACAGGATATTCATTAATCATTTCTTTAAAAAGTATGTTTTAAAGAAATAAATAATTAATAGGTATCCATCGGTAATACCTACTGAAAGACTATTCAATCAGAAAATAACCCGGGCACCCGTTTTTTCATAATTAAAAACAGTAAGTGTAACTAGTAATCTCCTCAAACACTTGGGAAATATTGTGATGCTCTATCGACAGACACACAACAAATTTCATAATAATCTAGATTAGGAAGATTGGCAGACTTATCTTGAGACGAGAGATTTTATTTATCATTTCCACTTAAAAAACAGTTTTCAAACATCCGACTGATAACTTCATAGGTATAAAAAAAATCTTGAACATAATATGGAAAGACAAACTATTTTTAATAGTTTGGATTTGACTTTTCGTTTTTAATATAGATTTATTTCATGATTAAAAAAAAAATAAGTTTCTAGGTTCCAAATTTAATTAAATGGGAGTTTATATAAATATAAAAATTAATAATTAAAATGAATCTTTATTTGAATTTGAATTTTCAAATTTAATTAAATGGGAGTTTAGATAAACATACAAAATACAAAAGATGTCTAACACTACGTACGGATAACTATAACATAATTAACTAACTATACATAAACAAAACCGACTCAAACTGAATAACCTTTTCCCAACTATGTGGGGTTCGGCTTCCAGTTGACCAGGATGCAGCTGAATATCAGTATTTTACATGGAGCGATTGCCTATCTGACCTCCTCAACCCAATTACTGGGTAACACTTTATTAAATAAACAATAAAAAAATCGAAAACAATAATTAACTGCCACAAAACTTCTCATTTCCCAAAACGTGTGGTTATTATTACTTTATTATAATCTTTGGTCTTCTTAAAGTATATATATTATTATATTATTATATTATATATTATTTATTTATATTATATATATTATTTTATACGTCTCTAGTCTCAATAGAAATAGATATGTAGAAAAATAAACCTACATTTATCTCAAACATTAAAGCATCTCTTTTCGTAGCATAACTTCTTATCATCCAGTTCTATTCAGTCTGTCCTGCACGGAACATTAGCTTTGGACCACGGATGTCCCATTTCCTAAGTAGCGGAGCCATCAGACGTAGCCAACCGGAATTGTGCTAACTTGCTGACTGAAATACGACACGAGTAAGGCTAACATGGAAAATGGACTCACAAAGATCCACGTATATGTTCACGAATAAGTTTGACCAAAGGTTGTTGTTGTTTTACCACTGTGCAAAAATATTCTTTCCTCCCGTCCCTATTGGGAAATTTACAGGCTAACGCGAACAATGTGATATGAGATATTTGTTTATAAAATCAAAACATTTAATTCCACATAAACCTACATGGGCACTTATGAAACGTCAAAAACAAAGTATAAGATTCCAATTGGTCGTTTCCTGTGCAGAAGATCACCAAGGAACTCCATGGTTACTGTTTTAAAAATGATTGGCTTCGACAAGGTTGTTTTTGTTTTCAAATCACAGTGTTAATAGGTATGGGGGCAAAATGAAGCTCTGTCAACGAGTACCAGGTTCTTAATATAATAAGAAATGGTCCACAAATCTACAGTAAACTAGGCCAAAAACATTTTCATGTCCACTAAAAGAAAACGAAATAAATTATTAAAAATATAAACCTATTTAAACCAAATGATTGCCATGACAACCTAAATAAATCAAAATTAATATTCTGTCCTCAAAAGCCATTAATAAAGAGTTACAGTCAGAATTGTAGGTATACGTAGGAATTCGATAGTAACAGTGACAAGTACGGTAACATTCAATAAGAAACAAATAAAAATGCAGGATTTTTAGTTTTTACCCATATTATTTTTAGCGTGTTGGATAAAAATATTGTATATATAAATACATACCGCCCTACTATATATTTGTTTAGTCCAAAATTCAGCAATGCGAATACCGATTATTGACGCAGCAATTAATTAGGTCCTCACGTGTAAATTTAAATGAGAGGCAAGTGAAACTCTTTAAATGGAGGTCATCATTGTAGTTCAAGAATAAACACTAGCTAAATTATGTATAACATTTTATACTTGTACCTACAGTCATAGCAAATAAAGTACTAATTCTGACAGATTTTAACTCAATCATCTAACTCTGACCCCATCTGACATAACTGAGTAAAAATCTGCTAACATTTGCAACAACTAACTTATGAATTCGCCTTTGGACCGAAGATGCCTCACACGAGGTTCATCTTAACTTCCTATTCGTATTAATATTCTTTGAGTGTTGTCATATCTAACTTTGCCTTCGTGACACGAGAAGCTGAAATACTATCATTATCTATATGTGTGCAATTTTGAACGACTTCAAAGAAAGGAACTCCTCACTTTTTAATTTGAAGTAGGTTCTCAATTCAAATGTATTATTTTAATTTCCTCAAAACCTCGTCATTTATGAACCGAAGTTACAGATTTCTTCTTTTGTTTGAAAATATATCGAATGGTCCAATTTAAATTAGGTAAGGTGTTGATGACTGTTTTTTGGCTTTTTCCACTTAGTATATTGATGATGATCTAATAGTAATTATAACCTGTCAGTGTTATTAAAGAGCTAAAGAGTAAAAAAAAACAAATACAAATATCGTGACGTGGCTCAAAAGGCTGCCCAACTTAAATGGAACTAGGCAGGACATGTTTTGCATCATGCCGGATAAACTGTGCACCCACGTAGCACAGAACTGGTGCCCTGAAAAAAATACAAATAATAAACCGTCCTCAAAAATTACCTGTTTAGGGTTCCGTTGCCAAATGGCAAAAAACGGAACCCTTATAGATTCGTCATGTCTGTCTGTCTGTCTGTCTATCTGTCCGTCCGTATGTCACAGTCACTTTTTCCGAAACTATAAGAGCTATGCTGTTGAAACTTGGTAAGTAGATGTATTCTGTGAACCGCATTAAGATTTTCATACTAAAATAGAAAAAAACAATAAATTTTGGGGTTCCCCATACATAGAACTGAAACTCTAAAAAAAAAATTTTCACCAAACCCATACGTGTTCTAAAATAAGAGAATGATAAAATTTAAAAAAAATATATGATGTACATTACTATGTAAACTACCACCGAAAATTAGTTTGAACGAGATCAAGTAAGTAGTTTTTTTTAAAACGTCATAAATTGTAAACCGCAATTTACCTTTCATGCAATCAACCGAAATATAAAAATAAAAATAAAAAAATATTTTCATAAATCTTATGCATAAACCGAGAATACCTACAGGTTTGTACGGAACCCTCGGTGCGCGAGTCCGACTCGCACTTGGCCGGTTTTTTTAAGTCAGTTTCAAAAAATTATAATTGAAGTGACTTCTGAAATTACATATATTTTTCACAACACGTATTATCATAATAATATGATGTTTAGACCTTAAAGGAGACCATGAACCTGAGATTGTTTTGGCATTTCTTCTTAGCGATCAACCAGCCAGGAAAAGCAAACGACACCTAGTTTTTTTTTTAATATTGACGTATATATGTATTATACCTACTTATATAAATAAAAATTGCATTTCGTCATGATACGGTTGGCTTTCGGTCCAGAAATGAAGAAGAAATAAGAAAATGTGTTTATTTACGCTTTATTTTCTAATTAAAACAACTGCCATCGCACTCCAACAACTAAATTACTGGACAATACCAATTTTACATTACGTGACAATACCAATTTTACATTACGTGACAATACCAATTTTACATTACGTGACAATAAAGTGACATTCTAACAGTGAAAACAGTAGTGAAAAAGTAAAAAAAATAGGTATGCTAACGTACGTAAACCTTATGTCATCCTATCAAAGTAGTTCTAGAAATGAAAAACGCTTTGAAACCGATTGCAACTTATCTTGGCCTTGTGGCCAGTTGTTAATAATTACTGCTATTGTACATCCACAACCCAATTTGGTAAAACAGATTTTTTACTGTAGGCTTTCAGTCTTGAGACTTCCAGAAACAATTGTCATAGAAATTCGTGCAACAACTGAGACCAACAACATTTGAACATTCTCTCCGACACTCAGAAAAGCCGCGAAGTGAATTACTACTAACTAAGTACTGACCGCGACAAACACGAGTGCTTCTAAATAGTAGCATAAACAACCACAACAAAGTTGCATAGCTTCGAGTTCGCCCATGCAACATGGGATCCATAATGTGTTAAAATTTAGGCGTTAACCTCTGTCCATCTTCCGGTTATTCAGACATGATGTTCCGGTATAACACTGTTGACTAAGTGTTAAGATCATTGTATTCCATACTGCTGTTTGTTGTCCCTAATGAAATAAAATAAAACACTGCAACTTAATACACAGTCTATAATATTAAAACTACTCTTTGGTGGTCTGTGATTTTTAGTAGTTGTTTAGCCTTGCTTTAATTTATTCTATAGCTTTACCAAACAAATAATCTAACCATATCCATATGTGAACAAAAGTTGTCTATGAAGTGATCCGAGGGGTAATTGCGTACTACACTATCAGTAGGAATCGGTTCCATTTTGACAGTTCCGCAACATTCATGGCGTTGTTTATGTTGCTAAGCAAACAATTTTTTCAAACATATGAAGGAATGGAGGACAAATAAGCTTCAAAATGATTCAAATTCTGATTAATACTGTGTTCTGCAATTAGGGTGCAGATAAGGAAGATAATTTTGCGGTTACCACAATATTTTTTTAGATCTGACGTGTCAAAAGTAACCCGTGCGTACAATACCAGTATGTAATTAAGATTATTGCTAGGCAACCTGGCCCGTGGCTAACCAAACCTTTACTTGTCTACGCATCGTTGCTTTTACTCGCCTGGACTTGTTCTATGCTAAGTATTGACACTTTGGACTTCGAACTGTCAATATCAGAATTTAGTTTTAGAAATGCACTAAAGATTTTTGTTTGATAGCCGATCTAAACAGATCGAATCAATGAAATAGCAGACTGATAAATTACATCACATATAACATTTTCTGCAATATCTGAAGTAGAATGTTTGATGGTTCTATTTGCGCAGTTGCTGAGCGATTGAAGCGATTTATAAATAATAGTTGGTACGGTTTGCCAGAACCTTTATTAATATGCCTACTGGCTGTGCATATAAAATTTTCCATCTGCTATATAATCGCCAATTACTTGAAAACTTTTATCGGTAAACGGAATATTTTTCTGCCATTATGATAAAGCCGACAATATAAATTGACTTAACACATGACACCTTTACGTCATCATAAGTATATCACTGAACGAAAACATCAAACTAAGAGTACCGAAAGTCTCAACAAATACGCAATACTTGGTATTTTCAACCGACGAAAAAAAACGGAGGAGGTTTTCAATTCGACGCGTATATATATATATATTTTTTTTATGTATGACCATGCATAACTTTTTACATAGTGATCCGATTGTGACAATTCTTCTTCTATTGGAAAGGGTATACTCCCAAGGTGGTCCCATATAAATTTGGAAAACAAAATCGAACCCTAAGGGTCGGAAAACAGGGGATGATTAATTGTTCACTCACTGATTGTAATGTATAACCACGCATAACTTTATACAGAGTAGTCCGATTTTGATCATTCTTTTTTTGTCGGATAGGGTATACCTTGCCAAGTATTATTAGTACATTAAAGTCACAAAAAATTGTAAAATAAAAACTTTTTAACAAAAAATTAAACCGCCGAAAAACTGAAAAGCATAAAATAATAAACCTAAAATTTTGAGTCGGCGCTGAATAATCAATGAACAGGCGTCCTCTCTATTTACAGAAATGAGCTGTAATCCACCACGAGGCTATAGAGCAGAGTGGTGATCATGTCGTATGTCTTTGCAATTTTTGGACTTGCTGGTTTTGTCACAATGTTTTCCTTCAAAGTTTTTGTCGTCTCGAGCTAGTGTTGTGATTGATATTTGCCTTATGAAAAGAGGTATTTAATCTGCAGTATAGACAATAATAGGCAGGTAATAAAAATAACGTGCCGGGTTTGAGCTCACGACCTAGGAAGCGTTAGTTGGGACGTTCCCTCTTGGCCACCACTGCTACAGATGCTGCAAATGCCTGAAGCAAAATCATTGGCTAACTTAGTCAATATCGAGCTATACAAAGTCTAACGTCTCAAAGCAAATGTGTGGAGCATGCTTAGATGATGGGGGCAAACATATTGAATACCGAGCTTCGGAGTTGGTTCCTTGTTGGTTTACTTTGCATCTTAAGACATGTACCTTTGAGTTAGTTTAGTACTATTCTCTATTAAGTTCCTGCTGCAGTCTGGTTCGTGAAATACTGATATTGTTACTAGGAACGTGTTTTATTAGTAAGTGGTTAATTCCTTCAGAAGCTTCATCTGCAAGATAGTTTAGAACGTTTCTATCACTATGCAAAATGCTGCCGCCTGATAAAAAATTCTTTAGAAATTTACCATATATACCGAACAGAAATAAATATCATATACTAGCTTTGCCAGCGGCTTCGCCCACGTAGAGGTCGGAAATTATCCCGCGGGAACATACTACTGGGATAAAAAGTAGCTTATGTCCTTTCTCAGGCTTTAAACTATCTGTATACCAAATTTCATTTAAATCGATTCAGTAGTTTTAGCAGGAAAGCGAGACAGACAGACAGACAGAGTTACTTTTGCATTTATAATATTAATATAAAATATAAAAATATTTAATTATATATAATATATAGTGTGGATCTGTACCAACTTAAATTGTCCATATTTTTAAATCACAACAGTCATTCTTAGGTAATTGTATGGAATGGCTATAACACAACAAATTGACGTAGGGTGTCAATTTGCATAACAATTAATCCTCCCTGACTGAAGTTTTCACCCAGAAGTTTTTGGGTTAGAATGATTTGAATATATCTTTGAATCCCTCGAGCCCTTTTTGCGGGAAATTGTGGTCGGTTTTCTCGTAGTCGTTTCAAGAGCGACTGCTGAGTGTGTAGAATTTTGCTACACAAGCCGGGCAGTGTTTTTGAGTATAGGGGTTTTTTTAGTAGCAACAGATTCATAACTTTCCTATCTTATTCCCAATTTATTTCGGTTCAGTGCAACTTTGTCTTCTCTTTTCAAACTTTCTATAAATTACTTCAGATTTTCCATACTTCTTCATCGTGGAACCCTACTTCCAGCCATTTTAACTTATAGTAGTATATCCATAGTGTCTTGGGTTTTCTCCTACTCTTGATATCAATAGTTTCATCATTTTCTTAACTACTTCCCAACTAAGTTGGGGTCGGTTTTCAGCCTACCCAGATGCAGCTACCTATTTCACCCGTACAATCCAGTTATTGAGTAATACGATGCCCATTGGTAAAACTGGTTGTCAGACTTTGGGGCTTCGGACGACCCGTAAAACGATTGACAGTCGGGATCAACAGCGTGCTTTTTGAGGCACCGAGGAGTCTTGATATGTAAAGATGGTTACCATTTCACGAATCAACCACGGCAAGCGTAGTTTAACCAGAAAAATCGACTCATGCGGATGTTATTTCTCAGCCACAAGCCGTTATATTGACTTTTATTTATTTCATAGTACTAAGCTCAATAACTAACTCTTTCAACTTGCCTAAGTTCACTCACTACCTATAAATCTTATTAGGTTTCATAAACATGGTTATAAGGGTTCAGGCGGTTAACAAAAATGTTTGATGAGCTTGAAATTCAATTTATTTTTCAAGAAGGCTCTGAATTCTGACCGCGAACCAAATTGACCCTCTGAATAAATCATGAAGGTCTACATTGGGTTTTACTTTTGTTTTTCTAATGTTCATATAGGTTAGTAGGTAACCATAGTGATTATGCATAGTATATTTTTTTAAATCGATACTTACTACACCATATACGTAATTATATGATATTTGTAATGATATATGTATATCCTCGCAGGGTTAAGTTGAAGGGTACGTAAATTGTACACCTACATGTCGTTAGTAACGTTTAAGTCTCTAGTGGGGCGAGCATATTGCGATCGACCGGGCAAAAATTCAGACTTCGGGCAATTACTAATTGTATCACCCAATAACACTTTGCACAACTTGGGAATCGAACGCAAGACCTCGACCCTATCAACGAGGCAGTCTTTTAGGTTACAAAAATAAGTTTTCCTATCAACTGTGCTTATCTTATTTGCTATCAACTACATTATCCAAACACGAGCTTAATTTTACAAAACGTTTAACTTTAAACTAATTACGCAACTATCTATGATAATAATATTTTAACGGTGTAAACTGTAAAATTATGTTTTACAGTTTTAATAGTGTATCTGCAAACTATCTAATTTGTGCATAACTACCCACGTTGTAACTACGGAACATACATTAAAACGGGGTCGAAACTTATGTTAATTTCGTGTTAGTTATACTCTCTCCATTTTATGAAGATCGATATACACATTTGTACATAGTTAGGTACTTGTAAGTCGAATTTATTTATTCATTGTATGCTATTATTACTACACTATTGTATTAGGTTAGCCTGTGATGATAGTTGTATGTGTGTTTAAATAAAAAAATAAATAATTTGTTAATATTTTTCACAATACATCACGCCTGTAAACTTCACAGGCTTAGGCAGAGGTATAGTTATAGTAATCCCCCATTTTGCCAGTCATAAATGGTCAAAATTAATTAGCTGACAATCATTTACTCACATCTTGGATATGAAAATGTAAAGTTATGAAACAGAAGAAAAAAAATCCATAATTCGAACTTTGTTCTTACATGAAAACTGTACATGACACTTTGATATGTAATTAAATTAAGGCTGTCAATCAACTTTAATGTTGCGTTTTTTTTTTAAATTCGTTTTATCATTTAACTTGTCCTTGTATTTGAGTTTCATGTAATAGGGGCGAGCCTATTGCCTATTGTTTTACGAAATGAAGATAAAATACTCGTTTTGCCGGATACCAGCCCGCTTTACCTAACATCTTCTCTGAGCGTATTCCTAAGGTTTGTGAATGTGAAGTCGTAGGTTCGATCTCTAGCTGTTTCTCTATTAACGAAGGCCTATCTATGAACCTATATACACGCCTGCTCAGGTAGGTATACTAGTAGAAAACATGGCATTTTTCTCAGGCACCATGGAAAGAAGATTTTTTAAGCAGAAACAACATCGAAAGTCCAATATTTCCGGCCAGGGTCGCGAGATTCGTTCGAAAGAGTTACCGTGGCCCTGGCATATGAGCAACTGAAGGAACACGGGTGGGTTTTAGTCAGTAAAAGTCTGACACGCCCTCCCGCTCCACCCAGAGAGGGAGAAGTCATGTGAAGATTTCGCATCCAAAAAAAAGTCCATGTTTTGTACAAATTGTGAAGGTTACGAAAATTAAAAGTCAATACAAATGCTTGAAAAGTCAATGCAAACGCTTGACATTTTTTTTTAAGTTAATTTTAGCATACTGTTCTATTCCCGTGTAACTTTGTGACGTCAGTTTTCAGTTTGAGTATGTTGTATTTGAGTTAAAGTTTGTGACACATTCTAATCTCACTGTAGTACGAGTATCATTCTAATGCCGATTACAAGTATTGTTTAAACAGTGAAATGTAATGAGATTAAAAACAAGCCAGAAATACATTGAATCTGTCTTTGGACCTAAAAAGATTTTTCTTTATATCCTTCCGTAGTCCGTGATCATTTCAGCCGAAATAAGGTGCTCTTCTAAAGCCAGTCACAATGACCGGGCCGGCTCTGTCCTCATCCTATCCAATTCCCGATACCTAGATATTGTCAATCCGGGGGTCTACTCTATGTTAGGGGTGCACGATCTGAATCGATCTTTATGAAGATCGATTCATGGCCATACGATCTACCGATTTTTTGAATCGATTCAACAGGATACGATCTTCGCCCAGATCGAATCGTATGCGCCTAGAAAATTGTATGAAGAAATCGTATCAACTAAAACCTAAACAGTACGAACTAGAACTTGTCGGGTATCTTAACATTACCTTCCAAATGTCTGTTTTTTTATATTAAATGATTAATTTTGAAAAGTATAAAAGAAGTTTTACACAAAACAGATTCCAGTTGCCTACATTTCAAATTTTCAAAATAAATAATTTAAACAGACGCACTGGATCTAGGCTATTATGGCTATCGGGCAAAGTATTTCGAGCTAGAGAAAATGAATGTTTGGTTGGGAATGCTAACATATCCGACAAGTTGCAGTTCGTACGGTAAATTGTTCAGGTTTTAGTTGATACGATTCACTGCCTGAATCACCTATTACGGCTAACTGTCATGACGGCGTCCGTGGCGCACTTTGTAATATATCTGTTAAGTAGTTTAAGTAAAAATAATTAATTTTGCATGCCTGTTGTGCTTTCATTATTATTAAGAAATTACGATACGATCTTCTGAGATCGAGTAAGATCGATTCAATACAATACGATTAAGATCGTGAATCGATTCACGAAGTTACGATCCATTACGATCCAAAAACTCGATTCAAAGCAAAGAATCGGGCATCCCTACTCATGTCCGTCAACGAAGATACGGTCTCCTCCAAAAGTAGTTGATTCGTTAAAACAATTGTCAAATTTCATATTTCGAATGGGTATAACCAAATCGAGCGTTAGATCAGCTGTCAAATCGAGTTGTCATTCTTAGTTCGGATATCAAAATATAAGTAGAAAATCCTCGTAACTTCGGCTGAAACTACAGACTTCGTGCTTAGGGAGACCACCAGTTGACCTTTTCCATATTGTGTTAGGGTCGGGTTTGAGTATAACCAGAAGCAGCTAAATACCAGTATCTTACAATATGGCGCTACTGCCTATCTGACCTTCAAAACCCAGTTACTGGGTAATACGATACGCCTTGATAAGACTGCGAGGCTCGGAGGGGTCTTGGTATGTAAAGATGATCACCTGCGCAAGAACCAATTACAGCAAGCATAGCCTAACCTGACTGATTGACACGTGTGGCTGTGATTAAATAGCCACAAGCCGTTCCTATATCCTGATAATAAACTCAAAAAATCTATAACACAAAATCGATTGGGCAGGACTTAATCTTTTTTTTTTGATAGATTTACGAGTTTTTTTTTTTGTTTGTGATTCCTTGTAGACTGTAGACAATTTTCTATCTTATTCAGTACCTGGTACTTGTTGAAAGCCCTACACCATCCTCCCATATCTATTAACACTGTAATTTGAAACTATTGTAAAAAAAAAACAATTATTTTTAAAAGAGTAACCGTGGAGTTTCTTCCCGGCTCTTCTCCATAGGAATCAACTATTTGGAACCGTGCACCTATATTCTGACTTTTCATAAGTGCCCATGTAGATTTATGTGAAATAAAATTATTTTCACTTGATTTTGATACTATGCGTGTCGCAAATAAAAAAAAAATGTTATATTCTTTCCATGACTTCTTTTTACACATCAACCTGCTTAAAAACCGGCCAAGTGCGAGTTGGACTCGCGCACCGAGGGTTCCGTACAAACCTGTAGGTATCCTCGGTTTATGCATAAGGTTTATGTTTGTGAAATTAAATGTTTATTTTTTTAATTTTTATATTTGAGTTGATAGAATGAAAGGTAAATTGCGGTTAACGATTTATGACGTATTAAAAAAAAACTACTTACTGGATCTCGTTCAAACCAATTTTCAGTGGAAGTTTACATGGTTTTATGTACATCATATATTTCTTTTAGTTTTAAAATTCTCTTGTTTTAGAAGTTACGGGGGGACACATTTTACCACTTCGGAAGTGTCTCTCGCGCAAACTATTCAGTTTAGAAAAAAAAATGATATTACAAACCTCAAAACCATTTTTGAAGACCTATTCATAGATATCCCACAAGTATGGGATTGATGAAAAAAATTTTTGAGTTTCAGTTCTAAGTTTGGGGAACCCCAAAATGTATTGTTTTTTTTTTCTATTTTAGTGTGAAAATCTTACTGCAGTTCACAGAATACATCTGCTTACCAAGTTTCAACAGCATAGCTTTTATAGTTTCGGAGAAAAGTGGCTGTGACATACGAACGGATAGACAGACAGACATGACGAATCTATGAGGGTTCCGTTTTTTGCCATTTGGCAACGGAACCCTAAAAATCTTTGTCCTTCAAAGAAGCCGCAAGTGAAGTGCCTCTAGATGTCAAGTGTACCACACAAGGATGTTTGCAAACGTTCTTAGCTTGTCCTTGAACGAGTCGGAGTGCTTGCACTGTTGAACACAATGCATTGGCTTCCTTAGTTCCTCTCGACAAAGTTATAAAAAGCATCTGTAGTTTAAAGTCTTTGTTGTCGAAAGGAAATGGTTCTAATTAGATACTTTCATTTGTTCCTCAAGGGAGGTTGTTGAGCATCAAAGGTCCTTCAGTCGGAGTATTGTTTTAAAGAACAATAATTTGTTACGTTATGAAATATTACAAACAGAAAATCTATTAATAAACATTTATTGTATCAATACCCCTTAACTGGTCGATCGCCAAGCTTCGACAATTTCTGGTTTAATATGTCTTTTTATTTATGGGAAATCATCAAATGTCTTCTCCCGCTCTGGGCGGAGCGGGAGAGTGTGTCAGATTTTTACTGACTAAAACCCACCCGTGTTCCTTTAGTTACCCATATGCCAGAGTCACGGTATCTCGTTTGAACAGTCTCGCGACCCTGGCAGGCACCGGTCCTAGCAGACCCCTTCAATGCTGCTGACATCTCTTTGAGGCGCGCGTGAAACACTACGCGCCGTCGACACGGGCCTGGTCCTTACCGGACGGTGAGCTACCCATTGCTCGCCACCAGCAAGCCCACGCTTACGGTGGCCGGGAGTCTGCGATCGACTCCCGACGCCCGGGACATCTCCTCCTGCGGTGGCTAGGGACGTGAGGGCGCAGAGACTGCCACTCCCTCACGTGCCCGGCCTCTTCCTTCGCGAGCATTACTGCTTCGCAGAAGGAGGTGACGGCTTCCCATGCCCTCTCGCTCCGTACCATGGCTCGCACCAGGGAACCGGATGGCCATGACCCTTTGGGCCGCACTCAACCGGCGCGCTGGGCGCAGCCTCAATGAGGGCGCCCACACCAGTGCCCCGTATAGGGCCATGGACCGCACGACCCCCGTGTAGAACCTCCGGCAGGAGGCGTTTGGACCCCCCAGTTTAATATTATGTCTTTGATATATAATTAAGTAAGTAATTCTGCGGTTTATTTTAATATCTCTGTCTATATCCCCCAGTGGGAAACCAAAAACCAAGCGACCTACTTTCTCGCTAGGAATGCTCAATGCACGAAATTTTCCTTATTTTCCCAAGTAATCATCACCCTTCTAGCCTTTTCCAAACTATGTTGAGTCGGCTTCAAGTCTAACCGAATGCAACTGAATACCAGTATTCACATGGAGCGACTAAGTATCTGACCTCCACAACTTACTCGATGATACGTATATGATATCCCTTGATAAGACTAGTTGTCTGACTTTCGGGCTTCTGACAACCCTTGACGACTGTCAAAGATCCACAAATGACAGACGGGACCAACAGCTTAACATGCTTTTCGAGGCATAGACGGGTTTTGGTATGTAAACCTGCACCCTAATTGCGAAACGCACAATTTATCAGAATCTGATTGGGATTTCTAAACCATTGCGTCATTTGTTCGAATGAATTGTGGCTCAGCGACGTAAATAACGCAATGAATGTTGTTTAACTATGAATATTAAACCAATTCCTACCGATAAAAAGTTCCGCAATTACCCCTCTGGTCACGATGATCGATCGAGCCGTGTGGCTGTGGACTTGGTTACAAGCCCCTCTCTTTTCGCATTTAATAATATCTGTTCATAAAAATAATTTGGCACGGTAACAAGCTAAACGTATGTCTGACCATGTGCCTTTAAATATTTGATACAGAACACTTCAGTACATTAAACGTCTGCATATATCCATCTAAACATGTACCTATTCTGCACTCATGCGATTTTAATGGATAGACGTATACAAAGGTTATCACACTTGCACTCAAATGACAATTTCACGGGTGATTTAGTTGTAAGATAGTGTGAATTATGGTTCGATACGACTGATCCAAGAATAGTAAAATACTTTGAACAGGAAACCTCTCTATCTACATTATTACTTTTTAACATACACAAACACAAAACTGAAGCTTGATTTAGGCTTTCACTTTTCCTAATTTTAATTCTAGAACTCGAAAAAATTTAACAAAGTCGCTTAAATTTTTGGTCATGACTTTTAAACCAACAAATCAAACAAATCTAAGTGAAAAACGTAGCAGGAATCTAAGGAAGTATTTTCAAGTCCTCTGTCAGAAATGACATTAAAAATGCTAAAATTAAACTCGACCCAATTAGCTTTACTTTACCCTACACCCTTCACACATATTAGCTTCATTGACACCTTCGTAAAATTAGACGAATTGTTGCTTTTGTAATCTGAGTGTCCATTAAGATGGTTTACTTGGCCTCCAAGTATTGATAACCTATATAAAATAATGTTAAAGAGTATAGTAAGAATATGGAATCACTTATTTCTATCTATATTGACTGCAAAGTAAGGAGGGCCCTCTAACAAAAACAAAATTTAATGAGATGAACGGCATGTTTAATTATTACTGATAAATGCTTGCACTGACTGGACAGATCCACTAAATCTATATGGTTCTTTTCTCAAAATACCATTTCAGATGAAAATAACATGATCTGAGCAATATTATATCTGGACTTTAAAGAGGCAGTCATCTCTGCGTTTGTTTCGGCCTTTCTGCTCAGAGTAGTCAGGTAGGAAACGTTGATCTTACCTAGTTTTAAAAATATGATTGACGTGTGTTTATACAGATCTAGTTACAGAAATAAAATCATGTATCAAATGCACTTGCGCCTTTTGAGATAACCTTAGCTAGGTCATAGTTCCAATAGCATTATTGGGTTTCATACAAAAAAAAAACGGAGACTTGTATAGTGTATCCCTATATTTCTGGAGTCTTAAAAATGTGGCCTAAGTACCTACCTATTTCTTTTTATACAATTTCACAACTGAAGATTTTAGATTAGATTCAAACTATTACCAAAACACAGTATTTCTTAAAATTTATCTATTTTTATTCTTTGTATTTTGAGGTGTGCGTCAATAGCGTGTTTCATTGGACAATCCCCCAGTATCGCATCATATGTCTTGTTTCTGATTGGTAATAGAGATTGATCAAACATTATCATTCCATTCTTGCGACATCAAGGCGTATTATCGCGACCAATCTTTAATACATCTTTGACAGCTGCACTCTTGTTATCAAGAACGTCAGGTTCATGTTTATAAACCACGTCATTTAGGTACAAATCTTAAAACTATCTTAATGTTACGCATGACTGTTTAGTTGTGCTTGATTTTATCCAGAGGTTAGTCCGTATATTTTGACTATGATGATATCGAATTTTATAGCATCGGAATAATCCCTTAGTATTCATGTTAATAAAAGGTTCCCAACATTGTTGCAGTATGTTTTTAAGTAGTTGAAAAAATGTCGTTTAAATCACAGTAGATCTCTATGCGACACGTTTTTGTCAAATTTTCTTCTTCACAAAGTTCAGTTTATTACTTTTTGTAATTTATTAGTATATTGCATTGTCTCTAAATTCATTGGTGTTTCAATTTTACCAATTTTTATGAAATAACAACTTATTTTAATTTCTATAGTAGAAACTCAAAATGAATAAATCTTCACAGATCCATTATTATTTTATTAAAGGTCAGAATAAAAATAGCCACTCGTTTAAACAAACGTAAAATTTCCGAAAATAATACCAATGAAAAACGAAAAAGAAACAAAAGTAAATACGGAGCATTTACTGAAAACAATAATATACAATATAGCACTCAAGAACAGACAGCTTTGCGAGGATTATTTTACTTTTGTAAAAGCTCTCATTGAGAACGGACATTAAAAAGCTGTGTAAAGGACACACAGGCCTGTTGGTCTAGTGGTTAGTGACCCTAACTGCTATGCCGGAGGTCGTGGGTTCGATTCCCACCCAGGACAAATGTTTGTGTGATGAGCACGATCATTTGTTCTGTGTATGGGTGTAATTTATCTATAATATGTATGTATTTAAAAATATATAAGTATGTTTATCAGTTGTCTGGTACCCATAATACAAGCTCTGCTTAGCTTGGGACTAGATGGCGTTGTGTGATAGTTGTGGAATATTATTATTATTATTATTATTATAAAGCTTTATATCAATCAGAGTACAATGACCTCATTTATCATATTATCTGAAATTATTCGAATGAAAGTTGCTTCGACTACCAATTCTCAAGTGACATGTAGGATACTGATATGAATGAGAATGGTGAACCGTGTAATGAGCTGAGTAGTTAATTGAAATTACAAGTATCTAGAGTTGTTTTCGACATTATATATTAAAATTGGTGATTTGTAATTCCATGCTTCGGTAAACACGTTAAATCTATGGTCCCGGCTGTCGTTTTTAGTTCTTTGACTGTCGTTGTGGGTCATAAGAAGCCCGAAATTCTACCCATACTATGGGATATCGGGTACCGGACGTAAAGAATTGCATTACTCCATTTCTTCCCGTAGGGGTCGTAAAAGGCGACTAAGGGACTTACTAGAGAGTGCGCAGCAGCGTTCTCTATGCATTTTACCACCATACTGCGATCGCCAACCCACCTGCCAAGCGTGGTGATTACGAGAACCAGAAATTGGGGGAGGAGGTTTAACAGTGGATGTCATTTCACTGAAATAATCTAGGGATATCGTATTATTCAGTAACTACGTTGTGGCGATCAGATACGCAGTTGCTCGTTGTAGAACGCTAGTATTCAGCTGTACACTTGTACAGTTGAACTGTAAGCTGACCCCGACATAGTTCGGAAACGACTAGACAAGTAGACTCTAACCAAGTGAGTCTGACTTTTGTGAAGATAGCTCATGTTGTGTTAACATCCAGCCAGCCGGCAAGGTGGATACGGGACTGACTTCTTCTGGTGCGTTTGACATTATCGCTACTAAAAAGAAACTATATAATAATTTAATATTGGATAACTCCACAGACACAGACGTCACCCACTTGTGAATGTCGAGGCATTCCAGCTGCTAGACAACACGGACACTATGCGTAAGCTAAAGAGAACTAAACCAATTGAGTTAGTGTAATGTATAGATAGTGATTGAATAAGCGCAATAATGCTGTGCCTTATTCTTTACATTTAATTCATGAACAAAGTGTTTTTATCAATTATCAGAGCCTAAGAAAGTTCTATGAAATTGTGTAGGTGCTAATTGGCACTATTATTAGTTATAACATATCTCGTAAAATATTAAAATAGACTTAAATTGCTTCTTAGTTTATTCAGCTAGATTTTAATCAATTACTAAGCACTCAGAAAAAATTGGGAAATGTAAACTGCTCTTCTAAAAACTTATAGACTTTAATGATGGCCACTTTTCAAATTAAAGAACATCTGAAACCTTATTCCACTTCTCATTAGAAGCTCATTATTAAGCTCTCTCTCTATTTTATAACTGAGCTTTTTCTAACTTTCAGGATTATTCTCGCAGTTGGTCACAAGCTATAAGCAGCATTACTAAATGAGTTAGATAAGGTTAGAACTGGAACAAACCGCACGCAAGCCGACGAGCGAAGCGAACGCTACATTTAAGTTAGTCGCAGTTACTTGCCCAGAGCGAACAGTGGTGCCCTAGTGCAAATGACCCCGATAACCGAGCTATCCGTGGGTTCAAACCCAGGCAGGTGTTTTACTTTAAGTAAATAATTTCTTCACCACTGCTCTCAAAATGGTGAAGGAAATCATCATGAGAAAAACGCCAACTCCTAGAACTAAAAATTCGACAGATTACGGTCCACTCCCTCTCACCGAGAGGAGACCTGTGTCTCAGCAGTAGATACAATGATTACTTGGTAATTTTTTATGTTTAGCACCCAAATAATAAATTATTTGGGTTTGTCAAAAAGGGGCGAAATTATATCAGTGTTCTAAAATTATTTTAGGAACGCAAAACGGGGAATATTAAAGGTCTGCTAGATCCATGTAATTTCATATTAGTTTACATAGGCGTATTTTACATAAACCAGATCCAAGCAAATCATAAAAGAGTTCTTATTTAAATATCAAAGGAAGTCGTGATCTATTTTTACCTCATGTGGGCGATACCGCAGGGCAAAATAAACTCTAAGACGGATATCGTGGCTTTTATGCTGGAGAGTATCCGGCATATAATGTCACTTATACGGACAAGGGTCACCAGGAAACCCTGGGGTTGCTTCCTGAACCCTGCCTGTGAGTAAATAATAACACTGGCATAGTGACGTCACAGCTTTTGATCATAGGAATAGCAAAATGTACATTGTCACATAGAAAAGTCATCCGCTGTTATATACAGGCAGCAAAATAAAAACGATTAACACTACATTTTTTTTAAATATTAATTGTTGAGCAAATTATCATAACATAACATCATGTCTGAAATTCTTCGAAGGTTTCGGTTAAACGAAATAATTAGTATAATAGTATATAGTAGGTACCTATTAGTATTTATTAGAAAAAAATATATATATACCAATTTTGTGTTCGTTAATACTGCGTTGGTTTAGTAACTGTGTCGTAGATATTAAGCGTCCACCCTAGGAGCGAAAGACAACCGAGTTCCATAACAACAATTTGGTTAAACTTATAAGAAGTTAGACATACACATTTAAATAATAAAACTAGAACTAGACATTTGTTAATTATTGTTGTAGTAGTATAGATTAGTTTGTATGAGTTTGTGTGTGTGTGTGAGTGAGTGTGTGTGAGGATGTGGGGATGTGTGCTTCTGTGTGTGTATGGAAAAGGTGCGTATATGTGTGTACTTTTTTAAATTATTAAACTGAATTCGAACCAGAAGTAAGATTTTAAGAATAGTAATATGTGGGTGCAATGGTGAATATCTAATTCCATCAAAATACAAATAAGAATAGGCGTGATTCCCGACTGTGCCGATAAAAGAATTAAGATCTAAATGTGTGCCAAGTTCTATAAATATTTCTTCAATTTATGTATTTATGAGAACATACAACATTCTAAAATAAATTTAAAACTCAATATCTTGCATTTTTCCGATAAAACAATGTTACTATTTATAAATATGACTTCTGTTTGAACAGTCGATTTATTTACACAAAGCACATAACTTAAGATAAATTGAAGCTATAAACATTTGACTCGGCTAATTTTCATATACAAGTTATCTTATATTTGGGTAATCAAATTATCTTCTTTATTTTATACGCAAGTTACAGTTTTTATATTGTAACATCAACACATATCTCTTCAAATAATTCGGTTTGATGATAAAAATATCTAATTTCGCGATGTAGGATTTTTCGTGACAACAGTATGATACATTATTCGCCAGGCGTTGTAGATACCACTACAAAAGAATTCACGATACAAAAGGTGCTCCTCTTTCAGGGAGTTCATACTGGTTCGTCAGTAATAACTCTTTGACTCTGAGCTGGTATAGTGGTATAGTACTGTCGAGATCGCCCCGCTACTGCAGTGCATCAGGGATGTTCGCAGACGCATGATTGTTTCTTTGCCACGATGCGTAAGCTCTGTGCGTCTCTGGTGCGTGGAGCAGCAACAACAATATCTTGTCTCTAATTTCGAGCAGGCTGGACTGTCTGTACGTGAATCGCTGCTGCGCCATTTCTCATGGAATGGTACAGCCGCGATGACGCGTCGGACAGTGCTGCCGCTATGTATATTAGGATGTATATAAAATTACCTTAGTTACTAACATAGGATAAAGGCTTATTCAGACCGGCGCGACGCGACAGCGCGACGCGATTCTTGTAGAACAATTTCCATGAAGTTCACATAAAAATTGTTCTACGAGTGTCGCGTCGCGCTGCCGCGTCGCGCCGGTTTGTAGGAGGCTTAAGTTTACTAACAAGTGAGTCATGGTTACTTGAAATAAAACTGAATAATAATAATAGTCTAGGACGCAGATTCAATGGGCACAAGAGGCCAGCTTATACTGGTTTTGTTACTAGTGACGTGCGGCCTGTCGTATATCATCACAAACAATCAGATCATTATGTTTCCACTGGTCAGGCCTTTCTCTCTTTGAGAGAGAGTGGACCGTAATTCACCACGCGGACCCAGAGCGGGTTGGAGAAGGTCACATGTCTTCGGAATTGTTGGTTCTAGGACATGCCGGTTTCGTCACGATGTTATCCTTCACCATTTTGTGAGCCGTTTATATTGAAGTATTTATTTAAGTCAGAAATTAGTAAATGATAATTGATTTTATTTCGGTAAGTAGGTTTGACCAAATACAGCCGAGGTCGCGTGATTGTTTGAAAGAGATACCCTGGCACATGGGCAACTGAAGGAACACGGGTGGGTTTTAGTCAGTAAAAGTCTGACATGCCCTCCCGCTCCGCCCAGAGCGGGAGAAGTCATTTGATGATTTCCCATCCAAAAAAAATTGACGTGTGGCACTCGGGGACTGCCGCGGTAAAGCTATTGCATAGCATTTTTTATCAACTTATGCAATTATAATTATTTATTTATTTTTTATTTGACCGATAAGAAAACATTTTTTTTCTTTTATTGAATAAATGAGAAGTTACTGCCCCCGCTTTTTAAATCTCTGATATCTTCTAAGATCTTCATTTAAATTACATGCTGTAATGATCATATTGATCTATATTAAATGCACAATGTATTTAAGGTACGTAATTGGATAAGAATTAATGCTGTATTGGTTAAAATCGCTTCGTAAATAAGCCCTTATTTCTTGTAAAAAGCAAAGGAAAAAAATGGTTATTGTGGGTTATCCCTAGGAGGTAGACATATACCATCACGGATTTTTTTGTAGACCTTTCTAAGGTGTACAATACTGTAGTACATTATTTTGATCTATTTCGTAGGGTGCAGCCAGCGTTCGCAATGTAAGCGTAAAAAATTAAAAACCGGCCAAGTGCGAGTCAGACTTGCGCACCGAGGGTTCCGTACAAACCTGTAGGTATTTTCGGTTTAAAAATATATATATTTTTTAATTTTTATATTTCAGTTGATTGAATGTAAGGTAAATTGCGGTTTACGATTTATGATGTTTAAAAAAAAAAACTACTCACTCGATCTCGTTCAAACCAATTTTCGTTGGTAGTTTACATGGTAATGTACATCATATATTTTTTTAGTTTTTTCATTCTCTTATTTTAGAAGTTACGGGGAGGGGACCACATTTTACCACTTTGGAAGTGTCTCTCGCGCAAACTATTCAGTTTAGAAAAAAATGATAATAGAAACCTCATTACCATTTTTGAAGACCTATTCATAGATACCCCACACGTATGGGTTTGATGAAAAAAAACATTTTTGAGTTTCAGTTCTATGTATGGGGAACCCCAAAATTTATTGTTTTTTTTCTATTTTAGTGTAAAAATCTTAATGCGGTTCACAGAATACACCTACTTACCAAGTTTCAACAGCATAGCTCTTATAGTTTCGGAATAAAATGGCTGTGACATACGGACGGACAGACAGACAGACAGACATGACGAATCTATAAGGGTTCCGTTTTTTCCCATTTGGCAACGGAACCCTAAAAATGAGCTTATTTATGACATCACATTAGAAACCCCTAAAATTATCAGCGTTTCTTTACTATATTATGCATGTTAAATACATATAAACCTTCCTCTTGAATTGTTCTATCTATTAAAAAAATTCGCATCAAAATCCGTTGCCAAAACTATTTAAAGATCTAAGCATAATGCACGGCCTTCAAGCCACACCTCCGTGCCCGTCGGAGTGGGGAGCGAGGTTTTTTTTCGTTACGGAATTTCTGGATTCGGTTCCCGCGCTCAAGGCCCTCGATAGAAGCTATGCAATAGCTTAAAAACCAAATACTTTTACACGTCAATTATATTTTTTAAACTAGATGAGGTCTAGTTTTCGATACTGATACCGATGATACTGATAAGTAAGTAAATCATTATCAGCAAATTTAATTTGACCTTGTATATGTACGCTCTAAAAAATACCTACACATGATATTATGAATTTTACCCCTGACGCAATGCAATGACGTCAACACCAGGTGGACTACATCAATCATTTACGTCATACATCCAAACAAAAAGTTTAGTACAGTAGGTCCCTCCACAATCAACAACAAGTACTTAAATGCATTACGAGAGATTTATGTGTTATGTAAACTCGTAAGATTTATAACCAACGTTTAAGTTTGTCGTAAAAAATCTAAGTGTTTGCATGCCTATTTTAATGATAAACAGTTCGGACTCTGTCAGCAATTGAAAGAAAGAAATGGGTTTTATTTTATTTTCGGACATGTTTTACTGCACAATAAATGCTGTACTTACTGCCCGGGTCGCGAGCTCTGTTCGAAAGAGTTACTGTGGCCCTGGCAAATGGGCAACTGAAGAGACACGGGTGGGTTTTCCTCAGTTAAAGTCTGACACGCCCTCACGCTCCGCCCAGAGCGGGAGACGTCATTTGAAGACATCCCACCCACAAAAAAAAGATGGTGTACTTAAAAAAAAATTATGTATATCTGTAGTGGCATCTACACCACTACATGTGAACTACGCATTACACTAACGTCACGCAATATACTTAATCGCGCAAGCAGAGTTTTCCCGCGCATCTAGCATATATACAACGTCCCGACATCAATCGTCGAGTAGTTATCCATCAGACACGACACCCGTCAGTCTGGTCGAAAGATCCTCCTTTTTCTAAGGAGGTTGAGTGAACTTTACCCCCTGTTCCTTATACCACCAAATGCCTATACTTATAAAACTTAAATCACGAACTAATTCGCTTATGAGCATTGCAATAGTACAATGAAAGGCCAAACATCGCATACATTGCCTACAATACCTTTTTTCCATGTGAAACTTTTTGTTTACTTTACAAATGTAAAGGTTTGCAATATTGAATCACAATAGAAAATAGAAAAAATAACCTACGTTTATCAACCCATCATTGAAGTACCAACCAGCGGTCGTAGACCCCAACAAAAATTATTATCGAATCTTTTTTTTTTGTCATATATTTATATGTATAGCGATAGCGGTACTTCGTCGACGTAATGGGTATCACGTCTTCGGAGTTTGGGTTCCTAATTTAATTTGACCTTACAAAGTCCAGGTCAATCAGACTTTAAATGTTAATAGGTACACCTATGAAAATTTGCAGGTTGCTTCATTAAAATTAAGCTGACCTTTGTCCGACATGACATTTTACACCGTTCATCGCTTTGTTTGACCTCAGAAAACTGTGTAGGTATCTTCCCTAATTTGAGTTTAAACGATTGCCCTTACCTTAAAAAGTGACCTTCAAACAAGTTCTATTTTAATATTTGACTTGCGAAGACAATTAAAATAAAATCACGCTTGTATTTCGAAAAGGTAGACCTTTACGAGATAGCAAGGATATTGATGCGCAAACTAAAATGTGAATTCAGTACATGATTCTTGACACAGCAGCTGAAATTGTTCATCGGTTATAAAAAAATCTGCTGTTTCATAAAAAGTTTCATACTTACGCGGTCAAAATGTATGGCAGAGCAATTTTTTTTAATAACCGACATAAATTTTCTACGCAGGGGAAGAATCATTAACTGCATCCATGGTAACATATTATGCATTAATGTTTCTTCCACCCTAGGACCAAACTCGGGTCGATGGCGCGTAGTGTTCCACGCGCGCCTTAAAGAGATGTCAGCAAAACTGAAGGGGTCTGATAGAACCGATGCCTGCCATCGTCACGAGATTGTTCGAAAGAGATACCGTGACCCTGGCACATAGGCAACTGAAGGAACACGGGTGGGTTTTAGTCAGTAAAAGTCTGACACGCCCTCCCGCTCCACCCAGAGCGGGAGAAGTCATTTGATAATTTCCCATGCAAAAAAAACCCTGCATGTACACATGTATAGCACATAGCCCCATTCACCACAGCTGCCCGTTACGTTCTCATGTTACCTTTGGGAGGAAACCTAATACTAGTAACCCAATCTGCACAAATCCTGAATTCCACCGCTACAGAAAATTGCCGAAAAAAATTCAACAACCAGGTCGATTAGATCGAATGACCAATTGTCTCATTTCCACGCAAAATACACGCTTGAATCTGAAGTTGCGGACTCTAGCCCGTTATACAATGCAATAAACCCGTGGATGGATCCTAGCACTGCCACGCTCGACAGTCGCCAACGAAGCAGATTCATTTTTAGCAAAATATTAATATCTAACCCTCATAACACTTTTCATTAAATCGAGCCGGGAATTGAATTAGAATTTCAGGATGAGAAAAAAAATAACGTTCAGCATTTTTACGCTCGGAATCATTAACCAATATGGGTCAAGGGATAATTGCAAGTGTACCCTGTTAACGATAATGTTCCCAGTTATTTTGCTCATCGAGTTTCGTACCGAGATTTTTCGCAATCTTAGGTACGATTCTTATATACCTGTGTAAGTTAAATACGGATTGCAATTATTTGTTCATAATCAGCTTCATTTAATAGATCATTACTAAGCCCACACCTACTGGAAGCCTACATTTTTTTCTAGTCTCATCTTTGCTAAAAGCGGCTAAAGAATCTCGATTGGTTATTGAATTAAGAACCAACGCTTGGTTTGTTGAAATTTTAAATAACAAAAATAATTTAGGGTTAGCCACGA
Organism: Aporophyla lueneburgensis; assembly: GCA_932294355.1. Classification (NCBI taxonomy): domain Eukaryota; kingdom Metazoa; phylum Arthropoda; class Insecta; order Lepidoptera; family Noctuidae; genus Aporophyla; species Aporophyla lueneburgensis. The sequence continues at coordinate 24,109,812 of OW028753.1, forward strand.
GTCTTGTACCACATGTTCTGCGTGTCCTGTCAGCTGCACCTTACAAGAACTGATCGACATTTGTGATAGAGCCAAACACGTAGATAAATTCTGGAACTAGTCCATTTTGATTGCCATAAACTTGCTAAGAAGAGGTGTACCACATCATCTGGGTATACATTCACATTTTACAGTTTTACGTATATATTAACCTTCTGCAACTGAGGTGGGTTTCTCGTCAACATTCGACTGAGATGTAGTCTGTCAGGCGTCACTTTTATACAGCATGATTCGTTTATAACTTTTAGAAATAATAGGGCTCTAGTTTTGTTTTACTATTAATGGGTTTATGTATAATGAAATAAAAATGAATAAGCATGCTCAAAACAAAAAACGAGTTTATTATGGAATCATTTATTGAGATCAGTATTTTCGTTATACTTACGCTTAAACTTACAAAACTATAAAAAAAAACTAAATAATAAAACTTCTTTAAAAATGTTAATATTAATCTTTTAAGCGTTATCTTATAGTTCTAAAACAAAAAACACAACGTGATATTACGGTTCAATTAGGCACAAATCAGTCTCAAAGTTAACCCTAAATCTAAAACTTAGGTTTACAGTCTTGACATAGTGGAGAAGAACATTGTAGACAAATTGGCTTTCTGCATGCACAACAATGGTACCTTGTTTGCCTCTTCAATTTACTGGGGCATATGCTGCATAGCTTTCTTCCAGCTGGACCTGGAAGCTGAGCCACGGGTGGAGGGGGAGGAAAATCATTGCCTAAAACTTGCGTTCTAATAAGACGGAGTTCTCTGGGCAGTCTGTCATTATAAACGCGTTCTTTTAAGCTAGAAAGAACCAACTCTCTTGCCAAAGATAGTAAAAAGTCCCTTCTTCGCAGCTTGGCACCTGGAAAAGATTGGTATAAGACGAATGAATTAGTACCAGCTAAATCCAGAATTCTGTAAAATATCGTCATGGGCCAGCGGCGTGTTTTACGATTGCTTGAATAAATAGAACACTTTTTATCGATGTCATCGACTCCATCTTTAGAATGGTTATAGTCAGCGATCATAGTTGGTTTCATCGTTTTATCATCTAAGCTTCTAATATGATGAGATGATGAAACCAATATTACGGCCTTATTTTTCTTTGGTACGTGGGAAAGTAATGTAAAGTCTTTGGTAAACCCATACAAGGAGCTCCCTGGTTCTCTTCTTTTCGCTGGCAAAAACTCTGGTGGAATTTCTCTTTTATTTTTCTTTAGTGTTCCCAGGTAAGTCAACTTCTTAGCTTTCAAAAGCTGCGTTAGTTGAATGGAGCTGAACCAGTTATCGGCAGTAATATTTCTGTTGCTGTTTTCGATAGGTTTCGACAGTCTATGAACGGATTGAGTAGGAACTCCTAGGCTTTTCTCAGCAGGTGACAGGCCTTCGCCATCAGAACCTTTACCGGTGTAAATATAAGCGTTGTATGTATAGTATGTTTGAGCATCGGATAATACAAGAACTTTAAGCCCATACTTGGGAGGTTTGTTAGGCATATATATAAGGAACTTGAACCTACCTCTGAATGGAATAAGCATCTCGTCAATACATGTGTTTGGTCCAGGGATGTAGTTTTGTTGAGAGTTTGAAACAAATTTGTCAAATAACCATGATACTGCTGCTGATCGATCAGACTTCAAACGTTCTTGGCGTTCGGTTCCATTGTCAAATCTCAAACAATTGAGTAATGTACAGAATCTGTATTTAGACATCACACAGCGGAAAATTTCGTGACCAGTGCCATCTGTAGCAAATAAGTAGTTAGCGTCTACGTCGTTGCATTTGAATACTGAGCTATAGTACAAAAGGCCAAACAAACTTCGCATTTCAGTTTCATTCGTATCTTTGAGTTCCTGCCTGTTTGTGTTCCGAAAACGTTCTCGATACGTTTGTAATTTTTGGTTGGTGTGCAAAACAACAGTCTCTAGCATTTCGAGGTCGAAAATTTTAGACCAAAGTTCTTGAAAACTTATGAAAACAAGCTCTTCTCTTGGCCGAGATACTTGAATAATATAGTTAAAATCGCTCTCACTCGATTGGGCATTCTGTTCCACGAGGTCTTCATTTTCCTCTTATTGTACATTTCCTTCCACACAATTAGGATCTTCTATCGAATTATCAAAATCGCTAAACTCGTTTTCTTCTTCTAATTGTTCAAGCCATTCCTCAATCTGGCCATCATCATTTGTATATCTTCCATTGCTGTCTCGTTTTGGTGGCCTACTATCTGTACTTTGAGTCGCCATCTAAAAAAATATGAATATTATAAGTTAAGGCAATTAAATGTGGGGTTATGTTTGAGAGACACTATGGTAGTATCAATATTTTACTGATGAAACGACTAACAGACGCTATGAATTCGAAATGATATTGGTGAGGTGACGTCTATCAGAATCAACGTTTATTCGCAGTCGAAAACTCCAAACGTGCACATCGCAGGGCCGCCCGCGCCTCACTGACCGTTAGCGCGAGCCGTTACAGGAAGGTACTGAGCGAGACAGAGCTACATCACTCCATGTTACGATCTGCGTTTTTTGTGTTTGGTGGTGTCCGATAGACTACCACCTCAGTCGCAGAAGGTTAAAGGTGAACAGGCACATGTGATGGCTTTATCTCATAAAGTTCAAATTTCAACCGCTTCGGCAATTCGCCTGATGGTTTTTCTTTCAGTAAAGTAGTCGCCTTCTTTGCCAGATTCATACAATCATACCTTCATTGTAAGCTGATTTTATGTTACATACTTCTCAATATTTACTATTAATTTTCCGCTTAAGTTAATCCAATTAACGCTTGTTATTTCAACATCGCTTCAGTGCCTACGTGTGTATATCTGTGCGCATTTGCGAGAACTAATTAGGACTCTGAGGGTTTTCAACTTCAGTGGACTGCAAACAATGCACTCACGTATGTTTGTTCTTTGCACTTCGCTTTGAATACACAGTAACAAAAGAAATCGCAAATACACATAGACGAGATGCAAATATATTGAAACGTGCAGTAGTTCCGATTGCGTAATTGGTGCCATCTAGTGATGCTTCAAGACATATTTTTCCAGTGAGCTTAGCACAAACGCGCAGAGTTAATGTAACGTAAATTGAACAATTTAAAAAATTATAATATTCTTTCTTCTTCGGAAACAATATTTACTTAGTCATACTTCATTTGAGCAGTTTTTGGCCTATTGGTAACAGCCCCGACTTCAAGTTGTTGTGGGTCGCTATTTCCAACCTGGTAGGCCGCTTACTTTCTGTAAATAATTTCATCACCATTGTTCTTAAAACGGTGAATAAAAACATCGTGAGGGAAACAACATGTCCTTGAACCAAGAATTCAAAGACATGTGACATCTAGCAACCCGTACTGGGCTGCGTGGTGGATTAGGGGCCACTCCCAAACGCATTTCAAAAGGATTTTTAAACATTTACACTGTAATACGGTTAAATAGGAAATGATACTTGGTGCGGAAATACATTTTTGCCGATGAGCAATACGGCCTGATAAACTAAAAAAAGGCGTTTACTTGACGGGTACGCCCCTGGAATATCTACATTAGTCCTAACAATAAGAACTTTGTCCTCATACTATGAACAGAATTCAAAATGTTCATGTCTTTTGTATTATTTGACTACAGAGCGCCATTGCCAGGGTTTGCAATATCATAAAACGGTTATGGCTAAGAAACTTACGCTGGAAACTATTCAAAAACGTAATAGAATTGGCTACAACCTTTCATGTGTAATTTTTACAAAACTGAAGCAGATAATGAGATTATGAAACTTATGTTTTCTACATTACATTATTATCTATCTGTACTATATATATTTATATTTTATATATATATTTTATAATATTATAAAGCTGAAGAGTTTGTTTGTTTGTTTGATTGAACGCGCTAATCTCAGAAACTACTAGTCCGAATTGAAAAATTCTTTTTGTGTTGGGTAGCTTATTTATCGAGAAAGGTTATAGGCTATATAACATTACGCTACAACGAAGAGGAGCGGAGCAGTAATGAAACATGTTGCAAAAACGGGGAAAATCACACGGGTAGGCGATTCGACGCGACGGGAAGGGTCGGGTGAACAAGAAATTTAACGCGGATGAAGTCGCGGGCAGAAGCTAGTCTAATATATATGTTATGTATGAATTCCACAGAACACTTTCAACTTACCTATATGTGTTCGTGATACGAATGTGTCCATTTTTATTGGGAATCTCATCTCGCAGGCATCTATGAGGTGGTCAGCTGCTTAACCGGACTTGCCTTTGGCTATCTTATTAAGGCCTCCAGCTAGGGCTTAAAAACTTAAAACTAGTGCTACTACTCGCTAAAGGTACCCTCTGTGCGGTACGGACCTCGGCTTAGGGCATCGCTGGTACAGGGCAGCAAGGGACGGGCTGGATCGGAATGAACGAATATGCCAATACAACTGCTGCGGTTTTAACTTGTGACGTCTCACTTGATAATCAGACACCTTAGTGCTAGAACCACTAGCCATTTTCATCAGTTTGCTACTCATCAACCTATTCTATTCTATAAGGTTCCCACAAATAGGACTCAGAGCTTGTTTTTATCTACGTCTCAATTAGACTCAAATTCTATCGAACCAATGTTCCCAACTGGACAGCTTTATGATTAATGTCATTTAAATCCTGGAAGGTACAGTTTATTCATGATTACCAGCAAAAGGAGGTGAGGTTTATCCTAAGAACGGGTCTCATCTTGGCAAAGGCACTGGTATAGTGTGAGAAATTCTCAAAGGTATGGCCAATCTAGTAAGAGCATGGTAACTCCACTGCCAGGGTTGCGAGATTTGTTCGAAAGAGATACCGTGACCCTGGCACATGGGCAACTGAAGGAACACGGGTGGTTTTAGTCAGTAAAAGTCTGACACGCCCTTCCGCTCCACCCAAGAGCGGGATACGTCATTTGATGATTTCCCACCCACAAAAAAAAGCATGGTAACAGTTTCTCTTTCGTTTTCTTGACTTGCCAATCTATTTGCAAGGTTATTAGAGCCTCGTTACTTCCCAAAACAGTCGTTTAGTAACTTAACCATAATCGATCTATAATTGACATCAATTCCCAACAAATAAACACATTAATATTGTATGTTTTGTATCACAGCAAATCACGCGATGGCTATATTGACATGTTCGAACACATTATTTGCGGAGCCATTACCGATTGTACCCGCGGTGTTAGGCTGTAATATGGTGGAGGCGTAAGCGGGCGCGAGAGCGAGTATCATCACTACATTGTATAAAACAAAGTCACTTCCCTCTGTCTGTCCCTATGTTTGTCTAGATCTTTAAAACTACGTAACGGATTTTGATGAAGTTTTTTTAGTTGATACTGTGATTCAAGGGGAAAGTTTAAACGTTTAATACGAGTAAGCGTTTATATCTAACTACGATGAAGCAAAAAGGATGCTTATGATTTTGACCAGTGTGTATATATGTATGTTCATCTGTTCTCTCATAACTTCTAAACTGAAACTGAAATTGAAATGATGTATCGTTAGAAGCATCTTCATCGTCTGCTGGTTATAGAATGTGACGTCACATTAAATTGGAAATTAAAGAGCTGAATTAGTACATTAAAATTTCTAATATAAATATATATATTTAGCGAACCCGAACTAAAACCCGACTACCGAAAAATCACGCTCTAAAAAGGATGAAACAAGATACAGAATTTAAAATTAAAACAAATTATGTGAGAAAATCTTCTTCTTATAGACCATAATTTGTATAACTATACTCCATCATCATTATCTCTTTCATCATTTGTGTAATTATCCTCCATCATCATCTCTTTCATAATTAGTATAATTACCCTGCATCGTCTGTCCAGCCTTGTCCCTAATCTGAGTTCGGATTCCAGTCTAACCAAATCGACTCAATATCAGTATTATACATGGAGCGACTCTCTATAGATATGTGAGAGTATCGGTCATTTATTTTCAAAATAACAAAACAAATTCTTGGTGAGATGCTTTTGATATTTTGGACCAATGAGGCTATCGTGTTATTAATGAAAAATCCAACACCACCGTATGACGTATCTGCGTGACCACTGTAGAAGAAAAGGTGACCTAATTGTAGTTTTAAGAGCTCTTCAACTTTTCGGCGAACTTCTGATGGACCTATGAGGTTCCATTTGATGGATTCAATCTCAACTTTAAATTGTAATAATCTTTCGTCCGTTCTTAGCGTCCGGGCGTTGTAACAGCAGGGCGACATCCAGATTCTTAGCATCCTCTGAACCGCTCTAACCAAAGCCGCTATCCAAACTTGGAATAGTGGGGCTGCTGAGTACTGAAGGTCGGGGCTTTTTGGCAGTGTTCATATAAAAAAGGAGGGTTTATCCATGAAACGCCACGCTGGCCAGTGCGTCTTAGCGAGTTTTTCGTCATATCCTCGTTTATCTGTTAGCAGGGGAGGTTTGACTTGGGTGGCAAAGTATTATACTGCCTCATACGCCAATAATTTAATAACAAAAATCATAATAAATGATGACATGAATAGAAAGGGGGTGACTATTGAGATGACGTCTAATAGAGAAGCGTGGAAGTAAAAAACATGTTGCGCCGACCCCAAATATTAGAGTTAATGTACGTGTATTTTTACAAAATGGTAAAATACAGTACATTCATTATATTCTTCATTGCAAGCTAAATGCGTAACCAACCTTAAAAATTGTGAAATCCATTTTAGTACTCTTTATTTTCGCACGCAGTTTTTGACAAGCTGAGCGTAGAGGACCAAGTCCCGGAAATGTGTTTTACATTATCATAATCTCAAAGTACACTTGTTTGTTAATTCGTACTTGTTAACAGAAATGTTAATGTTCAAGCTCGTTATGATAACTAAATGGGGCAGCAGCAACAGTTAGTAATAGCAAGCTTCAGTGTGACTTATTATTTTCAATGTTAATTTTATGCAGATTTACGTACCTAAATGTACATTCAGCTCTCAAAATAGGTTCTTAAGTCTTTGTTAAAGAACTATGTGCATTACAATCAACCTAAGCAGCATCACAATTCTATGGCAATTCTCACAAAACACAAAGAGTTTCAACATCCTTAAATTTTTTAATCATTAGTTGAAACTTTAAACTACTCGCAAACCAGATGACCGATGGGGACGGAAGGTTCTGAGTGGCAACATTGTCCTGGTAAATGTAACGTTAGACGGTCTCCTACAAGGTGGTCCACCTAGGAATCCGCTGGATACGAGATGCACAGAAACGATCGAAGTAGTGGTGCTTCGGGGAGACCTATATCCAGCAAGCTGGATAGGCAGGGAACGTCTTTCGGTTAAATTTATGATGATGATGAAACGTTTATTATGACGTTTTTATGGCGCCATTTTAAAACGCAGTATTTATCAGGTGCTTTACGTATATGACGTTCATTATTAAGAAAAAAATACTATTAGTAATCTGTGCACCAGAATATACAAGAGTATGTACAAAAATAGGCCGGTAATAATTACACGACACTGGCCAATGTGCGCATTTTATAATCATAAACGCATTTTGTTTTTCCGTCGGCCTTCATACATGAGTTCACAGCCAATTTAACTTCACGACGACGCTTCAAAGAACGGACATCAATCATAAACAAACGAAACTATTTAAATCCAGATTGCGTTACGAAAATAGCTGCGATTATTACAATTTACATAATAAAAAATTGGCCAAGAGCAAGTCGTAAATACTTACTTTTTGAGCAATTAGTTTGAACCTATTCTGTATACAGGATGGCATCCCCATTGACACGCAAATTGTTGCCAAGTATTCAATACATCACTCTGAATCCTCTTGTGTTGACATTTTAGCCGGTTACCAAATAAAAATCAGCTGTTTCATTGAAAAGTGTTACAATACGCAGGGTTTCAGAAAAATGTACTGAATCTATGGTTACGCCTCGATTTCATTTTATCCAGTAACAGAGTTGAGGATGAGGAGGTCAGATGGGCAGTCAGTCTACGTAAAATAGTGGTAATCAGCTGCATCCGGTTAAACTGGAAACTGACTCCAACATAGTTGGGAAAGGGTTAGGCAGATTCAATATTATTCATAGATAGCCATTATTATTCTTCTGATCTTATCCAAAATTACTGAATGTCTGTGCAGCACGTAGAAGCCTTTATTTCCTCTTTCTACCCATGTTATCTTTCTACGCTTCTGCCCGTGACTTTCGTTAACCTGAAATTTCGGTCTTCACACTATTACCTCGTTTTCACTTAGCGTTTATTCTTACTTGTTTTCTTTTTGCTCGCCACCTAAACGAAGCGGGGTGTAAATAAACTTTTTTCAAAAATTGTGTTATCCAATGCAAAAATAGTTTTTTCAATTCCAACCGCTAGTTCTAGAGATTAGCGCGTTCAAACAAACACAAATAAAAACAAAAAACTCTTCAGCTTTATTATTAACTAGCTTTTGCCAGCGGCTTCACCCGCGTGGAAGTCGGAAATTATCCCGCGGGAACATACTACCGGGATAAAAAGTAGCCTATGTCCTTTCTCAGGCTCTAAACTATCTGTGTACCAAATTTCATTTAAATCGGTTCAGTAGTTTTAGCAGGAAAGCGAGACAGACAGACAGAGTTACTTTCGAATTTATAATATTAATATTAATATAAAAATATAAATATATAATATACTAGCTTTTGCCCGCGACTTCGTCCGCGTCAAATTTTCGCTCTCCTTCCCGTCGCAACGAATCGCCTGCCAGTTTTAGTCCATTTTTCGTTTGCTGCTCCGCTTCTTTTGAACCGTAGCGTGATCTTATATAGCCTATAGCCTTCCTCGATAAATAGGCTACCCAACACAAAAATATTTTTTCAATTCGGACCGTTAGTTCCTGAGATTAGCGCTTCGATAAACTCTTCAGCTTTATAATATTAAGTATAGCCTATGTAACGGAAACTATGAACATGATTTTGTCTCCCTTTCGATTATGATGGGACTCCCTTTTTCGCACTTAGACCCTCATTCGGGTGGATCCCCGAATGAGGGTCTTTTTTATATTTATTTTATTCTGGCTAACAAAGCTAGCCTAGCTCCGCCTAAAAGCACAGAAGCTTCCTGGGAGCATCAGAGGCTTTCCGAAGCGATCTCATTGTTCCGTAGATTGGACTGCAGATTGGAAACAGCACTTTTCGAATGACAAAATTACATAAGACAGTTCCCAAAATGCCCGCCCTTCACCACTTCCTAGTGCTTTAGTTGGGAAGAAGACAGTCCCCCGGCAAGTCGGGAAGAAAAACTGACGCAACAAAGTCTTCAGCAGCTCAACTGTCTCTTCACTTAGAAGAGCTTGATTGTCATAATCAGCCTATATTGTTCCCACTGCTGGAACACAGGCCTTCTCCTGGTGACAGGGAGTGGGCCGTAATATACCACACGGGCCCAGTGCGGTTCGTAGATGTCACATGTCTTCAAATTTTTGGTTCTAGGGCATGCCGGTTTCCTTACGATGTTTCAAGAACTTGATAAAATATAATACTATAGTATATAATAGCTGACCCGGCGAACTTCGTACCGCCATATTTTATTTCTCTAATCGCAACTGAGGAAATAAAACCCTTCCGGTAAAATCGAATTAGCTAAATTGAAAATAAAACTGGAGTACTCAATTGAAAAATTCATATTGTCGTACAAAATGCGTGGGGTGCTTATTATAATTACTACAGGTATACTAAACTATCGTTAAAATATTTACAGGAATGAAAATCAAACCCCCCACGCTTTTTGTACAACAATATGAATTTTTAAATTGAGTACTCCAGTTTTATTTTTAAATTTTTAGTTCAGTTAGTATCAAAAGCGTGTTTTTTAGTGTTTTCAAACTATAATTTATTAAATGTAGATTTTATTTTTTTTATCTTTAACTATTCTTTATAAACAATGACTTCTTTACAAAATATATGAAGAAAATAAAATAAAATGCAAGCAAAAACACTTACATGTGTATAAAGTTATGATTTTGCACTGATTAATACTTGCAGAGGTTTATATACTTGGTAAATGCACAGGTATATTTACGTAGAGACTGACGCAGAGAGTAGTACTAAGACTTGCACTGAGATTTTACTGAGACTATCACTTTCCGGGAGATAGTATTAATTCACTCGTTTAAAAAGGAACTGAACTGCGGTGACACTCGGCGCCAGTATTTATACCTGAACCTTGAATTTCCCAAACGTTCTAGTTCGCATGCTTCGAGAAGAATCGATTGATCGATTGTTAGAAATAGTGGTTCTCGATGGTTCGAGAGGGAGCTTTGTTTACGCTCAGAGGAGGTCTCGAGAACGAATGAGATACCAAAGCTTTGGACATTCAAACCAGAGATGGCGACTCGATAGAATTTGATGGCCAGATCTTGAAACTTTGATTAAAATTTGGCGCCAAGACTTTAATAATTCTCTAACAAAAATAGTACAATTTTTATTGTTATTAATGGTAATAATATTGTAACATAATACGCAGTATAATTATAAAACAATCAGTCACAAACCATTAAAATAATACGTTTATATCGTGAACATAAATAAATATTACGTGAAATAAAGTAATAGAATTAATATTCTAAGAAACAGAACACAGCGCCATCTATTGGGTGTATTTGTAACCTAGATGTCAAACAATATTGAAGAATTTTATTGATGAATCAACGTACACCGCCATCAATGAGAACTTCATAAAACTATGTTTAGTTTTCTGAAGTTCTCATAGATGGCGGTAAATAAACACTTGCTTAAGAAACAATTAATTGATACATTTTATTCGTTTACATTCACGACATATGCGATAATTGAGATGATAACTATCTTATCCAGTAAGTTAGACCAAAATACGGGTACATGTGAAATTTGATTGAAATCGGTTCTGTAGTTTTGGAGTTTATTGGCAACATACATCGTGACACAAGATTTTTATATATATAAGATATATAGTGTGGATGTGGATATAGACATTTATCTTTTTTATTCATTGCTAGGTTTTCTCTAAGACGGTTCTCTGACATTTATTTCAATTAAACCATTAACAGGCATTTTTGAATTATCAATAAAGCGGTCAGTCAGAAAGTGGAAGTTACCCATTCCAAGAAAATCTCATCATCATCATTTCAGCCGTAAGACGTCCACTGCTGGACTTAGGCCTCCCCCAATTTGGGGGGCTTTGCCATAATCGCCACGCTTGGCAGGCGGGTTGGCGATCGCAGTATGGTGGTAAAATGCATAGAGAACGCCAGCAGCGTTCTCTCTGCCCATTCTCTACTAAGTCCCTTAGTCGCCTTTTACGACACCCACGGGAAGAAATGGGGTGGTGTTATTCTTTACGTCCGGCACCACACGCTACGTGGACGGAAGTTGCATTTAAGAAAATCTCATATTGCCAGAATCAAAATGTAACTCTTCATGCATACTTTAGGGCTTGAAGCCGCCAGATAACAGAACTGCTAATGCCGAACACCAGTCTGAAATAATGTTTCTAACTTTCTAATGAAGTACCTCCAAATTTTAACGATTAAACTAAAAACTTTCAGGCAACATTTGTAAATCCAGTGTACTTATTTACACGTACATTGTTGAAATATAAAGTGCCTACTTAGTTCGTGAAAATAGCTTTTCTACTAAATGTTTTGCTGGAGAAGTTGGATTTAATTAAATCTAGCTTTAGTGTATTTGCTTGTGTGACGGCGTCAAAACGCCTTAAACAGCGTTTTGACGACGTCACATATTTATATCACTACGATAATGCGCCTTCGCACAAGGTCATCATTGTGAACGGATTTTTGATCAAAAACTCAACAAATACCATCGAGCTACCACCTTATTCACTAGATAAGACTCCAGCTGAGTTCTTTCTTATTCCTTAATTCAAATTACCTACCACTTCGTGGACATATGCCTTTATGTTCACGAAGTGGTAGGTAGACATAAAGGACAATTCGCGGCGAAAAATGAACTCGATTCTAGTAAAAGTGTTTAAAAATATTCTGATGATTGGATTATTCCTTGGCGTAGGTGTAGCGTTTCTGAAGGAGCATACGTTGAAGGTAATCAATTAAATTTGGATGAATAACTAACATTTTGTGTATTATTGATGTTTTTCCGGTACTTTCTTAACATTAGTATTATGGAAAATTTTATTTTCTCACATATTTTTTACTAGATTCTGCCCGCGACTTTGTCCACGTCAAATTTTTGCTCCCCTAACCCTTCCCGTCGCATCGATTTGCCTGCTAGTTTTCGTCCATTTTTCGTTGCTGCTCGCTCCTTTTGAGTTATAGTGAGTCAACCTTAAAAGATAGACATATGCTCTCGCGGACTTTTTTTTAGATCTTTTTAAAAGGAACAATTCCGTCATACATGATTTTTGCGTTACTTTAACCGTTTACGCAGCGCACGCAACGGAAACTCTCAAAAGGAATAAATTTTCCCCGTTATTGCAACATTTTTCTGCTTTTCATTACTGCTCCGCTGCTCTTAGTTGTAGCGTGATGTTATATAGCCTATAGCCTCTCTCAATAAATAGGCTACCCAACACAAAAAGAATTTTTCAATTCGTACCAGTAGTTCCTGAGATTAGCGCGTTCAATCAAACAAACAAACTCTTCAGCTTTATAATATTACTAGCTTCTGCCCGCGACTTCGTCCGCGTCAAATTTTTGCTCCCCTGACCCTCCCCGTCGCATCGATTTGCCTGATAGTTTTCGTCCACTTTTCGTTGCTGCTCGCTCCTTTTGAGTTATAGTGAGTCAACCTTAAAAGATAGACATATGCTCTCGCGGACTTTTTTTTAGAAGTTTTTAAAAGAAACAATTCCGTCATACATGTTTTTTGTGTTACTTTAACCGTTTACGCAGCGCACGCAACGGAAACTCTCAAAAGGAATAAATTTTCCCCGTTTTTGAAACATTTTTCATTACTGCTCTGCTCCTCTTAGTTGTAGCGTAATGTTATATAGCCTATAGCCTCCCTCAATAAATAGGCTACCCAACAGAAAAAGAATTTTTCAATTCGGACCAGTAGTTCCTGAGATCAGCGCGTTCAATCAAACAAAAAAAGAAACAAACTCTTCAGCTTTATAATATTATTATAGTATAGAGATGTATTGTGTAAGTAGTAGTTAAGCCACCTCCAACTGCGATGACTTTTGTGGGAGAAAATTGGCCATATTCCACCAGGCGAGCCCAGTGCGGGTTGCTGAAGATAGTGCAAACAAATCTAACGTAGCCACTTGATATTCAACAAAAACTTGTACCTAAACAGTTTGAAAGTGATATTAGTTTGTAAGTCTAAAGTTTAAACTACGCGTGAAGCTGCAAATTTGTCACACTAGGCGACATCAATTTAGCACAGTAATTTGTAGTAGTTGTATTATGCCATCAATCACTCGCGTTTGTTGTCCCAAATGAGCTTCTAAACGTGCGGGTAAACCCATCTTCATCTTACGGACTCTTTTATTCGGTTCATCATCATCATCATCATCATTTCAGCTGAAAGCCGTCCACTGCTGGATATAAGCCTACCCCAATTTGGGGGGGCTTGCCATAATGGCCACGCTCACATCGCGGGTTGGCGATTGCAGTATGGTGGTAAAATGCATAGAAAACGCTGCTGCCCATTCTCTAGTAAGTCCCTTAGTCGCCTCTTACGACACCCACGGGAAGAAATGGGATGGAGCTATTCTTTACGTCTGGCACCACACGGAACGATTATTCGGTTAAATGTCGAAAAACAAAATGTTACCGTGTTGGCATTTACTGAAAATTGCTAAACAATAGGGTTATTGTCCTGAAGACTGTTACTGGGTATGAACAGTCTAATAATTTCCAAATAATTTTCGAGGGTTAACAATACTGAGAAATGGCTAAGCTTCTTATTTAACTTATAATGCTGACATTAAAGACTAATTGAGTAATTATAAAGATAAAAATAGGCGTATTACATCATTTCATCTTTATTAAAAATGTAATTACTTTTTATGGACTTTATTTTCATAGTTTCTATGGATGAACATGTCGAAGACCATGCTTATGTCAAACACCACTAAATATAGGTTCAGAGTGAATGGTGAGGAATTAGATTATGCCCATGAATATAATCTACTTGGGCCAGTTAATCTCTTTCTAGTCCAGGTAATCCCAGTCTTAAGGCGAACCGAAAATGCCTGGAAGAGCTACTAGTTCATGATAAAGCATATGAAATGTTCTTTGTCAATGAAGCGAAAAATTATGGACATTTGCGTTCTCTCCATTTTGACCTAGCCTTGGTATTTTACAATCATTAAAGTCTAAAATCAAGGTTTTTCAACGTGGAATGGAGCGTAGTATTATAAGTGTCAAATTGACGCAAAACCACACTGCGTTTACTGACGTTGCTCAAAATGTCGCTAAGCTGAAATGGTACTGCATTAGCCACATCTGCCGTATGCCCAATGATCTTTGGGCCAGAATAATCACTACGTGAAGCCCTGGAACCACAGCCACAAGGCTTTGTGGTAGTTGTCCACTTCAGCCCTGGGTAGAAAGAGCTGAAAGTCATGGGAAGAGACATAGTACAGATCAACACAGTAGCAGTAGTAACTTTGTAATATTATTTATGATCATGAGCACTAAAATATTATCAAAAATCTCAGTTATAAAATCACGGAATTATCTCTGATATACCTTGTAAAGCTATACTTAAATTGCAATATTCTAGGAATATTCCTGAATGACCAATAATTTCGATAGTCGCGGTCTCTTATCGCTGTGTCCGCTTCCTTACAAGGCGACAATTTGGCGCGAACAGTAATTTGTTCCACATCACCATCGATCGAGAGCCCTTACTGCCATGATTGTGTTGTTTATGGCTTGGGTTATTGACATGGCTTTCTATTATAATGCTTGCATTTAATGGAGAAGGAAAATTACACGTATGAAGAAGAAGATTAGTGAAGTTAGCATCACATAAGGTTTAATTTAATGTGAAGGTAAATATTCAGAGATAGAGAAAGAGAGGGGCATATTTTTGTTGAGAGCAGTAGTGGCTCAGTGGTATCGGCCGCGGCAAACGAGTATGGTCGTGAGTTCTAACCTAGAAAAGCACTTTGTGTATTTGATTTCATTACCACAACTCAAAATGGTAAAGGCAAACATCGTGAGGAACCCGACATGTCCTAGAACTAACAATCTGATAATATGTGACATCTACCAACCCTCACTGGGCCCGCGTGGTGGATTACGGCCCACTCACTGTCACTGAGAGGTGTCCTGTGTCCCATCAGTGGGGAAATTATAATCTGATTATGGATATGGTAAATATTCAAAACTACGACGAAAACTAAAATAACCGAAAATAAATGTGTGTATTTTGACAATTAGCATATAATTATTTCATTATAGTGGTATTTTTTATTTGATGTGTGATGACGCACACGTATCAATAATTCTTGGAAGTATGTTGCGGAAAACGTCATAATAGTATTGTAATAACTGCTGTGTCATAGTACTGGTGTGGTTACGACGAGGTTCGAGAAAAATTGTCACAAACTGTTGGTCTCTTGAACATTCATTCCTATGTAATAAGTGGTCGGTATACAGTAAAATCTTGTCTCCCGTCTGCCAAGTCTTTGCCGCGTATTACTCAATACTGTTTTAATTGACACAATTCGATATTATGTTGCAATGGAACCCTATTTTTTTACACTCTTATATTTTCTTCACCTGTCTATATCGTGTGAAACGTGATTTTTACTTACTTGTAACGTCAGCTCAAATTGAAATTTAGCACACTTATCGAGGAAATCATTTTATTTGTCCCAGTATTCTGACTAGGATCCTCAGGATTAACGATTTTATAAAATTACTCGGAGAGAGCGCCTGAAAAACTACATCCAAGAAATGCAACCAGCATGCAAATTTTCCACTCCCGGCAAAAACCCACTATAATGGGGATCCATGCTGTCAGTTGTTACAAATATTTGTTGACAGATGTTGGTGAAAGTAGTCATTATGAATAAACTGTAAAAAGCACCCACGTTTTTTTTACGATAACATGATTATATTTTTAATAACTCTATTCTTATTTTAAAGTTATGGAATAATATTTTTTACATGTTAGTTTCGTTTTCTATTAAAGAATTTTCTTTAGAACGTTCTCTTTTTCCAGTATTATCACCGAGAAGGTGCCGTCTAACTTCTCAACTCTTTCATTATTGCAAGTCTTTATTAATTTAAACAACAAAAACTCTCATAATGACGCATTTAACCTGAGCAGTGTCACCTTTAACCCCAGTTAACCTTGTAAAAACATTACATACGCATAGAGTAAGGTCGCCGTTACATAAAAACTAAGAACCGTTGTGACTTCTTATCGCAAGTACCAGACGTACGTACTTTGTTAAAACAGTCTTACTGTCAGCCGTGAATATTTTTCTTTGAAAAATCTTGGAATATCTACAATTTTGTAGTGTATTTATTGAAGAAGATAACGCTCTTGTACTAAATCCTACCGAATGTTGTGCACTTATTTAAAAAGGTTTTCCGTGTGGGTGAACATTTTTATTAAAGCAATGACATAAAACGCTGTACCTTTGTTTTCAAAGTCAAAAATTATCCATACGTGGTAACAATTTGATATTGAGGACGTCTTTATGCCGTAGCAATAAGGACTGTTTAGGTAGTGCAAGAGTGACCACTGATATACGGTTGACTGTACCTATATGTAGGCCCCTTCAGAGTATACTTAGTTTTACGACTTCAGTATCGTAATCTTTACATAGTATAAAACAAAGTCTTTTCCAGCGTTTGTGCGCTTAGATCTTTTACTCCTTAGATCTTTTACTCTACTTCTCTTACTAAACTCCGCAATGGAATTTAATGCGGTTTTCGTCAATAGACTGACTGATTCGAAAGTAATGTTTATATGTAGGTATAACATGCGGGTGAAGCCACGGGTATAAACTAGTATAGTAGAGCGGAGCATGAGCAGTATTTTGGCGTCATTGGACCAAGTTCCATGCTCTTAAAAAGGTTTTTCTGACCACGTTAACTGAGTCAAATGATACGATTCCCACATATAATCAGGATGCAGCCTCAAAAAGTCCGAAACGTGCATCATGATCAGCCTACAGCAGTGCACTGCTTGACACAGACCTCTCCAATTACTCTCCACTCAGCTCAATTTCCGATTCCACGAACGTAAGGGAATAAAATATAATACTGCCACAAAGTCCGGACATTTCTAACATCATATGAAATGCCTTTCAATACTGCACAAAGAATTGAAATACAACTTTGCACTTAAACCACATCACCCCGGCTATACTTAAACGAGCGTGGTTATATGATGTCACGAATTGTGAGGTCATTATGAACGTATATAACATATTTACAGGCGACTGGGAATGTTATAGAATGTAACACCTGGCTGCTTATCGTAGGGAAATTCCGGTACTCGACAAAAATCGTGTAATGTGAAAAGTGCGTACACTTCAATATATTGTTGTGATTATACGAAAAACGTGTTACTAACCGGTACATACTTGCCCCTATGAAAAGCAAAATAATTATCTTTTTATGCAAAACTACAATTGAGTGACTGCCATGTGAGTCTAGTCATCGCGTCAATAGTTCATGTATTTTAAAATTAATGTATTTCATGACTAATGCCTATTTGAACCGCTTTTTTACTGGCTGTACCTACGAGTCCCTCCGCTCTCATTTTGTTGAAGTAATTTGAATATAATGAGTTTTTAAAGGTTATGTAATAATAGGTCTGAGGCTTGGGCCTAAGCTAGCATTAATTGGACTGATAAAAATAGACATAGGTTTAAAATAATAAGGTGGCCTGTTTCCCAGCACTGGGAACATTATAGACTGATAATATATATTAAATGGTTCGCATTACAAAGTCGTGTTCGTAATTACTGCATAAATGGGCTAGACAAGTTTTATGTTACCTACGGTCGCAAGAATCGCAGGTGATCAATATGACTACAAAAAAATTGAAATCTTATAAAAAATATACAAATAAAGTTAGTTTCTATGGAAAATAATCAGCTGTACTATTGTTAGCCCCGCTTCTAATGCTTCATGTAATAAATTTAGCTTCATTCATATTTTTTAAACCTGAAATGCTCTGCTCTGGGTGTAAAGCGGATAAAAACCGATACTGGCATCTTTCCAAAACAAGGTTAGCAATAAAAAAAAAAAAACCGATGGTCAGACCATAGATTAAAAAGCTACATATGCCTGTCAGTACTAGATTTACAGCCAGTTACACACAAATCCTTAACAAAATACAGCTTGTCAGCCGATTGTAAGACAAACAGTAACAGTTGGCAATAACATGTTTTGTTATTTTTCAGTTAAATAATAACTCGTGCGTTCTGTATGTGTCTGCGGTTTCAAGTTTTGTGGAAAACTATTTTGTTTCATCTTTATACATATTGGAACGTCAAATTGGAAGTAGGTACTGTTAGATTATTACCTATCTAGCAAAATTGTAATCGGACGAAAGATTTTGCACCGTAACATAACTTACAATTTAACTTATACTGGTGCTTACAATTTAACGTATTATTTATCGGTAGATTACAATCTATCGAAGTAAAACCGTCAAATTGTGAAATGGCAGACGACAAAACGCACCTCGAGTGTTGATTGGTTACTCGTCATGTGCACCGCCTATTTACAATTTCACGGTAACGAATACATGCAGCAAAAACTATGTACCTAAAACTATGATGTTATATAAATTATATAACGTATAAACATGATGTTCCTCAGAAATGTTAGAAGCGTAGTAACCGCCGTGCGTGTATAACCAGATGTGTGAACGTAAACGAGGCAAAAGGCGTAAGTAGGGATTATACCATATACAAGGTGCAGTTTTGGATCTGTAAAACATTTTAGGAGGTTTTTTTTTTTTTTTTTTTTTTTTTTTTCAGGATGGGAAATCATCAAATGACTTCTCCCGCTCTGGGCGGAGCGGGAGGGCGTGTCAGACTTTTACTGACTAAAACCCACCCGTGTTCCATCAGTTGCCCATGTGCCAGGGTCACGGTATCTCCTTCGAACAATCACGCGACCCCGGCAGGCATCGGTCCTAGTAGACCCCTACATTGCTGCTGACATCTCTTTGAGGCGCGCGTGGAACACTGCGCGCCGTCGACCCGAGCTTGGTCCTTACCGGGCGGCGAGCTACCCATTGCTCGCCACCCGCAAGCTCGCGCCTACGGTGGCCGGGAGTCCGCTATTGACTCCCGACATTTTAGGAGGTAATTATGTTAGTGATTCTCGACAAGAATCAACAATAAAATGGGCAGGATTTTTTTTTTTCATTTTATTCTTATTTACGGAAATCTGTTTGTGTGAACTCCCTTTTTTAAAACGCGGCCAGTCTGTACGTGTCCTTAAACTGCGCTTTCACACACACAAACAAACGCATCCGACATTTCTTTCATAGATCCAAAGCCCGAGGGTCAATTACCGTAATTACAGACACAATTAAAAAACGATTGTGTCTATACCAAATGAGGTATCTCAGGGACTTAGAGGTTAAGAGAGTTATTCAGAAAAACAATAAAATTGAAAAATCTAAAATAAAAGTATTATTGATTTTTGACTTGGTATCGTATTGTTATATGATTATTTAAGAGTCTCATAACAACCTCCTGAAATGTTTTGCAGGTTCAAAACTGCATCTTGTATAGACCGCGTAGGTACTGCGAATTTCTAAGAAAAAGCATATTTTTTTCTGGTATGCTGTGTTGTGTTTGCTACCCTGTATACATACACAACCTCCACAGGGGTAGAAACTACAGAATGCCACCTGCTATAATCCTTCCATGGTCCTTTTACTTATTTAATGTTCGTTCGTTTTCAACCGACGAAAAAAAACGGAGGAGGTTATCAATTCGACGCGTATATTTTTTTTTTTTTTTTTTTATGTATGACCACAGTTAGGCTATCGCCTGAGTAACATAATCGCTGACTAATGCAGCGGATGCGCCCGCGCGTCAATATTAAACTGCACAATTGCAGTTTCATAAATTATAGTAATAAGTTTTAGTTAATAGAAATATCATAATTGTAAATTAGTCTTGTAGAACATTCCATTCAATAAACATTGTTTTAATTTAAATAAATATCTTTTTTAATAATAATCTCGTTCGCCGTAACTTAACTGGCGCAGTCGGTAGGATCGCGACACTCTATTTCGAATACAACTCTTCGGTAAGAGTGAACGGTATCTATCGTTATCTTCGCGATCGCAAATTCGAATCTACAAAGGCGAGCAAGAGCAACCTGCGGGAGTCCTGGAGAATTGGGAGCCCTGCTGTTCTACAAGGCCCGGCTAGAGATGCAGAAGACACTGTGGTGAGTGCTTGTTGTATACCCAGTTTCCTATGCTATATTTCCTGCCGTATTTTTATATAAATGTTATCCTGTGTGTTTGTTTATAGGCTAAAATCGCTATAGGCAAATTACATTAGTTATTTGAGTTTATTACATTCATTTTAATTTTGGCGTTTATGTATACGTGCTAGAATCGCGGTATACATTTCGCATTTCAGCAGTTTATTCTGTAACAAGATATATTCACTTGTTTACGCATTCGCTATAATCGTGGTTCGTATAACACAATTAAAATAACTTCAAGCTAACCTTTTAGAGAGTAGGCAGTATTTATAACGAAATAATTTTTTTAGACGTAATCTCAATAGTATTTTAGAGTGAGCTAGAATTTATTCCTTTTAACAAATTAAGATACGATGGCTATGGCAAGCATTGATCTAGCGACTTTCAAGTTCGTTTCAGAGCTATTGCCAAAATACAATGGCAATCCTAAAACGTTAAATTACTTTATTAGAGAAGCTGAAAATGTCATAGCATTACTGGATCCACAAGTTAGGGCAAACCCTGCTATTGTTAGTTTAATTAAAAGCAAATTAAGCGGTTCGGCGATCAGTGCAATAGCATCCGAAGAAACAGTGGATAGTTGGCAGATAATTAAGGCTGCGTTAACGCGTAGATTAGGGGAACCACGTAATGAAATACAGCTGATGCAAGAACTAACGCGTTTACGTCGTAATAAAAATGAAGATGCTGAGACGTTTGGTAAACGACTACGGGAAATTTTAGACACCTTAAACGTAGTAGGTAAGCACACGGATAAGTCATACTATGAGAGTATGGTCATAGATCAATACATTAACCATTTGGACTTTCACGTTTCTATCGGCGTGCGGATCGCGCAACCTACGACTCTTGAAGCAGCTATAGTAGCAGCTAGGCAAGAAGAGGCACGTTTAGCATTCAATAGATTCAATAACAGTTTTAATACACTTTCCATCCAAAACAAACCGAAAGAAATACCCAAGCCAAACCAAACGGTATCGCAAAATAATAACTTTCCCCCGCGTAATAGCTGGTTTACAGATCAGAGACAACAAAGGGGTCAAAGCATACCCCAAGGTCCCCAAGGAAGACCCGCTCCAGGTAACGTAAGACCTAGTGGTTCTGGCATTATCAGAAACACAGGTAATTTTAGATCTCAGCCAAATATGCCTCGTCAGCAGGTAAACCCGCCACAAAAAGTGTCTGACGTCACCATGAGATCAGTAAGTAAGCCCGAAGCACCGCGTTTTGCTTCCGAAGAAATGTTTTATACACAGCACAACCAAGACCAGTGTTACCCTGACTACAATGCCTACTATGATGGTGAGTATAATAATAATAATTTACAGCTTACTGGTGAAGACGGCAGCTACACACAGGACATGCCTATAGATGGACCAAGCCATCAGGATTTTCCCCAGGACGAGGAGCTATTGAACCAAACCTAGTAAAGACTGTTCACCTCAACAACCAAGGTAAAGACCATCTCCCTTATATAGAGTTGCCGGAATTTCAAGGAAAATTTTTATTAGATACTGGAGCTTCGCGTTGTATGATATCACCTGACGTAATAGCCGGTACTAATCTTGAACATTGCGTTGAGCGCGAGCCATTCCAAGTAAAAACTGCGCATGCTGTTACTCGTCATGAACACGTTGCTATTTTACCTTTACCCCCACTGTTTAAGACAGACATATATCATAAATTTTTACTTTTCGATTTTGACCCAAAGTATAAAGGACTAATAGGGATGGACTTATTAAAAGAATTAGGGTGTAACATAGATTTTAAAAATAAGTTACTGCGAACTTATAATACCGAAATACCAATTCACTTTGATTATCCAGTAAAGAGACTTAAAATTGAACCGAATTGCGAAAAGTTTATAACAGTAAAAACGAATTATATGGACGGTTACTATATCTGTGACGACTTTAATTGGTTTAAAGGACTTAAGTCACCCGCCGCGGTAGTAACGGTAAAAAATGGAATTTTTAAAACATCTATAATTAACTTAACCGATAAAGAACAAGTAATTAGTAACAATTGCCATCTACCCCTTGAACCTTTACCGCCACAATTGATAAATCAAAATAAAACACACAAAATTAACAACCTTCAAACTAAAACGGACATTGACAAAGAACTTCACGAAAACTTAAAGAAAATTAGAACCAGTCATATGAATGAGGAAGAAAAACGTGAGGTTACCAAAATTTGTTATCAATATCGCGACGTATTTTACTCGGAGAACATACCGTTATCTTTCACACATACTGTAAAACATGAATTAAGACTAACCGATGACACACCCATTTTTGTTAGAAACTAAAGACAAGCTCCGCAACAACGTGCCGAAATTAAAAAACAAATAGATAATTTACTAAAACAAGGAATTATACGGGAAAGTATTTCACCCTGGTCTTGCCCTGTCCATATCGTCCCAAAAAAACCCGATGCTTCAGGGAAGGTCAAATGGAGACTTGTTATAGACTACAGACGACTGAATGATAGAATTGTTGAAGACAAGTACCGTTACCAAATATCAACGACATACTTGATAGATTAGGGCGCGCACAGTATTTTACCACCCTTGATCTAGCAAGTGGCTATCATCAATTAGAAATGCATCCTAATGACATAGAAAAAACAGCGTTTACTACAGAAAGAGGTCACTATGAGTTTTTAAGAATGCCGTTTGGATTGAAAAATGCTCCAAGCACTTTTCAGCGCCTTATGGACCATATTCTTAGAGGAATAGATAACGTTTTTACCTATTTAGATGACGTCATAATTGCAGCCACCTCACTTCAGAATCATAACGAAAAACTCAAGTTAGTACTTCAGCGATTCAGAATGCATAACCTCAAAGTGCAATTAGACAAGTCAGAATTTTTACAAAAACATGTGAATTTTTTAGGGCATGAATTGACTGACCAAGGACTACAACCTAACAAAGACAAGATTAAAGCAGTTTTAAATTTCCCCGTACCACGAACACAAAAAGACATAAAGTCTTTCCTAGGATTATTAGGTTATTACCGAAAATTCATTAAAGATTTCGCGAAACTTACAAAACCGCTAACAGCCTGTCTTAGAAAAAACGCAAAAGTTGTTCACAGTAACGAATTTTTAGACGCAGTTGACAAGTGTAAACAAATTTTAACCAATGCCCCAATATTACAATACCCTGACTTTGACAAACCATTTATCTTGACAACAGATGCATCTGACTTTGCGTTAGGCGCGGTCTTATCGTAAGGCAATGTTGGTGCCGATAAGCCCGTAGCTTTTGCTTCAAGAACGTTATCAGAAACAGAGACTCGTTACTCGACTATAGAGAAAGAACTACTCGGGATAGTTTGGGCTATCAAATATTTTAGGCCTTATTTGTATGGTCGGAAATTCACTATCTATACAGACCACAGACATTTGACATGGCTGATGTCTTTAAAAGATCCCAACTCAAAGCTAACACGTTGGAAACTAAAGCTAGCGGAATACGATTATAAAGTAGTTTATAAAAAGGGTAAACAAAACACCAACGCTGATGCATTATCCAGAGCCAAAATCTTTCATAACAGCATAGATTCTCTAGCTGTCAATTTTGACGATAACGATGACGACGAGATTATAAACAGAATATTTGAGAACGCTCGTAGACAAGCAGAGACAAATAACGACCGAGACGACAACAATGACGGACTTAGCAATAATAATACCAATGTACCCATTGACAATAGTAACGACCCTGGTAATAATAATGACGTAGAAGAAAGAAGTGCTAACCACGCCCACACTGACAACAGAACAGACTCAATGAGCATTGTTACAGTCGACCCTGACCAATTAGTCTCGACAAATCATACCCAACCCGATAATGAAAACAACGGCATTCCTATTTTATCCGATGCAATAGATAGACAACTGAAACAATTCTATATTAGGTCTACCCCGGGTTCAACATATAGAGTAGACAATAGATCAACTAACTCTAGGACTGTTATTAAAGATGTTTTTATCCCCGTAAACAATACGGAACCCGAAATCATTAGGTTCCTTAAAGAGCACACAATAGCAGACCGTATCTTCCACTGCTATTTCTACGATGAAAATCTGTACTCGGCCTTCGCGAGAGTCTACACTACAATTTTTAATGACAGAGGTCCTAAACTTATACGATGTACGTCACGGGTTACCCTTGTTGAAAACAAAACTGAGCAACAAGAACTCATTAAGCGACATCACGAGGGTAAATCATCGCATAGAGGTATTCAGGAAACGTACAAACAACTCCACCGAAACTATCACTGGCCTAATATGCTTTTGTCAATTCAAAGATTCATTAATCAATGTGACATGTGTTTAAGAGCCAAATACGAAAGAAATCCTTTGAAACCCCCACTAACGTTAACGGAAACACCCACGAAACCGTTTCAACATTTGTTTATGGACCTATATTCCACTGGAGGCGCGACTTTCTTGACAATTATAGATAATTTTTCAAAATTTGCCCAGGCTGTACCGCTAAGTGCTTCAAGCAGCGTTCATATCGCAGAAGCTTTATTACAAGTATTTTCCATACTAGGATTACCTCTAAAAATTACTACTGACTCAGACACGAAATTCGACAACGACGTCATAAAGGAAATATGTGCGTCTCACGATATTAACATACACTTCACGACTCCTTATAATCCGAATTCAAACTCACCCATTGAACGATTTCATTCTACTATTGCTGAAATAATCAGAATTCAGAGAATGACAAATAAAGATGACCCTATACAATTACTGATGAAGTACGCTATTATTGCCTACAATAATGCCATTCATTCTACAACAGGCTATACACCGCGTGAGCTTTTATTTGGTCATACAGCATCCAGAAATCCACTAGAACTCTACTATCCTAAAGAGTTTTATCAGGATTATGTCCATAACCATCGCAAAAATGCAGAAGCAGTACAGGAGTGCATAGCAGCCCACGTATCTAAAAATAAAGAGCAGGTAATAGAAAAACGGAATCAGGCTGCTGAGGAGATCACGTTCAAGGTAGGTGAAACAGTATATAAACAGGTTGCAAAGACTACGAGGAGCGACAAAACGAAACCAGTATTTAAAGGTCCGTATAAGATTATTCACCTTCATCCTAACAATGTTGCTGAAATCATAGGAAACCACCCCAACTCAAAATCCATCAGAGTTCATTTCAAACTTTTACGAAGACAACATCTTGTTCCAGGACCTTCATCACAGGAACCCTCCTGCTTTACGCAACTGCCAACCTGACTCTTAACCCCGTAGATAACGTCAATGGCATACTTTTATTAAAACAAGGTCAAATTTTGAAGCAAGCAGATACGTTTAGTTTGGCCTGCGTGTATAACATATCCTATTTACACGAAACAACTTTAAAACTTATGTCTTTATATGCCAATACTAAAGCTGCTGAAAATAATGAACAACTAAATAAAGCATACCAAGATCAAATAGATAATAGCTTAAACTTAATAGGTAAGAAAATAGTTTTTATTACACCGCACCATAGGTTTAGACGTGGTTTTATTAACGGCCTAGGTTCCATCGTTAAAACTATAACAGGTAATTTAGATTATGAAGATGCTATTAAATTCGAAAACGAAATATCAATATTACAGAATTCAGTAAGTAAAATTAATTTGTCTCAAAAGCAATCATTATTCATAGCAAAACATGCAGTTGAAGAGTATAGTAAACAGATTAAGGTGTTAGACGAGAACCAGAAAAAATTAAGTGTAATGCTAAGAAATACCACTTTTAATAATAATGTTATAGTAAATAGGTTGCACTTTCTAGATTTATATATTATATACAAATAGATTTCAGTCTGCAATTGCTGTTAGATAAGTTAGTAATTTTAGAAGACGCCATGACTTTTGCCCAGTTAGAAGTCATGCATCCAAGCATTGTAACCCCACACATTATTATAAACGAAATGTTAGCTATTCAGAAATCATACAATTTTAGACCAGTGGATAGCGTTACTATTAATAATATACATAGCTTAGAGAAGTCTATTAGTGTAAAAGCGTATAGCACAGATCACACGTTAACATTTATATTAGATATCCCTTCCATCGATACAAACCAATACGACCTAATCCACCTGTACTCCATTCCCGACAAGCAAAACCTGACAATTATTCCTAAATCCAAATACCTTGTACTGGGCACCAACGAGTACTCGTACCTAGAGGAAGACTGCAAACGGATCACACAAGACACACAACTCTGCACGTCGTTGAACACCCAGCCTGTTGATAAATCAGAAGACTGCATAATATCCCTTGTGAAACACCAAAACGCAAACTGCACACGGGCCAAGATAGACCTCAAACATGGAAGAATCCAGAAACTCCAAGACAACAAGTGGCTTATCATTCTGAAGGAAGAAGAGGTCCTAAGAAGTAAATGCGGAACTAAATCTGAATACAAGAGGATATCAGGAATACACATCGCCAGTATTACAAGCGATTGCCAAATGCAAGTTCTTAACCGAACACTAACAACAAACATCAATACTGTCGCAGTAGACGAAATTATACCACTACCCAGTAAAGCCGTGATTACAGAGGAGAACATCCATTTCAACCTACAATTGGAAGATATATCACTGGACAGCATCCACGAACTGATAGAACGAGCCGACAACTTACAAGAACCCACAATTGACTGGCAGACTATGATGGCTACGCCCAGTTGGTCAACACTAGGACTGCACCTCATCCTGATGACAATTCTGCTATGGAAGCTTTGGCAGTGGAATCGGCGTCGCCCAGAGAAACAGATTGAACCTCGCACCGAGGACGCTGCGGGAAGCTGCGGGACGCGCTTCCATCTTAAGGAGGGAGGAGTTAGGCAATCGCCTGAGTAACATAATCGCTGACTAATGCAGCGGATGCGCCCGCGCGTCAATATTAAACTGCACAATTGCAGTTTCATAAATTATAGTAATAAGTTTTAGTTAATAGAAATATCATAATTGTAAATTAGTCTTGTAGAACATTCCATTCAATAAACATTGTTTTAATTTAAATAAATATCTTTTTTAATAATAATCTCGTTCGCCGTAACTTAACTCCACGCATAACTTTTTACATAGTGGTCCGATTGTGACAATTCTTCTTCTATTGGAAAGGGTATACTTCCAAGATGGTCCCATATCAATTTGAAAAACAAAATCAAACCCTAAGGGTCGGAAAACAGGGGATGATTGATTGTTCACTCACTGATTGTAATGTATAAACACGCATAACTTTATACAGAGTACTCCGATTTTGATAATTCTTTATGTGTTGGATACCTTGCCAAGTATTATTAGTACATTAAAGCCACAAAAAATATAAAATAAAACTTTTTAACAAAAAATTAAACCGCCGAAAAACTGAAAAGCATAAAATAATACTTAAACCTTAAAATTTTGAGTCGGCGCTGAAAAATCAATGAACAAGGATCACTCAAAGCGCCGACTCATAATTTTAAGGTTTAAGTATTATTTTATGCTTTTCAGTTTTTCGGCGGTTTAATTTTTTGTTAAAAAGTTTTATATTTAGTTATAACAACAATCCTATTATAACAACTAACATAGGCACTTTGCCGAAAACGCGAAATTGGTAAAAGAACTTTAATTTTCAAGCAAAGTACATTAACAACTCTTTGAAACCAGGATAAAGATGAAGTACGGAAACGATAATTCAATTTTAATGTAGCTTCTATAAACTTATCCACTCGACTAAAAGTTCCAAACAGTATTACTCTGTTGGGATCACTTTGAGCTGCATTGTGCTTAACGGTGCTTCAAATAATTACTAGACATTAACTTGTATATTTTATGGTGCTGAGATTTTGTTGGTTTTAATTTCTATACCTTTTTTTCTGGATGGGAAATCATCAAATGACTTCTCCCACTCTGGGCGGAGCAGGAGAGTGTGTCAGACTTTTACTGACTAAAACCCACCCGTGTACCTTCAATTGCCCATGTGCCAGGGTCACGGTGTCTCTTTCGAACAATCTCGCGACCCTGGCAGGTATTTCAATACCTTAAGATTAAAATAAAACATTAATAACCATGGTAATTACTATACGAAATTGGGCCACACTTATTGTACTTACCTAATAGAGTACCTTTTTTAGCCTATACATATCACACTGCCGGGCAAAGCTCCTCCCCTTTTTCCTTCCGAGCCTCTCCGTCTTGTGCGATCTCTGGCCATGTTAGAGTGGTAAAGTAAAAAGTACCAAAGTTTAATTTTATACGCATTTTTTATTGATCAAAAGTATGTTAGCCCCTTTTAATATTATTGATGATAGCCTACTAAATAGAAACCAATGAAAATAAAAATACCATGATCTTCATCTGCTTACCATTTTTCCAACTATGTTGGGGCTGGCTTCCAATCTAACCGGATACGCTGAATACCAGTATTTTAAGTGAAGCGACTGCCTATCTGACCTCCACAACCCACTTACTGGGAAATACGATACCCTTTTTTAATTTTTTTTGTTTGTTTTTTTATTTTTTTTTATGGATGGGAAATCATCAAATGATTTCTCCCGCTCTGGGCGGAGTGGGAGGGCATGTCAGACTTTTACTGCCTAAAACCCACCCGTGTTCCTTCAGTTGCCCATGTGCCAGGGTCACGGTATCACTTTCGAACAATCTCGCGACCCTGGCAGAATACGATACCCCTTGGAAGACTGATTATCAGACTGTCGAGCTGCTGATGACCCAAAACGATAGTTGAAGAGTCAGAATGACAGCCGGGTCCAACTACTTCACGTGCATTCCGAGGCACGGAGGGTCTTGGTTTGTAAAGATTATCAGCAATCCATAGAGTCACCGCGGCAAACGTTACTTAACCTGATTATATTGTAGTCTCCTAAATAGTAATCAATGAAAAATTAAATAGAAACTAAAATACTTTCCACCATCAATAATGAAATTCCTCGGAATTTGCATAAAACACTGAAACTATTTACATACACATAAATAAACACGAAAATTATGTTATTAACTTAGCAATAATATAAGCGAAACGATGCAAACGCAATTTCCCTAATTTTATCGACGACATTAAAATGTAAAGGTTAGGTCACACGGGCGGAGCTCTGACGAATATTAACACCGTCATGAATAAAGTGGAGGAAAATCCTCGTTTTTCCGTTGCCGTGCTAAAAATAAACTCATCGTGTGTTATGCACGCTAGGCTCATAATATCATATTAAACAAACGTTAGACAACAGATTGTGTTATTTATTAAAGAAAAACGTGCATCTATTTGTGTGCAAAAGTAAAATGTTTGACTTGGCTACTTTAAGATATTGGCTTCAGAGTTTTATAGTCTTTACCGATAGACGTAAGGTAAATAAGTATGTTAAATACACTTAGGAAACAAAGCCAAGTAGTTGGATTGAGTTGAATTCTAATACTGTATTCTAAAGTGAATACACAGAAAGACGTGGCGCCATCTACATCGCCACATAAGAATTACGTATAACACTGACGTCATCTAAAATCCTGCATCGTGCAAGCACAATTTACCGTGTAACTAGCAAAATACAACGCCCCGATATCAATCGTCGGACAGTTTCCCACCAGGCAAAACCCGTCTTATCGCAAGACCCTCCCTTTTTAATGGAGTTTGAGTGAACTTAAAACCCTATTCGGTTTTCTGTTTACCTCTTTAATGGCAAAAACATGCGGTTTGTACTTTATATAGACTAGCAGGAATCCACACCTGCTTAACTAACTATAGATAGGTAACTTTTACTAAGGCGTGTTTGTTATTTTTCGGTAAGTCTTGTGACACGATTTTCTTAAGCCAAACATTTTGAATGCGCGGTCTTGTCAGCCGCCGCTCACCACCGTGACATGTGTTCCTGCCCTTATATAATGAGTAAGCAAAATGTTTACTGACATTAATGATCTTTAACCTAACACTTAGTTATACGTGAAATGAAGTACTGACTCATGCTTACATAGTAGTTATTTTGTTGTTACAAATTAACGTCAGTGAAGAAATATTGAAGATAAATTTATAATAAATTTTACTTTTTTACTTTAAAATAAATTTTACTTTTTTATTCATTTACTTTCAACTTTTTACACTAGTCACAAAAATAAAGAAATAATAAAAAAAAAAAAATTTGGGTGTTTTCAACAAGCTGTAACTCCGAGGAAAATGATCGTACAGCAAAAAATAAAAAGCAAATTGTAGCTCCAAGTGTCTAGTTTTCAGACACGGCCATGAATTACGGCCATTTT
This sequence comes from Aporophyla lueneburgensis, assembly GCA_932294355.1. Taxonomy (NCBI): domain Eukaryota; kingdom Metazoa; phylum Arthropoda; class Insecta; order Lepidoptera; family Noctuidae; genus Aporophyla; species Aporophyla lueneburgensis. Next base: position 24,140,559 of record OW028753.1, read on the forward strand.
TTTATCATGTTTGGGTCTGGAGAAATCCCAAGGAAACAACCAAAAAAAAATTTTACATTTTTTTTCTCGTCTTAAAATAGGTCTACGGGCTTCAATATTTTTTTCCATTGTTTCAAAAATTCTTTTAGAAAATTTAATGCCCTTTAATTTGACGTATCTAGAATGCCTTTACGATGATTTGCTGCGGAGTTATTGTCAGTCAAAGCAAAAAAATACTTTTTAACTTTCACAATCAATAACTTTGGAAATAATGATCGTATAGGAAATTGAAGGACTTGGCAACTACACATTATTTTCCATAAAATACCGTGAATGGCTTTTGTTGATTTTTTTTTTTTGAATTGAAAGGTTTGGCTGAAAAAAGACAAAAAATCGCATAATTAAGGATATTTGGATAACTTGGTATAAATTTGGTTAAAATAAATGAACGAAGGATATCGTCAGTAATTTTTCAAACTCAAAGAAAGTGTCCCCTAAAATCCCAGAAAAATTCAAAGCGTTGTGATTTTTTTTTCATAGTGCCCCGAAGCTTCAAATTATTAGTTTTTGCAAAAAAATTTTTTTTGGTGGTTTCCTTGTATTTCTTCAGACCCAAACATGATAAAAAAAATCATGGCCATATCTAAAAACTTGACACTTTTTTTTTTTCTTCTGGTTGGGAAATCATCAGGAGCGGGAGGGCGTGTCAGAGTTTTACTGACTAAAACCCACCCGTGTTCCATCAGTTGCCCATGGCCGGGGTCACGGTATCTCGCTTGAACAATCTCGCGAAAAACTAGACACGTGGAGCTACAATTTGCTTTTTTATTCTTTGCTGTACAATCATTTTCCTCGGAGTTACAGCTTGTTGAAAATCACCCAAAAATTTGTAAAAAAAATAATTCCCTTTAATTTTTGTGACTAGTCTAGTTTGTGTTTCTATGGAAACATGTTTTTAGTTTTTTAAACCATTATTTATTTTCTATTTTTCAGTTCGGCTAGCTACAAAAGAGTGTTTTTTTTTTCGCTATCCTGGTAACCTTGGCAAGAATAATGGCCCAATTTGATGAAATTATTGTTTTATCATCGGTCTTCGATAGTTCTACAAAGTTCAAATGAAATCTGACCGTTTGATGTGGGTCAATATCAAGTCCTAAGGAGTCGGTTACAAACATGGTACCAAACAAACAAACATACTGGTGAAGCTAATAAAAACGTGTTAATAAACTCTATACTAATATTCTGTCTGTTACACCTTAAACTGAACGGCGAAATTTGACACACAGGTTAACCGCGACCTGGGTTAGGATACATTTTGTCCCAGTACGCTTCAGTGGGAATTTAGGCGTAGCCACGTACCACTAATCATTAATAATTTAACAGAACTTTCTGTTCAACCGACAGTATTACATGAAATCCACATGAATTAATTCGAGTATTGCTCCAATCCTGGTCAACCACTTAGTATTAAATAATTTATTCAGTTGTGTTACGCAGTAACAACGCTTAAAAAAATAATTGTGTGTTTGTTCATAACGCGGTCATTTAAATGAATATTTTAAAGAGAACCGGTTTCTATATTATAAGCAAGGTAGGTGGACAATTTCATTTTGAATGAAAAAATACTGAAACTGATACATTTCGCACAGTCAACCTTACTGTTCACAAGAAAATGACTCACAATACACCCATTCATGCATATTATACAAGTTAGCTAGTATGTCATTATTAGTGCTATGAATGTCAATAATATATGGTGGCTCAGACATCGACGCACCATTGATTCAGGCCATGATTCGGGACCAACATATGCGTTGAAAACTATAGCCAGTTATTAAAACAATTTAATGTTATTTATTTTAGTAGTCTGTACGTATGTATCTATGTATTTATGTTTGTTTGTATGTATGTAAGTATATTCTTATATTATTTGATTAATTGTATTAAGTTAATAGGTTTTCATATTATATTATTTTCTCATACTCTTACACACGCTGTCTACATCTCTGTATCTTTTCTCCCATCGCAGGTGTGCTGGAAGAGATTTCTTTAGAAATAAGCATCACCTTTGTACAAATTTTTCTGTTCTTTTCTTCTTGTCTGTTTATATATGTGTGTACATAAATCGTTAAATAAAAAAAATAAAAAACAGTACCATACGTTTCGACCTGCTGTTGTTTGTTGGCTGATTATTTTTCTTTGTGTTTATCAACGTCTCAGCCACCCTGTATTATTGACATACATAGCACTAATATGACATACTAACCAAATTCATGAATATTTTATCTACAATTTTATACTAAGAATTTAAAATTGATGTTTTTCGAACCAACATTGCGAAACTGCTGAATTTACCAATTAGAATTAAAATAAATGTTATTTCACATAAACCTACATGTGAACTTATGAAACGTCAGAAGTTAGGTACCCAGTTCAAATTGGTTGACAACTATGAAGAAGAGCCGGCAAGAAACTCCACGGTTACGCTTTAAAAAATAATTGGCTTTAACAATGGTTTCAAATTACAGTGTTAATAGGTATGTGAGGACAGTGTAGGCCAGTCAACAAGTACCAGATAATGAAATAGTAAAAAAGTCTAAAAATCTACAGTCTACAAGGCCTACAATGTTTTCACATTCACGAAATGTAAAGATTCTACGTAAATGTCAAACTATATAAATAAAATAGAAAAACTTATTTAAACCTGCACCCTAATGGCGTAACACAATATTAATTAGATTCTGAACGATTCTGAAGGGCTCAAAAAAATTATCTGCTTAGCAACGTTATTGCTAAACAGACAATTTTTTCAACGCAATGAATGTAGTGGAATTGTCTAAGTAAAACAATTCCTTCTCATAGTGTATTACGCAATTACCCCTTTTTTTGTTTGGATATGAATTTATCAAATGACTTTTCCCGTTCTGGGTGGAGCGGGAGGTCGTGTCAGACTTTTACTGACTAAAACCCACCCGTGTTCCTTCAGTTACCCATATGCCAGGGCCACGGTATCTCGTTTGAACAATCTCGCGACCCTGGCAGGGCCCAAGTACCCCTTTAATTGCCAGCCATATCAGCCATTAAAAAGGAATTGAAATTAGATTTGTATTTGTGATTCAGCTGTTTCTGTGACGTACGCCACTTAACCCCCAATTTATATTCTTTTTTGCTCAGCAATAAAAAAAGGCACGCCTAAAATATTGGGCTGTTATTCAAAATAAGGTACTGTAATTAAATGTTTCGGGTAGGGTTGAAAATTTAACGTAATCGCAGCCATTAGGTTGAGTCGAAGCATTAGCCTGGAATATTGTCTCAACCATATTTTATAGTTAGAAACTCATTCAACCGAAAATTTTCATCGATTTTATCGAGGAGATTAAATTTCGGCGATTTTGCCTCACTAGTTTGTATACAAACTTACTTTTATGCAAGAGTAGATATCAAATAAAAATATGGTTTTTTTTATTAAAAAAGCGTGCCAAAAAGTAATTACAGTTATAGGTAGTTTTACGTACTTCGCTCACTTGGATAAAAAGAAGCTATGTTACCAACTTCAGCTACTTGGCAGTAAAAGTCATAATTGGTCCAGTTATTTTGAAGATTAGCCGGAACAAAGAGAAAGATGACAATTATTAATGATGTTTTTTTTTATAAAACAGTGCCATGTAGTTGTTGTTGTTTAGTACAAATATGTTATTTTGACAATACGAACGGACATTTCAAGTCAAAACCGACCGGTAGTGCCAGAGATTACGTGTTACATACGAGCAAATAAACACAATACAAATAATAATATAGGTCAATGGGTGTAAATTTTAAGGTAACAGACACACCAACGTCAAAACACCAACAGATAAATTTGACTGGCGACAAGAATATCCGCTCCACTACTTCTTGGAGTATAATTACTCATACAGATTGTAATTTTAGTCCTTAGTCAACATCGTAGGTACTTAATCTCTTTTAGTGCCAGCCGACCGTCAGTTGATGTCAAGATTATGGTAATCCCGGCACTATGCGACCTACATACCGAATTGTTTAGATTTTGAATTCAGAACAGCATGGCAACTGGCATCACGTTTTTTTTCTGTTGTGATGTTTGAATGATATAGGGAATGTGGCTTTTGGCACGGAATAGTGAAGTTTTTTTTTTAGGGGAATCTTTTTTATAATGTTGAATGATTTGATAAAAGGTAGGGTGCTCATAGGACTTCTTCAAATACTTATAAAAATCAGAAGTTTTATACATAAATTGGATCAAGAATATTTTTAATCAAATGTGTTGACTGATTGGGAAATATTCTTGATCAATTTTTCTTCATCATCGATAATGTAGGCAACTTATTTTATATGTAATCATTTCATTTCCATTCTCTGTATAAATGTAAAGGTGAAAATGTATTCGAAGCCCTCTTAACATCTAAGTAGATAACATTTTAATTTTCGTCATAAGAAATATTCTACTTTGCATTAAATATCAAACTTTTACTTTACACTCCAGTAATTTTAATGAGGTTTCAGCTTCCTTTCTAAGTAATGCTGCTCATAACTTTACCTTATATTAACTAAATTATTATAAAATGAGTAAACGAGGTTCACCGCGCTAGCATAAATAGGTAGTGCAAAATTGTGTTTTCACTGCAGGCGGATGACGTTACTCCTTGTAAAACTAATTAGCTACATACATATCTACTGTATCTCTCGGATGCAGGAAAACGTACATCATATAAAACTCGTTAATTATACAGTTTGATGAAATAGTTTATCCTGGTTTAATTAGCATAATTAAACATTTAATTTTACCACTGCTGGGGCACAGGCCTCCTCCCCTTGCCTGATGACGAAGTGGCCCGTAATACACCACGGTTCGGAAGTTGTATATGTTTTTTTTTTTAATAAGCCTTATGGGCCATAATCTACCAGGCGGGCTAGCGTGGGTTAGGGGATGTGATATGTCTTAGAATTTTTGGTTCTAGGACATGCCAGCTTCCTCACGATGTTTTCTTTCGCTGGTTTGAGAGCAGTGGTGATGAAATAATGTGTATGGTATAACTTGTAAGTCACGGCCGATACCGCTGGGCCACCATTGCTCTAAGGAATACTATAATAGAAAATCCTCAAATAAAAATAATGAAGGAACTATACAAAACGAAATATAAAAAAAACGAAATATACAAAATCCTATTGCGGAGACTAGGAAGCAGCTTAAGGTCACCTTTATCAAATCAAATTGTACCAACAACAGGCAATAAAAAAAATACAAAAAAATTAACATGTCAAATAGAATGGCAACATTGTACAAAACAAATAATAAAATGGCGATGCTCCATTTTTATTTAGAACTTCAATCAAAATTCGCATATGGAACAGAATTCGAAAACAATCTTTTGTTCTTTTGTTCACGTTCACAGCCAATGAAACGAATAGTGATCATGTGGGTTAGTCTAGATTAAAATCGTGTCCGGTAAGCTTTTGTGCTTTTGTATTTCTGAGGACAGAGTTGTTTTGTATGAAATTTAGTTATTATTGAATTCTGGTATTGTTTTGTTATTTGAATTACATAGTTATGTATATACAAATTTTAAATTAAAATCGACTCACACAAGATTCTAATTTCTACTATTTCCGCGCTTATGAAGCCCCTAGAATTTTCTATCTGTACATAGTAGAAAACAAAGTCGCTTAGATCTTTCAAACTTCGTAACGGATTTTAATACGGTTTTCATCAATAGCCAGAGCGATTCAAAAGAAAGATTTATATGTATACTACGCGGGCGAAGCCGCTGGCAAAACCTTTATAAATAATTGTGAATATAATTTTTTTTTCAATTACAATTATAAGATAGGGCTTACTTCTCGTCCTACACACAAAGGCAGATTGCACAATGCCATTAAAAATAAGAGAAATATCACACAGAAGAAAATAATAAAGGAATGTTACACAGACTATAACAAGATTGAAATGGACTTGAGGACGCTTGCAATCTTAGCAGGATTACACAATCTTACACCCAACCCTTTATTTCCTTACAAAAGTTCTAGGTTTTTGGTTATCCCCAGAGAACTATGTGATTCCTTTTGATTACAACTGACTTCTTACTTTTCTCAGAAACTTTTCCTTACGTGAGCATTCTAGAAAATAGTAAAAAAAAAATGTAGAGCAAGCAATTGTTTGTGTGCCACCACCAATGACAATGAATACATTGTGAGCAATCTTTTTACATTTATGGAATTTTCTGATCCCCCATTTTTAATTCGGAAGGACATCGTTGTATTGATTGTGGAGAGTAATAAAATACATTGATCCCACAACAGCCATTATAATTATTTATGATTTGTACGTATTATTTAAATTTTAATTGCCAATCTTATTTCTGGACACTTTTATACTGCGAAGCGAGCACGGCCTACTGTGAAAGTGTCGAATCACAAATTTTTATCACAGTTTTGAAGCATAAACCGTGATAAAATTCATGACTCAAACCTATCATACAGGCCATGCTCGGCCCGTTGATCTCAAAGTATATAAAAAAGTACATACTCAGATTAACGTGTCCGACACAGGGGCATGACATAGATACATGGATACAGAAGATTGGATTCATACAACGTGCCAATACGCACGCAAATACCTATACAAAAATATCACGGCGTGATTTTTTCGCGCACTGAATTTCAATTTACGATGTTGAACTAATCATTGAGAATCCAACAGAATGCAACCCAGTGCGTTGAAAAAACACACCGTTCGATTTTCAACTTTGGGCGCTAAGCAGTGCGTTTCCATTGTGCGAAAAAGTCCTGCACCCCTAGCCAAGTTGATAATCTGCAATCGTTAACGCTAGTCGATCAACGTTAAGTCACGTGGTTAGAACAAACGAATAGAAAATTTGTAGCCAAGCTCACATCGTTCAAAATGATAGAATGATTTTTTATCGTTTCTACAATGTTCAACGCTAAATCCTTTGTTATAATTTGTCGTTGTTCTAAAGACATTGTAGAACGAGCGGCCGACTCAGGCGCTTCAACATGGCTACCAACTTATCGTTTTCTACAATTGCTGACACCGAAGCGTTACCGATTGGAGAACGGAATTCGACACTAAACGGTTGTAACTTGGCTAGGGGGGTTGACGCGATAATTTTACGTCCGTTTGAATTTGGAGTAACGACAGCGAGTGCAAGCGCTATCAGTTATCCCTTCGAGGTCGCCGTATGTACGTGTGTGTGTATGCCTGTTTTCTCTCGTTGTATGGAGCCGATCTTCTGTACTATTCGTTTTCTCGTGTGATTAGACCACCAGGTCTAATCACACAAATCAAAGTACAGTGGTATCCCAGTAGGTAACAGACGTGACTTACGGGTTGTGGGTCGTAGGTTCGAACTCTGGCAGACGTTTTACTTGCCATACATTTTTTCACATAGTTTACTCAAATTGAAATCACAACAGCTCTCAAAACTGTGAAAGAAATCGTCTTGAGGAAACCGTCATGTCCTAGAACCAAAATTCGAAGACATGTGATATTTACCAATACCAACCAGCACTGGGCTCGCGTCGCAGATTATGAACCACTCCCTCGTAGAGAGAGGAGGTATGTGCCCTAGCAGTATCATTAAAGGCTGATTATGTATACGTATGTATACAATACGATTAGACAGCTTTCCCTACTTCCTATAAGCATATACACTTCCAAAAAAAATGTTTTGACGAAACAACTACTTTTGGAAGGGCCAGTATATTTCTTGACTTAGGGAGAAAACCCCCTGTTACAGAGGAATCAATACCTAGATATTTCCGCCATCAAATATGAATCTATTATCGTCCTACATGGAATTAAGGCCACGTCTACTCACGAGGGTTCTATGAAAAGGATCCTTTTATAAGCATGACAGGATAGTATTCTTACATTGCTCAACCCAAATATAATGTTAAGAATTCGTTCGTGGAAAAATCTTTCTGAAGATGGGTAGCCAATATGGCCATTGTGATTGATTAAAGATGTTATGAGCTACTAATATTCCATTTATAATACACAAACTCGCTTTTTGTCCGCTATTTCTTCTGAACTGCACCACCGGCTTAAATGAGGTTTTCTCCATTGTTTAGCGAATTTAATCCGAAATGTTATGTATACGAGTATGTATATTACATTAATGTTAAACTTAGATATAGCACAGAAATAACGAAGTCCTGACGTGTTGCCATATCAGTAGAGAGCATCTGCGTAAAGCCATTTCGTGTCGTTTGTTTTGTTATAAAATAAATAATAGTAAAAAAAAATATTAAAAAACACGCTTCCATAGAAAAAAAAAATTTATAAAAACTTTTTAACAAAAAATTAAACCGCCGAAAAACTGAAAAGCACAAAATAATAAACCTTAAAATTTTGAGTCGGCGCTGAAAAATCAATGAACAAGGAACACTTAAAGCGCCGACTCATAATTTTAAGGTTTATTATTTTATGCTTTTCAGTTTTTCGGCGGTTTAATTTTTTGTTCAAAAGTTTTTCAGCGCCGACTCAAAATTTAAGGTTTATTATTTTATGCTTTTCAGTTTTTCAGTGGTTTAATTTTTTGTTAAAAAGTTTTTATTTTATGTTTTTTTATGGCTTTAATGTACTAATAATACTTGGCAAGGTATACCCTATCCAACAATAAAAGAATTATCAAAATCGGACTACTCTGTACAAAGTTATGCGTGTTTATACGTTACAATCAGTGAGTGAACAAACAATCATCGCCTGTTTTCCAACCCTTAGGGTTCGATTTTGTTTTCCAAATTTATATGGGACCACCTTGGGAGTATACCCTTTCCAATAGAAGAAGAATTGTCACAATCGGACCACTATGTAAAAAGTTGTGAGTGTCAGTGAGTGAACAATCAATCATCCCCTGTTTTCCAACCCTTAGGGTTCGATTTTGTTTTCCAAATTTATATGAGACCACCTTGGGAGTAAACCCTTTCCAATAGATGAAGAATTGTCACAATCGGACCACTATGTAACAAGTTATGCGTGTTTATACGTTACAATCAGTGAGTGAACAATCAATCATCCCCTGTTTTCCAACCCTTAGGGTTCGATTTTGTTTTCCAAATTTATATGGAACCACCTTGGGAGTATATCCTTTCCAATAGAAGAAGAATTGTCACAATCGGACCACTATGTAAAAAGTTGTGAGTGTCAGTGAGTGAACAATCAATCATCCCCTGTTTTCCAACCCTTAGGGTTCGATTTTTTTTTCCAAATTTATATGAGACGCCCTTGGGAGTATACCCTTTCCAATAGAAGAAGAATTGTCACAATCGAACTACTATGTAACAAGTTATGCGTGTTTATACGTTACAATCAGTGAGTGAACAATCAATCATCCCCTGTTTTCCAACCCTTAGGGTTCGATTTTGTTTTCCAAATTTATATGGGACCACCTTGGGAGTATACCCTTTCCAATAGAAGAAGAATTGTCACAATCGGACCACTATGTAAAAAGTTATGCGTGATCATACATAAAAAAAAAAAAATTAAAAATTAATATACGCGTCGAATTGAGAACCTCCTCCGTTTTTTTTCGTCGGTTGAAAAGTGGAAATTAATGGAAAAAACCGTGAGGTGGTTTTTGTGGTATTTTTTCATTGATATCAAGCACCCCACCCTTTTTAAAAACTATTATTTATTTTCTATTTTTTAGGGTGTTGCGAATTATGTGACGTATGTCAGCGTAGTTTTTGAAGAAAGTTTTTTTTGCTACCCTCGAAACCCCGGCAAGGATAATGGCACAAATTTATAAAATTATTGAATTGTAATTGATCCTTGAAAAGTTAGTCAAATTTCGAGTTAATCTGACGTTTTGAAGAGGGCCAAAATCATGTTCAAATTTTCAGTTACATAGGCGCATACTAACATACGTATGAAGCTCATAAAAGCGTGTTAATATGCATACCTATTATAAGTAATATATAACTAAATGACCAATTGGGTAATGGGTATCTTCATACAACGTGGCAATGCTGACAGCCTTTTCCTCAATTTTCCTGATGACAGTGATGTAGACGAATTTTTCGATATCCTGTGATTCTTTTCCGTCTTTATACACATGTATTATTAATGTCTTTCATTCATTCATGAGGTATCTTTATGTATTCAATTTTAATTTTTAATAAGACATGAAATAAAATGTTCCTAATGGTCCAAATAAGGAAATTAACGTTAATGGGTAATAATAATTGATTTTATTAACTTAAAGTGCAAAAATAACGAATTACCCGTCGAATGTCATGGAATCAACGTAAACGATGGAAACATTAACCTACTCCTACGAATTTCCACTCCCTACTGAAATTCAGATATCAACATCACTTTGAACATGTTCTTTGTTAGTGTATGGTTTTGCCCAGTGAGTGACATGAATATATTTATTGATGAGGTACTGTACTAGCACACGGCTATCAACTAATACAGTTGAAAATGTCAATAGCACTATGCTCTGGTCACCAATTTGTCTAATATATCACTGCACAGTATTGCTTGTGTATGCTTATGCTTGTTTGCGATTCACCAACTAGGTACATTATAAACGTTCATACATAGGCATAGAAACAAATCACTATCCCAAGAGAATGGGCGTCCTGTAGGGCATCAAATACGAAGCTATATCAATGAATTAGCAACTTATAATTTTTTCACATAATTTAAATTATTCTAATTGATCTATTCAGTTTTTATCAGAAGCTTCTGAATAAAAATAAAAAAAAATTGCTATCGGACAAATTGTGACAACGATGCGACTGCTGTCAATTAAAATACTTTGATCCAACGACGCTTTTAGACGTGACTGTTCAGTCTTTTTAGGCTTCCCCCCCTTTTTGCTTTCAAAACGGGGTGTCTTGTGTAATCTCTGCTCACATCAGCTCTGAAAACTTTATAAGTTCCTTACACCATCTTTACCATGGTCTACCTTGACGAGTATGTCCTTCCTCAGGCGTCAAGTGAGTGAAGATCTTTGGCCATCTATCCGGGTGCCTTCGTAGTGCACTGCAGCTTAATAAAATATCCTAACATCTAAATGAAGTGCAGTTTTTGCCACCAGAAGTACATATCCATCAAAACTTCAGGACGTTTTTGACGACACACTTGGGAAGGGATTTAGTGGTCCGTCTCAACAAGAAACAACTAAAAGTAGTTGAATTTCAAAATGGGACTATATTGAGGCAAATTCCCAGTTTGAGCGCATTAAACTCGGTTAATAGGGTCTAACAGGAGTATTATTTATTCATTTCTCGTTAGTAGTCCACCTCAAGTGCAGTTTGTATGACAATGTTTGAAGCTGTTCATACTCGATGAGTGAACAGTCAGCATATAATTTAGATGACCTCGGTGTTTGAGTTTCTCGTGTTTTGCCAGGTATGGACTAAATTAACGTCGACTGTATTAGTTCATTTGGCTTCAATGAATTAACTAAGCATGTCGTAGTTCATTCCTAGGTATTAACCTCTTTTAAGTTCACGTTTAAACGTATCGCAGTGGAATTCTTTGCACAGCGGATCGTTAACGCACTTCTCAACGCCGTGAGTTAAAATTACAACAAGGTGCTTTTTCTAGGCAAGCTACGGAGATAAGTCGGAACTTCTAATTGAAATTCGACTTCAGATTTCGAATTTGGTTCTGACACTTTTAAATTGGAGGTTAAAATCGATAAAAATATTTGAAGATTTCCTTAGGCTAGGCACTGAATAATGTTTGTATTTATATTATTTTATTAGATTGTTCTTAAAATACAATATTTCTTCTCCCTCCGACTCCGCCTTCGTTACATCACTAGATTTTTCGACGCGCTATGTTGGAATTTCAATGCTCGGTTCAACATCGAGTGTTCAAAATCACGATGAAATCTGGCCGCGATATTTTAACGTCCTTCCGAGCGTTGAATAAATCAACACCAGAGACCAAGTTCTCTTCTGCTTCGAGTCTAAGGCGCCTCCTTTATCACTTCTTAGGTCATACTATCTTGATAATATGATGCCATTTATGATGATAACTGTAGATAATGTTTATGATGGTTAATAAGTGAAAAAAACCACCTTGTGCAAATCATTGAATGATAAGATTAAATAAAATTCGGATAATCATCTACACTGATATGATTATAAAGATTTTTTTTTGTTTCTATGTTTGTTAGTAGGGGGTTTTCTATGGAACTAACAGTTGGATTTGAAAAAAATCTATTCGAGTTTGATAGCCCAATTCATAGGGAAGGATATAGACTATTTAACATAACGCTACGACCCCGAGGAGCCGAGTGAAAACATGTCAGAACAAAACAAAGTTATACCGCGGAATATATCTTATACCTTTAAACGAGCAATTCTTGTATATATATATATAATCTGAATCTCGGAAACGGCTCCAACGATTTTCGTGAAATTTAGTATACAGGGGGTTTCGGGGGTGATAAATCGATCTAGCTAGGATTCATTTTTATAAAATGTCGTTTTATTCGTGTTTTCAATGACCAACTTTATCGATAATCAACTTGAACATAAACCTATTATTTTAAACACAATTTACCAAAAAATACCGAGCAATGCTCGGTCATCCAGATATTTTTAAGTAAAAACAAGAAATTTTACGTGGATGAAGTCGCGGGCAGAACCTAGTTATTCATTTATTGATACAGTATTTCTATTTATCTGTAATGCAGTAAAGTATAATTGTTTTATTTAACTTTATTAATGTATTATCAACTTTTATTCCAGTAGTGATACATTTAACTATCTAATCTAATGTTTACAAAGATCTGACATTAACTTTATCATAGTGATTTGTTAAAGTAACTTAATTTTATACTTGGCTTATGTATACTTATCTAAATGCAGATATCTTATTCAGCCAATAATGTTCCCAGTGTTGAGATACAAGCCTCTTTTCTGTGAGAGGGAGTGAACCGTAAATCACCACGCAGCCTCAGTTCACGTTGATGGAAGTCACATGTCTTCGAATTTTAGATTCAAAAACATGCCGGTTTCCTTGTGACGTTTTTCTTCATTGCTTTGAGAGCAGTGGTGATGAAATAATTTACACAAAGTGACAGACAGTCTTGGTTTAAACGGATCTACCACCCGTAAGTCCCGGCCGTTTCCAATGGGGCATCATTCTTTGTAAATATAGATAGCGCTGTAAGAAACTTAAATGTGGTAGGTACCGGGTTCAGGTTACACAGTGCTAAAATCAGTTTTAAAAATACTTGCAGAGGATTGTCATAGTACGTAATACTTTCATTTATTGTTGCCAATATGGATAGTTTTCTACATAACATAACATCACGCCTTGTTTCCCCGAAGGGTTGGGCAGAAGTGTACCTATAGTTCACCACCCACATTTCGCCAGTTATGTTTAAGTCCCATGTAATAGGGGGCGACCCTATTGCCATCAACCGGGCACAAATCCAGACTCCGGGCTGTTACTGAGAAATTCCAGATGGAAAAACCCAATAACACTGCCCGACCTGGGAATCGAACCCAGGACCTCGAGCTCAGCAGTAGCGCTTGCTACCACTAGACCAACGAGGCATCAGAATAAACTGGGTTTTTCAACTTGAAAAAGCAGCCTAAGCAATGGTTGTGGAGATTCGGCACAGTAGTAATAAATGGTAAGGAGAACTTCCCCGATCAGGGTTAATAGTGTCGATCTGAAAATTTTCCTTAATATTAAAAAAACAACTTCAATATACTTCTTCCCAGAAACTGTTTAAAACTGATAAATAACCAGCACGCCGGTAATTTTCCTTGAATGTTTTAATGCAGTTTATCCACAGCAATAACAAAACTAATACCCAATAAATAATGACATTTATTGCAAAAAAAAAAACGATGATATCAGTCATTACCAATCGCGGCACTTTTGAGGATGTAATTTTAGTATAGTTGGCCGCATGTCAATAGTAAAATTTTGACCTTGAGTTTGCTTAGCCGTGTACGGAATTTCAACCGAACAAGACACCAGCGTGTATATTTTTTATTTTTATGATTGCTGATTAGGCCTGTCGTTGTCCTCTATTACGCTTGATGGAAAGCGATTGCAGATGTCTATGATGAAAAGCTTACCTAGAAGATACCTGTTCCCTCATCCTTTGAAGGTAGACAAGTTAAAAGAGAACACAGACGCTGGCAGAGAGTTCAATTATGGCTGTACGCTTGATGAATATGGACCAGAAGCTATAACCCTGCAGTTTGACTGGTAGTCCAGTAATAAAAGGGCAATGGTGGAATCAGGTCATGGAGGTCCTACGCACACTCTCCGAAGTATAATCTATAGAAGATTAACAGTACTAGTTTCACTACCATTTCACGTGCGGCCTACTGTACCAAACATGTGCGGTATCCAAAGGTATTAATTTTTATCTCCGACGAAGATTACATGTGCTTTAGATTTCAGTGGTAAAGATAACATGCGCTATAGATGAGTTCAGTGAAAATTTTGTTGTTTGATTTGATGACTAACCGGTCAGTCAGTAATCTATACTTCTATACTAATATTATAAAGCTGAAGAGTTTGTTTGTTTGTATGTTTGTTTGATTGAACGCGCTAATCTCAGAAACTACTAGTTCGAATTGAAAAATTATTTTTGTGTTGGGTAGCCTATTTATCGAGAAAGGCTACAAACTATATAACATCACGCTACAACTAAGAGGAGCGGAGCCGTAATGAAAAATGTTGTAAAAACGGGGAAAATCGCACGAGTAGGCGATTTGACGCGACGGGAAGGGTCGGGGGAACAAGAAATTTAACGCGGAAGAAGTCGCGGGCAGAAGCTAGTCTTAAATAGTTAGTAGGTAAAAAAGAAAATTTGGCCTTATATTTTACAGAAAACAGCATGTAGCTTTTAATACAAAAATATGTACTAAAGCACCATGAAATTCGACTAACCTGAATCTGTCCAATCTAGGAAATTACGATTTTTTAAGAAAGATAATGATGATTCTAGGCTCAGAATATTATTAGTTAGATGCCAAAAAAAATCTGCTTTTCCATAGATAAGTGCTAAACCTACATGGTAAAATATATCGAACAAGTTTTTTTTTTTAATAACCGACCAAAAACTTCAACGCAGAAGGTTCACAAACATGTACTGAAACCAATGTTAAGAGTTTACGCGTAACATCAGATCCTGCCACCCCGTAGTTAATCATCCAGCAATATTAAGTGATATTTGTATTTAACTAAGCTTTCGGCTATTAATGAATAATTAATTAATACTCCAGGGAGTTAGTAAAGTAAACCGGTTGGGTAAATAAGTAAATAGGGCTATTTTCAGGCGCAAGCAAAGGACAGTACAGTACGACACAATTTAGAAGGTTCATCGACAAAATTCGATAAACCTGCTCGCTCTAACTTGGTTTAATCGAAAGCAGGCTGGGATACAAGCCAGGAACAAGAACCAATAATGTTTAAGAATTGGATGCATCATAAATTAAACATTTTTTTTATACTTAGACAACGAGGCGGGGTCGCGACAGATCACATTGAAGATGGCGAGAAGAGCTGGATAGATTCCGTGGAAGTAGGACGCACGGGCTCGCGAAAGTGGGAAGTAGTGGAGGGAGGCCTTTGCCCAGGAGTGGTACAGTGGAGGATAGTAAAAAAAAAAATACAAGTTTGGATGCACTTTGCACCTAGCACTCGATCTATGTAGTTTTTATGGAATTGAAACTAAATATTCTTGCCTAACATTCTACCAAGACCATTCAATAATTTGCACGAAGATTGAAAATAAGTGATAGCCACTTTTCATACATTCTATTCCCAGTTAATTTATGAAAAGTGGCTGGCGCTGGCCTCTATGTAGCGAGCGCTTACTGGCCCGTATGCGGATATACTTAATATTCGATAGATCACAAAATCGATGTAACTAATGCAACCTCTTACTTGTGCCGGGCTATTGTATCCACTGATCTCGGTTCAAAGTAAAATATAAAGTAAATCGCCAGTTTATTGTATGCCAGTTTTTCATCAACAGCGTACAGCAGTCCATGGCTTGACATACATAATCACCCTAAATGTTCCCACTGTTGGGACACAGCAAAGGGTATGGGCCGTAATCCACCGAGCGGACCCAGTGCGGGTTGGTAGATTTTCCTGATTTTCTCTAGATGTTTTCCTTCACCAGTTTGAGAGCAGCGGCGGTGATGAAATAGATTACGCAAAGTAAACCGCCTGATTGAGTTTGACCCCACGGCATACCACTCATCCACGGCAAGCGTGGATGTTCCAACCCACCATATACAGACCTGCCGAAAGGTGTCGTATATAAACGTTTCCGAGGACGGTTACGCGGCAGCACGCAGCGGAACACGACGCCGTCATCATTACGTGTTTAGTTGTAGTTTAAGTTTTGTTTTTGAAGAATATGTATTGTTTTTATGGGCCTTAGTAGTCTGAAATAAAGGATTGTATTGTGTTATATTAACCTAATCGTTCGACCCGTGTAGCTGTTACTACGTAGTACGAAGCCCCTCAAAACACCTACCCACTTCTAAACATTCTCCTGTATTTTTTTAATTACCGAAAAGCCCTTTATGTAGCGTTTTCATTAAAAACTCCACAGCTGTTAATGGCCAGTAGATAATAAAACTTTCTTTTGTAACAGTTACAATAGGAAAACATTAATTCCCCTGCCTCGTTGGCCCGTTATACTCCTAAGTGTGAAACAAAAAAAGAATCTTGTATTTTTTTCTGCTTCAACACCCGATTTCATTTGCACGGATGGATGAAATAAATGTCGCAATTAGGAAGTGGAGGAAATGAAGCGTATAGTTGATTCTATTGTATGGTACCAAGTGAAATGGAAATTTTTCGTTTCTGTCTCCCATGATTTTCAGCCTTTTTATGAGAGTTTGACTTTGTGGTGAGTAAATTTGCTCTCAAATTTTTGGTTATGTTGTTTTGATTCAAATCAAATCAAAACAAAATATTTTTATTTTACATAAGCCTGCAAGGGCACTTATGAAACGTTAGAAGCTAGGTGCACGGTTCCAAATTGTTGATTCCTATGGAGAAGAGCCGGCAGGAAACTCCACGGTTACTCTTTTAAAAATAATTGGGTTTTACAATGTTTTCAAACAACAGTTTTAATAGGTATGCGAGAACAGTGTAGGACTGTCAACAAGTACTACTAAAACCACCAACCAACCATTAATAATTAATAATATACCTACCTAACTTTATCAGAAATTTGAAAATTGTCTGAGATAACAATGCTTTCACATGACATCGAATGTTAAAGAGATTCTTAATTTATGGAAAATACCTAACCTAACCGTAAAACAAATCAATACAGTACAACAATTATAATTTGGAAATTAGGTAACATTTTCATTCATTCGCTCTTCATATTACTTATCTTTAGTGGCCATGCCATTGACACGTACCACTCGTCTCTAATAGTCACTAATCCATCCATACTATCCATATCCATACTATCCATATTCCATATATCCATATTCCATATATCCATATTCCATATATCCATATTCCATATAATATTATAAATGCGAAAGTAACTCTGTCTGTTTGTCTGTCTGTCGGTCTGTCTGTCTGTCTGTCTGTCTCGCTTTCCTGCTAAAACTACTGAACCGATTTAAATGAAATTTGGTACAAAGATAGTTTAGAGCCTGAGAAAGGACATAGGCTACTTTTTATCCCGGTAGTATGTTCCCGCGGGATAATTTCCGATCTCCACGCGGGCGAAGCCGCTGGAAAAAGCTAGTATAATATAGTTTTTGAATTTAACTACATGATTACCGGTAAATGCGTGCACTGACTGGACAGGTCCACCCAACTCTGTGGTTCTTTCCTCTAAAGACCATTGCTAGCATCAATCTACATGGTCTTCACATGATCTGACCAATATTATGCTTGAACTTTAGAAGAAATTGTGACCTCTGAGTTTGTTACGGTCTTTCTTCTCAGAGTAGTCAAATAGGAAACGCCGACTTCATCTAGTTTTAAATTATGATTAGTGTGTAAAAGTGTTTGTACAAATCTACTTACAGAAATAAAACCATTTAACATAAAAAATGTCGACACAACCAACGAGGTCACTAAACCTTCTTTCACGAACATTGTAAAAAGATATTGTAGTACCGTCTAATAAGGTAATGGTTCGGTAGCAAACTGCCTTATTGGGCATGTAACAGACGAGGGTACTCGAACAGGGCACGCATCTTAATGAGTTTCCTTATTGAGTACCAATTTGTAAGACTTTTTGAATTTTGATATTATAATTGGGTCTTTTTACAGACTACTAAGTGGGAATTTTCAGCATAGGTACTCGACACGGAAAGCAATGTCGTTTATGGAAATCTGAATGTCTATAATTAAAGTGGAACTTTTATTACATCGTCTCACACTTTTTCGTGTGTGAGTTGCATGTCGCGTGACGGTCGGCCGCGGAGTAGGGATAAAGTGAAAGGCGCTCGCTGGTGCATGTTGTTGTTTATGGATTCATTTCAATTTTGAGTGCTTGAATTTATTATTTAACTTATTTCGTATGAATATTAAATTAAGTCTTTTTATTAAGCTATTGCATAAGTTCCGAAAATTTTTAGTTAAATGTCTATAATGTGAAAAAAAGTTTCACTTTTACCGTGGTTTCACAAAAACTACACAATCCTTTTTATTTTGTTATCAGCTTCTGCCCACGGCTTCGTCCGGTCGGATGTGGATTTTATAGGTTTTAATTATTCTTTGCGCGGAACCCTAATTTTCGTTTCAAATAAAAAGTTTCCCAAGTTACTTCTTGTAACTTCAAATATTTCAGTGACAGTCTCGTCAATATTGATCCAGTCGGTTTAAAAATTTGGCGGAGCAAACAGGCACACACACAGACATTTAAAAAAAAAACGACGGGTTGCGCTCCGGGAGTGCCGGCAGAAGTGAAAACTTGAATATTAACGTTGTGCATTTTTGATATATTGGAATGGTTAGGGAATAATTTTGCACGAATTGCTTTAATTATCAGTATAAAAGTACTATCATTTATGTGGTAGAATACAATATTTATTTATTGCGCTATCGTACACAAACATGACAATTTATATTACATTAAAAAGTTTATCTCTCAGAAAAATCAACTTCCATCCATAATTTCAACGACGGCAACTACACAGACGGTCGAGCCATCAGCTGTCACCATACATGGATGCGCGTGGCACGCGGTAACATAAACACACACGAACATTCGCGCAAGCGTCCTGCGCCGCCTAAACGAAACAGCAGGCGCAGGCATACATTTTCGCCGCGCCGTAGAAAGAGAGGGGGATACTTCCTCTCCTACTGTCTGTCCGTCTTACGAATTTTCGATCAGGGTCACATGACCTGACGCGAGTTTTACATTTTTTACCCATTACAAAAAAGTGCACAACGCCGCTAAAGAAGTTTTCACTTCAAAAATATGCACCGTCTTACCTCACATGCGTTTAGTACAAAGCTGTTATTTTGACATTACAAACAGTTTAACTTAATTTACCTTTCTGCACTTCTGCTCCATACAAACTTTAACTGTGCGAAATTTCGTACTCCTCCATCTGCGTAATTTTGGTAAAAAGGAGAGCAAAGTCTGTGCTCCATGTATTTATATATAGATATATCACACAGTCCTATACAATCATTGTGGAAGAGGCGGAGGTTTAGGCCAACAAAATTAAAATCGCCATCGACTGATCGACACGGAGAAGAAGAAGATAATAGTCTTGGTCCTAGATAATAATTCCGATTGTACATGAAAAAAAATTAAAATTAAGTTGGTAAAATACAATAAATCTTAGGAATAATAAACGTACTGCAAAGTTTGATGTCTTTTCTAGGATTAAGCTGTATCATGGGCGGATGTTTATTAGACTTTTCCTGGTCCAACAAAACTACATCACTAACAACACATCTAGCGTTAATACTCCTGGATTTCTAGTCACCACATAACAAAACGGAGGACCTCCTATCTTCACGAAAAACACACACATCGTTACGTTGGTTCACCCAATTTCAGCCATCCTTAGAAATTGCCTCTTCTACTTAAGTTTTTTCCCAGAGAACATCCATTGAACATTCCAGGCTCAGTAATTCGGGCAATATTCATGAACATGGCTCATAGCAATAGTTAGGGCGTATCGTGCAAATACATCAAAATGTAGGGACACGGTTCGCTGAACTAAGAGCTTCATCAAATTGGCCATTCGGTGTGGCTCGTGACTAGTAATTGAGACCTTTGATGATGCTCATTTCTTTTTTAGGTTTGTTTTTGGAACTGTGATGTTTTTTTAAAGAAATGTTTTCACTGGCCACTTTTAAAGTTACCACAGTCGTTTCTACGATGTCATCGCAGAGTAGAAAGGAGTTGGCATACTAATTGCCATTTTTGTTCCCACTTTGAACTTTTTTATAACTGTAATAGGGAGTGAAAAATACCGAAAGATTTTTTATGACAAACAATGAACTCTATTATTTATCTAACATTTGACGGTTATCAAATAAAGTTTTATTGATTAATATAAATAACAACATAATACAATATATTAACTTAACCAAAACTATATATACACAAACTAAAATAAAGCATCGAAAAATTCATCTTCTGTCGACCGGTAACGTACCCAAGAGACTGGCGGCATTACCACGCTGTATAGCAATGCTTAGCCGTTGGCCAAAATAAAAACCAGCCCTTGGGTCACGAGAAGTGTCAACCAGCCGTTTAGATATTTCTTTAAAGAAGCCATGAGCACTCTGACCCCACGGCCCGAGGGTTTCAACACCAAACGGCTCGAAAATATAATTACCAATAAGGTGGCTATACTTTCGCCGCTTGAGGTTTTCCGCAGCCGCAGCGGCAGAGCCAGCGCAGCAAGCCGATTTAGGAAGATGGGATGATTTTAACATTTGACTGGTTTAAATACAAGGTTATATAGTTAGTGTATTTCACAAACGAGTATTCGATTTCAATGTGCGATTTTTAGAGTTTAAAATTCAAAATTCCATTCCACGTTTCTAGCACAGATCAGAATGTGCGGACACGGCTCGTTGGTTTAAAAGGCTCTACTCGACACATTGAACTCAATGGTTCTTTTTGACACTGCAGTGTTAGGGGAAAAGCAAAATCAAGGTTCGTGCAGCTCGGGTATTTTTCCTGGAATATTTCCCGGGAGACAAAAGGATTCTGTGTGTTTAGAGGCCATAGTATGCACGGACGACGTAAATGCTACGAAAATAAAAACAATTTTAAATCTAAATTGTAACTACACCGTTTTGGAAAAAAAAAACTCAACAAATACAATAGTATCACCAGTGGCGACATCTACATTGCCACATAAGAACTACTCATCGAACTGACGTCACGCAAAATCCTGCATCGCGCAAGCACAGTTTACCGCGCGATTACCTACCTATACCTTTACGAGTTCTAGCAATCTTCTAACATCAACCGTCGGGCAGTAGCCTGTCAGACACAACACCCGTCTATCTGGTCAGAGAGTCCGCCTTCTTCTATGGAAGATGAGTGATCTTTACACCTTGTTCCTCATTCCTCTCTCTATACACCCAGAAACGCCTAATTTTGAAACAAAGTAAATATAATGTGCGAATTCAGTATTATCAATGTTAAAATGGAACTTTATAACTAACCTATAATGTTCCCGTTGCTAAGACGCAGGCGTTCTGTCGTTAAAAGAGAGTGGGTCACCACGCGGGCCAATGGGTGGATGTCATATGTCTTTAAAATTTGGAACTAGACATGTCTCCTCCTTTCCATAATGTTTCTCTTCACTATTTGAGAGCAGTGATGACGAAATTAAATCCACAAAGTGTAGCAGCATCTTTCGGAATTTAAACTGATAACTTAACTCACGTTAGACGAGGCCAATCTAAAATCTCTCTAAAAATCCACAAAAGCAAATTCACGTTATGTTTCAGTTAGGCCGCACGTTTCCGTTAGGCCCACAGTATGTTCTACCTAGAGTTTTATAGTTTGAACTAAACGTTTGATTCTGATTGAAAAACTCGACGAAGTTTCATTCTAGGCATGGTAAAAGTAAAAATGATTGTGGCTTAACGTGAGCCAAAATTAAAAAGGAAATAACCTTTTTAAGCTTTTCTTTTCGCCGGGACGTAATTAGCACTGTTGAGAGATTAAATAATATAACATTACGCTGGTATTCCCCGAAGGGATAAGCAGAGGTATATCTAAAATTCATCCACATTTCGTCAATCATATTTAAGTTCATTTCCAAGAAATAATGGCGAATAATGGCGAGCCTTTGTCATCAACCGGACACAAATTCACACACCTGGTAGCTATGCAAAAAATAAAATAATAATAAAATTAAATCTCTACCGCAAAAAAACAAAACACACACGACCCATTACTTCCTCAACTTTCTTTGAAACAACACCATGTACCTTCCGAACCATAGCGTTTACACAATAGTCATAAACTGTGGACCATTCACGCTGAAACTGGTACATTTGTACACCACGCTGATAATAAAAGTATATAGAAGTCGACAAAGGAATATAAATTGGCGGACAGTCGTATGTGAATGGCCGTGGTCGGTTTTAGGCTCTGGATTAAGTGATAAAAGGTAGCGGATTATAAACCCTTCAGTTATCTAGGTGAAATAAATGAGAACTTTATTACCTTGTACGAACGCTGATATTTGTATTTGAATAGGCTCCTCATATTATGAAATGTATATTACATTTGTATGACACACATATTTTTTGTGGGCTTTCCGGAGAGTGAAAGAAACTCTTACGGAGTAACCATAAATTACCACGAAGGTTTTTGATATTCTTCTTATGTAACTTTGTATAATGTTTCTTTTTCAATTTTCAGGTAAGTACCTACGAATCGGTATTGAATAACAATTACCTACATGCCAGCCTAAACTCACATATTGGAACAACCAGAAAATGGGTAAGCAATAATGACGTAATAATAAACAAGGAAAGATAATAACACGAACAGGAAATTGCTAAAAGATGGCAAATATATTCGTTATATAATTTGTATTTCCCTTTCTCTCATGATTGACAGGTTCCTATAAATAAGTAAGACGAAGTTACTCTGCCTACCAGTGGCGAAGGGTGATTTTATTAGAGAGGTAAGCCGGAGCAAAAAAAAATGCTTACCTAGGCCGGACGTGGCGCACGTAGTCCAGTTACTTAAAATCTGTGACTGACTTCCTGGCTTCAGTCTTCTATAAGCAGATGTCTTCAGTCCACCTTTACTATACGTGTAAGCACTGATGATTGAAACAGTGTCTTGCAAGTATAATAAAAGTGGCTTTGAAAAAAGCCGTTTGTGGTGTGATCAGTGTGATGACGTTGACGTATGATGTCTACTAGAAAAAAACTACTTAACTACAAGACTACTGACTTATTCTACTTATAATACTACGTATACTCTAAAACTATTTGTCTTTTCTTTAGTACAAAGTGCGCTAAGACATTATCATAAAAGCTGAGATGATTCTTAATTTTTAGCAATAAATGTTTTTCTATAGAAAAAATGGCTAGATCAGATAATCGTTCTTGTTTTTGAGAAATACGCATGTACGTATGAATTCGCTTCAAAGCCGAAAACGACCTCTCCGCGGATGCAACTGTAACGGGAAGTGTCAAAAATATACCTACTACACTAGAAAGAAAAGAAAGAAAATACGTTTATATGCGGTAAATATGTCGCAAAAAAAAAAAACACACTCGTCACATCACACTACAGCACACCACACACACTCACACCCCCCTCCCCCCCAACTTCGTCCGCGTTAAATTTCTTGTTTCCCTGACCCTTCCCGTCGCGTCGAATTGCCTACCCGTGCGATTTTCCCCGTTTTTGCAACATTTGTCATTACTGCTCCGCTCTTCTTGATTGCAGCGTAGTGTTATATAACCTATAGCCTTCCTCGATAAATAAGCTACCCAACACAAAAATATTTTTTCAATTCGGACCAGTGGTTCCTGAGATTAGCGCGTTCAATCATCAACTCAGTTCGTTCGAATAACCCGAAATATCGCGGCTTCCCAAGGCCTCAAAAAAATGCGTGTCACATGACCTGAAGTGACGTCATGACGAGATTATTTTGTATAGAAATGTTTGTGTTCATAACCCGGAGTTTAGACCGGGTTATTCTGGTGCAAAATGTTCGCACGTGATTGGGGGATATTCGCGCGTACTTTAAATGTTTTGTTTTCGTTGGAATATAAAGACAAATATTGTTTTATGTAGGTTGCGGTTTTGTAATACTTTAATTTTATGGTGTAAGATTAAATACATTCAGTGTGATTATTAAACACTGCTGAGAAATACTAACTGTCATCATTTCGTAAGGGAAGCCGACAGGAATCGGCTTATTAGTTACCTGCGCCACTGCTGCCTACCTAACCTACCTGCTCGAAAGAGGTTAATTTTACCAACACCCTAATAATGCAACCCACTCTGAATTATTTTTGAAGCTGAAGAATGCTAATCCATTGATTTATATGTCGAATCAAAGTTCATAGGATTCTAATCAGACTTATGTAGTGACATACACAGTGTCAGATATACAGTTGTGGACACATAATTGAGATACGGGAAACGGGAAAAGTAGCTCCTTCATCTTCTTCCCAGTTTAATGTTACATAGTCTATTTATTTACTTAGGGACAACAAACAGCAGTGTACTAAAAGTAGACATAGGTTAGAACTTAATAATAGAGGTAACAAATACACTACTCACAACGTTATCCACATATTAATAAACATAACTTCTAGTTGTTCGAAAGAAGGATACAAATGAAAAATAAAAACAGAATAAAACGAAACATTACTTAACTATTAGGGTTCTGATCACTTAAAATAGTAACAATATCTTTTTAAATATATCCTTACTGAGAAACATAATATCAGCTGAGCCAAATTGCCTATTGTAGGTGTCACTAATCGATGCAGCGGCGAACGCACGCCTGAGTTGGTTCTACAAAAAGTAGTTGCGAGCAAATATCTCGAGCGAACTTGTCGACCACGTACGGTACGAGGGATCAGGTAGTCACTTACTAATACTACTGTTCTAATTAATACTCTGAACTTAAAAGGAAAAACATAGCAGTACTTAGGCCAGTATGTGTCAGGACTACATCTAAACGATCTCGGAACGTATCAGACACCATACTTAATTATAGACGTCGCACAATCCCAAAAAAAGGCGTTTTCTGTGTCATTTTAAGTTCAATAACTCATGGAATATCCGACATATTCGAAAAATGTATATATCTGCTAATCAACGTTAATAACGCAATTAATGTTGTAGAACTATCAAAATTAAAGCTATTTATACCGTTAGTGTGTACGCAATTACTCCACAGATACTACCCACGAAAGTGAAGGTATAATATACACAACTCACAATCAAAACTGAATTCAATCGCAGTGTCTTATGACTTAAAACACCCGAATTCGTTACAGTTCGTTTTATTGACTGACAATAGTAAAATTGATTGACCGGCCTCCGCAGAGAGACCACGAACGAAATGTGAGCAGTTGTGGGACTTATAGCTATCAGCATTTTCACCAACGGTTTTATTTAGCGATAAGCCCAGATTTGCTCATTGTAGAGCTTAAATAACATTCGCTTTACGTTTTTAATGGGAATTGCAAAGAGGATCATTTACGATTCAACGACACTGGATGAAGGGCTTAAATACAATTATTTTGTATTCATAAAAGGTTTTTAATTTTATTTTTGCGAAAATAAATAACGCCCACGGGAGTAAACAGGATCGTGACTATGAATTAAAAGTAAAATAAAAATCGTTCTAAATATTTGTATTTCATGTTTTGAGTTACTTTTTTGAGATTAGTACCTACAGGTGTGTGTATGTCAACAAAATAACCTACATTTTGTTTTCTTCTTTCTAAATTATTATAACATATTATGTATACGTAAATCACATCATAATCAGCCTATAATGTTCCCACTGCTGGGACATACGCCTCCTCTTGGTTAGAGAGAGTGAGCCGTAATCCACCACGCGGGCACAATGCGGGTTGGTAGATGTCACATGTCGTCGAAAGTTTACTTCTAGGACATACCTATTCGTTACGATGTTTTCCTTCACCGTTTTAAGAGCATAGTGATGAAATTGTTGTTGCCTGGATTTGAACATTCGACCTACACAATTCGTAAGTCACCGTTGATCCCACTAGGCCACCACACATCACACAACATATACAATTTTATCAAACGAGCAACTCAAACTTTATTCAACACGTTTCTACATCAAGTATTTACATTTCTAGAACATCATGTATCATGTATTATTGATCGCATTTGTTATGCAATCAGGTTGAAACATCGCGTCTACTGGTACTTAGCATTTAATACGGGAGAGATTCCATACAGCTCCAATGTTTATTTAAAATCAGCGGTAGGAGAATAATTAAGAGTCCAAAATCAAAACTGACTAGTTCTCTTCTCTAAATGGGTGTTCGCACCACACGCCTCTTAGGGCCTCTTAGGGCTTCACATATACCAGAACCACACCGCGTTGCAGCGATAAAATGTGGACAAGCCGTAAGAAAAGATAGAATAATCACTTATTTGCACAAACATGAGTACTTTAAACACAAATTGTCAGCATGCAAGAGATGTTAAAAGTGGATATATAGATAGATCATCACGTTTGCTTTAAACAATGGCATGCAAATATTTAAACAGTAATTTAAAATGCCAGTACGAGTCAAATTATTTATGAATAATGGTTATGTTTGAATAGTGTCGCTGCAACTTTTTGCACTTGTGGTCATGTTGTGGCTAGTGTTTGCAGAAAGACAGATTTTTTTGTTTGTCTCACTGGTGGTTGCATTGTGACGTAACGTGGATTGACTTGGTTTCGCACATACAGTTGATTTCCACGGTCGATTGTTGACAGTCTGAATAAACTATTAATTTTCAGACAAATTAGCGCCTGTCCACGTTTTTTTGTTGTGCTATAATTGGGCCCTTAGGCTTCGTTCACGGCCTCGAGCGATGAGACTTGCGTCAAGCGTCGTGCATATCACCTATTCGTCGCTCCACATGTCGCGTCACGGTCACGGTGGCACGTGGTACTCTCTGAGCAATATATTTCATTTGTTTTCTCCACGGTTGCAATCGCAAGAGGCGTTTCATGTGACCACGGGTGTAGATTGCGACCCTTTTCATTAAATGTTCCAATCCGCCAGTCTAAGGGTCCTATTCTCACGATGAAGATAAGAAATTTAGGCCCACAACGCCTAAATTATCTTGTTCTTATCGTTTCGACACAATATTAAGCTATTTATTCAAATCAAATAAAAACACAAAATAGGTTTATAATCTACATGGATACTTACAAAACGTCCGATGATAGATGGCATGATTACCACATCAGACACAAAAAGCCACTTTTGATCAAATACTCCTCAAAAGGACTTTGAAAATATCGATATTAAAACGCTGTAAGCCTGTGAATTAAATCGATCCTAGTTGAATCTTGTTCTTACAAACAGAAACTGACAAAAGTCTGCTCAATAGAATAACAGTTTTGTATTCTAACAAATCGTTGTATAGATTTTATGTCTTCAAGGTTACCAGTAGCACCAGTTCTCTCCCCTTTTTTAAACAACCGTTATTTTACGAATACACAGCTGCACATCCTACTAATATTATAAATGCGAAAGTTTGTATGTATGGATGTGTGGATGTTTGTTACTCTTTCACGCAAAAACTACTGAACGGATTTGGATGAAATTTGGAACACAGTTAGTTTATAGCCTGGATCAACACATAAGCTACTTTTTATCCCGGTAGTACGTTCCCGCGGGATATTTTCCGACCTCCACGCGGGCGACGCCGCTGGCAAAAGCTAGTAGTTACATTCGGACATTTGCTTTGACTACCCTCTAAATATATAGATCAATGGATATTATGTACAGGTTGATAAGTATTATGCTTTCATAGTATTTCCCATTGTACCATGCCATATGGGGACACGGGTGCCAACAAGGAATTTAATGGCAATGGTAATGTAATCAAAGAATATTGTTATTTCAAGGATATCTTTGAAAGAACGGGTTTGCCAGGTGGTTGGGTTTTCAAATAGTAAAGGGGTAATTTGAATAGGCAGAAGACCGTTATACTTTTTGTAAGTACAGCTGATGTATTTATAAGGACCCGATCACACGTACTAAAACGACAGCACGTGGATGGCGTTAATTTTCATGGGAATGAATAATTTTTTACACGGACCATATTTGATTGTCAAAATCAACCGTGTGGATGATATCGACCAAACCAAGACCACGTCGCGACCACAGCGACACTACACACTAACGGCCGCCCACTGTATGTTTTTTTTTTGTGTTAAATGTTCTTGTTGTTATGTATCTTCTGGTGTAGAACAAAGCATATTTAAATAAATAACGGTCAACCACATCCCTCACGATCTCTCTGTCTCTTAACACTAGCCAAATCGCAACTAGTAAGGACAACCCAACTGCAAAATGGCCCTTATGCCAAAATTTTTATCTGACTTTTTAACCGAAAAAAAGGAGGGGGTTTTTACTTCGTCTGTATTTTTGTATTAATGGGTATACTACTTTGTATAGTTTTTTTTTATTTTTTTTTTTGTCAGATATATAGCTATATACACGTACTTCAAACTGCTTATACTACTTTTTACGATATTTAATAAATCCTATAAACTCAAGGTCACAAAAATCAAAATAAATTTACGTCATTTACTTCGCAGTAAACAACTTTTTACATGACACTATTTACCATTATTTAAATCTAGGTTAAAACAACAAAATGTCTTGCCAGCGAGTTCCCATCCTTTGACTTTGTACTGGACGAAGAATTTGAATAATAAATTCTATACCGTAGTCTAATAACAGCACCTACCTACCCTATAGTTTGAAAATGGAACCACAAAGAGTAGTCTATTTTATAGGTTCTCCATTTTAAAGTGATGGGTCGAATTTTTTGTTCTTTTTTTAGAATTCAGTTGAAACAGCCAGCTATGAAATGAAAATTTTTAGAGTGTAAGGGCGCGTTCCGACTATGTCGTAATGATTAATTTATCGTTAGATGACTGTCGTCTCTAGCTGTTCTCATTAATACGATTGTTTGTCGTCAATTTTTTTTATCGATTAGCGACTATCGTATCTAGCTGTTCCCATTGAATCGCGACGACATTCTATCGTTTCACGGCAGTCGCTTTGTCGTTTACACGTCATTAGCAAACTACAAATCTACAGTCGCCTTTACGTTTTCTTGGAGATGAGTAGTGCGTTTAGGCTCCTGAGTTCAATGGACGAAGACGAAATTATAATAAAGTATTACTTTGCGGGTGCGAGGCGGACGGCAAAATACGTGTAAACGACGAGACGACATTTTTATCGTGGCTACAATAGATTTGCGGTAACGATTTAGTCGTAATGTTTTTATCGATTTACGACTGTCGTGCTAGCCGTTCCCACTGTCATGACAATCTGTTGTCACTGCAAAAAATGTTGTAGACGACAGTAAATCGTGTCGTTCTATATGTGAACACCTCCATTTAAACATATAAGCCACGACACTTAAAGCTACACGATTATCTGTCGTCACGACAAAGTGGGAACGCGCCCTTATTCTTATTACTTTGCCGGGGTCGCGTGATTGTTCGAAAGAGATACCGTGACCTTGGCACATGGGCAACTGATGGAACACGGGTGGGTTTTAGTCAGTAAAAGTCTGACACGCCCTCCCGCTCCGCCCAGAGCGGGAGAAGTCATTTGATGATTTCCCATCCAAAAAAAAAAGTGTTATTACTTTAGATACTTGTTCAAACACTTTTGTGAGAAAAATCGTAAAATCGAGGTGGAGTACTCTGAAATTTGTCTTCAATAAGAGGTATTATTTGAGATTGAATTTATAAATAAATCGATCGTTAGGTATTGGGATTAGTTACGAAAAATATGCGGAGATAAAATGAACAATCATTTACATCTATTTTATATACTAGGACTGGAATATCAAAAATTAAATTACAGCGAAGTGCGTACCACACTTTTACAAACTAGCAAAGTAAATAAAACGTTTCAAAGAATTAACTGAAAACGTAATAATATAGAGTAGGTAGTTTTATCTCAAGAACCGACATGCGCTTTACTAATGTCATCATTTCAGTCGAAATACGTCCACTGCTGGACATAGGATTCCCCCCATTTGGGGAGGGGGGTTTGCCATAATCGCCACGCTTGGCATGCGGGTTGACATTCGCAGTATTGTGGTAATATGTATAGAGAATTCTGCTGCCCATTCTCCAGTAAGTAAGTCCCTTAGTCACCTTCTACGACATGCGAGGGAAGAAATGGGCTGATGCTATTCTTTAAGCCCGGCAACACACGGAACATACTAGTGGTAACCAAATGTATTGTAATACAATTCAACGCTCTGAATGTGTGCATAAAAAGAAGTAGCGTCAACACATAAGACAAACACTCACACACTTCCGACTTCATCACTGTCTTGGATGTTACCTAGAGCTCCTACGCTTACACACACATTCACAGTGTACACTTGGTAACCATGAGTAAAGCGCGGATCGCTTCGTGAGATATAAATACTATACCTAAATACGAATTAGAACAGACATAATATTCATTTAACTAATACCTACCCACAACTGGAAACTGATATTTAATTATTCATATCAATGTAAGTTTAACAATGCACAGGATAATGTATTCACATAAAATTAGAACGTTACGTTACTTTAGTGGCCATTTTGTCCACATTCAACGGTTAGTTACGTGAAAGGGGACCGAAATAATATTTCACATTATTTTCCTCAAACTGGAAATTACGAGATGGAAATATCTCATTCTATCATCTTGGTCATTGGCAACGACAATAACAGGCCGTTCATGATATTTTTTAAATATACAGCCAAGGACATCGACGCGCTACCTGCACCATGAATTCAGCACATGATTCTAGAACTCATAGCGTACAAATAATTCGCCGGTTTCAAAAAAAGAATATTTGCTGTGTCATAAAACTGAAAAAAAAATGTATGGAATAACTGTTATACACGTATAGGTACATTTAAAACAATAATTCAAATCTTTGAAATATCTAATGCAGACTCCGGGAAATAGTTACTTTCAACCAACGAAAATAAACGGAGGAGGTTCTCAATTCGACGCGTATATATATATATATATATATATATATATATATATTTATCCTGCTAATGATATGGCGTCCCACATAGCCCGAAATGCATTTAATCTGGCGTCCACCGGCTTTAGACGTCCGCATACCGGACGCCACTTTTTTAGTCAGTGTTACTTTGGTCCTTTTGGCTCTAGCGACCTGTACAACAAAAATTGCCGGAAGGCAAAAAATCACTGAAGCGCTTGCATTTGTATAACTAAAACTTCCGCGAAATCCCGCATCAACGGTGCGTCGCTCGTGTAGCGCGTATATCGACAGTGCGTATACTCATCTAAGACACTTTCGATAAAGCCGATTATTTGGCGTCCAATTGCGACGTTGCCAAACCGACTGTATTTGAACGGTTCGAAATATTTTATAAATGAAAACAACAAATCAGTTATACACAGTTTGCCGAAGTTGCCACATACGTATCGCTGCTTATTTGACGCTCGGTTGCAAAATAAGTATTGTGCCCTCACTTGTGAAAATCAGGTGTTGGCCATCCGTAAATTATACAGCTATTTGAAGTCGATTATATGATTTTGATTATATTATACGTTCGGAATATTCTTAGCACACCTAATAACAATACAAAAATCTAATATCTAATATTTTCTTAAAATTAATTATGTTAGATCTGAAAGTCACAAAAGTAAATTGTCATTAATACGTTGAATAATACTAATTATTTTACGTAATTTTTAGGGATTGATTTTTAAAGTTTTATAAATACAGAAAACTATTTCAATTGTTTTCACCTGTCATACCTATAGGGTAACCCATCTGTCTATAATAAAATAGTAATCTTAAATTTATGTGTGTTTATTTCATTATTTTTCCTTGGGACTGTAGAAAAAAAACACGGATGTCGAATATGGAGCGGCATGAATAGTATGTACCGTCAACTGAAGTTCGTTTATGGCTTCAAAGCTGCGCGACACATATACGGATGTCAGTTTGACGCATACTTTTCATACTGTACGATATTTGACGTCCGTATACATGAATCTATGGCACTACTTTAGAAAAATAATCGGACGTAGAATATGGTGCGGCATGAATACTATATACTGTCAACTGACGACCATATATAGCTTCAAAGCTACGCGACACTTATACGGATGTCAGTTTGACGCATACTTTTCATACTGTACGATATTTGACGTCCGTATACATGAATCTATGGCACTACGTTAGAAAAATAATTGGACGTTGAATATGGTGCGGCATGAATAGTATATACTGTCAACTGACGTCCGTATATAGCTTCAAAGCTACGCGACACTTATACGGATGTCGGTTTGACGCATACTTTTCATACTGTACGATATTTGACGTCCGTATACATGAATCTGTGGCACTACGTTAGAAAAATAATCGGACGTCGAATATGGTGCGGCATGAATATTATATACTGTCAACTGACGTCCGTATATAGCTTCAAAGCTACGCAACACTTATACGGATGTCGGTTTGACGCATACTTTTCATACTGTACGATATTTGACGTCCGTATACATGAATCTATGGCACTACGTTAGAAAAATAATTGGCCGTTGAATATGGTGCGGCATGAATAGTATATACTGTCAACTGACGTCCGTATATAGCTTCAAAGTTACGCGACACTTATACGGATGTCGGTTTGATGCATACTTTTCATACTGTACGATATTTGACGTCTGTATATATGAATCTAATAGCACTTCTTCCTTTTCCTATACATGCATAAGCTCCCATTATGAATGTATGACCCATCGCCATCTCAGATAAATAAATCATAAATCATTTTATTTGCAACCAAGTACTTAAGCCTAGCATACAAGGACACTTTTTTCTTTTTTTTTGTGTGAGAAATTATCAAATAACTTTTCCCGCTCGGGGCGAAGCAGGAGGGCGTGTCAGACTCTTACTGACTAAAACCCACCCGTGTTCCTTTTGTTACCATGTTGCCGGGGGCCACGATCTCCCTTTCGGACTTCATCGCAACCCTGGCAGGCATCAGCCCTAGTGAACCCGGTCAATTCAGCTGACATCTCTTTGAGGTGCACGTGGAACACAACGCACCGTCAACCCGGGTCTGGTCCCTATCGGATGGCGAGCTACCCATTGCTCACCGACCGCAAGCCCGCGCCTACGATGGCCGGAAATCGGCCTGCGATTCCCGATGCCCAGGGCGTCTCCTCCTGCGGCGATTAGGGGCGTGAGGGCGCGAAATTTGCCTCTCTCTCACGCGTTCTGCCTCCTCCTTCGCGAGCATTACTGCCGCCCAAGTCGGGCAGACCTCTACCATATGCTCCACCCTGTCCTCCGGGTGATCCACACAATGGTGACACCCGGGCGTTTCCTCCCGCCTTATCCTGAACAGGAACCTCCCGAAACAACCGTGACCCTGCGTCAGGTGGAAGGTGAGGACGCCGCGCTGTGGCGCCTCTCTAGCCACTCCTCAAAGAGGGGACTTATCGCCGTAATTGTGGCGTGCCCAGCGCTGGGTTGCGACAATCGTACTCTCCATGACGCCATGAGATCCCACCGGAGCTCTGTCCGCTGTACCGTGATTTCTCGCGGCAGTGGAGTTAAGCCCCGGCGTAAGATATAAGGACCCTGGAAGGGTTTCGCAACGATCAGATAACTTATAATCAGGTACACTAGTGGCTCTGTGAGTTGTAGACCTCGCGAGACCGTCTTTTTTGCATAACTCAGACGACGGTGAACTTGAGCGACCTTCTTCAAGGTACCTATACAGCAAAAGAAGTAGAGAATAATATTGGTACATATGAAGCGCGGAAAATCCCCGGGACACGACGGGCTCAGTGTGGAACACTTACAGAACGCTGGTATCCATTTGCCCAGGGTACTGGCTTTGTTTTATAATTGTTGTGTGTCGCACGCTTATCTGCCAAAGGATGTGATGAAAACTATTGAAGTTCCTAATGTAAAAAATAAGACTAGTGATATATCAGATAAAGCGAACTGCAGACCAATCTCTCTCTCTTTTAAAGAATGATGTCAAGCTCCATGATGCTCAACATGGGTTCAGAGAGGGCTTATCTACGGAAACTGCAATTTTATGTATAAAAAGACTGTAAAATATTATACAGGAAATCAGACTCCTGTTTTTGCCTGTTTCTTGGATACCTATGTCAAAGGTATTTGACATGGTGTTTTGTGACAAGTTATGGTCTAAATTGTGTGTGCCCAGTGAATTGATGAGTGTTTTTAAAAACTGGTACACACATCAAATTAAATGTGTAAAATGGGCAAATGGACGGTCGGATGAGTACGTGATGGAATGTGGAGTTAGACAGGGTGGATTACGCTGTTTAATTTATATATAAATGTGCTTATTCTCGAGCTCAGCAGTTTGCATGCTGGCTGCTACATAGATGGGCTAGCATTTAATAACATTAGCTACGCTAATGACATGGCGCTGCTGAGCCCGTCTATGGCAGGTCTCAGAAAATTTAATAAAGTTTGTGAGCGTTACGCTGAGGAGCATGGTTTTAGATATAACACGGACAAAAGTCAGTTGCTAATCGTTAAGGTGGCCAATAAAGGCGCAGAGAGATACCCTACTGTCACTTTAAATGGTGGTGTCATATGCGTATTGTAGCGGAGGATTTGAGGAACAATCTAGATCGGATCAATGAATACCGGGAGCGAAGAGCATTATCAGTGAGATGTACCTAATAGTTTTTTACTCGTGTAGCGTTTGGACTAGTTTCACTCAAATTAATGCTCTTCGTGTCACTGGACATCCTGAATGCATTGTTGCACTGGCAACAATGCATTCAGGATGCTGTTGGGGCTGCCACGCTTTTGTAGTACCACGAAGATACGCTGAGCAGTGGGCGATTACAGGCTGTGAATAATATTATATTATCAAACAAATCTAGTTAATAGTACTCTTTGAATCTAGTCAAATTAAACTTAGAAAAACCCGTAGTAAACTCATGCTAATATTAGGGTTCCTTCGTACGATGAGGAAGAACGATTGATTCCACAGCAGTAGTAACATCTTGTATAGGTATACAAAAATGAACGAATAACGCGATTAGATTAGTGCGAAGTATCTACCATAACTAAAAAGTTTTTATTTGTAACTATTTAGTTATGGTAGATACCCCGCACTAATCTAATCGCGTTATTCGTTCATTTGTCGCACAAATACTTAATGCAAATTTAAGACTTATATAGTTTTCACATGGACCCCACTGTCCGAGTATCCAAATTAAAATGTAACCATTCGGGAAACACCATCTTTCAAATAAAAAAAGAATCATCAAAATTGGTTCACCCAGTCAAAAGTTATGATTATGTGGTAACAAACATAAAAATATACGGTCGAATTGATAACCTCCTCCTTTTTTTGAAGTCGGTTAAAAACACGATTAATAATTTTCAATACTGTGTCTCTGTATTTAGGCTTTCATTCCATAAGTCAGGATAGAGAACTTTTATCTGACTATTAAAATCAAAACCCATAAGGTGGATGTGTGTTTTTATTTTTAACTCTTTAGTTATGGTAGATACTCTGCACTAATCTAATCGCGTTACTCGTTCATTTGTCATTCAAAAAATAATCATCAAAATCGGTTCACCCAGTCAAAAGTTATGAGGTAACAAAAATAAAAAAAAATATAAAAAATACAGTCGAATTGATAACCTCCTCCTTTTTTTTCAAGTCGGTTAAAAATGAGAATAGCCCAAATAAGTCAGCGGCAACCGTGAAACTAAAAAAATATTTACTTAGAATAGACAATGCGTTTTGCGAGACTCCGTGAAAGAAAGAGATAAGTATAAATAAACGAATCATAATGCTGGCAACGTCGCACTTTGAAATCCCAACCGTCTGATTTGGACGTAAAAATATCCACGCAATAGATTAATAATATTGATATACGTAGGAGGTCAATAAAGCTTCACTATTGTGCGGGGTCCAAAAATGTTTGGGCCTAACTACAAGAAGAATATTGCCGCAAATAAATGAGCAAGAAAATTAAGTATAGTATGGAGTAGGAAATCAAAAAACTAAGCAATATTCATCAACAGATGATAAAAAATGTTAGCAGAACTGGTGGACGTCGTAATGATGCGCAACATGCTTGACGCCAAATGAGTTCCTGGATGTAAATATATATATATATATATATATATATATATATTTATGTATGACCACGCATAACTTTTTACATAGTGGTCCGATTGTGACAATTCTTCTTCTATTGGAAAGGGTATACTCCCAAGGTGATCCCATATCCAATTTGAAAAACAAAATCGAACCCTAAGGGTTGGAAAACAGGGGATGATTGATTGTTCGACGCCAGGCCAAGGCCCTGGCCATAGGATTTAATTAGCGCAGTGGAAGCATGATGGTGGGCCTTGGCTACAAGAGTGGTGCGAAACTGTCCGCCGTGCGCGGAGCTGATTAATACAAATATTCAATCACTCACCTGGTTGAGGAAAACTGGTTCTGGAACCTACCTGGATTTATGTATGTAAATGAGTATATATTGTATTGTGTAGTGACGCTGTAAGTATTCCAGGATACCAGGCCACTCCAATACGCTAGAGATTTTCACAGCATGCGGTCCCAATGAATCACTATCACATCAAACTATTTCAATCAAGTCCAAACTGAACCCGTATTATTTCGTCAAAAGGGGTTGGTTACACACAAAACGATTGGATCACGACAAATTGTCCACAAAACGATCGATTCAAGAAGATTAATAATAAATGTTCTCAAGGCAAATTACAACAATCCTTCATTTTTCTAAGATCAAACAAGTGTCAAAATCAAACTGACAAGTGACAGATGTCACTCCGTTTCACGTCATGATGCGTAGGCGCACAGAGTAAACAAATCAAACGGTCCGTCTGTTGTCACGGGACGAAACATCTACCCCCCTCTGGACGGGCCTTCCCGTCCACTAATCAATTGGCAATCTTGACAAGGTTGCGACCGCTCTCTTCACGACCGAACTGAAACCGCGATAGCCGATTTTGGCTCACATCGACAAAGGGGTACTCCGGCAGGGCGACAAGTGGCTGTCCAATCAAAAAATGGCCCGGGATTAGGGCCTCCAAGTCGTTCAGGTCCGAAGACAGCGGGCACAATGGACGCGAGTTCAATACAGCTTCAATGCGGCAAAATACCGTAGCTAACTCCTCAAAGGTGAGAACGGTGTCTCCCAACAATCTGCGCCAGAGTCCCTTTGCCGCTTTCACCGCGGCCTCAAAAATACCCCCCAATGGGGGCAGGCTGGCGGGTCAAACAACCAAGTGACCCCTCGGCGAGCTAATTTGTTACCAATGTCAGCCTGGTTCTCAGCAAGGAAGGCGTATACCTCTTTCAAATAGTTACCCTTGTAGTTAGTACCGCAATCAGACCTGATCAAAGTAGGTAACCCACGGCTAGACACAAATCTTTCCAAGGTCGCCACAAAGGCCTCCGTCGAGAGGGAGGTTACCAACTCCACGTGCACTGCCTTAGTTGACAGGCAGACAAACACACACAAATAAGCCTTAACAATTTTACTATTGCGAAGAGTAGACGTCTTCACCGAAAAGGGACCAGCAAAGTCTGTTCCGACGCCTGAAAAGGGTCTCGCCTCATTGACATCATCAGCCGGCAAGTCTCCCATCATTGGCTGCATAGTAGAGGCCTTTTTTTTTTTTTTTTTCAGGATGGGAAATCATCAAATGACTTCTCCCGCTCTGGGCGGAGCGGGAGGGCGTGTCAGACTTTTACTGACTAAAACCCACCCGTGTTCCATCAGTTGCCCATGTGCCAGGGTCACGGTATCTCTTTCGAACAATCACGCGACCCCGGCAGGCATCGGTCCTAGTAGACCCCTACACTGCTGCTGACATCTCTTTGAGGCGCGCGTGGAACACTGCGCGCCGTCGACCCGAGCCTGGTCCTTACCGGGCGGCGAGCTACCCATTGCTCGCCACCCGCAAGCTCGCGCCTACGGTGGCCGGGAGTCCGCAATCGACTCCCGAAGCCCAGGGCGTCTCCTCCTGCGGCGGCTAGGGGCGTGAGGGCGCAGAGACTGCTACTCCCTCACGCGCCCCGCCTCCTCCTTCGCGAGCATTACTGCTTCGCAGAAGGAGGTGACGGCTTCCCATTTCCTCTCGCTCCGTACCATGGCTCGTACCAGGGCCGGACGCGAGAGGTCGCCGCCGCCGATCGGCTCCACGAGGGCACGGCGGTGCTCCGCCCAGGCAGGGCACACCTTCACCGTATGCTCCACCGTGTCCTCCAGACGATCCACGCAATGGAAACACCCGGACGTATCCTCCCGCTTTATCCTGAACAGGAACCCACCGAAGCACCCATGCCCGGTGAGAACCTGCGTCAGGCGGAAGGT
Source organism: Aporophyla lueneburgensis (assembly GCA_932294355.1). Taxonomy (NCBI): domain Eukaryota; kingdom Metazoa; phylum Arthropoda; class Insecta; order Lepidoptera; family Noctuidae; genus Aporophyla; species Aporophyla lueneburgensis. The sequence continues at coordinate 24,179,161 of OW028753.1, forward strand.
GAGGACGCCGTGACGCCTCTCTATCCACTCCTCAAAGAGGGGACTTACTGCCGCAATAGTGGCGTGCCCAATAGTAGAGGCCTTAGTCCGGTAGCGTGGCAAACAACGGAAGACGATGCTACGAATAGTACGACGGCCCGACAATATCCAAAACTCTCGCTGCAGAATGGCCAACAGCGCATTGCAACCGGCATGCGAGTTCTTAATGTGACGATCATCACCAACAATTTAACCAAATGGCCCTCCTTAGGCAACAAAAGGGGGTGACGGGCCCCATAAGGAAGGCTAGAGTGCCTCAACCGTCCTCCAAAACGCAAAAGACCCGTATCGTCCAAAAAGGGGTTCAACTTACTAACGGCGCCCGACAATTTAGCCTTACCAAACTTCAAAGTTTCAATCTCCTTCTCAAAGTGTGCAGCCTGTATGGAGCGTACCCAAAGGAGGAGTGATTCCTGTCGCTATTGAGGAGAGAGAACCGGTGACAGGCGTTTGTTCCCGGGATTCCTAGAATTATGACCAAAACGCCTGATCCACGAGGTAACGTTCAACAATTTGTCGAGGGAGCTATATCGATTTAACAAAAAATCAGGGTCAAACGGCGAGTCCTTCGTTCCAACAGCGAGCACCTTGAGCCCGGGCAAAGGACCCGACATCAAGACTGGCGTTCGAGGCCAATCATCCTCGGGGTGAGTCAGCCAGTCTGGTCCCCACCATAGGGGGTGAGCAATCAGGCGGGGTGCCATGCACCCATGTAAGGCCACGTTGCCTGGGTTCAGATCTCCAGGCACGTGCCTCCAAATCAAAGGCGTTTCAGAATTTTGTATCTGAGACACTCGGTTTGCGACAAAGACCTCCAAAGAGTGGACGGACGTCTTCAACCAACACAAAACAATTTGACTGTCCGTCCAGGCGTAAGAAGCTCGAATGTCCACAGTTCCACCCAAAGTGTGAGCAACGTGGTTCAATAGACGCACAAGAAGCATCGCCCCTGACAACTCTAACTTAGGGATGGTCAGTGCCGTCCGGAGGGGGGCCACCTTGCTCTTGGCCATGACCAGTGACAACTTCACCTGGCCTGTCGCGCTGACGGTGCGCAGATAAACAACAGCTACATAACCGTGCGAAGACGCATCACAAAACCCATGAAGGGTAGCAGTGTAGCTCCCAGGGGGGAGGATCATCATCATCATCAGCCTATAGCAGTCCACTGCTGGACATAGGCCTCTCCAATTGCACGCCATTCAGCCCGATTCTCGGCAACTCTCATCCAGCTGCTACCAGCCACCCTGCGAAGATCGTCGCTCCACCTAGCCTGAGGGCGTCCTACCTTACGTTTGCCGAGGAGGATAGCGCGGAGTAACACGACCTCGATGACTGCAGGGAGTGCGGATACAAATTGGAGCCAATCTTCCAACAGGATTTCCCGAAGTGGCTCGTCCCAACCAAGTTCCGCAGTCCAAAGGCGCTGAAGAAAACATTTCGCCCAAAACAATACACAAACAATAGACAAAAGGCAGCTCTGGGCTCCCGTGTCCAAAATGGCACGGACCACAACAGAGTCCCCCGTGGGCCCCCAGACCCTGACCGATGCCGTTGGCAACAAAACCGTATCGATCTGAGGGGGTACCTTAGCGGGGTAGGCGCCAAGTTCCTAACAGTGCCTGGGTGGCGACCGATCGCCGCACCCAGGCTCAAGTCTTTCGCGACGAGGATGGAGGTCAAATTCCTCGTCCGCGCGGTGTCCCGAGCCACGCGCCATCGCTGGAAGGGCATATCCTACCGGATGCCTGAATGGCGGGGGGCGTGACTCCAACCGGGGACGTTCCATCAATGGAGGGGAGGGAAGGCGGTGCTGGTCTGGCCAGCGCTGCCTAGCAACAGCTGCGTAATCGCCTTTACGGGGGGAGACCAAATGGCGGTCGCGCGGCTCCCGATCAACTTGTGCGGGGGGTGGAGTGTGGCGCTCAAAATTGCGGGCCTCTCCCCGGTTCTGAACCGGAAAGCCAGAAGCCCGGTGACCAACTCCATGGTAACTCCCCGTGCGCGAACCTCCATCAGAGGCTGGTCTTCCAGCGTGGTTCGCGTTAGCGCACAAAATGTCCAAATCGGACCCCCTACAAAATCTACAAGGGCGGGGGTTGGGGCAGTCCCGTTGGAAGTGAGCCCCTAAACATGAGAAGCACAGGTGGCGTGCATTGGCAATTCGGCGGCGGGCACTCACGTGCAATGTCAAAAAGGCCGCACAAGTTGCCATGCCATGCCCCGTGTCCCTACAAAATTCACAAGCAGGATGACTCTGGGTGCCAGCAAAACGGGTGGCGGGGCGACTATCAACAGGCCCGCGAGCCCTAGTCCGTCCCTGGTCTCGTGGCCGGGAAGACGGTTGGCGTGACTCGGTGGCAGCGCTAGAGTTATCCACAAACCGACACTCATCCTCCAAAAATTTGACGAGGTCACCAAATGGGGGGAGATGTGTGTCAATATCCCCACCATACTTTTGTTCGAAACAAGCCCTCAAATCGGCAGGAAGCCGTTGCAGCACAACATGCACCAAAAGGTAAGACCAATGGTCCACCGGCAATTTCAGTCGCTTGAAAGCGTTGGTCACTGCCACCAACGGGTTCAACAGGTCAGTACGCAATGCTAACAATCTAGTAATGACCGGTAACCCCAAAATCAATTTAATATGAACGTCAGCCAAACAACGTTTGTTTTGATACCGCTGGGTGAGTAGTTCCAAAGCGGTAGGGTAGGCTAAGTCAGTCACCTACAAATGCTGTACCAAGGCTCGTGTCTCACCGTCCAGGACAGACAACAAATAGGCCAACTTTTGGGCGGGTCTGAGGTCCGAGCGTGCATCAACCAAACTTTCAAAAAGGTTTTGGAAACCCAACCAATGGTCCAAGCGACCGTCAAAGTGTGGCAGTTCTAAAGTAGGCAGTCTACTCAATAGTCCGGGACCTGAAACAACCGAGGTCTCCGGTTTGACCTGGACTGGTGTCCGGCCCTCCAATATTTCCCGAGCACGTTGACCAATGACATCCCCCAGGTCCAAGATCTGGTCGTAGTCAGCAAGGACCTTATCGCGTGCTGCCTGGTCCAGCTCTTCCAGATCCACTTCACAAATGAACTCGTTGAAGCGGGTGAGTAGAGTATCAACGTTGCCAAGTCTCACGTTCAACTGCTCGAACCGAGCAAGCGTGACCCTTTCAAGATCCGGGCGCTCAGCGGTCGCTGCAGCTGAAGTGAACCACCGAAGCTGTGTGGTCAATCCACCGATTGCCTCTCTCACCGCTTTGTATGCCATTGCACAAACAAAACAATTCAAATAAACAAAACAAAAAAAAAAAAAAAAAAAAACAAAGTTCAGTCAATAAATAACAAAGGAAATCCAAAGCAAACAATTAAACTGCTAAACTGCCAGTCAGCAACTCAATAAATAACAAAAGGAAATACAAAGCAAACAATTAAACTGCTTAACTCAAGGCAACAACAAAAATATTGGTTCCAATTTAATGAACAACAATAAACTTTTATTTTAATTTAGAATAATGTTAATGTTCAAAAATGCCAATTTCAAATGTTAATTTCACAAAAAACTATGTCAATGGTACAACAACTCCTATATTTTAATGTCTTTCAGACATTCAATAACAACAGGTCAGAACCTACAACAAGGGGCTGTAACATAGCCCAATCCAATTAACTCTATTAGCATATGCAACCCGGCTGACTTTGGTAACATCAGTTTACTTGTCTCAACAATTCAAACAAATTATTTCAATAAACAAACAATCACAGTTAACAAATATTTACAGTGAATTACTATTTCCCCAAAGAGACTGCCAAGCAATCAGCCCACTGTAAATTACTATTTTGTTGGTTGTATATCTTACAACCACGCTCTGCTACCAAGAGCGTGTTCGACGCCAGGCCAAGGCCCTGGCCATAGGATTTAATTAGCGCAGTGGAAGCATGATGGTGGGCCTTTGCTACAAGAGTGGTGCGAAACTGTCCGCCGTGCGCGGAGCTGATTAATACAAATATTCAATCACTCACCTGGTTGAGGAAAACTGGTTCTGGAACCTACCTGGATTTATGTATGTAAATGAGTGTATATTGTATTGTGTAGTGACGCTGTAAGTATTCCAGGATACCAGGCCGCTCCAATACGCTAGACAATTTCACAGCATGCGGTCCCAATGAATCACTATCACATCAAACTATTTCAATCAAGTCCAAACTGAACCCGTATTATTTCGTCAAAAGGGGTTGGTTACACACAAAACAATTGGATCACGACAAATTGTCCACAAAACGATCGATTCAAGAAGATTAATAATAAATGTTCTCAAGGCAAATTACAACAATCCTCCATTTTTCAAAGACCAAACAAGTGTCAAAATCAAACTGACAAGTGACAGATGTCACTCCGTTTCACGTCATGATGCGTAGGCGCACAGAGTAAACAAGTCAAACGGTCCGTCTGTTGTCACGGGACGAAACATTGATTGTTCACTCACTGATAGTAACGTATAAACACGCATAACTTTGTACAGAGTAGTCCGATTTGATAATTCTTTTTTTTTGTTGGATAGGGTATAACCTTGTCATTCTTGTCAAGTATTATTAGTACAATAAAGCCACAAAAAATTATAAAATAAAAACTTTTTAACAAAAAATTAAACCGCCGAACCTACCTAACTTTGAAGATCAGGATTTCATCTTCTGATAACATGATCGCCGGCTGTCGCTGAAAACCAGCGCTGGGGTTCTGTTTCGCATAGGGTCGCAGCATTATGCTGAGCGATGTCTGTTTTATGTAGATGTGACGCATGTTTCCTCCTAGCTTTTTCTTTTGTTTTGTTGTGTTTGATCTATCTTTGCATCCTGTTTACCGCAAATAAATCTATTTTCTTTTTTCTTTCTTGTCTAGAATCAAAGGCGATAGGCGGTATATGACGAATACGTAATGAGTCATTTAATTGACAACGTTTTAATGGAAAAATACCTTGTGAGGAAAAGGCTTTTTCTATAAATCGAAATCACTATTTATGCATTCAAATTAGAGTGAGAATGAACACTTTTAAAACTCAAAAATACATAAGACAGTCCTCCAAAACGCCCGCCTTTTACCTTCCTAGTGCTTTATTAGCAGGGTATCTCAGACTCTCATTCTTTTTATTTTATTTTTCGTTTTTCCTGTGCCGCTTATATTTTTATAAAAGGTACACGAGCCGTTAATGGTAAAATCATTTCTTAATTTACGGCTTCGAGTTAATCTCTTTTCCTTTTATGATACTTACTTCGTAAAACAGGGCAGTTCCTTATATAACTCAGCCCATTTTTGAAACATTTTAACCAAAATTATTTCTACGACAAAAGACAAAAAAAAATATTATATTGTATTAGCATATCTGAAGATTATTCGGACCGGTAATTCAATTGCTATAAAAATAATTGTTTTTTTTTAGTAGCTATGGCGATGGATTGCCCCATCGCCTAAGTTTTTGACGTGACAACGTCTTATAAATTGGTTTGCCGGGTGACACTTCAAGAAACTGCGTTACGCTCCGCTCACGTTATGCGCTCACAATGAGAGCGAGTGAGAGGCACGCGTCCCTTCCACTCGGGTATGGTTAGCCCGCCTAAGAGCGAGAGAGACAGACATAAAAAGTGAAAGGCACGCGTCCCTTCCACTCGAGCACAGTTCTTTGTATAAATAAATGTTTTAAATTGTTACTATTATTTCATCCTTCTTCCTACTATACGAATGAATATTCACATTAAAATTATTTTACCACTCAAAGTCGTTGTCACGTAAAACTTTCGCCCGTATACCGACTTTACAGGCAACCAATTTTTTTTTAACTATTTTCAATCGACAATATGTCTCACCTTTACTCAACTATGTTAGGTTCAATTTTCACTATACCCGGATGCAACTGAACACCCGTGTTCACCATGGAGCGACTGCCTATCTGACCTCGACAACCCATTTACTGAGTAACATGATACATATATATGATTTTCAAAAACATACCTAACTAGGACACTAAACGAACAGTCTGAAAGCTTTTTGTTACACGGTATATTTTGAGATGTCATTTCATATTTATAACACTTTCGATATCTTAACAAAACATTCACAACTCACCCTTTTCTAAATATTACATTGAATGTCTGACACGATAATATTTAAACAAGGGTGGCAGCTCTATTTAAATAGTCACTTAAATGATGGCATTGAAACGGGGTCGCTTACAATATGCCTCTTAAGAAAGTTGAAAGTCATCCAAAGGGCAATGGAGAAAGCTATGCTTGCTATGCTTGCTTACCCTACGCGATCAAATCAGAAGTTAACCCTTTATAAGGTAGAGGCAGTATACATGCCACCAATAAAATTATTTGTTTTATTCAACTGTATTGTTGACAACAATTTTATTTTTCATTGATGATAACAAATACATTTCCGCAAATATCGCATCGAATTCCCAATTTGAAAAAATACTTAAAAATTTCATTATTAACATACTAAGAATTCATAACTATACCATGTCTAGTTTACTCGGCCTTATAAAGGGTTAAAAGATCCGTCAGAGAACCAAGGTAACCGACATAGCCCGAAGTATTGGCAAACTTAAGTGGCAGTGGGCAGTGCACATTGCTCGCAGAACTGATTGCTGCCTACTGAAACCTGTAGCGTTGGAAGGCCTGCCACAAGATGGACCGATGCCTTGGTGTAAGCCGTTGGATGCGAGAAGCACAGAACTGGTCTAAATGGCGGTATCTGAATGAGTTCTATGTTTAGGATTGGACGTCCTTTAGCTGTAATGATAATAATGTCACTCAAATACCCCGTCTTTAAAATGCGGACTTATTAAAATAGCTTTTAGTAGTATACGTCTCGAGATTCAAATTAATTACCAATTTCTTTTAAAATAATCTTCATTTTCCACTTAACTAAACTTTGCAAAGGTTCCACTATATTTCATTTAGGTCACGACCCAAACCCGAAATTAGAGTAAACTGAAAGAGCGGTGGTTTCACTACATTTCCCTTAGACGCTTTTAGCTCTTCTAAAAGCATCACAAACCTGGTTATACCCACTAGTTTAATTACAAAGATTTCGCTTTAAATATTCTCTCGACGAACAACGGGTTAATTTTTAATCGCCCAGTCGAATTAACCCTTGTCCAAGACGCAGGCCTCGGGCTTTTATAAAACGGCACTGAAGAATAATTTGTCCTCCGCCTTTCCTACTTTTGTCTGAAAAATTATACAGCTATTCAACGTTCGAGAAAGAACCTTTACTGAAAGGAATAAGATTACATTTCTCTTACAATAATGAATCTGCCCTGAGTTATTCAACGTCCAAGTTTATTGTTTCATAATTTCCTCGCGAACGCTCTGTAAGATGTTATTTGCAGGTTTTTTTTTTCAATTTATGCCATTATGGTGTTATAAATGTTTAAGGACTGGAAGATGGACGTCGGGAGATTTTGTTATTATTTATGCTGGAATTGCTAATAATAAGCCGTGCTCTTTTCATGAAGAGTAGGTTTTTCCTTGTTTTAAAAAGTGCATAATCAGCTGTATATGTACTCACTCCTTGGAGATAAACCTCCTCTTTTGTGAGAAGGTGTGGACCGTAATTGACCACGCCGGCCCAGTGCGATTTGATAGATGTCATGTCACATGTCTTCAAATTTTTGGTTATAGGATATGCCCATTTTCTCCATGTTATTTTCCCTCACCGTTTTGACAAGAGTGGTGGAGAAATAATTTACACTCAGTTAAGCAGCACCTTTCGAAGTTTGAACTCTTATGTCGCGGTCATCACTGGACCAGTAACCATTGGACCATCATTGCTCTCTTTTGAATAATAATATTTCCAATTAATTGGCAAACATATACGGTCTCATTATAAAAATCAGTTTAACTTAAAACCCAGGTTTAAACTTCATTAAACAATGGTTTAATTTTAAGTTTTATTACAAAAAAAGGTTTTGCGATAAACCATAAACTAAACCCTTGTTTAACGTTAAACCTGGGCGACCCCTGGTTTATCGATGGGTCTAAGTCGCATCTGTCAAGTTTCTACTTTTAGGTTATCATTTATTTCGTTGTGTTGTGTTGTTTTTATCCAAAAATGGACATAAACATGGTAGATTTACTTGATAATCAGGATATTGAAGCTATTCAGTCATTAGAAAGGTCACGCCGATTCAACAGAAATCGTGTTCGAGTCAATCCCTTCATTGAGTTATCCGATGAAGATTTCAGGCAAAAGTATAGATTTACTAAGCGTTTCTTCGACTTGCGATACTTTTGTATAAATTTTGTTTTCTTAAAACGCGCGAAAATGTTACGTTTCGTTACACGAACTTAGATGTACTACTACCTAATACATTAGTAATGTGATTAAACCTAAACAAAACTGCAATCGATAAGTAATATTAATGTCCATGCAAAATAACAAAGTCTCAATATTTTGAATGTTCCTTACATAATTAAATCATTGATAATACTATCAAAACGTTTTCTTTTCTTGGGATACGGAACGTTGCAATAGAATGATATCATGACGAACGAGTGATATTTGTGTTAATCTGTGGTTGATATTAAGATAACGGTTTAAATGACGGTATTATGAAGACCACGATTTATAAATGTTTTGTAATACGAACAAGTTTAGACCATGCTTTTACAGATGAGCTGGACTTGATAGTTTAGGTTTAAACCAAGGCTTATTTAGTTTTTTGTAATAAGACCGATAGTGATTGAATGTATTTTCTATCAATTTTTTTTTGGGTGTTTACTGTAATGGGTGCTTTTTTGTGGGTGGACTAATCGAAATCATCAAATGACGTCTCCCGCTCTAGGGTGGAGCGGAAGGGCGTGTCAGACTTTTAGTGACTAAAACCGAACCGTGTTCCTTCAGTTGCCCATATGCCAGGACCACAGTGTCTTAGGGTGTTGGGTGCTTAGGTCAAGTTTCGTTCAAAAAGGAATGCTTTTTGCAATAATCACATCATTATCGTCAAGCCCTTTAGGCAAAAGAAAATGTAACCTGTAGATAAGAAATTTACTGCCTCGTTGGTGTAGTGGTTGCAACCGGTATTGCTGAGCAGCAGGCCCTGGGTTCGATTTACAGGTCGTAAAAAAAATATTGGGTTCTTTCACCAGGAATGTCTTGTCTTGTCATTCTTACACGGTTGATGGAAATAAGCTCGCGAGATGTTGGTATGCTGGTACATCACTACCTAACTCTTAGGGAATTATAGGCATGACGTTATAGTGTTATGGAAATTGCGGGTTTCAATTCTTGTGAACAATTATGTTAATGGTAATCCTAACTAATATTATAAATGCAAAAGTAAGTTTCTTTGTTTATTTGTGTACACGCTAAAACGGCTGAACGGGTTTGGATGCAATTTGGCACCGTGACCTGAGTTACAACATAGGTTATTTTTTATCCCGGTAGTACGTTCCATGGTTATTCCGATCTCCACGCGCGCAAACTCGTAGGCAAAAGATAGTAGAAAATATGTAAATAAATGAAATAAACTTACATTGCAAAAACGAAAAATATGTTTTATTGGTAGTCTATGATTTCCAATATATGGTGTCAAGGTGATCTGAAAGACAGTAGCCACATAAAGTTCATGTTTCGACGCCATAAAATAAAATTATGAGTTCAGCGGTGACATCAAGCCCTTTTGACGTTATGGTGTCATCACGAATATCATAAAAATGTTCTAGAGTACGACATACTAAGGTGTGTAAATGTGAAAAACCCAATCACTATCATACTATGGTATAAAATAGAGGCATATATTTATTACTTCATTAGGTCTAAGGTATTCTGTAGTATTCTCTAATTAACAAAATATGGGCAGCAGCACTCTCTTTGCTTTTTGCCATCATACTGCGATCGTCAACTCGCCTGCCAAAAGTAGCGATTATAGCAAACCTTCCTACCAAATTGAGAGAGGCGTATGTCTAACAGTGGACATCTTTCGGCTGAAATTAATAATGTAGTTACGAAAGCAATGATGGCCTAGTGGTAACAACTGAGACTTACCAGTTGTAAGTCATAGTTTCGAACCCAGAGACGCGCTTCACTTTGTGTAAATAATTTCATCAATTTAATCTTTCTTACTAGAACCGTGTGGTGCCGGACGTAAAGAATAACACCACCCCATTTCTTCCCGTGGGTGTCGTAAAAGGCGACTAAGGGACTTACTAGAGAATGGGCAGCAGCGTTCTCTATGCATTTTACCACCATACTGCGATCGCCAACCCGCCTGCCAAGCGTGGCGATTATGGCAAAGCCCCCCAAATTGGGGGAGTCCTAAGTCCAGCAGTGGACGTCTTACGGCTGAAACGACGACTTACTAGAATTGTCGCACTGATAGATGTCAAGAACGCTACTCTCTCGACGGCTTGACGTGTAATTTTCATGTATTACGTATTAGTTTTATTGGTTTTCCTATGTTATCCAATTTCAGACCGCTATAAATCAATCACAAGTATGAGATAGGTTCTTATGAATTGCCTGAACTACAGATCTCTTACTTGTATTATATATTAATACTGTCCAATAATAAATTGCTTCGGAGATCCTATACATTTGATTCATACAACGTATCTTATTTTGTGTATTTTTATGAAGATATATGACATTATTCTGTGTGATGCCAGACGTAAAGAATAGCACCATCCAATTTCTTCCCATGATTGTCGTTGAACGTGTCTAAGGGACTTACTAGATATTGGGCGCCAGCGATTTCTTTGCATTTTACCACCATACTGCGATCCCCAACCCGCTTGCCAAGCGTGGTGATTATGGCAAACCCCTCCAAATTGGGGGAAGCCGATGTCCAGCAGTGGACGTTTTCAGCTGAAATGATGATATAACGTCGTTTATATATGTATGCTTACACTCTGATGTAGAATTGGTGAATATCATATTTTTTATTGAAAATATAGATTAATAACGTTCATTTGTTTTTCATGTGAAACTTTTTGGTTCAACAACAAATAAGTAATTCAATAAAACCTATGTCGAAACAAAATCGCTTTACATACAATCCGTTCACACTTATTTTCGTCGCCGACATAATCAAAGCGATCCTGGTTCTCGTCACAATAAGGTTGCTTTTGGGATGCTGCTACTAACAAAACTCTTAAGATCATATTGGTCTTTATTTTCGTTTCAATAAGGTTGATTTTGCGTTGCTGCTGTCAAAGATAAACAACTGTGAACGGACTGTATCGACAGCTCAGTATTTATTCGACCAATGTGTCAATCTCCGGTAGATTTATCCTTTTCAATAAATTAGTGCAAGTACGGTAGTCTGTTACACTGCCGCGCACTGAAACAGAGCATAAACCGTTTTATTTTTTGTTATAAAACACATGTTTACGGTAATGTCTGAGCTTACATTCGTTTACAATATTCTGTGTCAGGTGTCGTTAAGATTTTACCTTTTTTTGTACCGAAGTACTTAAAGTTACATGCGCGGCCAAACGGTGAAGGTAAAAAAAGAAAGAGAATAAAAAATTATTTACGACCGGTAATTTTTTTAGGGTTCCGTTGCCAAATGGCAAAATACGGAACCCTTATAGATTCGTCATGTCTGTCTGTCTGTCTGTCTGTCCGTGTATGTCACAGCCATTTTTTTCCGAAACTATAAGAGCTATGCTGTTTAAACTTGGTAAGTAGATGTATTCTGTGAACCGCATTAAGATTTTCACACAAACATAGAAAAAAAACAATAAATTTTGGGGTTTCCCATACTTAGAACTGAAACTCAAAAAATTTTTATTCATCATACCCATACGTGTAGGGTATTTATGGGTAGGCTTCAAAAATGATATTGAGGTTTCTAATATCATTTTTTTCTAAGCTGTGTGGTTTGTGCGAGAGACACTTCCAAAGTCGTAAAATGTGTCCCCCCCCTTGTAACTTCTAAAATAAGAGAATGATAAAACTAAAAAAATATATATGATGTACATCGCCATATAAACTTTCAACGAAAATTGGTTTGAACAAGATCTAGTTAGTAGTTTTTTTAATACGTCATAAATCGTAAACCTCAATTTACCTTTCATTCAATCAACTCAAATATAAAAAATTTAAAAATAATATTTAATTTCATAAGCATAAGTCTTATGCATAAACCGTGAATACTTACAGGTTTGTACGGAACCGTCGGTGCGCGAGTCTGACTCGCACTTGGCCGGTTTTTTAACTAGGCAACTTTTATTATTAAAATGTTAATCATAAGCTGTTTAGGTAACGTTTAAATTTATGCTTTTCCTTCTTGTTATAATTATGTATTCGCTAAGAAAAACGATGTTTTGGTTTTCAATTTCCGCAGCGAAAACGCTACTGCCCGCCGTCGACGAGGCATTGACCGAAAATATAAATTGTTAATTTAAATATCAGTATTTTATTCCTTGAGAAGAAAATTAAAATCTGATTGGTCTTGTTGATTCGTATATGATTTGCTCTCATTATTGTATTGAGCAATGTTTTTTGTTTGTTAAACCATTTAAAAGTCTGTCAATGGTTTTAATTAAGCCTTTTGGTATGATAGAGTTCTTTTTACTACACAAAGTTGAGGAATATATTAAATTGAGTTTATTTAACAGTATTTTTCGCAGTGGAACTGTGAGAAAAGTCTTAGTGCAGCTTTAAATAGTAAGCTAACATTTGTACTGATATTCAGTCGCCTTTTTACTGTCTCCTTTTAACAACGAAACACTGATGAACTTTTTGGTCATAAATCCTATTGAATCCAACGCGTAAAAGTCCACAGACCCATTTACTGGACTAGTTTTTCAAGCAAAAACTGTGTACATTATTTTGTCCGCCATTTTATTTCGCGCAATAATCCCAGTTGAGATTTATTCGAGTACAATAAAGTCTTGGTTAAGTTGACCTTGACAAGCGATGGTGGATATAGTTGACAACTGAATAAAGGAAATGAAGTTTCGTGGGAGTCGAAATGTTTATGTGCATTATAAATCTGAACACATTGCGTGGGAATTGGGTGTTTATGAAAAATATTGAACAAGATGTCGAAACAACTGTGTGACTGATGTAGACAAATATACTGTTTTGATAACACTGTTGTTATCCATATACATACTATATCACAAGAAACAAAAATAATCTAAATAAATAAAAATAAACAATAAATCTGTATTGTTTTCATATTTGTTTTAATGTGATCTAATTTTATTGTAAGCACGTGTTTTTATGACAAAAAAAAACGTTTTTCTTTCTTTCTTTCTTTCCCATGGTAAAATACAAATATGCAGTTTAGTTTTTACCTTCAATATGAGTAACGTAAATCTGTACCAATTTTTTTTTTGTTTTGTCATATTTTCTAAACTGACTTTTAAACGAATAGTTTAAGTAACTACAAGACCTGTTGCTGCGGTTGAATATCCTAAAATTGGTTTAATTTTCAGTTTTATCTTGTTAACATACATATGTATGTACATCTTTAACTACCAAGTCTGTGGAGCTAATTTAATTTGACCTCGTTTAGTGTAGCGTAGCGTAAAACTCGTAATATACTCGTATAAGTAGGTATAAGGTGAACCTACTGTAGATACGAAAATAAGAAAAATATCAAATCACAATTACCCGAATTTATTTTATATTATACAGGTTACAATAAATATAACCTATTTAACAAATATAAATAAATATAAGCCAAGACACCACTGAGTAGGTATTTGTATTTATTCATTCATCAATGTCTTTACAAATACCAGCAAGTCATATAATAAGGGCTCTACAAATTGCGCCTTACTTGAAGCATTATTATTGGAGAAATTCTCCAACTGTAGCTCGACAAATACTACTTGAAAATCTGCAGGAATTGTTGTGTCGAGAATTTCAGAGACTAAAATTCTTGAAATTCCAGCTTCATTTAATGCTAATGGCCAAACTCCTCTTAAATTCTTTCGTTCGATAATATTTACATTTCTTTTTATTACAGTTTTAATTTACGACGCCATCAATTCTTTTAAATTACGATTTCAGTAAACATTTAGATGATTCATTAGTTATTACTGTGTGTTTGGATAGACCAGATATTTATTAGACGTAATCAAAATATAATAAATAAAAGTTTATGCGCAGGGAATGTAAATATTATTCAGAATGATTTATTAATTTGTTGATCTTTTTGTATTTTTATGAATTGATTTTACTGGATAGTTTATTATTTTGAATATAAAATTTTCTAGCTTCTTAACTAAAATAAATTCAAACATGGTAATAAAGTTATCTCCTTTAATCTAGATGGTAATTTAGATTGTTTTTTATGTTAATTATCTAATTTTTACCCAGTAATATTTCCAAACTCGTTGAGATAAAAAATAACTTTTAATTTTATATTACAAACACTACATCTACATAATGGACATAATTTATGCACAGTTCTCAATGATTTATTCAGGTTTTTCGTTATAAAATGTACCTAAGCTAAAAATGAAGTCGGCTTCTTTTCAAATTTCATTATAATGAAAAATATTTGTCTTAAACTTTTTTGAATTCGACCATTGTGTATATTTGCGTTTGCTCATAAAAAATGTATGGTTGTTGATTTTGTTGAATAAAGTCTACGTTCATACCGCTATGGCTTTCAAAGAGCTTCAGCATTTCAAGATTGAAATACTACAATGACGGGTATCCCATTTCTTCCCTTGGGGGTCGTAAAACGCGACTAAGGGACTTACCATCATACTGCGATCGCCAACCCGCCTGCCAAGCGTGGCGATTGTGGCAAACAGTGTCCTAATGTGGACGTCATTAGGCTGAAATGAGGATGAAGATGAATGACGGGTAGGCATGATGTTGAGGAGGTCGTTATTAAATATTACCAGCTGCATGGTCGGTCAAAGGTTAAGCTACGCTTGCCGCGGTAGATTCGTAGATGGGTGACCATCTACAACATATTGAGGTTCCTTCATGCCTCGGAATGCACGTAAGTGGTTGGATCTGGCTGTCATTTGTAGATCACTAGGTACAGGCAGTCGGAAGCCCGAAAGTCTGACCACCAGTCTTACCAAGGGGTATCGCATTACCTGTAACCTGATTGTGAAGGGAAGATAGGTAGTTGCTCCATGTAAAATACTGGAAATAAGCTGTGTCCGGTAAGACTGGAAGCTGACCCTAATATAGTTGGGAAAAAGTTAGGTAGATTGATCGATGGAGGCAGGATGTGCAGTACAATTTGTGTCAGTGAAATTAATTTTTAGGGTTTCGTTGCCAAATGGCAAAAAACGGAACCCTTATAGATTCATCATGTCTGTCTGTCTGTCTGTCTATCTGTCTGTCTGTCTGTCTGTCTGTCCGTCCGTATGTCACAGCCACTTTTTTCCGAAACTATAAGAGCTAGGCTGTTGAAACTTGGTAAGTAGATGTATTCTGTGAACCGCATTAAGATTTTCACACTAAAATAGAAAAATAAACAATAAACTTTGGGGTTCCCCATACACAGAACTGAAACTCAAAAAGTTTTTTTTCATCCAACCCACACGTGTGGGGTATCTATAAATAGGTCTTCAAAAATGGCATTGAGGTTTCTAATATCATTTTTTTCTAAACTGAATAGTTTGCGCGAGAGACACTTCCAAAGTGGTAAAATGTCCCCCCCCCCCGTAACTTCTAAACTAAGAGAATGATAAAACTAAAAAAAATATATGATATACATTACTATGTAAACTACCACCAAAAATTGGTTTAAACGAGATCGAGTAAGTAGTTATTTTTTAAAACGTCATAAATCGTAAACCACAATTTACCTTTCATTCAATCAGCTGAAATATTTTTTTTTTTTAAATACATTTATTTTCATAAACATAAGCCTTGTGCATAAACCGAGAATACCTACAGGTTTGTACGGAACCCTCGGTGCGCGAGTCCGACTCGCACTTGGCCGGTTTTTTTTTAAGTGTTCTTTATGTATTTATTATACGTTCAGCCGCTATAGCGTGAATGCGTACCAAAGAAAACTAAGACATGGACAAGTCAGGATTAGGATCCGCTTGAATAAAGAAAACTCCGAAGCAACACATTCCTTCCCTAATTTAAAGCAATACTAATCATTTATCTGGATTACCTTCAAATGAAAATACTGCGTTTGTTTTAAATGTTTCTTGTACTTACTACATCGCACCATGAATACACAATAATTCAAATCAATTGTGTTTATTTCTTACATCGTGACAACCTGCTGTTTATGTTTTTACGTTACCCCAGTCCGATGCCGGCAACCTGCAAATCGAATTAGATAATATTAAAGTATTTATCCTATTAATTTAAACTCGGTACATACATACACAGCCTATAATATTTCCACTGATGGGACATAGGCCTCCTCTCTAGAAGAACTGGGCCGTAATCCCACGCCGGCCTAGTGTGCGAGGTATTTGATATATTTTCGAATATTTGGTTCTGGGACATGCCGGTTTCCTCACGACGTTTTCCTTCACTGTTTTAAGAACTAAACTAGAAAAAAATATATTTGAATCGTTTTACAGCTAACATTCCAAAAACGAAACTGGCCTTCCACATCGTATTCGATGTTTAAAAAGCAACGTAAACAAAATGGCGTCTGTTGTGTAACGTCACAACACAGTTCTACGGTACAGCGTCTGATAATGACACGTTTTATGGATGGGCGGACATTTTTTATGGAAATCTATCGTCTATCCTATTCAGTTGATTATGATTGTGACGGTTATGTTGTGCGATGAATTTTGTGTGGCCTCTCGTGAAAGCATGTGGTTTTATTATCAACCACATGGATTCGTTCGGATCGTGTGGTCAAATGACAACAGATTTTTTATTGGCTTATTTTTGGATTGAATTTTCTTGATAGTGCCCAATATTTGACATCTATATATATAAAAATGATTCCCTATTTCCCTTGGTCACGCCATCACGCGTGAACGGCTGGACCGATTTCACTTTTTTTTTGTTATGTTTGTTATTTTTTTCAGGAGAAGGTTCTTATGAAAGAAAAATTTTTAGAGATTGCGAGGAAAATTAAAAAAATTAAGAACACTTATTTAAGAATACAAAATCACCCAACATGGGTGTGTGGTAGCTAGAAAACGCTTTATGTCTTGGAAGTAGGTACTAGGTTGGCATAATTTGGTAGGAGCTCACCTATCATGGTGTGTGGTAGCTAGAAAACGCTTTATGCCTTCAAAGTACCAGTTTGTCATAACTTGGTCTAACATGGGTATATGGTACTTGGTGCTCTTTGCTTTATGTTGGTGGGATCTGATAAGTTAACATAAAATTTACTGATTCTGAGGCGGTACGAAGTTCGCTGGGTCAGCTAGTAATTATATATTTACGACTTTATTTTTCATAAATGTGGCGTTCCGCGCATAAAGGTAATACATGTCGGCATTTAGTTTCCAAGTTATTTGCGTTTTTGTAAAATCGGGTGAAAATATGGCATTTTGTGCTTTTTACTGATTATTGTTCGACAGCAAATTTGCTACAATTTACATCTACAGACAACATTTCCTAGCACATTTTTTAAAAACGAAATGTTTAGTAAAAGATACCTACCAGGTGTCGGTAGCAGTGGCGAAAGCACCATATAACACGATTCCTACCGGCTTGCCTTCGGGGATTCGCATTGGTAACTCTATCACTATTAAAAATACAATAGTACGTAAATAGTGGCTACTATTGTCAATAAATATAGTTACATTACGGGTATTTAATTCACCATAACATTCAAACAACAAAAAAGGTTATTTTTAGCTTTGTATTACAACAAAAGAGATGTTCTAAATTAACCCGGCGCCAAAACGTCATAATCGGGAACTAAAAATTCATACAACAGCGATCCCGTAATGATGTCACTTTAGGTCACGTGGCACCGCTTGATATGTACGAGAGCAAGCCGCTGTACAACGGGTTATGACAGAGACAGGTATAGAAAAATGCATCAGCGAGAACGAGATAGAGGAATATTGCATATTTTATTCGGTTTTCAACTGTTCAAGTTAATTGTATTTAATTCATTACATTCCTATATTAATTTTAGAATGATAGTAAGTATTCTTTATTGATGAGTCAGTAAGTTAAAGCCGACTTCGCTTCGGCTTCTCTTTTAGAAAAATTTACACCTCGCCGCTGGTCGGTAGGTCTTATAAAATGTCGATATTTTCATAATTATTATGTTGAGTTTTTGAATTTTAATACTATTTGTATGTTGGCAGTACAGAGTTCAAGCTGAACCCTCGTCGCAAGCGGTCGTCTGTGCGCGCGCGCAACACATGTTGGCTCGGCCAACTTCGAAATCAAAACGCGTTTTTTGTGTGTCTCCCTCTGTGTCGTAATAACAAAACAAAGAAGCAAAAGTGTCATAAGTTCAGGCTGTAGTGAAGACTGACTGCCGGAGGACGAGTAACCCATGGCGCAAGACCCGGTGAGACCGTTCTTAATATTACAGGGGTACGTTAGCTAAACTGCGTAGACGGGCCTAGATATGCCGCGCGCGCGCACGCAACGTCATCTCAAGCAGCCGTTGCGGACCAGTGTCTTCACACAAACAAATTCACGCTATTATTCTAACACTAAATGTGATATCGTTAAAGATGCCTTACCTAAAGATCTTATAATTGTACACACGGCTACATATCAAGCTATGGATTTCCAGTTTTAACAGACCTCGCATTGTATAGGCTTTCCGTGCAAAGAGAAGTAAGTTTATACTGGAAATGAATGGCTTGATTTGTCGACGTGTGTACCATGGTAACAAATTCCTCAAATTGTTTTGCAAAAGGCCATGATCACCGGAATGTAAATATACATGTGAACTGAAGAGATAATAAAAAAAAAATACCCCGAACTCTTAAGTTTGCACCAGACGTTTTTGCTCTACAGATAACGATACAAAACAAAAAAAGGTCAAGCTCACAAATTAGACAGTTTCAGCCCCTTACTGACACAAATGTGTTTGACTAAACAAAAGCAATAACATTGTTTACAATCGTGCCCATCACAAAAGACGGGAACTGTTACACGGGAACTGTTTGTCTAGTAAGATATTTCACCAAATAACATTTGATCACAAGAATATCCGTCAAGATCTCGCTACATATGTTTTGGAACATTGACAGGATGATAGATTTCGCTTAGCACTTTTAAATAATATATAGGAATTTCTCCCCAACAGCATTCTTTTCCAGGAACAAAGGATAACAAAATATATAACCGTGCAATTAATTAAACATTCTGGTATATTGAATATACCATCATCACCGCGTCCGAATTGTACCTCGTAAATGTGAATGTATACATAAACAGAACGCAGAAAAACACCGATAGGCAATCGAGAGAATCCACCAATACATATACACATCCTCTACACGAAGCACTATGATAGCTGGGTCCTGATCAAAGTAACAATACAACAACAACTGGATAAACAAAACGCAAAGTTCAACCAACGCATCATACAACCACACATAATATCAGACCTTTAGGTAACCGGTACAACACATGAGAAGTACATGAAAAAGCCACAAAACGTCAGCTTCAAACGAACAGTCCCCAATTAGTTACCTCATTAACACCGTGCGAACAACGAGAAGCAACACTACTTACACCGTTATCAGACATAATTACAGACGATACTGCATGTACCTACACCAGAAACCTGACCACGAAACGATCGCGGCGATTCAAAACCAAAAACACACACCGGGGCCTTGCAATTTTATAAAGAAGGGATGCCCAAATTGAAACAGCTTACAATAAAAAGTATACGGATGCGATGTCACCTACCCCGCAGGTTGGCATGGGAAAAGACAAACCAACTCCTCTGTACATAATAAATTCACACCCCAACAGCTGTACTTAGAAAGCAATCAGATCCTTCACAAACGTATTAAACTTAATTAGACGAAAAACAAGGACAGGTGCGCTGCAAATACGACACTTCAACGTCGAAGTATCCAACGAAAGGTTCGATGCAACACACGCTTCAGCATGAAGATTCCAACTACAACGGCGAACTATTAATGAATATTGCTAACAGGGAAACACTTCAAATAGAATACAATAAAATAATTAGTGGACTGCCAAGATCAAATATCACAGAACAGTTAATAAAAAGGGGAAAATACCAAACACAAAAACAATGACAAGGTACGAATGTAACAACGGTTGAGACCAAGTTTGTCAAACAATGCAACTGTGCCGCGCTGAATAGAAATTCTACTAAACCAAAATACCAAGACTGTATAACAAAAAACTAGCAAATGTAGTAATCACCTCAACGAATGAAAACATCGAAGTACCCTGGAACATTGTAACGGTTGTAACTCTGACTCTTCAGACGATTTACTCAAGGGACCACCGATTAGCCCTTTTTAACCTACAGAAGGCCAAATTTCTACAAAGCAAGCAACCAAATAACTCCAATATGCATAATCAAGTAAAAGAAAGCCAGACAACACTCCAAAAGGTTAAATATCAGAACAAGAGACATGCAGACAACGTGATAAATATGCTTCACCGAACTAGGGAAAAAAAAAACACCCCGCAAAACACATGCAAACGCTCAACACATTCCCCAGGAAAAAAAAAGAAAAAACCGAAAAAAAGCAGGGTACCGATATCCAAATGAGAGAAAAAAAAGGTCCGAGGGCCTTCGGCCCGCTTCGACCGACGACGAAAGAAACAAAGGAAATCATCATCACTCCCGATGGTATTATCATTTGCGGACGACCTTATCCTCATTACAGATGAGCTGGAAGAACTAAAACGAATCCAATACCACATTTTTGCAGCTCAGAAGAAATGAACGAGTTGAGTCATGATTTGATTGACCAAGCTAGGAAAAAAGGAAACCAGGAAACTGCGGTATGTCCGCAAAGAAAATGCATCAAATTTAAATCGGTAAAACCGTAACAAAACGCGTCAGGAACTACAGGATGTGCTACCTAGCACACGGTGAACCACATCACGCATGCATGCAGCAATGCAGTACATTGTACGGTCGCTCGACCTTCTTAGATTTGGCCTTGTACTGAGTACAAGGCCAAATCTAAGAAGGTCGAGCGACCTACTTACAAATATAACGACAACCTAAAACAAGACATTAAATACGAGTACTTCGACATGGGAATCAAGTTTTGGACGGACACAGCTGGAGATATTATCGTACCTTGTATGATATATGACTTAAAAGTATCAGCACTCACAAAGGCGAACCGATCAAGACCGCGAAGATACGAACGAGTTATCATGAGAGACTCGATCAACAAACCGAGACAGAGAAAATGCATCAATTCTTAGACGGGAAAACCATAACAAAACGCATCAAAAACCACAGGATGTGCTACCTGGCACACATTTTCAGACGCTCTGAACCACACCTGTTTCATGCAGCAATGCAGTACAGGCCCAAATCTAAGAAGGTCGGACGACCTATTTACTAATGGAATGACAACCTAAAACAGGACATGAAATACTTCGACAAGGATATCCAGTTTTGGAGGGACATGGCTGGAGACAGAAATAAGATCAAGAAAGCGGCTAGTGATATCTACAAAAAACCAGAAACTGATATCAGCGAGAACTCAGAAAACAACAACACGGGACATAGCGAAGCCTCGACATAGAAAAGAGCCAAGCAAACGGTTAACTCCACCAAAAGATGCATCGGTGAAGCTCGACCTGGATCAACATGCCGGCGACGACGTGAAAAGATGCCCTCCTATAGACAAATATCACCCTTCTCTCCACTAGTCCAATGCTTACTTAAGGCTGCATAGTCGGTAGGCTCGTAATCCTTTCCTATCCAATGGGCACGTCTTCCCTACCATTACAGCGCCCCCCGGTCTACTTCTTGATATGCAATGGCCTATGTAGCACCATGAATCATGACGCTTCAGGGGCTAGTGCAAATCTCGGGGTTCATTCGATTAATCGAGTCTGGTCAAACCACGCTGGGATCGGTGCAATTCATTTCATTTCATTTCATTTCATTTTATTTGTATGTTGGCAGTACAGTATCGGTTATGTTAGTGATACATTGATGCAAATAATGTGTTGGGAGCTTTGTGAAAAAATCTATGTAACAAACATAGAACCAACATTGTTTCATGTAACCTTAACTTTCAAACTCCATTTTCTCGAAACCGTTATAGTTTTTTCAGAATTTCAACTTTGGATGTCTGTTACAAAAAAAGTATTAGGTTTTTTTTTGTAATCAGCATAATAAAGCGACTGTTTTATTCTACATCTGGCCTTAACTCAATACCTCCCTACTAATACCTTTATGCGTGGAACACCACAAATCAGTTTAAAATTGTAGGGCTAAATAGTAACAGCCGCAAGGTTGTATAGATTAGGTTAAGCGACGCTTGCCGCGGTTGGTGCATGAACAGGTGACCATCTTAACATACCAATAACCTCCTTGGTTCGCTGTTGATTCCGATTGTCATTCTTAGATCTTAGACAGTCGTAACGAGTCGTCAGGAGCCCGCAAATCTGACAACCAGACCTACAAGGAGGACCTCTTGTATCGTTTTTCTAACTGTGTAAGTGGGTTGTGGAAGCCAGACAGCTACAGTAGTTCCATGTAAAATACTGGTATCAGATGGTAAGACTGGAAACCGACCCTAAAATAGTTGGGAAAAGTCAAGGCAGATGATAAAATATTCATTCCGTCTTCTTTAAGAAACCTACCTATTTTTCTTTTGTAATCATCAAAAATATTGTCATTGTCAATTAGCCACGATCCAATTCATCAGCCTCATTATCATCGAAGGCATCGTAGGCCACACGACAACAGTTAAAGCCGCCATGTTTTTTTTAAAGTCCTTCCGTCATAATTCTCTAGGCCAGCTCAAGATCAAAGTTTTACCGTATCGCGCGGTCGACTGTAGGTACCAAAAATTGCATTTCACGATTATTTATAAGCACTGGTTGATGGAACCTTTTTGACGTAGATATAGTTATATTGAAAACCACAATGTTGTTGATCGTCTGCCAAACGCGCGTGATTAAAAACCACGTATTGAAAATAGGGCTCTATCCATCATCGTGATGTTATTGACATATTTAATATTTTGCTGGGCTACTAGTTTATATTTAATTTACGTAACGTAATGTATGTATGATAACTTGGGTCCCTGGTATCGACATCAAGCAATGGAAAAAATCTTCTGGTTGATTACGAAGCTTTTGGCTACTTTGTAAGTGTACAAAAGTTTTGTGTGTGTACAAAAAAAAACTTTTTGTGTTCGTTTTTCTAGTTGGTACGATTTGCAACCAAGACATATTTGTGTAACAATAATAATATCACATTTGTTGATACTCTCGTTAAGCAGTTACATAGATCAAGGGCCTGATTGAAAAGGCAGTACTCCACTATAAGGCTCGCATTGCCAGTAGGTTTCTGTCCCTGCAGCCCAAACTTGTTTGTCGTTGTTATAAACCAAGTTTTCAGGTCGTGTCATCTCCCGTTTAAGTGAAAGTGCGAAGTGAAAAAGTGTATTCTTAATAACAAAGCAACAATGGGCATTAAACCTATATTTTTTTAAATTTGTAAATGAGAATTCTACCTCTGTACAAATATAGGAAAAAAAAATCTATGAAACATTTAATCAATCTAGGTACTTATATTTTTAAACTTTAAAAGTTTAAGTTCTTACTGAGACACTCTTTAGATTCATTCACAGGCCTGTTGGTCTAGTGGTTAGTGACCCTGACTGCTATGCCGGAGGTCGTGGGTTCGATTCCCACCCAGGACAAATGTTTGTGTGATGAGCACGATTATTTGTTCTGTGTCTGGGTGTAATTTATCTATAATATGTATGTATTTAGAAATATATAAGTATGTTTATCAGTTGTCTAGTACCCATAACACAAGCTCTGCTTAGCTTGGGACTAGATAGCGTTGTGTGATAGTTGTGGAATATTATTATTATTATTCGGTTATTTACAATCACCATTTGTAGGTTTTGGTAGCATTCATCCTATCAACAAGTTCTATCTGAACAGTTTCCGTAAGGCTCCGTGTAGTGCCGAACATAAAAAATGCACCAACCCATTTCTTTCCGTGAGTATCGTAAGAAATGACTAAGGGACTTTCTAGAGAATGGGCATCAGCATTCTCTATGTATTTTACCACTACACTGAGATCGTATGATGATAAGGTTTCGTAATAAACTTCTTGTATTTCCCCGTGTTTTTACACGAGGTTTTCATTACGGTTGCTACGAAGTTTTATTACGCATGTTGGTCTTATTTTCTCTTGTTGCCACAGGCAATACTAAAATAACTGAAACCCTACAAGTTATTTGCTAATCGATGAAGTTCCTAGCAAAACTGGCGGAAGTCGAAAGTTTCATCAAAGATAGGGACTGGAGCTCCATTTACTCGACACAAGTTTCTTGCTTGTGATTACATACAATATAATTGTAGCAGCAGATGACTCGCCTCTTGTAACACTGTTAATATTATGGTGCAACGTTTACCGTTAAATCTCCTTGTATTTGCTACAGACATTTAAATCGAAAATCAGCAAACGTGAATAAATATGTGAAAAGTTGGCATAATCATCCCAGCGCTGAATTATTGAATTCGTTCTCTACCTATCGTTAATTCTCCTGACAAAAAATATTTTTCGCCTGACAACCTCGAAAATATTCTGAATATCATTCAAAATTATACTTTATTCACTAGCGTGGAAAGATTTTAAAGAATCTTCCTATTTAACAATTTTCTATACAGCCAGTCCACTGAAAATGCATTAATACTTATTTCATGTCAGTGTACCAACCTCATTTTTAGAATAATCGCACTGGCCAGCACGATGACGAAGGCATAAAAAAACTTAAAATTTTCTTTTCAATTCAATTCACTTTCCATCATTTTGGTTTGTTTTTTTGATAAAAAAACAAAATATGAGAGCGTCTAGCAGCGGCGAAAAAAAAAACACTTGCAGTGTTAGTGCAATGTCGAATTGAGTACGGAAATTTAAAAATATTCGTTCTATTATTTTAGCTGTTTTTTATACGTTCATTCTCCTTACTGTTGTTAGGTGAAAAGTTGTGTGTTTCGCTCAACAGCAAAGTTGTTCTGCGTCTCGAATGAAATCGCTACGCTCAGAGTTCTATATTTGAAATTCTAGAATCCTTGGCTTGCTCAGTTGTTTCAATAAAAGTACTTCCACAAAAATACAACTTTGGAGCCTGGTATACAAATGACTATTGTTTCTTATATATTTGTATTAGTGTTTATTCTTTTTGAGCTTGTTGCACCTGCCGTGTTTTGTCACTGCATCATCTTAAGTTTTTAAGCATTAGGTGTAGACTTAAGTTTATGTACAGGTAAAAAATACTGTAAAAAGGCAGCTTTGTACAGTATTTTTAACTTGTGTAATAAATAAATTAAATAAATTAGACTTAACTAGCAAATAATGCTTACAGACTCATGCTTTCATTTCGCATTTTTCTTTTTATTTCCTTCTTCTTTCAATATGGTACTTATTGCTGTAACAAAGAATATTATAATGGATCACAAAAATAACTTCACTCCGCAATAAGAAAAACTCCACGTGACTCGTCCAAGCATAAATGCAATTACTGCCCCGGACTGTCTATTTTTACGTTAAAAATAGTATGAAAAGATGTTTTTAGAATTTAAAATATCATGCTACCAAATTGCAAAAGGAGTTATTAACTAGGGCCTTTTATGATGAACAACTTTTTAATTTATATTTAAGTCCACGGTATAATTTGTACGGGTACTTTTCTCTCCCTCTCTTTTCTTTTCTTTCTTATTTCGACCTCAAAAGAAGTTTTTCAGTCATTTTATCCAAATCCAAATTGGACTCTATTCACGTAATTGATAATTCTTCTTATTTTTGGTGTAGTATCAGATATGCAAAGATACATACGTATATAGAATTCTATTAGGTAGAAAAATTGCCGGTTTGACTATATTTATACCGCGCCAGATGGCCGATGCCGCTGAAAGGTTCTGGAGTGGCGAGTGTGTACTGAAAGACGTAGCTTTGTAAAGCCTCCCACAAGATAGACCGACAATCTGGTAAAGGCAGCAGATTTCTGCTGGATGCGAGAAGCACAGAACCGGTCGAAGTGGAAGCTTATGTCTAGTAGTGAACGTACGCGGAAACGTCAAAATATAGCAGAAGGGTTTTATCGTGCACTAGAATTACATCTCTCGGTGTTGAACCGAGTATTGAGATTCCAACATGCGAGTCTATCCCACCTCGTCGTAAATACACGTACTTCGATTTTCAAATTATGGCGCTAAGCAGTGCGTAGTGAAGATCCAAGTGTGAAAACATCCGACGGCGATATTTTTAAGTCTCTAAAAGCTATTGTGGGACTGACTGCCCAGGTTATACCGGACCAACAAGAACGGAGACGCCTTGGAGGCCGCCGCTATAGGCGGCATTAGCAATACTTTCCGAAGAAACCAGGCGTGTCACCATTTACCCACACAATGACACTCATGACGTGTACAAAGATGGCTTTGAAGACGGTCCGTGGGAAAAGTTGTGCTTACAAAACACTTTCGTCACCACGAAGTTCATTTAGTAGTAACCAGCGGTTGCTAACGATTCAGGATTGATCTAGGATCTAGGTCAAGGTCTAGCTATGAGCCAAATTTTAAGCAAATCCGTATACCCTTTGTAGTGTGAAAGCGTAGCAAACTTTAAATCTTTTTCATTTTTAATAGTAAGGATACCGTCTCTAGACGCAGCTGACACAAAACAATGATTCCATGCTCTCTGCGCCGTACTTAATATCACCACTCATGCACTGAATTCAGCACAAGCACGTGAGTAAATTTGAATACGTGAATACACTTGAGATAATTCAAGACTCGATTCAGAAAAGTAAACAAATATTACGTCATACATTTAGACGGTAACCGCGAAATATAACGAATGATTCACACAAGTACCTTCCATATGACGAAGACGATATTAAGTAATCTATTAAATACGGAAGCGAATATACTAACGATTTATGTAATAGAAACTTCAAATATGTAAGGCAAATAGACCATGTTGACTCTGCATGATCGGCGTAAATATTGACTCAATACTAACTTACACGTTTTATCGTGCAGCAATTCTGTCAAAGGTATACGTCTTTGTGAGGTGGTCCCTTTCAGGCTTTATCGTGTATTGTTGATTAAAGGTGCCAAAATATTTCTGTATGCTAAGCATCTTGACTCATCATCTATCTAGCCCTTTCCCAACTTTATACGGGCTGGCTTCTAGTCCAACCGGAAGCAGCTGAATGCCATTATTTAATATGATGCGACTGCCTGTATGACCTCCACAACCCAGTTACTGGGTAATACAATACCCCCTTTTGGGTGAGAAATCATCAAATGACGTCTCCCGCTCTTCGGCGGAGCGGGAAGGCATGCCAGATTTTTACTGACTAAAACCCACCCGTGTTCCTTCAGTTGCCCATATGCCAGGACCATGGTACCTCTTTCAAACTGATCATATGATACCTCTTGGTCAGATTGGTTGGCAGACTTTCGGGCTGCTGATGACCCATAACGACTGTCAGAGATTCAGGAATGATAACCGGGACCAACGGCTTAACGTACTGTCCGAAGCACGGAGAGGTCTTGGTATGTATAAATGGTCACCCATCACAGGACCGACCGCAACAAGCGTTGCTTAACCTGATCAATCGACACGAGCAGCTGATACTACTGAGCCATATTCTGTCAACTATCTTGAGCTTGGGAACTTGATTTTTATTTACCAAAAAACTGCACATTTAAATATTTTCAACGCACCTGATTAATATAAATGAATACATTTCTTTTGAGAAACATCGATTCAATGATACTTTTAAAAGATGTTATTTTTGTGCAGTTCAGTCGTTCCTTCAGTTAAAATATTAAAAGAGCACGTTTCAGTCCTCTGTCACGAGAGGCGTCACGGCGTCCTCACCTTCCGCCTGACGCAGGTTCTCACCGGGCATGGGTGCTTCGGTGGGTTCCTGTTCAGGATAAAGCGGGAGGATACGTCCGGGTGTTTCCATTGCGAGGATCGTCTGGAGGACACGGTGGAGCATACGGTGGAGGTGTGCCCTGCCTGGGCGGAGCACCGCCGTGTCCTCGTGGAGGCGATCGGCGGCGGCGACCTCTCGCGTCCGGCCCTGGTGCGAGCCATGGTACGGAGCGAGAGGGAATGGGAAGCCGTCACCTCCTTCTGCGAAGCAGTAATGCTCGCGAAGGAGGAGGCGGGGCGCGTGAGGGAGTGGCAGTCTCTGCGCCCTCACGTCCCTAGCCGCCGCAGGAGGAGACGCCCCGGGCGTCGGGAGTCAATAGCGGACTCCCGGCCACCGTAGGCGCGAGCTTGCGGGTGGCGAGCAGTGGGTAGCTCGCCGCCCGGTAAGGACCAAGCTCGGGTCGACGGCGCGCAGTGTTCCACGCGCGCCTCAAAGAGATGTCAGCAGCAGTGTAGGGGTCTACTAGGACCGATGCCTGCCGGGGTCGCGTGATTGTTCGAAAGAGATACCGTGACCCTGGCACATGGGCAACTGATGGAACACGGGTGGGTTTTAGTCAGTAAAAGTCTGACACGCCCTCCCGCTCCGCCCAGAGCGGGAGAAGTCATTTGATGATTTCCCATCCTGAAAAAAAAAAAAAAAAAAAGTCCTCTGTCACATTTCGTTTGCGCTCTAGAGATTTATTTGTGGTTGGCTTCGAAACGTCCACTGGTTTTAAAATAAGGAAGGTAGGTAGAATTCTCCCCCTTTTCCTGTGGGTGTCGTAAAAGGCGACTCGGATTCATTCGAGGATGGTTAACAGCATTCTCTAGTATAATAAATATTTACTTACTGGGATCGCCATCCCACCTGTCAAGCGTAGCGATTATTGCAAACCCTACCCTATTGGTAGATATATTTCGTAAGCTTTTCAGTTAACTAGGTGTTTTTTTTTTATTATTTATTTTAACAGACAGACAGTGTTTACATAGAAAAACAAACGAATATTTTGAAAAAGAAAATATTAATTTGTTTTCGGAGTCTTTTTTATAATAATCATAAAATTATAGAATTGTAATAATCATAAAATTTGAGCGAGTTCAGTGGCAACAAAAATATTTATTTAATACCTGCACAGCACTAAGCATTGTCGAATTGAGTTTGCTTTCGAAAAATCGCTCGAAATGTGTACAATTTGTTCAATAAACTAAGCTGTTTTTCCTGGACGCCGATTCACCTCACTGTAGTGAGATGAAAAGTTGTGTGCTTAACTCGGCAGCAAAGTTGTTCTGCTGATTTTGGTTTTTGAGGTTGAAATAATCAGAATAGCTAAATGAAATCCGCAAATTTTATCGGACAAAAAATATTTACGAATTTCTCTCTATTACTAATAAAGTGCTGTCATAAGATGCTTTATTGGAGCAGTGAGTAGTGGTATCGCCCTCGATTTACGAGTAGTAAGTTCCAAACCTAAGCTGGCGCTTTATTTTATGTAAATAATTTCATCACCACTGCTGTCAAAACGGTAGAGGAAAACATCGTGAGGAAACCGGCATGTCCTAGAACCAAATATTCGAAGACATGTGACTTCAACCAGCCCGCACTTGGTCAAGTGGTAGATTACAGCCTACTTCCTCTTGAAAGAGGAGACCTGTGTTCCACCATTTTTGGTTGATTACTGCGCTTTAAAGAGATGAAAACAAATCATAACTCACTCAACGGCATAAATCTTTCTTTGCAATCTATTCACAGTCACACTAACTTAATTATTTCACAAAAGCAATTGAGAAAGTTGTCCTATTTCCACGTGACAACTCACCTTATTTGCTGTTCCATTAAATTTCCACCTTGCAGTTGAAACCGCTCTAAATGTGACGCGACACGATCCCGCCCCGTCAGCAGTGCGTGGACCATGAGTAATTTGTTAAATAAACTGCCTGAACTACTCACACGGTTTATTTTGACTTGCTTGAAACCGTATTTGAACCTAATATGCGTAGTTTATGTTAGTTGTGTTTGAGGACTACAAAGTTTTGAGTTGTAGTGCTTTTTGGGTTCAGTACCCAAAGGGTTTCAACGGAACAGGATTACTAAGCCTCAAGTGTCACTCCGTCTGTCTGTCAGCGGGCTAAATCACATGATCCGTAATAGGTAGACAGTTAAAAATTTCACCGAGTGTGAATTTTTAATGACATATAAAAAGAAATATTAAAAAATAATGTAACTAAAAAATTATAGGGAATCTTACCCTGTGTAAGAAACGTCTTTGTTTCGGCGTTTTTGGCTCTGTTGTGCAGAATATTTCGTATGTGAGTCCGATCCGCACTTGGCTGGTTTTCAAACGAATATTTCAAGTGGCTGAAATACCTGGAACGGTGAGCAAAAAAAATATCGAATTAATTTATTCTTTGTGTTTAGATATCTATCAACACTGCTGAGTTTCGCAAGCTCAGCTCAGTCGTCAGCCATGAAAGAAAGAAAATACGTTTATTTTTGGTAAAAATTACGCAAAAAAAGACCAAACTCATAACAAAAATAAAAGAAGAAGCTGGGGGAAAACATGCCATCTTCTCCAATTTCGCCTCCTTCGTATCCACATCGTGTTCCACACCATCCATCCACCGGTTTCTCAATCTTTCTTAAATTATGCTTATAGCTATCATCACCTTATAGTCAGTAATTCCTAGAAAGATTATGACCGCTTAACCTCAAGCCATTACCGACACAAATGACTTAGATTACGAGGAGCGTTGATACCGCTCATAAAGAGCGACGGACGTAGAAACAAGATGACATAACAAAATGACGTATGTAGTATAACTTACATTACATATGTCATTATCATTTCATTATCGCTACTTTTATGACCGTTTTATTGCCACTGACTCGCGAAATGCAAAAATCTACAGACTGTGAACGATGACGTATTTAGGCGTGGTACAGATAGAATGTGGCGCGGATGTGGAGTGGACGTGATCCTATTTTAAGTCATGTCGTTCCTGTGTCTTTATTTTCATATCAGCCACTGTAAAAGATTCTGAACGATGACGTATTTAGTCGTGGTATAGATAGAATGTGGCGTAGACGTGGCGAGGATGTGGAGTGGACTTGGACCGTTTTACGTCATGTCAATGCTGGGTCATTATTTTGATATCAACCACTACACAAGACTGAACGATGACGTATTTAGGCGTGCACAGATAGTATGTGGCGTGGATGTGTAGCGGAGGTAAACCTTTTAACTTTATTTTGATATAAGCGTCTGAAACAGATTCTGAACGATGACGTATTTATGCGTGGTACAGATAGAATGTGCCGCATACGTGGCGTGGATGTGGTGTCGACGTGAAGCTATTGTACGACATGACGACATTAGGAAAGTTATTATTTATATATCAGCCACTTCTTCTTGGTCGTGTTGATAGCACGACGTTATTAATCTCTTTGGACTTAAAACTTCGTCACTTACACGGCATCGGCTGCAGTTTTTAGGGCTCATTCAAAGTTTTGCACTAAACTTGAGGTTTTTCATAGACAGTTGAATAATTACAAGTATTTTATAAATATTGCCAGTATTACTATATCATCTAAACCGACGGCTACTTTGTCGCGATAAAGTAAACTACAAGTTGCTCTCTGTTATGCAGCGAGACGCTGAGCTGTGTGCGAGAGAGAGCGCACGAAGTGTAATTCACGTTATCATGAAAATGTAGCCGTAGCAAACATTACTCGGTTTACAAAACAATGCTACTGCTACATTGTCGTGAGAAGGCATTTTGCGTGCTCTCGCTCCCACAACGCTCGACGTATCGATACAGACAGAGAGTGTAACTAAATGACTTACACGTGCTGAATAAAATATTTTGGTTCTAAATTCCTTGTCATGAAAAATATACAGCTGTCACTCCTTTTCCACAGATACCCTACTCATACCTCTCATAAAATATCATCTAACATCCGCCACGTGTGTGTCTATTGTCCACGTATCATCTTTCTATGTGAACTAAGCCTTAGGGCTAATCCCTGAATAGAATATCACTTCTTCTTTATAAGACGTTGATATTACTTTGATAATCGTGATAACTTATTTCAGTAGCAAGTGAAGTGTTGAGCAGTTACTTATAACATTTGTGACAGTGAAGTTACAAGTTCTGTGAACGGTTTTTCTATAGTTTAGGTGAGAGTGCTAGCCAAAAAGTAGTAGGTAGTGTTTTTGTTATTTGTGCCATTCAGTACTGGATTTTTACAATCATCTGCTTAAAGGTACGTGGAATAACTCATTGTATAAGGGTTGACATATTTTTTTGTTAACTACTTTAGTTTATTCAGGCTATAATTATCAAAGTTTGAAAAGTCATTTGGCAGAAATTATTTTACCCTGAATTTTTATGTTTACCACTTAACTCTATGAAGTTTATCCAGGCTATAATTATCGGAGCTTGAAAGTAATTTTACGAAAATTGTTTTACTTAAATAATATGTTTAGAACTGCCACTTATTAATTAAAGTCATGGAAACAGTTATCAACACAAAATAAAAACGTTATTTCATATTTTTTTCCGGCGGTGTATTTTTTTCTTTATTGCACTTATTTTTTTATTGTGAGCGTTAAATCAGTTCTTATATTAACCGTCGCAAAGGCTAACACATTATGAAAGAATTTGTGAGGGGAGGACCCAATTTCATTTATCACAGGAGCTTACCTGAAATTCAGAATGTGAGAGCAGGATTGAACATAAATTACTTCTGTAAGAAAGATATATGCTAATATGAAAAAAACGTTCAAGCTTATGACTAGTTACGACCTTATTCCACTTCATAAGGATTTTTCGTAGATAAGTATTATCTAAGAAAATTATTTTAATATCGACGGCAGCAAAGTAGAAAAAGACAGCTGTAGTTTTTATGAAATTCACTTTGTTACATAATTCGAGTAATTCTTTGTTTTGTTATAGGATTTTTTTTCTGTTTGATTTACAATTTTACCTTGATGTAAAATAGAAGAAGATAGCTCTGTTCTTCTATGAATAAATCGCCCTCCTGTAAAATCGTGATTTTGTAGATAACCGTATATACTTTGTGGCCGTCGATATAATATCTATTTAACGACCGAGGTCGGCCTAAAAAAATGTGGCGCGACGACCTAGATGGCGTATTGCAAGGGTTGGTTCGAGGTGGCCCTGGAAATGGATGTCGGAGGTATTTGGGTGAGGCCTTTTCTCAGCAGTGGGACAGTCTAGGCTTATAACCTCCATGGATGGACCATTTATATGTACATACCAAGACCCGTACCGTGTGATACCGGACATAAAGAATAGCACCATCCCATTTCTTCATATGGGTGTCATACGAAGCGACGAAGGGACTTACTAGAGAATGGGCAGCAGCGTTCTTTATGCACTATACCACCATACTGCGATCGTCAACCCGCCTGCCAAGCGTGGCGATGATGGCAAACCTGCCCAAATTGAGGGAGGCTTATGTCCAGCAGTGGACGTCATACGGCTTTTTTTTTTTTTCAGGATGGGAAATCATCAAATGACTTCTCCCGCTCTGGGCGGAGCGGGAGGGCGTGTCAGACTTTTACTGACTAAAACCCACCCGTGTTCCATCAGTTGCCCATGTGCCAGGGTCACGGTATCTCTTTCGAACAATCACGCGACCCCGGCAGGCATCGGTCCTAGTAGACCCCTACACTGCTGCTGACATCTCTTTGAGGCGCGCGTGGAACACTGCGCGCCGTCGACCCGAGCCTGGTCCTTACCGGGCGGCGAGCCACCCATTGCTCGCCACCCGCAAGCTCGCGCCTACGGTGACGTCATACGGCTGAAATGATGATTATGACCAAGACCCGTACGTACCTCGGAAAGCACGTTAAGCCGATGGCTGTCAGTCGTTGGTCTTTGACAGTCGTTACTAGATCGGAAGCCCGAATATCTGACAACTAGTCTTACCAAGAGGGAATTGTTTATGCCAGTAACTGAGTTGTGGAAGTCAGATAGGGAGTAGCTCCATGTAAAA
Source organism: Aporophyla lueneburgensis (assembly GCA_932294355.1). Classification (NCBI taxonomy): domain Eukaryota; kingdom Metazoa; phylum Arthropoda; class Insecta; order Lepidoptera; family Noctuidae; genus Aporophyla; species Aporophyla lueneburgensis. The sequence continues at coordinate 24,213,247 of OW028753.1, forward strand.
TGAATAATAACTCCATGTATTCAGCTGTATCCAGTTAGACTGGAAAAAAGGCTAGGCTATGATGATGAAGTATTTATTCCAAATCCAAAAGAGAATAGTCTAGCGAACAAACCTTCTGATACGATTAGCAACCTATTTTGAAGTAACTTGCAGTAGCAATTTGAATGAACGAATACACTAGCAATATGTCTGTAATTTGAATAAGATATTTACTTGCATTTTAGACTTTCTGTCTTCCACTCAAAGTTCAAAATGTACTTTAACAGCCTGTTCCATCCAGGTGCTAATCAAAAAGTCTCCTTGATATTTCATTTAAACATCAGCATTCATAATTTCAGCCGAAAGACTCCCATTGCTGGACATAGGGGATCCCAATATGGGGAAGTTTGCTATGATCGCCACGCTTGGCAGCCGGATTGGCGATCGCAGTATGGTGGTAAAAACCATATAGAACGCTGCTGCCTATTCTCTAGTAAGACCCTTACTCGCTTCTTACGACACCCACGGGAAGAAATGGCATGGGGTTATTCTTTACGTCCGGTACTATATGGCACACCTTAACATTTTAACCAAGGATGATAAAATTCGTTAAGCCATGAAAAAAACATCTATCACTCGTTCATTTACATCATCTGGTAGTCGGATCAGAATACAAACAAGAGTTTCTACAACTTAAACAGACGAAAGCAACTATTCTTCGAACGGCCCCGAATATGTTCGATAAGCTTCGACCGGGTAGTATTAATTGTACGGTACGGTAGCGTACTAACTGATTTTGGAAATGTACAAACTAGTTCCACTTTGTTTTAGAATCACTTAAAGCTTTGCATATTGAAACAAGTACTGGGTTTTAGAACTAAACTAAGTTATAATATTAATTACTTACACAATATTGTATAGAATCAAGTTCTTCTAACTTAACAGACAGCTGTGCTGCTGAGGAGTTTGTTCCGCCACTTCTTCTTCCCAGCGAAAGCACTAGGAAGTGTCGAAGGGCGGGCGTTTTGGGGGGACTGTCTTTTGTAACTTTGACGTTCTAAAGTGCTGACTCTCAGCCTAGTTTGAATAAATGACTTTTGATTTTGATTTTGATTGTGAAACAATTGTTGGAAAAAATTTGTGATTAAGTGACATTTTTTCATATTTTTTTTTTCATTCGTTAGTACTATCAATCAAATCATTTATTTGCAACAAATGTTGGTTACGCTAAAATACACATGGAGTGTTATAGATGTGAGCTATACATTCTGCCTGGAAATAGGCACGCAAAAATATATTTTAAAAAACAATCTTCATGGGCACCTCATGCTTCCATATTTGAATTCGTATTTAGAACTGCATGTTCTTTTTTACAGTCTTTATATTAGCCTGCTTCGTTCATATGTGTTTCCAGTCATTTGCATTGTCATGATTTAATGGAGCTGGCCTGATAATAGAGGCGTAAGGAGGCCATAGTAACTCCTCAACAAAATAAGATAGCATAATCGTGTTTGGATTCATTGGTCGAAATTTAGGGTCTGATGATGGATCCGGAAAATGAACTCCTCAACCAAACAAGATCGCTCCGTTGTGTTTCGGCCATTTGGATTTATCTTGATAACTACCTTATATGTGAAGGTATAGAACAGATATTTTAAAAAACATTCTAAAAATTACAAAACAAACTTTATAAATAAAACAAGCTTTAAATAAACTTAAAAGTACTCAATAAAACTGACGTAAAAAATTTTTTTTTTTTTTGCTTAAAGCTTATCTTTAAATTTAAAAGTGATAGAAGTACACACCGCGAACTTTTCAGAGAATAGCAAAAAGAAGAAAGTAGTAAAGCTCATAATAAGAATCACGTAATCATAGTAACTATTTCTGCAATTTTTATTTGATTCTTTTGAGTTCGTTCAACGTTGCTTTTACAAGAGATTATTACCCATGTTTTGCTTAATTCAATATTATTATCTTTTTGTTCCGCAAATGTACAGTCAACAGCAAAAGTAGATGATCAAAATCAGAAATTCAATACTAATGAACGGAGTTCACGTCAAAACTGTGTGGCGTCGAAGTGATTCAAAAGTATGTGATTGTAAATTATACCAAACATATACTACTAGTACAGCTGCCATATATTCGTGAAGTGCTCTCATTAGTATTGAATTTCTGATTTTGATCATCTACTTTTGCTGTTGACTGTACAAGCCACTTTCCCGGAAACATTTGTAAAATTGTCATAGAAACAGTATTAACAAAACAAGATGGTAGCGATAGTTTCTAATTTAGCCACACGCCAAAGAAAGCTTGTTGCGTTGTAGATATTATGTACATCATTTATGGGTTATAACAGTAGCCACAGCTTCCGAACAAACATTGATCGTGAATCCGTTCCCTTCGAACAAGTAACGTTTCTATCTCTCATCAGCCTGGATTATTTCGGCCGGCAAGTTAGATTGATCTTGACTAATGATCGACAGATGCGACTGACAGATGAGAATGGCCAGTGACAGGGAGCGGCGCCTATAGGCTTACAGAAAAAGTTTTTATTGTGTTGAAATTACTTATCAAGTAAAGAAACGATGACCTATTTGTTACCTAAAACTTAGATTATTTATAGTTAAAATAAATGGTTAAGTTATGGAGTAAGGTCTTTGCCGACTTCCATTATAGTAAAATTTTGTGACAAACTATATGAATGCCTTTTTTGTGTGGGAAATCATCAAATGACGTCTTCCGCTCTGGGATAGAGCGGAAGGGCTTGTCAGACTTTTACTGACTAAAACCCACCGTGTTCCTACAGTTGCCTTTGCCAAGGTTACGGCAACTCTTTCGAGCAAATTCGCAACCCAACTATATGCATGCTAGGATGCAGAATGCGGCACCGCCCTCTATTTTATTTACAAGTTATTTAAAATATATTCTAGGGTCAACAGCTATACATCATCTGATTAGTGGTCAATAATTCCACGAAAGTAAACACGGTCAGTTTTTGTCAGTAGTTTTTTTCTTTGCAGAAGAATAGATTTGTTATAATGAAATAAAATTACACTGACATACTCATACTAAGTGCCGAATTCAGTAAATTCTCCCGCGCTACGTTTTATTCGATAATCCACCCTTTGAAGAAATATATTATGGAAGCAGAACCCCACTGGTAGTACTTAGTTTAACACAATTCACGAAAACCTCCAAAAATATCTCCTTAATTCCTACGTTAAATTTTTATTCCACAAGGTTCGCTACGGCAGCTTTAAAATACATTTCCATTATACTCACATACAGCTTTGCTTTTACACATAAACAATTCAGCATCGGAACCTCCGTACATCCATACATTTTCCATCTGACGTCACTCTTCATTTTCATATATCCATTTAAGATGGGTCGGTACTTAAAAAGAACATTTCCATTTTATTTGCTTCCCATTTCCTTGGGATTTAATCTTTTATTTCGAGACTGGACTCCCGTTTTTTAGTGTTGTATGACATCGAATGTCAAATCTAATACTGACTTGTAGGATATGGGTCGCAAAAAAAGTACCTTTTCTTGAGATTTTCTTCTATTGTTTCCATATTGAGTGCATAAAAATATGTTTACTACCTACGTTCGTCCTCTGGGAAATCTTTCTGTTTCCCGGGAATAATGCTTCAACCAATTGATTCTGGCATACTAGGCGACAATACAGTTTATTTTATACAACTATATTTAAATAGTAGGAGTATTAGTAGGAGTATAATAATATTTATATGTGCCGGACGTAAAGAATAGCATCATCCATTTTCTTCGCCTAGACGTCGTAAAATCGACTAAGGGTCTTACTAGAGAATGGACAGCAGCGTTTTCTATGCGGTTTACTACCATACTGCGATCGCCAACCCGCCTGCCAAGCACGGCGATTATGGCAAAGCCCCCAAAAAATTCACAGAACACTTCGAAGTGGCGGTGCTTTGGGAACCCAGTGACCAGCAGTGGACGTATTTCAGCTGTAATTATGATGATGATGAACCATCTATGAACCTAGAATAGCTTTTTATAAGCCATTAATACTAATTGCGACAAAATCAAACCGTTATCATAATCGAGTAACAATTGATGAGGTTAACTGAGATGATGAGAAAATGTAGGGATGTACATACATGTGTGTGTCAATCTAGTATCATTATCTCATTAGCATTTAATTCAATATACCTACGTATCGAGGGTGAACTTTTCTAAACGTATTACCAGGAATTAGATGCGCACTCAGCTGGGCCTAATCCCTTTAACAAAGCGGCTTAAGCTATTAACTATGTAAGCCAGGCTCCGTCATCTCTCCGTTCAAGGCTTAGAGATTTCTTTCTTTATTTCTTTCCTGTATGGAACTGGGCCAACTTTCATAATACTTCCACATGAAATCATTTAATTAAATTCTTCTTTAGCCTTTGCCTAGGAGTGATAAAAAACTACTTGATTTTTATTTTAAAACTCGTCGAAAACTATGAAAGAGGTGGATACTCAATGTAATCTTATTTAAAAGACAGAAATACATATTTAAGAAATATATAAAACGGAAAATAATGGGATGGTTATGAAATTTTAAAAAGGGTGCAAAATGAAAATTATAATTGAGCGGCGTAGAGTTACAGTGATAATTAAAATAAGATATAATTCATACTTCACATTTTTTTTGTTTACTTTATTTCTCCGTTAAGAACTGGTGATTTCAAAAGAATAACACCATAATTTAATAAATCACTCTGTTCAGTCAGTGAACCGCATATTTAAAAAAAACTGGTCAAGAGTGAATCGGACTCGAACACCGAGGATTCCGTACGATCATAGTTTATAATACCTTTATATTATTGCATATTGTATTGCGGTTTTAGGTCAGCGCCATCTGTTGACCCATAGTGGAAGTACTCAAGTTTTTGTTGATGGTTTCTGAAAAGGTGTGCTATTAAGAGACATCGTTTTATTTATTCTGTAATCTTTACATAAACTTGTGTCGCATAGAATAATTTCGGATTTTCTCTATGCAAATTTCGAAGATAAGGGGAAAACGGTTTTTTTTTTAATTTTACGTCAAAACTCGAAAATTATGCGGCGTAAAAAAAGTAAAATATTTGAGAATGTGCAAATAGCGCTCTTTCATATAATACCCCACATATCCGAGCATCAGTAGTTCTTAAGGGCCCACCTTGAACGTGAATGATAGTAGGATGGGTGTGGTTTATGGCGGGTCAACCTAAAGTGGCCGGCCACAACAAACTTATATCTGAACCGTTTATAGAGAATAGGAAAACCAGCGGCCAAAAGTTGAACGAATGACAGAAAATGTCTCGAAATAAAAAAACGTTACTAACTTAGCATAGCCTTGCTGTAAGCACTATTCCTGTCACTGTTGCACATCTGTCAAACTACAATAGCAAGGTAGAGACGGAAACATCTTAGAAAAAAGTACGTGAAAGTAGCATTAATTTAGTCGGTCTATGAAAATTTTGCACATAGCGTGCGATGGAGTAGACAAATAATACAAATATTTAATTATAAGCAATAAAACTATCTTACAGCAAGAAATTATCTTCTTTATCTATACGTAATATTATAAATGCGAAACTAAGGGTTCATACGCACTATGCGGGTAGCCGCAATGCGGCTGCCCGTCCGGCTGACCGCAGGATTTGCGGTTGCGAATGCGGCCAGCCGGACGGGCAGCCGCATTGCAGCTACCCGCAACTTGCGGTTGAAGAACCGCTGCGATTTGCGGTTATATCGAGTCATTTCAAAGATGGACGTGGAAGAAATTACTGCTATTTACTTTTACACACGTTACGTAAAGAAGAAAAAACTAAGAAAGAAGTACTGGGTGCATCCTTATTTGCAAACACGAGATGAAAGCAAGCATTTTGTAAAAATTTTCGAAGAATTAAAAAATATGAAGATAAGTTTTTCGGATTTACTAGAATGAGCATAAAAAATTTTGAAGAATTATTGAACATTTTATCAGACGTACCACGTGTGCAGACTCACTCAATGGCGGGCAGCCGCAGACTGAACCGCACAGTGCGTATAGCAACCGTCCGGCTAGCCGTCACTCGGGCCGCAGCTCTCCGAGCGACCGGAGCGGTCTGCGGGTAGCCGCATTGCAGTGCGCATAGAAATGAATATTACGTACAAAATTGTGCTTGCAGGCAGCCGGACGGGTAGCCGCATTGCGGCTACCCGCATAGTGCGTACGAGCGCTAACTCTGTTTGTCTGTTACGCTTTCACGACTAAACCTTATTTGTTACCCATTAACCCTATTTAATCCGCGACTTCACCTGCGTCCGCGTAACGTAAGATTTACGCAGACGAAGTCGCGGGAAAAAGCTAGCTAATATTTATGTACGGATGTTGGGTTATACGAGATTGATTAACTCAAAATAATAAAAAAATATTATTAATTATTTACAACATAAAATTAAAAATAACGAATTAATCTTCTAGAGGTCTATAAATAAAATATATGATGGTATTAAAGAGATTAATAAACGTCAATTTCGTTTCTCCGATCACTATACATTTATTTGGTAAATGACAATTACAATATTTTACATAGACTTCGTCCATTACCTAATACTAGTTCGATGTATTCGATGTATTTTAATTTCGGTGAAAAGAGGTTATAGCTCAAATTTCAAATCGTGGATAAATAAATAAATAAATAAAAATGTTTGTTTGTACAGACAGAAAAACATATATAAGGTGTATCTATTCATCCATGAAATATTTTAATGGGTACACCTGTAGGTGGTAAAGAAGCTATAGAAGCAAAAAGAAAATTTTTATCTAAGCGTTTTTGAATTTTCGTAATTATTATAATTTTAAAACTACTTGAGACGTTTTGCATAAAACCTTTACTCCAAATTCTATGAATGGTCCACCTGACGCTGCGAGGGCGATGACCGGACGGCACGAGCATGGCCGCGGTGTCTCGGGCCGTAAAAATAAGAAGGAACCAGTATTTTTTATGTGCGTCAAATAATTTATAAATATAACATTTAAAAGAAACTCTTAGAATTTTTTTTTTTTTAGTTGCTGTTGCTTCTTTACCACCTACAGGTGTACCTCTTAAAATATTTCGTGTATGAATAGATACACCTTATATAAGTACACATTAAGGGAAAAAAAAATTGTACAATAGAGTCACATTAAAAGGCAAACTGATGCCGCCGCCGCCTGCTGCTGCTGTACTTATAGATAGCAAAAAAAAAAAAAAATAAACAACGCCTTAATTTAAATACAGTAATTAGATATATTAAGAGACAATTGTAATAAGATTCTCGGTTTCGTCATATGTTAACTTCTGCAACCAGTCAGTAAGTTTGATTTTAACTTCATGTTTAGTCAGGGGGTAAATAAATGGAAATAATTTTATTTATTTTGTTTAGTTACGAGTATTTTCACCTTATTTTACAAGAAATTTATATTTCCTTCGAGGTCAATTAACGCAATACAAAAACACAATAACAAAACACAATAATACACATAATTACAAAAACACAATAACAAAACACAATAATACACATAATTACTTGACATAAACATACATATTTTAATAATTACTATTTGCAAATTGTCAAAATAGATCAGAGTAGTTCACTTCCTGTCCCTTTCGATGTATCTCAAGGTTCAATTCTGGGGCCATTGTTATACCTTATTTATATATATAACATATCCGAGATTGGCCTCAAAGGCGACATATCACTTTACGCTGATGATACAAGTCTTTTCTACTTTGGGCATTCAATCGAAGCTATGGTACCTTGTATCCAAAATGATTTAAATTCACTTATTGACTGGTCCCAATCAAATCTTCTAACCATCAACACCACCACAACCAACTATGTCGTGATTGCCCCCAAAAACAAAAAATAAGCCATGATATACAACTCAAAATAAATGATCAATTCATCGAAAGAAAAACTAGAAATATTTAGGTTTAATTTTAGATAACTATCTGAGTTGGAATCCTCACATTGAGAAAATCAGATGTAAACTTTTGTCACTGACAGGAACTCTTCATAATATAAATAAATGCCATCCTCGGAAAGTTCGATTCATAATTTATAATTCTTTAGTTAAACCACATTTAGACTACCTAACAGAAATCTGGGGAACCGCAGCCAAATATATCTAATCTAGAAACATTACAAACACAAAACAGATTAATCAAAATATTATTTAATTTCAAGTTTCGGACATCAACACAGTAAATATACGAAGATACAAAAATAATGAACATGTCCCAAACATATAAGTATTATACATGTATACGCAAAATATTACACAAAGATATCCATACAACACTAAATTTCACAAAAAATATATAAAGTACACAAAATTAAACTATGAAACTCCAATTACTTAGTAACACGTCCTCCCAGAACTGTTAATTATGGGAAAAGAAATATAGAATAGGAAGGTGTCAACATGTATAATAAATTCCCGATGGAAATAAAAGAAGCGAAAAGTATGTCTTGTTTTAAAAATAAACTTAAATCCTATATATTATGTCAGTAAAATTAAGAATATTAAAAAAAAACTGGTTTTAGCGAGGGTTCATGCAACGAAATAAAACATAATAATAATAATAAAAAAGCTTTATTAGATAGTACGCTGTCATGTATGCCGCATCTAGTAGTACATCAACTTTTACTCTATATCCGTGTTTACTCGGTTGGTGATTAGTTGTTTATCCGAAATTTATATTACTACCATCATTTTTTACTTTTACGTCATTTTTGTACGTTCAAAAACATTTTATGTTAATTTAATTTCTCAGTAAGTGAATTATTATTCATTCTTAATGAGGAATAATAAAGTTCTTAAACCATATTACGTGTGACTGCGGTTAGAAAACCAAAACCGATATTTTTGCCAATATTTTGTAATTACGTCTAGATAATAACTGTTTATTTGGGTGTTTTACCCGACTACAGAGGGCAATGTGTTTATCAGCCTATGTACTCGTATGTATGTTTGTTCTTTTATTAACTTTATTTTTAATTACAGTTATTTTGGGGTTAGGGATAATTCAGAGAAAACAGAAAATGGAGTACACAAATAATTTGCTAAACAGTCTTCATAAGATTATAGAAGTATGTTTAATGTTATGCAAAACAGAGTAAAACACCATTGTTTTGATCATCCATAAAATCTTGTAGGAATGAAAAATTATAAATAGCCAATATGTTTTCAGAAAGCACTCTTGTAGACCTTTGATAAGATATCGAGAAGCAGTGGTGGCTCAGTAGCAACGGCTACTTCTTACAAGTTCGAACCCGAGCAGGCGCTTTACTCTGTGTAAATTATCTCAACACCACTGCTCTCAAAACTGTGAAGGAAAACATCGCGAGTAAACCGGCATGTCTTAGAACCAAAAAATCGAAGACATGTGACATCTACCACGGGTTGGTAGATGTCACATGTCTTCGATTTTTTGGTACTGGGCCCTCGTGGTGGATTATGTCCCACTCTCTCTCACCGAGAGGAGGCTTGTGTCCCAGCAGTGGGAACATTATAGGTTGCTAATGATTAGGTATCAAACACGGTACATATGGGGTTCGAAACAGCTAGGCCCGGCTTCAGGCCACGTGCCTGACAAGGATGGCTTTCTGAAGGTAGAGAGTAAGAAGAGGAAGAAGCTTCGTAGTCGGAACCAGTGTGGGACCGCGCTAGCAGGACCCAATTTGCTGCTACGTCCAGCTACACCAACGACGCAGCTCTATGTGTCCCGTCTACATTACACCACGAAGGTTGCGGAGATCGTAGAGTTTGTACATGTTAAGTCCAAATGGACCTTGAGGGTCAAGAAGTTGGAACCGTGCCACAACACGAACTTCAAGTCATTCGTGGTGCAAGTTCCAACTCATCAAATCGAAACCTTCCTCAAGGAAGAGTTTTGGCCAAAGGGTGTCGTGTATCGGTGATTCCACGGAAGGCTACGTGATAATACGCAGCGCAACACGTCACCGTCACTTCGTGTACAATAGTTATGTTTACGTGGTTTTTATTTGTATGTATGATAGTCTGGAAGGTATTATGATTTGGGTCTTTGTAGCCCGAAATAAACTGAATTGATTGATTGATATATGAAACTAGCTTCTGCCCGCGACTTCGTCTTCGTTAAATTTCTTGTTCCCCCGACCCTTCCCGTCGCGTCGAATCGCCTACCCGTGCAATTTTCCCCGTTTTTGCAACATTTTTCATTACTGCTCCGCTGCTCCGCTGCTCTTGATTGTAGCGTGATATTATATAGCTTATAGCCTTTTTCTATAAATAGGCTACCGAACACAAATATAATTATTCAATTCGGACCAGTAGTTCCTGAGATTAGCGCGTTCAATCAATCAAACAAACAAACTCTTCAGCTTTATAATATTAATATTACAATATAATAGTATAGATTAAAATTTTATAAATTATAGTATAGATTAAAATTTATATTTTCAATAAAACTTCACATCCTCTAAAAAATGATAAATGATTTCATTTCTATAAGTAGGTTTGTACAAACACTTTTACATGTCAATGATATTTTTTTAAACTAGATGAGTTCGGCGTTCGACACAACCTGTTTAAAACATTACCCTTCTTTGGGCTGCTGTCAGGTAAAACTTCACTTTTTTCACAATTCTAATGCTACTCCATTCATTTGTTGTGCTCTTGCATTTGAAGTGACAGTACTTGACATATGGATATATTGTTGGCGTACTTCAAACCTAAAAACAAATTATGTATTTTATTTTATTTCTAAATGAATAATTATTATGAGTTTTTGGGATAAAACAGACGTTCTTCTCTAGAAAATAAGGTGTTTACTCAATATTACTTAACAAAGTGAGACGATTGTGTCTGTAATGCTTTAGTGAAGGTGATAAATTCAACTCACTGTTATCATCATCTTTTTGGTATTGAATTCCTGCAAAATGAATTCATTAATTGCTTTGTGCTGGTACTCCTAACGTTGCAGGTACTGTTCAGTTTTGGTTTATTTTCTTCTCATTTTCATACATAATTTAGGTCGTCACTAAATGGTAATATAAAAAAGCATGTTATATTGTTCATAGGCACAAAAATAGACACGTACACAGCCAAATACAGAATTATTTGGAAGGCCAACACTCATTACATTAAATAATTTCTGCAACATGCATTACTACTACCTTTTTTTGTGAACACAATTATTTAAAAAACGTAATTTTGATCGCACGGATTAGTAAAAAAGTGACATAGATTCGCCGTCGATGAGCCCTACTGGGCGACTGATTTATGAACGAACGAGAGTGATGACACTACTTATGATAGGCAAAAGAAGAGATGGCGATAATGTGAGTGCACTTGGAATAAAATAACGTAAGTGCCAAAACGAATTGCCGTCTTTTATGGATGAAAAGTATTATTAAAACGAAAACTGTTTTACAAAAACTTAGATACGATTATTAAAAATGTTTAAGTTTATGTTAAGTTTGTTTAATAACTCTTACGCATTGCGCCTTGAGGCTAAAAAAATCATAAACGTAGATAGAACTTTGCGATTTATTTGTATCGAGAAAATTTCATCGTATCGTGTATTCCTTTTACAGGATACTAGGTCATATACTCAAAAAACATACACTAAAAGATTAAGTTCGGATGTCATACGGTAAGAAAGGTACGCTAAAAAGAAAAAGCACGTTTTTCTCAACACGTCACCTTAACAGACAGACGGACAGACAGACTGTGTGGCACCTTGAGGGTTCTTTTTTACGATTTTGGTATGGAACCCTAAAAAGATAGAGAATTAAGATAGTACTATTCTAGAGTCACACTTCTTACATTTTTATCACAGAATAAAGTTCTTTATTCCCGCACCATTGGAACCTAGTGAATTGTATAAAGTGCACCCTTGCACTACTAACACATAAAATGCAAGGCATTAAATTTTTACAGGGTGGAGACAGAACTACCTATAGATAGTAGTCGGTATAAACTTTATGTCTTCAGCTTAATGGGGAAATAAATTATGGGACTGGGAAATGTAGTGGTAAAAGGCGTTTTAAGACCAACTTGGTTGGGCTTACACAGTTGGTTATTTTTTTGCGAGAAAAAGGAGATACATTTTTTTTTGTGTGGGAAATCATTCTGTGACTTCCCCGCTCTGGGCGGAGCGGGAAAGCGTGTTAGACTTTTACTGACGAAAATCCACCCGTGTTCCTTCAGTTGCCTGTGCCAGGGCCACGGAACCTCTTTCCAACAAATCCGCGACCCTGGCACATTGTCACCTACCTTAACAGATCAATACAATCTAGCAGTAGTAAACGATCATAAGTTTTAGGACAAAATGGCATGAGACCACGGCTTTCAGATAAGAAAATTTTCTTGTTTCATACTTTGGAGGTATGAGGAGGTCATCCATCAGGTTGGAGGATCTTCACTTCTCCTGTAGGGGATGAGAAACTCAACACCCTGTTCCTAGTTGTAGTAGCAGGACTCCTGAAAAATCACGCTATAAAAAGTATGAAACAAGAAAATATTCTCATCTGAGCCCATGGTCTTATGCCACTTTGGCCTAAAGCTTATGATCGCTTACTACTGTTAGATTGTATTGTTCTGTTAAGGTAGGTGGCCCGTAGCTCGTTGCCCAGCAAGGACCAGGCCCAGGTCAACGGCGCGTTGTGTTCTACGCGCGCCTCAAAGACATGTCAGCACAAATTGAAGCGGGCTTTAAGGACCGATGCCTGCCAGGATCGTGAAATTTGTTCGAAAAAGTTACCGAGGCCTTGGCATAGGCAACTGAAGGAAAACGGGTGGGTTTTGGTCAGTAAAAGTCTGACACGCCCTTCCACCCAAAACGTGAGACGTCATTTCATGATTCCCCACCAAAAAAAGGGTAGGTGGCATAAAACCACGGCTCCTTTTTACTTCACCGTAGTCGGGTAATAAATGAAAAGAAAGCTTTACGAATAATCGCCCTCATACAAAAGCTACTGACGTAATACAATTCAGTAGCAAATATAACATTTATGTCCATCAATCTTTTATCAGTCATCGTCGGTTTTAGGTGAACGAGGGATTCAAGGTAAACTTTTTATTATTATCTTATCGCCCAAAAGGTTTTTGTGTTAGTGTTTGAAGTATTTGGGCTGTGAGTGGCCGCCTACATTTACCGCTGTTATTTGATTATCGTCATGGTTATTTGGTTATTGAACAAACAATTTGATAAGAGAGTTAAAAATATGTTGTCCTAAAACACCATTTGTAGGGTTTTCAGCGTTATCAGTCTGTCTGAATATCATAAGGTTATATACAATACAATACAATCCTTTATTTCAGGCTACTAAGGCCCATAAAAATAATACATAAATAACATAAGAACAATAACAATAAACTAATAAATATTCTATAAACAAAACTAAACTAAAACTGTCACAATACACGTAATGAAGACGGCGTCGTGTTCCGCTGCGTGGTGTCGCGTAACCGTCCTCGGAAACGTCGATATACGACACCTTTCGGCCAAAAGTCTTCTCTCAAGTAGGTCTGTAGATGGTCAGTTGGAACTCGTACCACGAACGACTTAAAGTTGATGTTGTGGCGCGACTCCAAACTTTCGACCCTCAGAGTGCATATATTTCTCCCATGGTGATAGGCTGAAACTACAGAATATCACCTGCTACGATCCCTATATACTCTATTTGCTTCAGTTTAGTTCATACAGCACGGCGGTTACCAGGACTACACCCCTGATCATTCTAAGGAACATCACCAATAAGATCACTATTTATTCTACTAGGGCATCCCCTTCCGTTACATCTGCCTTGTAAATACTAATTGTTAGTCACCCTTCATTAATCCTCTCAACATGACTAAACCGTCAATGCGTACTCTTTTCAATTTTTATCACCACATCTTCGTAAGTGCACTGTTGTCTTACCACATTATTTAATTTTCTCAGTCTGTCATTTACAGTCACACCTCACATAATAAGGTTGCATCTTTAAAATTATAATAGCCACGCAGATGAACTTGTAAATTGAAAATTAATAACAAAATGTTTATAGTCGACTCGCACTTGCCCGGGTTGTTGCAGATATAAGCTGGTGTACTAATTAATCAATCAATTTTCATGTTTATACAATCTATTTCCATCAGCGCATCTGATCAATCAATCATATTTGCACACAGTGTAAGACACCCAACCACCACTCTGGAGTATTACAATCCACTTCATTTCCTCCAACGTCGAGCTTTCAAAAATGAGTTTGTTTTCATATCTGTTTTCAATATTTTACTACCCAAGGGATTCTCGTTTCCGTCTTAAAGTGTCATTTATTTTCAGAACGAAAAGTAACCAAATATTCAGCCAATGATAGGCCAGCATCGTCCTAAAATCCATCACTTTCTATCAGCACTCACAGATTCTTCCTGCTCTCCGGCTCAAGTGAAAAGGGTCTCACCATAATTTATATTCACGATAAATCTTAGCCAAAGGCGTTCACTCATTTTGTGTATCATTTCCCGTGTTATTTACTTGTTATTGCTTCAGTTACGAGCTTATTTCCTAGCATTGTTTGTCTAACATGAGCACTGCGAGTCGTTGAGTGGTGTGGAGGTAAATTTATACGATCTTATACGAATAGTGAAACAAGAGATCTGAAATGGGATCTGTATGAAAATGGATGCAGGTGAAGAGTTTATTAACTATTTTGTAAGCAGTGTGTTTTCTTTAATATCTTATCTTCTGGCGTAGTTTCAAAATTATATTCACGACGTCATGTTCGAAACATAAATACGAATAGTTTATTACTTAGGAACTGGGTCGTGGAGGTCAGATAGACGTTTCATGTAAAATACTGGTATTCAGCTGCATCCAGTAGGACTGGAAGCTGACCTCAACGTACCTTACAGTTGGGAAAAACCCTAGGCAGATGATGATGATGAGGTTTATTATTTCACTAGCTTCTGCCCGCGACTTCTTCCGCGTCAAATTTTTGCTCCCCTGAACCTTCCCGTCGCATCGAATTTCCTCTCAGTTTTGGATCATTTTTCGTTGCTGATCCGCTCCTTTTGACAGTAGCGTGATGCAACATAGCCTTTATCAATAAATAGGCTACCCAACACAAAAATAATTTTTCAATTCGGACCAGGAGTTTCTGAGATTAGCCCGTTCAACCAAACAAACAAACAAACTCTTAAACTCTTCAGGTTTATAATATTAGGTATTTTATATAACAAAGACAGGTTTATTTCTATTGTTTTTGTTTAATCAATTTAAAGATTTGTATGACATAAAATTAAGCAGTCTAGACATTCATAATACTTGTAATTATTTTCATACAAATTGATCAAGATACTCCTAAGAAAATTTGACTAATTTCGTCCTATTTAATTATAAACTTAAAGCGACATCTAGCCCAATCTTATGTCTAGGAAAACCGAATATTTTACAGTTCCAAATTAAATTTTCTGAATGTTCCCATATTTTTGGGGTAATACGAGCGTATAATGATTAAGATGTGGTACTTTACGGCGTCAAGTAGGGTACGCTCAACTCATTTATTTAATAACGTAAAATTAGACGAAGATTTGGTGGAAGACTTTTGTGTAACTTTATACTTTAACTTGCAATCCATACTTAATATTATAAATGCGAAAGTGTGTGTGTGTCTTTTTGTCCGTTTTTCACGGCAAAACGGAGCGTCGAATTGGCGTGATTTTTTAAGTGGAGATAGTTGAAGGTATGGAAAGTGACATAGGGTACTTTTTTCTCATTTTAACCCCCACTTACCTAAAATGGGGGGGGGGGGGTGGAAATTAACGCGAGCCAAGCTGCGGGCAAAAGCTAGTTTTTATATAAGTGAGACATTGAGATAAAAAAACAGGATCGTCTTTGTTTGAAATACAGTTAATAATGTACTGTGTATATAATGTAATGTGTAATTTTATAAGTAGCCTATAATGTTCCCACTGCTGGGACAGGCTTTCTCTCTGTGAAAAAGAGAGCGGGTTGTAATCCACTACGTGGGTACGACTCACCCAATCAATCAATCTGCCTAGTCTTTCCTATGTCGGGGTCAGCTTTCAGTCTAACCCGATATAGTACAATACCGGCAATACCCCTTGGAGACTGATTGTCAGTCTTTTGATCTTCTGACTACCCGTAATAGCTGTTGAAGATGGCATGACAATATGAACCTACGACTTAATTTGCTTTCGGAGGTATGGAGAGAACTCGATTTATAATGCATGATCAACCCACGAACAAATCCACGAACAGGGTGCTTACTCTTGATTTTAATTCCGATCGATTGACATTAGAATTGGAACTGTTCGTATACTTGAGTTCAACGCTAGCGCCAAAATGTGTTTAAATTGGGTGCCCATTTTTTAGAACTAAGTGGAATCGAGGCCGGACGTTGTTGTTGTTCCAATGTTGACACTATTGTTTTCAAGAGTACCGAATTACGTGTATGCAAAATTAACATTGGAATCCTACTGGCATTAGATTGGAATTAAAATTAGGTTGAAGAGTAAGCCCCCAGACCGCGGTAAGCGTAACTCAACCTTCAATCGACTCATCGTAATCGTCATTTCAGCCGAGAAACGTCCACTTCACCTCATCCAATTTGGGGGGTTTTTCATAATCGCTATGCTTAGCAGGAGAGTTGGCGATCGCAGTATGGTGGTTGTTGGGACACGTGCATAGCATGACGCAATAATATGCAAGGTTGCATTATATAGGCCACGACGAGGCGACGCTGCCCGCTCTCACCAGTCATTTCCCTACCGTATAAGAAACACCTTGTATACCGAGTTCTATATTCCGCGCAAATAAATCCGGTTCACATAAGTCGCATTAATTATATTTCTAACCTCCTAACACAGTCAGCGGACACACGTAGGGAAAGACTCCACAGTGGTAAAATGGATAGAGAATACTGCTGCCTATTAGAGTAACTCCCTTATTCACCTCTTACGACAGTCACGGCAAGAAATCAAATGGTGCTTTTGTTAACACTCGGAACCACCACACAAATAAATGTATTCGTCGTAAACACAAAAAAATACATGGCTTAAACCATCACAAAATACAAATTACGATTAACAACAGCTGCCTGTTATATTAATCTGTAGTCAATTTAAACAAGCCTGCGTTTTAGTAGCCTATGAATGGATCACATTATGTTGGGATAAACTCTTGAAATGTTTTTACACATAAATGCTTGTTTATAATCTCTCAGCTTGAAGCTTTTAGGACTTTCGTTCAGATAAATCAAGCGCTTTAAGTGTTTTTCGTGTTCTATCTCCGCAGTAAATTGTTTATTTTAATAGATTTAGTTCAACAATTTTAGGTTTGCACAGATTTAATTTTTATAACTAGCTTCTGCCCGCGCGTTTGCCCGCGTGACATTTTTTGTTTCATCATAAAATATATCCATTTGACAATCGGCAATACTTTATTTCTTATTGAAATACGCATGCCTAGTTCGGCTTTTCTTGAAAATGCTCGGTTCTCGTCGGGTCTCTTCCTTCTGCCCTCAACCTACCGCGTAGCATCGCCAACAAGTGCCCTTTTTTAGTATTTTATATTTTCTCTGACTTTTTTGCGTTTGGCTCCTAAATGTCATAGCGTGATTTTATCCAAATATGTACCAATAATTGAGCTATCATATACAAATCCGTCTGATAGATCTAGAGATTACGGCATTCAAATAAACAAACCATTTAGCTTTATTATATGTATTAAGTACAGATAATTTTAATCATCATTTTAGCCAAAAGACATCCACTGCTGGACATAGGCCTCTACCAATTCGAAGGAGCTTGCCATAATCCCCACGCTTGGCAGTTGGGCCGGCGGCGGCGCGGCGATCGCAGTATGGTTGTAAAAAAAAACAAGCGACTTCCTTAAAAACACTACAAAGTGAAAAATAACTTTAATTTCGGCAGTCGGTGTCTTAGGACCTGTATTTAAGGTTTTTGCCACCGACTTTCGAAATTAAAGTTATTTTTCACTTTGTAGTGTTTTTAAGGATCGGTTGTTGTTGTTTTTTTTTTTTTTTGTAAAAAAGTTTTATTTTTTAATTTTGATTCCGCACTGATCCCAATCAAAAAATGCATATTTATGCGATAGCAGAAATCGCGGTTGATTTGCTGTCATTTTTTAAAGAGTTCCGGTGTCTGTCTCCGGAACTCATCATCAGATCTATATGAAATTTATATGGGACCATTTCGAAATAAACTTCTTTCGAACAAAAAAAGAATTTTGCAAATCCGTTTACATATGACGGAGTTATGGCCGAACATACATAAAAAAAAAATATAAACATCCGAATTGATAACCTCCTCCTTTTTCAAAGTCGGTGAAAAAGCATAAAGAACGCTGTTGCCTATTCTCTAGTAAGTCCATTCATCATTATCATCATCATAAAGAACGCTGTTGCCTATTCTCTAGTAAGTCCATTCATCATTATCATCATCATAATTTCAGCCGAAAGACGTCCACTGTTGGACATAGGCCTCCCTCAGTTTGGAGGGGTTTGCCATAATCGCCACGCTTGGCAGGCGTTTGGCGGTCGCAGTATGGTTGTAAAATGCATAAAGAACGTTGCTGCCTATTCTCTAGTAAGTCCATTAGTCACCTTTTATGATACGTACACGAAAAAATGGGATGATGCTAGTAGGTATGTATGTCAGACACCACATGGATAGTATAAAAAGGTAATTTATATTCCAATATAATAATGGCAGCCAACTCAACAGACTATGCATTTCATTACTCTATTGCTCAAATCATTCATAGCCACGAATCTCGTTACCGTGACCACAGTACATACACTGACATTTTCGAATGAATACATATTTCTATCAAAAAGTTCACTCAGTATCAGGTTTGGTTAGCACATATTTTGACTATCGCTGTGAAATGTAATCTCTATGATAAGTTAATTTTATGGTCAGTGGTCAAACATATACGTATATTTATAATACTTTTGCAACTTTCAGCAGTTTCTATGCTAATATTATGATAGAAAAAGTATCGAATTGGAATCTTTATTTTCATTTTGATCATCTCCTTATCTTTTGAAGGGCTACCCATTTTGCTGTAAAAACCAGATTTGAATCTTATTAACACACATAAAAGTAACTAGCAGCCCAATTGCGTAATACGATTTCAATTACAAAACAAAGGATTTTAAAGAATATTTGTATGAAAACTTCGTCCACTCAAGCACGTAAATAAAGCAATGTACGAGTATGTTGTTAAGCTGCCAAAATTAACGGAATTTTAAGTGCGAAATGCAACAATCTCGTAGCTTGTAGTAATAATCTTTCAGATTGACCGCAATTGATTTACTACCGTCTGACCTCATTTGTTCAGAAAGAAAGCAGATATCGTAATTTGACTTTATTTATGCGTACGGTCCAAAAGAAGCTGTCTCCAATCTATCTTATATAGTACTGTTCTAGCTCATAGTAAACGAGGTCAAGCGAAATGATTTTACTTCTCTTATTTTTGAAGACTGAAGGTACTATGGGCATATTGCCCAGGTGTCTTTACATACTATAAAACAAAATTGCTTCCCGGGTCTGTACGGTTAGATCTTTTTAACTACGCAACGTATTTTATTGCGGTTCTCATGAGTAGACAGAGTGATTCAAGAGGAAAGTTGAAGGAATGTATAATACGCGGGCAAAGCCGCTAGCAAAACTTAGTTTTGAATATATTGATTGACAAAGACATAGACCCACACACTGTAGCTAAGAATTCAGCATATGATTCTGAAATCCCTTTTTTTTTGGATGGGAAATCATCAAATGACTTCTCCCGCTCTGGGCGGAGCGGAAGGGCATGTCAGACTTTTACTGACTAAAACCCACCCGTGTTCCTTCAGTTGCCCACGTGCTAGGGTCACGGTATCTCTGTCGAACAATCACGCGACCCCGGCAGGCATCGGTCCTATCAAACCCCTTCAGTTTTGCTAACATCTCTTTGAGGCGCGCGTGGAACACTACGCACCGTCGACCTGGGCCTGGTCCTTACCGGGCGGCAAGCTACCCATTGCTCGCCACCCACAAGCTCGCGCCTTCGGTGGCCGGGAGTCCGCTATGGACTCCCGACGCCCGGGGCGTCTCCTCCTGCGGCGGCTAGGAACGTGAGGGCGCAGAGACTGCCACTCCCTCACGCGCCTCGCCTCCTCCTTCGCGAGCATTACTGCTTCGCAGAAAGAAGTGACGGCTTCCCATTCCCTCTCGGTTTTCGAAAAAAAATCTGTTGTTTCATAGAAAAGTGCAATACTTATGCGGTCAAAATGTATGGAACGGCAGTTTTTTTTATAACTGACGATAAATTTCAATGCCCCCAGCGTTTCAGAATAATGCACTGAATCTATGGTTACACGGCGATGTCACTACCACTCTGTATATAAATCAAATTCTACCAAAGGTCTTTGAAATTGGTAGATACTTAGGTGTGGTTTGAAGGCATACAAATCTTGCAAACCGTTTAAACGAAATAGTGCCTAAAAGCGTACGTCAAAAGACACTAGATCAGCACTAAGTCAGTAGGACTATCCAACTATGATTAGAGACAAAGTTTGATTAAATTAGAAGCCGACTCTAAATTACTAAGTAGGAAGAGATAAGGAGCGTTGATGGTAGATGACGTAAGTAGTTCGGTATTAGTCCTCAACTTTTATTTAAACTCACCTCATCTTGACAGTTTGTCAAAGTAAATGTAAGAAAACCTCCATATTTCATTTATAACACCCTACTTCAAATTGCCATTTTATAGCCTTTTTTATAACTGTCGAAAAATACGGTTATTATTAGAATATACGGACAATTTGAGTTGGTAGTCTTCTTCTTCTTCTTTTTGTGTCGACGGTACTCTTCTTGGGTGGTTTTATATTGTTTGAGTCCAGTATTTAGCCACACTGGTTGGCATGATTTAGGTTGTCCAAGGTGCCGGTTTACGGGCACTTAAGGCACTCCATGAAATAACGTTTAGTCTGATTAGAAGCATCACACTCGCACTGAGTAAAAAATCGGATCAGAATTTTCTCAATTTGATGATAGTCAGGTAGTAGTATAGTTCTGTCGATAGTCAGTTCAAGTTAGTACTAGATTTGATAAACAAGCAATTTATTAGTCTTTGGGCAGCAGCGTTCTCTATGCATTTTACCACCATACTGCGATCACTAACCCACCTGGCAAGCATGGCGATTATGGTAAGCCCCCACCAAATTGGGGGAGGCGTATGCCCAGACGTCTTTTTGCTGAAATGATGATGAATTATTATTTTTCTTTACATACTTCGACAACCGTGATTTTTGCAAACCCATAACTCAACCAATATCTAATTATAATTTATCTATATTGTAATGAAAATAACTTTATTTATTTTGATAATCTATATGGAGTACAAAATGCTGGAAAATTGCCAAATAACCACATCTGTGATCAGTACCAACATAACAATCATGAAGCTAACTGATTGACACACGTTACATAAAATGTACCGACGATTTTTACGACTGAAATAAATAATGATGACGAAACGATGGGTAGAATTTATGTATTTATCTAAATCGACTAAACGTCTCGTTAGATTGATGTTTACTGAACGAAGTAAAGATGGAAATATCGCGAAGTATTAACAATCGTAGAAAACATCAAATTCGTTCAAACATTCCAAGGTACGAGTATGTAAGCTTTTAATACTACATTATATCAACTCATTTATTTTATTCTTCTTGATTATATTTATTATAAAGTATAGTTAATCGTAACTTTCCCCAACTGAACGATCATTTCCTGCAAGAATGGGCAATCCTTCTTCCACACACCATGTTGTTTCATTAGTTGCGGATATTCCTCCTGACACTGCTGTCTCCATCACCACAACATCTCGGCTGGTTGTGACCTGGTTTTTCACAGTATCATATACTCTGTAGCCCTTTACATGTTCTGAATAACCAATAAGAATATGCTGCCGAGCTTTCTTATCCCATTTGGTCCTGCTCTCTTTGGGAACATGCACCATGACTGGACTGTCGAAGATTCGTATATAGCTTAAAATGGGTTTCTTTTCATGCCACATCTCGTATGGTGTTTTGTCATTCAGACCTGATGCTATAGATCGATTTTTCAAGTACACTGCTGTGGATACAGCATTTGCCCAAAATCTTTTATCTAACTTAGCATCAAACAAAAAGCATCTCGCTTTCTCAACAATTGTTCTGTTGTTTCGCTCTGACATACCATTTTGTTCAGGCGAATAGGGGTTCTTTTTCTGGTGTACAATACCAAATGATTTCAAATATCCTTCCATCGCCTTCGAACAGAATTCTCCACCATTATCGGTTCGTAAGATTTTAATATTGAAGTTTTTCTGTTTCTCCACCATAGCCTTGAATTCTCTGAAGTATTTAAAAACCTCATTTTTTGACGTGACAACGTCTTATAAATTGGTTTGCCGGGTGACACTTCAAGAAACTGCGTTACGCTCCGCTCACGTTATGCGCTCACAATGAGAGCGAGTGAGAGGCACGCGTCCCTTCCACTCGGGCATGGTTAGCCCGCCTAAGAGCGAGAGAGACAGACATAAAAAGTGAAAGGCACGCGTCCCTTCAAAGTCGTTGTCACGTAAAACTTTCGCCCGTATACCGACTTTACAGGCAACCAATTTTTTCTTTCATAAAGTAGACAAATGACATATGAGTATAGTCATCTACAAAAAGAAGGAAGTATCTTGACAATCCAATCGATTTGGTTTCCATGCCCGCATACATCAGCATGCACAATTTCCAGCACTTTTGTAGCTCTTGTGCCTGTGTGGAATGGTAATCGTGATTGTTTGCCCTCACAACAAACCACACAGTTAGATTTTGTCACTTCATAAGTGTCGTCATAGCTCACACCTTCCACGGTGCCATTTTTCATTTTATTTAAGTCGTTAGTGTTTATGTGTCCTAACCTCCTGTGCCATAACAAAGCACTATCTCTGGCAAGTAAACATTTCTTCACTGGTGTAGTACGTAAATCCAATTTATACATACCGTCAAATAGGTTAGCAACAGCCACTAATTCTTTCTTTGCACTGTATATCAAACACCGACTGTTTGAAAAATAAACACTTTTATTGTTTTTATCAATTGACTTACTGACAATAAGTTCGTAGTCAGGCTTGGAATACACAAAACATCCTTGATTGTTATATCATGCCTTGCTGCGTTGATATTCTAACATTTTCTTTACACGAAACTTGAAGTTTCTTATGATTTGCTATCATAATTTCGGGGCATGTCTGTGGACTCGAAACATCTTGCAACCAATTTGAGACAGCCGACATGTGGACACTGGCTCCTGAATCCACGTACCACTCGTCTTTATTATATTTAGCACTCATGAAAACAGCATTAAATGCATTTGACGTCTTATACTTGCTTGATTTTTCTAACATTGGACATTGATTACAATAATGACCCGGAGTTTTGCATTCATAGCAGGTTATATTTTTATTTCCACCTGTCACTTTGACTTTTAACGTCGACATCCCGCTCTGATAGGTGTTGCCAGGTCTGGGTTTTGATTTCGCCCATTTCGACGCAAACGCCGTTTCAGGATTCTGCGTTTCCTTCAATGTCACTCCCGTCAATTCAAAAGGCTCCGAATCTAACAACTTCGTCTTGATGACGTCAGCTGTAATTGCTATTCCAGAATGTTCGATGGCCATAATCATCGGATTTTTTTTTAATGGTAATCCAGCAAGCATCAAAGATCCAATCCACTCATCGGTAATTTCAAAGCCAGTTCCACTCAACCGTTGTGATGGTTCCACAATTTGAGTCACGTAGCTGGTCATATCTTCACAATTTTCTCGCCGTATTGATATCAAATGACGCAATAACGAAATCTTCCTCGAAAAACTTGAGTCGTCAAACAGAGATTTCAGCTTATCCCACAACTTTTTCGAAGACGACTTCGAAAGAGTTGCATATCAAGAAGACGACGACGTCTTCTTGATATGCACGTACAAAGCCGGTTCGATAGTGAGGCATAATTTGGCCTGCGCCTTGCGTCAACTTCGGGTTTTATGTCTTTTCCTACCACTGGCTTTACACAATGTAACATGCCTTCCAGTACGAGCACATTTTCAATCGCGAATGTCCACTCATCGTAATTTTCTCTGCCCTTTAGTTTAGGCACACTGGCTAAATATTTTGTTGATATCTTGCACAACACAACCGTGTCTAAAATATAAGTTTTAACACTATATTTTCAAAAAAAAAAACGTGAGTGCCCATAACCTAATATGCAAACACGTTGGTTTTTCAGTGCAGATAGTCATTTATTTCAGTTACACATAGTCATAAAATGTTTAGTTTACATATTATATACTAGATGTCGCTAGTAGGTACATTTTTAAACAAAAGGTTATGTTCGCCGCCAGGCCAGGCCTCACCATAGAATTTTAATAGCGCAGTGGAAGGTATAGTGGGCCCTGGGTCAAGAGTGGCGTAGCGAACTTGTCCGCCGTGCGCGGAGCTGTTTAATACAATCAAACAAAAGACTCACCTCAGGGTTGAAGGAAACTGCTTCTGGGGCCTACCTGGATTTATGTATGTAAGTGAGTGTGTATTGTATTGTGTTGTCACGTTGTGAGTATTCTCCAGGATACCACGGCCGCTGCAACACGCCTGCTACCAGGACATGCGGTCTTCAAACACCTCAAAGTTCTTCAAACAAAAGATATATCCAAACTCAACCCGTATTATTTCACCAAATGGGGTTATTAAACAATCAACAATACGATCACGACTAATTGTCCAACAAAACGATCGGTTTTTAAGGGATTAATTTACAACAGGGTCGCACACGCAAATTGAACCGACATCCATTTTCCAAGCTCAATACCCAAGTGTCAAAGTCAAAACTGACAAGTCAGATATCACTCCGTTCGGGCGCATTCCGTTAGGCGCATAGAGTAAAGAGTCGAACGGGACGGAACAGGTTACAGGTCAGGTCAGGTCTTTATCTTTATCTAAAGATAAAGATGCATTTATTTGTTTAAACATGTGTAACATGATACATAATATGCACATATAGATGGAAACGAGTTTGAAATTGCTGATTCAACATGTTTTGCCATATTCGGCGTACAAAAATTGTTATTGTCGGAAATAAAGAATCTAAGATGCATTTTCCAATCTAAAGTCTCTAGAACAACTGTAGCTTTGAAAAAATATTTTGCTAAGCAATAGAACGATCCATCGATTCCAAAAACTTACTTAACTTTTAAAATCAAATGACAGCCGTTCGAAAATTAATGATCCATCATCTGTATTTACTAGACAAGAAAAATCATTAGAAACATTTTTGTTCTCTATAGATTTTCCATCATGGTTTTATCTGTTTTATTTTTAACATTTTCTAAGTCCAAGTAAGTAAGCAGTTGAGAACAGTGATAGCCCAATGGAAACAGCCACGACTTATGAGTTGTAGGTCCTAAGTTCGAACCAGGACTGGTGTTTTACTTAGGGTAATTTCAGCACTGTGCTCAAAACGGTGATGGAAAACATCGTAAGGAAACTTGCATGTCCTAGAATAAAAAATCCAAAGATATGTGACATCTACCAACCCGCACTGGGCCCACGTTGGGGAATTACGCCTCACTCTCCTTTTATTGAGGAGCCCTGTGGCCCAGTAGTTCAGTATCCGATTTCCGAAGTAAATTTTATTCACTAAATAAAATAAACAAACTCTTAAGTTATCCAATATCGTCTGACTTGTATTTTTAGCAAACGAATCTCAAAATACTTTCTCGTCATATTTCATAACTTCGTTTCATCTTCTATAAACTTCTGATCTACATTTTTACAAACGGTTGACACATATATTTGACGGTTGAATATTTCACTATGACATCTAATTAAATTTATTCAATATTTTAAGCCATTAACGCTCTAGTAATATAATTAAATAGTTTTCTAAATCAAAGTAAACGTGTTTCAGTAAAAAATAACATAGATTTTGGATGACAACCTTATTTATATGAAAACCCAACGTAATTTATTTTTATGCCATAAAAAACTAAAAGTATACTTATGTGGATCAAAAATACTAAGCACAGCTATTAACTTCAGTTCCATCTAAAAAGAAAATGAGAATGACAGAAACGATTTATTGGGCTTTTATAAATGACATGAATTCGTGAATAAAAATGAAAAATGGGCATATCGTTTCAAAGACTATTATAAATTGTTTGAGCGCCCTTAAGAGACTGTGGGACAGACAGGCACCATTTTTCGTTTATTCTTCTTCTCATAAAGCTACCCTTATACACTTCATCATTATCATCTGCTTCACCTTTTTCATGATGGGGTCGGCTTGCAGTCTAACCTGATGCAGGTATCTATCAGTATATATATATTACTAATTTTATAAAGCTGAAGATTTGTTTGTTTGTTTGATTGAACGCGCTAATCTCAGGAACTACTGGTCCGAATTGAAAAAATATTTTTGTGTTGGATAGCTTATTTATCGAGGAAGACTATATAACATTACGTTACAACTAAGAGGTGCGGAGCAGTAATGAAAATGTTGGAAAAACGGGGAAAATCGCATGGGTAGGCGTTTCGACGCGACGGGAAGGGCCCGGAACAAAAAAATTTCCGCGGACGAAGTTGCGGGCAGAAGCTAGTAATACGATAAGAGTATCGTCGATCGTAGCCCAAAAGTCTGACAATTTGTGTTACCTCTCTAAGTATAATTGTAAGACTTTCGGGCTTCTAACCACCCATAATGACTTAAAGATCAACAAATGACAGCCGGGACCAACAGCTTAGTGTAATTTCCGAGGCCAAAAGGGCTATCTATACTTTAATATTATAAAGCTAAAGAGTTTGTTTGTTTGTATGTTTGTTTGATTGAACGCGCTAATCTCAGGAACTACAGGTCCAAATTGAAAAAATATTTTTATGTTGGGTAGCCTATTTATCGAGAAAGGCTATAGGCTATATTACATCAAGCTACAACTAAAAGGAGCGGAGCAGTAATGAAAAATGTTGCAAAAACGGGGAAAATTGGACGGGTAGGCGATTCGACGCGACGGGAAAGGTCGGGGGAACAAGAAATTTAACGCGGACGAAGTCGCGGGCAGAATCTAGTTGTAATATATAAATGGTCACCCATTCACGAGCCAACCGCTACATCCGACCAAGACTAGATTTTACTACAGATTAAAAGACCTCGTCTACTACCAATTAATTAGATACATAGTTCATTTGTTTCATTTGTTTGCGATATCCCATTATGCCTGCTGTAGTTTTCACACAAATTAAGATTCACTGCCTAAAAGCTACTGAACTGATAATATTACTAAACAAACAAGCCGTCAATTCGAAAAACAATTAGTGTCCATTACTTAGGCAATATAAACTGTTTAACTTTGACTAAGCTAGGCTGATCTGTTTGTATAAGCTTCTGAATTAGTATGAAAGTAAGGATATTTTGTTTATATAGGTAGTAAACGACAAAACTTACTCTGTGTGCAAACATAAACTTAGATAATTAGAACCCTAGATTTTAGAGCATTTATGATGCACATCGCAGTGAGAACAATATAGTTTATAAAAAATCTTCTAAAACAAAACAACTTTATATCAGCAGCAATATAGGTGCAAAATCAATAAGAATGACTAACGCTTCGAAAGACTAATGCTTTGTTTACAAATACAATTTTCACAATACACATAAAACAAAATATTTTTATTCGAACCAGTGTTTTTGTAAGTATCCGCTTCATCGGTTCTACAGACATATTTATGACCGAACTCATTTTAGAATCCACGTTTTATAGTTTCCACTTCAGCATTCCAATTTTATAGACATAAGTATTTTTACAGCCAATCAAAACACTTACCGAGTGTGAAATATATCTCGGAAAATTTAAGACATAAAATACCCTACGAACCGGTATTAATGCTTTATGAACAATAACGTTGAACATATGGAGCATTCTTTAATATCTATCATATTTTTTAGTGTTGAAAAGTAACATAGAGAAAACCTTTGGGATTACTTTATCATTTAGAACTCTAGCCTAGACATTATAGCATTCTTGACATTGAGTTTCACTCAATGCGTCTATAATAAATGATATCTTCAATACCATTACTGAATATGTCAATAACTGTCTAAAAAGTTTCACTCAAACAAATGCGATAAATATTCTCTCTTTTGTTTCAGATTTTCAATCATCAATCAAGAATGATCGACCGGATATAGAAAACAATGCTTATATATCGTATTATGTTTGATTTTGAAGATTACAGACATAACAAGCACATAAGCAGTCAATAACAGTATGAGACAAAGTGAGCTTCACATAGAAATAAATAAAATAAACTATACTAAATATGATAAAACCAAACCTAAATGGTTTATGATGACAAGTTAAGAACAAGAAGGAATTATGCCGACCGACCTATGGGCAACGAATACTCCAACTGACAATGACACATACAGCGCAATCAACGATGAATTCCAAAACAATACAACGACTGACCCAATTGAGGATAAAGCGATTCAAGCAGCTTTCTGTACAGCGTACACCATTATTTTCGTAGTTGGAATCTTTGGCAATGCGCTAGTATGTTACGCAGTTATCAGGAATCGAGCTATGCAAACCGTTACTAATCTCTTCATCACGAACCTCGCATTATCCGACATCCTACTCTGCGTGTTTGCAGTACCATTTACACCACTTTACACTTTCCTCGGTAGATGGGTGTTTGGAGGGCCTTTGTGCCATATTATGCCTTATGCACAAGGATGCAGCGTCTATATTTCAACGTTAACTTTAACTTCGATAGCAATAGATAGATTCTTCGTCATTATCTATCCCTTCAAACCTCGCATGAAGATCCAGACCTGTATCTGTCTGATTGTTTTTATTTGGGTGTTCTCTCTATCTGTGACCTTCCCCTATGGCTACTACATGGCCCTCCAAGATGTATATTGCGCAGAAAAGTGGCCTTCAGATCAAATACGTAAGGCGTTTGGCGCAGTGACCACTATTATGCAGTTTGTGGTTCCCTTCATTGTAATGGCTTTTTGCTATACATGTGTTAGTGTAAAATTGAATGATAGATTAAAATCAAGGCCTGGAAGTAAGAACAGTAAGAAGGAAGACGCAGAAAGAGAAAGGAAGAGGCGAACAAACAGAATGTTGATAGCAATGGTGGCTATATTTGGGTTGTCGTGGTTGCCTTTGAACCTGATAAATATAAGTAGTGACTTTTATTCATTGGCAGAAGACTGGAGATATTACATGGTGTTATTTTTCGTTGCACACTTCATCGCTATGTCTTCCACTTGTTACAACCCGTTCCTCTACGCGTGGTTGAACGAGAACTTCAGAAAGGAGTTCATGCAGATACTGCCGTGTTTAGGAGCGTTGGTCACTAAGAGGTCTAAGAGGAAGTTCAACCAGTCAGAGCGGACAGGTATGTTTCGTTCAGAGAAAACTTGCAACGGTAACGATACCGTGCAAGAGTCCCTTTTGACATCCACAGTTAGTAAGATACCCTCAGTTAGATATAAAATAGAATTCAATGATAAATTAAAGGTGTATGAAGATGATGGCGTTGAGAATATAAGTCCTGATGAGAAGCCAGAGGACAACCCGAGTCCTAACGAAGACTGTGTTAATATGTATATGTTTGTAGATAAAACTGTAAATACTTCGGATAAGGAGCCTATCGTGTCTGCGCTATAGATTTAGTGGTAAGTTGAAACGTCATTAAGATAAACAAATATTTAAAAATAATGAACAGACGTGATAACATAAATGAGTTTTAAAAATTAACTGTCTTTGCTTCCATGTAAACAAATATTTACTAATCTATATTTTAATATTAATTAATTAATATTAAAAAGCTAAAGAGTTTGTTTGTTTGTTTGCTTGAACGTGGCAATCTCAGAAACTACTGGTCCGAATGTGTCAGATAGCCTGTTTATTGAGAAAGGCTATAAGCTACATAACATTATGCCACAATCAAAAAGAGCGGAGCAGCAATGAAAAATGGACAAAAACTCGTAGGTAATTCGATGCGACGAGAAAGGCCAGCGGAGCAAAAATTTGACGCGGACGAAGTCACGGGCAGAAGCTATAGGATATAATAGGATTAATTATGCTTTGATCAGGAATGTATGCAAGCAATGTTTATTAGTGAACCAATATGTATTTAGCAAGCTGTCTGATGAAATACCAGCAACAAACAGATATTTAATTGAAATTCTAAATAGTTTTGACACTTGTAGCACTAATATAAATTAAAGTAGAAATAAATGGAGACAAATTAAACTAATTTTGTTAAATGGAATAGTATCATTATAGTTTTAATCTTTAAGCATTATTTAGATGAGAACTTTGAACAACAGCTGTTATTTATAAAAAGAAAGCAATTAGTTGTCACGGCAAAATGGCAATTACAGAAATGAACAAAAAACTTATAGTGAGAAGGCAGATATTTTATCAAAAAAAGTTTCATAATGACAAAGAAACTGAAGTTAAAACCGCAGCAAGAAAAGAGTTTTTAGCTTTTATTTTACTAATTGCTTGCTGATATACACAAACATGAACTAAAAATAAAATAAAAAGGTAAATTCTATTAGAACGGGCAATAAAATATATACACCCACGTTTTTGTCTGAGGGTTAAATTCAATTGCACAGTTTTGCGCAAATTGTTTTCCATGTAACTACATTTTCATTTTATATATCAATATTTTGTAGCTTTACAATCTCTTGCTCGCGGTCATTCAAGTTTTATGGTTTAGTGAAGAATGAAAAATGTTTGAATAAAATGTAATATCTAAACGCTTAACAAATATTAAACGAAGAAAAGCCACAATTTGCTATCACAATATTTAGTCGAGAGGTAAATTTTTAAAACGCTCGTTAAGAATTTCGCAAAACTTACAGGTGGCAAGTTGCCGCATGATATCTGCAGGATCCTATTTTTGGAACTTATACAGAAATACTCCACGTGTTCCAATTTGAGAGTAATCGTGAATGTGACAGATGTCAATTTAGGCGATTTTACGTGGAACAGGGAAAAGTATTCTAAAAATGGAGAATGGAGAAATGTTCTAGACAACATTTACAATTACACTGCACATAAATTATGTTGGTCGGCAATAGTTAGTTTTGAAGCATAATTTATGTCATAAAAAACGTTCTTAAAAAATACATTAGTCACGAATACCGGCAACTAGTTTTGAAATTAAAGGGTTTTTTGGGTATCGTAATAAACCCTTTAATTTCAAATCTAGTTAAGGTATCTTCAATAGGTATTTGCAGCTAGAGTATTCAAATGTGAGATTATGATTCATGGAATAGTTTTAAGAATAGACTCCAGGATAAATCCAATAAAATTTAATCGAACATTCCAAAGAGAACTGTCAGAAACAGACAAAAACGTTTATTGAGTAGTAAAATGTGAGTAAAATGTATTTTTATTTACAATCCGAATAGTTTTAGATTTTATTTAGTTGCTTTTAACAATACAAGCTTTAAAACAAAGTCACTGCTTCCAAAATACATTAGGTACAATAAAAAGTTTATAAAATTCGTTTCGATTGAGTCATCATTAGTTTATTGAGCCTAGTTAATGTGACTACATTAAGCCATTTATTTCCGAATAAACCAGTCTTATAAACACGAAAATAAATGCATTGGTAGCCTATAGTGTGTGCCACAGCTGGAAAAATTACAATAAATTTAATTAATTTAAAAAAAGTACCCAAAGTACCTGGTGGAACTAATTCGAATAAAACCAGTGGGGTTATTTCTATAATCATACAAATGAATCATTTTTACGGTTATTTCTTAAGGATTATTTCTATCAAATGTTGACCATAACTGTGGTTTACATGTTCCATTCCGAAGCTCCAATTTTCTGTAATGACTACGGGCATTTCGAGTGCTCTATGGCGACTAACGCGAGGAATGTTGCCTTCTAATGGAACATATATATACTCGTTTATGATCATACACTGTGTGGTTCGGGTTTTGAGTAATAATAAACTCTCATATTTTGATGCAGAACAAAGTAGTCCATATGTAAGCAACGAGTCTCAACGGTGCGGAGTACCAGCTTAAAATTGTCAGTCGTCTGTGCATGCCGTGAAGCAGATAACGCAATAGCCAGGCTGGCGCAAACTTGCTGAAGCAGACATTTTGTATGCACTGTTTTGTAGGTTAGACCACAGAAATAGGAATATTATTTAACATAGTCGGGAAACTGGGCGAGTCATCTGTTTCAAAGCTGTAAGCTGTGTGTCCAAATTGAATTCAGTAGAAACCTGTCTAGGTGATAAAATCATAAGCCTCGAAATTGTAGGGTAATAGCCCGATTTTGAACGCGTTTGAAGTGGGAGTTTCGTTTCTATGCGATGTAGGTTTTTTTTTATACAAGGCATCTGAACCAAAGTTATACACACTTAATGGGTAGATAATTGGTAAGTGCTAGAATTACATGACACTAATAGGATTCTTATATTTATCATTACTTAGAAGCATTTCCCGTTTTTTTAGGAACGTCAGAACACCACGAATTTACCAATATTTTTGATAAGTTTTTAACATTAAGTGTCGTTGAAAAGATTTTACTACTATAATTTGAATATTTTTAAGCACGGGAATGGGGTCTTCAGATATGCGAATCTTATCAACAGGCTAGATGTGATCGAACACTAGACAAAATAAAATAAGGTAAAATAGTTGAACAAAGTGTCAAATTTATTTTTTCTACTTTATTTTGCCCTGATCAAGTTTTGCGCTAACTATCTCTTTGGCACCTCACTTGTATCACCAGATACTTCACGTTTGATAAGATATTACCCAGTTTCTCAACGCGTACCAAATTTTCGTTGAGCTTTGCGATCGAGTTTTATCTATTTTCAGTAATAGGTTTACAAGTGGGCCACTATATTGCAAGCACATGTAGTTTTGTCTGATATCTACAACGGTCCTTGCAATTGAGAGTGAAATAAAACAAAATTGCTTATACTGTAAATAGAATATTGAAATCACTGTTATTGTCGAATATGAGTGTATGTAAAAACTTACAGAAATAAAATTATTTCTTTTCACTTTTGATTTATCACATGAACATGATTTAACAAAAAATGCTAGATGAAGTCGACATTTCCTATCGATTGACCCCTGACAAGAAATAGGGAATCAAACTTAGGCCTCTTTTAAAGTCCAGACATAATCTTAATCTCTGACTAAGATAACACACTTGTTATGAGACTGATATACTATTGTTAAAATATTATAAATATCACTAATTGAAGCTTGTTCATAAAAACTATATAACAAAAGGTATTCAAATTATATTTTTGTGTACCCTATTTATTCAATATCCAACGTATAATGCATTGTATTTATCTTACAAAAGCGTATTACCCCCATCCATCTGAGTCGAAATGCAATGCGACAAATGAATAATGTAAATTGCACACAATTTTTAACATAAATCTTATTATTTTTCCGCTATTCCAGAATCCGATTCGGAATTGTAGTGTATTTGTGGAACGTACAGTCAGCGAAATAAATTGTACAGATTTATGTTGTGCATTTATATGTTCTTCAATCGGGTATAAATAGTTCGTTTTATCAGCAAGACTTTGTAATATTATATTACTTTTGTTTGTTGTATTGTATGCCAAGAGTATTGACATGTAACTTTCTGAATTCTAATAACGAAAAGAAAAACTACGGAAAATAGGAAAAACAAAAACAGAATTAAAATAAGAATTTATAATCTGATTAACGTTGCATTAATGACATGTAGTAACCACTCCATTTTTCCCAAAACAGTAAAGAAAAAGTTCGCGGAATCATTTACGGGGATAGAGAGGCGAACAAAGGAAAACTAATAGGATTTCTCATTTGGATGAACTTTTAAAAATTCAACGACGGGAAATAACAAGGAGTGAAAAGAAGAATCATATAATAGACGAACTTCATAAAAATATAATGAGAAATATTATGATTATGTTCAAAGGGGAATCATTGAGATTTCTGTTTTGATCTCGCTTCTTTTATGGCCCATGCCTATCATACGATAGGCCAGCGTAATAACTTTTATTTTTGTATTCAACTATAGAAGCACGATTTGTTTATTTGGTTCAGGTTTGTACAGATTTAGATCGCTCCGCTTCATTGCCCATAAAACATTGTTTGCATGGGTTTTACATGTTGGTTTTATAAAATGAATCGCGACTTTTATATCTTTCCTATAAATTGTTATAGGTGCCTTTGTACGTTTGTAATTTAGATTTATCTATACATAGGACTTTGCATTTGTGATATTGTAAAATATGTTCAGCAAATACTGCAATTCTATTGTAACTCCACTTTTTTATAATATTAATCTTAATGCACTTTCAATACACGTGATTTATCTAATTATTCACATTTAAGCACTTTTATTTTTGCACAATGTATGTATGTGTGTGTGTGTGTGTGTGTTTTTGTGTGTTGTATGTATTTTGTAAAAACATCTACTCACTGTATTGTTTAGCTGTAAGTTTTCCTAATATAAATAAAATAAAATATATCTCAAAGTAATATTTAATTTACAAGATATATTAGCACTATTCATATTATTTACTTATTTAACATTATCAATAGTTTAGGATTTATATGAAAGGATTTGTACAGTATATTTGCACCTATTAAATTTTAAATCACATGCTTTATTATTTCGTTTGAAAAATAACAGATAATATACAATACCATACTTTAAGGATATCGAAACGAATGGAGCATTATTTTTGTAATTTTCCGTGGAACTTAAATAACTTGTTTTGAATTTTCAACAATCATAATAGTCGTTTCGTTGCCTTGATGTACATGTCAGAAGAATTCAAAGTTTGGATCAGAGATAGAACGAAGAATTTTTTTGTTTTGTGTTTTTCATCCATTCGTTTTCGATATCGATACTCAACACGTAGGTATTACCAGCTAATTTAATTTGACCTTGTATAAATTATATAAAGTAAATTTTCATCTTTGTCCATCGCGGTGCTCTTTTAAACTCCGCAACAGATTTTGATGCGGTTTTCCCCAACATTTAGACAATTTATTCCAGAAAGTATAAAACTAACACAATAATAAAAAAACTCTCGAGGTTTTGTAAAACCGTTCAAAGCAGAGGTGGGTCACTAGTAAAATTATAAAAAGGCAGTAATTAGTCACCTCACCCTGTGCGATGAAACAGGGTGCAAATAATTGCAACATCCATTCTTCCCAAACAGAAATTTTCCTTAATAAAAAATCCAATTTTTAAAGGTTTCTTTTTAACTTTCTTCAATTTTAAAACTTTACCTTTCTTGTTACAGGTAACACATTGCAGTGAACTCCTTTCCAATGAAATATATTAAACAGTGTTAACATTTGTGTTTGACATTAAAAAGAACTTTTATATTTTCACAAAATAATAATGATGATAAATGTACTGTAGTGCTATTCTGAAAATATCTCGTCGTGAAAAATAATGTGATTTAGTTTTTTCAATTATAATATAGGTATTTTTATCCCAAAAATAAGCTACTGTATATGTGCGTAATTTGTAAAGTGACCACAATTTTTCCAACAATCCGTTTAATTTATTTAATTAACAAATAATGTTTTTTACATAATAGTAAAAATTCCGTGCATGTATTATGATTTTAACTTAATATTCAAATTCGGGTGGTTGGTGGTGTAAGTTAATACCAGGACATGGTGTATGTATACGTACAATATACTTGAAATGAGATGTCATTCTTAAATTTCCTTGCATCAAGCCGGGTGACAGCTCACTTCACCGACATTTTCACGATGAGATTTTTACAGAATATATCGGCTGGTATGTGTTCTCATTGTGACTAATTTACTATTTACGCACCTATAAATAGCTTTTACTGTGTTCAGGAACCAGTTTGTATGAACATTAAAAAATAAGAAAATGCTGTAAAAACTTATTAGACAAAACCCTTGCTATTCATATTAAATATGACATATTTTAACAACTTAGAATGAACAATGTTAAATAAATATTCACGTAACTAAAGATTGTATGTAAATAGAGAAGTAAGTTTACGAAAAAATGTACAGAATAGCCAAAAATAAAGTCTAGTGTAAATAGATTTTGTCATAAATAAGAATAAAAGTATTTACGTCAATTATGTAGTTCGATTACGAACTTTGAGCCCATTGATGAAGTACTTTTTTCTATAAATGTATAGTCATTAGTCATAGGAAATTATAAGTAGCGCTGTGTTACGCTAAAAATATTTTTGTAATGTAAAAATTGGGAAATTAAAAAATGTAAATAAAATGCAAAATGCCTTGTAATTAATGTCAATGGATGAAATACGTGCAATTCGCTGTCGTTATATTAATAAAGTGTACCAAAGATTTTGTGAGATTTATTTTGAACCCTTTATTATAGATAGGTAGGTATACCTGAAATATTTTTACACCATTGAGCTGGCTCTTTGGAAAGACTACAGAACATTTTTACCTGTTACTTGCGTGGAAGAGAAGACAATTTCTCATAATTTAGTATGCAAAGGTATGCAGATTGCAGTCCACTCTTCAACATCGTAAAGATATGAAAATTATTGACACTTACCTACTAAATGTCCGTTCAGGTACCTTTCTGATACTCATAAAGTTTGACTGGTATAAAATGCCTATGGAAGTAAGTCTGCCTCTGCACATTTTTATGCTTAAAGTATTGAATAAATAAATAATAAAAAACGACGGGTTGCACTCCGGGAGTGCCGGCAGAAGTGAAAATTTGAATATTAACGTTGTGCATTTTTGATATTTTGGAATGGTTAGGGAATAATTTTGCACGAATTGCTTTAATTATCTATATATTAATACGTGAAGCGAAAACTTTGGATCCATTTTTATGAAAATTGGGCGGATGGAGAAGTATGAAATTTCGCACACTTATAGTTTATATAGAGAAGAAGTGACGAATGCTAATACTTTTTTAAATTATGCGTAAAAATACATTATTTTCAATAAATAACACGTTACACACACTACTATTCATTACCGTGTATTTAATACACACATGCATAGGTATTCTTTTGTTTATGGTCCAAATCTGTGGTCCAATCGAGAACATCTGTCTTTAATATTTTGTGTCTATAGCCTCGACTGTCTACGGTCTATCATATTGAATGTCAAGTATAACCATAGGTAATAAATTAATTTTATAGGTATATAACCTATTTCATTTTAAAAATCTATGATCATATCGAGAATATTTGTCTTTAATATTATTTGTATTAGCGACGATAGGAATTTGGTTTAGATTTATAAGAAATATTTTTTGTGGTTTTATGGGGAGTGTCAAGTATGGCATTAGTAAGTTTCCCATACAATACTTAGTGTCGTGTGCAAACTGTAGAGGTTGTATGCCTCACGATTGTACAGGCTGGTTATAATTATGACATTTTGAACTGTCATAATTATATAAAAATAATAAGGAAAATTCTCAGCTGTCACCATCCATGGATGCGGGTGGCACGCTGTAACATAAACACACACGAACATTCGCGCAAGCGTCCTGCGCCGCCTAAACGAAACAGCAGGTGCAGGCATACATTTTCGCCGCGCCGTAGAAAGAGAGGGGGATACTTCCTCTCCTACTCTCTGTCCGTCTTACGAATTTTCGATCAGGGTCACGTGTCCTGACGCGAGTTTAACATTTTTTACCCATTACACAAAAAGTGCACAACGCCGCTAAAGAAGTTTTCACTTCAAAAATGCAACAAACACCTGGTTTCTGCATTCGGAATTTGAATTTGAGATCATGTTAAATTCTACTATAGAATGACTTAAGGTGGATGCGATAGCGTAGTTGGCAACCTTCAAATTTTCAAAAATGGGAGGAGATTACCATAATCGCCACGTTTGGATGGCGGGTTGGCGATCACAGTATAGTGGTAAAATGCATAGAGAACGCTGCTACCTATTCTCTAGTAAGTCCATTATTCGCCTTTTACGACACCCACGGGAAGAAATGGGATAGTGCTATTCTTTACATCCAGCATTACACGGAACAATTAAAAATGTAAGTTTATTGAATGACTATTTCATGAAAAATCATTCACTCGTGTCATACCCTGGCGCTTCTTCTTTCAATATGGCCCATTATGTGTTTAGGAATAAAATTATCGAGGGGTGGGGGGGGGGGGGCAAGGTTATGACAAGTTTTCAACATCAAATTCACAATTCAGAAACCGGGTGTATAGTAAGCCTTCAAACAAATTAAAATCAAACTAATTACTTACGTAAAATGTTTCACGTGACTTAAAAACAAAGCTCGTCTACATGTGATTTTCGGGACAAATCCTTTGAAATACAAAGCACAAAAGAAACTCCTAATGAATGTGAAAACTTTTGCCAATAATGTCGAATTGTATTAGGACAAACGAAGACATCAAAGCGTTTTGAATAATGTACGTAACATTGAAATTACTTAAAATGTGTAAAATAAATTTGTTTAGGTTCGTTTGGTTTGTTAAGCTTGTTAAATTGTTATGTAGTAAAATAAGTAATACAAAATATAGGTGTATTACTCGTATACAGGGTGACAATGACGCGCAACCAATTACTATAGATTCAGTAGGTACATCATTCTGAATCCCTTTTTGTTGAGGGTGGGAAATCGTCAAATGACGCCTCCCGCTCTTGGGCGGAGCGGGAAGGCGAGTCAAACTTTTACTGATTAAAACCCACCCAAGTTTCTTCAGTTGTACATATGCCAGGGCCACGGTAACTCTTTCGAACAGGTCTCGCGACCCTGGCAGTTCTGAACCCTTGCGTTGAATTTTTTCGTAGATTATAAAAATGAGAAGTAGCTACACCATACATTTAGACTGGGTAGGTATTGCACTTCTCTATGAAACAGCAGATTTTTGTTTGTAGCGTAGAAACCTATCATCGGTTTTAAAAAGAAAAACAGCATTTTTTTTTGTACACCCTGAATTCATGCTTACATTTTGCGTGTCGATGTCTCTGCCACCCTCATCATCATCATTCCAGCCGAAAGAAGTCCACTGCTGGACATAAGTTTCCCCTAAAGGGGTTTTGCTATATTCGCCACGCTTGACAGTCTGGTTGGCGATCGCAGTATGGTCTAGTAAGTCCCTCAGTCACCTTCTACGACATCCACGGGAAGAAATGGGAGAATGTGCTATTCTTTACGTCTGGCAACACACAGAACCCACCACCTGCCACCCTGTGTATGTACAACTCTGCTTAACCCTTCAATAATACAGGCATGATGTTATATTGCATTTGTAGAATAGGATAATAATTATGGACGTATTACATAGGCAGCACTAACAACAATCAAGGAATGTCAGTTACTAAAGGCGACGGTCGGGAAGGAAGTTTCTTAGGAAGAAAGTAAACCAGGAAACAAACTACCTACAATATTTTAAGGAAAAACTAAAGAAAAATATCTAAAGGAAAAAAAAACTTATCCAGAAATCACATACACATCGGAAGTCACTTCTCCAACCACTTAAGTACCGTAAAAGCCATAAATATTCTAGTTCTTGGCCAGTAAAGTTTGTTTGCAAGAGAAACGTCTGCTTCAGTAATATTACGTTCATAGTAGCCAGTCAACCCAGTTCTCGCTAGGGATGCGACAACGCTAAAGTTATTCGATTTAGGTATTCAGTATCGAATATTTGAATGTGGAACTTTGAATTTCTTGAATATTTTTGACAAGTGTGACATGTTTGTTGAATATTGGATTTCGAATAAAATATGTATTGGAACTGGATAAAGTTGGTTAAATATGTGTCAGCAACATGTATTATATGTACAGATGATCTGTAATTCAACGTTTTCTCTTAGGGCACTAGAACGTGATCCTTTTGCATTTCGGTAAGAAAATTATTTATTATTTATACGACTTTAAAAAAACACAAAGAGCTGCCTTATGATACCAGTATCCTGTCAAAAAGAAGGAGAGATATTATAGCACCGATTCCACAAACAAAAACTAGGTTTTGTGATAGACAATACGGGAAACGGTCATCTCAACTTTACAATAAAATAAATAAAGAGATATATGTATATACTAAGCAATATTATGAATATAAAAAACTTATAACTAAATGGATAAAACAACTCACCTACGAGGACACCGAGGCCCTATTGCAGCACACATCATAACTCACTCATTTATGCATACACTAACTCCTATGTACCACATGTACACTTACACACCACACATATACCCCACACACACATATCACACATACTCAACTCACTTGTAACATACACAAAACAGTTTAAATTTCTCTTTTTAATTTTGTAATTTACCATGTTGAATTTATATGTATAAATAGTAAATACCGGATTTTGTATGTACATTACTATTATATAAGTTGCGGAAGAGTGGAGTGTCCTAACACAGGCAATTGTTTGCTTAAAATGACA
Organism: Aporophyla lueneburgensis; assembly: GCA_932294355.1. Classification (NCBI taxonomy): domain Eukaryota; kingdom Metazoa; phylum Arthropoda; class Insecta; order Lepidoptera; family Noctuidae; genus Aporophyla; species Aporophyla lueneburgensis. The sequence goes on from OW028753.1 coordinate 24,253,775, forward strand.
CTCCTACCACTAGCTTTGTTGTACAAATTTTGTTAAAGAAAATAAACTATTTGTATTTGTATGTAGGCACCCCACATAGCAAAGGTGAAAATTGTTCGAGCTATGTAGTAGTTAACCAAGCTATTGACTTATCCAAGTGCTTTAATTCATCAAAGATTCAAAGATACAACAAGAAGTTCGTTAACGATTTTCAAAATTTTCTACGAAGTTCTTAAACTCGGACATACTTACTTAAAAAAACCAAAACATTAAGTGACGAATTTCAATTCATCCTATACGTATTCTATTATTTTATGCCGCAACGTTTTCCAACAAATTGCCTCTGATAAGCAGTGGCCATTTCTAAATTCTGAAAATATATTAGATACCTACCTGCTTATAAATATGAATAAGTCTGGAATCGAGACATAAATCTTCTAAATTACTCATCTGAATACAAATTAATGACGCAGTACATAACGGGTCAAAATTTTTTGTCTAAATTATGATAATTTTGTTCAAGTACGATAGTTCTAATGAAGTTAATAAAGCCAAATTCATGTATTATTTTTCCAATTTGAGAATGTAAGAAAACGGACAAAAAGTACATACTATGATAATAAAAGGTACCTATAACTTTAAATCTCAGTTTCCACTCTGAATTTTTCCATTTAAGTGTTATAAAGGGTTTTTCACTAAGAGCGCTCGAACTTTGAAATGGAATAAAACAATCGGTTTAAATAATGTTGCTACAATAATGATTATATTTTAAAGAACATTCAATGACATTATTCATGGAATCTAATACCAGCCAAATGGTTGTCGCGACTTCGCTGCAGGTGGTGTAGATTATCCCCCAACAATTGTAAACGTGTGCCTATAATCAAATTTACATTACTTCAGATCACGTACTATGAACATTTCCATCGATACGCAATTCACAAAGACATGTCCCATCTCTGCATATTTCTCAAGAGGAACTTGTGACTTGGAGAGAGGGCATATGTCACTAATCGTTTAAGTTTCTCCTTGGCAGACCAACGCCTGGTCGGGATCATTATGTAGACAAGACCACAAGTTGCAAACGTTTAGGAATCCTTAAATAGGTTTTTACTTAACGAGAAAGCTTCAGGGAAATTCAAATTTGGTTAATTTTTGCCATTTGCGGGTCAGTGTAAAATTTTATGTGGATTAAAATATGATTCGCCACACGCATGTAATAGGTCTTTACCTATGAAAATGCCGTTTTGTATGAAAAAAATTAAACGAATTTTTTTCATGTATTTTTTATTTGCATTAATCGAAATAATCACCCATGCAATCAATGCATCTTTGCCAACGCAGTGGCAGTTTATTGATGCCCTTCTTAAAAAAATCAGCTGGGTGGGAGGCAACAAATTCTTCAAAGGCATTTTGTACTGCCTCTCGGGTATTGAATTTTTTTCCCGCCAAGAAGTTATCCAAATTCTGGAAAAAGTAGTAGTCTGTAGGCGCAAGGTCTGGTGAGTAGGGTGGATGACGGAGAGCTTCCAACCCCAGTTCTTGCAACTTGGAGACCGTCTGCTGTGCAGTATGTGGTCGCGCGTTGTCGTGCAGGAGCAGCGGAGACGAGCGATTGACCAATGCTGGTTGGAGATGTGCCAGCTTCTCCATCATTGAGTTCAGTTCTTCACAGTACACATCTGCAGTAATGCTCACCCCGTTTGGTAAGAAGCTGTGATAAATCATACAGGCGCTAGACCACCAAACAGTGACCATCACTTTTCTAGGGGTAAGTTTTCGTTTAGGGCATTGTTTAGGTACTGAACCACGATCCAACCAACTTGCTGAGCGCTTGCGGTTATCAAACAGAATCCATTTTTCATCGCAGGTAACAATGCGGTTCAAAATTCCTTCATTTGTGTGTCTGTTGAGCAGTGCAAGGCACGTCTCGACACGTACTTCGCGCTGGCGATCATTAAGTTCGTGGGGCACCCATTTGTCAAGCTTTTTTACCTTGCTAATTTGACGCAAATGGACTAATATTGTTTTGACGCTAACGTCGAAAGCTGCTGCTAATTCAGCCGTAGATTGTGTATCATCAGCTTCCACAATCGCCTTTAATTCGTCATTGTCGACCAAAGTCTTCGGACGACCGCGAGGTTCATTTTTCAGGTCGAAATTTCCAGAACGGAAGCGAGCAAACCAATAACAGGTGGTGCGTTGGTTTGTAGTGCTAGCTCCGTAAACGTCGTTGATGTCGCGTGCCGCTTGTGCCGCGTTGCTGCCACGACGGTACTCATATTCCATAATTACTCGAATTTTTAACGTATCCCTAATGACGAAAAAGATTGAAATGCGATGAAAATGTAACACTTATCAATAAACAAATGACTACTTTTGGAAAAAGAATTCCATGTTTTTAAAATAAAATTAATTTGAAATTAGAATTCTTAGACAAACAAAAATTATTTTGATTTGAAATGGCCAGTACTGCAGAACGGCAATTTCATAGGTAAAGACCTAATATTTACACAATTATAAACATTAAAATCATAAATACAAACGTGTTCGTTAATTTCTTCTCATTTTATGATTATTTCATAAAAAGTAGTTCAATAGGATGAAATGAACTTAGAGGGTTGTATTGATGATTATAATTATGGAAAGCCATTTTATTACGGTCGCGGATGTTATTTGAATCAAGAAACAACTTGACACTGACCTGCAAAATGCAAAAAACCATAAGAAAATTTGCCATTTTAACGCTTCCACTTTTAGGAAAAATAATCAAAACCTGGGACTGGTTTGTCGATAAATATGAAATAATACAATGATACTAAAAAAACGCGGGGTAAATTTGCCCTTTTAATTAATTGACAAATAAAAATATTTTAAAAATAACGCAGAAGGACTTTGTGAATTATTCATTACCTTCTCTACAAAATGAATAATAACTCGCATCGAAGTTTCTTATGCAAGTCCAGAATTAATATTCAACGGTAATATCAAAAAATCCGACACGGCAGATTTCATCGTATATTTTTTTATCCAATCAGATTTCTCTTTGAGCACATTTGCGAGACCAGAATCGCTTCCAATCCGCTCTACATCTGTTTAAACTCATCTGGTGTACACTTCATCAAGAAACGATTGTGAACAGTGATATAACTAACCCGTTTTCTTCTGTGGTTAAGACATATAAATCGTTTATTTGGTGCACAGAACAAACATAACATACAAAGACAGAAATAATAACTGATCGTGATTATGATTACTAGATAAATAGCGAAGTAGGAACACAGTACCAATGTGCCAAATATACAACGAGAAAGAACAAAGGAAGACAAAATATAGTGATGATGATGATGATTATTATGTGAATATGCGAATGTTGACGTATGACGAATTTCTATTTTATTAAGGACCTGGTACTTGTTGACAGTCCTACGCTATTCTTGCATACCTATAAACACTGTAATTTGAAACCATTGTAAAAGCAAATTATTTTTAAAAGAGTAACCGTGGAGTTTCTTGCCGGCTCTTCCCCATAGGAATCAACTATTTGGAACCGTGCACCTATTTCTGACGTTTCATAAGTAAGTACCCTTGTAGGTTTATGTGAAATAAAAATATTTTGATTTTGATGAAACTTTAGGCTGTGACTTTAAAATTATAATGAAAATAACGTGAAGTGGAATATGAAAGTGCGGTGTGCGTCTCAAAGTTGTACTAAATGGGAGTCCAGTACAGCATTTGTGACAGGCAAATATACCTGACGCTGATATTCTGCTGGATCCCTATATTGACGTTCGGATGTAGAACAGCCCCCCTAGCCAAGTCACAAACGTTCACCGTTCTACAATCGGTAACGCCTCAGTGTCAGCAATTGTAGAAAACGATAAGTTGGTAGCCATGTTGAAGCGCCTGAGTCGGCCGCTCGTTCTACAATGTCTTTAGAAAAACGACACCTTATAACAAAGGATTTAGCGTTGAACTTTGTAGAAACGATAAAAAATCATTCTATCATTTTGAACGATGTGAATTTGGCTACGAATTTTTTGCCCCCCTAGCCAAGTTACAAACGTTTCGTGTCGAATTCCGTTCTCCAATCGGTAACGCCTCGGTGTCAGCAATTGTAGAAAACGATAAGTTGGTAGCCATGTTGACGTGGCTGAGTCAGCCGCTCGTTCTACAATGTCTTTAGAAAAACGACACAATATAACAAAGGATTTAGCGTTGAACATTGTAGAAACAATAAAAATCATTCTATAATTTTTAACGATGTGAATTTGGCTACGAATTTTCTATTTGTTTGTTCTAACCACATGACTTAACGTCAAACGACTAGCGTTAACGATTGTAGATTATCAACTTGGCTAAGGGTGCTGTTCGTTTGTTCTAACCACGTGACTTAACGTTGAGCGACTACCGTTAACGATTGCAGATTATCAACTTGGCTAGGGGTGCAGATGAGATAATTATTATATTCGAGTAATAAGATTAAGGCAGATTCTTATAACACCCAACTCATTGATTTGCAATTATGATTTGAATGTCATAGGTTTTTCGATGACTGTTTGTTGATTTTAAAAAAGGTTAGCACTTAACACACTATTTTATTTAGGATTGCTATCCCACCTCGAGCTCCTACTTCGTTTCTCGAAAGCAATAAAATATGAATATCTTGCAATTCATTATGATTGTGTCAGATTCCATAATAAATACGCGTACTGTAAGTTATAATTAGTTTCAAGAATATCTTCACAAACAGGCCTCTTTTCTATGAGAGAGAGTAGGCCATAACGTACCATGCGAATCCAATGCGGGTTGGTGGTTATCACTTGTCTTCAAATTTTTAGTTCTAGGACATTTCCTCAAGGTTTCCTCAAGATGATTTTCTTCAATATTTCGAGAGCAGTGGTGATTAAATTAAATACAGTAAGTAAATTGTCTGTGAATACACTAAGTGTGTGTACCTGAATTCCGACCGTTCCCGACCTACAACTTGACTGTTCGGGCCAATATCACTGGGCCACTACTGCTCCTAGAATATCTTGAAAATCATAAAATTCAAGTAAAGCAAAACAATTTAAAAAGCAAAGAACGAACACAAAAAGATGCTGTCTTCACGTAAAATAAAAACATTGCACTCTATTCTAAAAATACCTCACGTATACAAAATGTACAAAGCAATTAAAACCAGACACAACTCAACAGTAATTTGGACGTAAACAATCTTAAGTTAATTGGTTAATCGTCGAAAAATGGCCGCCGTCGACACACCAAGTAATTTAGCTGATGGCTACAATATGATCGTTTAAAAAACACTTATCTACCCCCGACACAAACAAGATAATGCGATTAATGTAGGCTTACTAATATTTTGATATTACCCACGAGTATTTGTTGGGTTTTATTCAGTTTGTAACTAAAATCAGAAACGTTAACCTTTTATTGCAAAATAAATTCAATTCACGATGAATTTTCTAAGTATGCGATGTTATGTATGAGAAGTAGCTTAAAATACACATAGGATTAAAACGGTATCATTAAATTTTTCGGAAACGGCAAATCCAGGAGAAATATCGAAAAGATCTCAACTTTTTTCTTCTATGTACACGAAAAGAGAAAAAAGACTTCTTTCAGAGATAAACAAAAGGCAAAAGGGAAAGCAAAGGCAAAAGGGATTTTTGAACTGATTAACACAACCATAACGGAAAAAATCTTAAGGAAACCGGACTTAATTTGAAATCGCCAAGCCGCAGTGAGCTAACGTGGTCAAGAAGAAGCCTTAGTACATCAGTGTACTAGCCACAAGCCGTTAGAACTAGAACTATTATTCAAACCGTAGTTTGCAATATTTTAGCTCAGAATATCTCAGTATTTAGTACGACACCAAAATCTAGTATGACTCGAAGTTACGTATGCAATGTTAACGGCTCGGATACCTAACAGATTGACTGCCGAAATCCGGCCTTACCAAATCAATTGTTGAACCCAAAATGGCCTGGCAAGCTTCCGATTTCTGCAGTCGTTTATTTTAATGAAACATGGCCGTCTGGTACATTCGTGCGAAGCTGGATGTAAAGAATAGAACCATCCCATTTCTTCCCGTGGATGTCAAAAAGGCGACTAAGGGACTTACTAGAAAATGGGCAGCAGCGTTCTCAATGCATTTACCACCATTCCGCGATCACCAAACCACCTGCCAAGCGTGGCGATTACGGCAAAGCCACCTAAATTGGAGGAGGCCTGTGTCCAGCAGTGTACGTCTTTTTTTTTTGTTTCTGGGTGGGAAATCATTAAAGTGTAAAATAGGTTGATAGATTAGTTTTATAGCTGCAGTCTACAAGATGCTATTTTCATATGGCGCGCAATTTTCTGAGTATTCCCAAGTGTGTATTTATGTGAAGAGCTGTGAAATGAATGTCGTATCATATATGTTAAACTGCAGAGCATGTGTGTTAACAGTTCTTTTCCCTCTGATTTTGCATCACTGTCAAAATCAGTTGTTTGCTGTTGGGTAGCTGCCATTAACAAGTCTGATAAAATAGACCAACCATTCTGGGATTACGTATCTCATTACTATATACGCATTATTTTATACTAAGGAGTCAAAGTCGACAATCTATACTAATATTATAAAGCTGAAGTTTGTTTGTTTGTTTGGTTGGTTGAACGCGGTAATCTCCGGAACTACTTGTTCGAATTGAAAAAATCTTTTTCTGTTGGGTAGTCTACTTATCGAGAAAGGCTATATAATATCACGCTACAAACAAAAGGAGCGGAGCAGTAATGAAAAATGTTGCAAAAACAGGTAAAATCACATGGGTAGGCGATTCGACGCGACGGGAAGGGTCGGGGGAACAAGAATAATATAAAGAGTTTGTCTGGTTGAACGCACGATCTCAGGAAAAAAAATAAGAAATAATTTTTCAGTTCGAACTGTAATAGTTCAAAAAAAAAAAATGTATTGAGTAGCCTATTTATTGAGAAAAGCTATAGGTCACATAAAATCACGCTAAGATCAAAAGGAGTGGAGCAGCAACGAAAAATGTTCGAAAACTGGCAGGGAATTCGATGCGACGAGAAGGTCAGGGGAGCAAAAATTTGACGCGGACGTAGTCGCGGGCAGGAGCTAGTTTTATATTAAGGAGTCAAAGTCAACAATCTATACTAATATATTAAACCTGAAGAGATTGTTTGTTTGGGTGGTTGAACGCGGTAATCTCAGGAACCACGCTGGTGCGAATTGAAAAATTAATTTGTGTTGGGTAACTATTTATTGAGGAAGGTTATAGGCTATATAACATCATGCTACGGTCAAAAGGAGCGGAGCAGCAACGAAAAATGGACGAAAACTGGCAGGCAATTCGATACCACGGGAAGCGTCAGGGGAGAAAAAAATTGACGCGGACGAAGTCGCGGGCAGAAGCTAGTAAACAATAATGAGTGTGGAAGGAGTATCTCGCGCTCCTTCTCTTGTGTTATGTATTTATAAATTTATTTTATTTTCCTTTATTTTATTTTATTGTTATCCATACTACGTCAGTTGCGGGCATGGCTTTTAACAGTGCTGAGTCAAGTGGTATCACTTTTAGTGATTACAATCTATTTCTTTTCAAGATCTTAGTTAGCAAATTCATTAGATACAAAAACTTATTTGTAATATTGCCATATTGCCAAATGAAATGTAATTCATCTCTGGCCGCTGACTTTGTTTTTTTTTATCTCAAATCGCCGAACAAAATGGCGATGTCCTTTAGAGTGATCTTTATTTTCGTTACAATAAGTTCGCTGTTGTCTTGCTGCTTTCAGTGGTAACGTAACTGTGGTGTCTCTGTAAGTTTAGTCTCTGAATTAATTCTAGCTGCTCTACAACAGAAAAGGAATTTGCAAAAAACAAGGTCTAGCTACTTCACAGTAATCCTGTTTCAACTACTGTTGCAATTACGTTAACTACATTGAGAGGCTTTCAATTTGATTAAATATTTTAAAGTTCTGAATAATTCTTGTATTATTTCATATTAAAAAGAAAAGAAAATAATTGCTTTTTTTTTTGCTTTGGATGGGATATCATCAAATGACTTCTCCCGCTCTGGGTGGAGCAGGAGGGCGTGTCAGTCTTTTACTGACTAAAACCCACCCGTGTTCCATCAGTTGCCCATATGCCAGGGCCACGGTAACTCTTTCGAACCACTCTCGCGATCCTGGCAGGCATCGGTCCTAGCAGAACCCTTCAGTTCTGCTGACATCTCTTTGAGGCGCGCGTGGAATACTGCGCACCGTCGACCCGAGCCTGGTCCTTACCGCGGGCGCTTGCGGGCGGCGAGCAATGGGTAGCTCGCCGCCCGCAAGCTTGCGCCTACGTTGGCCGGGAGTCCGCTATCGACTCCCGACGCCCGGAGCGTCTCCTCATACGGCGGCTAGGGACGTGAAGGCGCAAAGACTGCCACTCCCTCACGCGCCCCGCCTCCTCCTTTGCGAGCATTACTGCTTCGCAGAAAGAGGTGACGGCTTCCCATGACCTCTCGCTCCATACCACGGCTCGCACCAGGGCCGGACGTGAAATGTTGCCGCCGCCGATCGCCGCCACGAGGACACGGCGGTGCTCCGCCCAGGTAGGGCATACCTCCACCGTATGCTCCACCACTTCCTCCAGACGATCCTCGCAATGTTAACACCCGGGCGTTTCCTCCCGCTTTATTCTGAACAGGAACCCACCAAAGCACCTATGCCCGATGAGGACTCGCATCAGGCGGAAGGTGAGGACGCCGTGGCGCCTCTCTATCCACTCCTCAAAGAGGGGACTTATCGCCGCAATTGTGGCATGCCTAGCGCTGGGTTGCGACAATAGGGGTACTATACTACCATGTCGCTATGAGATCCTGCCGGAACTCTGTCCGCCGTGCCGCAATTTGTCGCAGCAGCGGAGTTTCGCCTCCTCGCGCCACTCCCACATTTGCGCGAGGACATTGTGTATTATCAATACTTATATTTAATTGCCAATAAAGATCCGACAGGTTCTAGGCAACACTATAATCATACACTGTTTGTGTTGTCCGTGAATCAACGACAATTACACAGACAAATTGACAGAATTGTCAATGCAATTTAACCAGACTAGCAGTGAATCATTAATTACTAATTCGAATTGGAGATAGAAATCATTCTTAATTACGATCTTGTATCGCCATCAAGGAGGACTTCTATCTCCATCATGTGTGACTTTAGTCCAAACTGACTAATCCAATCCGAAGTGTTGTCATTTGTTACAGAATGTTGGCATTCGATCCACAAAATTGGCAGCAATGACCGTCGAACGTATCATATGTCAGCCAAATTTACATATCAACTACGTACTCGTATGTAAGCTGTTCGAAACCGAATACCTAATACGATTTCCGGAGCACGAACTACCATTGATTTATTAGAATGAGGTCACCGCAAACATCTGTCATAATTTCACTCAGTCCCTCGTGGTAGTAGGCACATATTATTTGACATAAATATGCAAATTCATTCCCGGTTAGAGCTCCGGTGGGAGATATAAACGCAATGCTTGATACACATGTGGCGACTGTGATCGCTGGCCACCTCACTTGCAATTTCTATCGCCTGTATAGGTTTTGACATCGCTTGCGATAACCCACTGTTAATATGTCTGTAGTCCTAACATCTTGAAACCGCCTGCCCGTCGCTGCCTGTATCATCATCTGCCTAGCGCACTGCCTTTCCCTATGTTGGAGTCGGCTTCCATTTTAACTGGATGCGGCTGATTATCAGTATTTTACATCTAACGAATGCCTATCTGATACCGGTGTGTGTGATGGATGAATCTAGAGGCGAGCGTCTTGATTAGGTATATAATGCTCTACACCACAAGACGCACCGCAACACGCACCGCCCTAGGTCGTGACCGAGACCATAGGTGTCCCGACTATATAAAAGAAAGTATTTGAAAACTGAAGAAGGTATAGTTACCTAAAAATCTTGCCAGTACACACAATATTTATCATCACAAATATGAATATATTTTTGATGTGGAACGCATCAGATAAGTTTAGATTTTCACCCAACATGATGAGCGTGGCTCGAGGCCTTTTGCTCCCAAACTGTGATAACAATGTGTGAGTCAAGTCTATCACACTAGGCATGCTCGCCCCGCAGGAAAGTGTAACCCAGAGATAAAAGATCCTTACAGCATAAAGCGGCGTTGCCATATTTCTAATTTTGAACGGTTCTAATTCCAAATCGACTGTGGGTTCATTTCGGCCATCCATTTCAACTGTTATTGAAAACGCCAAATGGCTAAACGATACTGCTGAAAATGGCCTTTCCAGTCGTTTAAAATAATGACGATTCCGATTTACAAAGCTTTTTTAGATAGCTAGCCCGTTCAGCCTTAAATTAAAAACAAATAACCGACAGAATCCAATCAAATAGAAGACTAGCTTGAAGCTAAATAAGAAGTTTGGAAAGGAATAAGATTTGTTCTCAGGAAGACATCTGTTACCATTGTATCTTACAAAAATAACTTCTGTGATATTAATGGGAAGTCTCCACTTTGATATTTAATATAAAATCTACAAGTTTTTTACGTCAAATTATGGTAATCAGAACCCTCAGAAGTTACTCTGCGTATGTTTCTAAATTCGTGAATATTTTGTGAAGACCTTTTCGGGGCCATTTTTAGGGTTCCGTTGCCAAATGGCAAAAAACGGAACCCTTATAGATTCGTCATGTCTGTCTGTCTGTCTGTCTGTCTGTCTGTCTGTCCGTCCGTATGTCACAGCCATTTAATTCCGAAACTATAAGAGCTATGCTGTTGAAACTTGGTAAGTAGGTGTATTCTGTAAACCGCATTAAGATTTTTACACTAAAATAGAAAAATAACAATAAATTTTGGGGTTCCCCATACATAGAACTGAAACTCAAAAATGTTTTTTTTCATCAAACCCATACGTGTGGGGTATCTATGAATAGGTCTTCAAAAATGGTAATGAGGTTTCTATTATCATTTTTTTCTAAACTGAATAGTTTGCGCGAGAGACACTTCCAAAGTGGTAAAATGTGTGTCCCCCCCCCCCCCCCGTAACTTCTAAAATAAGAGAATGACAAAGCTAAAAAAAATATATGATGTACATTACCATGTAAACTACCAACGAAAATTGGTTTGAACGAGATCGAGTGAGTAGTTTTTTTTTAAAACGTCATAAATCGTAAACCGCAATTTACCTGACATTCAATCAACTGAAATGTAAAAATTAAAAAATATATATATTTTTAAACCGAAAATACCTACAGGTTTGTACGGAACCCTCGGTGCGCGAGTCCGACTCGCACTTGGCCGGTTTTTTTTTTTAGTTAAAATTTCGCACATAATCCCTTACAGCTGCTGATATATTGCGCCAATTAAATGTTAGTAACGTATAATTTATACAGACGATAACAATAAACATCAAACTTACTAAAATTGTCGTCAATGCATTTCAGTGCTACTTCTGAGGACCTCTTCAGGATGCACTGAAATATATCTATAATACTTAGCTATTAATAGACTCGTGGCAAGATAGAAAGTAAACGTCATCATCATTTTAGCAGAAAGACGTCCACTGCTGGACATAGGCTTCCCCCAAGCACTGCCACTTCAACCGGTTCTGTGTTTCTTGGATCCAGCGGATTCCTGCGGCTTTAACCAAGTCATCGGTCTATCTTGTGGGAGACCTTCCAATGCTACGTCTTCCAGTACGCGGTCGCTACTCCAGAACCTTACGACCCCATCGGCCATCTGTTCTGCGAGCAACAAGAAACAAGAAAGAAAATAAACATGAAAGAAATAAAATTTGATACCTTCTTGGGTATTTCTAACTAGCCTTTAAGAAACTCGAAAAAAATTGGGTATGTTAATAAGATTATTTAAATATAATAAAACTTGTTAACAGACAGGAAGATTTTCTTTGAAGTAAGATTGTTATATAGAGTCGGGAACTCATTAGAAGCTCCTTCGGTGCTAATAATGTTCCTGAAAGGTTCTCATTACTCATCATTAGGGAACTTTCTACACACAATATTTGCTAAAATTATTATTATTGTGTTCCTGATTCATACAAAAACTAGTCTCTCGGAAATTTATAGATGTTGTGTATATAAAATCAGGGAAAAAACTTGTCTACTGACTTAAATATTCCGTATATTCGATCAAAACTGTCATTGTTTGACAGTTAAATACCAGTCATTTCCATCAGAAAAAGTCATACAAGAATACCTTTTGTCAATGTCGTGATAAAAAACTGAACAAGTTACTAAGAGTGGACGCTAATTATCGAAAATACAATAAAGATCACTTACAGAAATAACATTGTGTTTTTTAACAGACATGACGAATCTATAAGGGTTCCGTTGCCAAATGGCAAAAAACGGAACCCTTATAGATTCGTCATGTCTGTCTGTCTGTCTATCTGTCTGTCTGTTTGTCTGTCTGACTGTCTGTCTGTCTGTCTGTCTGTCTGTCTGTCTGTCTGTCTGTCTGTCTGTCTGTCTGTCCGTATGTCACACAGCCACTTTTTTCCGAAACTATAAGAGCTAGGCTATTGAAACTTGGTAAGTAGATGTCTTCTGTGAACTGCATTAAGATTTTTACACTAAAATAGAAAAAAAAAACAATAAATTTTGGGGTTCCCCATACATAGAACTGAAACTCAAATTTTTTTTTTTTCATCAAACCCATACGTGTGGGGTATTTATGAATAGGTCTTCAAAAATGGTATTGAGGTTTCTAACATCATTTTTTTATAAACTGAATAGTTTGTGCGAGAGACACTTCCAAAGTGGAAAAATGTGTATCCCCCCCCCCCCCCCCGTAACTTCTAAATTAAGAGAATGATAAAACTAAAAAAACTATATGATGTACATCACTATGTAAACTACCACCGAAAATTGGTTTGAACGAGATCGAGTTAGTAGTTTTTTTTTAAGACGTCATAAATCGTAAACCACAATTTACCTTTCATTCAATAAACTGAAATAAAAAAATTAAAAAAAACAGTAATTTTCGTAAACATAAACCTTATGCATAAACCGAGAATACCTACAGGTTTGTACGGAACCCGTTTGCTCACAAATATGATTAAGATTTAAGAATTTTCTACTACAGTTCAACGTTCGATATTAGCGCGGCCATATTGTTACGTCACTCAACACGATACTACTTTGCATTTCTATGGTAGCCCCAAAAGATTTTTTTGTGATTTATTCAAGCAGAAATCACACTTACTATCAGATTACGTTGGTGAGAATTCAATCAGTTTTCTAAAAAAAGTTATTTATTCACATGCCTTTTGAGGTCATTTTTGAAAACAAGGCGTTTGCAGCTAGCGTTTCATACTACCAGAAAAACGTAGCATAAAATAAGAAATTGTTAAATAAATAATCTATTAACATTTTGTTTCTTGACTCCTATACAATGTACCTACTCGTATATATCATTAATGAAATAGTTATGAGTTACACGCATATCCCCTTTTACAACAAGGTCTACAAATCAAATGAAATGGAACCAGTTATTTACTTTGCGCTGCAACATAAGCTACCATAGTAGGGCTCTACCATTCCCTGGGAGTACTATCTTGGTCCAAACAGTGGACCTAATATTGTCTACGTGACCTATTCTGAATTAAGAATATTTCTTCTTGAAATAGCCACGAGAGGATTTTGTTATGGTACATTTTGATATAAATGTTTAGTTTTTTTACGCACAAAAAAAAATGTAACAGAATACTCTCTTTAAATTAATTTTAATTAAACGAAGTGAATATTTCATGAGTCTTTTAAAGCAGTGGTGGTCCAGTGGTAATGGCCGCGACTTTATTATTTATTATTATTTATTATAAGTTGCAGTTAAGGTTCAAACCTACGACTAAAGACAGGCAATTCATTTCATCACCACTGCTTTCAAAATGGAGAAAATCGGCATGTCCTAGAAATAAAACAAGAAGATATGTGACATCCACAAACCTCGCACTGTGAAAAATAGTAGACTGATTATATGCTTATACAGTCATTGATATCTGAGCGTCTGCGGCTCCAGTAGTACAAAGGCGGGAGTGCATAGGTAAAACATTTAAGGGTGAAAAAAAAATATAAAATAAGTCATTTTATACTAGATATTCCAGTCAGAGCAATGATTTTAACGGCACTTCACCGAACCATACTTACATTTTCACTAACTGCATTGAAATGGGATCATCTTCAAGCCAAAAATTTAAAAAACCCCCGACAAAAAAACCTAAATTCCCTTTAAAAAGTAAAAAATAATAAAAAAACTCAATCTTAAAAACGTATTTTTTTTTTTAATTATTAATACATACTTAGGTACTTTAAGATTGAGTTTTTTTTATTATTTTTTACTTTTTAAAGGGAATTTATACTTTTTATAGGTACAGACGCCAACACATCAAGCTACTACAATCTGTCAGATTTCTTTGATAGATTTTCGACTTTATTTCTAGAGCATTAGGTTCAAGGTTCATTGGGAAAATTTGACAGTTTCGGGTAGCTTGAACTGGTGGCGTCTGTACATACTTATTATAATGTAGAATCAAACGAAGCTAAGAACACTCTCGATTAATTCATCAATACTCTCTCTGAGTGCGCTTTATTTGAGACCCCAGTCGAGTATATTTGTTGACATTCGGTTACTCTTCCCCACTTTCTCCCCCACAACTTTTAAACGGCTCAACCGATTTTCATCAAACATGTCTAAGAACACTTGCACATAAGTCACCTTTAATATTATTTTTTTTAAATTGAAATCGATTCATCCGTTCGGGAGCTATGATGCCACAGACTGACAGACAGACACGTCAAACTTATAACACCCCTCTTTTGCGTCGGGGGTTAAAAACAATTGCCAGCTGCTTAAAAGTTGGTGGAATATACAATATGTAACAAAAACCCTGTCCGATCCAATAAAGGCGTAATCTTCGTTCAACATACGTACTAGAAAAAATGATATATAAATCAATCAAAAAAAAAAAACAAAAGGTAATTGATTTTTTTATTTTTATAATCCATGCGAAATATAACAGTGAATATGGGAAATTTTCATAAGTTAACAACACTCCACCCGCCGGCAAAATCTTGTTATTTTTACCTATTTTTATTTCAAAGGCCACCGCCCTACAGTACCGCGTTGTAGGCACTCGTTCGACTCTTTGATGATGCCGACTGGTTGCCTACCGGCGCGCTACTTGTTGGCCAATGGCCAGTCTTTCGTGTAGATAGCTTTTGATCGGACGTCTGTCTGTACGTATCACGTGCCGCTATCGTTTCGCGAAAAATGTCGTATTCCAATCAGCCATTCCACTGGATTTTTATTTATGGGCTCATGTTAAACAAATTGTTTATAAAAGAGAGTGCGATTCGGAAATCGAAGTCAGAGCTCGAATTGTGGCAGAATCTAAGTGTGGCAGCTTTCGACTCACTTAAATCGGACACAAATTCGCTGCAAAGAGTACGTGCAAATTTAGTGAAAAGGTGTCGAATGTGTATCAGTGTTGGAGGTGGACATGTGGAGCACGATCGCCGAAGTATGCAACAACAAGAGAACTGAAACCTGCAGTCGGTAAGTACTTTGCCCAAAGGACATCATATTAAAAAAAGCCCTTATCAGGGCTACATTTAATTCAATAAATTGTTTCTTAATAAACATGATTAGGTCTCCGGATCACTATGCCTACAAAACAATATCAGCTGATACCTACGCGTAGGCATAAGGTATGACGTAGCGTAATTTTCTTTCGTTATAAGTTTGTTTGGCGGCACGCGACAAAGCAGGTTCATGACAAAGGATCATACAAACCGCCTCGCTCTGGCTGCTTCTTTGACACAAAACTGTACGTAGTAACACGTGAACTTTGTCGAGCGATCAGTGTTGCCTTTGATTCGTTTTTATTTTTTATTTTTATTGAATTATATTCACAAGGGAAAAATAATAATCTCAAATCCATTAATTGGTTACGTAATAAAGTACGCAGTACGATGCCGAATAATACCCTTAAGGATCGGACAGGGTTTTTGTAACATGCTGTATATGTCAGCCGCTTAGAAAGAATAGTTGTTACTTTGTTCCGTCGGAGTCAATTCGAGACTATGGACAACGTGGTACCGTGTGGTGCCGGATGTAAAGAATAACACCACACCATTTCTTCCCGCGGATGTCGTAAAAGGCGACAAAGGGACTTACTAGAGAATGGGCAGCAGCGTTTTCTATGCATTTCACCACCATACTGCGATCGCCAACCCGCCTGCCAAGCGTGGCGATTATGGCAACGCCCCCCAAATTGGGGGAGGCGTAAGTCCAACAGTGGACGTCTTACGGCTGAAATGATGATGATCCTTTTTTTAAAGTATCCCCTTGAACACGGAATTAAATTCGACAACCCGCTTAAAAAATGCCATATGCTTTAATTTGTCTCACTATATTCACAGTATTTGTTTTTTTCCACCTATACTATTGGTTATTGCAATAAAACCGGGGGTTGTTTTTGTTAAAAAACCGATTCAATTCCTGGCACGAGCAGAAGTAGCTCAAGCTCAAGCAGAAAAAAACAAAAAAAATGTATGTGATATTATGCCACTCAGCCCTAGCTTAACTAAAACTAAGCTATAGCTATAGTTTCAAATTTAGCCAGGTGAGCTATTGCAACAATCATGTTCATTTTGATATGCCCTAAGTTTGGTTCCACCTGAGGTACGGTGAATGACTGTCATTCATAGTTACAACCACAACTGACAGCTACTGGAAATTAAATTTATTCGGTATAAAATTGGTCGAAAAAACGAGCAATGCTTTGGACCCTATAAGTAATTTAGATAATTTTTGACGAGCAAAATTCATATCCATATTTAAAAACAAAATATTGTGCAAATCTAAAATCTCGTCCACAATATAGGCTCACAGATTTCTGAGAAAGAAAACCAAATACAATAGCAGCTGTTTCTAATTCCACGAAAACTTTAAGGTTGAATTGAAGAAAAATGGCGTCTGAGTTCCTCAGACGTTCTGTAAGAGTAACTTAGAGTGAACAATAGCGTCAGCATTTGTTACTGTATCACGTAACTTTACCATTTACCGTTGACTCGCCGAGTTTTAGAGTAGGCAATGTTTTTCTAGGATCAGTAAACTTTGGGGATAAATGGACTGAAAGAACATCAGCAAATTCACGATTTACTAGAATATACTTTGAACACAACACATTCTAAAGATTTTTAATTTGTATTTACATAATTCTAATTCTGGAAACACATATTCATTTGTTGCGAAGGTGAATTATATTTTGATCAACACACCTACAGTCTAGATACTGAACTGTAAATTGTAACTGCAAAAAATGACAAAAAAAATCCGGGTACCCTAGCGCTTTTGTATTACAGCAGGACTCTTCTTATACAAAAACAAAAGGATCCTTAATTTTATGATTCTATGCATATTACTCGTGGGGCGTATACGAGGAAATCTTTGCCCCAAACCGGCATTTAACGTCAGAGAGCAGTGATGGCCCAGTGGTAATGGCCGCGGCTTACGCGTTGTAGGTCGTGAGTTCGAACCCAAGAAGGCACATTACCTACTTTGAGTTAATTATTTCATAACCACTGCTCTCAAAACGGTGAACGAAAAACGTTGTGAGGAAACCAGCATGTCTTAGAACCAAAAAAATCGAAGACATATGACATCTACCAACCCGTACTGGGCCCGCGTAATGGATAACGGGCCACTCCCTCTCACCGAAAGGAGGCCAGGGTCCTTGCAGTGGGACTATTATAGGCTTTTGATGATGATGACGCCAAGTTGTTTTAATTAATTTGTTCATTTATTGAAAGGCGTGCAATAGAGCAGCCTATGTTCAGCAGTGGACTGCTCTAGGCTGACGATGATATCAATTTGATGATGAATAAATAGTACATATTATCATTCCTTTGCCTTTATCTCAAATCCTTTTTGATAGAACAACGATAAAAGCCTCACAATGAATAATTTCTGAAACCCTTATCTTAATCTTAATTTAAATGAGGTGATTAAAATCTTAATTCAGTTCTATAAGTTCCTTTGGTGTTAAAATAATTTTATGATGCTGTGAGATTATTGAAGCTAAACTTTCATATGGTAGGTAAACTTTGTCTAATTACTGAAAGGAAGGAATATTACGGTCCAATAGCCCAAACATCGGCTTGAAGCGTGCAATTATCAACTTTTTAAATGAAAAGCAACCAATTAAATTCACCTACACGGCCTGAAAGTATTACATTCCAGGGATCTCGAAAGATTTTGACATTTTAATTTGTTTACGTAAAATGATTTTGTGTGGAAAATTCAAAATTAAAAAGATAATAATATGACTTCCGCCTAATAAGTGAATTTTTAAAACTTTGTGCGCGTTACATTCTTGAAAAAAAATCGGATAGCTTATGAATTAAAAAGAAATAAGTTTTTTGGGCAAAGTACTGGAATAAGTCATACAAAACATCATAATATACCTACATTACACTTAAAATGACGAAGTCATTCAACTTAACTTAAAACAAACCTTACATTAAATAAATTTGTAGAAACCTAGATATGTTAATCTATCCAAACCACTTATAAAGTACACTATACATCTACGTTTAAGAAAAATAAAGGCACTGAAAACTTTGAACTATTAAAACTTAAATTGAATTCTTCAAGATTCGTAGAGGAGGAAAGATAAAAGACAAAAGAAAATGCAGCTGCAATTTATCTTTCTACGTAAGTTGTTGTTTAACTTGACAAGGCATTTCAGTTTACTGTTTTAGTGTTTTGCCTAGAAGATGGATACCTTGTGGTTGTCTTTTAAAATTACTTACAAAGCATGGAAAAAGGAAAGAAGTTCTTTATAACAATATCTCGCAAATGTGGTCGTTAAAAAGTAGGTATATAGAAGCACAAAGAGATGGAAAACGGTAGGCTGAAATGTAATTATTGAGAATGTAGTTGAGATTTATGATCATATTTTTTATCTTACAAAATCACTAATCAGTAATTTTGTACGGTGGTTGTTTGCACGCTACACGAGTTAATTGACGTTACTGAATGTGCTAAGTTCGTAGCCAAATTAATATCTTCAAATATCTTCTTAGGTTATCTGATCCCAAACTAGGCAGAGCCTGTGCTATGGCAACCAGACAACTGATAAACATACTTATATATTTCTAAAGTGGCGCAACAACCTCTCCAGCTGTCACGGCACGGCACTGTATAGCTGTCTGTTAAGTTGGACATATTATTCTGGGCTAACTATATTTAGATGGCTATCGACACGCCAAAAAGAAGAAGTAATTTTATTAGTCTATCTTAGAATATCAAACGTCCGCTCAATTCTGTATATGGAAGAGGAGAATTCTCCAATAGATAAAAACATTCATGTTTAAAGAACACCTTTAACACTACAGGATTTTACCTTAAATATTTTTTCAACAAACTACTAATAAATCAATTCTCAAATTGTCAAAATCATTCATTTTCTGATAAGTATGAATCTATTAACAGAATTTTCATCTCGTTTTATTCAGGCCCAAGATTGTATGTAATCGGTTCCGTCTTCTTTACACAACTTTTAAATATGTAGATTTCGGCCTACGATGTTTCTACTGCTGGGCATCAGACCTCCACGGACTCAGTGCCGGTTGGTAGATGTCACATAATTTCACTTTTAGGTTTTAGGACATATGGTTTTTCTCACGACGTTTCCCTTCACTGTTTTGAGAACAGTGGTAATGAAATTATTTACACAAAGTATAGCGCCTGCTTGGCCTGCTCACTGTGTCTATAACTTACCACTACACCTACTAGCACTATTTAATTTACCATTGCACTTTACCAGTATCAGAATCAAAAGTCATTTATTCAAACTAGGCTGAGAGTCAGCCATTTTTGAACGCCAAAATTACATAAGACAGTCCCCAAAACCACCCGCCCTTCGCCACTTCCTATTGTTTTGGTTGAGAAGAAGTGGCGCAACAAACTCTCCAGCTGTCACGGCATGGCACTGCACAGCTGTCTGTTAAGTTGGAAGAACTTGATTCTATACAATAATTTGTAAGTAATTAATATTACGAAAAACAAAACATAATTAAATCACTTGCCATATATTAGCTAGCACACGCCAATATACCAACAACACTTGAAAACTATACCAAGCTGAAATCCACACTAATCTATACTTCTATACTAATATTATCAATGCAAAAGTAACTCTGTCTGTCTGTCGGTCTGTCTGTCTGTCTGTCTCGCTTTCCTGCTAAAACTACTGAACCGATTTAATTGAAATTTGGTACACAGATAGTTTAGAGCCTGAAAAAGGACATAGGCTACTTTTTATCCCGGGAGTACGTTCCGGCGGGATATTTTCCGACCTCCACGCGGGCGAAGCCGCTGGCAGAAGCTAGTAAATTATAAAAAACAAAAAACGTAAACCGAACTTAACACCTAAATAAAAGCTTTCAGGCATACGTGGCGTGCTCGCTTACATATACAATGATGCATATAGCTAACTTGAAGTAACAAGTTTTAAACTATGACCTTCGGAGTAAAATAAAATAACAGTTAATACTAATAAGAATAGCAAAAACCATGGTCAGCAAGACGACCAGTCACCACAAGCAGCTCCCGTTCACGAACATAACGCAAAGGTAAGCCATTACACATTATTATCAGCTTGTAAACAATTAATTCACCAAACGCAATGAAAATCATACAAACTGATGCTGATCATACTTCATTCAGATGTGTGGTAAAACCTTTCACACAAGCTCGGCAGTAAACACGATTTACAAATCATGAACCCTTGCCAAAGTTACGCATTAATCGCCTTATTGGCTTCTGTGTACTTTAACCACAGAATAGTTTAAATGGAGTACCTATTAATAATAAACATCATCATCTGCCTAGCATTTTCCCAACTATGTTCGGCTTTCTTTCTAACCAGTTCCAGCTGTGTACCAGTACTTTACTGCAACTGCTTATCTGACCTTCAGAACCAGTATATAAGAAACAACCAAAAAGTATTAAATAAAAGATGTGCATCTGGATTGAGGGCCCATTTTTTGAACACTTGCGTACCGAAATAAGATTTATAGGGAAATTAGTTAAAAATAGTAAAAACTTAAAGCAAAGGGTCATAAATTTCTTAAACGTGAATTAAAACTGTTATGATGAAATAACTTGGGCCCTCAATCCAGACGCGTGCCTAAAGTGGCATAGCCTAAATCTCAGTAAGTACTATCTCTGGGTTAATAATTTTTGTTTAATAATTTAGTTAAGAATTTCTTAAATATTTTAAGAAATTCCCAAATCTGTAAAATATAACATTACCGATTTATGGCGGCATATCTAGGGCCCTCACTTCATTATTGTTTGTACTGAGGAATCTGCAAAACATGAATATATCTGAAGAAATACATAAATACGACTTTAACATGTTTTACTTACATACCTATGTGAATTAGTAAAAAAGAAATAAGGACACAAAACTTAATTGTTAAGAAGTAAATGAAAGTCGAATTTTACTAAAAAGTCTGAACTGAGAGCCCAATTTTTTCGGCTTTATTGACTAGGCTCAACCTCATAGATTAACGCAAATTAGAATAAAAGTTTTAACTATTTCTTAATTAAATTGTAACATATCGTTCGTTCTTCTAAATGTCATACTTTAAGAGAAAATTGATTTTCAATTTTTTGTACGAGAATTATTTGTAGGGTGACCATAATGTTCAAAGTAAGTACCTGTCCATTTTGTAAAGTGCATTCGGAAAGTCATAATATTTGCAGCTAAAAGTACTATATACCTACTAATTACAATTTGGCTCTCCTTATTTTTAATGTAATTTCTATAAAAATAAATAAAACTAGAACATTTATTTAGCTTCAACAGTGTTTGCATAAAAATCAAATAAATTAATTGTGATAAATAAAACACGATCGGTATAATTATAAAAAAAACTATTTACTTCACATAAATGTTACCTTAAAATAGTCTTATATCCTAAAAATATGAAATTGCGAGAGAGCGAAGTAATTTTTAGTGATGAGTGCAACTGTATCTCTGATTTAAAAAAAAATCATTTCCATTTTCATTTTTCGTTTTTTTTTCAAATATATTTTTTTTATTTGCTTTAGGCAACTTGGCTCATAGTATTACCTTAAAGAGTAACATCACATAAATAGAAATGACATTAAAAATAAGGAAAACCAAATTGTAATTAGTAGGTATATAGTACTTTTAGCTGCAAATTATGACTTGCCGAATACACTTTACAAAATGTACAGGTATTTTGAACAGTATGGTCACTCTACAAATAATTCTCTTTCAAAAAGTTGAAAATCAATTTTCTCATAAAGTATGACATTTAGAGGAACGAACGATATGTTACAATTTAATTAAGAAATAGTTAAAACTTTTATTCTAATTTGCGTTAATCTATGAGGTTGAGCCTAGTCAATAAAGCCGAAAATATTGGGCTCTCAGTTCAGACTTTTTAGTAAAATTCGACTTTCATTTACTTCTTAACAATTAGGTTTTGTGTCCTTATTTCTTTTTAACTAATTCACATAGGTATGTAAGTAAAACATGTTAAAGTCGTATTTATGTATTTCTTCAGATATATTCATGTTTTGCAGATTCCTCAGTACAAACAATAATGAAGTGAGGGCCCTAGATATGCCGCCATAAATCGGTAATGTTATATTTTACAGATTTGGGAATTTCTTAAAATATTTAAGAAATTCTTAACTAAATTATTAAACAAAAATTATTAACCCAGAGATAGTACTTACTGAGATTTAGGCTATGCCACTTTAGGCACGCGTCTGGATTGAGGGCCCAAGTTATTTCATCATAACAGTTTTAATTCACGTTTAAGAAATTTATGACCCTTTGCTTTAAGTTTTTACTATTTTTAACTAATTTCCCTACAAATCTTATTTCGTTACGCAAGGGTTCAAAAAATGGGCCCTCAATCCAGATGCACATAAATAAAAGCACTGGTACAAAAGAAAATAAGTTGATTAGTTCGGTACGATTTCATGACCCGATAACGAATTTGAAGAATGATAGAGTACTTCGTTGATATTTTTATGGAGCACATTGTATTGATTTTACGTTTTCGGAGACATGGGTTCTGTTTATAAAGCCAAATTTTCAGAAGTTGTGTCACTATTAGCCACTGGTGTAGTCGGAAATATCCCAAAGGCCTGGGAAAACGTAAAAATCTATCATCGATAACGTTGATGGAAAAGTCAAAAGTGTATGTGACTGACATGAGGGGCATTTCACGTCAAGCGGACAGGGAAAAAAATTGAGGTTCTGAAATTTGTTCATGTTAGGTCCAATTATACTTCTAGTAGATATAAATACGGACACAATTTTTTTTTACATATTATGTGTATTTGTCTAGTTATGGGCTCCCAAAGAATCGTCTAAATTGAAATTACGATTTTTTGAAGATGTTATTCGTATTGAAAACAATTACAATAAATTTTCAAACTACGCGATTTGTATAGAAAATTACTTGATCTTTTTAAAAAAGTAATCAAATTTGAAAAATAAAAAAAAATTGTCTTCTAAACCGGTAGTAAATATTTCAAAACAAAATTTTGGAAACTTCGACCATTTTTTTTAAATTTTCTTATTTCAAAATATAGCTTAGAGTATCTAAATAACACACCAGAAGTTTTGAAATGGGATCTGCATTAGTTAAGGAGATAGGTAAATTAATGTTTGTACATAATAATAATAATATAATATAATAATATATAATAATAATATAATACATGTCAGTATAATGTTAGGCATTTGTTTGTGTTGGTTAATATGCGAATTATGGAATTAAAACGCGACACTATTAACATTTATCATCCTATTTATGTTTGCTGAAGCTCTAACAATAATTAGGGGTAGTTATTAAAAAATAAAATAATATCAAGACATTGATAAAAAACATTTGAATAGCTAAAAAATTGCATGCCTTCATTCCAACAACGGAACGTCTCTTTGTAAAAAGAACCAAATGCACAGATTCTCAAAGTAAAATAAAAATAAAAATAAATAAATAAATATCTTAGGACAACCAACACAACGTTATCTGATCCCAAACTAGGCAGAGCCTGTACTATGGTAACCAGACAACTGATAAACATACTTAAATATTTGGAAATACATACATATTATAGATAAATTACACCCAGACACAGAACAAATGATTGTGCTCATCACACAAAGATTTGTCCTGGATGGGAATCGAACCCACGACCTTAGTCTTCGCAGTCAGGGTCACTAACCACTGAGTTTAAAGCTAAAGTAAAATCCAACCTTTGTTCAAAGGCATATTATTCTATCAACGACTACTTAAACGATAAGAATAGTTGGTCGCTGTGATTAACTCAAGACAAACTCAAGACAATGTTTATGTTCTTTCAATCCAGAATTAGCTTTCCTACTGACAGTTTATATGGGTAGTTCATATAATTGTTTTTTATTTATTTTTTTATTTAACAGGTTTTGTTAATTTATTTTTATTTTCTTTTAATTTCATTTATTGTGGACTAAATCTACTCATTACAATGATTTTAAATGAGTTGTATTGCAACATGTAGTTAGCTAGCAACCTCGTCAGCTGTTCATAATATTCTTGCCTGACCAACCGGCAGCAAGTTCGTCATGCTCCCTTAGATGTCACTGCTTGCGGTAGCGTCGGGGGTCGGGTTACCACCTTCCCTCAAATATGGCGAGGGGGGTAATGGCTGACCTTCGCGTTATGGTCGTGAACGGGTGCTGCTTGTGGTGACTGGTCGTCTTGCTGACCATGGTTTTTGTTATTGTTATTAGTATTAATTGTTATTTTATTCTACTCCGGAGGTGCTAGTTTTAACTATTGTAACTTCAACTTAGCTATATGCATCAATGTATGTATATGGATCATTTTGCATCGTCGAACATGTAAGCGGGCACGCCCTTTATGCCTGGAGGCTTTATTTAGTTTTTAAGTTCTGTTTACGTTTTTGTTTTATTATTTCAGCTTGACTTTAGTTTTCAATTTTTTTGTTGGTATATTGGCGTGTGCTAGCTGACATTTGGCGAATAATATATGTTTTGTTTTATAATATTAATTACTTACACAATATTGTATAGAATCAAGTTCTTCTAACTTAACAGACAGCTGTGCTGCTGGGGAGTTTGTTCCGCCACTTCTTCTTCCCAGCGAAAGCACTAGGAAGTGTGGAAGGGCGGGCGTTTTGGGGGGACTATCTTTTGTAACTTTGACGTTCAAAAAGTGCTGACTCTCAGCCTAGTTTGAATAAATGACTTTTGATTTTGATTTTGACTAGACTAACAGGTCAGTCGAAATTGAAAAAAATATAAAAAAAAATTGTTTTGAATTTGTTTTTACGTTATTTCATTTCAATTATCATTTTATTTCACAGTAGTTTTGAGTAGTAGTCGTTGCAGTTTCTAGTAGTTTCGGAGATTACCCCTACCTAACTAAACTAACAAACAAACATTATTTCCCGAATTATCTTTTACTTTTTCCTACTAATATTTGTAGCAATTCAAATGTATTTATCAATGTCTAGATAATATATTTTTTTGTTAATAACTACCCTTTATTATTTTTAGAGCTTCAACAAACATAAACAGGATGATAAATGTTAATAGTGTCGCGTTTTAATTCCATAATTCGCATATTAACCGACATAAACAAGCACCTAACAACATACTTACTGCTACATGTATATGTATACATTAATTTACCAATCTCCTTAAGTAATGCAGATTCCATTTCAAAACTTCTGGTGTATTATTTAGATACTCTATGCTATATTTTGAAATAAGAAAAAAAAATGGTCGAAGTTTCCAAAATTTTGTTTTGAAATGTTTACTTCCGGTTTAGAAGTCTAAAAAAATGTTTTTTTTTTTTCAAATTTGATTGCTTTTTTAAAAAGGTCAAGTAATTTTCTATACAAATCACGTAGTTTGAAAATTTATTGTAATTGTTTTCAATACGAAATTTTTTTTCAAAAAAATCGTAATTTCAATTAAGACGATTCTTTGGGAGGCCATAATTAGACAAATACACATCATACATAAAAAAAAATTGTGTCCGTATTTATATCTACTAGAAGTATAACTGGACTAAATATGAACAAATTTCAGAACCTCACTTTTTTTTCCCTGTCCCCTTGACGTGAAATGCCCCATGAGCTGCTGAAAACCTTGTGGCATCCTGTTGAAAGTATTTTTTAAAATGAAAACAAAACGCTTTGAAACAAATTGTCACTTGTGTAACCATCTAGGCGCTTGTAATTTCAAATATAAGTTGCAGTTTATCATAGTCTTAAAAGAGGCAAATTAACTGCAACTTTGTATGAATCTTTCCATTCATATTATTCTGAGGTGTTAACCCTAAACTAAAAGGGCCAGATTAAGAGCACAGTTGTATCGAACAAAAGCTCTAAAACAACATAGTCACCATTCAATTTATTTCGTATATTTGTTCCGCTCCAATCCTTTGGCAACAAAAACTTTACCGAGTTAGGATATTGAAACGATATTGTGTTAATCTGGAACTGAAAATAAACGATTCTTTGGTTCGGATTGCTTTTCCTTTGTATTGTTATTGGATTTTAATCCTGATCTGGTTAGATGTCTCAATAAGGTGTCAATTTCTTTTCCATATAAAGGCGGTGGTAATATTGAGGAATATGGTTTACACTGGGTGTAGGTACACCTCGGCTTAACCCTTCAGGTGAAACAATAATATGTATATTGAAAAGGTTTCTGGGTTTGCAAAGATTGATCTTTCTGCAAGATTTCACTTGCCGCGGTGTCTGTAGAGTGCAGACTGAGCCGGTGAATTTAAAATTTTGTTACATTCAGGGATTGAAAACCGATACGAATTTTAGTTACGGTTCTTCATTGTGGTTTCTTAAAGATGCTTATTTCTGGCACAGTTCCGTTTCAGATTCCCGTTAGGTTCTGGTTGCAAAGTATGGTTCCAAATAAAGATACCAATTTACTGGTTCCATATCATTCGATTGGTACTCCCTTTCTTCTTCTAAAATTGTTTGTCCGGAAATCATTATCCATAACAGGTAAGCTATAAATGTCAGTAACCATAATATTCAAAAAATCTAAACTTTATTTTACATAATTATCTTTGACTAGCTTCTGCCCGCGACTTCGTCCGCGTTAAATTTCTTGTCCCCCCGACCCTTCCCGTCGCGTCGAATTTCCCCATTTTTGCAACATTTTTCATTACTGCTCCGCTCCTCTTAGTTGTAGCGTAATGTTATATAGCTTATAGCCTTCCTCGATAAATAGGCTACTCAACACAAAAAGAATTTTTCAACTCGAACCAGTAGTTCCTGAGATTAGCGCGTTCAATCAAACAAACAAACATACAAACAAACAAACTCTTCAGCTTTATAATATTATATATACATAGTATAGATTGTAAAACTATTTTGTCAGAATATCAAATGCTATAATTATTAAGTCTCCTAATTTTGCATTTTATAAAATCATATGTCCTAAGTATTGTATTATATAAAGATTATTATGCCGAATGTTATTTATTTATTTATATATGCTTTATTGTACACCATAAAACAATAAAAAAAAACATTTAACAATAAAAACAAAAAATGGGTGGCCTTATCGCTTAATGTTCTTTATAATAACAAAATTAAAAGTAAAAAATTGCTACAAGTTAGGTTTTAGTGACAGAAACGAATCGCTGTAAATCCGACTCCACGTAGTCTTGTCTACCATACCCCTAGAGTGTAATTTAGAATCGCGTAGGCGCGGAGGGGTGAGGTGGCAAGACGAGGCTGCGGTGGTGGTCGTTAAATCGTCTGCGACGATAAGCTCACGTGGAACCGCCGGAGCCCCGCAGCGCCGGAGCCGTGACAGAAACCATGCCTGCTGCATGATGCATGCTTGCTTGCATGCTACATGATGCATGCTTGCTTGCATGCATACTCGCTTGCATGCTGCATGCTTGCTTGCATGCTACATGCTTGCTTGCATGCTACATGATGCATGCTTGCTTGCTTGCATGCATGCTGCATGCATGCTTCTTAGAGGGAAATAAAACCACATGTTCACAATCACCTGTTTTATTGAGTGATATGATAATACAGTGCCATGCCAGGCCTTGATAAATGCCATAATGCTTTTGCATCTTTACTATTGATGTTTTGTATCAGTTGGATTTGATAAAATAATGAAGTTTATAATAAACTTTGTAATGCAAAGTTTTAAAAATATTATTAGGATAAATAAACATAGAAATAAATAAATAAACACCTTAAAGAGGCAAAAGGAGTGTGTAGAGATCGTAGCAGGTGGCGTTCCGTGGTTTCTGCCTACCCCCATGGGAAAAAGGCGTGATTGTATGTATGTATGTAAATAAACATAATTTTAATTTAGAACTCATAACTTTTATTGAAAACAGTTTTAAGTGTTTTGTATATTATTGATTGTAATATTTATGACAAACGGATTTAGGGCATATTGTATTTAGGGATTTCAATTTTATGGCATGTGATATTATGTGATATTTATTTCGGGCAAGTTATCATTCGGACAAATTACGATTAGGACAAAAAAAATATGACTCTTTAGATCATGGATAAAAAAGTTAGGTCACACAATAGAGAACCCATACGATTTAAAGGTTATCAAAGGAAAAAGGGATATGTTTGACGCGCACCTAGCATATTGTTTCTCCGGTCGCCCCCGCAATATTGGCGAGTGCAAGTCGTAAGGAGATCAGGCGCTGGAACAACGGCGAGGCACGGGGGTCATCACACCACCAACTTCCAAACTCCGAGCTGTGTATTACTAAGAAATTCCTTATGGAAAATACAATAATCACTTTGCCCAACCTGTGCATCGAAGCCAAGACAAAAAGTACACTTACTGTAGCACCATATGAACTCGTTTTGAATAGCCGCTAAAATAAAGCTAATAAGAATAGCTGAACCGCTAAAATAAAGGTCCTTCAATGATGCAATTTAGGTTCCTGTTCAGAACTGGTAAAATAAATATTCTTATAGGTTCCAAATTCGTTCCTGTTCCGGTTCGGGTTCTAGTAGCGGAACTTCTAAATACTGATTCCTTACCGGTATTTTAGAAACCATTTCTTTTCATAGTTTTTTGCAATATGCAAGTCAGTGTTAGTTTGTATGTTGAATAAAATATGATTAACTAACGCAACACGCACATATTTATAGAATTACAATGATAAAGAACTAAAGACAGAACAAGAAGAAATAAAGACAATTACTGTCGTGGCAGAAAACACCGCTTGATGGCTGTTCCAACTTGCCGTACTATTGCGCACTCCAAGTCACCTATTCCTCGGACATTAGCAGCTACTAACGCTCTCCTGAACTCAAACACAGATATTGATATATTTGCAAATGAATGGAAGATGATACTTCAGAATGTTTGAATTTTTGTGAGAAGAATTCATGACTGTGCTAAATGAATTGTAAGTGTCAAAATAGTTTTATTATATGTTTAAATATTGTAATTGGCTTCGGCCGTTCTATTTAAAATAAACTAGTGATCACCCATTGGTCGAAATTCGACCGTACTTCTTTCAGAATAGAAATACATTATTTAATGAAAAAAACATAAATAATAATAAATATAAAAAATATGGTTATATTTGACATTCAGTAACACTATAGATAAATAATATTAAAAACAAATATTCTCGATATGATCATAGATTTTAAAAATGAAATAGGTTATATAATATATCTATAAAATTAATTTATTTCCTATGGTTATACTTGACATTCAGTAATAGTTAGGGAGCTGGCGAGCAAGATTTCGATATGATCAGCACACAAGGCAGACGTTATTAATAGGTAGTGATAATTATACCCTAAGAAACATCAAGGACCTCGTCTGCCACTATGGTGGCACTGCGTTGTAAAACAGCGTTTCAACAATGTTTAAAAAAAGGTGTGCTATATTATGCGCACACGTCTGCCTCTGGGGTGATGATCACAGTCATCCTGGAAACAGAATGAATCGAAAAGGCAGACATCCCGGGCTCTGAATTTTGTAATATTCATTGTTTACATTTATTTTTATGATTAAAAAAAACTCTATATGAAGTGCATACTTGGCAGATTTGAATTATTCGATTAAAAACAATGAGAAGAACCACGGAAAAATAGTCTGCCAACATGTTACAACAACTATAAATAATAACAATAATCCTATGCAATACCCGCTGTCCCTTGATTCCGTGAATTTCAAAAAGTTATACAGCTGAAAATCAGTGAGCAAAGAGTCTACCACATGTTTTTTCGAATCCACAGAGTCATAGTGAATCGAATGGGCGCAATGAGAACCGCGTGCAAATGACCTAATAGAGCTTTTTGTTAACATTTTTACAACTCCGTCCCATGATAATGCAGAGTCCTGAATGTCTGCCTCTTCGATTTTCTTCGTTTCCAAGATGATTGTGACCATGAAATCTAGAGGCATACATGTGCAAATGATTTAATACCCCGATTTTTTAAGCAACTTCTTCAATCCGCTGTAACGCGAAAACGCAGCGACATAGGACCTTAATTAATTGGACCAAATCGATTCGTAATGATTTAAACTGCAATCCACCTCGACGTGAAACGTGTGCAAATCATATACCGAAATGCTCGCCAGCTCCCTAACTATAAGACTATAGACACAAAATAAAGACAAATGTTCTCGATTGGACCATAAACAAAAGAATATCTATGCATGTGTGTATTAAATACACGGTAATGAATAGTAGTGTGTGTAACGTGTTATTTATTGAAAATAATATATTTTACGCATAATTTAAAAAAAAAATATTAGCATTCGTCACTTCTTCTCTGTATAAACTATAAGTGTGCGAAATTTCATACTCCTCCGTCCGCCCAATTTTCGTAAAAAGGGATCCAAAGTTTTCGCTTCACGTATTAATATATAGATAAACAAATAATCATTATAGTCATAATCAATAGAACTGAAGTTCAAATAATCCCACTGAATGACTATTTCATATAAAAACCCATTCAATGAGAGAAAAATTAAATTTCGTAGGCAGCCTTAGCGCATCTTCCGCCATTATTTTAGTAAAAAAGATTGCATGTTTCAACAATTAAAGATTAATAACTTTTAGAGTACCGTACCTAGTAGGTACTTTGAAAACGTGACTCCGTTAACGGAAAAAATATATGAAAATTGGTTGTCATGGTATGGTCACGTGATACGGAGGAATGAGGAAAATGCTGTGAGGAAAGTTTCGAGTATGAATTTCGACGGCTACAAGAGTTGAGAGAGACGAATTAAACGAATCGGATGGACTGTGTGAATGATAATATGGATAGGAATGGGGTGACTACTGAGATGAGGACTAATAGAGAAGTGTGGAAGAAAAAGACATGTTGCACCGGCCCTAAATAAATTGCGATTAGGGCAGAAGCATGATGATGACAATGATGGCCTACCGTATTAATTATTCTGCAGCATATGGTTAAAATATAAATCAAACTGAACTTAAAAGGAAAAGAAGCTGGTTAAAATTAGAAGTCTAAAAAATAATGTCTCATTTTAAATAAAACTATTTAGTCATTTTTCCTCATACAATTTTCTACATTCTCGTTTTGCAATAAAACATACGCTTACGGCTCGCTAGCCGTAACAATTCCGTAAATATTTACCTGAAAACGTCACAAAAGGGGAATTTTCATAATTTGTATTATGAATTCCTTTATTTTGTTCCGGAGTATTCTGTCGTATTATGTACATATATTATGTATGGGGCTAGGTACAGTCAATATTTTAAGATGCGATATCGTGTATGTTAAGGGAAAAATGCTTTGAATTCGAAGTAAGCAAATACATTTTTATGGGGGCAAAAATAGAACAAACATGATCGAAAAATTGGTAAGGGGATACAGAAGTCTTACCCATGTAAAATGAGTCATGAAACATAACTTAGTTGATTTCCTGGTGGTATTTGGTAACCTTGATCTAGTTTGCCTCGGCTTGCTATTTAGGGTTCCCTGCCTAAAGGGAGCAACCATGAGACTATTACTAAGGCTGCGCTGTCCGTCCGGTACTTCAGGTGTTTGCAGTTTGCTACTAAGGCCTCTATAACAGTGAATAATAAAATTAAATGAATTTTAAAAACTTATTTAAAAAACGAATTTTAAAAATTTTAATACAGAAAACGTGTTTTTTATGGGTTGTGCTTGATCTTAATAAAAACAATAAGGGCATCAATATTAAAAAAAAATCTAGTGATCATTATTGTACGATGATAAGGCACCCTTTGTATGAGTCGGACTCGTACCTGGCCGCTTTTTCAATAGTTTTGCAATATCGAAAGGTGCTACAAACTAGATCAATCAGAAGCAGTGAATATAGGAATCGTGTAATCGATGTTCATAATTCCTCTCAACCTCACGAATCTTGATAGTCTTTCATTTAAATATCCAGTGGCTTGTCTAATAGGTTCTAACCATCAGTAATGCCCAAATCTCATCATCACTATCTGCTTAGCTTTGTTCCAGTTATGTTGCAGTTATATGCAGCTGAGTACCAGTATTTTACATGGAGCGACTGCCTATCTGACCTCAACAACCCAGTTACTGGGTAATACGATACCCCTTGATAAGATTGATTATCAGACTTTCTGGCTTCAGACGACCCATAACAACTTTCAAAGACCTACAAATGACACCCGGAACCCACGACTTAACGTGCTATCCGAGGCACGGAGGTGTCTTGGTACGTAAATATGGTCCACCAATCTACGAATGAACCGCGGCTAGCGTAGCTTAGCCTGATCGATCGATCCGTGCGGCTTTTATTAGCCACAAGCCCCCCATAATGCCTAAACCTATGTTTCGCATAATTATTTTCATCTAAATCCACATTAATTCTGACGCAGAGGCAATAAAAACAAAAAGTTTCATGTTAAAACTTGGAGTGGTAACAATTTATTATTTACACGCAGTGTGTCAATGACAAGTTGCCTCATTGCCCTCATTCCTGTCAGATAATATATCGACATGTAAAATAATTATATTTTCAAACAAATAAGCAAATATTTTGTAGAGCCTAAACCAATCTTGATGTTTTTTGTTAATGTGCTAATACAAAGTAAAACTCAAAGCATTTATTTCAAAGAATAACATAAAAGGCACTATTGGACGTCAAAACTAACATTAAAATAAAAATGATTCTATGCGCTCCTTCCAAAAGGTAGCTTTGTATGGAGAAGAATGGGGAAGAAGTCCTAAAACTCTATATACAGACGACAGCACAAAAAGCTACTACAATCTGTCATATTTATTTAATAGGTTTTCAACTTTATCGCTAAAATATAAGGTTCAAGATTGATTGGAAAATTTAACGGTTTCGCGTAGATTGATGTGCTGGTGTCTGTACTTTGGACATAAGTACATGTTGTTTCTAAACTTGTTATTAAAGTACCTAAAGTTTTAGCCACGAAGAAATAAGTAATTCACCCATTATCAGCTTATAATATTCCCGCTGTTGGAACATAGGCCTATTCTCAGTAAAAGGGTGTGGAGCATAACACACCATGCGGGCCCAATGCGGGTTCGCACATGTGACATACCTTCGATTTACGAGGTTTTCGTTTACCATTTTGAGAGTAGTGGTGATGAAATACACAAAGTAAAGTGCCTGTTAAGGTTCAAATCCACGATGTTCTCAATTGGCCAACACTGTTCTAGTAATTCTCCCGCCACACGGTCATTCCTAACCACTGCAATTTTCGCGTCGATCAACTACGCCAAAAATGGTTTCCGATACCAACATAATCTTAGATTTGTCTAAAATCTATCGATAAGCGGGTTCTGTCAAACCAATGACAATGCCCAAATTAACACAGAACTAGATCTCAACCCCTTAACGATAGGCAAAACATAAATTATCAACGTTAACATAAACTAGTAACGCTGTGAGTGGTGTGACTTCCCTATTGTTCCGCTAGCTATCACCCGGTATACAACGACGACTACAAACGGAACACGTTCAGTATTCTAATAAAAGGGAGCGTAGCCTACCTACTTATGAACGAAATGAGGTATGTAGTCAAGGCAAGCATTAATAGAAAGCAAAGCGAGGTGAAAATGAAATGAAAATTATTGCAAAAATGCAGAAATGAAGATTATTTATCCTGCAAAAAAAGTAAAAGTTTGTATGTGTAGATGTTTAGACGTTTAGATATTTGAATGTTTATACGTTTAGATATTTGGATATTTATACGTTTAGATGTTCAAATGTTTAGATGTTGGAAATGTTTGTTACTCAATCACGCAAAAACGGTTGAACAATTTGGATGAAATTTGATACAGATAATTTATAAAAAACCTGGATTAACAATAGTAGGCACTAAGTTCCCGTAGGATAATTTTCGACCCCCACGTGGGTAAAACAGCTGGAAAAGCTAGTACTTAAATAGAAACCCTTTTTTTTTCATAATCAACAATATTTCATACGTATAAAATGAGTGGAACTTAACTATCCAAACAACATACTGACTGTTGCTGAACCGTTACACAATCAACTCAGGCTGTCGTGGATTTGTTGTGTGTATTTTTTGTTACCGTGGCCCCTGCCAAGGGCAACTGAAGGAACACGAGTGGGTTTTAGTCAGTAAAAGTCTGACACGCCCTCCCGCTTTGCCCAGAGCGGAAGAAGTCATTTGGTGATTTCCAACCCCTAAAAAAAAGGTTTCGCCATAATACCTTATCCTCAGCCTGCCGCATCCAGTCTGTCCAAGCCACCTTTTTGGGGTCTTTTTTGCGGTCCTTCTAGCTGGGGGGCGTCCCACACAACCCTTGCCGATACGCAGTTTCCACTCCAAATTCGTCTGGTCCATCGGCCATCAGTCCTTTGACAAAAATGGGCTTACTGTGCAAGCCATGTCGGTAACTCCAGTCGGTAACGGTTATAAACATCGTTCAAATGAATCGCTTCTTCTTATAGAGTGGAAGACGTTTCAAGGTTAGCTGTTTTGTTTTTATTAATTTAAGGTTTTTTTTTAAATGATAAAATGCCAATAAAAGCAATCATCTTTCTTCTTTCTGAATGTGTCATTGGCTTGCCTGTCATTGTTGATAAGCCCATGTGAAATTGTCATAGAAATTGATTTGAAAAACAAGATGGCGTCGCGTCGTTCATTACGACTTTGGCCACGTGCTAAAGGATAATTGAGCCGATCATCAATGTTTGTCTTTTATTTTCAATAGACAAGTAGAAGTTGATTTTCTAGACAGTTTATTCGATAAATATTTGATACTTTGATGGACAACAATATTGTTTTTGTAAGTTTACTCAGTTTGTTCAAAGCAATCTTAAACTTCCATAAACTTCACAGAAACAAGAAGCCATTAACAAATTATTACCATTTGAAGAACAATGCTAAATGGTAAATTATTTTTAGGACACACCTTTTCAGTTTTAGTAAATTCAATAATTTGTGCTAGAATGTGGAATTGTACTTGAAACGGAATTTTGTTGAATTTATGTAGAATCAGACATAAAATATTATTTTTTGTGTACACTTCAGAACTTCTTACATAAATACATATGAATGAAGAAACTGATCCACTTTAATAAAATTATTAAATTCAAAGTTATTTAAAATTGAATTGTTTAACCCTTTATAACTAAACATTCGTCCGTTCGACGACCCACCTGCCCGCGATTCTCGTGTTTGTGAACTTCTAGGTGATCTTCGATATATGCTGTGGCTGTGTGGAATAGTTCTTAGTTATTGTTTTGATTATTTTTTATTTAATAATGATCCAAAGAAAGTACCAATGTCAGAAGTTCCTGTGATTAATAAATATGTACCTTTTCCAAAAAAAAAAAAACATTTTATTTGGCGTAGTCGGTTCGACGAATGTTTAGTGACCATGTAACAATGAAAATAGTTTAGTTATCTAGGGTTAAGTGTTTAAATGAATGTCATTTCTATACTTTAAAGTAATCTACTATATAAAAATAAGTCGGGTTTTCCTTACTGACGCTATAACTCCAGAACGCACGAACCGATTTCCACGGTTTTGCATTCGTTGGAACGGTCTCGGGCTCCGTGAGGTTTATAGCAAAGAAAATTCAAAAAAAAAGAAAAATTTCAACAGAAAAGCGGAAAATCTTTTTTCACATACAGCGCCATCTCTGATACATAGCATGTACTACAAACCAATATTTTAAGTAGATGGCGCCGCTGCGTGATACATTGTTTGACAGCTACTCATTGTTCTCTGCTCAGTTAATTTCATGTGACAAACCGGTATTGTGTTCACTGTGAAATTGTGAAAAAAAAAGTAAAAAAAATAAGTTATTCGTTTCCTAACATTTTAATTGGAAACCATCAAATCAATCACGTGAATTGTGCAAATTTTTATTCAATTTCAACAGCAGGCATTTGTCTTTAAGGTGGTAAGTTGAACTGTGTAAATTATGTGGATCGTGCATTTGAGGTTAAATTCACCACTCTGTCCATAGTCCAAAATGCCTAGAGGACGACGTGCGAACATCGGCCGCCGCACAAGACATGCAAGCCAGCAACAAGTGTATTCACAGAACTTAAGCGAAGAAAGACAAAATATAATAAGAGAAAATGCCCGATTGAGACAACGCGTGAGCACACGAAGATCATTGGCATCATACAATCGCTTGGCATTCCAATATGATCCCACTGCGAACTACAGTGATGATGAAAATTTAGATATTGGACCAATGACGACTATATGCCGATATTGCAATGCGTTAAAGTTCAAAAGAGAAACGGCTGGATTGTGCTGCGCAAGTGGAAAAGTCAAACTGGATCCATTACTTACACCACCACAGCCACTGAAACCATTGTTCGATGGAAGTGATCCCGATTCCAGCCATTTTCTTCAACACATCCTAGAATACAATAACTGCTATCGCATGACTTCCTTTGGAGCTAATATCATTCGAGAAGGCGGCTTCATGCTGACTTGCAAGGTAAAAGATACAACACACATAACCAATCACTCACACCAACACAATGAATTGCAACACATGACAACTACATATACACCACACACTACACCATCACACGATCAGAAGTTACACCGTATTCTTCAACAAATGATTGTTTGCAATTACAGATACAAGGACAAATATATCATTTGCATGGTTCAATGGTGCCAACACCAGATGAACCGCATCAATTTCTGCAAATATATTTCATTTCGTCGATGGTGGATAAGCTGAATGTGCGGTGCAATATACAGGGAACACCAACACAATGAATTGCAACACATGACAACTACATATACACCACACACTACACCATCACACGATCAGAAGTTACACCGTATTCTTCAACAAATGATTGTTTGCAATTACAGATACAAGGACAAATATATCATTTGCATGGTTCAATGGTGCCAACACCAGATGAACCGCATCAATTTCTGCAAATATATTTCATTTCGTCGATGGTGGATAAGCTGAATGTGCGGTGCAATATACAGGGAACACAACAGTTAAAGAGACGAATTATTGAACAGTTGCAAGCATTTTTTCACGCTAATAATGCTGTGGTTAATATGTTCAAAACAGCATTGGAACGAATGCCATCGGATACGCACAAATTTGTCATGAGAGCGGATTGTACCCCTATTTAGTAAAAATTTAAAGAATTAGGGCGTGTTCAGCCTGTGTTAGCGCCACGTGTGCTCGCTGCACTTGGCAATTGCGTCGCATTCTGTTGAGGCTTCATGCCGACTTGCAAGGTAAAAGATACAACACACATAACCAATCACTCACACCAACACAATGAATTGCAAGACATAACAACTACATATACACCACACACTACACCATAACACGATCAGTTACACCGTATTCTTCAACAAATGATTGTTTGCAATTACAGATACAAGGACAAATATATCATTTGCATGGTTCAATGGTGCCAACACCAGATGAACCGCATCAATTTCTGCAAATATATTTCATTTCGTCGATGGTGGATCAGCTGAATGTGCGGTGCAATATACAGGGAACACAACAGTTAAAGAGACGAATTATTGAACAGTTGCAAGCATTTTTTCACGCTAATAATGCTGTGGTTAATATGTTCAAAACAGCATTGGAACGAATGCCATCGGATACGCACTTTGACATAAGAGCGGATTGTACCCCAACAGGTGAACATGTGCGAAGATTCAATGTACCCACCGTTAATGATGTTGCTGCAATTTATTGTTGGCGATCCAACTAAATCGCGAGACATTGTCGTTCAGCGAAGAAGCAATATCATGCATCGTGTAAACGAGACACATCGTTTGTACGATGCGTTACAATATCCAATCATTTATTGGCAAGGGCAAGAAGGATACGACATCACGTTGAAGATGGTCGATCCAATTACAGGTACAATATTCACACACTAATTATTGCTATTATTGGTTTCTATTAACAATTCATTTAATTTTGCATTTTCAGGCGTATCAACGAATAAAAATCTAAGGGTCTAAATCAACCAACTATCTCGTATCGGTTAGTGTCATGGCCGATTTCTATAAAAAACTAACGTAATAGCGATCCGGATAATAGAATAGTTACTGCGAAAAGTTTCTTAGGGTCAACAATATTGGAGTAAAAGTGCTCTATATAGAAAAATGTTTACCTGTATTTTTCTTCGCGAATTGCGGAAAACTATTGTTATACTCTATCCTGGAGCGATAAGTGGTACTTGGGAAGGTCTAATGATGTTTTTATTACTATTATACGGATAAATATAGTGTTTTATCAATTTTACTGCATTTCAAGTAAAATTTTATTGGCTGTCAATATTAATAGTTATTTAGGGTGCAGGCAATCATCACATATCTCTATAGCTAGTTTAAAGTTCTATGTCTCTTATAATAATAAACTAAATTTGGAATTTAAAAATGAGATATCATGAATATGTAATATGCAGGGACATTGTAGACGCGCAACTTCTTACCGTGGATTCTATACCCTACTGCGTTAAAACAAATTCGCTTTTCCATACATCTTGACCATGTAGGTATTGTACTTATCTTTTTTTGTGGATGGTAAATCATCAAATGACTTCTCCCGCTCTGGGTGGAGCGGAAGGGCGTGTCAGACTTTTACTGACTAAAACCCACCCGTGTTCCCTCAGTTGCCCATATGCCAGGGCCATGGTACCTCTTTCGAACGAATCTCGCGACCATTGTACTTATCTTTGAAACAGCTAATTTTAGTTATCTATCAAACGCAAATTGTTAAGCTAGGAGCGTCCAGAATCATCTGCTAAATTCATGGTTACAATTTTTAAATTGAAGTCCCTGCCGTGTTTACGTGACCTTACAGTTTGGCTTGTTTAAAATGAACTCATAAAACTTAGGATTTTATAAATTTCTTTAAAGAATGAAATGGCTGAAAGTTATCCAAAGGTTAATGGAGAGGGCTATGCTTAGACTATCCCTACACGATCAAATGACAAATGACAGAAATGACAAGATCCGTAGGAGATCAAAGGTACAAGATGAAGAATGTCAACTTTAAATGACAGTGGGCAGGGCACTTGCAGAACAGACGAACTTCTTACCCTTCAAAAGTTTCGAAGTAGCAGCGCCAGCTTCGAAGTCGTCAACTTACACATCATGATATTGACAACACTTTACCTTTCTTGTCATAGTGACAAGTGACGGGGGTCTCAATTAAGTATTCGATGGCATTTCTACGTCTTGACGT
Organism: Aporophyla lueneburgensis; assembly: GCA_932294355.1. NCBI lineage: Eukaryota > Metazoa > Arthropoda > Insecta > Lepidoptera > Noctuidae > Aporophyla > Aporophyla lueneburgensis. The sequence goes on from OW028753.1 coordinate 24,293,590, forward strand.
CTGTTATCCGTAATTATAATCCATTGGTAAGACCTGACCGAGGAACTTAAATCCAACCTGGAATGCGCACAAGCTGCCAATACGCGGTCCGAGTGAGATAGCTTCGCGAGAGCCCTCTGTCCCTTTCATTAGGATGACTAAGCAATATGATGTAGGCAGATACGAATATAACAGGATATAATATATTAACCAATAATTTGATTTAAAAAATAATAATAGTTACGCTTTAAAGATGGATTAAAGTAAAACGCAGTAAGCATAAACGCACCGCAACGCATAAACTCTGCTATCGAGTATTATTGTGTAACCAGAGGGGTAATTGCGGAACTTTTTATCGGTAGGAATTGGTTTAATGTTCATTGTTAAACAACACTCATTGCGTTATTTACCTTGCTGAGCCACAATTTATTCGAACAAATGACGCAATGGTTTAGAAATAATCTTCAATCCCATTCACATTCTGATAAATTGTGCGTTTCGCAATTAGGGTGCTGGAATATCTGGCGCGCTGGACAAATAACCATTTTGTTTAGTATTTATTTATTTATTTATTTATTTATTAAAACTTTATGCACAAGTAAAACTACTGTACAAAGGCGGACTTAATGCCTGAGGCATTTTCTACCAGTCAACCTTAGGGTGATGCAGAGAAAAACATGGCAGGTGCAACATAACTCGAAAAACAATGAATAACAAATACATAAATAGATACATACATACAACCATATCACGAAAATGAACTTTGTCTGGAGACATAACGATCGGTAGAGGAGAAAACGAACCCAGCAAATCAGCGCTGGGCTGCTTCTGCCAACTTCTTCCGAATATGCTCTCGTACTTTCACCTTAAATGATAACTGACTCGTTGCCATCCTGATGCTCAAAGGGAGCGCATTCCAGAGAAAGACCGCCTGAACAAAGAAAGAAGAGTAAATGAAACCAGAGCGGTGAGAAGGACATCGTAGAAGGCGATTGTTGGTGGAACGAAGATTTTTTTTTTTTTTTTTTTTTTTTTTCTTTTTTTTTTTTTTTTTTTTTTTGCATAGGCGCAGAGCACAAGTAGTGAACCTGGGAAGTAAGGTAGGAAGGAGAAGTGGGTTTTTCGAGTATAGAAAATAACACTGACAGAGCCCTCAACTCTCTGCGCTGACGAATGGGTAACCATTTTAAGAGCAACCGGTGTGCGGACACGTGATCATACTTACGAAGATTGAAAACGAATCGAATGCAGTTATTCAGAAGGCGGTCAAGTTTATCGAGGAGATCTGCATTCAGGTCGTAGTAACACACATCGCCATAGTCAATTATGGGAAAGATTAGGGATTGTACAAGCGTTGCCTTTATGTGCGATGGGAGAACGTTTTTCAACCGATAGAGCAACCGCAACGTTCCGGTGACTTTTTTACTAACAGTCGCGACCTGCTCTCGCCAGTCAAGGCAAGTGTCAATATGTAGCCCAAGATCCTTAACGTTGGAGCTAAGCGGGATGATAGAATTGTCGAATATTATGGGTGGCACCGTTTGGCCGCTCAACTTCCTCATACTGTGGAGGCTCTCTATAACGATAGCTTGACATTTTGTAGGGTTAACCGCCACCCCAAATTGATCTGACCAATTTTTGACAACTTCTAAATCTCGGTTTAGCTCCACAATTGCATCGGAAATATTGTCAACACCTGCCTGACAGTAAAGCTGCAAATCGTCGGCGTAAAGATGATACGCAGTCCGAAGCAGGGTGGTAATGAGGTTAATAAAAATGGAGAATAAAAGAGGAGATAAAATACCGCCTTGGGGGACGCCAGCTGCAAGATCGCACCAACTCGACGAAGAGTCTCCAGCACGAACAGACTGCTGACGCCCTTGAAGATCTAACAGACGTCGTTTTTAAGAAAAATGGTTGGGACACTTTTTATTGGGCAAATGCGTCAATGGACTTTACCCGTAAATAATCTTATAATTTCGTTCATTATGGGCACCCTACTTCAAGAAAGGGACACAGGGCTCTCGCAACGCTTTCTCTCTCGGACCGAATTTCTCTCTGACCAAGTGATTGTCTGTAATAGAACTTAGTGGCATATACATAAGGTTTATTTTTATAATGGTTTCAAATTGACAATGCACATTCCAGGGGTCAGGTATAAGTTCCTTGGACCTGACTAGTTTAAATAACATAAACGTCACGCCTGTACCTATTTTTCAAAGGGTTGGGCAGAAGTTTATAGCACAAAATACACATTTGACCAATTATGTTATCATCATCAACTCATATATCTATTACTAGCTTCTGTCTGTGACTTCGTCCTCGTTAAATTTCTTGTTCCCTCAACCCTTCCCGTCGCGTGGAAATCGCTTACCCGTGCGATTTTCCCCGTTTTTGCAACATTTTTAATTACTGCTCCGCTCCTCTTAATTGTAGTGTGATGTTATATAGCCTTTCTCGATAAATAGGCTACTCAACACAAAAGTATTTTTTTAATTCAGACCAGTAGTTCCTGAGATTAGCGCGTTCAATCAAACAAACATACAAACAAACAAACTCTTCAGCTTTATAATATTAGTATAGATGACCTCCTTAAGTTCTGAGTGGAGCTGCATGATTACTGACAAATGCGTGCACTGATTGGACAGGTCCACTCAAGCTCTGTGGTTATTTCCTTAAAAGTCCACTTCAGACACCAATCCACATGGTCTTCACATGATCTGACCAAGATTATGTCTGGACTTTAAAAGAGACTGTGACCTCTGAGTTTGTTTCGGCCTTTCTTCTCAGAATAGTCAGATAGGAAACGCCGACCTCATCTAGTAAAAAAAAAAAAATATGATTGACGTGTAAAAGTATTTGTATAAACCTACTTACAAAAATAAAGTCATTTATCATTTATGGTCCGGGGCTTAGTACCTATGATATTATATCAAACAAGTTTTTTTTTAGCACGACTTATTTACTTCTACCATTTTCGACATCAAAATCCTTATTATCACGACCATATCATTTACAATTGTACCCAAGAGACCAAAATTCATTCATATAATATTCCTATTAAAATAATTTAGGTCATGTTTTGGCAGACTGTTCATTTCTATATTCCCTTGGCGCGTGACCTTATAACTACAATTAAATTCGTTCTGTTTATTAGTAATACAATTTTTGGATTATTATCTAAATTATTATTGCGTAAGACTGCCTAAGTAAATCAGCCTGGATACCTTTGGGTACGTAAATTAGTAAAACCTTGAGTAGGACGTAGCTAAATTGCACGAGGACGTTTTGGTGGATTGGTTTAGTTAAGCGATGCTTGACGCGTTCGGCCTAAGGATTGGTTACCATTTTTGGACACCGTATTTTTCTATTATTTTACGTTTAATGGTAGTCGAAAGCCTGAAAGATGGATAACCTAAGAACATTTAAATTTGTCTGGCAAAACATGTTTGCTTCATTTTTTTTCTGTATTAAAATAAGACAGTCGATACAATACCCAATGTCTTCGTGTGAGTGTCGTAAAAGGCAACTAAGGTACTTACTAGAGAATAAGCAGCGAAAATACTGCGATCGCCAACCCGCCTGCCAAGCTTAGCGATTATAGCTAACCCCCTTTGTGGGTGAGACCTGACCAGCAGTCGACGTATTTTGGCTGAAATAATGATGGTGAATGATGATGATACAAATCTGCAATAACGTTTATATGTCCATTTACAACAAACGACAAAAAACGGAGGAGGTTCTCAATTCGACGCGTATATTTCTTTTTTTTTATGTATGACCAGGCATAAATTATTACATAGTGGTCCGATTGTGATAATTCTTTTTTTATTGGAAAGAATATACTCCGAAGATAGTCTCATATAAATTTGAAAAACAAAATCGAACCCTAAGGGTCGGAAAACAGGGGATGATTGATTGTTCACTCACTGTTTGAAAACAAATTAATGCTAGTTAAAAAGCTTATTTACTGTAGTATTTGAGAGACTAAAAGATATTTTGGTGCATAAAGCGCTTAACAGTTTATTTTGTAATGAAAGTTAAAAAAGTGCTTAAAATAACAAAACTGCAACGAATTGGCCAAGTTTGATGATTTTTTTTTATGTGAATTGCTATTTTTTTTCTTACTATTTTAGAATAGATGTAAAGGTCGATACCTAAACTTCACATAAACACAATAGCATGACGTCAATAAATACTTTGAATTTTCATGACTATGATGGGCGAAAAATGTGCTAAAGTTTACCCACCTCCTTTAAGCGCCATAATTTCAATTAAAAGATGTCCACTGTTGGATATAGGCTTCCCCAAATTTCTGGAGTTTTCCATAATCTCCACGCTTGTCAGGCGGGTTGGCGATCGCAATAAGTTACTAAGATCCATAGAGAACGCTGCTGCCCATTCTCTAATAAGTCCCTTAGTCGCCTTTTACCAACGGGAAGAAATGGAATGGTTCTATTCTTTACGTCGCGCACCACACGGTACGTTTACATTCAAAACAAAGTAATTAAGAATAATTATCTTTGAACGTTATAGTTTACTCTTCACTGGTTGTGTTTAGAGTAGACAGACACTTAATAGGGTTCAATGGATACTGAGAGCGATTAAGTTTCCAATTTGCATCTTTGTGAAACTTAAAGCCTTGCGGCCAAACTTTAGTCAAACTATTATCGAATAGTGAACCTTTGACCGATTAAGATTGATAAAATATTTATCACTAACTGTTGCTTGGGGCTTATGGCTAATTGATAATAGCTGCACGGGTCGATTGAAACGGTTAAGCAATGCTTGCCGCGGTCAGATCTCGGATAGATGGCTATCTTTATATACCGAGACCATGTTAAGCTGTCGGTTCCAGCGGCCATTCATACATCTTTTTCATTTACGGGTCTTCAGAAGCTCAAAAGTCTGACAACCAGTCTTAGCAAGGGCATCGTTTTATCCAGTTACTGGGTTAGTGAAGTCAGGGAGGCAGTAACTCCACTGGAAGCCAACCCCAAATTTATTTGGGAAATGACTAGGCTGGTGATGATGATGAAGTGTATTTATTTGTAACTTTGTATTTCATCATATTTTCATACAAAATCCAAGTTGAAAAGTATCGTATATCCTCTTCCAGGCGACAGGCTTCCTATCTGTCAAACATAACGATCGGTTCAGTAGACATAAAAAAACAGACATACATAACATTGACATAATAAACGTTTATTTTATTATATCGCTATGCTGGCACTTGCAATTGTACTGAAACTGTATGCCGCTGAATGTGCAACACGGACAAGATGTTCGACCAAAGCACATTATAAGTCAAAAGTCAAAAACGTTTATTGCGAACTGAGTGTATACATGGTGTTGGTATTATACTATGTTAGTACTTATGACTTAGCAGCCTTTTACAAGCATTGCAATTATATTTCGCCTGCCCTTATCATCATAAATTAGCATGCATTAAACATTATTATTACTTGATTATTTTATTTTACATTAAATAATAAAAAATTAAATAAAAAAAATATAGTTGTGGTAAAATCAAATGTCAATAATTATGAATATAATACAATTATTCAGCAATTTCAAAGTAAGATCTTTATGTCATTCTTTCCAGGTAGGTAGTACAAATTATAATTATTATTATTATTCTAATTTAATGTATAGGACAGATCGCTAATCTTGTACATAACAGATAATCATTATTTTAAGCTAGATTCTAAATATTCTTTTACTGAGTAGAAGCATTTTTGAATTAAGTATATATCGGCACTCGGTCTCTGCACGAAATTTAATGTGCTGATCAAACACTTGCAAGTTCCAAAATATCTTCTACAAGTAACATTTATACACCTCACCCTCAGAATATAATGCGCAGATCTTAGATAAAATCTTCGGAAAATACTAAAGACGAACTAAAGATACTGGCTTCACTAAAGTACCTACGTGGCATTAAAATCGTATTTACACTTAAAAGGAATGGCTCTTTGGTCGTAGTGTGGCAGTAAACTTAGAAACATGTCCACGCTATTACCTGTTTATGGAACATTCTGCCTCTTTGAATTCTGCCTCTTTGAACTATCTTCACTCTTTTCTATAATGAGAGGACAATGATCTTAATGAGAAAAAAGGATCATAGCATACTCAAGTGATAATTGGTTAAAGTGACTTAAATATTACTGTATCGAAAAAATCGAATGCTGCGTCTTCTGATACTAACAAAAAAATTTAATCAATCGAGTCCACCTGCCAAGTAAGTATGGTTATTTAAGCAATTTACGTCTATGTTATGGCTCCTACATATTATGCTGGCGGCACAGCCAGCGGGGTATTTTCGTGCGAGTTTTCTGGCACTTGCCGCAGAAACTGTCATGAAGTTTAGGAGTATCATTTAAGTCGTAACAGCCGTTAGAATGCTAGTGGTGTGCACCGTAGGTTTCTAGTTATAATTGTGATTTTTTTAATAAGAATTTTGTCATCCCAATTATACCAAATTTTTATTTGTTTTTCAAGAATGCACCGCATTACACTATCATGTGAATGCTGGAAGTGAAAGGCGCATGCTTAACGCGCCACTCGTTGGCATACCTGGACGGTCATACTCGTTTGTGTGGCAAGCCCGCCGACTCAAATACCCGATGAGAATGCCGCCGGACTTGGTAGCGGCATTTCTGCCGGCTATGCCACTGGCGTAGTGTGAGCCTATAGACATATAACACGGTCACCATGTATGTATATTGCCTCTCTCTCACAGAGAGGAGACCTATGTCCCAACATTAAAGGCTGATTATGCATAGACAGTAGTTACGAGTAAAAAATCCTTAAAGTTTGAAATCTATAAATTCTAACATGAAATGTTTGCATGTATTAAGAGGGATTTCCAAACTGATAGTATATCATGACTATTCAATTTTCTCAAAACAATCTGCTCTTTATCTCAAAATAATCTGTTCCGACAAAATGATTAGCATATTATAACAGCGAATCCCTATTTCGTTTATCTTCAAACGAGTTTCATTCGATAGCATTAAAACGATTAGCGAGTATTTAATCGGATATCGAATTTATGTAAATCGATTATCGAAGCCGACCGAGATTAATGTTGTCTGAAATTGGTTGTCAACCATACATATGTATGTACCATAGAAGGGGGAATGTCGTTGGAATGTTGGATGAATCGGTTTTTCGCCTTGAGGCAAATGTTTTGCGAAGTTTGGTTTTGGTTATTAATGATTGTAGATATCAATAATGTTTAATGTTCTTAAAGAGGCAATTCGTCATCATAATTTTAACTGAAAGCCGAAGAGGGGCTTTTGTCATAATCGGCACGCTTGTCAAGCGGTTTAGCGATCACAGTATGGTGGTACAATTCTTAGAGAATGCTGCTGTAAGTCCCTTAGTCGCCTTTTATGACACCCACGGGAATAAACTGGATGGTATTTCAAATCAAATCAAATCATTTATTCGCACAGAATGCAGGTATTTTACAATAAAGATGTAACAGAAATACATATAGTGAGCCGGGTCCATTCTGCCTGAGTTTCGGCATGTAAATTTACAAATAATGAAGCAAATCATGAACAACATTTTGAAATAGTTAATTATTAAATACATTATTATAAAAAGTCCAGGTCATGCACAAAGGTATATCAGATAATGTCAATAATATTAATAAAATTAAATAGTGTCAATAAAAAAAATAATGTCAATAAAAAATAATTATGTCAATAAAAATTAAACTGTTGAGATGTCACACATAGGGTCATTCAAAAAGTCACTTATCGAGTAATAACATAATATCACACAGTATTGTTCTTAACGTTCTCGTAAGAAGTGACTTTTAGTCAGAATTTAGAAAACAAAATGGGGATCAAACAAGTCTATATATATAAAAGAAAGTCGTGTTAGTTACTTCACTTATAACTCAAGAACGGCTGAACCGATTTAGCTGAAAATTGGCAGGGAGGTAGTTTAGAGCCAGGAGAAGGACATAGGATACTTTTTATCCCGTTTTTTTTTTTTTTTTTTTTTTCCCCTTTTTACGACCGCGTTCCCGTGAGACGTCACATAAAACGTCAAAGAGAATACAAGTCACTATAAAACGTGGTACTATGACAAAAACGTTGCCTTCGAAGTACCAGGTTATCATAACTTGACAGGAGCTTACCAAACAAAGGAGTGTCAGCTAGAAAACGCTTTATGCCTTCGAAGTACCAGGTCATCATAACTGGGTAGGAGCTAACCTAACATATGAGTGTCAGCTAGAAAACGCTTACCAGATCACCACCGCGTACCAGGTTGTCAAACTTGGTACGTTTATAACAACATTTATTGAATCTGAGGCGATACGAAGTTCGCTGGGTCAACTAATTATCTATACTAATATTATAAAGCTGAAGAGTTTGTTTGTTTGATTGAACGCGCTAATCTCCGAATCGAATCCGGTCCGAATTGAAAAATTCTTTTTGTGTTAGGTAGCCTATTTATCGAGGGAGGCTATAGGCTATATAACATCACGCTACACCTCAGAGGAGCGGAACAGTAATGAAAAATGTTGCAAAAACGGGGAAAATTTATTCCTTCTGAGAGTTTCCGTTGCGTGCGCTGCGTAAACGGTTAAAGTAACGCAAAAATCATGTATGACGGGATTGTTATTTTTAAAAAGTTCAAAAAAAAAGTCCCAAGAGCATATGTCTATCTTTTAAGGTTGACTCACTATAACTCAAGGAGCGAAAATGGACGAAAACTAGCAGGCAAATCGATGCGACGGGAAGGGTAAGGGGAGCAAAAATTTGACGCGGACGAAGTCGCGGGCAGAAGCTAGTTTTTTTATAGATTTCCTGTTGCAATTCCGTCAAAAACTCACAATGGAGAGAGTATTGTCGTTTGCAATGAAAAAACTTACACCCCAGGTCACATGTATTACTTACACTGGACTAACTTACAAACATCAGACGGACCTACGTCACATTATTTCTAAGTAATGAAATAAATGAAACCTATTTTTAAAAACATTAACAAACAAAACTTAAAAGATCCAATCCCTATTCAATTGAAATTGCATTCACTTATAAAATTGCCAGTTTAGTATAAAATACAGTACCATTTACTCGTACTATAAGACCACTAATCGACCACTAAGCAGGCTTAATATTATCGTAAGACTAATAGATATACAAATTAAATTGAATAAACCTTAAGACTTTAGTCTAAGAATAAATAAGGCAATATTCTTCTAAACGCCTATAAAAATTTACTGGCTTAAGCTAGATGTTTGATAAGCTTGGATTTATTATAATGATCCTCCGAAAATTGATCTTTTGATTCGAAAGCTTATCTAAATCTGTGTGAAAACAACCTTCTAGGTACTTATGAAAAACACGAATTCTCTAGCTAAAGTGTCTTAAATAAGTATCATAAAAATGATGACATCCATAAATGGACAATGTACTCTACGTGTGTTCGGACGAAAAGAATAGTACCATCCCATTTCTTTTACCACCAAACTTTTTTTTTTTGGGGGGTTGGAAATTATTAAATGACGTCTCCCGCTCTGGGCGAAGCGGTTGGGCGTGTCGGACTTTTACTGAGTTAAACTCACCCGTATGCCTTCAGTTGTCTACATGCCAGGGCCACGGTAACTCTTTCGAACAAATTCTGCGACCCTGGCAAGCATCGTTCCTAGAGGACCCCTTCAGTTTTGCTGACATCTCTTTGAGGCGCACGTGGAACACAGCGCGCCGTCGATACGAGCCTGGTCCTTACCGGGCGGCGAGCTACCCATTGCACACAGCCCGCAAGCCCGCGCCTACGGTGGCCGGGAGTCAGCGATTAATTTACCACTGTACTGCGATCGCCAAACAGCCGGTCATGCGTGGCGATAATGGGGCAAACCCCCTAACTGAGAGAGGCCTATATACAGCAGTGGACGTCTTTCGGCTGAAACGATGATGATGATGAAATGGACCATAATTCTTCACCTATGATCATAAAAATATTCTCACTCTAGTTATAAGAAAAGAAGGATCAAAGCGCCAATAAGTATCGTTTTTATTACTGTACTAGCGACCCGCCCCGGCTTCGCACGGGTGGACATTTATTTTTTAAGCTCTCTGAAAATAAAATTTTGTTTTGTATGTATGTTTTTATAGGTTTTTTATTCGTGTTACATTTCTTTGTTTCGTACCTGCTTAACTCTTTTATTTTTGTTTTTTTTTGTTTTTTTTTTGTTTTTTTCTTTTTCTCTTTACTATTTGGCCGCGTCCGCTGCGTAGAGAGCCGACCTGCTTCATAGATGTGCACCCCCCTCCCCTGCGGTTTCGCCGTGCAAGTCGTGCGACACCATCATTCATTTTAATACCAATTACAATTTTAAATTCATAATATCTTTTGAATGGATTGTCCGATTGGAAAAAAATAAAAAGTAATTTATAGCTATTGAAACAATCTTGCTCAATAAATAGTTTATTTGGATAAGGATTAGTATTTGACGATAATATGATCAATAAACATAGGCTAATAATTTTAATTACTTTTATTCTATGGAAAAGTGGTTATAATGGCTAAAATATAAATGTTTGGTTTATACTATCGCGGACTTTTTTGTAGGCATTATTGAGTTCTACAACTTTTCTGTAGAAGTCAACCATACATCTCTAACCATTTAGGCAGCGTTCGCGAGAATCGTTAACGTACGGCAGTTTTTTCGACGCCTTACTCCACAATTTTCACTACCACGAAAAATCCTATCTATTTTCCGGGATAAAATATAGCCTATACGGATTCGGAAGAATCCTTCTAAGTAATGGAAAAATGAAATTTTGAAATCGGTCCAGTAGTTTTTGAGCCTATTCAATACAAACATACAAAAATACAAAGGTTTCCTCTTTATAATATTAGTATAGATTAGTTGCTCATAAATCCAATAATTTATAACTTTACGTCACGTAAAGAGGTAGCAAAACTTATTTTATTGATACCACAGAAAGCTGTTACCTCTAAGTTCTTTTATGAGAAAATCGTTTTCATTAATCATTTCACTTTTTGACGTTACTCTGGGGTTGAAATGAAAATAAAATGGCGCTTTTATATTTTACGACTGAAATCGCTAAGAATTGAAGTTTTTGTAAATATACTATAGCGATGACGTGCAGGTTAAATGAATGTTCTTTGGAATCTCACGGTCAAATAGAACACTTGTATAAAAGACCGAATTTTATACATGAAAAAAATCTTTAAGAAGTTACACTTTTGCAGTGACAACGTTTTCGTAACACAATGCCAGCTACGTCGTAGCAGACTCTGCTACGCGCTATGACAGCGAGCAGACAAGGCACTATTTAAAGCAGCGTAGCAGCGCGTATCACTTGCGCGTAGTAGGAGTTATAAATAAAAAGAGCACCCAATTTACCGGGACCTCCTTTGTCTGCCTGTAAATTAGGTTCAAAATGATAAGGTTCAAAATTATTTGTTTAATGACCTCGAATTTCTTCCAAAGTTATGCCTACCAATATTGGTAAAATATTTTTACTACCACGCAAAAGCACATGACATTTATAGCTACATTATTTACAACATCTTTACGCACAAATTCCCTTAGGTCAATATGTTACAAGAAACGGACCCATATTTTACCTTATACTTTAAGTTACACAAAATCTCAGCGAAGTAGTCCTTTAAACATGAAATACAGAGACAGATGCACACACACACACACTAGGGTGTCCCAAAAAAAACGACTTATTTGTGTAGTGCTCTTAATTTTTTTACTTTTAAGTCAAAACAATTATAAATAAAATTATACATATACATGTCAGTATTTGCTCTCTAGAGCTGACGCGACCTAACGTGTCGATGTGCTTGTTATTACTCGTTATTTCGTTATAGAACTCGTGTTGTTTTCAATCAGTCAACATGTCAGTGCAATTATGCAGTTCTAAAAGGGGTATATTTTTAATAGGTGACGTAAAACATCAAATATCGGGTTCAAAACTTCCGTCTAATGGACAATTTCTAACATTTTTATTTAACAATATCCGTGAAGTGAATTTTACTGTCAATGAAAGCGCAAGACTTAGTATTCGCCAGTGTATTATCTATTGGGTAAGGCGCTTCTCCAAAACACACAACCCAGCAAAATACCTCTGCGGAGAGATTTTATTACTCCAAAATTAGTAGCAGCGCTAGATAGGTGTCAATTGAGTAAGAGAGATTCTGTGTTCATTCTTGAAGCAACTATTGAAGCACTTGAATATAATTTTCATGAATTTCCGATAAATAAGTCTTCCATTTTCAAAATAAGGTACCGGAAGTTGTGACTGTTCATTGGGACGGCAAACTTTTGCCTGTATTAAATGCTCGGAAATCAAAAAAAGAACGTCTTCCTTTAGGGATTTCTTACAAAAACAAAGAACAAATTATAGCTGTACCAAGACTAGAAAGTTCTACAGGAAATGAACAAGCACAGGCAGTTTGGAACGCGAGTGTAGACTAGAATTTAGAAGATAAAGTCAAATATAAACTGCTGGAAAAAAAGAACCAAGAATCCGATTCCCGACATCCCCTCTACGATTACAAGATACTCCAGGCAGGCTTAAAAGTCGTAAGAGCTTCTTACGCTCTACGCAGGTCATCCAGGACACACCACCCTTTTTGGGGACCAAACTATGACTTTGTTGAACCCAAGGAATACTTGCCTTCTGGCCGTGATCTGCAGTGGCCTATATGGAAAGCTCTCAATTGATTGCGTACCCAATTAGGCAGCTGTAGACACAATTTGTCAAAGTGGGGGATTATAGACTCATTCGACACCCAGTGCGAGTGCGGTACGTCTGATTCGACCATGACCTACCTGCTGGAGTGTCTCAAGTGCCCGTTCACCTGCACCTCAGATGATGTCAAAAATGCCACTGATGCCACAATAAACGTGGCCACTTACTGGGCTCAAACGATATAATAAAAAATTGTACGAGTACCATCGACATGAAAGAAGAAGAAGAAGTGCAAATTCTTTGTTGTGTTACTACTGCTTCAAATACAGGTCATAACGTGCCTGTGTGCTTCTTGAACAAAACTGAACAGAGAAATGCTTATTTTCGCTTGTCGCCATCACGTGTATGAATTGAACTTGAAAGACGTACCTATTTAAAGCAAAAATCAATCAAGTAACTACAAAACCTGATATTCCTGAAAGTTTCGGCACTGAGGGTATTAAACGATATAATGCAAGACTTTCATGGATTAATCAGGAGAGAAAGAACAAAAACAATTTTTATTGCGTACAAGAACACCGGAAAATTTATCCTGACTCTAAAAAACAGACGTTAAAAATAAAATTTGAACAAAACTATTATTTTTTAATGTAACTTAACCTCTAAGTCCCTGAGATACCACATTTGGTACACACATAATGGTTTTAATTGTGTCTGTAATTACGGTAATTGACTGATTAATAAATAATAAACTATTTGGGTATATTGAAGTTTTAATTGAGTAATAAAAATTAAGTTCTTAATTGTACGAATTAAGAACAGTATTCAGTACAGTACAGTATGTCAGTACAAATTTTTATATCAAAAGTTTGGCATCAAGTCGGCACGGGTTATCGTTGTCCAATCATAATAATACTAGTTTTTGCCAGCGGCTTCGCCCACGTGGAGGTCGGAAAATATCTCGCGGGAACGAATTACCGGGATAAAAACTAGCCTATGTGTTAATCCAGGTTTTAAAGTAACGGTGTTCCAAATTTCATCCAAATCCGTTCAGTAGTTTTTGCGTGAAAGAGTAACAAACATCCATACATCAATACACACAAACTTTCGCATTTATAATATTAGTAGGATTTATTATTTGAGTCAATGAGATCAAACCGAATAAAAATAGAAAGATGCGTATTCGATTTCGTGAAAAAAAAAATTGCCCTTATATCTTGGGACACCCTAACACACACACACACACTCGCACTCATATTTACATACGGCTAATACTAGATGCTTTGGGCTATTACAAATACTACACATGATCCGACTTACAAATATGACTTATACTATTTCCGTCTTGTATCTCGGTCTTCGCCAAGAATTACCTCCGGTTTCTTTTATACGTATTTCTTTTTATGGACTAAAAGTAATGTAAATGTTCTTCGAAATGAAGATTTATGCGTCGATATAAAAATGAAGGTATCGAGACAAGAATATCTCGCATAAAAATAAAGTGTTGACTTAGGGTAAAAGCTTACTATTATTGCTTCCTAAAATTTATTTTTCAGAACTAAGCCAAAATATAACCTCTTTTTGGGCTCTTTCGTAGTCAGGAAGATTAGTATAATTACTGCACTACTGATGTAAACTCGAAAGAGAAAGAAATTTGAGATATTCTTGTGTGAGTCTTGTAACTCACACAAGGATATCACAAACTTAACTAAATCTATACATCTATACAAATTAATAAAATTGGAGTGTCTGTTTTTAATATCAAAATAACCACTTTTTACTAAGTGTATATGGATGTATACATGGTACATATACCAAAACAACATTTTTCACAATTTTTGTCTGTCGGTCTGTCTGTCTGTCTGTCTGTTTGTTCCGGCTAATCTCTGAAATGGCTGGACCGATATTGACGGGACTTTCACTAGCATATAGCTGATGTAACAAGGAGTAACTTAGACTATTTTAGAAAAATCTTTTATTTTAGAAAAATACCTGCGTTAATTTCCGACATCCACGCGGGCGAAGCCGCGGGCAAAAGCTAGTCAATACTAATATTAGAAAGCTGAAGAGTTTGTTTGTTTGAACGCGTTAATCTCAGGAACTCCTGCTCCGAATTGAAAAAATCTTTTTGTGTTGGATAGCCTATTTATTGAAAAAGGCTATAGGGTATACAACATCACGCTACAATTAAAGAGAGCGTAGCAGCAATGAAAAATGTATGAAAACTAGCAGGCAATTCGATGCAACGGGAAAGGTCAGGGGAGCAAAATTTGACGCGGACGAAGTCGCGGGCAGAAGCTAGTGTATGATACTTTGATAATCAGCCTACAATGCTCCTACTACTGGCCTCCTCTCGGTGAGAGGGAGTGGGGCATAATTCACCACGCGAGCCCAGTGCGGGTTGTTAGATGTCATGATATAAATAATAAAATAAATAAAAAATAACACTTAAAAAGTCCTCAGCCAAGTAGCCGCAACGCATGTTCACACGTTTTGGACTCGAGACAAGTTAAACTAAGTGAACTCCGAGAGGTAAACAACAAGAACATTTCTATTTTAAATAAAAACATGATAATTCCACAGATTTTATTTTAACAATAGTCGCCCATACAGCAATATCTAAAATGTGTCTCCGAAACGTGGACACTGACAGTTGGGCTGGTCCATAAATTCAAAGTCGCTCAGCGTACTATGGAGCGGGCTATGCTCGGAGTTCCTTTGAAGGATAAAATTAGAAATGAAATTATCCGGAAAAGAACTGGAGTTACAGACATAGCAGAGTAAGCAGGCTGAAGTGGCAGTGAGCTGGACATATCTGTCGAAGGACTAGTGGAGCAATAGAGTCCTGGAGTGGAGACCACATATTAGCAAGCGTAGCGTAGGACGCCATCCAGCAAAATGGGCCGCCAAACTAAAGAAAGTGGCTGGGACAGAGACTGGATACGGAAGGTGGAGGACAGGGCATTGTGGCGCAACATGGGAAAGGCAGTAGGTCACGAGCTTACGAGTAGTAGGTCGTGAGTTCAAACCCAAACTCAAAGGCGCTCTACTTAGAGTAAATTACTCATCACCACTTCTCTCAAAACGGTGACGGAAAACATCGTGGCGAAACCGGCATGTCTTAGAACCAAAAAATCGAAGACATGTGACATCTACCAACCCGAATTGGGACCGCGTGGTGGATTATGTACCACTCCCTCTCACCAAGAGGAGTCCTATGTCCCAGCTGTGGGAACGTTATAGGCTGCTGATGATGGGAGAGGCCTATGTCCTGCAGTGGAAAAAGATGGCAAACTTGGATATTATTTGCTTATTTTACAAAGCTAATCATTTACAATGTTTACACATTTTCTTCCAGTTCCTGTCCTACTGAAATCCATCATCCGACTTACACAAAACGACTTTATTTACAAAGACAAAGATTTATTTACTTTACTTTACTGAGCAAAAAATAATGTAATACCATATCTCCTGGGAGTTAACAATGACGTATTTATAAGTTAATAATAATTCTTAAGGCAAATACCCTCTGTTTATGAAGAACTAGCGACTCGTCCCTGCTTCACTCGGTTTTTGGGAACTGACATAGCATCAGGCAAAACATCGTGACTTCTTTGTTATTACGTAAGTTTAATATCATCGTCATCATTTCAGCTATAAGAAATCCATTGCTGAACATAGGCGTCCCTCAATTTGTTACAACACTCGAGCGATGCGGTTATAATGAAAGATAACATTAACCTCTAAGTCCCTGAGATACCACATTTGGTACAGACATAATGGTTTTTAGGGTTCCGTTGCAAAATGGCAAAAAACGGAACCCTTATAGATTCGTCATGTCCGTCTGTCTGTCTGTCTGTCTGTCTGTCTGTCTGTCTGTCTGTCTGTCTGTCTGTCTGTCTGTCCGTCCGTATGTCACAGCCATTTTATTCCGAAACTATAAGAGCTATGCTGTTGAAACTTGGTAAGTAGGTGTATTCTGTGAACCGCATTAAGTTTTTCACACTAAAATAGAAAAAAAACAATACATTTTGGGGTTCCCCATACATAGAACTGAAACTCAAAAATGTTTTTTTTCATCAAACCCATACGTGTGGGGTATCTATGAATAGGTCTTCAAATATGGTAATGAGGTTTCTATCATCATTTTTTTCTAAACTGAATAGTTTGCGCGAGAGGCACTTCCAAAGTGGTAAAATGTGTGTCCCCCCCCCCCCCCCCGTAACTTCTAAAATAAGAGAATGACAAAACTAAAAAAAATATATGATGTACATTACCATGTAAACTACCAACGAAAATTGGTTTGAACGAGATCGAGTGAGTAGTTTTTTTTTAAAACGTCATAAATCGTAAACCGCAATTTACCTTACATTCAATCAACTGAAATATAAAAATTAAAAAATATATATATTTTTAAACCGAAAATACCTACAGATTTGTACGGAACCCTCGGTGCGCGAGTCCGACTCGCACTTGGCCGGTTTTTTTTAATTGTGTCTTTAATTACGGTAATTGACTGGTTATTGCGGTTATACGGACAGACACGAAAAACGACTTTAATTTATGATAGGTACAAGAGAAATGAAAGAAAAATAGGCGGCTGTTTGTCTTTCTGAGTTAGTTTTTAATATTGCTTCGAGACAGATTAGTTTTGCGTAATTGTATTTGTGTTTGTGTGATTAATATTGTAGTTGTAGTGTTTTTTTTATTATTTTCTAAGATATTACTGGATTCGTTGATTTTGACAGTGACGCTCTAAGCGTCATATTTATATATAAAAAAAACTTTTATTTTAGGTAACATAAACATAATATACTAGCTTCTGCCCGCGACTTCATCCGCGTCAAATTTTTGCTCCCCTGACCTTTCCCGTCGCTTCGAACTGCCTGTCAGTTTCGGCCAGTTTGCGTTGCTGTTCCGCTCCTTTTGATTGTAGAGTGATGTTTTATAGCCTACTAGCTTTTGCCAGCGGCTTCGCCCGCGTGGAGGTCGGAAATTATCCCGCGGGAACATACTACCGGGATAAAAAGCCTATGTCCTTTCTCAGGTTCTAAACTACCTGTGTACCAAATTTCATTTAAATTGGTTCAGTAGTTTTAGCAGGAAAGCGAGACAGACAGACAGACAGAGTTACTTTTGCATTTATAATATTAGTATGGATAGTATGGATAGCCTTCCTCAATTAATGGGCTACCCAAAACAAAAAGAATATTTCAATTTGGACCACGTAGTTTCTGAGATTAGTGCGTTAAAACAAATAAACTCTTCAGTTTTTTTTTAAATATTAGTATAGATTATAAAACAACTTATTATTTGTTAATTGTTAACCAACTCCAAAAAAAGGAGGAGGTTTCTCAACTCGACCGCATATATTTTGTTTTTTTATGTGTGTTCACCGATAACTTCGTCGTTTATGAACCGATTTTGATGATTCTTTTTGTGGGAAAGGAGATATTCCAAGGGTGGTTCCACTATAAAGGAAACCAGGATCTGATGATTGCATCCTAGAGAAGTCGAAGGCAACCTTCGAAAATCGTAGTGGCGACTATTGCGTTTTTTATTTCTTTCATTAATTATCTTGCAGCACTACTATTTAATGAAGGTCTGAAGTTGCTCTGATGATGAAGCCGAAAGACAGTCGAGGGAACTCTTCAACGACTTACAGCAATTTCCCGGTATTTGGACTAAATTCATTTCTATTGATGAGAACTTTGCACCCATATGGGCCATAAGTGCCACTACAGGTCTGTCCACCAGAGAGAGTTGAGGTTGAGACCATAGGCAGTTGAGGGAATTCCTCAACGATTTACAGCAGTTTCCTATTATTGGGCTTACTTTATACGGTTCAAAGTGCCAATTTTATCATTACTATTTAATTAAGGTCCGGAGTTGATCTGATGATGGAGCCGAAAGACAATCGAGGGAACTCCTCAACGATTTACAGCAATTACCTGGTGTTTGTACTTAATTCATTTCTATTGATGAGAAAGCTCCAATAAGGCTTATAAGTACCATTACAGGTCTGATGATGGAGACCACAGACAGACAGTCAAGGGAATTCCTCAACGATTTACAGCAGTAGTAAAGTATTAAATTTCACCTGGCGATTAGTGGTATAGGAATTAGTGCGGGGTAGATACCATAACTAAAAAGTTAAAAATAAAAACAAGAAAAAAACCGACTACCTCAAAAACATTAGAAAGTGAAAAATAACTTTATTTTCGGAAGTCGGTGGGAAAAAACTCAAATACACCGACTTCTGAAAATAAAGTTATTTTCACTTTCTAGTGTTTTTGAGGAAGTCGGTTTTTTTTTTTGTATTACGCAAGCGTCTGTTATCATCACTTGCCGATCGTCCTCTCCCATTTATGTTGGGGTCGGTCCCAGGCTAACCAGATGCAACTTTGACAGGCCTGTTGGTCTAGTGGTTAGTGACCCTGACTGCTATGCCGGAGGTCGTGGGTTCGATTCCCACCCAGGACAAATGTTTGTGTGATGAGCACGATCATTTGTTCTGTGTCTGGGTGTAATTTATCTATAATATGTATGTATTTAGAAATATATAAGTATGCTTATCAGTTGTCTAGTACCCATAACACAAGCTCTGCTTAGCTTGGAACTAGATGGCGTTGTGTGATAGTAAAAAAAAAAAAACTAAGTACCAGTACTCCAGTAGTTTATATGAAGCGATTACCTATCTGACCTCCCCAATCCAGTTACTGGGTAAAACTCGTTGTTAGACATTTGGACTTGTGATGACCCATAACGACCGTCAAAGATCTACGAATGAGAACTGGAACAAACGGTTTCTCGTATTTTGACGGGAACCCTTGGGACCTGAATTCTTGACTCTTAGCTGATAACAAGATCCTTTGATGAAGGAGCGAAGATTTAGCGTAATTCCACTGTGAGTATTGTAATTTGTCAGCAACGTAACCTCTACTATCATATCCCACTGCGCATTTACACATTACATTAAGATTTAGATCTTTTGAAGTGTGAATCTTAAGTATAAGGTTTTTCACTAACAAAAGAAACGGAAAACCATTTTAAACAAAACTTTATAGACACTTAAAAAAATAAAAAAAAAATACGCCTTTTTTTGTGGGTGGGAAATAATCAAATGACGTCTCCTGCTCTTTGGTGGAGCGAAAAGGCGTGTCAGACTTTTACTGACTAAAACCCACCCGTGTTCCTTCAGTTGCCCATGTGCCAGGATCACGATATCTCTTTCGAACAAATCTGGCGACCCTGGAAGTTACGTCTTCATGAACAAATACCAACTAAGTCGCACCAGCATAACGACAGAGGAAAAACAAATCATGCGGTCGGATTTAGAAAACAACGGAATCCATCCACGTTCGAATTTGAATATAAAACGAATACCCAAACGGTACGTTCCATGCATTTCGGGTCCAACATCCGAAGTCCGAATGTTTCAATTTCGAGACATTTAAGGACGTTGAACGTAGGACGTGAACCCTTTTTTCGTACAGTCCTTTTATATTGAGTTGCATCATCACTGGCGAGAAACTAAACGACCCTCTAAGTCCAAGTTATGCGTAACATGTTGCCAGTCACCAATAAAAATGCAGATTGATGGAACAAGGCACTCTTAAGGGTGTTTGTTTTGATTAACCCCGACATTGTACAAATCCTTAACATTAATAATTTTAAGAATATTTCAGTTCATGTGATGGATTGGCTTTATGCAGCATTACTGTTAAAGCCGAAATGGCGGAGCACCTGTTTTTCCGGGGTTGAGGATTACGTTTAGCAATTTGTCAAAGTTTAAGGTAAGGTTACCATAAACGGGCACTCAGTTTTGCATAAATTGGCAATTTTCGTTTGGGCTTATGAAAATGTCTTAATGTTATTACTAACTTTTGCCAGCGGCTTTGCCTGCATATTATACATTTATTCCTTCCTTTTAAATCACTCTGTCTATTGATGAAAACCTCATTAAAATCCGATACGTAGTTTAAAAGATCCATGCG
The DNA here is from genome assembly GCA_932294355.1 of Aporophyla lueneburgensis. Lineage (NCBI taxonomy): Eukaryota > Metazoa > Arthropoda > Insecta > Lepidoptera > Noctuidae > Aporophyla > Aporophyla lueneburgensis. The sequence goes on from OW028753.1 coordinate 24,314,264, forward strand.
TACAGACGTGGGAAATGACTTTGTTCTGAACTATATAAAAATAAAGAAAAAACGTTTTACAAAAAAAAAAACCAACCGACTTCCTAAAAAAAATACTACAAAGTGAAAAATAATTTTAATTTTGTGAAGTCGGTGTCTTAGGATCTGTAATTAAATAAAAATAAAAAATACAGTCGACTTGATAACCTCCTCCTCTTTTAAAGTCGGTTAAAAATGACTACATAGCACCAACAAATAACTGTAAATAATTATTATGACTGGTCATGATGTAAATGGCGCTCTCCAACAACCTCCAAACTATGTCTAGTGTCTATTCATCCCAATTATATTTAGTTTACCCTAATACGTCACAGAATACAGGATGAAACCTTCACAAATAGTAGGTCCTTTATGTTAGTGTAAATAGTGGGTATTTCCTAAGACATAAACGTGTATAGAATGTTGTTCTGTCCCTTAATATGTTGTAAGTGTTACTTTTGCTTCAGCTCGTAATTGGTCAGACAAGCTAAGCCCTAGTAGGCTTCGACAAAATATTTTTTTATGACCCTAAGAGCTTTAGGAGAAGTAATTGCTCAAATACTGCTATATATACCACAAAATAGCCTATAATGTATACACAACAGTGTTCTCTTATAAGGCCTAGTTACAACAGCGTTGTTTATTACAATCCACGCGTGAAATTCCATGATAGTCTGTTGTTATGTATTGTATATCTACCCTGTATTTGGCTCCAGTTATTTATACACTGCCCTATTATTAAGTGTCGGTACTTCATATGCCTCGTCTTTTGCTCACTTTGTGTCGGACAATGCAGTCTTTACTTCACCTAACAGAATATGCAATAATACAACGAAAATAACGTTAACTTTCGAATTAATGTCTAGAAAATTCTTGAGATTAGTTCGTTTCATATCCAACTTTGAGACTGAAAATATCTGAGTTTTTATTCTTTAACAGTTATTCTATTAAGTCATCATCATCTGCATAACCTTTTCTCAAGAATGTAGGGCTCAGCTTGTAGTCTAACCCAATGCAGCTGAATAACAGTTTTTTACATGGAGCGATTGCTTATCTGATCCATAACCCAGTTACTGGGTAATACGACACACCTTGGTAAGATTGGTTGTCAGACTTTGGGGCTTCTGAAAGCTTTATTTATTCTAATAAGTATTTTTTTATATTTGTTTGACCTAATAGCCGTTTAATGAATCCCTGCCCAAACTAGTAATATATATGGAAGTACAGACACACGTAAAATTGCTCATTACATCAATTAAGGATAACTTGTGCAGTAACATGTAACGTCTTGCGGCGTAAATTTAAGTTAACTAGATCAAAAGATTATACAGGAAGGTGCGACACCTCTGAATTTTACTGATAATGGTAATGTTCACAGCTTTGGCTTTTGTTGAAATTTTTCGGACAATTTAAATAAAATCTAGGGGCGTTATAGTAGGTAATGTGGTTTACTAGTTGTTTATGTTTTAGTTTTCTTTAAGTGTGGGTTGGATTTTTCCTGACTGTTGTTAAAGTTACAATTTGTACATTTATACAAGGATGCAGTGCGATTAATTATTCAAACTTAAGCCAATTTCTCGGAAAATAAAACTAGAAACTACTTGGAGGAATTATATACCTAGCTGTTTTGTCAGCTCAGCTTAACCTTTGGCCTCCAGGAATACTACAGATACAAATTGCATTTTAAGGAATAAACAGTAGATGCCCATTTCAGCAGCTATTGCACATTTTTCGCTAACCGACCGGTAAATTCCGACGTTAGGCGATTAATTTAGATAACGTCCGTTAAGTTAGCTGAACGCAAAAGTTAGTTACGACGATAAACATTTTGTGCGTGACCAAATGACCGGAAAAAACGGGAAATTTAAAAAAATATCCGTCATCAAATGCTTAGTTTATTTTGCGTAAAGGTATACAGCAGATCGTCAGCGGCCACAATTTAGAATAGACAGTTTTTTTTAACAAATCCCATGAGCATTTGTGAGGTTAACACTGTAGATGCAACTTAAAATAAAGAAAATAAATAAATTTGACACAGATTAAAAGTCAAATCACATATTACCTATTCTGCAATTAAGAATTTTTGTTGTATTTTTTTAATAAATGTCAATTCAGCAAAAATACCAGACAATTATACACATGCTACTAGAGTTTTTTTACGTGAATTAAAGGGACTATAACTTAGAGACACATAAATTTTAAGCTTATTCATAACACTCCTGAGTGTACATATATCTTTACACCATGATGAAAAGATAGAACAACTGCACAGGGGAAAATAATAGGAAAGTGTAAAATAACAAAATAATATATACACACACGGGAAAATCCCAATATTTCGGAAAATCATTTTATCAGAAAAAAAATCATCAACTCAGATGGAGTAGCCAAAGTTGCGGTTGTTGTATATTTTCAACCGACGAAAAAAAACGGAGGAGGTTCTCAATTTGACGCGTATATTTTTTTTTTTTTTTCACGCATAACTTTTTACATAGTGGTTCGATTGTGGCAATTCTTCTTTTATTGGAAAGGGTATACTCCCAAGATGGTCCCATATAAATTTGGAAAACAAAATCGAACCCTAAGGGTTGGAAAACAGGGGACGATTGATTGTTCACTCACTGATTGTAACGTATAAACACGCATAACTTGTTACATAGTGGTCCGATTGTTACAATTCTTCTTTTATTGGAAAGGATATACTCCCGAGGTGGTCCCATATAAATTTGGAAAACAAAATCGAACCCTAAGGGTTGGAAAACAGGGGATGATTTATTGTTCACTCACTGATTGTAACGTATAAACACGCATAACTTGTTACATAGTGGTTCGATTGTGACAATTTTTCATCTATTGCAAAGGGTTTACTCCCAAGGTGGTCTCATATAAATTTGGAAAACAAAATCGAACCCTAAGGGTTGGAAAACAGGGGATGATTGATTGTTCTCTCACTGATTGTAACGTATAAACACGCATAACTTTGTACAGAGTAGTCCGATTTTGATAATTCTTTTATTGTTGGATAGGGTATACCTTGTCAAGTATTATTAGTACATTAAAGCCACAAAAAATCATAAAATAAAAACTTTTTAACAAAAAATTAAACCGCCGAAAAACTGAAAAGCATAAAATAATAAACCTTAAAATTTTGAGTCGGCGCTGAAAAATCAATGAACAAGGAACACTCAAAGCGCCGACTCATAATTTTAAGGTTTATTATTTTATGCTTTTCAGTTTTTCGGCGGTTTAATTTTTTGTTAAAAAGTTTTTATACGTAAAATGTACGTTGAGATAAAAAATGCAGCTTAAAAAAAAGTTCCGACTTTTTTTTATTTATACAATATCAGAGAGTAGTTCGTCGTTCTATGCAATGTACTAAAATCTTTTTTTAATCTATCTAAATAAAAAAAAAAAATAATTTAAAAGGGAAATATTTTTTTTTTGTTTAAATATCTTCCTCCCTAGACACTTTGGATGTATGTATATTGCACTATGACTCAGTACGTACAAAATTGCATAGGACTAATAACTTATAGAATAAGTTAATTTAATATACATAATATACATATATTTTTATAAATTAGCCCAACGGCAAAAAGGTGGGTAAAGAAAGGTATCTCTACGTAGTTTAAAACAAAGTCGCCACTTTTGCACGCTTAGATCTATGAAACTGCGCAACAGATTTAAGTGGAAGGTTTATAGATATACTAGCTTTTACCAGCAGCTTAACCTATCTGTGTGTGTGTCTTCTTAAACTATCTGTGTGGCAAATTTCATCTAAATCGGATCAGTAGTATTTGCGTGAAAGTTATAATTTTAGTAGGATATTCATAGTACGCGAGCAAAGCCGCTGGCAAAAGTTACTTCTAATATATTCATTTCATTTTCTTAAAGAGCGTCTATTAGTGCTAATTTTCCTTAAAAACTCACAAATTAATTCCACTTACGATAAGCTTTTCAAAAATTAAACAAGATGACCTCTAGAATTTAATCTCAATGGACTTTTAACATCACCCAAATGACTTGAAAACTCTTATCTCTGTACGTGCGGGGCGGCTATTCCTAAACTAAAATTTGCCGGGTGAACTGTACCGCTGTCGTGATGTTTGCTCAGCGGCTGCGAGCCTCAATTAGCGCTACTCAAATATGGCCGGCACTCCTTGCTTTTAACGGTCGTGATTTGGAACTGAGCTGAAGCGATTTATAACTTATGTAAGCAGCGGTGACAAGAGCTAAGACACTGATTGGCCCGCGTAAGATCGTCATAACGAGTTCTACTGTGGAGCTCAAAATGACGATTTCAAGTCAGTGATCCAACGGGTTGAAATTCTACCCGTTGTAGAATTTCTATCCGAAATCGTAATTTAAACGTCTTACACACGCCCGACGCAGTGGTCGTTTCTTCGCTGAAATAATGATGACGATGAAGACAAACACTGAGTGTGCATGTCGTTGGAGGGGCTTATAAAAATACTGTACATGTGGATTTTATATTCCTGGAAACTTTACAAGAAATACACCTTATTAACTAAACCTATCAAGAGAGCTTAGCAATCTAACCTGTTCGGGTGCATCGATCCGGTTAAGCTACACTTGCCCCGTTTAATTCGTGGATTAGTGACCATCTTCACATACAAAGACTCATCCGTGCCTCGGAACAAACGTTAAGCCATTGGTCCTGGCGGTCATTCGTGAATTTTTGACAGCCGTAACGGGTCGTCAGAAGCCCGCAAGTCTGACAACGAGTCTTACCAAGTAACGGGGTTGTAGAAGACGGATAGCAGTCGCTCCATATTTGGCATATTTGGCACTGGCATTCAGCTGCATCTGGTTAGACTGGAAGCTGAACCCTATATAGTTGGGAAAAGGCTAGGTAGAGGATGAAACTGGACATCATTTTCCATTTTCATTGCTAAGAAAAAGTGTATTGATTTCATTTTTTTTTATTTTATTAGCAAAATAACGTTACTACGACACTTCCTATCAAAATCATTGTTCTTTCTTCTCGTGGTCAATGCAATTATCTGAACTAATATGTATTGATAAAATATTATTTCCGTTGCCATTCTCACTAAATGGATTAGTAATCGCCTTAGAAGATTTCCTTATACCCAATTTTGCTAGATTATGAACTTCCTGCCCTTTCATCGAATAATATTAATTAATCGCCAATAATCTGACTGCCTCCTTAGTCTAGTGGCCACAAGCGCTACTGCTGAGAATAAGGTCCTGAGTTTGATACCCAGGTCGAGCAAAGTGTCATTGGGTTTGCTATCTCGAATTTCTCAGTAGCCGCCCGGTGTCTGAATTTGTGCCTGGTGGGTGGCAATAGACTCATCCTCTATTACACGAGGCTTAAACATAACTGGCGAACTATGTGTGTAATAAAAGTACACCTCTGCCTTAACCTTCGGAAAAACAAAGTGTGATGTTATGATGTTGTAATCTATGCTTAATTTGGATCGAATTTCCGCCGCCCGCTACCGCTTATGAACGTAACATCAGTCTTAGCAAGTCGGATGCTCTTGTTTGCAAGCTCTAGTGACATTCTGATATAAAGTTACATTTTAATCACCCAGCCGTGTTTCTGACGTCAAACTGTTTTAGGAAGCGTGATTTGACTGTTCTTAACGTTAACGTTCGCGTTTGCGTTCGAAACGTGAAACTTTGTGACGCGTTGCGTAACGATGTTATCAATATTTATGAAGATTCATCTTTGTTAATGGGAATGTGAGACTGAGATTGTTTCCTTAGCATAATGTGGGGGGTAGGTATGATATTTCAGTATAACTAAGATAAATGATATTTTTAGGGCAATTTAGAATATGATGGGGCCTTATGTTATTGCGAGAGTGATATGAGTAGGGTAAATCTAGATGAGTGAAAGATACCTTTTGTAGTTACTGTTATGATTAGCCCGCATTTTCCCACTGCTGTGCATAGGACTCTCTTCATGAGTTCCAGCTCGATCCACGGCTAAAGTGGTCGTGGGTTTTGTCCAGGCCGCCACACCATCTTCTACGAGGTCTGCCGCGATGCGTTCTGGCTGTGTCAGGGCTCTCGGCATAACTAATTAGGTTTAACATCAGCTCCAAGTGCAGTGAAAAATACGACAGGGCCGTCAGCGAAACTGACCTTAAGTAGTATAACCTTATTTATATTCAGCGTGGCAGGGTACGGCGGTGGCGTCCTTAAGTTCCTTCCTACCCCCATGGGAAAAACGCGTGGACTTATTCCGTAGAAGTTAACATCTATCCCAAATCCCAACCCATCGTACTAATACTTGAGAGAACTACTAAATAACTTAGATCTTTGTGAACATTTGAATATGTATAGCTGAGGAGTTCGTAACTTAGTTGATCGTTCGATCAGGTTAAGGTTCGCTTGCCGCGGTGGAGACATGGATAGGTGAGCATCTTTACGTACCGAAACTTCTCCGAGCCTCGAAAAGCACGTTAAGCCATTTGCCCTGGCTGTCATTTGTGGATCTCGGATAGTCGTCACGGATTGTCAGTAGCCAGAAAGTCTTACTAAGGAGTATCGTATCTCCCAACAACTGGGTTGAGGAGGTCAGATAGACAATAGCTTTACGTAAAATACCTACTGGTATTCTGCTACATCCGATTACACTCGAAGCCGACTCTAATATAGTAGGGAAAAGGCTTGGCGGGTTCATCATCCTCATTTCAGTCGTAAGACGTCCACTGCTGGACTTAGGCCTCCACAATTTAGGGAGCTTTTCCATAATCGCCACGCTTGGCAGGCGGGTTGGCGATCGAAGTATGGTGGTAAAATGCATAGAAAACGCTGCTGCCCATTCTCTAGTAAGTCCCTTAGTTACCTTTTACTACACCCACGGGAAGAAATAGGGTGGTGTTATTCTTTACGTCCGGCACTACACGATACGACGGCGGCGGTCTTAATGGGTTGATTGGTAGATATTTATAGCTGAACGAATATGAATAAATTCAGCGTACAAATAGACTCTGCCCAAGATTACGCAAAAAATACGTTCAAAGATGAAGTTGACACAGCGGGTAGCAGCAATTTAGAAGTCATTGTCCTTTATTGAGAAAAAAATAATAGACGCGACGTTTTGTAACAAAATTAAACATTGAACACGAGACAATAGATCTCTTCTCGTTATCTATTAAACATTCAAAAGAGCAGCTGTTCTTAACAAACTCAATCAAGAGGACACCAGTACCAAGAATTCAGACATTTTCAATTAAGTTACAAGTTCTCTTATTATGGGTACTACGAGTAGGGTGGTATAATGGTAAGTCAGCTCTACGACTTGTCCAATATACACTTCTATAAAATTCATGATCTATTTACCTTATATCTCATTAAACGTAGGTATTAGGTACTAATAATAAAGCTGAAGAGTTTGTTTGCTTGTTTGAACGCGCTAACCTTTGAAACTTCCAGTTGGATTTCATTAACTCGTTTTGCAATTGAAAGCGCCATTCGTTAGGAAGGCTATAAGCCGACATCACGCTAGGACTCTTAGCAGCCAAGCAAAAAGAAAAAAAGTAAGAAAGAACGAGCGGTGTGACAGGGTGGGCTGGGGGAACAAGAAATTTCAAGGGTGAAATCACGGGCAGAAACTGGTACTAATAATACAGCTTAAGAGTTCTTTCATTTGTTTGAAAATGCTCATCTTGGGAACTAGCAGGCAGATTTGAAATTTATTTTTGCATTTAACATTACGCTGTGACATAGGTTAAACTGTTTTCCTTTTTCTCTACTCCAAAGGAAGGAGCAGAGCAAAAAGAAAATCAGTTTGAAGGAACACTTTGAAAACGGAGTAATAGCGGGGGCAAGCGATGCGATGCGACGGGGTGGGTCGAGCGCAGAAGAAATTTCACGCGAACAATCTACGCATAATGGCGTACAACATTCCTGTTCTACGAAAAAAAATCTATATTTAAATGGGGATCAGATTCCTTGCCATAAATATTATATGTGCAGTTTTGACTTCCTCACTATTTTATCAAATGTTTATGCACATAAATTCCAACATGACAGTTAAACACGGCGCGCAAACCCCACAGGTCAATTGCAGGTGTCTACTGCAGCTGCTACACAAATATGGCATTATTAGTATAACGCCAAGATTCGTAGATCGATGCAAGTTCTAAGATGTCTGCAATCTCAGGTAATATCATGCAAGATAGTATCCAATCTAATAACATGAATATGGGACGATCATGTGATACAGTCGTATGTGGTACCTCGCGTCTCGTATTACTCCGCTTAAGTAAGTTAGGGAGATGATGTTCCTTTCACCTAGATTAAAGTGCTATGAGAATTGAAGTAATAAATCATATTTTTTAAACCTACTTTTTGTTTAAATCTGCCATTTCATGCCAACGTTCAACTATGTTAACTTTGGGCAAACTCTGCAGTTTGGTGAGAACAACTTGGAGAAGGAAGCCAACAGAAGAATTCATCTGGGCTGGGAAACTTTGTCATGTCTTCTCGTCGCGTATTCCACAGAGCCCAAAAACTATGTCCTCATTCTGTCTGTTAAGACCTACAGAGCTGAAATGAGGACTCTCACGGTACGGCTGGTCCATAAATTCAAGGTCGTTCATCGAGCTATGGACTGAACTATGATTGCTGTGATAGAATCTGGAACGAGGTGATCTGGCAGAGAACCATTGTTGCAGACATAGCTCACAAAATAAGCGAGCTGGAGACCTTTAACTGGCAACATAAAGTAGCATGCCCTCAGGCTAGGTAGAGTAATAATTTTTGCAGGGTGGCTGGTAGGAGCTGGATGAGTGTTGTTGAGAAACAAGCTAAGTCGCGTGCAATTGGAGAGGCCTACTCTCCAACTGCATGCCACTCAGCTAGCAGTGAACTGCTGCAGGCTGATGATGATGTTGGTTTTGGGCTGCTTCAATACGTAAAAACTTTATTACCAAGATTCATAGTGCAACTCATAAACTTGCCTTACTGCTATCGCTACAAGACGAAAAATCTAGCAAACTTTATAAAGACCTGAAAAGGAACCTGCTAAAATTAAATTGTAAAATAGTAGCAAAAAGAGATTTAGCGCTATCAATTTTCGGGACATTCACCGATACCATTTATTATCAGAATCAGACTAATAGTCCAGATTAAACAATGCCCATATCTGGCGATAGTCCTCAGTACAATCTTGTCAACAGGGAAAGGGGGGGTACGGTCAGCAAACGAAATGGAGACGGATTAATTTTATCCTTAGACGAGGCAACGCTATTGGTATCAAGACACAGAGGTGAATGACATGAGAGATGAACAACCTTTGTAAGGAAAAGTTTTATTTTCTTTCGAAACGTAGAACATAGATTTAAATATGGAAGTCGCTTTGTGATTTGTTATTGCTATTTGTTATTGCTATTTAAACCGACATTATTCCTGTCAAGCTACAAACAAGGCAGGCTGTATGCGTCTTTTTACAAGCTTTTATTTACTTTCACCTGTCCCGTTGTCTGTAATCAAATCTTGCAAGTTAAATTTGATCCACTTCCCGGTTTCCGATTGAGCTGAAATTTTGCAAGCATGTATAAATTGGATGACAATGCAATATTATTATGCCATAGAGCTGATCTGAAGATGGAGCTGGAAGGTGGCCATAGGAACTCTGTAATTAAACGACGCAACCCCATCGAGTTTGGGCTCGATAGATTTGTCTTGACGAGTACTTTGATACTATATGGTATAGACTGGATCACAAACATGCTAAGCAAGCGCGTGGTTCGCCTAGAGGACGAGCAGCAACTGGTCATGATTGCCAGAGACTGGCCCCAGGGAGGGGTGCTGTCACCCCTTCTATGGAATTTGGTGATTAACGAATTAATCGCCAGACTCAATGCCAATCACTGCTACACAATAGGTTATGCGGACAACCTCGCCATTCTTGTCTCAGGGAAGGTGACGAGCACGATCTTTAACCTCACCCAACAAGCACTACGTATCGTAGAGAGATGGTGCAGAGATTATGACGTCTCAGTGATCTCCACTAAAACGGAGCTGGTCATGTTCAACCATAAACGAGCTTTAGGCCCCTTCCGCCTACCGAAATTGTTCAATACAAAACTTCAGCTGGCCAACGAAGTCAAGTACCTCGGGGTCATTCTTGACAGTAAGTTAAACTGGAGTAGTCATTTAGACCGCAAACTAAACAGGGCTTGAATCACATTCTGGCAATGCAGGCAAATGATAGGTAAGAAGTGGGGCCTATCCCCCAAAATCATACTTTGGCTGTACACCGCAGTGATCCGATCCATGATCACCTACGGGGCCGTGCTCTGGTGGCCCCGCACCAAGCCTGTTATGGCCTGCAACAAACTACAACACATGCTAAGACTAGCCTGCATGGCGGTCACGGGCTGCATGAGGACTACTCCGACTGCAGCCATGGACGTCATGCTGGGACTACCACCGCCTCACCTGCTCATACAGCAGGAAGCCACAATGCCGCAGCGCGTCTGGACGCAACAAACCTCTTGAATAAGAGAGACACACAATTCACCGCGCTGCTTAAGGAACTCAACAATGAGTTCCCCATCACCAAGGCTATAAATGACCGAGTACCCAACAGTTCATGTTTGGTAAAATATACAGAATCTAGCTTCACGAAGATCGCCGGTGTGAGGGTTTGCGCCCCACTGAGCTGCGCATCTTTACGGACGGATTAAAAACAGACAGTGGCACAGGTGCTGGAGTCTTCTTGCAGGACTTCAACATACATATAGTCACACCGTTGGGAGTCCACAACACAGTGTTCTGGGGAGTTTGTTCCGCCACTTCTTCTTCCCAGCTACAGCACTAGGAAGTGTCGAAGGGTGGGCGTTTTGGGGGGACTGTCTTTTGTAACTTTGACGTTCAAAAAGTGCTGACTCTCAGCCTAGTTTGAATAAATGACTTTTGATTTTGATTTTGATTTTGAGTGTTGCAGACTGAATGCATTGGGATCACTCTTGCTGCTTCAGCCATTATGACCAGGGCAGTTAAAGACCATTCGATCCGCATACTCTCAGAAAGTATGGCTGTTCTGCAAGCGCTGGACAGTCACTCGATCATCTCTGGGCTAATATACGAGTGCCACCAGTTCCTCAACCAGGTGGGTAGCCTCAATAATATAACCATTTAATGGATAAAAGTACACAGCGGTTCGCTAGGTAACGATGCCGCCAACGAACTTGCCACAAGGGGAACGAGCATAACACCGGTGGGACCAGAACCCATCGCACCACTCCTCTTTGGGTTCCTACGCTTACTGGTAAGAAAACGTACCAGGGATCTACACAGTTGCTATGTGTGGACCAAAGTGAATAGAGGCAGGCCAAGGAAACACTTCCTACCACCACCATCGGTGCCCACCTCACAAAACAGGTCCTCCGGTTAGACAAACAACAGCTGCGTATGGTTACAGCAGCAATAACTGGCCATGGGTCGTATAATAAACATCTATTTGTCATAGGAGCTACAGACAGTCCGCTGTGCAGGGCCTGCATTGAGGATGACGATATAGCAGCGCATGTGCTTTTAAACTGCCCGGCCGATCGCCACATACAGGGCCAAGTACTTCGGTAACCCAGGTACCCTACGTGAGATAGCAACATCAAGGCGTTGCTGGTCTTTCTCGAGGAGCTGGGGTGGATCGAATAACCGATTTCCCAACCGTACGCAAAATACGCGCTCAGACGTAGAGTTGCTGACACCAGCCCGTTCTATCTATTACCTATTACCTCTTATATGGTAACCAGGTTCTGATGATGGAGCTGGAAGGTGGCCATAGGAACTCCGTAATTAAAAGACGCAACCCCATCGAGTTTGGGCTTGTTTGATTTGTCTTGACGAGTATCTTGGTTGGCGTGATTAAGCAACTTCAACTTTGGGAAATAATTAAAAATATTAAAAAGTTAAAAATAAAATTAAAGAAAAAAAAATCTTTTTTACAAACAAGCTTTCATTATTTGTAAAAAAAATGAACTAAAAAGTTAAAAATAAAACTCTAATAAGAAATAGAACACTTTATAATTTCATTGTGTTTTTAATTATACCATTAAAATGTAACACGCTTTTATTTATAAAGGAAGAAGCTTAATTATCGTTTAAGGTTACAATGAACTTATAAAGTGTTATATTTCTTATTAGAGTTTTATTTTTAACTTTTTAGTTCATTTTTTTTTACAAATAATAAAAGCTTGTTTTTAAAAAAAGATTTTTTTTCTTTAATTTTATTTGGGGCTGTAATCACGTTTTGTGCCATAGATTAGTAGGTGTGCCCAAAATATACCAGTAAATTAAGTATCTTGTAAATGTGATAAGTGATTTTGGAATAGTTAAAAATAACTTTTATTGGCAGCTACCGCAGTCCCGTGGCATTTTACAAGTAACTTAAAACTATGTTATTAGTAATAAATTAAGCACAGAAATACAATATCAAAACATTATAAAAATAAAAGCATAGCAATCAATAACAGGAGGGTCCACTCTTTATGGCAGATTTTTTTTTTCGTCATAACATTATTTTGCATAACAGTGGATGGCATGAACTTAATTTCTCAGAAAATCGTTTGGCATACACTCATTTATCATACATTCACAACGCATAATTTTATAAGGCAGAATCATCTTTAGGCATAAAATTTATATCCATAACAATGAAAAAGGAGAACCATCATATCGCAGAAAGTTCGCAGTCAGAATCGTCTCTTGGCATTATTTCATATTGATAGTCATTAAAAGGCAGAACTATCATATCTCAGAAATTTTACAGTTAGAATCATCTTTTGGCATACATTTCATATCCATAATAATTGAAACACTCATCTATTACATTACAGAATTACAAGAGAATGGGTAGTAACGTTCTCTGTGCATCTTTTAACGATACTGCGACTGCCAACCCGCCTGCCAAGCGTGGCGATTATGGCAGACCCCGCTTTGGGGGGGGCTGAAATTATGAATACGAGGACAAGTCGCTGAAACAATGTTGCGCACCATGCTTGTGCAATTTTTTTTTCCCAATGAAGACAGGGTGTGATAATTACAATAATGTATTCATAGGCATTTAGTGAACGTAATTAATTATTTATAGGCCAACACGGTTATTAATGTGGAAAGTTTCAAACACCATCAATTTTCAAGGTCGTTTTGGTTTCGGATACCGAAGTAGGGTGATTGATCTATTTGAAGGGAAGGGACCACCATGTGTATATGTCCTTCAAAATTCATAAACCGTTTAAAACTTTTGAACCCTTTTATGGTTTAGCGTCATGTGGCAATACAACACCTTAATTACCTGTAAGGTATTCTATTTTCCTCGTACCTATTTGAAAATTACTTTATGTTTGTGTAAATACGAGAATATATGAGTGTTTTTCTCATCGTTTGGATATTACTTTTCCTACCAGTGTGTGGAATGAAAGAATAATTGTATGGCTATTTTCGAAAAATTGTGGTGATACATGTTGTAAAATAAACAGTGGATTGTTGCAGTTCTTTTCATAGTACAATGTAATAGTTAGATTTATATTCACCTTTTTTTCAGGTACAGGTCTTGCCTGATGGAAAGCAATGGATGATGTCAATGATGAAACGAGGGTGCCCAGAAGATGCCTGTTTACTCCAGCTTTGACGGCAGACAGGTTATGTGTGGAAGGGAACCCAGACGCTGGCATTGAGTTTCACTCCTTGGCTGTGCCCACAAGAAATGTTTATTCACTTATTCTCAAACTCAACATAAATGATAAGAAACCCCAAAATTATATGTATAAAGAATATTTTCTTCCTATGAAAATATTCGTGTGTGAAAAACTTGAAAATTTCATTCTTTAAGTGAAAAATATTTATTTTTCTTACGTTTGATAAATTGAATTAAATGCAAATTATACGTAAGATTATTACCTAACTCGAAATGTGGAAACAGTAATTAAAGAGACGTCTATTGCTGAAATCTAGACAAGAAAAGAAAATGTCGTAAGTTATGTAATTATTGCAGAAACGCCATGAAAATTATGCTAGAAAGAGTCGTTTGAACACCCATTCAACACAGTTGAGCAAAAAGATAAAATTTCTAGCGTTTACCCAACTTTGTTGAGTCGGCTTATAGTCCAACTAGACGCAGCTGAATACTAGTATTTTACATTTAATAACTGCCTATCTGTTCTCCTCAACCTGATAATTGGGTAACACGATACCCATTTGTAAGACTGGTTGTAACACATTTGGGCTTCTGACGACCTGAAACGACTATCATTCGTAGATCTTTGACAGTTCAGAAAGAGCTTTAAGCCGATGCTTAACGTGCTTTCCGAAACACTGGGGGATCACGATATATAATAAATGGTTAGTTTTCATGAACTAACCGCGTTAAACGTAGTGTAACTGTTTATCAACCCCTACTACTGTTATTATTAAAGCACGAGTTACTTTTTAGGTATAGGTGTCAACTTTGCAAACACTTATAGCCCTTTCTTTGTATGTAGATCTGAACGTAGATCCACACGAGATAAAATGATTTTAATTATTGTAATTGCGAAACAATATTGTGAGTGTGCTGAGCTGTAAAGAATTCCATGCCTCTTAGATGTGTATCTAATCAAAATAAATGTTGACAGAACGAAGATAAACATATTTGCATGTTTCAAATTCATTTTATTAAACTTACACATCGTTTACAGATATACAAGTAACATGCCATATGAGATTCTAAGCAACAGAAGACTTAATTTAGATTTAACAGCGGGTCTTAAAATAGGCACAGCCTGTATCTTGGTAACCCAAACAATACACCGAGTTAATAATTTAAAAAGTTCCACTACCGCAAGATATGTTTACCAATATCTTTTTTTGACAGTTCACATCATAATATACCATATAACATACAGACATGCTATCTACTCAGACACCCATCTAGGCTTAACTTACCAAGTTCTCGATTAAAAATGCACTCTAAAAGTCCCTACGTAATGTCTATTAAATTATATAATAAACTACCCGCAGCAATAAAAAAAGAAGAGAAAATAAACATATTCCATTAAAACCTTAGACTATTTTTGATAAAAAAAGCTAAAAAAAAAAAAAACAGCTACTACTCACTAAACGAATACCTAAGTGATAAACTTATAAAATCATAACTTAGGTACTCGACTTTAAACTATATTCAAATCATAAGCATCATTTTATTTTTTTTATTACATATCTCAATCATATTTTGTATCTTGTATTTAATATTAAGTTTACCAGAATTATAATACCGTAATCATTATTTATCTTTGATCATTATTACACGCTTTATATTAGCTTCACTTGTATGTTTGTTTGTATGTTTGTGTGTTTGTATGTTTGTAACCGACTCCTTTTTTTTTCTGGATGGGAAATCATCAAATGACTTCTCCCGCTCTGGGTGGAGCGGGAGGGCATGTCAGACTTTTACTGACTAAAACCCACCCGTGTTCCTTCAGTTGCCCATGTGCCAGGGTCTCGGTATCTCTTTCGAACAATCACGCGACCCCGGCAGGGTAACCGACTCCTTATAGCGCGATTTTGACCCACTTTAAACGACCGGATTTCATTCAAAATTTGCACACCTGTCAAAGACCAATGACAATGCAATAATTTCATAAATTTGTGCCATTATCCTTACCAGGGTTACCAGGACAGCAAAAAAACTGTCTTCGAAAACTACGCTGACATACGTCACAAATTACGCTGACACACGTCTCAAAATTCGAAACACCCTAAAAAATAGAAAATAAATAATAGTTTAAAAAAACTAAAAAACACGCTTCCATAAAAAGTAGCAAATAATGGAAAAAAGCGTGGGGTGCCTGATATCAATACAATAATACTTACTAGAGAATGGGCAGCAGCGTTCTCTATGCATTTTACCACCATTCTGCGATCGCCAACCTGCCTGCCAAGCGTGGCGATTATGGCAAAGCCCCCCAAATTGGGGGAGGCCTAAGTTCAGCAGTGGACGTCTTACGGCTGAAATGATGATGATGATTTATTTTTATATTATTATTGAAGTAAGGCTACATAATTAACAAATGCTTCCTCTCTCCTAACGCACTTATTTTGCTGTGCCCGTTAGGGTCCATATGATCTAATTATAAGTTTACCACCTAAGAACACATGTGGAATGCAATAAAAGTATTGAGTATTGATTATTGAGTAATATGGTTTGCTATTAGCGATAGCAGAACCAGTAGGAAAACTACCGTGCCACAGAATTTACAATCTAATTATGCTCTAGTTAGAACTGTTAATTTAAATCTAGCCATATTTCATGAAAACTAGTATTTAAAAATTAAAATGACTGAAATAAATCATGGTGCACTAACGTTATAGGACCCATTTAATCGTGGTTGATTTATTCCGTTCATAAATCGCGGCTGTTTGCCATGACGGCATTATAAGGTAAACTTGCTGGCCCGGTCTGTTTGTGTTTGCCAATCAGGAAGTGTCTCTCGCGCCAAATATTCAGTTTAGAAAAAAATGACATTAAAAACCTCAAAACCATTTTTGAAGACCTATTCATAAATACTCCACACGTATAGGTTTGATGAAAATTTTATTTTAGAGTTTCAGTTCTAAGTATGGGGAACCCCAAAATTTGTTGTTTTTTTTTTCTATTTTAGTGTGGAAATCTTAATGCGGTTCACAGAATACAACTACTTACCAAGTTTCAACAACATAGCTCTTATAGTTTCGGACAAAAGTGGCTGTGACATACACGGACAGACAGACAGACATGACGAATCTATAAGGGTTCCGTTTTTTGCCATTTGGCAACGGAACCCTAAAAATTACGTTGTATATGGGCAAAAATATTAAATATATTTTATATAATTAAAATATATTTTATATGGGCTTTGATTCTATCCACGCATAACAACCTAATAATAGAAAAAAAAAAACTAAATTCAAATAAAAACACATGAAAATAAAGAAATAAATAAGAAGAAAAAGACAAAGCAGTAAAAATGACACACTGAAGTGAAGTGTCAATGGGTTTGATGAAAAAAAAAAATTTGAGTTTCAGTGTGGGATATCTATGAATAGGTCTGCATTTTTTTTCTAAACTGAATAGTTTGCGCGAGAGACGCTTCCAAAGTGGTAAAATGTGTGTCCCCCCCCCCCGTAACTTCTAAAATAAGAGAATGATAAAACTTAAAAAAAATATATGATGTAAATTACCATATAAACTATCACTGAAAATTGGTTTGAACGAGATCGAGCAAGTAGTTTTTTTTTTTAAAACGTCATAAATCGTAAACCGCAATTTACCGTTCATTCAATCAGCTGAAATATAAAAATTAAAAAAAAACATTTATTTTCATAACCATAAACCTTATGCATAAACCGAGAATACCTACAGGTTTGTACGGAACCCTCAGTACGCGAGTCCGACTCGCACTTGGCCGGTTTTTTATTTTAAATGGATCTGATGGAAGACTAGCCACACGATATCCGATATACTATACTAACCTAACGATATTTCGGAAAATGGTGGACTCCAATTTCGGATTATTTAGGCACACAACAGCGAGTAATTTTTGCAAAGATAAAATAAAACCACCTTGCGCCTGTATTATTTCCTTGTATTTGGACCTAGTAATGACGGCGTCATTTCGTCCGTTGTATTCCCCGTTCTCCTAGGCGACATTAAAGTGATTTAAATTCAACGTTGAACAAATTGCACAAGTAAACAATTAAACGCATTAATTACGTACGACAACGTAGCCATTTAATGAAGATACATCGTTCGGCACGAACTTGCCGTATCGTATGTTGGTAATGTCTTAAGCAAAGAATACATACGTCCCATCACTACAAACTGTATGCAGGTGCCGTTTGGGGACTGAAAATAATATTAATAAACTGTTTCATCGAACAAAATGCTAGGTGCGGTTCGGTCAAGTGCTGTTGATATCAGTACTTCGATGAGTGGAATACCTGCGCAACGGAAGTTGAGAAGAGTTTGCATCATATAAGGTAATACTGAGACGGTATGAGGCATGCTTTCATAAAGTAACATCTCAAGCCCTGTTTGATAGTATAACGAGTGTGTGCTAGTTTTCCACCGTGAATATGACGTACCTATGTACTTCAGCAAATATTAAGATTAGGTTGACGCATAAACAACATGGCGGAATAATAAATCACTCACATTTGAATTCTTATATAAGTGGCGATATATTATGTATGAGTTTAGGTACTCATTAAGTAAATACCTTTAAAAAACAACTTTATAAAGATTTTCCGATACTATTTTAGGAATGGTTCTATAGGTCAAGGATAGATTTTAATGTCGACAATTCGAACAAGTATGCTCGTGGGTAATCAATTAATTGACCTGTCTTTTACGCGTTACTTATGCTCAGTCACCTGTATATGTGGATCCTCTTAGGTAGTGAATGATTGCTACCTGAAAAATCTCAGATAAAGAAATGTCTACTGCTAACCGCTCTTACCTACTACTCTTTGGCGAAAACCTGGTCTACAAAGCTTTCTCTGACCTTAGTCAGTGAAAACTTTGAAGATTTGTTAATTTATTATGAAACCATTATAATCTTAAATCCTAAGAAAACAAGGTAAAACAGTTCACTTAGATAAAATTGTTAGTACAAAACTTTATCATTAGTTCTGAGGCAGCTTTTTATCGACCTGCCAAAAAGATGCCGCAATTATTAAATTGGAAACACATTTATACGGGTGGGTGATAAGTATTTTGCGCTGGCAAGCCCAATAGCGCCATTTACAATTTGTTAGACGAAGTAATCAATGGGTATAACAGCGTTTGATTAAATGCCTTTGACTTAATTTGAATGCAAAATTAAATTGTGTTCAGCGTACTGAGAGATGGAAACTCACAAATTAAGAGAAAAGGGCGGGTCATTCCAAATTGTATTGTGATATTATTCAGAAAAGTATTCATCCAAAACCATTATATTTTGCGTAATTAACTCCTTTCTCAATTGTTAGACCAAATAGTTGCCAGCCGTTCGTATTTTCTCTCATATTTTGGTCCTCTAGCTGTTATCCCGATTCATCATAAATCTTTAAAAATAAGTACTCGGTCATTTTGTACAATTTGATTTAATCTAGTTAGCCAGATGGCCAATGGGGTTGTAAGATTCTGAATTGGTGACCTCGTACCGGATGAAGGAAGGAATCCCACGCGTTGGACGGCGCAGGATGTGAGAAGCACAGAACCGGCCGAAGTGGCGGTGGTTGAAACAGGCCTATTTTTTTATTTAATCATTTAATTCGAGCAACAAGTGCACTGTCCAGCAGTAGACGTCTTCGGCTGAAATAATTATGAAGATGAGCGCAAAAAAATCTGGTGGAAGAATGACATCACACTTTTCTATGCTACCCCTGTGATCCAAAAATATATAATAACCTACAGTTGTTAAGGTTTTAGGAGCACGTACGCAATTAGATCTAATTGAAATATTTGAAAATAAATACTTTTTTAATAGATTTTAGGATTTTTAGTGAAAATTTCCTTCAAATATTATTTTAGAATCAGATTCAATTGGAACGTGATTCTTATGAATAAAAGGGTAATTTTACCTAGGTAAATTTCTTCTATGAATGGTTATTTGACTGAGTTTTATTTAGGCAAATACGAAGAAAAGAAAATTGAAATAACCACGGAGCAATTAGGTTTTTAATTATGAAAATAAAAATGTAAGTTTTTAGTTAATGTAATGTTAGTTTGCTTTCTTATGAATTCCTCAAGCTTCCATAATATACACAGGTGCATACATCCAATGGTGAGCCAATTATAGTATAATCAACTAATCTATGTTATGCTTTCTGCCCACTGTAGAATAACAGTTAGCCCGAAGGTTAACCGTAAGGATGAGTAAAAATAACCAAAGTTTTAACCTACACAAGGGTTAACCCTCCAGCTAACCGTAACCTCACAGTTTACGATTTCCTTCTGGATAACAGACATATAAATACCACAAAATATATGTCTTTGTATAGCACAATACCACAACACGACATTATTCGACACAATTTTATGCAAAGCTCCAAACACAAATGCGAAGTTTTATTTCTCGCGTTTTTCAAGAATCAATATGAACCATTTGGCGCTTAACCTGTTTGCACGTTGTTCCGGATATAAAAAAAATATGTAGATTGAATCAGTTTTACCATCGTTAAATGCAAATTGTTATGTTCAGCGAAAGTATGCGCTGTGTGAACGCGATAAGCTTACCTAGTTGCAACACGACACCTGCTAGGAAAAACACCTAAATCACCTGTAACTTACTTTGTGGCGGTTTTGAGTTACAATTAATTTTAGTTTACAAAAAGTGTTCTTTCATTTTTGCACGCACTAAAATCGTGAATCAATCAACTCAGCCTATCGCAGTCCGCCGTTGGACTTAGACCTCTCCCATGTTGCGCCATAACACCCTGTCCTCCCCCTTCCGCATCCAGTCTGTCTCAGCCACCTTATTGAGATCGTCAGTCCATCTAGCTGGGAGATTTCCCACACTAGGCTTGCCGATACGCGGTTTCCACTCCAGGACTCCTGTATTCACATCGGCTATCGGTCCTTCGATAAACAAGGCCAGCCCGCCAATGTTGGCTAGCAATTTACAAAAACTTAATTTGAATTTTTTTAATCTTTATCGTGTTTATCTGTAAAGTTATGAAAAATGAGTTACGACGTTCTTACTGGGGACTTGATATTGTGAGTGTAAATCGCTTATTGTAATGCTGTGTGGCTTTGGAGAGCACTTTCACGTAGAAATATGAGCTTGAATTGAATTTTGATTTTATGTTTAGTCTGGTTTCAAATGTCAGCGTCGCACGTGTTGTGGAGTCTAAGCGTGAAGAGAAAGTTTGAATGAAAACTATCGACGGCGAAATGCTGCCTGAAGAATAAGCTCTAACTAGTTATCACGTAGATTTTACCCGGCAGAGCTAATAGTTTTGGTCTGCTGATTGAAATTTGCCGCTTAAAATAGAAAAATATTTTCACTAATTCACATTGAGATAAGTCTGACTAATAAAATCTAGTACACTATCCATAGTGCTGTTCTTTACGTCCGGCACAAATATACAAATTCCATGTGGTAGATGTCTTCCCGTGGGTGTCGTAAAAGGCGACAAAGGGACTTACTTGAGAATGGCCAGCAGCGTTTTTTTATGCATTTTAAGACCATACTGCGATCGCCAATCCGCCTCCCAAGCGTGGCCATCATGGCGAACCCCCCCAAAAAATGGAACCGATCAAATTTGCGGTGCGGCCTATTATTTTATTTATTTCTTTAATTAAAATGGTTAAGCACCAATTACGGAAATTAAAAACATAGTTTATAGGTTAATCATCATCATCATCATTGCAGCCGTAAGACGTCCATTGCTGGACTTAGGCCTCCCCCAATTTGGGGGGCTTTGCCATAATCGCCACGCTTGGCAAGCGGGTTGGCGATCGCAGTATGGTGGTAAAATGCATAGAGAACGCTGCTGCCCATTCTCTAGTAAGTCCCTTAGTCGCCTTTTACGACACCCACGGGAAGTAATGGGGTGGTGTTATTCTTTACGTCCGGCACCACACGGTCGGTTTATAGGTTACACATGCACAAAAAAGAGATGTTTTTTGTCTTTGTCCAGCAGTGGACGTCTTTTGGCTGAAATGATGATAATGATGAGAATGACTGTACTGATCACACGACATCATCTTATTGTTCAACATAGATACTGCGCTCAAGAATCAAGCCTTTAATAATTAAGTTATTTTTAGCAACTCACCAGTAAAACAGCTTAACTCATCGAATAAAAGGCCAGGCCACAACAAAACGAAACCATTTTAGTATTTATTCACTAATGCATAAGTGGTTTTCATTTATTAACGCACATAGTTTAATAATAATAAAAGGTTTTTGTGGGAGGTTTTAAGCCCCTTTCAGTGGCTAAATGGTTAAATGGAAAATTGTTGAGTGACAATTGAGACGCCTTTACTAGGAAAACTTAATTCTATGAAAGCTTCTGTGTATTTCAGTAACAGTACCTTCGGCTACCTGTCTCTTATTATTATTCATTGTTTTGACAATAGAGGCTATTGTGACAGTGGAGTTGAACACTTTCCAGAAACAATTTAGGTGTCTTTTCATTCATTTTGTATTCGACAATTATTTCGATTTAGCTTCCCATTTCTTTCCGTGGGTGTCGTAAGACGCAACTAAGGGACTTACTTTAAAAAGGACAGCAGCGATTTCTATGCATTTTACCACCACACTGCGATCGCAAATTCGCTTGCCAAGCGTAGCGATTACCTCATGGCGACATGGCGGGTACGATTGTCGCAACCCAGTGCTGGGCACGCCACAATGGCGGCGGTAAGTCCCCTCTTTGAGGAGTGGATAGAGAGGCGTCACGGCGTCCTCACCTTCTGCCTGACGCAGGTTCTCAACGGGCATGGGTGCTTCGGTGGGTTCCTGTTCAGGATAAAGCGGGAGGATACGTCCGGGTGTTTCCATTGAGAGGATCGTCTGGAGGACACGGTGGAGCATACGGTGGAGGTGTGCCCTGCCTGGGCGGAGCACCACCGTGTCCTCGTGGAGGCGATCGGCAGCGGCGACCTCTCGCGTCTGGCCCTGGTGCGAGCCATGGTGCGGAGCGAGAGGGAATGGAAAGCCATCACCTCCTTGTGCGAAGCAGTAATGCTCGCGAAGGAGGAGGTGGGGCGCGTGAGGGAGTGGCAGTCTCTGCGCCCTCACGTCTCTAGCCACCGCAGGAGGAGACGCCCCGGGCGTCGGGAGTCCATAGCGGACTCCCGGCCACCGTAGGCGCGAGCTTGCGGGTGGCGAGCAATGGGTAGCTCGCCGCCCGGTAAGGACCAAGCTCGGGTCGACGGCGCGTAGTGTTCCACGCGCGCCTCAAAGACATGTCAGCTGCGCTGAAGGGGTCTGCTAGGACCGATGCCTGCCGGGGTCGCGTGATTGTTCGAAAGAGATACCGTGACCCTGGCACATGGACAACTGAAGGAACACGGGTGGGTTTTAGTCAGTAAAAGTCTGACATGCCCTCCCGCTCCACCCAGAGCGGGAGAAGTCATTTGATGATTTCCCATCCAAAAAAAAAGCGTAGCGATTATTTTTATTTTTCGGCTGAAATGAAGACTTCTTTAGGTATGTAATTTGATTTCAATACCTTTTTCTATTTTTATAACGCATCTTCATTGGAATGGAAGATAGTGTACTATTATTATATCTAGTAGCGTAAAGTAAACATGAAACACCCGATTCTGCTTAAAAGCAAACGTATTATATAAAACTTAAATACCAATAGGTACTTACTTCAAATACTAGGTCACGTAAGTTCTCTAAATCAAATCTTCGCTCTACCGTTCGGAATGCAGACCAAGATTCTTCAGATAACTTTTAGAAATATAACACAGTGAATAAAGTGTGCGGTTTACTATAAGGCTGACTTTACTCAGTCTCTAGTAAACCGCACACTTTATTCAATTTTTTCGGTAGGCGGTATAGCCAGACTATACTTCAGAGAATGTGAACAAATTGATTTGTTTCAGTAGTATTGTTGTGATAATGTGGCGAGGATACAATTATAATCAGATCATCCTTCGACTGTCCCACAACTGGACAAAAACTCGGTCACTCGGTCTTTCGATATTTCATGACTTTTCGGTCATTCACCAATTTAGACCATTACTCAAACTCAATGGGCTATTCACAATTGAATGATCCCGTTTGTTTCAACACCACCAGTTTTCTAACTCTTTAGTATATTTTATAATAAATTAAAAGTAATTGTGAATACGTCTGATTGTCCGTTCCTGGAGTACTGGATCCATATGCATAGCTGCAGGTCTTGTGCAATGGAAAGTAAACATGGTTATAGGTTCATGAATTAGATTTTTTTTTTCGCCTCACAATTCAGATTGCGATTCACATGATTATTCAGATAAGGGGAAATCAAAATACGAATTGGTGTCTACAAGAAATTACTTACCAGCAGCAAACAAATAATCTACAAGAAATAGAACCCTTCCCATCTTCGATTAACTTGAGTTCTCACCTCTAGTTTAATTTGACGAACTAGAGTATTCAGTCCCGATCAACACGAGTTTGCTGCATGGCGCGGCCGATTTCGAAATACGTTGGAATATTTTTCTTTTATATTTTACACTTAATACCTACTTATGATTCTTAAAGGATGAATCACTGTGCTTAAGAGTAACTGTAAGTCGACGTACACACAAACGTAATAACAACAACTCTCAGTGTTGAGCCGACCATTGAGAATACAATAGAGTGCAGCGCGAGTGAGCCTCAGCGCGTCGAAAAAAGCATAGCGTTCGATTATTAACTCTCGGCACTTAAAAATACATTGAAGTTCCAGTGTGCAAAAAAATGCCAACGTGAATTTATTGCGTCTGTGTTTACGTCAACTTTCAAAAATAGCTAAACTAATTTACCTACAATTTTATTACAACGAAAGTCCAATTTATGATGAATACGTATGATATTAGCCTATACTTCAGGGCTAGATGCTGCCACGATTGCTTGAGAACTGAGTCTTCTATATTTTAAGTTTGTTCTAGTTTATAAATGTATTGTTTCTATGACGAATGTGTTAAAGGCGCGATTCCGCAATCTATAGCTATCGCATTTAGCCACCGCACACCACAATAATAGTATTCTCTATACGCCCATAACTTACCTTTTTCGATATCCGAGCCACGAGATCAGAGGGGTAGTATAAAAGGTTCGGCGGATGCAGCTTCAAACACCTGAGACATAAGCAATTCGAAATTTTCACAGCGAAACATGTTATTGCACAATGGAGCTTAAAATTCTCTATGAGGCTCCGTCTCTCTATAGCACAGGAACAATTATGGCTGTATCATGACTAAATACCTTAAAAGGGTTTCTATCAAGTTTGTCCTAATCTTCTATATAGGTACTACTACCTACGCTTTGATATGAGCAATTATTTTCTTCGTTCGGTCTGGTAAATTTCTTGACAGTTCAAAGTGTCTGTATCTAATTGGTGTAATAAATTCTTTGAGTTTTAACTTTTAGTTTACGGGAACTTATTTGGCTTTAGGTTGCTGAAATTGAAGAGCCCTTGGCATCATATAGAAATCACGCGTGAGTACGGCAAAAAAAAAAACTAAATCAAAATCAAAAGTCATTTATTCAAATTAAACTGACTTTTCAAACGTCAAAATGACTAAAGACGACTGTCTTTAGTCATTTTGAAGTTCCGTTGAAGGGTGGGCGTTTTAGGGAGTCCCCAAAACGCCACTTCCTAGAACTTTAGCTGGCCTCCGTGATAAACTTCAGGCACGCACTTTATCACGGTATCTGTTCCCTAACTGTGATAAAAATGTATGCCTATCACAGTAGGCCGTGTTTGCCCCACAGATATACACGTAACATTGATGAAGTTTCTTCGCGATCTTCTCCATAGGTACCTTCTACGCCCTGGAATGGATAACAAGCTTCCTCTCACAATCTCTCTTCAATCTCTTTGACTGATTAATTTCATCACAGTTTAAAAGTGCCTTTAGTTGGTGTAATAAACTTTGAGTTTGAACTTTCGTTTACGAACCCTAATCTCACTTTAGCGTGCTAGAAGTCTCCAAAACAGAACAACTTAAGAACCTCCGCTGCATCATAGGTTAACAATCTCAGCAGTGCTCTTCACGTTGCCAAGTCTATCTAGACGAATAGCTTTTCAACTCGACAAGCTCATTAGTATTGTAAGAGCTTTAGTATCAAGAACACTTGTAAAGTTGTAAAATTGTTGCAATAAGAACAAGAAATTTCACAATTCACGAACCCCGTCCTCATTGTACTAAGTCTGCATTCTCTTCACTTCGTGAACACAAACCGTGTCAATTCTTGTGTCAAATGTATTCGGTACTCGAGACGTATTAAATGAGCTTGACAGCTACAGTTCAGGCCTATTGTCTAACACTCGGTTTTACTTAATCTGAGAAGATAAGGTGAGATTGTAAGCGATACGAAATTGTTGAAATGCGGGCGAGAAATACTATTTTTGAAACATTCGTTGGTCATGTTTACTTCAGCAGATTTCTTGATGATGAAAATCGTTCATGTTTGGTCAGATGAATAATAAAATGAAAAACAAAGGTAACTCAATTAAATTAGTTTAGAAAAAAGACTAAACATGATTGTATAATGAATTCCCGAAAATTTTATTAATAAGTTTACGAAATGTTTAAATATTGTTTCAATATACAGTGCCCTCCAAAAGTTAGTTGAAATGATCAATAATGTAATAAATGTGAGGAAATTATAATAAAACCAAATAAAATCATGGCTTCAAGAACTATATTATTAAAATTTAATTAATTTAGAATATTTCTATCAATAAGAGAACCATAACAACTTTAATTATTATGATTTATTTTATATGGATAAACAGTGAAAAAACGGTGCCAAAAGTTAGTTAAAATTGTTGAAAAATTATTATAAGGATTCTGTCTTTGGCAATGTCTTACTTTTAATATTTTGTGTAACTGCCATTATTCTGTAGAACTGCTTTAAGTCGTCTATGCATTGATTCTACAAGATTTTGTAATGTTTTGACCGGTATAGTCAACCATGTTTCAAGAATTTTATTTCTATACAAATTCCTGTTGCGTCTTATAGAAACAGGGATCCAGCGTTCTAATTCATCCCATGGATGTTCAATGGGGTTAAAGTCAGGTGACATTGAAGGCCATTCCAGTAAGTCCACTTCGTTATCTTCAAAAGAATCTTAAGTTATCCTCGCTGTATGCTTCGGATCGTTGTGTTGTTGTAACTTGAAAATCCGACTTAACGCCATTGTTTCAGTAGATTGTTTTAAATTGTCACGGAGAATATTGCAATAGATCTGTGCTGTCATCTTGCCCTCAATTATTTACAGTCGGCCCACACCATGCCAAGAAAAACACCCCTAAACCATCACACTCCCACCGCCATGTTTCACAGTGGGCTGCAAGTATTTGTCGTTGTAAGAGTTATCGTTGCTTCTACTACATTTGGTTTGCCGACGTTGAATTCCAAATAGTTCAAACTTTGTTTCATCGCTAAAGACTACTCTCTCTTCCAAAAATCCTTTGGCTTTTCCGAATACTTGCGGGCAAACTCCAACCTTCGTTTTTTATGGATCGATTAAAAGGGGTTTCTTTCTGGCAATATGACCTCGTAAATTAGCATCATGCAGGCGTTGCCTGATAGTAGTTTCAGAAACCGAGGTTCCTGCTTCCTGTAACTGATCTTTGATCTCTCGTATCACAATATTGAGATTGATTTTACACTGCCGCACTATTTGTCAATAATCAACAGAAGTAGGACGCCCCGACCGTGGCCTATCTGCAAGACTAGACATTCTAAACACTTCTTTATTATTTTTCGCACACCTTCTGGACTAACTTTAAATAATTTTCCCACAGCATTAAAGATTTTTCTTTTTCTGTATTCACACACAATCTTCGTTCTTTCTTCTATAGTTAATTTTCGCCTTGGAGCCATTATTTATTAAAAAACAGTCAAATCACCTCATAATATCTTTTTATTAAATTTAAACTCCCCTCTGCCCTATCAATATTAATAAATGAGTTGAAAACCGCGAGAGTATCGGAAATCGTTAAAAGTTTCATACTTCAACTGACTTTTGACGCACTCAATTCAAGTAGTGAGCACATAGGTAAACTTAGACTATGGATAAAAACAAAACGAATTTCGGGGAATTTCCTACTGTACGTATTAGAATAGTGTATCCGAACATAAATTGTAAACAGTTCATTCATTGAAACTGCGTATTTTGGAAATTATGTGACATCATTGATAAGGTGAATTAATTTCAACTTACTTTTGGAGGGTAGTGTAAATGCTTCTAGGATGCCCACGCTTTCCGCCTACGCTGTAACCACGATACTACATAGATGTACTCGGTTCGACATTAAAATACATGGATCAAGGTCTTGATAAGCTCGCTTTAAAAGCCTGTAAGCTTCGGAAAATGTTTTAAAATCCATCATGAAGTGCGGTCGACAGTCACGCTGTATCTATCCACCTACACAGCACATTACAATAAATATTACAGGTGTTCTTGCTCATACAAGATAAATATATTTCTTTAGTTTTTTCAAGATCTTTAAATCGAGGTTATCGAAGTAGTCAAGTTGAACGAAGTTGAGGAATATGAATGTAAGTGAGTGAGTAATTTCTGGATGTAATAATAAAAAAAAAGATTTATGTTCCGGATAATATAAATAATTATGATGAATCAGTTCCCGTCTGTGTGGCAGTGTTGGTTCTTTTAAGCTCATTCGTATCTTGTGTGATCATGTTGTTCTTTTAGGCTTCTTTGTGTATGTGAGTGTGACCGTGTTGTTCTTCTAAACTCCTTCGTGTCTGTATGTGACCGCGTAATTTGTCTAAACTACGTAATGATTATGATCCAGTTTTCGCCGTCATTTAGAGAATTTATTCCGAAATGTTTATGTATAGAAGACATAAACTATATTTACCCATTGAATGCCGTAATTGCAGACACAATTAAAAAACCATTGTGTCTATACCAAATGTGGTATCTCGGGGACTTAGAGGTTAAAACGTAGAAATATTAACGAAATTTTGATGTATTGCCAAGTCGAAAAACTGTGTGAAACAAGGGTAGAAACCCTAGTGTCAAACTTAACTATATTTTGTAGATTTCTAGGTAAGAGTAAAAATGAAAATTAGAGCAGCATTTATTACATAGCAGCAAATATTGTACGCGCGTTCCCAGTTTTCAATTCAAAACAAAAATAGAAAAATAAAACGATGACAAACGCACACGTATGAATCCAGATTATTGCATGAACGTGAAAGCGCCCACTCGAGCATACAATTCGTATTCCAATTCACACAAAATAATCTGTGAATAAATTAAAAAATTGATGAGCTGAAGCATCGTATTAAAATGGACTGAGCAAATAATTTCTAAGTGATTAACTGAAAGCGGGAGAGATAGTAATCTATATCTATACATATAATAAAACAGTAAAAAAACTGTGTCTGTACATTGAATATATTAAAAAAAAAAAATTGAGGGGGGTTTAGAAACAGTAATAGAGCACGAAACCAAAAAAAAAAGTATGTCTGTTTGTCTGTTTGTCTGTTTGTTTGTACACGCTAATCTTCGGAACTACTAGACGGATTTGAATGATTTTTTTTTGTTGTATAGGTATTAAATCTGGGCAACATATAGGCTATAA
Source organism: Aporophyla lueneburgensis (assembly GCA_932294355.1). NCBI lineage: Eukaryota > Metazoa > Arthropoda > Insecta > Lepidoptera > Noctuidae > Aporophyla > Aporophyla lueneburgensis. The sequence goes on from OW028753.1 coordinate 24,343,560, forward strand.
TTTATCTTGGAAACTTGAACACCTGATGCAGAACCGCAACAGACCAGCTAAACTATAAGATATACAAAAATGGTACCATAGCAAAAATTGTTTCACGTGATGAGCATTTTCTGCTAAGAGAATAAATTTGAAGATCTGGAACACCTGATGTGGAAGTCCAACAGCCCAGCTACACTATAACATATATAGGAATGACGTCTTAGCAAGAGTTGTTCAGCCTGATGAGCACTCTCTGTTGTCGTATAAAATTTGAAGATCTGGAACAGCTGATGTGGAACTCCAAGAGCCCAGCTACACTATAACATATATACGAATGACGTCTTAGCAAGAGTTGTTCAACCTGATGAGCACTCTCTGTTGTCGTATAAAATTTGATGATCTGGAACAGCTGATGTGGAACTCCAAGACCCCAGCTACACTATAACATACATAGGAATGACGTCTTAGCAAGAGTTGTTCAGCCTGATGAGCATTCTCTGTTGTCGTATAAAATTTGAAGATCTGGAACAGCTGATGTGGAACTCCAAGAGCCCAGCTACACTATAACATTTATAGGAATGACGTCTTAGCAAGAGTTGTTCAGCCTGATGAGCACTCTCTGTTGACGTATAAAGATTGTAGATCTGGAACACCTGATGTGGAAATCAAAGTTATCACTAATTTCACTGTATAATTATAAAATAATATAAGCTGGGAGTACCTCCACGCGGTGAAGGCGGTAACAGTTTAGGACTGAATTTCGATGAAAATTCTATGAATCATTGAAAATTTGACTCTACTGGCTAAAACTCCCATTTATTATTTTATTTTATCGAAGAAATATGCCTTCGGCCTTATATTATCTGAGTGTTTAATTTCCTTTTCCATTTATCTTCGTGACACGGTAGCCTACCCGGTAACGCAGGCGAGCAGTCACTTAGATTTTAATTGATCAGGTATCTTCAGAATAAAACTATAACCATGCCTAGAAAGAGGTCAAATCTTTCCCAACGTTCCAAAGTAGCTAAAAGATTGAGGATCATAAGATGCCAAAAATCTACCGAAGAGCGTCAGGATAGACTTGATGCTATTCGAGAACATCAGGCTGGTAACTCTGGCAAGAATAATGGTACAAATTTATGAAATTTTAGTATTGTAATCGGTCCTCGATAAGTTTACAGAGTTTACATGAAATCTGGTCGTTTAAAGTGCGTCAAAATCGCGCTATAAGGAGTCGCTTACAAACAAACATACAAGTGAAGCTAATATAAAGCGTGTAAAGAAACATTTGAGTTTTTTTTGTTTGTTTTTTACGTTTTTAGGTAAATCGGTTGAACGTAATGAAAGGACATCGCTAAAAATGGCCCCAGGACCAACAAACATCTGACGTACATAATAATTATAAATGTATTTTATTATACTAATTGCGAATAATTGTATAAAACGGACACTCTGCGTATCATTATGAACATTAAAGAGAGCTGCAACGACTAACGAGAAATTACATCACACTAGATACCGCCATCTTTGACAAATAGTGATGCCCAATATTTAATTTCACACATCGAGAAAGAGATTGGTTGCGTTGGTTGGCCACCTGCTCAGGGATGGCATACGCATTCGTTCGTACTTTTCTTTTCAACCTTTGTAACAAGCTTTTTTCCTTCCAAGGTAGGACGCTCTATACTAACTTACGACGTTTTTATTGTTATCATGATAACCTTAATAGTGTAAAAAGAATTAAATAACGAAACTATTTTTTATATCCTAATCCATCCATCCTAAATATTTAAGAAAGAAAAAAAAACAGTAACTACACATAAGTGAGATACGTTGTAATATTTCAAATAGTATCGATCGGTATCGATTTTACACAAAATATAGGGATACGGATCTAACGTATGGACATCCCTAATCCTTGTCATGTCAATATTGTCAGTCAATTCAACTGTCAAGTAATTCCACTACTGCACTAAAAGTAAAAATAAGGATATTTTACACCAAACAAGATAAGTAGGTACTTGAATCTTTAAGCTTAACCAGCCACATGGGTACAGGTAATACAAATAGCATTATTGACAGGCATCTAGTAGCATGTATCATATTATAATGGTTTCTTACTAAACATAACCTCAAAATCATTGTTTTATTTTTAAATAAATGCTTTCTGCAAGCTGTCCGTCATCAAAAAATATCTTCATGGGCATGTACTTGTAATTTAGAACACGTTAAGTACATTTTATTCGCTGTTGGTTTTGGGGCGAACGATCTATGGACGCAGAACAATGTCCTTTGGACCATGACCTGGATAATCCACCGGGATCAACTTATACGAGTGAAAATGTGAGACGCAGCTTGTATGTATTATTTTTTTAAATTTTGAAATCATAAATCAATGTATAGCATTCCTATTGCTGGGAAACAGGCTTCCAGACTATGTGCAGTGCAGTGTGTTATGATTGATGTCGCAGCATTCAAATTTTTGGTATTTTATCTAGAATATGTCATTTTCCTCAAGACATTTATTTTCTTCAGTGGTTCAGTTTCCCAAAAGCCTTTCTTCTCACCCATTCAATAGTGATGAAATAATTTACACAAAGTAAAATGTCTGGCAGCGTCTAAACTAACGACCTTCAACTTGTAAGTTACGGCTGTTTCCATTGGTTAACCATTGCTCCAGAACTGTTTGGTATATTTTGAAAACAGGCATGATTCCACTTAAGGAAAGCAGTACCCTTATCCTTTTCACTCAACCACCTTTCACTTAACAAACTATTCAGTGAAAAGCGATGTATTTGCTTTTAGACAAAAAAACGGTACCTTGTTTCCCTGTCCTTTATTTACCGTAAGCTGCCCATCATTGGTCCTCGAGGACTTGAAAAATCCTTGTTATCCCTTTTTATTTAAAAAGGGAAGCAGCCTAATGTATTTTACACCCGAGCATCGAATATTAGTCTTGATAAGTTGAAACTGTATTGCGTGATTATTCCATAGATTTCCTAAGTATCTTATATTGCTTGAAGAGATTATCAACCTTGTGCTGTTACGTTAAGAGTTTGCCCAAAAAAAAAACGCTTTATAGTGAAATGTTTGCCAAATATTTTTGATAGCGCATCGATCATAGGAAACCATTTATTTTGTTCAGCTTAACGCTCATGTTTTTATTACCCGTATCATCTGACTTTCCATGTTCATTTATCAATATATTTTTCGTTATTGCGTTGTTGTAATAAACGCAGATGAACGCAGTGTGCGAATTTTAATCTATACAAAAACACAAGATAAATATTGGTATTTCATTAAGGAGAGTTCATCATCATCATCATCAGCCTATATTGTTCCCACTGCTGGGACACAGGCCTTCTCTCGATGAGAGGGAGTGAGCTGTAATCCACCACACGGGCCCAGTGCGGGTTGGTAGATGTCACATTTCTTTGAATTTTTAGCTCTAAAACATGCTGGTTTCCTCACGATGTTTTCCTTCACCGTTTTGAGAGCAGTGGTGATGAAATTATTTACACAAAGTACTTGACAATTTGTTAGCTTATTCTGGTTTCATTTTTGTTCCAGAAACAGCAAGTTAAATACTTAAGATTGTTTTACTAAACAATGATGCTGATTTCCATTACTCATAGACATGTAAAACATGATCAATTTAACACGAAAGTTTCTTACATGTCACTAGTTTTGAGGCATTATTCATTACGTTATAGGCATACAAACATATTTGGCAACACCTACTGTATAAAGGAAATATATTAAGATGTATGAAGTGTGAAATAATAATGAAAAGCGACTCGCATTGGAGTCATAGGTAGGCACGGTGACATATCAATCTATAGATTTCCAGTATACGCTGACTTCTCCCTGTATGAAGAGCTTATACAATGAGAGGTCAGAGGAAACTGGAAATATATTGCTTGATATGTCGTTGTATGTATACACTACAATGTGCTATGATTAGACCAGACGTCAAAAGTTGGATCATAAGAGTACACATATAATGACATAATACTGACGGCATTACGTATTGTCCCGTAAGGAATAGAGGACAAAGATTAAATAGTGTATTTCTGATGAGACGTGAGACTCTTTTATGCCAACATGCTTCGTCCTCCGTTCAGCTGAAAGACATCAACTGTTGCACGTAGGTCTCCCCCAATTTGGAATTAGTTTACCATTATTGCCATACGTATCGGCCCTGCAAGTTTAGGTTCGTTGTGTCGAAACCGCTGAATCGATTTTGATAAAACATGTCTAAGAAACACCGCTAGAAAGCCACACCCAAATCGGTTCACCCGTTTAAGACATAGGGTGCCGGATCGGGATAGGGATAGACACTCATAGCGGTCAAACTTATAACATCGATCTTTATGCGTCGGGGGTTAAAAATAGCTAATTGCGCTTTTTACGAAAAACGCTTTTGGTTTTAAGAGCCATTTTACATTTTTGCGCGAATTTCTAAGATTTTAGTCGCCTTATTTACCTCTCATCTCATCATTATAAAAACTCTGGCATTGACGAATACATGTAAAAAATAGATCAATCTTTTGTTTTGTCACTTTTAGTAGCACATTTACAAAAACTTATTTGTTTACTTTGTAGTAATTAATCTCCCACAACTAGTTTTCTTAAAAATCAGCGCAGGGTCAATTTCAGACTCCTATTTCTATCATTAATATGTAGAAATTTGAGTAAAAAAAATACACAAAACAACAAACATATATGTTGTTACGTTTAGTACAAGAATATTGATTTTTAATAACATTAATTAGTACAAAAATTAAGTGTTATGGCAATTTTTAGGATTTATTCGCAAGTTTATCGCGTTTTTTTGGTTTGAATAAAGCATAATTACATTAAAATATTCATGTCAATATAAATTATGCTCCATAACAAATCGAATTCTCAAGTTTTATTTAAATCTGTTTATTTAATTAGACATAACATGGTTTTTGAAATCACTCTAAATTAGAATAAATTACGATGCACAAGCGGGCAGCGTTTAGTACGGTGCAAGCGCCCAACGGGCATTTCTTCATTTCATCTTCGCATTTTTTTTTTTCCTATAGGAGTTTCGTTAATTATCAAGTAAAGCATTATTTTAATAGATTGTAGAAACATTTTGACTAAAATAATTTATTTTAACTAAATCTGACTATTTTTAATCGCGATTAAAAAGGTGTGGACTAAAACTAGTGGTCATGAACAAAAATTCACACCAACGGCAACGCCTCGCGTCACGTGCAAAAACAGTACTTTATATTTTTTTTCTTTTGCTTATATCTCGAAAATGGCGTGTCCTATCGCAAAAATAATGAAATTTTCGACCCCCTTTATAAAACCCCCACAACACATATAAATCTCAACACGTGGGTAATATTTTTTTTTATTATTCAAACAAAAATGAAAAATTCCTTATAAAACACGTCCAGGATGGCCCCTTGCGCGCGCCTTCGTATCTCAGCAAGTTCATTGCGTAGCGCACAAGTACTAAGCTGCGAAGCCAAAAGAAAAAAACCGGCCAAGTGCAAGTCGGACTCGCGCACCGAGGTTTCCGTACAAACCTGTATGTATTCTTGGTTTATGCATAAGGTTTATGTTTATGAAATTAAATGTTTTTTTTTTATTTTTATATTTGAGTTGTGTACATCATATATTTTTTTTTTAGTTTTATCATTCTCTTATTTTAGAAGTTACGGGGGGAGGACACACATTTCACCACTTTGGAAGTGTTTCTCGCGCAAACTATTCAGTTTATAAAAAAAATATATATTAGAAACCTCAATACCATTTTTGAAGACCTATTCATAGATACCCCACACGTATGGGTTTGATGAAAATTTTTTTTTGAGTTTCAGTTCTAAGTATGGGGAACCCCAAAATTTATTGTTTTTTTTTTCTATTTACTGTAAAAATCTTAATGCAGTTCACAGAATACATCTTCTTACCAAGTTTCAACAGTATGCTCTTATAGTTTCGGAGAAAAGTGGCTGTGACATACGGACAGACAGACATGACGAATCTTTAAGGGTTCCGTTTTGCCATTTGGCAACGGAACCCTAAAAATACCACGTTGAGTCGCGATTGTCAAATTTGATTTTAGTCGTGTCAAAATAATTTTTAAAAGAGATTATTTCTTGCAGAATAGCGTAACAATTCTCATAGCTAAAAGTAAGCAATTTTAGAGATAGTTTTGTTAATTTAGTTCGGTGTACAACAGAATCGGCACCAATATGTAATTGTTTTAATTTTTTATTTTTATTGTATACTTTACATAACATATAGTTGTATTTTTTTATAAGTCTAGAAATCTTTATTAGACTGGATAAATAAAAATAAGTATTTTCATAAATATCTAAATACCGCATTATAATTCTAACGGCTCAAGATTGTTTAGACCGGCTCGACACTCGCGTTACACTGTTTGTATTGTGCATGTGTGGATAGCTACGCACACATACATAAGATTGCCGTCTTTTACCTAAACTTGAGCGTTCAAATTTTTTGAGAGGGCTCTTAAATGCGAGCTCGATTTATGTTACTGTCTTGTCTGTATCAAATATTTAGTCTTAAATAGAGGACTTACAAGTACTCTATAAGTTATTATAATCCCTCATTACTTAACTTTGACACATCAGGGTTTTGTTTTACGTGGCTAGACCAACAGTTAAGTGATATTTCTACCTAGATTCTAGCTCCAAGGTCATAGGTTAATAGGTCCTACAGATGTGTTTAATAGGTCGTACGTTCCGAGACTTCAATTACGGTTTTTCTCAAAATGAGCTTACATTGCACAGAAGTTAGTCACATTCAAATTTAATGTCTAAAGTACCTAAGTGTAATGAGTTAAAGTTGCAAATGTCTGAAACTTTTGCCGAATTATAAGAGTATTGCATAAACATGCGATTTTTCATGTGGTAAACTTTAGCAATGACGTGTATAATGTTTTGTGGTTTCTAATAAGAATACAAAGAGAGAATTATGGAACTAACTACTTAGTATCACCTACCTATATCAATATAGGCACTTATGCTGATTAGATTATCAAAATCCATCATTTGAATTAATCTTAATGCTCTTTATTACCATTGAATACTAGCAAATAATTGCACAAGTAATTTAAATAAATAAAAATAAAAAAATGAATTGCTAAAATAAGTATGGATGTAAACCGTAAGTATGTGTGTGAGAAAATCTGAGTGTAAGTGTAGGCTATAGGTGTGATGAAGAATACATGAGTGTGAGGGAGAAAGCAATGGTGGCCCAGTGGAATCGTCTCCGATTCACGAGTCATAAGTCATGTGTTCGAATCCAGGCAGGCTCTTTACTTTGTGTAAATAATAATCATCTCCACTGCTCTCATAACGGTTATATAAAACATTTTGAGGAAATCGGCATGTCTTAGAACCAAAGATTCGGAGAAATATGTCACGTAGGTACCAACCCACAGTGGGCCCGTGTGGTAGATTACGGCCCACTCCCTTTAACCGAGAGAAGGCCTGTGACCTAGCAGTAGGAACAATAAATGTTGATTATGATGAGTGTGAGGGTGTATGTGTCAAGGTTTCAGAAGAGTTTCCGTTTCATTATAGTGAACTAGCTTTTGCCAGCGACTTCGCCCACGTGGAGGTCGGAAAATGTCCCGCGGGAACGTACTACCGGGACAAAAAGTAGCCTATGTGTTAATCCAGGTTATAAACTAATTGTATTTCAAATTTCATCCAAATCCGTTTAGTAGTTTTTGCGTGAAAGAGTAACAAACATCCACACATCCTACATCCATACGTACAAACTTTCGCATGTAGGAAGTAGGAAGTAAGATAGGATTATATTATTAGTAGGATGGGTGTTAGTATCCATTCCATTATTATTGAATTAGTCCATACAAGCTTCTCTTACTGTAGTGGTTGTTCATTAACTTCTATTACTGCTTCAATAGGGCTTCAAATGTACGCTTGAACTTAATGACATTAGTACCTACTTCAGTAGACACCTCATTATGTGAGCTCTGTTTAACCAAACATTAACTTTTCACATGCATTAAGAGAACTTTCCACTGAAAAATTAAACATGAGTGCAAAAACCACTATTTAGTGTTAAAACCTTTAAACATTAAACTATTTAGAAATAATTGCAACAGGTAACTTTTACAAGGACAACTAGCAAAGGCACTTTGGATTATAATTACATAGAACATAAAGTCTCTTCACACTACGTAATGCAATTGCCTGTACGTACGTGGTAAACTATGAGTGAAGCATAAAAGTTACATCTTATACCTATTATTTATATAATACAATATATATAATGATAAACTTACTGACTGCTGATATATCTATTAACGTCCATTCCCGATTTTAGGATGAACTAGTTTCAATCCAAATTCCAAGGCCAAACCAATTCTCCCTACACGCAATAGGACAAACCAGTATAGGCCTTTGCAGAGAAGACAAAAGAAAGAGCATGTACAGTCTATAACAGTTTAAAAGTAGCGATGTAGTGTTTATAATTATAATAAAACGGTTACACATAAACATCTTTAGTCATAACGTTGATGAGAAGGGAGAACTGATTTGAAAAAAAGAAACTAAAATTGGGTTTGGCCGGTAACATTTATACGCATAGCCCAAACCGTTGAAACTAGAGACTTGAAATTTTGCAAACAGATACCTTATATATTGTTGGAATCCAATAAGAAAAGATTCATGAAAATCCCACCTCTAAAGAGATAAAATGGGTCCGTGGCTTATGCCCCCAGTGGTCGACGCACCTGTGGCGGACGCCCCCGATGCGAATAATTTAATTCAAAGCAATTTTTGATCAAATGTACTATCAGGCACATAAATGATTTACAAAAATAATAAATGTATATTGATTGTAAGTATATGTACTATTAAATCATAATTATATTTATAACATAGAAATGTTTTTTATTGGATATATGTTTTGAAAAGTGAGTCTTAGTAATTTTTCATTATTTATTTATTTATATCAATAAGAAATCTAGCAAAAAAAAAAAATTATACAAATCACAGTTTTTAGCACATACAATCAAGAGAATCATTTAACTTAATTACAATAATCAGTCTCAAATGTAATAAACTAAGATAATGATGTTAAATAATCAGTCTTAAAAATTTCTGCAGAGTAACTAACTTTTTACATAATGAAATATTATTTTTATTTCTGTACAATAATAATTAAACATAATCAACTGTGAAAACTTAAACAAATGAGAATATTTTTACCTAATTATAACAGTCAGTTTCAATATAAATAACATAACAAAATAATAAGGCTTTAAAATGAAACGTACTCGTAGAGTAACAAATTGTTTACATGTGAAATGATTTTAAATTTTGTAAGCATAAAAATAATCAACTGTAAAAACTTAAACAAACATAAAAAACTAAATTTCAAAAATTAAAACTTAAAAATAGTGTACTTATAAGCAAAATACAAAGTTAGGTAAATTATAAAGACATAAAATTAAAAATAGTATATAAGCAAAATACAAAGTAAGTTAAATTATTACTTTTTTGGATGGATTGCCACATATGGGCGGATATGTTCTAAAAACATGATCGTGGTAATGTTTTTGTTTTCATATTGTTCAGTCAAATTATCAATATTTTTACTCACTAATCTTTCTTATCAGTTGCATATTTCAATATTCAATAACTTGACTCTGTTGTGAAAGATATAGACATAATATCTATTGATACTTCCTTATTGTTTTCAATTTTGTGGACAAAAAGCTGGACTTTTTATTGTTACCAATATCTGGTTTGGCTCAGTTAGTTGACGAGTTGCTTGAAGTTAAAAGATAAAGTTTCCATATGGTAAGAATAAGGGGCATAATGTCCCTACCCTTGTAACACTCCCATATATGTATCAAATTAAATTACTTGAGAAGTGTATCGTTTGATTGTCTCACAAACCTATCAAAGGTGGGGAAGAAAAGTTATTAAAAACAGATAACCTTTGTTTAGCAAGAAAAATACTTTATTATTATGGTGAAACACTTTTCTCATTTACTGTACTAAGTGAAAAAGCACAACTTTTTATTTTTATTAAAATAATCGAATCGGGGGCGTCAGCCACAGGTGCGTCCACCACTGGGGGCGTAAGCCACGGACCCGATAAAATACGGGATGAAAGTTTGTATGAATGTTTGTCAGTTTCGAAGCTAGGATTAACAGATATTATTTTCTCGGTGGATAACTGCCAACATCTACACGGGCAAATCCGCTGGCAAAAGTTAGCTTCATGTAAATCTGTCCGATATGGTAATTGATTGAGCATCTTCATAGGTAGAATAAAGACGGTCGAGCCAAAAGAAAACCCAAGAAGACATGTATTCAATCAAGGTTTATTTTGAGCACTTATGTATATCAGACACACGTAATACATACTCTCACATCTGTTAAGCCGAAGAAATATGAATCACTAATTGAAACGAAACACGCCTACATACAAGGTCGAGATAATAGTCATTAAAATTGACATTATAAAGTGAAAAAACCGGCCAAGTGCGAGTCGGGCTCGCGCACCGAGGGTTCCGTACAAACCTGTAGGTATCCTCGGTTTATGCATAAGATTTATGTTTATGAAATTTAAAAAAAAACTACTTACTGGATTTCGTTCAAACCAATTTTCGTTGGAAGTTTACATGGTTATGTATATCATATATTTTTTTTAGTTTTATCATTCTCTTATTTTAGAAGTTACGGGGGGGGACACACTTTTTACCACTTTGGAAGTGTCTCTTGCGCAAACTATTCGGTTTAGAAAAAAATGATATTAAAAACCTCAATACCATTTTTGAAGACCTATTCATAGATATCCCACACTTATGGGTTTGATGAAAAAAAAAAATTGAGTTTCAGTTCTAAGTATGGGGAACCCCAAAATTTATTATTTTTTCTCTATTTTAGTGTAAAAATCTTGATGCGGTTCACAGAATACATCTACTTATCAAGTTTCAATAGCGTAGCTCTTATAGTTTCGGAGAAAAGTGGCTGTGACATACGGACGGACGGACAGACAGACAGACAGATGGACAGACAGTCATGACGAATCTATAAGGGTTCCGTTTTTTGCCATTTGGCAACGGAACCCTAAAAACCGCAGAGTAGTATAGTCAGGGAAACCCGCACAACAACAAACACTGCACACGTCAATGGAGTTTGTCATATTTTGCACAAATAAATTCACTGTGCTACTTGCATGAGTTGCATGGCATTGTATAATTACACCAGTCACCGTGAAAATATAGGTGGAATGAGCTATGTCACGGTAGTTCATTTATCAGGTAGTAATTTTAAAAATGTAACCCTAGCGATTATATTATTATTTCACTTTTATGTATTCTCGTTAAGCTGCGTTGCGTAAAACGCGAACAGCGTTGTGGGCTGCAATATGGTAATTTGTATGTTTTGCTTACATCTTTGTGTTACATTTAAGCTGTTTGTTGCTCCTTTTCCATAAGACAGTGACGATCCTTAGCATCAGGTGAAATGACAGCTCACTTTATGCTCACTTTTACCTAAGTTTTCATTGTGATATTTTAACAGAATAGACCGGTAGCTTCATGTTTACAGAAGCAACAACGATTTAAGTAAAACGCCTATTAGACATCATAAATACACAAGGGATCTTTGCTAAGGTATTTCCAGAAAATTACTGACGCTACAAAAATGTGGTTTTGCAAATCTTGTGGTTGTGTTAGTTATTAATTCGCAATCCACTGTCGTCTCGGTAAGCCACGAGCTGTCAGCAGATTGATATACCTCCACAGCTGTCCAAATTCTGAATGGGTTTACTTGAGCAACTGTTCTCTGATTTTACTAAAGACACAGTGGTCTTATTTACCTACTATTCCGATCAGCTAAACTCTTAATGAATTTATGGTTGGAATGAAGTTGAAAAATTTATAGCAGTACTCAAATTGCAATTATTTCGCAATAAGTTTCCATTTTTGCTACATTGTTGGTGACCGGTGATCGAACAAACAATAATATAAGACAAAAACATCAGTGGTTAGATAAAATACATTCTAAAACACCTTCGAACAAGAGTTAAGAGTCACAAAACTATGTGTCAAATACATACTATCAAGAAATACCGTTTAGATTAATCTATTAAAACTAGAATTCGACTCCAAAATCCTAAGAGATTGTCACAAAATATACAGGTTCTAACATGATATGGTATATACTCGCTCTCCAGGTTGTTTCTGTTAGTAACTGAAGCTAGACTCGTAAGTTCAGACTCCTTGGGGAGACACGTGTTAAGAGTACGTCACACCGAGTTAGCGCTGCAAGTCGCTCTGAATTGTTCCATTATTTAAATAGTGCAGGTGCAGTGCAGTTTTGAGTTTCTGTGTTTATAGTGTTGTGGAAAAGGTTTATGTCATCGGGTGATTGGGTACGGTATAAAGTTATTCTCGCAAATGTTGTGCCATAGAAAAACAATAATTATATGAAGGTTATCTTTGGGGCTGTACAATTATGTGTGGAAATAAATAAGTAAGGATTATATTATTTATTTGCTGATTAGAGCAAACCCGAGTAAACTGTTTGCCTATATTCAATGTATATATATAAAATAAAGTTGTGTTAGTTACACTATTTATAACTCAAGAACGGCTGAACTGATTTGGCCGAAAATTGGTGGGAAGATAGCTTAAAACCAGGAGACGGACATAAGATACTTTTTTTTATCCTGTTCGACTATAAAGAGGAAAGATTTGATTGTTTGTTTGTATTGAATAGGCTCCGAAACTACTGGTCCGAATTGAAAAATTATTTTTGGGTTGGGTAGCCTATTTATTGAGGAAGGCTAAAGGTTATATAACATCACACTACGATCAAAAGGAGGAGCAGCAACGAAAAATGGACGAAAACTGGCAGGTAATTTGATGCGACGGGATGGGTTACGGGAGCAAAAATTTGATGCAGACGAAGTCGCGGACAGAAACTTGTTTGTAATAAATCAAATGCTATATAATTCTGTGCCTCATTTCCAATATTACATTGCGTGGTTAATTTACTCTTTGTATGCATCAGCTTACATTTGGAACTTAATTTAATTCCAGTTACGCAGTACCAAAGTCTCTTTAATATTAAATTCCTTCCGCGGGCTGTATGGCCACGTTTTATTAATAAATCTAGCTCTCGGCTTACAAACTATCCCGATTTCAATGTAAGGTATGCTTAATGTGAAATAGATAAGTATAATCGTGTGTGGTGCCGAACGTAAAGAATAGCACCATCCCATTTCTTCCCGTGGGTATCGTAAGAGGCGACTAAGGGAGAATGGGCAGCAGCATTCTCTTTGAATTTTACCACCATACTGCGATCGCCAACCCGCCTGTCAAACCCCCCATAGATGGGGGAGGCACAAAATCAACCAACTTTTTCCATCTTTGGGATCAGCACATGAAATGCGTCAATCACAATCTTATGGGTTTCTAAAGAAATTGATAATCCATTGCTTCATATCATGTTGCAAAAAGTCTGCAACATCGTAATCCGCGCCCTATATGTAACTGGACTGTCAAAGTTTCAAAATTACCCAGCTAGTTAAAGTAATAGCCCGATGAGTTCCATTACGCCTAGACCATAGGGCGCTAATTACGATGTCAGGACCATGCCAGTGCACATTGAAATGCACGGCACAAGGGAACAGTTTCGACATGTTTGTAATTATGTGAATGGAAATGTGTGGGGCACCATTTTGTAAAAATAGAATTATTTTTTTATGTCTGATCTCATTCTTTTCTTAGTTTTTGGGTGACATTTGGTGGCCTGTTCAATGATATTTTACTATGCGTTCTGAAAAGTTATTGTCATAAATAAAATGTTGTTCTAGAATTCTAGAATAAAAGATCTTGATAGCTAAACATGCAAAAACTACTTTGGACTACTACAACACTGAAAATCGACTAAAACAAATGGTAGAAACAAGGAGTATTGATAATCAAGCAAACATAATTGTACCCATACAGAAACATACACAAAACATACGCACATACAGGTTTTTTTTTTTAACCAGTGTGTATTTTTTTTTCTGGTGGTTCAGTATCAGTAATAGAACACAATGGTTCTTTAAATACTTTTTTTAATCTTTATCCGACCTTAAATACGTGGAGTGAAACTGTGGACACCCCACATATTTCGTAATATGCTATTGACAATAGCAATAGATCAGTAACCGCGCGCCGGCGTAGGTACTTCGAACTTCTTAAAATTTTGACCGATCGAACAGCTGGTCGGTCGTTCACCTTCGCTTCGTTACCATAAAAACCAGTTTCAAAATAAACATCTTTCGTTAACGATAACTTATTTTTTTGTACTAAGATATATCAAAATAAAAATGGCATGTTTATTATAACTCGTTTAAGTTGAATTTGTTAAAATTTGCGCACTGGTTAAAAACTTATCCTGTATACAATACCTATAACCAAACACAGAACAAGACACACTATTCCAATCTTGTAACTTTATTAATATAACTATGCTATTTTTTATTAATTAAATTTTTATTACCTATCTATACGGTATGTAACTGTAACTGGAATAAATAAATAAATAAAATAAAAATGTGTTTATTTCTCACCACAATCCAAAAAATACAAAAAAAATGTTTACAGACAGGAACAGTTTTAACAGTTTTTTTTTTTTGCTAACAGTTTTTGGTTGTGGATCGCTGGTGCCTGTGGTAGGTAGTAACACCTGTAATACAGGTCATCAGGTCCCCACCTGTTCGTTGTTACACATTTAATTGCTTACATCTGATATCACAGCAAGTAACAAAAGTGTCATACATTAGGTGAGCTTTTTTAAAAAAATAAAAACAATTGTGTATTAGAGTAAAATAAATAAAACAATTGATTACAAAGCAAATATATGTTCGGATTTTTTTATATTTTTTATGAATTTATGTTTATGTTTGTGTATGGAGGTGTGTGTGTGTGTCTGTGTGGTGGTGTATGTGTGTGTGTGTGTGGTGTGGAGAATGATAATGAATGAGTCTGATTAGACTAAAACGTCAAAGAGAGCTTCCGTGGCAGTATATGTTTGGGTTTGGAGCCAGGCTTTGTAAATGGATTTTAAAATTATAGTTTGTTCAATGAGTGCAGGGTAAGGATTTGGTTTAATTTATTGTAAAGATAGGGTCCAAGGAAAATAAAGAATCTATGACTAAAGGAAGTTTTGAGAGGAGTAGACAAGGCCACGTACGGTTACGTCGATTTGTTTGCTGAGAATAGTAGGAAATAGCGTGTTGTTTAATAGCAGTGGCCAGTACAAACAATTGCCTAACCGTAAGGACCTGACAATATTCATAGAGCTTGACGGTGGGATAAAGTCTTGGCTTGGAACAGCATACCTTGAGAATCGCTCTTTGCGCGCGTTCGATCTGAATAAATCGGGATTTGGCTGCCCCGCCCCAGGACGAGATACAATAAACCAAAACTGATTGACACAGTGCCTGATAAGTCATTTTCATGACTACAGGATCTGCTGATGTGCGTAGTTGTTTAAAAATGTACATGAGTTTGCGCACTCTGTTTGATAGGTGTATTATGTACTCTTTGAACGTAAGGTTGCAATCAATCACTACGCCAAGATACTTTATCGACGTGACCCGTTCAATGTTACAATCAAGGGTGCCATTACCGTCACTACTACCATTAGACAGTGTCATCTGGGCAGCAACGTTTAGTGAGCTCGTTACTGACTCATTGGTAATTCGAATTGAAAAATTTATTATTTTAGTTTTCGATATGTTCAGTGTAAGCAGGTTATTTTTAAGCCACTCACTGACTGTATCGAAACCCTTCTGAACAAGGCGATATGCCTCTTCCCAGTTGTACGAAGAAAATACCAGAGCTGTAACATCCGCATAGGAAAAAATTGCACCGCTTTCCAGGCTGAGGCTACACAGGTCATTTATATAAATTAAAAATAAACTGGGTCCAAGAATACTGCCCTGTGGCACGCCAAAAACTACACTCAAATCGGAGCTAGAGTAGGTTCCAATTTTAGCACTCTGTATTCTATTACTAAGGTAACTCTGAAACAGGGATAGCGGGGTACCTCGTATACCCAGGCATTCTAGCTTAGATATTAAAATGGGAATCGAGACCGTGTCGAAAGCCTTCGCGAGATCCAGGAACAAAGCAACACATTTCTTACCGTTGTCAAGTTTCTGAGCTATGTAATTAACCAGTTTGTGAACAGTATCGGATGTAGATAATTTTTTTCGAAAGCCAAATTGGTTAATCGACAAAAGATTGCGAGCCTCCAAATACGAAAAAGAATATTTGGGACTCCGTCGTTCTAAGGCTGAAGAAGACCATCCGCTCGTGATATAGTTTTATACTTGTACGTGGGGACAGGGTGAATCAGTCTAAAGACAACCAAACTATTTTTTACACATCTAATGTTTCACATTTCAACTGGTGACTCGCCTAAATGTTGGTTTCAAAATAACTTTTAACGATTTTTGTCTATCTTGTGTTTACTATTAAGTTACTTTTTATGGTTCTCATTTTCATGAATAAAGATTATTTATTTATGAGATAAAAATAAAGTGCCTTTTAGATTGTACTCTTATGTATTCCCAATAGATTACTGCAAGTTTTATCAACAATACTCAATCAAATGGTTTGAGTTGTTAGTACGTTTTTACGTGACAACATCAACTTTTATATTTTGAGATAGTTTTAGGAGAAACTTATTTATCGCATAAAAACTTTTCTTACTTCAGTTATTAAGTACAACCTTGGATATACCAATGATGTAAAATGAGCAGGAGATTAAATACGGGCAAGTATGATTTAGTGATGAACTTTGAATTATATAGTTTAAGTATTTAAAACGTTTATCCATAAGTCTAATGTAAAGTCTGCGTAAAGAATAACACCGTGTCGTAAGAGGCGACTAAAGGACATACTAGAGAATGGGCAGCAGTGTTCTTTGTGTATTTAACCAGCTTAGAGCGATCGCCTACCCACCTGCCAAGCGTGGCAATTATGGTAAACACTCCCACCCCCTTCCCTAAATTGGGGAAGGCGTATGTCCACCAGTGGAGTCTTTAGGCTGAAACATTGCATAAATCTTGCCCCCCTGATAACCCCCGGAATCGAATTTTCAGTTTCAAAATTATTTCAAAATTTATTAGACATACACGTGGCTCACTATGGTCAGGTCCTCAGAGAATTGGTCGACAATTCACCGATGTATCGCGTGACAAGTTAAATTGATGTCGGGCGGCCAGACACCCGGATTGAACAGCTGTTCGAACATATTGTGTGTCGATTGTTCAGTAGGGACGTGGAGTAAAATCGAGAAGATCAACTTGTCACGATTTCTTGGACCGAACATTTTAGAACCTCACTTAATTTTGATGACGTTGCTACATGAGATTATATATTATCTATTTATTTATAGTTAGTAAAAACAGTTCAACACTAATTATTGTATATTAATTAACATAGAAACATAAAAATGGTTGAAAAAAATTATATAGATCCTGGATATGTGTCCGGTTGATTGTAATAAGCTCCCCCTGTTACATGGGACTTGAACATATCAGGCGAAATGTGGGTGTACTATATGTGCAGCTTTGCCCAACCCTTGGGGAAACAAGGCGTAATGTTTTGTTATGTTATCACCTAAATTAAAAATTAAAATGAAACTGTGTTCTCTGAATGAAAGTACGCAAGGGAGAAACCCTGCATACTTTTTACGCGAAGAGATTGTGCTGGCGGCTCTAACAGCACAAACAACCAACATAAAACGCCATGGAGCTCTGGGCGGAATCTGGTTCGGGCTCTGACATCGAAATCTTCTGCTGAAAATTGAGTTTTCCTTTGTCAATTCAAGATCATAAGTTGATTACAGTATTTCTTATATTTTTTTTTCTATTTAATTGCCGTTAGTCAGCAGACATCATATTTACAAACCTAATTAAAAGCTCCTATTCACAGCTCTGATTCACTACCTGTGTCTACGGGAATAGTCCATATCAGGAATGAAATTGAGTGAACCTTCTATCATTCGCCTTTAAAATGGCGTACACGTGTACAAATTCGTGAGTATTAGGCACGATCTAAAGGGACGTCAGAGGATAACCTACCGGGTATTCCTTCCACATTTGAATGTTTTACTTTCATCTCTTGAGAATTATTTTTTGAACAGTTTTCTTATTTTTTACGTTGATAGTAAGCAGAAAAATCAAAAACTTGTCTGGTAGTACGGAATCTGAGGTTTAAATCACGTGGCAGTAGACTGGCGGTTAAGGTGTAGGCTGGCTAGCGACAAGTTATGAATTCGTCAACACATGGGCGTGCAAGCGACCTTAAAAAGTGGCTTCGGTAGATTGGCCGCGCAAAGCGAAGGATAGGGTGTTATTGCACAGCCTGAAAGAGGCCTATGTCCAGCAGTGGATTGCAATACAAACTGCTGGGTTCAGTTTCCTTACGATATTTTCCTTCACCGAAGTTCCTGCCATCCCAAAGGAAATCAGTCACGTGATCACAATAGGCCTCACCAAGCTCTGACGTCACTGTTATTGTTAGGCCTCAATCTGAATTTAGTCGTTGTATACGACTAAATTGAGATGCTTGGTTTAACTTATCGTCACGTAACGATAATGATGTCAATACTTCTTATAATAGAATCACCATCAGTTTCCTGCATAAAATTTGTCCCCTGTTACTTGGGGTCGATAGTAAAGAATAATAAGATTAAAGCAAAACATGATTCAAACAAAACAAGTAACTCGAGAAAACACATTAATCCCACTCGATAGGTACATTACCTATGTGGCTATGAGTAGGCGTAGACACAACAGGTACCTCAAATCATAGACACCTTGAAGGGATAAACTTGTAGGATGTTAGTTCACTTAGACGCCGAGATCTGAACATTCCAACGGAAATAGCATGACAATATGGACGAGCATTTGGGCAATAATCTGTATGGTCCTATTATGGCCTGAAAAATATTAATATTAATGTCAGTACTTTAACCCATTCTTGACCACTATACCAATTTGGGAACACTTAATAAATGAGGGAAAGTAAAAAAGTTTTGGCAATTGTTAGTAAAGTGTTAGTTTGTTGTGCAGTCAAGAGGGTGTTCATTAGGAAATACCATCGGAATATACAAATTTGTTCAAAAATCTTACTTTTGGATTCACTAAACTTCGTTATCCGGAAGACAGTACAGGTAAGCGTACTTTTGTAATTATTATTTATTACAGATGATGAATATTGTGATTATTGTTTATATTTTAATAAAATAAGTAGCTAACCAGACATTCAAAGTTATATTATTGCAGTTACCTTACACATATATAGAAATATAGTGACATAAGTATTGGTGTACCTATTTGGGTACAACGGCTACAAGTGTACAAAAAATAACCATTTTATTTACGGAAACAAAATGAATCGCAACCATTATTTTAGTAGCACTAATGACTTCAGGGGCTTAGAAGAAGCTATTAGCACAATAGCAGAGGATAGGGACGATGGCTTGGAGTATGATAAGTGTCGTAACTGACGATGAAGAAGGTGATGATGATGTGGCACCTAGTACCCGACCAAAGGATGTCCCAGGTAATATCGAGCTATTTGTTCGCAATGTGGGTAGTCTTTCGGAATCTGAGGATAGCAGTGATGATGAACCTTTGGCTGCTAAAAGGTCACGACCTTCTTTTAGATCGACCCAACCAGAGCAGCCCACTGTCTCTGCGCGCCGACTGCTGTGTGCTGTGTGATCTACGGCAGTTAGGATATCGAGCGACTGGAACCATACGTGATAATCGCACCAAAAAATGTCCGCTATCGAATGCAAAAGAGATGATGAAGAAAGCAAGAGCTGAATTTGATTACAGATTTGATAAACATAAAGAGCTTCTGTTGGTCCGCTGGTAATATTCCACAATGACAACCAATCACGATTCGTATGAGCCAGTAGGATCTGTAAAGAGGTGGTGCAGTGAAAAAAAGAAAAGGCAGATATGAACATTCCCCACCTGTTCCAAAATTATAATAAAGGTATGGGCGGAGTGGATGAACTAGCCAATCCATATCCATATCTCTCTATACAATAGGCGTACATGGCAAAAAATTGTGGCGGGTCTTATTTACTTACATGGTATACATATGCGGACGATACAGCTTTGCTCGTTCATGGTCTGGACTGGAGAGAAGTCCAGCAGCGAGCGGAGTTTGCGCTGGGCATCGTTATGTCATGGTTAGGAGATAATGGCCTTACATTAAATATCGATAAAACAAAATATATTCCGTTTTCAATTAAATCTTGTACACGACCGGATGACTCATTTGTTATTAGAGCCCACACTTGTAACAAACAGTTAGACCAATGCCTCTGCCCTCCCCTGGTCAGATCAACACAAGTCAGGTACCTCGGTATCATGATAGACAACTTGATGTCATGGAAGGTGCAAATTGATGGCATGACAGGCAGAGTGAGAAAACTCATAGCGATTTTCAAAACTCTGCGCCAAAGTGCTGACTTAAGTACACTTCGAATGGTATATTTTTCACTCTGTCAATCAGTGCTCTCATTTGGGATCTCATTTGGGGAGGTGCTCCAAAAACGTATATACTAAAGCTGGAAAGAGCGCAACGAGCTGTTCTTAAAGTCATGACTTTCAAAAATTTCCGTTATAGCACCACACAATTGTACCAAGACTGCAAAGTTATGACCGTTAGACAGCTCTTTTAATTTAATACCATCTTGCGCAGACATGGTTCTGTCAAGCAAAATACTGGTCGTCTGGCAAATACTAGGTCAAAATATGTCTGTCCTATTATAGAACGTTACAGAACTAAATTGGCTGAAAGACACTTTCGAGTATTAGGTAGTCGAATTTATAATGCAATTAACAAACAATGTAATATTTATGGTTTAAATAAATTCGATTGTAAAAAGAAAATTAATCAATGGATTATGACTCTTACTTACGAGGAGACAGAAAAGTTACTAGGAAAGCTTTTTTAATAGTTCCTCTTATTCATACAACTCAAACAAATGCCACACACACACACACACATCCACACACCTCATACACACACACCACACAGACACACATAATACATACACATACTAAACTTACACCGAGAGAGGCTATTACTTTATTTTTAATACTTCTATATTTTGTTTTTGTTTTTTAAGTTTTTTATTATTCATCATTCAACAGTATATTTTTTGTTTCTTTATTTTATTAACTTTAACTTTATTCTCTTTTGTACATAACGATATGTACTTATACATAATCAATATAACTCCGCACTAGTTTGTATAAATTGGAAAGCGTATTTATAGAGAGAGCCCTGGCATCCATAACACAAGTTTAATCTTAGCTTGGGTGCCAGTGGAGATACTTAGTGATTTATGCAATTTGAAAACAGTTGTGTTATAGTATTATCCTATCGCCTGTATGTTAATTGTGAAATTGGAAATAAAGTAATTTATTTATTATTTATTATTTATTATGGCCATGCCAAATGCATGGCGACTGCACGTTATCGCTAAAGAAGAACCAATGGACCAATCACTCTTCCGCCGAAGTGTTGCCAGACATTTCCTCAAACTGTCACCCCAAAGATGTTCTGCTCGCCCTTCATCATCTAATATTGAAAGTTCGCAGTTGGATGGGGTTGATCACGTCCCTGAAAACCTTCCGAAACGAGTGCGATGTGCTGTATGCCATATCAGAGGCCGTTGGGGTTGCAAGAAGTGCAAGAAAACCTTGTGCATTGAAAAATCGTGTTTCACTCATTTTCACTCATAAGAGGCCACTGTGCCAATTTGGGAACACCCCTTAAAACTCACGATTTTTTTTAAATTATATTTTTTTTGTCATTCCTTTTATTCTTGTACTTACTATATTTCAATTAAATGAAAGAATTTTGAAAATCCGCTCTTTTAACCCATTAGTGGCCAAATCAAAACTACTGAGTTTTGATTTGGCCACTAATGGGTTAAAAGAGATCGTGACTTCTGCGTTTGTTTCTGTCTTTCTTCTGAGAGTAGGGTAGTAAACACCGATTTCTCTCAGTTTCAAAACTTAATGTATAGTACACATATTAGATACTTAGTATCGATACACATATAAATATATCCTAACGCTTATATTCCCCCGAAGCGTTGTTGTTTGCAGAAGAGTACCTATTAGGTGTATTTATGTTGACGTGTAAAATCATTTCTCATAGCTTTTAACTTTTATGCCTAAGGCTGGGACTATTATATATAGTGGTATTTATACATTTTCTCAGACGTCATGCAGTCCAGGTATAAATGACAATCAAGAAGAAAGTTAGTCAAGTTGTTATTTGCAGGTTTTAAATCAGTAAACCTAAACACTCGCGCGAATGGTATAATAGAATAAAGAAGTTGAAACTCAGAATTAGCACCTAGAACGTAGCAACTACAACCTTATTTTCAACGCTTTAACGAGTTTTAAGTTTTTTAACTTAGACGACTTTTCTTAACAAATTTCTACTTAGGAACAGTTACCAAGTTGCTTGTTCGATCCCCTAGCTATTTACCTCTGCGTGCTGCACTCTTTAAAACTGCAAGTTTGTAAGTATGTTGAGTTCTTGGCAGCTGTTAAAACTGTAAAGTAGCCCTTTTGGTTGACATTCTCGAATAAATGCCTGGGCATCGGTCGTTTATTTACTGATTGTATTATTGAGTTTTTAAATATGATTTGAAGTTCATTTAAGAAAAACTTGAGCCGTTGGTCCTGGCTGTTATTTGTAGATTTTTAACAATATTTTCCGGTGGTCAGAAGCCAGAAAGTGTACCAACCAGTCATACAAAGGGGTATCGAGGTATTTACCCAGTTACTGGGTTTTGGGGATCATAAAGGCAGTCGCTTCATGTATAATATTTGTTCTTCTTGTTTTAACGGTACTATGGTCGATCTTAAATTTTTTTGAGCCAAACATTCGCAGGATCATAGCCAGTCGTATCGAAAGGGCGAAGTAACTGATGACTCACGTCAGCCAAAGCACAACTACGTCTCAGTCCCCAGAGCCAAAAGAGCCGAAAAAGTTGTCTACAGTGCGTGTGTCCAGCTTGTCCACATGATAAGTAACGCCTCCAAAGCGAAATGTCATTTATGGCGGGAGATGTAAAAACCGCCTGACAATTTTATCTCATCACATGAGAGCCTTCTGCCTTTTTATTTCTTAGTGGGAAATCATCAAATGACTTCTCCCGCTCTGGGCAGAGTGGGAGGGTGTGTACCCGGAACATGACATGTATATTCTCCACTTTAGCTAAAGCCGACCATTTGAAAGTACAGTCAACAGCAAAAGTAGATGATCAAAATCAGAAATTCAAATGGAGTCAAAACTGATCACGAATATATGGCAGCTGTACTAGTATTAAATGTTTGATATAATTTACAATCACATACTTTTGAATCACTTCGACGCCACACAGTTCTGACGCGAACTCCGTTCATTAGTATTGAATTTATGATTTTGATCATCTACTTTTGCTGTTGACTGTACTAGGTGTTACTATTGACTCCAGTCTAAATTTCCGTAAACATATCGATTTACTATGTATAATATAGTCTGTGCCAGATGTGAAAAAATAAAAGTCGTTGACACCCGCCTTCCAATGTATTCAAATATTTCAAAAGGATACGAAGAAAGTGTAGCTAGCACGGTCAAAACGGTAATTTGAATACATTGGTAGGCAGGTGTCAACGACTTTTATTTTTTTCACATCTGGCGCAAACTATAGAGGGCACAATTTAGTACATGTTTTTAAGAATTTACGGGACATAGATGACTATAAATTAATTAAATAGGTTTATTTCGCTTTTTATCAATCTATTTTTATATAGTGGTTCTGCAAAACAGTTCAGTCATTACTTTTTCTAGAGCCCGCTCAAAGAGCTATTGTAAAGGAACCATTCACCCTTTTAGATTTCCCATGCACCAGCTCCACATAGCGTGTAATGTACTAACAGTTAGTAGATGATATTTTATTCCCACGTAAGTATTTAATTTTGTAGTATTTATATTGGGTAAGTATTAGGTATTTATGTACCAATATGGCTTTTGTCAAAGTTCTTAATAGATTCAGCTTTATTTGTATAATGTACCATTTTAATTCAAATAAGTGATGGCCCGAAACACATCATTCATCAGGCATCAGTGGCATTCTTTGGGTGAATGGACACTTCGGTCTCTCGCTCAATTTATAAATGTATTCCATTTTAATAAAAAAGTGTATTTCCAAAAAAAAACTCGTTAAAGGAAGTTAAACAGGTCATCAATTTTAGCGAAGACAATTTCACGGCAGTCAATATTCAGACTTCCACTTTGTTATTTCCAGAGAAGCAGAAGTTGTGGAATCACAAATATGTTGGTCTTGATACAAGTGAAGCGGGTTTAGCGGACATTTAAATATGTTTTTCTTTTCACTCAGTCAAGAGCGGATTAAGCCAATTATCTTATACCTTTAAACGAGCAATTCTTGTGTGTATTTATATATATATATATAATCTGAATCTCGGAAACTGCTCCAACGATTTTCATGAAATTTAGTATACAGGGGGTTTCGGGGGCGATAAATCGATCTAGCTAGGATTCATTTTTATAAAATGTCATTATCATTTTTATTAAATGTGTTTTCAATGACCAACTTTATCGATAATCAATTTGAACATAAACTTATTATTTTAAACACAATTTACTAAAAAGTACGGAGCAAAGCTCGGTCATCCAGATATTAATTAATAATCAGTCGTATTAAGTATATAAAATATTATCAGGAATTGCCTAATGTCAAAATAGCTACGCGATTACCTAACAGAAGAGTAGGTAGGTAATCAGATTTTCAAAAACCCTGATTTATGCGAAATCGCAAATCCAAAAGCGTTTTTTTTTTGTTTTACATATTCTTAAAACCATAAAGGCGAGTATGCCTTAATTATTTTTTACATCAAAGATATTCCAACGCAAAAATTTAATTGTATTTAATTACCAGGGATTTAGTGATGAAAGCAAAAAAGAAATACAAAGTAATAAAGCCGTTATCTTCGCTCGTAAGTCGTAATTTACGACTTTTAAAGTCTACTGAGGTAGTAATTGAGACTTTATGAAGGTCGTGGGCGAAGCGTTTGTGACTTATCATTACATCGAGTTTATATTCGAGCATCTTTAAATTGTATATTGGATGAGAAATGAGCTTGATTATCACTTGGCTTCCTTGCTTACCGGAAGATTTTCTTCAAGATATTTAATAATGTTCCTCTTTGCATAATTTCTTACCAGATTTTCTCGTTTTTAATGTTTAATCTTCGATTAGGAATTGATTATTTTCTGTCGACAGGACAGGCTGTCCTGTCGACATAAAATAGGAGAAATTTAATTTACAAGGGACATTAATTTGCTTTTTTCCAATGTGTGAACGACTTATTAGATATATTATGCCCTTGTGATTTAATAATAATATCATATTATAATAAGACTCGAACTAATTTAACTGTGTTTACGAAAAAGCGATATAGTATGTAGTTAAAAGCGTACATGTAGATTTGATTTAATGATTCTGTTGATACATTGTGTGTGCCTGTATGTGATTTTGAAAATGAAAATGTACTATAAAAATGTTTATTATCGCCATCTCTTATGCTTTAAATAAACCTAACCACTGCATATCATATATAATCTAAAAATTGATACAAAAGCTACATAATATTATTATGACAATCGTAATTATTCCATATCTTCCACATAGAGGCAGCTTTTCAATTTCCACACCCAAAAAGTAAATAGTTATTGTGTAGTAGACGAATCTTTGATAAATTGCGATAATATTATTATGTCTAACCCCAAGTTTGAGAAGAATTTTTAAAACCTATAAATGACGGAGTACCTACTGGCAAAACAAATATTTAAAAAAATACAAGCGGATGCTCCTGGAGGAGGTTCTCATTTCATTTTTTTTTTTTTGAAGTTGTTTATAAATAAATGATTTTATACTTGTCGAGATAATAAACAATTATTATAATATATTTAGAATACAGACCTCAAAGTCTGACGTACCTGTAAATGTAGGGGGAGTGTGTGGACCGTTATATTCGTTCTATTGTTTGTTATTGGCAGAGAGCACAAGTTGTTCCGTTTTTAGATAGTATTTTGATAGTCGTAGGTTTGGAAAGCGTGAATTGTTATTTTATTTATTTATTTATTTATATATGCTTTATTGTACACCAGAAAATACATTACAACAAGAATATTTAACAAAAAAAAACATACAATGGGCGGCCTTATCGCTTTCTGCGATCTCTTCCAGGCAACCTTGGTATGGACAGTGATTGCGTGGACATAAAAATGGGGTTGTCACTGGTGTAAAATACAGATACAATTTATTTTAATAAATACACAGATAAAATTATATATATCCTGTTTAATAAATACTTATATACATACATACTAAATATATAAGCTAAGAAAATAAAATACGACTACGACAGGTATGAAAACAAGATCACGACAACAAGTAATGCTCCTTCACGAGTCTTTTAAATACATGTAAAGATTGCGCGCGTTTTATTTGAATTGGCAATGCATTCCACAAACGAGCAGCCTGAACTGAAAAGGATTTATCGAAGAAAGTTGTAGAATGCATTGGCATTTTAAGCTTTAAGTTATCTGATGACCTCAACAACTTTGTGTGGGAGTCACAAAGATACTGGAAACGATTCTTAAGATAGAGAGGGGTGTAAGGGGAAAAGAGCACATTATATAAAAGGGAAAGAATATGGGCATTCCGGCGAAGGCGAATTGGTAACCACTTGAGCTTCACACGAAATTCGGATACGTGGTCATATTTGCGCAAACCGAATATGAACCTGATACAAACATTCTGAAGCCGCTCAAGTTTATCGAGTTGGTCCTGGGTAAGGTCAAGATAGCTGGCATCAGCATAATCAAGGATGGGTAACAGAAGTGATTGTGCAAGCGCAATCTTGGTGGCAGTCGGCAGAAAATTACGCAGTCTCTTCAAAGATGCAGCGGATGCAAATAGCTTGCGGCTAACTTCCTGTAGCTGGGCAGTCCAAGTGAAGTTTTTGTCAATGAAAATCCCCAAGTTTTTAACTTTTTCGCTGAAAGGGATAATAGAATTGTCAAAGGTAACCTGGGGAAGAGCCGTCCAGTCAATTCTTGAGACAGTCCTAGAACTGCCAACCACAATAACCTGCGTCTTTATAGGGTTGACCTTAAGTCCATATCTCTTGCTCCAACCGCATATCCGGGCTAGATCGCGATTAATCACCAATATAGCCTCGGACAGATTTCCAAGAGGACCTCGAGAGTATATTTGTAAATCATCTGCATAAAGATGGTAGGAAGAAATTAGTTCGTCGGAGATAGAGTTAATAAAAACTGCGAAAAGTAATGGAGATAGAACGCCACCCTGTGGTACACCGGCAGAAGTATTACTCCAGGAAGACAAAGTCTCACCGATGCAAATACGTTGCCGACGACCGAACAGGTAACTACGAAACCAGTCAATTACTGATGGAGATACATTAAGAGAGCATAGAATGCCAAGTAAAACATCGAAATCAACGGTATTAAAAGCATTGCTGAAATCAAGCAAAGCTAAGACCGTTAGATTACCGTTTTCCATGGCTGACCTTATATCATCCGTAATATTCAGAAGCGCTGTGGTGGTGCTATGACCAGGAAGGAAGCCAGACTGGAAAGGGTTGAGGAGATTATTTTTGGAGAGGAAAGTGCTTAATTGATCGTGGATTAATCGTTCTAGGACTTTGGATAGAAATGGTAAGACAGATATTGGACGATATTCAGGATGAGGATGGAGGATGATCAAAGGATGAGGGATTAGGCTTTTTAGGTAAAGGAATTATTTGAGCATCCTTCCATGAACATGGAAAGACACCACTAGATGCTGAAAAATTTAGGATATGATAGATGACGGGAAGGATTATATCCAGCACAGGGACTAACATATTACGACTGATACAGTCACTTCCTACTGCATTGGAAGTAATTGATAGTATGCTCTTCTTAACATCACATGCGGAGAATTGACCAAAACGAAATGGAGAGAAAGTGGGAGTCGGAAGAGAAGAAAGATAATTCAGTGTATTACATTTTATTGTCCTATCAAAATCGGACGAAGCAGTAAAATGATTATTCATTGCATCAATGTTTAAATCTTTTGGGATTGTCTCTTGTCGGGTTTTACCGACCCCCAATGTCCTAAGAAATTTCCAAACCTTGGATGCGTCCCCATTTTGGACAGACGTATGAATGTGATGGCGATTAGCATTCCTACACACCTCATTGCAGTGAGTACGGATTTTGACATAGCTTTCCCTGTTAGCATCATTCGGTCTACGCTTAAATTTAGACTTTGCTGTCACTTTTTTATGCATTATTGTTTTAATTTCGTCAGTGAGCCACGGCGCCGGCAAATGTTTAACCTTTACTGCTCGAATAGGTGCGTGGTGATCATAAAGCTCAATAAGTTTTGTCGCAAAAATGTTGACTTGCTCATCGACAGATGTGGAAGCAAATAAAGTAGACCAGTCTATATTATTGGCATCCTTGCAGAGATCGTCAACATTCATACCACCAAAATTACGTTGCATGAGAATTTTAGCTTTCGCCTTTGGTGGGCGAATTTTGTATGATAGAAAGATTAGGTCATGATATGAGAAGGCATCAGCTGAGCATTGGCCATGCTTAGCGACGCGATCAGAAGATGAAACGAAGATCAAGTCAAGAAGTGAAGGAGTAGAGTTAGGAAAATGGTGAGTGGCACTCAGCGGAAGAATGGAAAGGTTACTGGAAGCCGAAATATTAGTCAGAGAAGAAGAGCGGTGGTCTTTTTTCAGAAAACAAGTATTAAAGTCACCCATGATTATACTTTGACTGTAAGAAGGGATAAGCATTTCTAATAGATTTTCAAAAGATGAAAAGAAATTAACACGCAATGAGGAACAGTAGTAGACACCAAGAAGCAATTTCGAATGGTGTAGTTCAACCTCAAGAAAGAGATGTTCACCAGCATTTGATGGAGGTGGCTGCGCTGACACATTGATAACTGAGAAGGGAATATATGTACGGAGATAAATAGCAACACCACCACCAGCACCAACTGACCGGTCGTTTCTTATAAGCTGGAATCCAGGAAGAGAGTAGCTAGTTGAAGGGAGACAAGGTTTGAGCCATGACTCGGAAATAAGAATAGCATGAATGTTTTTACAGTCAAAGCTTGCCAACATATCGTGGAAATGAGCCGGAATGCTCTGAGCATTAATATATATAACGTTAAAATTCTTGGGAACATCAGAAAACTGCGCTGTAAGAGTCTCTGCTAGAGAAGGAACACTCACAAAACTGTCGTCGCTACTTGGTAAAGAAAAAAAACTATTACTATCACTGCTTTCATCAATAGACATAAATATTAACTAATATGATAAAATAATATAGATATAAAACACCATACAACAAAAAAACACCTTGTTATAGGTTGATCAAATATCAAGTCCACCTGCCGGTGGCGTTAATAATAGATGAATTAAATATTTATGTAGTCCGGGTAGCAAAACAAAAAAAAAAAATAGCAACTAAACATAATAAAACAAGTAGTAAAAGTAAATATAAACAAAAAATTTGACAACAAATCCAAAACATGCCAGTCTCATTCTGCCATTACACCGTTCTGTAAAACGGAACGCACTATTATGAATTGACATGGGTGTTGATTGACACATGACTGACACTGACAGTGTCAACATTGCGATATTAGTGTGACAGTTTTAGAAAATGTCAAGTCAGGACTTAAATTGTCGAAGCTTGATAAATAAATAAACGGAAGGTATAAACAAAAACACGAAATTACCCGGACTTTGAAGAAAACATTCACAAAGCAGCAGAACGCTTCAACCTTGCGGTCCTCGCAGCAGCTACGACCGGGACAGAGACTGGCACAGCCGGTACTGATGCAGCCGATTCTGGGTCACTCTGCTCGAGCTCACTGGGATTCGGCGCAATCCTGTCCAATTCAGAGAGGGACTCAACCCGATGCCGCGTATCATTGGGACCAAGGACATACACGCAGCCAGCCTTAGTCCAGCTCTTGGTGACACCACATCGTTCCCTCGCGGCCAGGAACACATCATGCCGCCCCTTTGTCAGGAACTCGGACATAGTGACCCCTGTTGACTTTAATTTGGCTTTGGAAAACCAAATCTTGTCTCGGACCGCAAGACTGCCTACCTTGAACAGGATAGGCCTGGTTTTACTAGCAACTGCTCGTCCCATCCTGTGACATCGGCTGATGTCCGCAACCGTGAAGTCACTTAACTGTAATTTATTACAAATCACCTCTGCAATCACCTTGGCGGTGTCCTCCTTCTGCTCCTCATCAACACCATGCAACAGCAAGATCTTCCTCCTTCCCCGCATCTCAATTTGGTCGACACTACGAGCTAGTAGCTCCACCTGTTGCTGTATGCTGTTAAGAGCCTGGGTGATGAATGTCCGGAACACTGTAAACTCCGCAGCCAGGCTTGAAGTTGTGACAGGTGATGAAGGGGCCTTCTGCAGTTCATCTTCAAATGCGGACATCTTCGTGTGAAACAACTCCTTTAATTCACTCAGAGTGCTTGCTAGTGACTCCATTGTGATGTCAGTGAAGTGATGTAGATTTTAAAATAGATATTGTGATGAGATAACGCTACACCAGCAGGTACAAACTATGAACTTTAATTAAATAGCATAAATAATAATTTATAATGTTTCTATTAAAATATATTCAATTTAAAAATAGGAGCAAATTTTTCTTAGTGTGATTATTACGACTACCCACAAGCCAAAAACTACCCACAAGCCAAAAAGCATTGTTATTAGCAATTTTAACTTGAAAAGTATAAAAATAGTAGTAGTATAGTATATCTGAGTGTCCATGATAAGCTTTCAAGAAATGACATCCGGAATTTTCTTAAAAGCAATAGTTGTATGGATTATTGGAAATGACAATGGGAACTTATATCCTTGCAGTAAGTACATAATTGGAGGCTTTTATACAATGGGTAGATATCTCATATATTAGTATGTTATATTTTGCATTAGCGAAGCAAATGAAGATCTAGTCGTCTATCGTAGTTCTTTGCTAGATATGACTAAAATGGCCACTTTCAATTCGCCATACAAATCCATCTCACCCAACCGCCTTCTAAGTTACCGTTTGACTTGATCGGGAGGCGTCATATACTGTGTACAACAAATGATGGGAGATGAAACCACTTCTTAATGAACAGAGTATAACCACAAGCTGCCAACCCTAAGCAATAAACATCTTAATCTAAATCTTCCAATTATTATCACAGAGCAGTAAAGCCAAAACATGCAATTCCGTCACTGTGAAGACGCCGCTATAATTTAATGACATTACATCGACGCCATCTTTGGGACATAAACCGTCAAAATGACTTGCTTGAGGCTCTAGGAGATACTGCGGGAATATTCGTTTCATACAGTGTATTGTCATAACTGCTGACGTCAATTCTTTGCTGATAACATGGGTCCGTCGTAATCGCTATGAGTTTTATTATTTGACAGGTGGCGTCCATATTTTATGACGTTGTTGGACTATTTCTAAAATTGGACGTTATTTAAAACATACATAGCATATAATATAAACATTTAATTTATGCGTATCATGTGAAATAGTCATCCCAAGTGATTGAGTTATTTTATTTCAAAAGTGTGTACACGTATTTGTGATTTCAACATAAAACATATATATATATATATTTTACTCGAGAGCATACAAATAGTATGCTCTCGAGTAAAATGTAGCGAACTAACCATTTTATCATAACATTCTATTGTAATGAAACCTACATTAACAAATAAATTTCATTGGATTTGATTCAAGTGGCGATCCTAAAATGTGTAATGAACGTTCGACGTACCTAGGGTAGACATTCCGGCCTTTTCAAGTTTGGGTAATGGTTTAATCATCACTATTCTTGTACTTATATTAAATTCGTGCCTTACGAGAGCATAGCATAATCAGACTATAATGTTCCAACTGTTATGGCACAGGCATCCTCTTAGTGAGAGAATAAATATACGAGAAAAAGAAAAAGTTGAAGTTCAGAGTTATATTATCCACATATACTTTATTGTATATTATAATCGCAAAACTTTGAGATGTTGGATGGATCGATGGACGTTTGTTTTTCATACACTTACCTAGTTTATAACCTGGAATAACACAAAGGATACTATTATGCCGGTAGTTTTATCCTACGGGATAATATTCACCCTTCACAAGGGCGTAGTTACTGGTAAAAACTAGTATATTTTAAATGCAAAAGTAACTCTATCTATCCATCTGTTACCATTCCACGCATTAACGACTTGACTGATTTCACTGATATTTGGTGCTAAGGATCAGGATTCAGGTATAGGATAGTCTTTATCCCGGTAGCACGTACCCGGGGGATGGGATGACTTCCTACTTCCACTCGAGTGAAACCGCGGAAACCACTAGTTTTAATGTTTCTCATGGAAACTAACAAAAGTTTGCTTCGTGTAATAAAACAGGTATGTTCTCAACTCTAGATAAATGTTCTAAAGATATATCCGTTGCCTAGGAGCAATTAATCTCGTAACTTACAAGATTTACTATTTCCCTGAATCTCGATCGATCGATCCTTCAACAGTTTACCTTAATCATTTTATTAGTATACCTTCCCTTTATTGATAAAGTTGCTGGTAGTTTATGTACCCTCGAGGGCTTAACTGATTTAGTGATTCGTTTACTCGTCCTTCCTTTTATGTTTCGGATTATATCAGTTGAAATTCTGTATCTATTTGAATATTATCATTAAATATTTAAGTAGAACTAGTGATACTGGTCGTCTGACAGATTTCAAAGATAAACTTAATGTAGCTAGAGACATATATTTATAATTAGATTAACACAGACTTATATAAACAATTTTTCAATATATTTATCCCCCTCTCAACATATATACATACATAGGTTCATCAATAAACCTCATCATAGTTGCATTTATTATAAGTAAATAGTAGTCTTAATATTAGGTCTTTACCTATGAAATTGCCGTTCTGCAGTACTGGCCATTTCAAATCAAAATAATTTTTGTTTGTCTAAGAATTCTAATTTCAAATTAATTTTATTTTAAAAACATGGAATTCTTTTTCCAAAAATAGTCATTTGTTTATTGATTAGTGCTACATTTTCATCGCATTTCAATCTTTTTCGTCATCATGGATACGTTAAAAATTCGAGTAATTATGGAATATGAGTACCGTCGTGGCAGCAACGCGGCACAAGCGGCACGCAACATCAACGACGTTTACGGAGCTAACACTACAAACCAACGCACCGCCTGTTATTGGTTTGCTCGCTTCTGTTCTGGAAATTTCGACCTGAAAAATGAACCTCGCGGTCGTCCGCATACTTTGGTCGACAATGACGAATTAAAGGCAATTGTGGAGGCTGATGATACACAATCTACGGCTGAATTAGCAGCAACTTTCGACGTTAGCGTCAAAACAATATTGGTCCATTTGCGTCAAATTGGCAAGGTAAAAAAGCTTGACAAATGGGTGCCCCACGAACTCAATGATCGCCAGCGCGAAGTACGCGTCGAGACGTGCCTTGCACTGCTCAACAGACACACAAATGAAGGAATTTTGAGCCGCATTGTTACCTGCGATGAAAAATGGATTCTGTTTGATAACCGCAAGCGCTCAGCAAGTTGGTTGGATCCTGGTTCAGCACCTAAACAATGCCCTAAACAAAAACTTACCTCTAGAAAAGTGATGGTCACTGTTTGGTGGTCTAGCGCCGGTGTGATTCATCACAGCTTCTTACCAAACGGGGTGAGCATTACTGCAGATGTGTACTGTGAAGAACTGAACTCAATGATGGAGAAGCTGGCACATCTCCAACCAGCATTGGTCAATCGCTCGTCTCCGCTGCTCCTGCACGACAACGCGCGACATCATACTGCACAGCAGACAGTCTCCAAGTTGCAAGAACTGGGGTTGGAAGCTCTCCGTCATCCGCCCTACTCACCAGACCTCGCGCCTACAGACTACTACTTTTTCCAGAATTTGGATAACTTCTTGGCGGGAAAAAAATTCAATACCCGAGTACAAAATGCCTTCGAAAAATTTTTTGCCTCCCGTCCAGCTGATTTTTTTAAGAAGGGCATCAATAAACTGCCACTTCGTTGGCAAAGATGCATTGATTGCATGGGTGATTATTTCGATTAATACAAATAAAAAATACATGAAAAAAATTCGTTTATTTTTTTTGATACAAAACGGCATTTTCATAGGTAAATACCTATTATTAATATTTATGTTGTGCTTGTCTTACAACTACTGATATGTGTTCATATTTTAGGCGAGGACGCTTTTGGACGTGTTTTTGTACAACTGAAGGTAATATTTTTTTTTAAGAGGGTGCGTGTGGATTGATGTTGCCTTCTCTAAACTACTACTTGTATTGTCAGTGGAACAGTTGCAAGGTGGTGGGGCTCCGACGGAAGGCGAATTAGGTACCTTCGACGCGGACAGAAAAACTGATGAACGCAAGTGTCGCGCCTAGGGCCAGGGATGAGGGAATCGTGCACCTACCTCCTCGTGAAGCCGCTCGATCTACCAGCAGCTCTGCTCCGGAGTCTTCACAATTCGGCTCACCACGTGTCGGCAAAGTCCAGAGACACTACACAGCACTTCAGTTCTACCGTCGAAGCCACAAAGTACACCACTAAAGAAACAGCGGGACTGCTATGAACTTATAATATTAAAATTATATCGTTCTGCGATAAAATAGTACAGCGGTTAAAAAAAACACAGCGAGATGCGCTCACGTCGGAATCCATATTTGAACTGTTGTAATGTCTTTCTCGAGCGAGCGATAAAGACGGCGACACTTGTTTGTGAGGTGCACGATGTTGATTAGCGGGAAAGGGACTAGCTTGACATCTTGCGTAATAGTTTACGCATTAACGACTTGACTGATTTCACTGATATTTGGTGCTAAGGATCAGGATTCGGGTATAGGATAGTCAGTAAATAAAAATAGATGGCGCTAACACAAGGTATAGACTGAGATTGAAAAAGTTGATTATTAAATTTTGTATAAGTCGTGGAGTTTGAAAGATAAGAGAATGTTTAAAAAAAAATTATTTCTATATCCGTGAGTTTCCAATACAATGTATGATTGAGGAGCGCTTGGAGATTCCCTTTTGGAAGTATCGCTCCATGCGAAAGAGCCCTGTAGGTTCTTTAATCCCAGGCAAATTGCAAAAATTATAGGAAAGCAATTTGAATTTCACGGGCTACTCTGGCGCTTCCATCATTATCATCATCATTTCAGCCAGAGACGTCCACTGCTGGACATAGGCCTCCCCCAATTAGGGGGGCGGGGTTGCTATAATCGCCACGCGTAGCAGGCAGCTTGGTGATCGCAGTATAGTGGTAAAATGCTTAGGGAATGCTGCTGACCATTCTCTACTAAGTCCCTAAGGAAAGAAATGGGATGGTGCTATTCTTTACGCCCGGCACGACACGGAATAAAGTTCATTTAATCCCATCATCATCAGCCTATATTGTTCCCTCTGCTGGGACACAGGCCTCCTCTCGGTGAGATGGGAGTGGGCCGTTATCCACCACGCGGGCCCAGTGCGTGTTGGTAGATGTCACATGTCTTCTAATTTTTGGTTCTAGGACACGCCGGTTTCCTCACGATGTTGTCCTTTACCGTTTTGAGAGCAGTAGTGATGATATTATTTACACAAAGTAAAGCACTGCCTAGGTTCGAACCCGCGCTCAATTTAATCCCATGCTAATTGCAAAAACCATGACAAAATTTGAATTTCGCACGCTACCCTGGCCCTGTCCCCTTAAAGTATTTAGCTCAAATCCTAACCATACATTTATTTTAATTCTCAAACAAAGGTCTTCTAACCTACACAAACGTTTTCATCCCTTCAGCAAATATTAGCCACTCGAACAGATTAGAAAACAATTTCACACGTCGATCAATCGTATAAATCCGTCAAAGAGTAGCATTGAAGCGAAGCCGGAAGTCAGACAGCGGCCATGTTGTCTCTCGCCGGACGTGATGCGCCAGTTGTAGGTAATGCGACCATGTGGATATTGCAACATACTTTGTTGGTTGGGAAACCGATATCTACCGTGATTGGTGTCCGTATTTGCTATTATTACATTCTCTGGTACAAAGTGTTTCTATAGAATGTTGTATTTATAGAATGTAAAGTCTGTTTCAGAAGTATTTTCAATCTAAATTCTTACGCAATCAGTCAGTTAAAAAATAATAATTCTTTCACATTAAGCTGTATTTAAGTTTTAAAATTACGAGTATATCTCGCCATTTTTTTCAAGGTTTTTATTATTATTAACTAGCTTCTGCCCGCGACTTCGTCCGCGTCAAATTTTTGCTCCCCTTACCCTTCCCGTCGCATCGATTTGCCTGCTAGTTTTCGTCCATTTTCGCTCCTTGAGTTATAGTGAGTCAACCTTAAAAGATAGACATATGCTCTTGCGACTTTTTTTTTGAACTTTTTAAAAATAACAATCCCGTCATACATGATTTTTGCGTTACTTTAACCGTTTACGCAGCGCACGCAACGGAAACTCTCAGAAGGAATAAATTTTCCCCGTTTTTGCAACATTTTTCATTACTGTTCCGCTCCTCTGAGGTGTAGCGTGATGTTATATAGCCTATAGCCTCCCTCGATAAATAGGCTACCTAACACAAAAAGAATTTTTCAATTCGGACCGGATTCGATTCGGAGATTAGCGCGTTCAATCAAACAAACAAACTCTTCAGCTTTATAATATTAGTATAGATAATTAGTTGACCCAGCGAACTTCGTATCGCCTCAGATTCAATAAATGTTGTTATAAACGTACCAAGTTTGACAACCTGGTACGCGGTGGTGATCTGGTAAGCGTTTTCTAGCTGACACTCATATGTTAGGTTAGCTCCTACCCAGTTATGATGACCTGGTACTTCGAAGGCATAAAGCGTTTTCTAGCTGACACTCCTTTGTTTGGTAAGCTCCTGTCAAGTTATGATAACCTGGTACTTCGAAGGCAACGTTTTTGTCATAGTACCACGTTTTATAGTGACTTGTATTCTCTTTGACGTTTTATGTGACGTCTCACGGGAACGCGGTCGTAAAAAGGGGAAAAAAAAAAAAAAAAAAAAAACGGGATAAAAAGTATCCTATGTCCTTCTCCTGGCTCTAAACTACCTCCCTGCCAATTTTCAGCTAAATCGGTTCAGCCGTTCTTGAGTTATAAGTGAAGTAACTAACACGACTTTCTTTTATATATATAGATGAAGAATCATCGACGAACGTCGAGGTTTTAAAATAAACCCATCCATGAACTGGCCTCGGTCCCTGGTCCTGGCTCGGCTGTCATTCCTAGAACTCTGGTAGCCAAAAAGCTCGAAAATCTGACAACTAGTCTTAGACTAAGACAAAGACTATGGGCTAGATATAATATTACCCAGTAACGGGGTTGTTGACGTCGAAATCAGACAAGTTCCAGAGTCGCTCCTTGTAACATATTCTTATTCAGCTGCATCCCATTAGACAGATTGATTGTTTTTATTTATTTTATTTGTCCTGTTGATGTTCCAGTAAATACGTTTGCAAACTCTTTTGTAACGGGTACTTTTACATAAATATTCGTCTAAGAGCTACAAAATATGTACGTGACCCTTTATAAAGACTCAACTCTTAATTATTATACGAACCGTAATTAAAATTTCAATAATTCAGAGTGTGAGCCGTGACGCCTATGAGCCTGAGGCGACGCGTAATGGAGGACTTAATTTAATTTAAGTTACGTAATATTTTCCGACAATTAATTTGTTATTTGTGGTACTTCTGAGTTGGCAGTGTAGAGGAAATACTGGGGTTCTTACGTTTGATCTTCAGGACGAGCAAACCGTTCTTAGATTTCTCTATTAGGAATATCTGTAAAGCAACTTATAGTAAGGATTTCTACCCGATCAATTCCAATACGCTCACCTATTTTAAAATGGTTCCTTAAAATAATTACAAAATGTATTCGCTTTACTTTTCCTCTGTCTGCCCCATCGAGGAATAGGGGTCCTGATATTATGTTTTTTACAAGAAAAGTAGATCGGTGCTTAAATATCTGTTGTGTCAGACAAATCTATCTACTTAACCGTAATATGGGTGATTAGAATTGATGGACCGTGAGATCAAAAAGCCTCCGTACCGTCAAAGTATCTGATGTCGACATAAATTGCCCCAGATTGCTCAGCTAATTGTTTCTCTGTGTTTGCCGATTTGTCGCTTGGACGATTAATTACCTACAGACCGACGCAATCAGGTCCTCATAACAGTTGTGGTTAGTCTGTATCTAGGTAAAGGCTTCACATTAAGGCTAAAGTGTCAGGGTAGCCCGCGAAATTAAAATTTTCATTTGCAATTTGTAGGTCAGAATTTGGTTATATGTTCATCAAATTATGACTGTGACCGTAGCAATTTTTATATGTGTGTTTACAGAATAATCAACATTAAAATCTTCTATATCACTAGGGCTGGTTACTTTACCGCATCCCTAAATGATACCCCCTTAAACAACCTACTTTGGTAAAGGTTGCTTGTTAGTCGTGCTACGAAAAACATACTACGTAGTTGCTACAGCATAGCTGAAACCGAGATTATACCTTTGCAACGCCAACCGCTACACAAGATTGGCTATGTTATTCTGTTGGCATCATATTATTTTATATTTTAGTAAACGTACGACTAACTCTGACATTCAAAGGTTGCTAGTCGGGCTACGAAATAAAGACTATGTTGTTGCTACGCCGTAGCTGAAGCCCAGTGATTGTCTTTGCTACGCCAAACGCTACGTAAACTCCACTGCGTAATTTTGTTCGCATTTTATTATTTTATATTATTAAATGTATGGTCGACTTGAATATTAAGAACCTACCATTAAAATAGGCAATGAAGTTTTTCATCAATTTACAAGAAAAGAGTTTAATGTGACAACGTCTCAATGTGATTAATGTTTTTAAGGTTAATAAACTTATAAGACCTACTTAATAATAAGAACAACATCTAAGGTAGAGTACTCTAAAAATTGACACGTCGACTCTTTACTGAGTCCGAGGATCCTCAAGGCCGAGTAAGCGGATAATGTTTGCAAATATCGGTTGTTCACTTTATAGCATAAACCAATTATAACAGTCCAGGGAAATTAAAACAGTTTGTCAGGATATCACTTCACAATATTTATTAAGTTTTAACAAAATCACTTCAACACAACAAAATACTCTTGTTTTCACTTCAACCGTTCGACGTCGACTGCCTAACGATCGTGCGCACTACTTCCCACCGCATGTTGTCTTTTACCGGAAACAGCCTAGGTTGACATTTAAAATAAAACGTGATGGTACAACCGGAAGTAGTGCGTGCGATAACACTTGTATTTTATTATTAATGTAAACAGTAGCATTTAAATTTTAATAACAATACTTAAAAATATTGTTAGTAAATTCAAATACAGATAATAATTTAAACAAAATGAATGTCTATGATTGATCAGATTAAATATCTAAAAAAAAATGAATAATATATTCCGGAAATCCGACTATCGAAGAAAGAGTTTCTAACAGTCGGCCTTTCCTGATACATTTTCCGTCCCGGGAAAGTTATTTCTCATACAAAAAAAATAATAAAAATAACTAAATAACGTAATTAGATAGTAAAATATACTCAGCTTAGTTGTGTATTTTCTTAAGTCTACCCAAACTTTAGACTATCATTGAGATATTAACGGCTCATCATATTCTTAACACCTCTCTATCTTAGCTAAGTAAGACCTGCTACTTATTCTCAAATAAGTTACTTAACTTAAGGTGTTAAGGCCTCAGACATATCCTTAACACCTGTCTTAGCCGAGACCTCAGACACATTCTCAGATAAGCCACTTAATTTAAGATGTTAAGGCCTCAGACATATCCTTAACACCTGTCTTAGCTGGGACCTCAGACATATTCCCAAATAAGCCACTTAACTTAAGATGTTAAGGCCTCAGACATATCCTTAACACCTGTCTTAGCTGGGACCTCAGACATATTCCCAGGTAAGCCACTTAACTTAAGATGTTAAGACCTCAAACATATTCTTAACACCTGTCTTAGCTGAGACCTCAAACATATTCTCAGACAAGCCACAGACACCATATACATACTTAACTTAAGATATCAAGGCCGCATACATATCCTTAATATCTCTCTTAGCTGAGACCTCAGACATATTCTCAGACGAGGTAATAGACTTAACTTTAATATAGTTGCATCATTACCAATCAATCTAAAATTAGTCTGTGTTGTCATTTTCAGGCACCTCAGACTCTGAATCCGATCTATTGAAAACTACCCAAGGGTGAATTTTATCTACTGAAAAGATACCACTAAATCTTCTATTTCCCTTTTTAGATAGTGGTGTATCTTCAATTACATATCGGTCATTATCAAGAACTTCTGCAATACGATATGGACCTCTAAGTTTAGGAACTAATTTCCTACTTTGTCCTACTGATGGAACATCTCTTTCTACCCTTACAAGTTCTCCTATCTTATAATTGACTTCTTTCCTAGCTTTATCGAAACGTTCCTTTTGTTTGTTTTGATTTTCTTTAATATGTTCTGACATTTCTTTTCTAGTGTTCTCTAACGAAGTGGCTAAATTTTCTGTGTCATTTGTAACATTAAGCTGTAATAACGCATTTGAGGTACTCACTAAATTAAGACCAAACAGTGCCTGAGCAGGGCTTTTCCCGGTACCTTTGTTTAGTGTATTATTAAGTCCCCACTGAATTTCTGAAATATGTTCATCCCATTTATTTTCGGATTTGCCATAATTTGTAGCTGTTAATGCTGTTAAAACAGTTCGATTGTATCTCTCGACTTGGCCATTGGCCCTCGGAGTCGCTACAGCGTTCATTACATGTTTAATACCTAACGAACTTAAGTAATCTTGAAAACTTTTAGAAGTGAATGACGTACCTCTATCGGAAATAACACGTTTTGGAACACTAAATGTGTGAAAATAGTTTTTAATAGCTCTGATGGAATGGACAGACTTGGTACTTTTAACGGGAACAATTATCACAAACTTCGTAAAAGCGTCAACAATTAATAATAGGTATGCATTTTTGTGCTTACTTCGAACAAAAGGACCTAAATGATCAATATGTACAGTGTGGAATGGTTGTTCAACCTTCTCAATGGGATGCAATTTGCCTGACTTTTTCCCAGTTGGTATTTTAGAGTGGGCACATTCTAAACACGACTGAACATACTTTTTAGTGAATCGTTTCATCTTAGCAAACCAGTAATTATTTTTAATTATTTCTAATGTTTTATCAAGACCGAAATGTCCAATTTCATCATGGTTTGACTTCAAAATTTGCCATCGTACGCCTTTCGGTACAACCCAACGATCACCAGTATCTGTTTTCCTGTATAATAGTCCCCTTTTAACAACAAAATTATTTTTAATTTCAATAATATTGCTATTTTCTTTATCATTTAATATAGCAACAATTCTTTGCAACTCAGGATCATTTTGTTGTACCGTGGCTACCCAATCTGTATCAATTCGTCTTACTTGTAACTCTATTATTTCTGATGAAATGGGATTTCGGCTCAGAGCATCTACATGAGCCATACCTGTGCCTGGTTTATAAATTATTTGAAAGTCGAATTCTTGTATGGTGCTCCACCATCTTGCAACTCTTGGCAGTATGTCCCTCTTTTCAAATGTTGCACGGAGAGAATTGCAGTCGGTAACAATTGTGAAATTAATCCCTAACAAATACACTCTAAATCTCTGAAGCGACGTCACTACAGCCAGCGTTTCTAAGTCATAAGACGTGAATTTGGCTTCTTCAGGGGATGTCTGTCTACTGTAAAATGCTACGGCACTAAAAGAAACCTCTTTATTTGGCCTCTGCATCAAGATTCCAGCAACCCTTCTTCTATTGTTCTGGATGGTATAATTACGTCATCCATGTAAGCAAACGCCTCCTTGAATCTCGCGTTCCCCAAAACACTATTAACAGCTCTTTGAAATGTTGACGGTGCATTAACTAGCCCAAATGGCATGCGGTTAAATTCATAATGACCATCTGGGGTCACAAAAGCTGTCAAGTGCTTTGCCGATTCTGCCATTGGAATTTGATAATACCCGGATGCGAGATCGAGGGAAGTAAAATATCTATGACCTGACAGATTATCTAACTGATCATCTATACGGGGTAGAGGATAATGTTCTTTGACGGTTTTTTTGTTTAGTGCCCTAAAGTCAATGCAAAGACGATAGTCACCGGTCTTTTTGCGCACTAATACGATTGGGGATGCATAATTTGATGATGACTGTCTAATTATTCCAGAGTCACTCAAGTCTTTTATCATTTCACGAACAACGTGCCTTTCTGAATGGGATAATCGATAAGGTCTGTACACCACAGGCGTGGTATCACTAAGGTTTATGTTCATTTCTGTACCACTTATACACCCTAATTCTTTAACCGAAAAGGCAAA
Source organism: Aporophyla lueneburgensis (assembly GCA_932294355.1). Lineage (NCBI taxonomy): Eukaryota > Metazoa > Arthropoda > Insecta > Lepidoptera > Noctuidae > Aporophyla > Aporophyla lueneburgensis. The sequence goes on from OW028753.1 coordinate 24,386,270, forward strand.
ACAGTCCCTATACTCATTTAGCAACTCAGTTAATTTGGTTCTGTGATCAGATCCAATATTGTCATCCACCTGTATCATGCAAGCTTTAATTTGGGGTGTTACTGTATTATCTGGACAGTGTTCTATTCTGCCAATATTTAGTGTTTGTACTTCACTTAAAGGAAGGGCCCGAAGCAGTAAAGTGTCTTTCAGTAATTTGAACCCAGAGTTTAAGCCCTTAACAACAATCGTTCCCTGTCCGTTACTCACTTGTACCACACTTTGAATAATCTCATATTGTTTATAAGTATCCTGACAAAAACTAGGTTCAACAAATAAGTCTCCTGAATATCTCGGTTTAGTATAAATACTGACTGGGGTATACCCCTGTATAATAAGCGAGTTATCAACGTACACCAATACGTTTTTAGTTATATTCGTGGTTATCTTAAGCTGGTTATTAGTTTTTAGAACCACAATATGTTCTTGTTCTGTGAATGTCTGTCCTAGTAGTAAAGGAACTTGTAATAATTTATCAGGAACTATAAGAGTTTCTACCTTAGCAGTGACTGAATCTACTTTTACTTCAACACTGCATTTACCTAAGCAATTGACAACGCTGTCCCCAAAGCCTCTCAATACAGGTAGTTCTGAATCCGACCACGAGTTAACTAATTTTTTAGCCGCAGATTCTTGCAGCATAGAACATTGACTTCCGAAGTCAATGAAACAATCAAAATTCAGACCATTCACGATGGCGGTTTTAAAATATTTGGAGTCACTATCCGGTTCTTTTGAAATTCTTAAAACTGTTTTATTATTAGTAGATTCTTTAGTGCCCGGACAACTCACAGCTAAGTGCCCTACCTGATGACATTTATCACAACGCTTGATTGGTAGTTTGCATTTGAAATATGGGTGTCCCTCTTCACCACAATTGTAGCATTTTGTAAGCCTATAGTTCCTGTTGTTCCTATTATCATGATCATTTTGAGCTGCTTTTAATGTCTTTGATTGTTTGCTATCAGCGTTGCTCGCCCGCAGGGATGAATTTGGCTTGTTAAACTTCTTCGTAATTCTTATATTTCTGAGATAAACTAATAATTTATCAGGTTCCGTGAACTGTGTGGCTTCTGCACTTGTTCTGACAGACCTGTCCTCAATTCCAAACAAGATACAGTCTATTGCATTTTTACCATGTATATTACAGCGATTCAATAAAACAACCTTTTGGTAAAAATATTCTTCTAAAGATTCGCCAAAATCAGCCCTACAAGCAAGCATTTCCGTTAATAGCTGACCATAGTTCTGGTCACTTGGAAATGCCAATTTTAATTTGCTCTGCCATTCAGCCCATGAAAACAGAAGGCTAGGTAGGCCCTGATACCATTTCAGAGCCAATCCCGCTAATTTAGGAAGAGCATAGTGAACGGTCTGCCTTTCGGTCCAATTATAAATCTGAGCACATTCGTTAACTTTACTTATCCATGTTTCTATTGTTTGAGTCCGTTTACTGGGATCAAATTCTGGTATCACATTCAAAACCGGAAAACGTTCACTACCCCCGTCTGCTTTCATGGTCTGCATGAACTCTTTAAGAGCCGAAACTAAAATGTTAGTATTAGTATCTGTGTCTCTAATAGAATCAAAAGGACTCACCACTGCTGCTGGTGTAGTTTCCGAACGAGATGCTTTCGCTGTGTCTTGACTATGTCTTCGCGGCATGTCACGATTGCACGATGCGTCGCGACCGTGAGCCACCTCCCGACTTGGTGACACATCGCACAACCGCGGCGCATCAAGCATCCCTGAAGCATCACGTGATCGCGACGAGCCATGCGCCCCATCACGCGTCGCACTCGGTGTCGCTTCACGCAACCGCGATGCATCACGCAATTGCGACGCGCCATACGCCCCAACAGGCGTCCCATCACGCGACGCATCACGCGCTGCAGACCGCATCCACGACGCATCACGCGTCGCAGCTTGCGTCGCATCACGCATCCGCGACGCATCACGCGGCACATCACGCGCCGCATCACGCATCCGCGACGCATCACGCGTCCCATCACGCGACGCATCACGCGTCGCAGCTTGCGTTGCATCACGTATCCGCGACGCATCACGCGACTCATCACGCGATGCATGACGCGCTCCATCACGCGACGCATCACGCGACGCATGACGCGCCCCATCACGTGACGCAGACCGCGCTGCATCACGCATCCGAGAAGCACGGTGCGATCGCGACACATGACGCACCCGCAACGCATCACGCGATCGAGACGCATCACGCGTCCCATCACGCGACGCATCACGCGTCGCAGCTTGCATCGCATCACGCATCCGTGAAGCATGGCGCGATCGTGACGCATCACGCACCCGCGGCACATCAAGCGTAGCATCACGCGATGCATGACGCGTAGCTTCACGCGTTGCACGACGCATTGCATCACGCGCTGCACCACGGCGCCTTGAACCAGGACTGCTGCGATCTCTGGACTCGCTCGTTCTCGATTCACTAGACTCGTTGCGGTTGTGGCGAGTCTTGCGACGTCTCCGCACAGCAGGCTCAGAGCCACTTGCTGAAGAGTCATATGACTCCCTTGTATTTTGTCGAGACTTTCTTTTGCGAGTCATGATTGCTAGAAATATATGAATTACAAAAAGTTAATGTTCTTTAATTTAATATTTACCCAAGATAATCCTACCAATATTTCTAATATTTTAAGTATCTTTAAATATTAGACAAAAGAGAAGAGGAAAAAAAAAAATATACATTTATAACCAGTTCAGCTAAAATGCTACTAATCACTCAGACACCAGCAATCAAATGTTATTTTCATTTTGAGCCATTGTTAAGTAAAGAGAAGCAATTCCCTTACCTTTTATGGGCGTTCAGTCCTTCACCGAGGGCGATTATTGATCGCTGTCCCGATTATATCCAACTTCTGAACTATAACAGTCCAGGGAAATTAAAACAGTTTGTCAGGATATCACTTCACAATATTTATTAAGTTTTAACAAAATCACTTCAACACAACAAAATACTCTTGTTTTCACTTCAACCGTTCGACGTCGACTGCCTAACGATCGTGCGCACTACTTCCCACCGCATGTTGTCTTTTACCGGAAACAGCCTAGGTTGACATTTAAAATAAAACGTGATGGTACAACCGGAAGTAGTGCGTGCGATAACACTTGTATTTTATTATTAATGTAAACAGTAGCATTTAAATTTTAATAACAATACTTAAAAATATTGTTAGTAAATTCAAATACAGATAATAATTTAAACAAAATGAATGTCTATGATTGATCAGATTAAATATCTAAAAAAAAATGAATAATATATTCCGGAAATCCGACTATCGAAGAAAGAGTTTCTAACACAATGTTGTGAAATTAGTTTATACCGAAATATTATGGTTGATGTTTGGTTCAGGTTTATGTGAAAATAGATTGTTGCAATGGTTTTGCTTAAAACAGCAACATTTGTCCTCTTCCATCGACAGAACTTCCAGCAAGCACAAAGTTTTCACTAGCGGTCGTGAAAATTTTACATTTTTGTACGATACTCGTTGACATCGAACTTACTTAATGGGTTAAAAGCTTTTTTCCCTCGCTTCGTTTTTGTGAATGAGTTTTATTAATTTATTTTTACGTAAATGGAGTTGAAAGGCCATATTGTTTTGGTGGTAATATAATTGGATTTTTTTCTTTGTTTTATAAAAACAGATACAAATAGTAGTGAAAACTGTTGTGATGTTTGCTTGTGAAATCCAAATATAATATGTTACTATTTTTGATATAGCATAAATATTTGTGTGTTTCAAGTTATTAAAATATGCTTTTTTGCAGTTCACAAATTTCAAATCAATTTCAATTTATTGCAACTGATTTGGATTGAATTTATACATAAGCTTCAAATGTAAAAAAGCATTATTCTTATTTCATACTAGCCTTTACCAGCGGCTTCGCCCACGTGGAGTTTGGAAATTATCCCGCGGGTACCGTACTACCTGAATAAAAAGTACCCTATGTACCAGGTTATAAACTATCTGTGTGCCACATCCAAATCTGTTGAGTAGTTTTTGTGTGAAAGAGTAACAAACAATTTACATTATAAATGTGTAAGTGAAATATTAGTAGGATTACTAGGACTTTCATAACGTAATTTTTTTTCAATTTTTATTAATATATTTTCTTACATGTAGTTTTTATCTTATCTTATTTTTGGGTTATTAGTAATGTTGGTTTTGTACTTAAAATAAGGTTTTAGTATTGTTTGGTGTAAGGGCCGCCTTTTGCGGTGAAAGCCTTTCAGGTGGCTCTATCCTTTGCCCATCTTGCCCATAATTTTCCAGCTATTTTTAAGATATCGTCATTCCTCTTTCTAAATGGCCGACGCTTCCCTCTTTATCCTCTTTATTAGAAAAATATTATTTAATTATTTGTGCCATCTTTTATCCATGGTTCTCTGAAAATGACCTTATTCCAATTCAGTGTCAGCATCTGTTTGACCGCATCTCTCGTCTTTGTTCCTTTATGTAACGTAAACGTTAAGGAAGGTAAAATCGTAACTGAATCAATAATTATTTTCGCCGCAGATGGTATCCAAATTATTACTCTTATTTCTCAGCAATTCCCAGTATTCCCTTAATTTATATTCATCTCATGTATTTAATTTTCTTTCACGTTGGATATGCGACAATATATATGCGGAAATTAAATTAAGATGGTATTTATTTTACATCATTTACTCTTATATGAAAGCGCGTTTTTCGATCATTACTTTAAAACAATACAATTACTGGCTCACCGCGCCTGAAATTATCTGATGCATCGGGCGAACAAAATGATGTGATTCGTTTAAAATTAAACTGTAAAACCGTTTATGCAATCATTTGTCGGGTAGTCACGTTTCAATTTGTCTGATTATATGGGGTAATCATGACAGCGTTTATTAAAAAGTCCTTTTTTAATTTCAGTGTTTAGAAACTATATTTATAGCATAAATATAATCCGCCTTTAATATTCCCACTGTTGGGGCACAGGCCACATCTCTATGAGAAGTATTCTACACCACCAGTCCTGTGTAGTACATATCTTATCTTTAAAGTTTTCGTCCTCGGACTTGCCAGTTTCTTCACGACGTTTTCCTTCACCGTTTTGAGAGCAGTGGTGATGAAATAATTTACACAAAGTAAAGCACCTGACCCGGTTCGATACTAAGAACTCTTATTTTATTTTACAACTCGTAATTCCCCAAAATATACATATATTAACATGACAACAACCTAAAACCAAGATACATGTTGAAATCTGTTTCTATAATCTAGGATGTAAGGAGTCTTTGAATAAAAGATAATTTCGCCAGTTGTTTTCAGTCTCAACTGAGAGAATTTTAAATGAAGAGCAATATAATTACGAAAAGTTTCCTCCACGTGTCTTAAAGCTTTATATCCCCAAACGGTTTCACAATTTTGACGCATTTGATGTAACGCTTTAGTTTTCAACAAGAAATAAAATTATTTTAACGTATAGTGAACCTTATTGTGGTGTCTGGGTGTTATATAATCAGAATAAGTTACCAAATTAATAGAATTGAGGTATTTTTATTCTCTCAAACGTGTGGTCACAAGTGCTCACATATTCATAAAGAAAGAGATTGGTCAATCAGCAGGTAGGTTTGTTGACTGACTGACTGTTGATGCTGTGGTTTGTGAACGGTATTGTCTATTGTGGGCGTGAATTAGCCCGTTCTGTATTTAAAACGATGTGTATGCGAACAGTGCAGTAAAGCAGTGGTGGCCCAGTGGTAACGGCTGTGACTTACGAGTAGTAGGTCGTGAGTTCAAACCCAAGCAGGCGTTTTGCTTTGTGTAAATTATTTCATCACCACTGTTGTCAAAACGGTGAAGGAAAACAGCGTGAGGAAACCATGCCGTTTCTTAGAACCAAAAATTCGAAGACATGTGACATCTACCAACCCGCACTGGGCCCGCGTGGTGGAGTACGGCCCACTCCCTCTCACCGAGAGACGGGCTGTGTCCCAGTAGTGGGAACATTATAAGCTGCTGATGCTGTATGCGAACAGTGAGCTAATTTGATTTTGATAGGTTTGTTGCTATGTATTTTGCACTAAAAATGAATTACGTCAGTCAGTACAATGAAATAGACTTTAACGCTCAATCCACTAGGTGAAAAACACTTACGTAATCACCTTCAATGGTTACCCGGGGCTCGCATATTATATTTATTTTATTTTCTGAATTAAAAAAAAAAGTTTTTTTAATTATTTTCCGTTCATGACCCACTGCTGGGCAAATGCCTGCCAACTCTCTTAAAAGGACCAGCCTTCATTAAAAGAGTCCAACTTATCCCGCTATCTTCGTCTGAGCCTGCTACAATGTCTTTTGCCATTATTTAATTGGAATCTTATATAATCTTCCAAAAAATAAGTTTAGTCAGTAATAAGTACAAAATAACAAAATGAGAAAAACTTTAGAGATATTCTTATAAATTAAAGAAAATAAACCAATCAGTATGAAACATTTATTTTTTAAATTACTAAAAATTTAACTAATAATCTCAACAAAAAAAAACTCGTCATCATCTAACTCTAAACGATATACAAAAACAAAAAAAAAAAAGTAAAAGTTATGCTTCTATAAAAACTTGCAAGGGTCTCGACGGCTATCTATAAGCAATATCTTCTTTGAGAAAACCAAACACATTGGCCTTATACATACATTCGACGCAAAGGTAAGTCTTTGATATATTTTTTTTCTAATGGCATAAATAACAATATTTTCCCTTATTCCTGGAAATCGACAGAATCGTGGAATCGAAACTATCATAGATTTCAGACCGTCTTACATCTTCAAGAATATCTTTTTTCATGATGAGTGAAATCAAGCAGTGAAAGTGGCATGGCAAACGTGTACTGTACGACCAAGTTATACAATAATTAATTTACAGGTAAAAGTAACGATAAATATTAGACAATCCAAATATGTATTAAAAATCATAACACAAATAACTAGTGTGAGGACGCACTAGGATAAATTACTCACCATATACGAGATACACGCACAAGTCCGCTCGGTACTGCATTAGTCGTGGCACAACAAGGGGGTACTGAAACTGGGATTATCTACAACAACAATTAGCAAGAAGGCTCCCAACATAATGAAGGCCTTTTCATCTGTATCATACCTAACTGCGGCCTGACAATTCAAAGTTTGTCAGATCTATTCAAATCCGTGTTTCCAATGGTCACATTATAATATATTATCTTGACCAACACATCGTTATCAGATCCCAAACTAGGCAGAGCCTGTACTACAGCAACCAGACAGCTGATAAATATACTTATATATTTTGAAATGCATACATATTATAGATAAATTACACCCATACACAGAACAAATGATTGTGCTCATCACACAAACATTTGTTCTGGGTGGGAATCGAATCCACGACGTCAGTCTTAGCTGTCAGGGTCTCTAACTACTAGACGAACAGGCCAGTCAGACATTTTATAACGTGTTGGGCTTTCTACGTCAGGTCGTTGTCGCGTCAGCGTCCCGTCATGTCTCATACTCCATAAGATAGTAACTTTTAAAAGCGGTTATAAAATATAGTAATATATATATACCTAATATTTAAATATATATTGACGTGTCAATGTCACCAAGACAGTAAAACAAATATCATTTTAATCAGCCTATATTGTTCCCACTGCTGGGACATCGGCCTCCTCTCGGTTAGAAGGAGTGGGTCTTAATCTACCATGGCGACCCGGTGTGAGACGGTAGATGTCAAATGTCTTCGAATTTTTAGTTCCAGCACATACCGGTTTCCTCACGATGTTTTCCTTCAACGTTTTGAGAGCAGTGGTGATGAAATAATTTACACAAAGTAAAGCCTGCCTAGGATCGAAAGCACGACCTATACATAGGCTGCACTAAAAGTATCGGGAAAGGAATATTTCCACGTTTCCTGTCATATTAAAATCTTTTTAATTGAAAACTCATTGGTTTAAAAAATCGAATATATTTATTTAAAAAAAGATTCTCGGTCTTGTCACAAGGTTTTGTGAAATTTGTTTAGTCGTTGAGAAAATGGAATTGACTCGAGAAAATTCAAGAGCGATGATTTATTATAACTTTCGAAGTGGTTTAACACAAAAACAGTGTGTTGACCGGATGATTTCTGCATTTGGTGATGAAGCCCCATCCAAAACCACAATTTGTCGCTGGTTTGCTGAATTTCGACGTGGACGTGTCAAGCTCAGTGATGATCCCCGTCAAGGTCGTCCAAAAACTGCACTCACCCAAGAAAACGTTGATGCTGTGCGTAAGCGGATTGAGGAAGATCGACATGTGACATACTGCGAAATTCAGGCAACTTTAGACATTGGCATGAGTCAAATCTTGCATGAACAATTAGATGTAAAAAAGCTGTTTTCCCGATGGATACCGCATTCGCTCTGTGAAGAGCAAAAAGCGGCTCGCTTTACTTGGTGCGTCAGAACTCTCGAAAGATTCCACGCAGGGTCCTCAAATGCTGTATACAACATCGTATCAGGTGACGAATCCTGGATATGTGCGTACGAACCCGAAACAAAAAACCAGTCACGAGTTTGGGTGTTCGAAAATGAGTTAAAGCCAACAAAAATTGTTCGTTCACGGAGTGTTGCAAAAAAAAATGGTGGCCACGTATGTCTCCAAAACCGGCCATGTTGCGACTATTCCTCTTGAGGGACAAAGAACGGTTAATGCAGAATGGTATGCTAGCATTTGTTTGCCACAGGTCGTTTCTGAACTCCGTGAAGAGAACCGCAACCGCCGCATCATCCTCCATCACGAGAATGCGAGTTCTCACACCGCGCACAGAACAAAAGGGTTTTTAGAGCAAGAAAACATAGAATTATTAGACCATCTTCCGTACAGCCCAGACCTAAGTCCTAATGATTTCTATACTTTCCCTAAAATAAAGAATAAATTGCATGTTCAGAGATTTTCATCACCTGAAGAAGCTGTGGACGCCTACAAAACGGCCATTTTGGAGACCCCAACTTCCAAATGGAATGGTTGCTTTAATTATTGGTTCCATTGTATGGAAACATGTGTCAAATTTCGCGGAAAATACTTCGAAAAGCAATTAATACATTTTTAAATAGTAATGTTGTGTCACTTCCTTGATTCTCGAAATTTTCAGTGCCACCCTCGTAATTCGAAAGTTGGGGCCGGTACCACTGGGTCACCACTGGTCTGCTGAAACAAATATCAAATTCGCTTAAAACAATATCAAATTTAGATCTGTGTAAATTAAGTTGATTTTGGAAAAGTCATGAAAATATTGTAGCGCAAACTAAGTTAGTACCTATTAAAGTAAAACCAAAAACTCATAATTATTTGTTTTATATTTTTAGAAACTAAATCGCGATCTTAGTTTACACAAACTGTTATTCTCAGTTCACTTCATTTCAATCAACGAACTTCGAAGTGTTTGAACTTCAAATGCCAATGAATTTTGTTTGATCGCCAAATGGAATGATTTGATGTTGATTTAGCATTGGTAAACAAATGATTAGAGAAGAATTGTTTGCTTTTGACCTCATATATTTTTTGATGGGAGAAAAAACGAATTGTAGAATAGATTTTGTTTTTCTTGAATGAGTAATTGTTCGCTGTGTGTTAAAAAGCGCAGCTTTCGTGAATCTTCTTCATTAGAATGTATTGGTTTTTAATCGGCAGCTCTCACGATAACTTACTGTTCTAGCACTTATGGGAGCCAGCAGAAATCTTAAAGCAATTTAGTTTTTGCAGGTAGTGTAAGATTAAGGGCTCACAAAAAAACTGTTAGTTTGTGATCGTTAAAATAGACTCGCGTTGAATAGGGCAGCATAATTATGTTATAAATGATTTTATTTCTGCAAGTACGTTTGTAGAAAAACTTATACACGTCATTCATTTTTTTTTTATTAGATGAGGTCGGCGTTTCCTATCTGAATATTCTACCAAGAAAGGGTGAAACAATCTCAGAGTCACAATCTCTTGTAAAGTCCAGACATAAACTTGGCCACATCATGTGAAAACCATATCTACTGAGGAAAGAGACACGCAGATTGAGTAAACCTGTCCAATCAGTGTATGCAAAAAATATATACATTAACGTAATAACCGAAACAGATAATTACCGAAAATCTAAAGGAAGACGCAAATAATTAATCCGCTCTGTATAAATTATAAAAATCGATAGGTGTCGTTGGACACCCGGTTGTACCAATGTTTGTTTTTCGCTTTTGCACACTAATTGGCAAATGAGAGCTAGTCTGAGAATACAGAATTTCGTTCCAAAAAGGTACCAAAATGTTGCATTTTTTTTGTTTTGCTTTCATTCGCCAGGTTAATCTATCTAGCCTTTCCCATCTATGTTGAGGTCGTCTAACCGGATGCAACTGAATGCCAGTATTTTACATAGATCGACTGCCTACCTGACCTCCACAACCCAGTTACTGGATAAAACAATATCCCGTCGTAATACGGATTGTCAGACTTTCGGGCTTCTGATAACCCGTAATAACTGCCATAGATCCAAAAATAACAGCCAGAACTTACAACTTTACGTGCTTTCCGAGGCAACAGGGTCTTGGTATGTAAAGCCATCCATCCAACCCATCCCCGGATGAACCGCGGCAAGCATAGTTGAACCCGATCGTTCAACCCGTGCGGCTGTCATTACTTAGTCACAAGCCCGTCTCTCATTCGCCAAATATGCATAACATGCGGATACGGATAAGGGCATAGAGATTTTGTTGGTTCTGTACCTTGAGGGTCGATAAGTTGGAACCGTGCCACAACACGAACTTCAAGTCATTCGTGGTGCGAGTTCCAACTCATCAAATCGAAACCTTCCTCAAGGAAGAGTTTTGGCCGAAGGGTGTCGTGTATCGGCGATTCCGCGTAAGGCTTCGTGACACCACGCAGCACGACACGACGCCGTCACTTCGTGTACAATAGTTATGTTTATATGGTTTTTATTTGTATGTATGATAGTCTGTAAGGTATGTATGATATGGGTCTTAGTAGCCCGAAATATATTGATTTGATAAGGAACAGGGTGCAAAGTTCAGACAATCTCAGTAGAAAAGGGAGGATTCTCTGTCGGTTAACAACATGTCTGGTGAGCAACTGCACCAAATTTACTATACTATAATTGAGGTGTTAATATCGTTGAAATAAAGCTTTTTTTATTTTGTAGTTATTTTTCTTCAGTAGTAGGTAGGTAGGTAGTTCGTCTTTCCTATCTGTCTGCAAGATCGCGGTTCTCTTCTTAATTACGCAACGGAATTTAGGATGCGGTGCTCACCATTAATTCGAGAATTTAATCCAGACTGTTTATGTGTATAGCGAGCTTCTGCTTTGTTTATATGATATTTCTTGGACCCATCCATCGCATCGCATCGCTTTCCCGCGCCAGTACTCCGTTTTTATTACTTAACAACTTTTTTTTTCTTATTTTTTTATACTTTAAAATCTCAACTGTAACATGTAGTAATGTAACGCTCAGTCATACGGTAATACCACTCATGGACTCCACGAGACAGGCTCGACCTAGTGTGGAGTTCATAAGCAAAATGTTCCTTATGCGTCTTAGTCTTGTTAATCATGTTAACCTAGCTATTAATTTACTTAGATCATTAGGAAATGTATAGCTATGTTTTTGGAAGAATAAATATTAATTATCATTATTTAGCATTCTTTCTGACTTTTTTTATTTTTGCTCATCTCGTCACAATTCTAGAGTTATGTTAAGCCTATGGCGCTGTCTGTAACTTTCCTCAAGAATATGGTTATAAAATACAATTCGTTTTTTTTTTAATCCGACTGGTCGTTTCTTAGATAAGCGCGTTCAAACAAAGTCTTCAGCTTTGCTATTAGTAAGTATATATATAGATTAATGTTAAACCGACAAATAGTACAAAAATCTGCGAGCCGTGCATTGTCACTAATGCAACCGTGTTGCCAGTACAATCATAAATTACATTCCAAACCACTGACCATTTCAGCTTATCTTCCAAAACGAATTGTCGGACTTTGAGGCAGCTATATCTTGGCCAGTCTTCTCAAACTTATGCCAGCGAGAACGTTCCGACTACTATCAGACGCCAACTTGTTTGTAAAACATGTTCCACATGTTATAACTCGAGCAACTTTGACTACTTGTAAGTCAGATAAGTCGGGAGGATCGTGTATTTGCGTTTATCTTACGAAGTTGTGATTTAAAATGTTGGATCAACTTTGTTACGTGAAGTTTTGTTGTTCCTGATTTTAACATTTCTGTCTTGCATGTCGAAAAACTTTATTTTACAAGAAAGGCTCCAAGGTTTCAAAGTCAATAGATGTTATAAGCATGTACAAAGAAGGTTGTCGATACTTCTTTTCCTGAAGAACGAGTTTTGGTTGTGTCGGTCAGATTAGCAGTCGTTCTATGAAGATACCGGTATTCAACTACATCCAGTTAGACTCTAACATAGTTGGAATAAGGCTAAGCAAATTGACTGATTGATATCCATTTTGAAACGTGTTTTCGATTTTCCGTTATCGTAAAACTCAACACGAAGTTGATTGTTTGTTAAACGGTTCGAGCTACCAATTATCTTAACTATGCGACCAAAAGTAAGTCCTAACAAAGTTGATAGCAAGTGAACAATGCCCTACACTATTCTGTATAATATTCCCTAAGAAGACTCCGTTCTTTATCTTTTATATCGGTAAAATTTGTTTGTTAGTAAGTTTGTATGTTACTCCAGGAACCAGAGTCAATTGTAAAAATCCTTTTTGTATTTGATAGTACAATTCTTGAGGAAGGTTATAGATATTTGAATTATATTTAACAACACACTACGACCACAAAATATAAACATGGACAGTATAACAACTAGGCCTTTTTGTTGATAGCAATACCTACGCTCCATCAGAGCGTTACGGTTGTCATTCTGAAGCTTAAATTTTCTGGTCGTTTTGTACAGTCAAAATGAAGGTTAAGAGAAAATGAAGTATTTACAGGGACGACCGATGCGATGCTATAGGATATATTTTATGTTAAAATAAGAGATTTCACGCAGACGAAACCACGGATAGAAACTAGTCATAAATCAATTTGTTCTCTATTTGAACACTCCGTAATTACAGAGAGTCTCATTCAGTACTGAAAACAATTTATTCCGTCGTTGATTCGACCTACATATTAAGTCTTTTAATTAAACCGCGTCTACTAATGAATATTTAAATTTTGTTTCAATCACGATCGTGTTTTCACAAGGGATCCAACTTTTGGGTGTGATGGGTAGGAGAAGCTTTGCTCTATGGGTAGTTGGATTTAATTCAGTGGATGATCACTCATCTGTGAAGACCGTGGTAAGCGATACTTAACTAAACCACTGAATTGGAAGCTGGTTATTGAAGCCGTGATGTATGCTTGCTGTTGGCTGTTCATCATCATCATCAATCCTGCTGAAAGACGTCCATTGCTGAACATAGTCCTCCTCCGCTTTTGTAATAGTCGCCACGCTTGGCAGGCGGGTTGGCATCGTAGTATGGTAGTAAAATGCATAGAGAATGCTTCTGCCCATTTTCCAGTAAGTCGCCTAAGAAATGGGATGGTGCTAATCTTTACGTTCAGCACCACACGGCAAAACTGCCATTATTAAGTCACCACTGCTGTTATTAAGTCACCGTTTCTAATTTTTGATGTCTGATTAAAAAAAAATCGGAGGCGAATATTTATACCTTAAGTTTTAATTTCTATATTTTCAAAGCATGACATTACATAATTAAATGATTAGGATGACGATTCACCTCATGAACAAAAAAGTGTGCGATCGGAGAACCGGCGCCGTCAAGAACGAAGTTCTCGATAATCGCACACACACACATCATCATCATCATCATCATCATTTCAGCCCAAAGACGTCCACTACTGGACAAAGGCCTGCCGCAAGCTCCACCACTTCAACCAGTTCTGTGCTTCCCGCATCCAGCGGATTACTGCGGCCTTCAAAATGTCATCATTCCGTCTTGTGGAAAGCCTTCCATATCTACGTCTTCCGGTGCGCAGTCACCAGTCCTAAACCTATCGGCCCCATCGGTCATCTATTCTGCGGGAAATATGCTTTGCCTACTGCTACCTGCATGCACACACACTCGTTTATAATAGAAAGATACAGAGATAAAACGAGAGAAAACACTCTTTTTCTCTTTAATACGCGTGTTTAATACTGAGCCATCAAGTACCACTTTTTAGAAACTCTCATAAAGTGGTTCTACCTATCTTTCACCTATTTTCCACTGGACCTCGTTTTTAGACGAAAAAATTGAAAATTTTCGCAGCGCTTAGTTTGACGTCACTATTGGAAAAATACATGAAAATATGGGTATATTTTCATGGCTTTCTCGAACTATGGAGTAAGAGAGATTTTTAGAGCTATAGTTTTATGGACAAAGAGTCGCAAACGGTTTTCATTACGTGACGATTTTCATAAGTTTACACCTACCGCATGCCGCGTAAAAGAACTTAGTTTCAAAGAACTCACACACAGCTTATATCATAGAAATATTCTATGTTTTAATACAAACTTATTGATACTAGACACCTCAAAGCACGTCAAAACAAAACAATACTTTACAACATAAAACAACACTGTATTCTGTTCACCGCCCGCTAACTTCAACTTGTTCGCTACTCGTTGCTTTTTGTTTTATACGAAGTTGTTATGTTCTAACTTTGAAGAAATTCTGCGTTAAAATTAAAATTAAATAATTTGCTGTGTTTGTTAAGTGGGAGGGAAACCATCACCGGTTTTCAAAAAAGTTCAGTTTTAAACTAAATTTCCGAATCTTTGATTACTTCGGTATTACTTATAATCAGTTATTGTAAGGTAGTTGAGGTGGTAGACAATTACATATTTGGTTGACTGAAGCAGGAAAATTCGTTAAAATACTTTTCAATCATCGTTCAGTCTACTAGCCTTTTTCTATTTTGAGGTCGGCTTTCAGTCTAACCACGCCAGTTGCCCTTTTGCTTTTGCCAGCGGCTTCGCCCGCGTGGAGGTCGGAAAATATGCCGCGGGAACGTCTTACCGGGATAAAAATTGTTAACCCTATGTGTTAATCCAGGTTATAAACTAATTGTGTTCCAAATTTCATCCAAATCCGTTCAGTAGTTTTTGCGTGAAAGAGTAATAAACATCCATACATCCATACTCACAAACTTTCGCATTTATAATATTAGTAGGATAGAATTCCATTTTGTCAAGACCTTCTGTCTGTTGAGCTGAGGAGAACTCGAGTCAAGAGCGTATTGGCACATGACCTCGACACATGTAAATGGAGTCATTTGGTGATTGATTAATTAAATATATATTATTGGATATTCTGAATTGATTAATTGAAACATATTGAGAGCATGCTTGTTTATTGATGAAATGTATGTTGTATATTGTGTTTTGTTGATTGATGAGATTGTGTATCAAAATAAGGGAAGTTGTTATATCTATATTCGAAATATTAATTAATAGTTCAATGGGTTAGTAACTAAGCGTTTCAATTAAACTATTTATTTAATTAAGCCAAGTCTCTATAATGGAGATGCGTATTCCACCCAAAGCGAAAATGGTGCTTAATGTGGTACCAGTTTCAGAGCTATGAGAACATCATGTCCTTCGTGTCGTGAACTTATGGACATTATCTAATGAGGTATACTAGAATAGATAGCGTCCATAAGTTCATTGTAATTTTATTCTTCGTACGACGTTTTCTCTTTTAATTATAATATATAGTAAATTTAATCAAAAATGTTGTTTAATATTTTAAAAACAGCTGTAGAGTTTTTTGCGTATTCGTTTCCATACTTTTCACAGTCAGGACATGTAGTTGTCAATTATTTATATTTTTTGCTTGTGATCTCAGCGTGTCGATGGTAAAATAACACGATAAAAATTATGTTAGTTTAACCAGTCAATTACCGTAATTACAGACACAATTAAAAAACCATTGTGTCGATACCAAATGTGGTATCTCAGGGACTTAGAGGTTAAACTAAAATAAATAGAGAAACAGTTTTCCAAATGAGTTTGACCCGAAATGCAACAACTTGAAAACCTTTCGCTGACGCAGACATTTGTTCCTCACGTGTGCAGGTGAGAGCACCGACCCGGACGACGTTCTTGCTTTTGTGGCGAAGGAGCTACATAAGTTGCCCCCAGTCACGTTTGCAAGCCTGGCCGAGGTAAAGTCTACATTGGAGGTGTCGAATAACACCATTGGTGAACTACGTGCCGAAGTAGAATTTTTTCGCAACTCTGTTGAGGTAAATAGGTCGCCTGTTGCCTCCAACGTGGCCACACGTCACGGAGCTAGTAACGCTAGCATCAGCAGTTTCGAGTCGGCGAGCTCCACTGCGTCACCCGCTGATGATATTGCGCGCGTTGCAACATGCACCGCCGCCGTCGCTGACTCGACACCGGTCGAGGTAGTGACTCGTGTAGGTACGTCGACCCCTAAACGTGCCTACGCTGCTATCGTCGCCACGCACAAACCTGTGTCTCGAACCAGGAAGGGGGATGAGAAGAGCTGCTATGAACCTGATAACAGGGGTTCGAAGCAGTTAGGCCCGGCTTCAGGCACGTGTGACAGGGATGGCTTCGTGAAGGTGGAGAGGAAGAAGAGAAGGAAGCCTCCTAATCGGAACCAGTGCGGAACCGCGCTTGCAGGACCCAACATGCTGCTGCGTCCAGCTACACCAACGACGCAGCTCTATGTGTCTCGTCTACACTACACCACGAAGGTTGAGGAGATCGTGGAGTATGTACGACTGAAAACCAACTGGACTTTGAGGGTCGAGAAGTTGGAATCGCGCCCCAACACGAACTTCAAGTCATTCGTGGTGCGCGTTCCAGTTCTTGAAATCGAGACCTTCCTCAAGGCAGAGTTTTGGCCGAAAGGTGTCGTGTATCGACGTTTCCGTGGAAGGCTACGTGACACCACGCAGCGCAACACGACGCAGTCACTTCGTGTACAATAGTTTTTACATTGTTTTTTATTTGTATGTATGTTAGTCTGTAAGGTGTTTATGTTATGGGTCTTTGTAGCCCGAAATAAATTGATTTGATTTGATTTGAGAGGACATGCGATCGAGGATGGGAGGTGATGGGGGTGGCTGTGGAGTAACGAGGTCTACACACCGGATTATACATCTAGTATTTATTTAGTACCTATTTTGTTTTTATTTTTCTATATTTATAGAGTTTTATCTCTTTATATGCCGTGAGACAAATAAAGCAAGTTTACTTTTCTTTCCACTTTGCGGATTTGATATTTGTTTGACTGTCTTGGTCACGCTAGTGATCTCACGCAAATGATAACCGGTACTTAATATACTGTGAAAAAGATTTCCCACGTACTGTGTTCGTATATTTTAAAATCTCCATTACACATTATAATCATAATGAGTATAGTCTCTGATTTTCAATCAAAGACCCTGACACTACGACGACCAGACCGAAACTTCAACACATGGAATGTGAATTGGAAACATGGATTTGAATAGATTTACAAAACTTTGAACTTTCAGACCTCGGTTTGATACAGATTAGAAAAGGCCCTAATTGTGCTGGAATCCTTCTTGTTCATTGTTGGTGTGAACAATCATGTTGGCTTTAGTAGTTGAATGGAGATAATATTAGCTAATTTCTCACATAAAGCAAACACAGCCATCTATTGTGATGGCTGTGTTTGTAAAGTTCAAGAATAGTTGAGTTGTAAATTCCACCACTGAGAATAATATTAGTAGGATTGAGGCGTAATACAGCAATCATAATTTTAGTAATCAGAAATTACATTACATCAGGCAGATTATCCTATACACAAAATCAATCTGCCAAGATTTTCCCTAACTCTGTTTGGATCAGCTTTCGGTATAAGAGAATGCAGCTGAATGAGAATGAGAATGAAGCTGCTAGGTTATCGCAGGCCTAAAAGTTCCTCCGGTTTTAACTTGTATCGTTCAGAACTGTTGTTCAATGATCTGAAACCATTGTGTTTTTAACTCCCATACAGATAAGAAGTTTGAGCTTAGTTTAAATGTATCTAGAAAACGAGTTACGAATATTAATATGGAAAGCGTTAGTGTCTTAAGCGGTCGTCACCGCAGGCAAGGCACATTTTGTAGCCGGGTGGTGTCAAATACACAACGCTCGGATAGCAGATTCTTTGCACCATGTACGATAGGCAGAGACAGTAAATGAAACCAATGACTGTTGAGAATATACTGCTTTTATTATAACAATAAAATAGTTTATAAAGTGTCTATAATGACAAAGATTATAATTACTTAGAGGAGACCGTACAACATCGTCGCTCTTCTTTCGGTTTTTCGAATAAATTACTATATATTTATGACGATCGCGTAATTGCGTTTTCACTTTCACTTTAGTTTAATCACGGAGTCAGTTTCTTATCAGTGTAATTCTATAGTTTACATGGAGTGTTCATGCATTCGACCGTTGTCACGTATAGGTTTTCGATAACCAACGTCATAGAGAAAATTGAAACTCAATGTCACTGAACTGTACTGGGTAAATTCAATATCGTACCTGTAAACATGAAAATGAAAGTCACTTTTAGAACGGAACGGGTGTTGATGCAGGTTTGTGTATAGTATGGATTAATATTAAACTTACGTTCCTATGAACTGTGACACTTGTATGCACACACAGTTGTAATAGAAAAAGACAGACACTGAGAGAAATGGAGTCAGAGGAACAGCATATAACTGGCTGGAATCTTATTTGTCCGACAGAGTACAATCAGTGGAAGTAACGAATTATAACGAACAAACTAAAACCTTAGAATCATTCCAATCTTCATTTATGTGAAATAGATATGGCGTGCCGCAGGGCATTATTTTGGGGCCGCCATTGTTTTTGCTCTACATAAATGATTTCCCAGAAGTTATAAATCATAAATGTGTACTGTTCGCTGACGATACTACAATTATAATTAAGGGACGAGATAGAAATTCGTACGAACAAGAAATAAACATCGTTCTTCAAAGAACTATAGAGTGGCTAGAGACTAATAATTTAAAAGTTAATATTAATAAAACTAAATTCATGCAATTTCATACCTATAGATCAAAACCTCTGGCACTAAATATATCTTATAAAGGGGTCGCCCTGGCAGAAACTGACTCTGTTAAGTTTCTTGGAATCAATTTAGATAAATTTTGTTCATAGAAAAATCATATAAATGACATCTGTGTTAAAATAAATAAGTTTATATATCCTCTGAGACGTATTAGCTGCGAGGTATCCAGAAATGCCGCAATAACGGCTTTCCATGGCTGCATAACCTCCACTCTAAGGTATGGTGTTATCCTGTGGGGTCGTTGTGTGGAGATAGATCAAGCATTCGTAATGCAAAAAAAGTGTCTAAGAGCTATATTTGGGTTGAAGCAAGTAGAGTCATGTCGTCCATTCTTTAGGAAATATAAAATACTAACGCTACCTTGTATTTACATATTAGAATGCTGTATATTTGTTTTTAAACATAAGAGACTTTTCCAGCAAGCAACGAACTACTATGCCCCACGATCTATGTATACTAATAAGTTATATAAACCGAGGACGAATCTCTCACTTACAGGTAACAACAGCTATATTATGTGCATAAAATTGTATAACAAAATACCGAATTCCATAAAAACGCTACCATTTTCTAGATTTAAAAATAATTTGACGAGGTTTTTAATTGAAAAATGCTTTTACAGTGTACATGAGTTTCTGGATTATAAATTGTAAGTTTTGTTAATTGCACAACCATTTCAAATAATTATTGTAGCGAACCTCTCCCATTATTGACATTATTATTGACATTTATGCTTGTTAGTTTTTCATTATTACATAGTCATTTATTTAATTCTATAATACAATTTTAATGGGATTACTTGTTTAATGACTGCATGATTATGATCAATTTATTAATTTAAATCAAAATACACTGTATATGAGCTTTTAGGTTATAAATTGTAAGTTTTATAAACTGCACGGTCACTTTGAATTATTTTTCTTTTATTATTGGGTGGCGAATCTCTCACATTACTGAAATGATTATGATTGACATTTATGATTATTACTTTTATTATTATTTTATTATTATGTTGACATTTATTTAATTCAGTAATACAATTTTAATGGGATTATCTACTTAATGACTGCATGATTGTGATTTATAATTTAATTTAAATTAATAAGAAATGTGTAATTTTAGCTTATATTTGCACGCCGAAATTAAAGGCAGAATAAGAGAACAAATTCATATATTTTACCAACCTTCTGTACCTTATTTACGCGAATAAATGTTTTTTTTTTTTTTTTGAAAGCATGAGTTTAATATGCGTTTTTTATTTAATATAGAGCCTTCTAGTATAACTTTTTAGAAGCTCTGATAAAGTTATCACCATCGCCGATTTTCATTTTAACTTCACTATTGGCTTCAGTACCCTCGAAAACCACGATCAAATAAAAAAAAAACAAATAAGTATTTAATTTCACATTAGACTACATTGGAACAAAAGTAACATAAGAAACTAGGTGTACGGTTCCATTGGTCGTTTGATATAGAGAACAGCTGGAAAGAAACTACAAAAAATTACTTTTGCAATGTTTTAAAATTACAGTGTTAATTAATGAGTATGAGAGAACCTCAAAACTAGCTCATTCTGAGAAAGAGAAAATGAGATAGTGGCATGGAGGGAGCATGACAATTCTTCGTTACGTGACGATTTATATTAATTTACTCCTACCGCAAGCTGCGTTACGGAACTTCGTTCCTTCAAATCTAAATTTTTGGTCAAATAGTAAATACTGTATAGATGGTGTTATAGATTTTCAAGTAGATTTGTCTGTATTGCATGGATTCAAACACTTTACGATTATAACATAGCACATAAAATAATATAAGATATTTAAGATGTTCTACTCACTTCACTATTCCTATACATTACTTCGCTTTAAATACAGACCCGGCTAATTCACGCCCACAACAGACAATACCGTTCACAAACCACAGCATGATTACGTTCCATTACTTGATTGCCAACATTTGCTTACAAAGAGCTATCAGAAAAATATCGAAACATTCATTGGGCCAAGTAATCTTGTTAATCTTTAATTATCAGTTCAACACGCCTGCTCCTGTTCACGCGTCAGTGGTCATCGTTTGTGTGAGGAGTTGAGGAACCTTTTTGGGTACGACTTGACTACTCGAAGGGGTGTTGTTCAGATAAAAGTTGGTAAGTTCTGCTAAGCACCAAGTCTTTGTCTGGCGCACTTGTGATATATCGTACTAATGAAATGTCCCGGGTGTAATTGTGACCCCAACCAACACGACAGAAGAAATATCCCTTAATTTGCTCCTTCCGATAATGTAATAAGCAGACACTAGAATTTTTGTTTAACACGTTTTACAAAATGGAAACGAAAGCGTAACATTAAATGCGTTGAAATTGCCAAACCACTTGGGATCACCACGGAGGCACGTGGACAAAACTTTTCGTATATTGCCTTTCATTTAAAATTCTCTCAGTTGACACTAGCAACTACTGACAAAACACGTAACTTTTATTTGAAGACTACCTACTGGAGTACAGAAATAGGTTTCAAAATGTATCTAGGTTTTAGGTTGTGATATGAATTTTGGTTAGGCAGCGATGATGACTTGTAGCCCAGTGGAAATGACCGTGACTTTCGGGTTGTAATTCGTAGGTTCGAACCCAGACAGCGTTACACTTTGTGTAAATTATTTCATCACTACTGGTCTCTAAATGGTAAAGAGATATCGTGAATAAGCTAGCATGTCCTAGAACCAAAAATTTCAAAATATGTGACATACATGAACCTGCACTAGGCCCACGTGGGTGTTACTCTTTCTCGGTTTACTAATGATAGGCAGTAAATATACTGTCATAATTTACATTTACATTACCGTGACAACTGGTTTGAGGTGGCGCGGATAAGAATGCCTGGAAGAAATTATTGGTGGACTTTGCCCAGCAGTGAGATAGTCTAAACTAAATAAAAAAATTACATTGGCTTAACGAAATTCCGCATAATAATCACTACGCATTATTTTAGTGATAATGATTATTGCCATTAATACCATTGTCATTTTATTATTATGCTAATAAAAGATTTGCGAAAACGTTATGCCAAACAATATTATGCCTTACAATTTTATGCCAAGAGGGATATTCCCTTCCTCTCGCCTGTGTCCCAGCAGTGGGTATATGGTAGGCTTTTTCTCTTCTATGTTAGTGCGCTGCTAATTCTAAAAGCTAAAATAAAAAGTAGGCAATTTTTGAAAGAACTTAAAAACGTTTTCATTATAACCGCATCATCTGACACATCGAAACGTGACCAACCAACAAAATATTGCATAAACGGTTTAACAATTTCATTTGAAACGCATCATTTCATTTTGTTCGCCCGATGCATCAGATAATTTCATGCATGGTGAGCCAATAATTCTATTGTTTTAAAGTAACAATCTAAAAACGCGCTTTCATACAAAAGTAAATGATGTAAAGTAAATACCACGTTAATTTACTAACCGTGTGTACATATATTGCCGCATATCCGACGTGAAGGGTAAATTAAACACATGAGATGAATATAAATTAAGTAAGTACTGCCTATTGCCGAGAAAATGATACGGCAATTGTTCGCTGCCAGGCTAGACCCCGTACAATAGGATTTCAATAGCGCATTGGAAGTTATGATGGTGGGGTCCAGGAGACAAGGGTGGCGAGCGAAGTTGTCCGCCGTACGCGGAGCCAAACTACAATATGCAAAAGACTCACCTCATGCAGGAGAACACCTGCTCCTTGGGGTTACCTGGATTTATGTATGTAAGTGAGTGTATATTGTATTGTGTTGTGACGTTATGAGTTTCCAGGATACAGGCCGCAACATTGAGGCTGGAGGCAATCACAGCATGCGGTTTCCAATAAGGTCACTTTCACTTCAAAGTACTTTAGTTTCAACAAAGTTAACCCGTATTATTACGTCAAATTGGGGTTATTAACAATCAAAGCAATTGGATCACGACTAATTGTCACAAACGGATCGATTTAAAAGGATTAATTTCAACAGCGTCGCGGAAGCTAAGCGGCGACGATCCACCCTTTTCAAGAACCAACAGAAGAGTCAAAAATGTCAAAATCAAACTGATAAGTCAGATGTCATTCAGTTCGGTCGCGTTCCGAAGGCGCATAGAGTAACTACTTTAAACGGGACTAAACATCTACCCCCTCCGGACGGGCCTTCCCGTCCGCTAATCACTTGGCAATCCCGACAAGGTTGCGTTTTATCAGTCTACTTGACGCGCTGCTGGAGGATGTGCAAATACTCCAAGCTCCAACGCTTCCAAACTCTGAGCGAGCTGCTGCACCAACTGAAACCGCGATAGCCAATTTTGGCTCACATCGACAAAAGGGTGCTCCGGCAGGGCGATAAGTGGCTGTCAAATCAAAAAAAATGGCCCGGGGTCAGGGCCCCCAAGTTGTTCGAGTCCGAAGACAGCGGGTACAATGGACGCGAGCTCAATACAGCTTCAAAACGGCAAAATACCGTAGCTAACTCCTTAAAGGTGAGAACGGTGTCTCCCAACAATCTGCGCCAGAGTCCATGTGCCGCTTTCACCGCGGCCTCAAAAATACCCCCCCAATGGGGGCAGGCTGGCGGGTCAAAACAATAACAAACAACAAAAACAACCAAACAACAATAACAACCAAACAACAACAACAATTTAACCAAATGGCCCTCCTTAGGCAACAAAAGGGGGTGACGGACCCTATAAGGAAGGCTAGAGTGACTCAACCGTCAAAAACCAAACAACAAAAGACCCGTATCGTTCAAAAAGGGGTTCAACTTACTAACGGCTCCCGACAATATCCAAAACTCTCACTGCAGAATGGCCAACAGCGCATTGCAACCGGCATGCGAGTTCTTAATGTGACGATCAGTCACCAACAATTCAACAATTTGTCGAGGAGCTGTATCGACTCAACAAAAAATCAGGGTCCTTTGTTCCAACAGCGAGCACCTTGGACCCGGGCAAAGACATCGACATCCTCCAAATCAAAGGCGTTTCCGAATTTTGAATCTGGGACACTCGGTTCGCAACAAAGACCTCTAAAGAGTGGACGGACGTCTTCAACCAACACAAAACAATTTGACTGTCCGTCCAGGCGTAAGAAGCCCGAATGTCCACAGTTCCACCCAAAGTGTGAGCAACGTGGTTCAATAGACGCACAAGAAGCGCCGCCCCTGACAATTCTAACTTAGGGATGGTCAGTGCCGTCCGGAGGGGGGCCACCTTGCTCTTAGCCACGACCAGTGACAAATTCACCTGGCCTGTCGCGCCGACGGTGCGCAGACAAACAACAGCTGCATAACCGTGCGAAGACGCATCACAAAAAGGGTAGCAGTGTAGCTCCCAGGGGGGAGGATAGCGCGGGGTAACACGACCTCGATGACTGCAGGGAGTGCGGATACAAATTAAAGCCAATCTTCCAACAGGGTTTCCCGAATTGGCTCGTCCCAGCCAAGTCCCGCAGTCCAAAGGCACTGAAGAAAACAATTTCACCCAAAACAATACAAACAAAACAACAAAACAATAGACAAAAGGCAACCCTGGGCTCCCATGTCCAAAATGGCACGGACCACAACAGAGCCCCCCGTGGGCTCCCAGCCCTGACCGATGCCGTTGGCAACAAAACCGTGTCGATCTGACCCTAGCGGGGCAGGCGCCAATGTCCTAACAATGCCTGGGCGGCGACTGATCGCCGCACCCAGGCTCAAGTCTTTCCCGACGAGGATGGAGGACAAATTCGTCGTCCGCGCGGTGTCCCGAGCCACGCGCCATCGCTGGAAGGGCATATCCCACCGGATGCCTGAATGGCGGGGGGCGTGACTCCAACCGGGGACGTTCCGCCAATGGAGGGAAGGGAAGGCGGTGCTGGTCTGGCCAGCGCTGCCTAGCAACAAGTGCGTAATCGCCTTTACGCGGGGAGACCAAATGGCGATCGCGCGGCTCCCGATCAAGTTGAGCGGGGGGTGGAGTGCGGCGCTCAAAATTGCGGGCCTCTCCCCGGTTCTGAACCGGCGAGGCAGAAGCCCGGTGACCAAATCCATGGTACCCCCCCCGTACGCGAACCTTCATCAGAGGCTGGTCTGCCAGCGTGGTTCGCGTTGGCGCACAAAATGTCCAAATGGGACCCCCTACAAATTCTACAAGGGTGGGGGTTGGGGCAGTCCCGATGGAAGTGAGCCCCCAAACAAGAGAAGCACATGCGGCGTGCATTGGCAATTCGGCGGCGGGCACTCACGTGCAACTTCAAAAAGGCCGCGCAAGTTGCCATGCCATGCCCCGTGTCCCTACAAAACTCACAACCAGGACGACTCTGGGTGCCAGCAAAACGAGCGGCGGGGCGACCATCAACAGGCCCGCAAGCCCCAGTCCGTCCCTGCTCTCGTGGCCGGGAAGACGGCTGGCATGACTCAGTGGCAACGCCAGAGTTGTCCACAAACCGACACTCATCCTCCAAGTCCTCCAATTGGACGAGGTCACCAAATGGGGGGAGATGTGTAACACTATCCCCACCATACTTTTGCTCGAAACAAGCCCTCAAATCGGCAGGAAGCCGTTGCAGCACAACATGCACCAAAAGGTAAGACCAATGGTCCACCGGCAAGTCCAATCGCTTTAAAGCGTTGGTCGCTGCCACCAACGGACTCAACAGGTCAGTACGCAATGCTGACAAACTTGTAATGACCGGTAACCCCAAAATCAATTTAATATGAACGTCAGCCAAACAACGTTTATTTTGGTACCGCCGGGTGAGTAGTTCCACAGCGGTAGGGTAGGCTGAGTCAGTCAACGACAGATGCTGTACCAAGGCTCGGGCCTCACCTTCTAGGACAGACAACAAATAGGCCAACTTATGGGCGGGTCTGAGGTCCGAGCGTGCATCAACCAAACTTTCAAACAGGTTTTGGAAACCTAACCAGTGGTCCAGGCGACCGTCAAAGTGTGGCAGTTCCAAAGTAGGTAGTCTACTCAATAGTCCGGGACCTGAAACAACCGAGGTCTCCGGTTTGACCTGGACAGGTGTCCGGCTCTCCAATATTTCCCGAGCACGTTGACCAATGACATCCCCCAGGTCCAAGATCTGGTCATAGTCAGCAAGGACCTTGTCACGTGCTGCTTGATCCAGCACTTCCAGAGCCACATCACAAATGTACTCGTTGTAGCGGGTAAGCAGAGCATCAGCGTTGCCGAGTCTCACGTTCAACTGCTCGAACCGAGCCAGAGTGACCGCTTCAAGATCCGGGCGCTCAGCGGTCGCTGCAGCTGAAGTGAACCACCGTAGCTGTGTGGTCAATCCACTGATTGCCTCTCTCACCGCTTTGTGTGCCATTGCACAAACAATACAATTCAAATAAACCAAGCAAAAAGATAATTAAGTAACAAAGTTCAAACAATCAATTACAAAATAACTACATGCAAACAATCAAACTACCAAACTGTTAGTCAGCAACTCAAGAAATAACAAAATATTGGTTTCAATTCAATTCAACAACAAACTTTTATTTTAATTCAAAACCAATATCAACGTTTCACATGTTAATTTCAAATGTTAATTTCTCAAACCACTTTGTTAATGGTACAACAATAAAGAACCTTTATTCCAATTTAAAACAATGGTAATACTCAAAAATGCCAATTTCAACAAAACTACCATATTGATGGTACAAAACTCAATATTTCATTGTCTTCCTGACATTCAATACAACAGAGGTCAGACACAAAAAGGGGCTACAACAAGGGGCTGCAACACAGCCCAATCCAATCCACTTTATTAGCCCGGCTGACCTTGGCAACATCAGGTTACCCGTCTCAATAACTTTAAACTAATTATTTCAAATAAACAAGCAATCATAGTTATCAAATATTTACAGCGTATTACTACTTCCCTTATAGAGACTGCCAAGTAATTAGCCTACTGTAAATTACCAGTTTGGTGGTTTTGTAGGTTAGAACCACGCCTCTGCTACCAAAAATGTTCGCTGCCAGGCTAGACCCCGTACAATAGGATTTCAATAGCGCATTGGAAGTTATGATGGTGGGGTCCAGGAGACAAGAGTGGCGAGCGAAGTTGTCCGCCGTACGCGGAGCCAAACTACAATATGCAAAAGACTCCCTCATGCAGGAGAACACCTGCTCCTTAGGGTTACCTGGATTTATGTATGTAATTGAGTGTATATTGTATTGTGTTGTGACGTTATGAGTTTCCAGGATACAGGCCGCAACATTGAGGCTGGAGGCAATCACAGCACGTGGTTTCCAATAAGGTCACTTTCACTTCAAAGTACTTTAGTTTCAACAAAGTTAACCCGTAT
Organism: Aporophyla lueneburgensis; assembly: GCA_932294355.1. NCBI lineage: Eukaryota > Metazoa > Arthropoda > Insecta > Lepidoptera > Noctuidae > Aporophyla > Aporophyla lueneburgensis. Next base: position 24,413,784 of record OW028753.1, read on the forward strand.
TATTACGTCAAATTGGGGCTATTAACAATCAAAGCAATTGGATCACGACTAATTGTCACAAACAGATCGATTTAAAAGGATTAATTTCAACAGCGTCGCGGAAGCCAAGCGGCGACGATCCACCCTTTTCAAGAACCAACAGAAGAGTCAAAAATGTCAAAATCAAACTGACAAGTCAGATGTCATTCAGTTCGGGCGCGTTCCGAAGGCGCATAGAGTAACTACTTTAAACGGACTAAACAGCAATAATGTGAAAACCAAGTGCCATGAAAATAATTAATGTTTCAAAATTACGGTTTTACGTTTCGTAATGTCAACGTTATTGAAAGTTTCAAATAAGAATTTTGCATTTGGAACTTATGTATAAAAAGAAAATAATTAAAGCAAAATAGAAAGCATATTAAAATTGAAAATTATTATTTGTGAACTGTAAAAAGGAATATTTTGCTTACTTGCCAAAAAAAGTATTTATGCAATACAAAAAAGATAACATAATATACGGATTTCATAACAAACATCACAACACATCTCTCTCATTTTTCCCAATATAAAAGAACACCACTAAAAAGCAACCATTTCCTCTAAAACAATATGGCCTTCTAAAACGAATACACACAAAAACAAAACATAAAACTTTTTCACAAAAACGAAGCGAATGAAAACAAAAAAAAAATACCGTAAGTGGGTTAAAAGTTTTGCAAGTTGACGATGAAAACGAGTATCGGACAAAAATACGACATTTTTTCGACCGATCGATGAGGATTTGTACATCCACCGCTTCGTAGGTTCAAAAAGTTTGTCTGTCCAACAATGTTAATAATGTAATGGACGTAGCTAAACTGTCAAGATGAAAGTCGTTGCGATCGATTGCAATTTTGTATGTTCCGCAGTTGTCCAGCTGGCGAAACAAATACCGTATATTGCGGTAGGGTAATCCATCATATGAAACTTTGTTGGTAGATATTGTAGGATAAAAACTTACAAACTAGGAAAAAAACTAATCACAAGTTGTATTAGAACTAGTTGTTACAGGGCTCGAGAAATTGAGACAATAAGGTACCACGATAAAATATTATTTCATTCGTTTTACACAAATAAATGGTTTGCTACAGAAAACTATAAAAATTTAAACGAGCTCTGAATGTAACTACTTTTTACGGAACACAAAACTTAACTGCACTTTGTTAAACGGTTCTTTTATTTTGTTTTTCTTTTTACTATGAATAAATACTTCGGGTAGTCTTTATCTCGTTTGAAGTTAAAAATAAAAAGATTTAGGACGGAATATGATGCAATAAATTTTCAGTTTTCACCAAAATGCAGTCTATTTCCTCATAAACCTGTTCCGAACATCGAATATAATATTTCAATATAAACTAATTTCACAACATTGGCTATAAAGCGGAAAACCGATGCCTACTTGCAAACATTATCCTCTTACTCGGTCTTAGGCATCCTTGGACTCATTAAAGAGCCAACGTGTGAAACACAATATAATATGTAGTTCATGTACTACAGTCTAGTAGTACCGTATGAAAACGTTAGTCACTTTTGGACTTTGTAAACGGCACACGAGCAAAAACGCACGGGCAAAATGATAAGGTTCTTAGTTTATCTTCCGTACGTTTACTGCTAGACAAAATAACACAATGTCAACAAAATGACGCAGCGGAGCTTGCGTAGCGGTTGGCGTAGCAAAGAGAATATCTCGAGGTTAGCTACGCCGTAGCAACTACGTGGTCTTTATAGCGTAGCACGAGTAGGAACGCACTAAGGTAGCCATCCCCAGTTATAAAGAAGATTTAAATAATAATAATTCTGTAAACACATATTTATTTATATATTTTACTTTACCAAACTAGAAATAATTGAAAACCGCGTGAGGTGCTTTTTGAGGTATTTTTTTATTGATATTAAGCACCTTACGCCTTTTTCCATTATTTTCTATTTTTTGTTTAGTTTTCCATGGAAGCATGTTTTTTAGTTTTTTTTGGCTATTTCTTTTAGGTTTAAGACCCTCTTATCTCTCGAGGATGGTTGCGGGGATGGCAACTCTCGTCTTTCCCACATAAGTCTGAAAGTGTCCAAGGAGAGTTTGGACACAATATTTTTTCATTGTGGCGCGGCGGATAAAGTCTGTGGGACACGTCATGCAGTATTTCGGCTTTCCCATCAACAGCACCTGCCGTTTCCAGTAATAATAAATAAAGAAATGTATTTTCTTAAAACATATCGTGAATTATATTGTAACACTTAAGTCCTCCATTACGCGACGCCTCAGGCTCATAGGCGTCACGGCATATACTCTGAGTTATAAAATTTTAAGTACGGTCCATATAATAATTAAAAGTTGACTCTTTGTATTGAGTCACGTACATATTTTCTGTAGCTCTTAGACGAATGTTTACGTTATAATACCCTTTTGTACAGAAAGCAAAAGCATTCATTGGGATACGCATAGAAAAATATAAGAATCAAGTGCAAATAAAGCCCTCTCCCAAATATGTTGGTGTCAACTTCCTGTCTTTTTTAAATCTTTTTTAATATCTTAGGACAACCAACATAACGTTATCTGATCCCAAACTAGGCAAAGCCTGTGATATGGCAACCAGACATATTTATATATTTCTTAATACATACATATTATAGATAAATTACACCCAGACACAGAACAAATGATTGTGCTCATCACACAAAGATTTGTCCTGGGTGGGAATCGAACCCACAACCTCAGTCTTAGCAGTCAGAGTCACTAACCACTTGACTAACAGGCCAGTAGTGTCTAACCGGATGTACCTGAATACCAGCATTTTATATGGAACAAACGCCTATCTGACCTCCACAACCTAACATGATAATATCGCCCCTTGCTAAGACTGGTTTGTCAGACTGTCGTGGTTCTAACTAGATAGCTAACGACTGTCAATGCTCTGCTAATGATAGCCGGGACCACAGAGTGGTCTCGATATGTAATGAATGTTCATCCATCCACGAACTGACTATAAGCAGCATTACCTGTGCAGCCACGAGTCCACCATATAAAAATAAAATCAAAATTGTTCAAAATTATAACTAAAAATAAAGTCTTGTACGAAGCTAAAGAGGCATAACTCAGCATGTTGGTGCATTAAGAATTAAACCATACCTGAAATAGAATCCATACACACATATACACAAAAACACACACATATATCCTGAATAAATTGACAAATTCATATTGTTGACGTTTTCAGTCTGAAAGTTTAAGCACATGCTCAAAATTAAACGGAAAGCAGTCAATTTTAGCTGCTAACACTTATTTTTTTGCTGTCTGTAGGTAAATAGAAAACATTCAAATGAGCCATTCAAATGTACTTTACCTTGTTTCAGTTAACGTTTTTAATTTGAAACGAAGTGCTTACAATTTCGTTACGTGCTAAGTGGTATTGTAACTTTATGTGAAAAGCTTTTACCAGCAATTAATATAAAAGTTCCATTAACAGAACTGGTTGCAGCTAGAATATTGTAAGGACAATTTGGTATAAAAATGTTGCACCACAAACTCTTAGTGCTTATTTCGAATAAATCATTTACTTTTGAATTGGCAAAGAGTCGGTCATTTAGTCAGAAAGTTGGTTGTTCATTCCAAAACGACGATCTTTATGTCACGGGCAAGTAATTCTAAGGACACTGTTTTGAATCAAGATATTAGTAAGATGCTGGGTATATTATTCTTGTTGCTTCACAAATCTCTAGAATCAATCGATTTCGAAAAAACTTTCTCCAAATTTCAGGAGTCCCCAACAGGGTTAGTTCAACTATTTCTACTCTAATGTTGTTCTATTATTAGAAACAGTTGGGCAAAAACAAGTTGACATGTTTTTTAGGCACGGATAAAGCTATGGGCCATTTCTGATATTCTGGCAAATACCTAGTCTTCAGCTGACAATACGAGATGTAGAACTATCTGAGATTCTCATGGCTGCACAGTTTTACGATTTCATCATTACCAAGCAACAACAAGAGTAGAGTTTAAGACAAACTCAACACAGAGAGTAAACATATGTTTAAATTCAAATTCCAAAAAAAAACGTAACAGCACAGAGTTAACAAAAGGAAATTATGTGAACGATACAATATAATACAAAAATGTTGTCTCTTCAATTCGTTCGTTATTTATTGTTTGTATTGATTTGCATGGGACTAAATTAACTAAGGAGCTGTAGTGGCCCAGTGATAACGGCCGCAACTTATGATTTGTAAGGTCATGGGTTCGAGCATAAGTAGGCAGTTTGCATTGTGGTTATGAATTCATCATCTCTAAAACCGATAAAGGAAAACATCGTGAGGAAACCGGCATGGCCTAGAACCTAAAGTTCGAAAACATTTTTTATATATTTATTTATGACATGAGACGTGAATGTATCAATAACGAAAGGAAACTACACCACACACCTTTTATATTTCCTACTTTTATAAAATTAGTGTTCATGCTGGAGCAAAGTGTAAAATAATAAGGATTTTCCCAATCGTCGCCCAAACACGAGTATGGTCACGACCGAATTCACCATTTAAATTGCTAGTGCGTTAAATTATTCACGAGTACAACACACACACAATACACATAACATCACGCTGTTTCCCCGAAGGGATGGGCAGAGGTGTACCTATAGTATACCCACATTTCGCCTGTTATGTTTAAGTCCCATGTAATAGGGGGCGAGCCTATTGCCATCTACCGGGCACAAATCCAGACTCCGGGCTACTACTGAGAAATTCCAGATGGAAAAACCCAATAACACTTAGCCCGACCTGGGAATCGAACCCAGGACCTCAAGCTCAGCAGTAGCGCAAACAAGCGTCACTAATACAAATACCTATTTAAATATTTTATCATAACATCGACGGTGGAAAGCAAAAACAAATGAAACGCTACTTTGGTCGAAAATTAGTTATATATACAGTTCGGTAGGGTTTTTGATTCTCTAACGATGCGTCCACGTTAGACGCCGGTCGGAAGCACTTTTTGACGTTTGATTTAAAGTAAACATATAAAAAATTATAATAATTTTAAACAAAATTTAAACTGGCCAATTGGCGTACATTTGTTTTTCCTTTCCACCATCGATATTATATCATGTTTCATGTCATGTTCAGTGTATATGTAATAGGCTAAACAGCTTTGCATTTGCACTAAGAAATCTCAGGAAAACTGTTGGACGTAATGCCGCTCTACTGGCTTATCATGGATATGTCTCATCTGTGCTAAGATACGGTGTAATTATATGGGGTAATTCCACAGACAGCATTCAGCATAAGGCATAAGGCATTTATTGTGCAAAAAAAGTGTTTACGAGCTGTGTTTGGTGCAGATCCACTAGAATCGTGCAGGCCTATTTTTAAAAGACATAAACTCTTAACATTAGCATGCTTATATATGTAGGATGTGCGGACATGGAACGTAAGGATAATGTAAAGTATGTAAGAATGTAGTGAAATGGAATGTTAAGGTGCGAGTGAGAGGGAAGCGGGAAAAAGAGGGACGGAAGATAGGATGGCGGGTGAGCGTTGCGTGTGAAAGACGAAAAGACGAGTAAAAGTTGTAATTTTAAAAACTAGTAGTGCTATCTTGTTTAAAGTGCTGAAAAGTAAAATAAAACACCGTTAGTTCTCCTAGCACGTGATTTTTATTTGCTGCGACCCATATCTACATTTTGGGGGCTCGTCCGGGATCGCGGCCACGTGCGTGCGGTGAAGAAAATTTTCAAAAAGCAAACGACGAATATCAAGACAAAGACGTTTAAGTATATTGAATAGAACTGAAGACGAAAGACGGAAGACGATCACGATTTCAAACGACGACTGAAGATGGCAGAAAATAAAGAGGCAGTGTTTAGCATCGTCGATATGGCGAAATTTAGCGGTGATGACCACACCTACACTTCTGCGAAATGGGCTCAAGACCTCGACGACAACGCAGAAATTTTTGGATGGACGGCTCAACAGCGTCTCATTATAGCCCGTAGGTCCTTGACGGGAACGGCAGAGTTGTGGCTCAAGACGGAAAAGGTGCATAGGACGTATGAAGACCTAAAGGCGGCGGTGCTGAAGGAGTTTCCAGACGTTACGAATAGTAAAGAGATGCATGAACTTATGGCGGCACGAAAGAAACGTAAAGACGAATCCTACTATCAGTACATGCTCATAATGAAAGAAATGGGAAAACGGGCTAAATTTCCCGATTACGTCGCCATACAGTACATAATAGACGGCATATCGGACTTAGAAACTAATAAGGCAATTTTGTACGGCGCAGTCACCTACCCGGCGCTGAAAGAAAAATTATTGGTGTACGAGGCGATTAAGAAGAAGGCTGACAAGCAGAGCAGTGAACGACCTGTAAAAAGAACGGCAGCTGTGCTGCCCAAAGATTCCACATCTGGAACCGGGCAGTTTTGCTATAATTGTGGAGGGAAAAATCATCTAGCTAGTGCATGCCGGAACGGGGTGAAGTGCTTTCGGTGTAACGAATTCGGCCATATCAGTTCGCGGTGTACCAATCCCAGCGCAGGAAGCAGCGGAGGTTCGGATGGATGGTACGAAGACTACGTCGGTAAAACAGTCGCACGGAGCGGCCAATCAGCGGGTTCAATCGCGCCCGACGGCGTCGGTAAAGCAGTCCGACGCGGGCCCGACGAAACATTCGGCTATGTTCGGAGCAACATCAGCGGCCAATCAGAGCGGCGCGTGCGGCCATGATGTAAATGTCAAATCGGAAAGTGACAGCGACGTCATGCAAGTAAATCAACAATATGACCGGCAACGAAATAACGAAAATAACGCTGTAAAATCGGTGAAAATTGGTGATAAAACAATCAGTGCGTTAATAGATACGGGTAGTGATGTCAACTTAATAGCGGAAGACTTGTGGAAAGAGTTGAAATTGCCGTGTAACGTGGATAATACGATATTATCTGGACTCGGACTTACCAAAGTAATGTCATACGGAAAAATTGTTGTTTGTATTGTTATTGATGAACAGTGTTATCGCAATGTGGTGTTTCACATAGTACCGAATGGGTCAATGCCCTATAGGTTGATTATAGGACAAGAGTTCCTACAGAATGTTGTCATGGTAGTCCGTGAGGGTTGTGTGTTATTGTTTACACAAGGCGATGAATGGCTGTCGCGGGTGAATTGTTGTGTGACTGATGTTGATGTTACAGGCCACATCTTCAATCCTGAGATTAAAGCGAAAGTAAGGCAGCTGGTTCAAGAGTACAAGCCCCTTCAGATGAAAGAAGCCCCTATTAAAATGAAGATTGTTTTAAAAGATGAGGTACCAATAGCTCAGCGGCCCCGAAGAATATCGCACATGGAACAAAGGATAGTAGAGGAACAGGTAGACGAGTGGTTACAGAAGGGAATAGTACAGGTTAGTTTTTCTGAATATTCTAGCCCGTTAGTGTTAATTAAGAAAAAGGATGGATCGACCCGCATTTGTGTGGACTACCAATTATTAAATAAAAAGATAGTAAAAGATGAATTCCCATTGCCTATTATAGATGACTTAATTGATAAGTTGAGAGACGCCAAGGTGTTCAGCGTTTTAGATCTCAAAAATGGATTTTTTCAACTTAAAATAAGCAAAGAATCTGTACCCTATACTTCTTTTATTACTCATCATGGACAGTTTGAATTTTTACGTGCTCCTTTTGGATTGTCTATCTCGCCCAAATATTTTATGAGATTTGTCACCATTATTTTCAGAGAGTTGATAGCGAGTGGCATCATGGTTATCTTTGTCGATGACATTGTTATCATAGCAGATTGCGAGAGTCAAGCGCTGGAGAGACTCGGTCAAGTTTTAGCAGTAGCTTCACAGTATGGGCTTGAGGTAAATTGGAAAAAGGCGAAACTTATTAGTCGGGAGATAGAATATTTAGGTCATTTGATCAAGGATGGGGAGATTAGGCCGAGCCCAGAGAAAGTTCAGGCAGTGGTAAGGTATCCTGAACCTAAGACTATTAAACAAGTCATGAGTTTTATAGGTATATCATCTTATTTCAGAAAATACATCAAAGATTATGCCATGATTGCAAGACCCTTATCAAACTTGCTAAGGAAGGATGTCCCATTTATATTTGAAGAAGAGCAAAGATGTGCTTTCAATACATTGAAGCAAAAACTGACCAGTGACCCTGTATTGAAAATATACAACCCCAATTTACCAACAGAGTTACACACTGACGCATCATGTCATGCTTTGGCTGCGATACTACTGCAATTACATTCAGATGGTGAGTTACATCCTGTGCATTACATGAGTCATAAGACGACTGAGGTTGAAAGCAAATACTCAAGCTATGAACTGGAGGCACTTGCAGTGGTGAATGCTGTAAAGAAGTTCAGACATTATTTATACGGAATACCTTTCAAGATTGTCACAGATTGTAAAGCTTTTGAACAAACATTGAAGAAGAAAGACTTGACACCAAAGGTAGCCAGATGGGCGTTTATGCTGAGTGAGTATGATTATGACATTGAGCACAGAGTAGGTAGTAGAATGCAACATGCCGATGCTCTCAGTAGAAACCCTTATGTGGCTGCGGTGGTCAGCCTACAGGAAGAAATAAGACGTGGTCAGGAGTCAGATGAAGAACTCAATGCTATTAGACAGCTGATATTGAAAGAGGGACAATATAATGACTTCTGGATTGACAATGGAATACTATACAAAGGAGAAGAAAAGCGACTAGTAGTTCCAAGGATGATGGAAAAAGAAATTATAAAGAAGGTTCATCAAAATGGTCACTTTTCAATAAGAAAAATGAAAGAAGCAATAGGTAGAGATTATTACATCAAAAACTTAGATAAAAGAATTGAAGAAGTAGTTCTTAGCTGTATACCCTGTTTATTAGCAACACGGAAAGAAGGTAAGCAAGAGGGTTACCTGAATCCTATAGATAAAGAAGCAATTCCGCTGCATACGTTACACTTGGATCATATAGGACCATTTACAGTAACAAGGAAACAGTACAACTATATACTTACAATAATAGATGCATTTACCAAGTTTACATGGCTATTCCCTACTAAGTCCCGAAGTACTTAACAAGTTGAGGATTCATCAACAAACCTTTGGTAACCCAACCAGAATCATAACGGACAGAGGTACTGCATTTACTAGTGGAGATTTTGAAGAATACTGTAAAGAAGAATTTATTCAGCATGTCAAGATTACAACAGGTGTGCCGCGTGGAAACGGACAAGTGGAGAGAGTTCATCGCATCTTGATCCCAATGCTAACCAAGCTATGTATAGAAGACCAATCACTGTGGTATAGACATGTTGGACGGGTCCAGCGAGCACTAAACAGTACTTACCAAAGATCAATAAATACTTCACCATTTCAATTACTTACCGGTACAAAAATGAGATGTAAAGAAGATGTAGAGGTAATGAATCTTTTGCATCAAGAAATTATTGATACATATGACGAAGATAGAGAAAATTTAAGATTAAAGGCTAAAGAGCAGATTCAGAAGGTACAAGATGAAAATAAGAAAACATTTAATGAAAAGAGGAAACCTAGTTCCACCTATGAGTTGGATGACTTAGTTGCCATCAAGCGAACTCAGTTTGGTCCAGGGCTTAAAGTTAAACCTAAGTATTTAGGACCGTATAAGATTATCAAAGTTAAAAGAAATGACAGGTATGAGGTTCAGAAGGTGTATGACACCACTGAAGGGCCAAACAAGACGTCCAGTTCTGCAGACAATATGAAGAGGTGGCCAGGTAAGGCTGACTGAATGTTTGATGTTGTGTGGGTATGATGGTGTGCGTAATAATACTGCTCAGTATTCTTATGACTACTAAGTTATGTGTTTCAAGTACCTACCATGTTATTATAGGCTAAGGACATTGTTATTTTTAATGTTTAAAAATAAAACTATGTTGGTTAAGTTAGAACAAACTATGTGTTATACCATGTTTAGTTATTTATTGTAATGTTGTTTAAGATAATGTAAGCAAGTATGTATTAGTTAGAAATTAGTTTCCATGGTAACCTGTGTCTTAAGTTCTAAATAAGGAAATGTAGATATTTAGTTGTAAAATTTAAAACTGATGTTTATTTTCCTATTCAAAGATTGCTTAATAGTTGTACAATGTTGTCTTGGTAAATAAGTAATTCTGTTTCATCTAAGTTAAGATTGTAAACCAATGTATGCATGTATGGTGTATAAAAGGAGTTATATCTGAGGGCAGATATGAGTGCAGGACGGCCGAATGTAGGATGTGCGGACATGGAACGTAAGGATAATGTAAAGTAAGTAAGAATGTAGTGAAATGGAATGTTAAGGTGCGAGTGAGAGGGAAGCGGGAAAAAGAGGGACGGAAGATATGATGGCGGGTGAGCGTTGCGTGTGAAAGACGAAAAGACGAGTAAAAGTTGTAATTTTAAAAACTAGTAGTGCTATCTTGTTTAAAGTGCTGAAAAGTAAAATAAAACACCGTTGGTTCTCCTAGCACGTGATTTTTATTTGCTGCGACCCATATCTACATATATATTGGAATTGGGAGTATTTGTAAAAAAACATCCTCACTTATTCAATACAGCCGATAGCGAAAATGTTTATAGGGTGGGCAAAATGTCAAGGGATCCTACAAAATTGGCAATGCCAAGATGTAGAACAGCATACTACCGTAAAAACAGTAATCGAATGGCAATAAACATTTTTAATAATATACCGAAGGTTATTAGAGAACTACGAACTAGCTTATTCCAAAAGCATCTCAGAGCATGGCTCATCGAAAATTGTTTTTACACTGTTAGGGAATTTCTGGATTTTAAGACAAATGGGAAAGTTTCATGAGACGAAAATTAAATCTAACAATTTGTAATTTAATTATTTTTCTTTGACTCATGTAATTTCTTTTGACGTTTGTAATTTTAATTAGTTATCTTTGACATTTGTAATTTAATTTTTTTCTTTGACATTTGTAATTTAATAATTTTTCTTTGACAATTGTAATTTAATCACTTTTTTTTGACATTGCAATTTAATTATTTTGTTTAAAGTTAGAATCATCATTGTCATTACAAAATTTGCATGCCGAATTTAGTTGGCGGAATATGAAGATCTATTGAGTGTGTTATAAAATCTGTAAAATACCATATTTCAGGCAAATAAATGAATCTAATCTATCTAATCTAATCAGTCAATAAAAGAAAAGTAACCAATTCAAAAAAATAATAGGCACAAATACTAGTAGAAATAAAGAAAAGAATCATATGGCATTAAACATGGATCCGCGTCAGTGTCGACACGAAAGATGCCACTGGCAGAAGTTCCACGTTGTATGACAAAGCTGACTGCGGTTAAAAAGTACATCAGCAGTGAAGAGTTGACCAGCCGCATGGTAATGCCTCGAAAAACTAAGTGGACATTCATACCCCATGGTACTACAGTTTGGAAATATTCAAATATACCCAGCATTTCCCACTAATATCATCCGAAACATATAAAAGGAAGGACGAGTAAACGAATCACTAAACCTAATAAACCCTCGAGGGTAGATAAACTACCAGCAACTTTATCTAATAAATATAATATATATTAATAAAATAATTAAGGAAAACTGTTGAAGGATCGATTCCAGATTCAGGGAAATAGTAAATCATCTAACTTACGACATTAAGTGCTATAAGACAATCAAGAGATATAACTTTAGAACATTTATCTTCATTTTTATGACATATATTAAAATTAGCTTATCCCGTGACTTCACCCGCGTGGCGGTCTAAAATTATCCCACGGGAAGGGATTACTGGGATAAAAAATATCCTATGCCCAAATACAGATATTTTTTTTGTAGGATATCTCGTAGTTCACCTAAATAAAGTTGTTACTACTTAAACGAATTTTTAAAAAAATAATTTAAGGCCTCCAGCCGGGACATATATACTTAAAAAGTAAAGCGACTAAGACCTAAAGGCAACCCCTGGTGGGATACAGACCTCGGTTTAGGTAGTCACTGGTAGAGGGGGCAGCAAGGGATAGGCTGGATCTAGGTTAAAATTACTTAGGGACTAATTTAAGACTACAGGCGCAGCATCGCGGGCTGGCTCTTGCAAGGGTCGGGAGGGACTATTTAGTCGGGGTCGCGACGACGGACCTCGGTGGCGAAGTCGGTATGACGTGTGTGTGTTTTTCGAACTGTACTGGTTTACTTTCTGCTCTCTTGGAGGAGGGTAGTAGGGTCGTCAGGATCGGAGAGTATATGCCGCGGACGGCGGACTTTACCAATGTGGGAGGGGATGTATCCAGCTGCCGCGACAACCAGAGGGATGCGGTGGGTTGCGGCTCTCTCGAAGAAACGTTTCGAACTGCGTTTCATAAACTGATGGATAGTCGGGATCTTGAGATCTAAATGGAGGTTAATATTCCGAACGTACCAACGCAAACCTTTGGCTTAACGGAGAAATCGGTTTTGGAGGGTCTGCATCCTATGGATATAGCGGGTTTTGCGTGTTCAAAGACCGCGCTTGCATATGTCATGAAATACAGATCATAGTGTACCTTTGCGCCAAATAGAAGTGAAATCCGTTTAGTCGTTAAGGCGTGAAATTGTAACAGATGGACAAACAGATTTTTTTTTCATTTATTATATAAACACAATTAAATTGTATATTATATGGATAATGTAACTCTTCAGATTCTCCAAAGTTTTAATTTTATTCGGTCGTATGGCCCACTTCCTCTTACAAGGAAGACACTTGTACCACAACAGTGGGAATATTTTAAGCTCATTATGCTATGCTCTCGTACGAAACGAATGTACCGTTACCGTCAGCCGAAATACGTCCACTGCTCGACATAAGCCTTCCCTAAGTAGACGGGCTTTGCCATAATCACCACGCTTGGCAGGTAGGTTGGTAAAATGCATAGAGAACGCTGCTACCCATTATCTAATAAGTCTCTTCATCGCCTCTTCCGACACCCACAGGAAGAAATTGGACGGGGCTATTGTTGTCGCCCGGCACCACACGGATGACAAACTAAACCAGACGAATGTAATTTACAAGAATAGCTCTTGTGATGATTATAATAGCTGACCTGTCAGTTTTGTCCTTCCTGTGATTGTTCTAAAAGTTTTAGGATCGCCACTCGTGGTGGCTATTTTAGTTTAATTCAAATAAATTAAATGTAGGAATACTATGGATATTTATTAATGAAGTCCATTTTCTGCAATAGTCCAACAATGTCATATAGTATGGACACCAAATGCCAAATAAAAAAGCTCAAAGCGATTACGACGAACCCATGATATCAGCAAAGAACTGACACAAGCAGATAAGACAATACATTGTATGAAGCGAATATTCCCCGCAGTAACTCCTAGAGCCTCAAGCAAGACCTTTTACGGTTTATGTCCCAAAGATGGCGTCGATGTAATGTCATTAAATTGTAGCTGCCTCTACACAGTGATGGAATCGCATGTTTTGGCTTTACTGCTCTATGATAATAATTGGAAAATTTAGATTAGGATGTTTATTGCTTAGGGGTATCAGCTTGTGGTTATACTCTGCTCCTTAAGAAGTGGTTTCATTAGTCTTCGTTTGTTGAACAAAGCACGGGACGCCTCCCGAGCAAGTCAAATGGTAATTTAAAAGGCAGTTGAGTCAGATAGATTTGTATGGTGAATTGAAGAAGGCCAACTTACTCATATCTGGCAAAGGTTTGCGATAGGTGACTTTTATCTTCATTTGCTTTACGAACGCAAATTTATTGATTGATTGATTGATTGATTGAAATATTATATAACAATGTATGAGATATCAACCCATTGTATACGATCCTCTAATCTTGTATTTATTGCAAGGAAATAAGTTCCCATTTTCAATTGCGGTAATAATCCATACACCTGTTCTCTAAAGGAAATTTGTTGTTTCATTCCTGAAAGCTTGTCCTGAACAGTCATTGATACAGACTTTTCTACATTTCAAGTTTCAATATCTAATAAGAATTCATGCTATCAAAACCTACGACAGTCAAAAAACTATCTAAAAAGAAAGTTCAACAGCCAATTATGGCGGCGGAAAAACTTGCGCTCTCCGCCAATAACAAACAATAAACCGACTACAACGGTCCGCACACACCCGCTATCTATTGCGTACCCAACTTTGTGTAGCAATTAACACCATCCTATATAGCTTTTATCGCGGCCGTTTTGTACGGAAACTTTGTGGGTAAGTTACATAGGTTGAGAGTTTTAAGTAATTGCAGGTGTCTTAAGTTTTTTTCTAGTACAATTACAAATACTTACATCAGACTATTATACCTGTATTCTAGAACTATTTTCTGTTTATAATCTCGATTTCAGCATAGATAAGTTTTGAAATTCTTGATTATTAACTGACTTCAAAATAGGGGGAGGTTCTCAATTCGGTTTTTTTAATGTTTGTTCCTTTAGTAGGTACTCCGTAATTTATTAACCGGTTGGAAAAAATCTTCGTATGTCTGAAATCATATACTCAGTGGATAGTCCCGTAAGAATCTTCCCCTTGATGTCAGTCGAGGGATCAAGAGACGTGTCAGAATTTAAAGTTTCTACCAGTAGACACCAACTTTCACTCTCGGATTTGGGGCTTGACAAAATCATCTTAACGCAATCTATCTATATTTTGTCTACTACACAGTAAATGTTTACTTCTTAGGTGAGAAAATTGAAAAGCTGCCTCGATGTGGCAGACGTGGAATAGTTACGATTATGATAACAATATTTTGTCGATCTCGTGTCGCATGTTGGATTATGTATCCTGTGGTTAGGTTGATTCAAAGCACAAGAGACAGCGATAAAAACATTTTCATAGTGGGTATATTTTCAAATTCGAAATCAGATACACACAATTCTCCAACAGAATAATTGAATTAAAACCACTACTAAACATATTTTTTTTTCTTGTACGTGAAATTGGTTCAAGTATTATTCCCATAAATATATATTTCATCCCTAAGGCAAATATGTTATCGGCCTTCCCACATTAAACAAAATATTGTGTTCACTTTAATATCTCTTTTGGATTAAATTTGTTCAAAAGGAAGCTGTGTCAAGACAAAAAAATCAATACCTAATCTAAGGTTGAAAATAAAATGAGAAGACGTGGCAAGAAAATTATGCGAAGAGGAACATTCCTAAATATCTTGAAGAAAAATCTTGCGGGAAGCAAGGAAGCCAAGTGATAATCAACCTCATTTCTCATCCAATATTCAATTTAAAGATGCTCGAATATAAACTCAATGTAATGATAAGTCACAAACGCTTCGCCCACGACCATCTTAAAAGTCTCAATGACTGCCTCAGTAGACTTTAAAAGTCGTAAATTACGACTTACGAGCGAAGATAACGGCTTTATTACTTCGTACTTCTTTTTGCTTTCATTACTAAATCCGTGAAAATTTAATACAAACTAATTGTGGCGTTGGGTTATTATTAGAGTGATAATTATTTAGTGGTAATATTGTTGTTTATGGTTTTAAGGATATTTCAAACATAAAAAGAAAACACTTTAATGTTTCCAAGTGGAATTCTTGAATAATCCAGTTTGGGAAGTCGCATAAATCAGGGCTTTTGAAAACCCAAATACGTACGTAACTATAGGGTAGGTACAGTCACGAGCACGAATATGTATACACTTACCAACTTTTAAAAGGGATTTTCTCCTATTGTACTGATTTTAATTTTATTTTATTACGAACATAGTATTTTGGAACCCACACTATTACGAAATTTGCCTTATCTCAAAGTTGTTATCGTTATTTAAAGAGAAAATCGCTTTTGAATTCGGCTATGTGTACTTTACTATAGGTGACCTTTATTGTTAAGGTAATCTGTTTTGACATCAGGTAATTCCTAATAATATTGCAAACATCTACTACGACTGATTAATTGAGTTGACTAAGTCCTTAAAGATAAAAATACATCCGCTAAAACCTCTTCACTTACATCAACACCAAAATATTTGTATTCCACAACTTTTGCTTCCCCGGCAATAACAAAGTGGAAGTTTGAATATTGACTGTAGTGAAATTGTTTCCGCTGAAATTGATGTCTAGCTGTTTTAAGTTCCGTAAACGAATTTTGGGAAATACACATTTTTCATTAAAAATAAATACATTTAGAAATCGAGCAACTGATCTAAGCGCCAGTTCACTTTCACCTAAAGAATGCCACTGATGCCGCAATTAATGTGGCCACCTATGGGGTCCAAACTTTTGCTTCTTAGCTTTTCGATGGCAAGAAATTCAAACATCTTTAGCCCAACTTATTACTGCTCGTAATCCACTTACTAAAGCAGACATAAGATCATCATATACATAGGTGACAGGGCGTGTGGCGCAGAATGGAAGGTACGTATTGTCTGTGAGGAGTACCCACATTCGCACTCGAGATCCGAGCTTTCCGTGAACCCCCATCCGTGGAAAATTGTCTTTGCTCCGGCTGACTTGGGTTTGAAGTCTATGTAGAGATTTCCAAATCTGCCACGCTAAAGCGTGCCTAGGCGGAAGGCTCTCAGATGGTCTGCTAAAAGTTTTAGAACGCTTATGCAGCCGTCGCCATATATTACATCTTGTAATAGAGGGCATTTAGCTGACAAATTGGCTAACTAGCTAGATCCACGCCCCCTCTAAAACTTTTTCGGGTGTTCAGCCTCTGGGGCACTGATACATTGTTGCGCAAAGCTACAACCCCAAGGGTCTGTACCATTTCCCTCTCGATTTTTCTAGTACAGTCGTGAAAATTTTTGGCTCAAACAATGTTATCAACGAAAGTACCATCAACACGAAATGATGAGAAAGAAGTATTTAATAAGAAGTGACTGCTTTCTGACCCCCAAATAATAATAATAATATCCTTAGAGTCTCGGTTGCTGCCGCAGTTTTTAACAACAGGCGTTACCCACCTGCTCTATAAGTCAGGTAGTGCCGCGGAACCTAAGAATTATAGACCGATCACATGTTTGTCGACGGTTTATAAACTTCTTACATCCATTTTGAGAGCGAAAATTAGTTCGCATATTGATAATAATTCCATTATGTCTGCGTCTCAAAATGGATGTAGGAACGGGTCCCGTGGTACTAAGGAGCTACTCCTCATCGACATGGCCATAAGCCAACAGGTTCGTCGATCCCGCAAGGATCTTTCGACATGCTGGATAGACTACAAGAAGGCCTACGACTCGGTGCCACATACATGGCTCAGGAGGGTGCTGGAGTTGTACAAGGTTGATGCAACTCTACGCACCTTACTAGAGTCGTGCATGGGGCAATGGACAGTCCTTCGCTATCCGGGATGTCCACAGATCCAGCGAAATGATGAGCCTGTATGGATCAAGCGGGGAATATTTCAGGGCAACAGTTTGAGTCCACTTTGGTTCTGCTTAGCCCTGAATCCTCTAAGCACATTGCTGGAGAATTCAGGTCTAGGCTATCGGCTGAGGAGAGGTGGTCAAGTTATATCTCACCTCCTCTACATGGATGACCTAAAACTATTTGCCCCCCAACAGACTGCGACTGATGGAGCTACTGAAGGTAACTGAAACTTTTAGTAGCGCCATCAGGATGGAGTTTGGTGTGGATAAATGTGCAGTCATGCATGTAAAGCGAGGTGAGGTTATGGATTCCGAGGGAATCCAACTTTCGGATTTCATACACCTCAGATCCCTCTCCTCATCCGGAAACTATAAGTATTTGGGTATGTCGGAAGCGTTAGGCATTAATGATGCTGACATGAAGCAATCGTTGAAGGAGCGCTTCTTTTGTCGCCTGAAAAAGGTATTAATTAGTCTTCTTTCAGGCGGAAACAAGGTGCGCGCCTTCAACGGTTGGGTCATGCCCGGTTTTGATGTACTCTTTCGGCATACTCAAATGGACTTAAACAGAACTCGACGCCCTGGATAGGAGGGTCCGTACAATGCTGACCACAAACCGGATGCATCACCAACGATCATCGGTGATGAGACTGTACATCCCGCGGAAGTGTGGGGGTCGAGGCTTTTTAAATGCAAAGACCCTCCACAACCGTGAGGTGTGCAGTCTCAGAGAGTATTTTTTTTAAAGCCGAAGCGGGTATGCACCGTGATGTGGTCGCAGTGGACAAGGGACTCACCCCGCTCTCCATGGCTAAAGTGAACTGGCGCAAACCTGTAGTACTTACTACCGATGACCGCAAGGAAGTATGGCGAAACAAGGAGCTTCACGGGCGCTTCTACCGGGCTCTTCATGAGCCCAGTGTAGATTTCTTAGCGTCCGTATCCTGGCTACGTTTTGGTGACCTATTTGGGGAAACTGAAGGTTTCGTCTGTGCAATTATGGACGAAGTTATCTTGACGAATAACTACCGGAGATATATTATGAAGGACGGGACGGTGGACGTGTGTCGGGCATGTCGCCATCCGGGTGAGTCCATCAGACATATTATCTCTGGTTGTTCTCGTCTAGCTAACGGCGAATACTTGCACAGGCATAACCAAGTAGCCAGGATTATTCATCAGCAACTTCCTTTGCAATACAAACTAGTGGATTCTGAGGTACCGTATTACATGTATGTGCCCGACCCAGTTCTAGAAAATGACCATGTCACGTTGTACTGGGATCGGTCTATCATTACTGACAGGACTATTGTCGCCAATAAGCCTGATATAGTGGTGATAGACCGGTTAGCGCGCCGCACAATGATAGTCGATGTTGCCATTCCGCATGATGGCAACCTTGTGAAAGCTGAGAAGGAGAAACAAATTAAATATCTCGACTTAGCACGCGAGGTTGTTGACATGTGGAATGTTGACTCGGCTGTCATTATGCCGATTGTCGTATCAGCCAATGGGCTGATGGCCGAGACCCTCGACCAACATCTGTCGAGGCTATCGTTAGGCGGCTGGATCAAGAGCCTGATTCAGAAGGCAGTACTCCTAGATACGGCTCGCATCGAGAGGAGGTTTCTGTCTCTGGAGCCCTAACCACCGGTAGCTTGGACCTTGCTCCCGATACCGGTGGACCGCTATTTTTTATATTTTTAAAAGTTTTTTATATATTGTTTTGTAAAAATATTTAAAAATGTAATTATATATGTAAAAAAAAAAATAAAGGAATAATAATAATAATAAAAGTAGGACAACATCACAACAACAATTAAACAGTTAAAAATTTACACACAAATGCTACATTTACTTGGTTTCGGCCCGTAACTGTAGCTCAAAACCAGCCAAAGAGCTGAGAAGAAAAAATGTTTTCCCAAAATAATAATAATGTTCCACAACTATCACACAACGCCATCTAGTCCCAAGCTAAGCAGAGCTTGTGTTATGGGTACTAGACAACTGATAAACATACTTATATATTTCTAAATACATACATATTATAGATAAATTACACCCAGACACAGAACAAATGATCGTGCTCATCACACAAACATTTTTCCTGGGTGGGAATCGAACCCACGACCTCCGGCATAGCAGTCAGGGTCACTAACCACTAGACCAACAGGCCTGGCACAATAATCGCAATAATAGGGCAAATAATACGATACCCCTGGTATGACTGTTTGTTAGACCGGGGATTTTCTGGCTTCTGATAATCCGAAAACTACAAATAACACCCAGGGTCAACAACTAAAGCTGAAATGTATAGACGCCAGCACATCGAGCTACTAAAATCTGTCAAATTTCTTTAATACATTTTCAACTTTATCACTAAAGCATTAGGTTCAAAGTTGATTGGGAGAATTTACAGTTTCGGGTACCTTGATGTGCTGGCATCTGTACACACAGGGTCAAATTAATTTAATTTAATATTGCCAGCCAATTTGGCTGGCAATATTTTACCCACGTGTTGGAAAATAATGAACAGCTGTTTTAGTATTTCTTCGTGGAACTTAAATATTTTCCTCGAATTTCCAAAAACCAAAAGATAATAGTCGTTTGCTGGCAACCAGTTATTTGATAGTTAGTAATGCATATGGTTTTACTAACTCAGTGTATTTTTTTTAGATATTTTTTATATCGATACACAACACGTTACCAAAGTATGGCCGGCTAGTTCTAATTGACCACGTTTATAAACTTCAAACGTATTTAGAAATACCAATAATACAATAATGGTGAATTATCAATTCCTTGCCAGGCATTTGCTCGAGAATGTCAACTTCACTAAAAGTGCTTACAAAATCACAGTTTTAAAGATTGCGGCACTTCGCATGCCGACGTAATTGCGAGGGAATCGAACAAGCAACATGGCAACTGTTCCTCGAACTTGTTAGGAAAAAGTCATATAAGTTAAAACTCGTAAGGTTATGAGAATAAGGTCACAGTTACTACGTTCTAGATGCTAATTCCGTATTCCCTTTTTATTCGTTCTATTGTACTGTCTGCACGAGTGTTAAGTGATTTAAAATACAGCACCTTCACATTTCTTCCCATGGGTGTCGTAAGAGGCGACTAAGAGACTTACTACAGAATGGGCAGCAGCGTTCTTTATGCGTTTGGTGATACACCATACTGCGATCGCTAATGCGCCTGCCAAGTGTGGCGATTATGGCAAACAGCCGCCAAATTGGGGAAGGCCTTTGTTCAGCAGTGGACGTCTTTCAGCTGAAATGATGATGATGACGATGATGAATAGGTACACGTCTGTCTCACCCTCCGGGGAATATAGGCGTGATGATATGTTTAAATATGTTGTGATAAATAATGTTTTGAACCTGAATGAATTCCGTGTTTCCTACCCTACTCACCTACTCTCAGACGTAAACTTTGTCAGACCATATGAGGACCATACCATGCTCTTTCTTGACGTTTCCCTTTTAAATATCCATTGTCGGCATCTCAGTAAACTAACGTCATACAAGCATAATGATTCTATATTGTGATCTATCGTCGTTAAGTATTATTGTTAGGTGTAGGTAATTTAAACCAAGTAGATAACTTGCAAATTAAAATCACAGTATTAAAATTATCCATACTTAGATCTAATAGTTGAAGCTTCACTGAAATTCCATTAACTTGATTCATTGAACCCCCACATTAGTTTCAATCTTTGGGGTTTATACATTATCTCCCTTATTCTCCCCTATTTGCTGCCATCTTGGATTCGAACACAGAAAATTCGAGCAATTTAAATATCGAAAATTCCATTCATTTTTGGCTTTCATTCAATGTTATGTAGGGTAAACTACCAGTCATTGGACGCTATCAGTTATTGGACAGAACTCCCTTTAATCGTTTTTATTAAGGTTATGACTTAAGAGCTTAATAATGCAACTGACTCTTCTGTACTTCTTTTATTGGTCATACTTAAAAGTTCAAAACATTTCTAATAGATGGCAGTAATTGCTCGAAAATATTTACTTTTCTCGGCGTCCGGACGGTTAACGGTAATTCTAGTGAGAAATAAAGAATTTGGTAAGTTTATCTATACATTTTTTAACGATTTGTATTCTACCTGACAATCCTATGTTCTTAGTAGTTTGCACAGTAATGTATTATGGTATTCTGTACTGATTTTAATATGATTACATTCAGTCAAATACATTTTTAGGTTATTATGTAGTGTCCAATAACCGAAAACTTTTTTGTTTGAAATCTACTTATTGGACAAGTGTCCAATAACTGCATTTTTAAATTAACAGAAATTGAAACTATTTTGGACTCTACTGCTTATAACTTTAGGCTAAAGGAACCATTTTTAATAGTATTGCTCTTAGGCACCTTCTACTAGTCTTTGGACAGGGTGTCCAATGACTAATTTTAATCTGTCCAATAACTCGTTTTCTGCAGGTACTCTCAAATAACGGTGTTCAGAAGTAAACCAAAGATGCCCAAGGGGAAAAAGAAAGACTACGATCCCAATACTTTAAATTTAGCACTCAAAGAAATAAGAGAAACCGGTAAAATTCGAGAGGTTGCGCGTAAATATAATATTCCAAAGTCAACATTACATTTCAAATTAAAAAACCCAACCCATAAAACGTCGTTTGGACCACCACCTGTTCTGACCGAAGATGAAGAGCTTACTTTAGAGATTTGGATAAAGGAAGTCATGAGAAAAGGTTTTCCGTTGAAAATAGATGATTTAAAACAAAGTGTTTACAAGTTTTTGACAGAAAATCCACGACCTAATAAATTTATTAATAATTACCCAGGTGATGGATGGGTGAGAGGATTTTTAAGAAGACACCCAGCTATTGTACAGCGTTCCAGTGAAGGAGTAACACAATCTAGTGCGTGTGTATCGGAATCTGATTTAAGGAAATGGTTCTCTGAAATACATGATTACTTATTGGAAAACAACCTGTTAGATATTTTTAATGAGCCATCTAGGATTTATAATGGAGATGAAAGTGGTTTCCAATTATGTCCCAAAACGGGTAAAGTATTAGCTGTTAAGGGAATCAAAAATGTATATAAAATTGATCAAGGTAATGCCAAAGAGTCAATAACAGTCATGTTCACATTTTCCGCTGATGGTAGCACAAGTCCCCCTATGGTTGTATACAACTACCAAAGAATACCACAAAAAATAGCGGATGGAGTTCCCAAAGAATGGGGAATTGGTAGGAGTGATAATGGATGGATGACCTCCGAACTATTTTTTGAATACATCGCCAATATATTTCACCCTTATTTGGTTGCAAAAGGCGTCAAATTTCCTATCGTATATTTTTTAGATGGACATAAAACCCATCTCACTTATGGTGTAAGTAAGCTGTGCAAAGAGTTGGGCATCGAAGTAATAGCATTATATCCTAATGCTACTAGAATCCTCCAGCCAGCAGACGTAGCAGTCTTCAGGCCAGTTAAAGCCGCTTGGAAAGATGCTGTAAAGTCATGGCACTTAGATAATAATGGAGAACCAATTAAAAAAGTTAATTTTGCTTGTGTTTTGGATATAGCTTTAAAAAAATCCATAAAACCAGATACTTTGATTAATGGATTTCGTTGCTGTGGTTTGGTACCATTTGATCCGAACGCAGTAGATTACAGCAAGTGTCTCGGTGGAATTAATAACAATTCAAGTGAAGATGGGCTATCTGTTCTGAACCAAACCAATATAAGTTCCTCAAATGTTATCACTTATGCGAAATTCAAGGACATAGTGGGTCAAGATACAATGTTAAAACTTGATACTTATGGAAGTAATCCAGATGATAATGAATATTTGAGTATTTTATACCGCCTCTACTCAGTATTTAATGTTAACTCCTCACAATCACTATCAGGACAATTCTGTCCTGATAGTGATTGTGTGGAAGTATTTTCTTTGTCAATGACTAATCCTATATTCATAGGATTAGTCATTGACAAAGAAAATACTTCTTTGGAGTGTATTGATACACCAAGGACTGTTCAGTCTAATGAAGAATTAATGCAAGCTAATGACGAAAATTTCTTTAATGATAATGTATTTAACGCACATGAGTTGGATGAGACAAATAATTTACATGCCTATTCTAATAATAGTAATTTAAATGATGATCCATTTATTGCCGACATTGTTCCAGAAAACCCAATACATATGACTCCTGCCAAACAAGTTATTAGTTCTAACAATATTTTTCTAAACACATCACAAATAAATGTTCAGCAACCTGTACCTGAAACCAGCCCTGCCTTCAAAGTTATTTCAAATACTACCTTGGGAAATTTTTTGACGTTGCCTAAAACACCAGAAAGAAAAGGTAAAAGAAATACAATAAGAATGCCATTTGCCATAACATCTGCTAAATACAGGGCAATGTTTAAGGAACAAATGCATAAAAAAGAATTAGAAACGAAAGCCAAAGAGGACAAAAAGAAGAAAAGAGAAGAAACTAAACTACAAAAACAAAAGGGAAAAATAGGAAAAGCAATCAAGATCAACACTAACAAAGTTTTTGCAACAAATGTTTGCAAAATATGCTGCAAAGCAACTAAAACAACAAATCGACTAGAATGTGATATGTGTAGGGCGATATTCCACGTAAAATGCATACCAGCTAAGCATCAAGAGCATGTGCCCGATGATATAGCAATTGATCTTTTCGTATGCCATGGTTGCTACAGGGAGGATAATAACGAAATTGAAGATCTCAGCTCTGAAAGGAATAGTGAAGATAGTGGTGGTGAAGCACTAACAATATTTGACATGGTTATTAATGAAAATAAAAAATATGCTTAATAATTAACATTAGGTGCTGATTGAGAAAATATAGAACTCAGTTAATTTTTTTGTTTGATGTGAATTTTATAAGAAGTATCTTTTTATTTATGTTTAATGCTTACGAGAAAGTTTTTTTTTGTATTACACAAGACTTGCTAAGACTGAATAGTTTTGAAAGCAACTGTGATTATTAATTTTCCTTCTAAGAGATATGTATACCTAAGCAATTTTAATACCTAATATAATAATAAACATTTAAAAAAATGTTGTTTTTAAATGTCCCCTTTATTATTCGCTATTTTAACGATTTATAAAATAACATTAACGAGCTAAATTGTGTTGTCCATTAACTAGTATAGACTGTCCAACAATAGAAATTCTGTCCAATGACTATATATTTGGTTACTTTTTTTTTAACACGATTTGTTTTAATATTGCTGCTGTAAAGTATAATTTTTAAAAGCAAATTCTGTTAACATACATATTGAATAAACAAAATAATAACAGTTCTAGCATGTAGCTTCATAAATGTGTCCAAGAATGATTTTTCTTCTATATATGGCCCTTAAGTGTCCAATGACTGGTAGTTTACCCTATAATGAAGAGGAAAACTTAACGAAAGACGAGCTTCTTATTACACGTTCTATTAGAAAAATATAATTTTGTTATGTAAGAAGCCCCGAGTCAAAACCAATTTGTCGTGCTGCCCTCCTGCCCTACAAATCAGATGAAATGTTAACTCAAGTGTAGAATAAAAATGTAATATGGAGGTAATTTTCTAAATGATATGGACCGGTTCCTAAGAGATTGAGATCTACAGAACGATCTTGTAATATAGAGACAAAAATACGGAGTGTTCGACGCCAGGCCAGGCCCCGACCATAGGATTTTAATTATTATGTGGAAGCGTGATAATTGTGGGCCCTGGGTCAAGAGAGGCGAGCGAACTGTCCGCCGTGCGTGGAGCTGAACAATAATAGATTCAAATAACTCACCTGATGGTAGAAGAACACCTGCTCTGGAGCCTACCTGGCTTTATGTATGTAAGTGAGTATATATTGTATTGTGTAGTGACGTTGTGAGTATTCTCCAGGATACAGGCCGCTGCAATACGCCAGATGTTTCCACGGCACGCGGTCTCCATATCACTGTCACTAACCTCAAACTATTTCAATCAAAGTACAAAGATACACCCGTTCTATTTCTTCAAAGGGGTTATTACACACAAAACAATTGGATCATGACAAATTGTCCACAAACGGATCCATTTACAAGGATTACTTTCAACACGGGTCGCACAAGCAAAAGGACCTCCATTCTTTTCCAAAGATCAAAACCAAGAGAGAAAAAGAAAGTGTCAAACTGACAAATGACAGATGTCACTCCGTTTCACGTCATGGTGCGTTCACAGAGTAACCAATCTAAACGGGACGGAACATCTACCCCCCCCCCCCCCCGGACGGGCCTTCCCGTCCGCTAATCACTTGGCAATCTTGACAAGGTTGCGACCGCTCTCTTCACGACCGATCCGTCCACCAAAACCTCTGCAAAACGAGGAACCCCGTCGGTGCCAGCCACCAAATTGAGAATGCGCCCCCGGCACCAATACAAAGGCTCAAGGTTGGCATCCTTAACCAGGACGAGGTCTCCAATTTTGGGCGGATGCGTTTTATCAGTCCACTTGACGCGCTGCTGGAGAATGTGCAAATACTTCAAGCTCCAACGCTTCCAAAAACTCTGAGCGAGCTGCTGCACCAACTTAAACCGCAATAGCCGATTTTGGCTCACATCGACAAAAGGGTACTCGGGCAGGGCGACAAGTGGATGTCCAATCAAAAATGGCCCGGGGTTAGGGCCTCCAAGTCGTTCGGGTCCGAAGACAGTGGGCACAATGGACGCGAGTTTAATACAGCTTCAATGCGGCAAAATACCGTAGCTAACTCCTTAAAGGTGAGAACGGTGTCTCCCAACAATCTGCGCCAGAGTCCCTTTGCCGCTTTCACCGCGGCCTCAAAAATACCCCCCCAATGGGGGCAGGCTGGCCGCTCAAAACAATAACAAACAACAAAAACAACCAAACAACAACAACAACAACCAAAAACAACAAACAACAATTTAACCAAATGGCCCTCCTTAGTCAACAAAAGGGGGTAACGGGCCCCATAAGGAAGGCTAGAGTGCCTCAACCGTCCCCCAACACGCAAAAGACCCGTATCGTCCAAAAAAGGGTCCAACTTACTAACGGCTTCCGACAATTTAGCCTTACCAGACTTCAAAGTTTCAATCTCCTTCTCAAAGTGTACAGCCTGCATGGAGCGGACCCAAAGGAGGAGTGATTCCTGTTGCTCCTGAGGAAAGAGAACCGGTGACAGGCGTTTGTTCCCGGGATTCCTAGAATTATGACCGTAACGTATTTGTGTTGTATGTCTTGTACTCATGTTTGGGCAAATAAATGATTATCTTATCTTAACGCCTGATCCACGAGGTAACGTTCAACAATTTGTCGAGGGAGCTGTAACGATTCAACAAAAAATCAGGGTCAAACGGAGGGGGGCCATCTTGTTCTTGACCAAGACCAGTGACAAATTCACCTGGCCTGTCGCGCAGACGGTGCGCAGACAAACAACAGCTGCGTAACCGTGCGAAGACGCGTCACAAACAAGGGTAGCAGTTTAGCTCCCAGGGGGGAGGATAGCGCGGGGTAACACGACCTCGTTGACAGCAGGGAGTGCGGATACAAATTGGAGCCAATCTTCCAACAGGGTTTCCCGAATTGGCTCGTCCCAGCCAAGTCCCGCAGTCCAAAGGCGCTGAAGAAAACAATTTCGCCCAAAACAATACACAAACAAAACAACAAAACAATAGACAAAAGGCAACCCTGGGCTCCCGTGTCCAAAATGGCACGGACCACAACAGAGTCCCCCGTGGGCCCCCAGACCCTGACCGATGCCGTTGGCAACAAAACCGTGTCAATCTGAGGGATACCTTAGCGGGGTAGGCGCCAATGTCCTAACAATGCCTGGGCGGTGACCGATCGCCGCACCCAGGCCCAAGTCTTTCCCGACGAGGATGGAGGTCAAATGCCTCGTACGCGTGGTGTCCCGAGCCACGCGCCATCGCTGGAAGGGCATATCCCACCGGATGCCTGAATGGCGGGGGGCGTGACTCCAACCGGGGACGTTCCGCCAATGGAGGGGAGGGAAGGCGGTGCTGGTCTGGCCAGCGCTGCCTAGCGGTAGGGTAGGCTGAGTCAGTCACCGAAAAATGTTGTACCAAGGCTCGAGCCTCACCTTCCAGGACAGACAACAAATAGGCCAACTTTTGAGCGGGTCTGAGGTCCGAGCGAGCATCAACCAAACTTTCAAAAAGATTTTGGAAACCCAACCAATGGTCCAAGCGACCGTCAAAGTGTGGCAGTTCCAAAGTAGGCAATCTACTCAATAGTCCGGGACCTGAAACAACCGAGGTCTCCGGTTTGACCTGGACTGGTGTCCGGCTCTGCAATATTTCCCGAGCACGTTGACCAATAACATCCCCCAGGTCCAAGATCTGGTCGTAGTCAGCAAGGACCTTATCACGCGCTGCCTGGTCCAGCACTTCCAGATCCACTTCATAAATGAACTCGTTGTAGTGGGTGAGCAGAGCATCAACATTGCCAAGTCTCACGTTCAACTGCTCGAACCGAGCAAGCGTGACCCCTTCAAGATCCGGGTGCTCAGCGGTCGCTGCAGCTGAAGTGAACCACCGTAGCTGTGTGGTCCACTGATTACCTCTCTCACCGCTTTGTATGCCATTGCACAAACAAACAATTCAAATAAACCAAACAATTAAATAATCAAATAACAAAGTTCAAACAATGTAACCAGGAAAACCAGAAAAACCAAAGCAAACAATCAAACTGCCAACTCAAGACAACTACGAAAATATTGGTTCCAATCCAATGAACCTTATTTTAATTCAAACAATGTCAACGCTCAAAATGTTAATTTCAAATGTTAATTTCACAAACCACTTTGTCAATGGTACAACAATCATAAACCTTTATTCCAATTTAAAACAATATTAATGCTCAAAAATGCCAATTTCAAATGTTAATTTTCACAAACAACCATATTGATGGTACATAAAATCCTATTTTTTAATGTCTTCCAAACATCCAATCCAAATCCAACAATAAGGGGGGTTGTAACATAGCCCAATCCAATTAACTCTGTTAGCATAGGTAACCAGGCTGACTCTGGTAACTTCAGTTTACCCGTCTCAACAATTTAAAACAAATTAATACAAATGAACAATCAATTACAGTTAACAAATATTTACAGCGAATTACTATTTCCTTATAGAGACTGCCAAGTAATTAGCCTATTTTAAATTACCAATTTTGTTGGTTATATATCTTATAACCACGCTCTGCTACCAAGAATGTTCGACGCCAGGCCAGGCCCCGACCATAGGATTTTAATTATTATGTGGAAGCGTGATAATCGTGGGCCCTGGGTCAAGAGTGGCGAGCGAACTGTCCGCCGTGCGCGGAGCTGAACAATAATAGATTCAAATAACTCACCTGATGGTAGAAGAACACCTGCTTTGGAGCCTACCTGGATTTATGTATGTAAGTGAGTATATATTGTATTGTGTAGTGACGTTGTGAGTATTCTCCAGGATACAGGCCGCTGCAATACGCCAGATGTTTCCATGGCACGCGGTCTCCAAATCACTGTCACTAACCTCAAACTATTTCAATCAAAGTACAAAGATACACCCGTTCTATTTCTTCAAAGGGGTTATTACACACAAAACAATTGGATCATGACAAATTGTCCACAAACGGATCCATTTACAAGGATTACTTTCAACACGGGTCGCACAAGCAAAAGGACCTCCATTCTTTTCCAAAGATCAAAACCAAGAGAGAAAAAGAAAGTGTCAAACTGACAAATGACAGATGTCACTCCGTTTCACGTCATGGTGCGTTCACAGAGTAACCAATTTAAACGGGACGGAACACGGAGTATAAGTAGAACAAAAAAAAACAAAAGAAACCTTAAAACATTAGTTACATAAAAACATCAAAATTAACAAAAATAGGGAACACGAAAAAACACTAAACGTAAATAAAAACTTTTCTTTTGTCTACAAGCTTATTTGTTTCGTGAAACAAAAGCATCTCAATTTCGTAGTATACAACGACTAAATTCTGATTGAGGCCGAACAATAACAGTGACTTCAGAACTTGGTGAGGCCTATTTCGATCACGCGGCTGATTTCCTTTGGGATGGCAGCGACTGGTGGTGTTGCATCAGCTTCGCTGACGTCAATATACAGATTAAAATATCCTCATCTACGAAACTAGATGTCAGTATCTAAGATCTGTACTTTTGACTATTTGGAGCTAATAAAAAGAGAAATAGAACAATAGAAGGCCAGACTCAATTTACGGAAAGGTAGTTTTCCATTCTCAAGGATTCGGTCAGTTTGTCGAAAGCTATCTATCTATACTTTTATACTTTTAATATTATAAAGCTGAAGATTTTGTTTCTTTATTTGGTTGAACGCTATGATCTCAGGAACAACTGATTGGAATTGAAAAAAATATTTTAGTGTTGAGTAGCTCATTTATCGAGGAAAGGTTATATAATATCACGCAAAACGGGGAAAATGTATTCCTCTAGAGAGCCTTTGCATGCGTTGCGTAAACGGTTACAGTAACGAAACAATCATGTAGGACGAAATTATACCTCTTAAAAAGTTCTTAAAAAAGTCCGCGGTAGTGTGTCTATCTTTTAAGGTTGGCTCACTATAACGTTTTTAATTGTAATAAAATCGAAATATTTTAAAGCTGAAGATTTTGTTTGGTTGAACTTACCTATCTCAGGAATTACGTACTACGTTTAGCGTTGGATATCCCATTTATCGATGAAGGCTATATAACATCACGCTAGGACCCTTAGGAGCCAAGCAAAAAGAAAAACTCACGAATACGAAGAAATCGCACGGCCAGGGGCTTCGATGTGACGGGGAGGACAGCGGTAACAAGTTTAACGCGGACGAAGACGCGGGCAAAAGCTAGTAACTACATAATCATATACGGAACATTTAATGCAATTGGTGAAATGTGGGTGTACTTCAGTTCTGATATCCTACAAAAATTTATTAGCTTGCGTAGGATGTAGGTACGGTTATGGCCTTGCTTACATTTTTGGGTCGTGCATTTTATTTATTTTTTAAAAGACGACTTTGGCGTCTCGTTAGAATATGGCCTTGGGCTTGTCGTCCACAGGTTTGTAACATGTTACTTTTAAGTAGCGTCGTGGACGATGCGCCTTACTTTCTAGTTAGTCCATGACAAAAGAGTGAGGATGGTAGGACCATAATTACCTAGTCAGAATACTTCTCGACTTCCTGCCTCGCTTCTTAATTAGGATTCTTCAATTAATTGTAGTTTAATTAGCGTTTCAGATCGTATTGCAGGTATCCTTCATGCTTCCACTTTTTTTTTGGATGGGAAATTATCAAATTCTCCCGCTCTGGGCGGAGCGGGAGGGCGTGTCAGACTTTTACCGACTAAAACCCACCCGTGTTCCCTCAGTTGCCCATGTGCCAGGGTCACGGTATCTCTTTCGAACAATCTCGCGACCCAGGCAGGCATCGGTCCTAGCAGACCCCTTCAGTGTTGCTGACATCTCTTTGAGGCGCGCGTGGAACTTGCTTTCACTTAAAACGCGAATTCGACCTTAATGCTTTAAACTAGTTAATGCGCTGCAATGTTGTTAAATATTTATTTTGTAATCTTCTCCAGTGCGAGCATACTAACATATCAGAGTTTCATCACAATTGGTCAAGCCATTTTCGAGTCTTTGCGAGACTGACACAAACAACAGCATAATTGAGATTGCACAATTGTCCATTACTGTTAGTGAGAATAAAATAAAATAAACACGAAAAAAATGTGTTCCATTGTGTTTATTGTTTCAATTAGTTTTCGATATCGATACCAAAAAGTGTGTAAAGTATTGCCAGTTAATTTAATTTGACCCTGTTTAACAAAGAAGATTTATATATTTAGTTCTAATTTTCAAAGAATACGAGATATAGATACAGTCAGACCTAAATTGACGAAGTGAATTGACCAATAGAGCTTCTATAAGATTCAGGTGAAATAGAAAGTAATAAAAATTATAAATCTCTTCTAATTAAAAGATTCTCTAAGAAATACGATCAAACGAAGAACGATTGATCGTAAGCAGAAATAGGTACTTAAACAATCTATTTAGCTTTCGAAATGATCCTAGAATTGTGAAAACATTGCGTATTATCCGATTAACTAATAATAACATATTATTATTTACTAGCTTCTGCCCGCGACTTCGTCCGCGTTAAATTTTTTGTTTCCCCGACCTTTCCCGTCACGTCGAATCGCCTACCCGTGCGATTTTTCCCGTTTTTACAATATTTTTCATTACTGCTTCGCTCCTCTTGGTTGTAGCGTGATGCTATATAGCCTATAGCTTTTCTCGATAAATAGGCTACCCAACACAAAACGAATTTTTCAATTCGGACCAGTAGTTCCTGAGATTAGCGTGTTCAATCGAACAAACAAACAAACTCTTTCAGCTTTATAATATTAGTATAGATAAATCGGTTGATTCTTACGTGTTGACCAACTAAGTATTGCACTTTTGACGGCAGAATTTTAAAGGTTGGCCCTGCCATCCCGTATTTTGTAACACATATTTGTACCCATAACTGTGTAACAAGAAGGACAGTTACGTTATTACAGTATGTATTGCAGCGTTAATCTGCGACTGTTAAACCTATTTGATTTCTACTACAACCTTTTGAGAAAACTCTCCTCAATTTTGGTTAAATTTTAAACTTCGATTCTACAAAAAATGTATTGGTAACAAATATTTGTCTGACATATCTAGGACTGCAGATTTAAAGACATGCATGGTGGCAGAATTTTTGTTCAGAACTACTATACCTAAATTTAATTGCTAAACCAGTTATCAGAAAACATCCTTACAAAATTTCCTAGCTACAGAAACTTGTGCCTGCTATTGGAAACAATATTGAAAGTTTTTCACGAAAATGAAGTTACATCTAAAATCGTCGTTGTATGAACGACCATGGACGTCCAAACTCAGGAATAGTGAATATACCACAGGCCTATACTAGGCTGCGCTAAAACACGCTGTCCTACGCCCTCCGCATCTAGTCTGTCCCAGCCACTTCCTTAAGGTCGTCGATCCATTTAGCTGGGGGGCGTCCTAAGCTACGTTTGCACATCCCTACTGAACAATCGCCACACAAAATGTTCGAACAGCTGTACAATCCGGGTCTCTGGCCACCCGGATACTAATCTAACGTGTCATATATCAATGAATTGCCCACTGATTTTCAGTGGACCTCTCCATATTTAACCACATATTTGTCTAATAGTGTTAAAACTGAGAATTCGTACTCAGGGGATTCAAATGTGGCAAGACTTATGAGTAGGTAATAGTTTTAAATACGTAAATTGGATTAATCAAAGTTCATCCTTAAATCTTATTTGGTAATATTTTTTCAAGGTGTTTCACTCATTACGCATCAATATACAAAAGTTGTACCTAGTAATTGAAGTAAGAAAAGTTTAGCAGCATAAATAAGTTTCCTGCAAAACTTTTCCAAAGCACATAAAATTTGATCTCGTCACGTAAAAACGTGCTGACATCCCAACCGATTCGATTGAGTATTGTTGATAAAACTTACAAGGATCTATTGGGAATGAATATCTAAGAGTGCTGAATCTAAAAGGAACTTTATTTTTATCGCACATAATACAACATAACATCACGTCTTGTTTCCCCGAAGGGTTGGGCAGAGGTGTACCTGTAGTACGCTCACATTTCGCCTGTTATGTTTAAGTTCCATGTAATAGGGGGCCTGTTACTATCAACCAACCAATCTCAACCAAATTCTTAA
The DNA here is from genome assembly GCA_932294355.1 of Aporophyla lueneburgensis. Lineage (NCBI taxonomy): Eukaryota > Metazoa > Arthropoda > Insecta > Lepidoptera > Noctuidae > Aporophyla > Aporophyla lueneburgensis. The sequence continues at coordinate 24,446,930 of OW028753.1, forward strand.
CTATAACTTATGGAAATAACTTTCAGAACTCATGATACAACATAAGGGGCTTTTCACGTCAAGCGGACAGGGAAAAAAAAGTGAGGTTCTGTTTGTTCATATTAGGTCCAGTTATACTTCTAGTAGATATAAATTCAGACACAATTTTTTTTATACATATTATGTGTATTTGTCTAGTTATGGGCTCCCAAAGAATCGTCTTAATAATTGTAATTAGGATATTTTTGAAGATTTTTTTTTGTATTGTAAACAATTACAATAAATGACAGTGGGCAAAAATGTATGGGAGTTGGTCCAAGCGTCGCCAAGGATGAATCATATACTAAATGGAAGGGTACAATGGATTGTTCAAATTTGCAGAAGGGCATCAAAATCTGTCCGAGAGATTTTGAGAAATGATAGCTTATTTTTGCCTCAGAAGATACTACGGATTTTTTATTTTGCTTCATTGTCGAGTATTATTATATATTTTTTTGTTATTTAAAGTTAAAAATCATTACTTAATACTTATAATCATCATTATTTATCATCATCATCATCATCATTATCGAGTAATGATAGATTTTATATTTTAGTAACATTGTCGGTTTGTTATTTGATACAGGTAGGTATTACGTATTTTAATAGTTTATTAATCGATCATCTTTTCGTTTTGGTCCTCCTTCGCCATTATAAAACAAACAAGAGATAAAAGAAAACAAGAAATGTTTTTTTAAGCGAATATTAAAAATAACTTATATAATAGTTACATTCGCTTCAGACGTCAATAATTACTGAATTCAAAACCTCTGCTGGTCTATATATGGGTTCTTGGTGAAGAGCAAAACCCAAGAACCACACTATAACCATTATGTGGGCGCAGCAACCTAACGTGCGTTTATCGGCTTTGCAAGAGCAATAATAATAATTAATAGCGTCTAGTCCCGTTTCGTTTCACCTACAGTGACAAATACGGGCTTCCTATTGTGAGTCATAACGAAACGTAATAAGAGTCTTTTTGGAGTGTTCTAAAATATTAAGCTATATATGAGCGATTCTGGGATTCATAGAAAGGATTTTATGGCTTTTAAGAGGAAAAAAAAACCACATACATATTAATCCTATTAATTAATTAGTGAGTGGCAATGATATAATATAAGCTACGCAATATCTTCTCGTCCCACATACCGCGGTGTCTCAAGACAAAAGTCTTTGACCAGTGTGTGTTGCCAGTGATGACTTATGGAATCGAAACGTGGTCGCTCACAATGGGCCTTATAAGAAGGCTGAAAGTCACCCAAAGGGCGATGGAGAGGGCTGTGCTTGGAGTTTCCCTACGTGATCTAATCAGAAATGAAGAGATCCGTAGGAAAACCAAGGTAACCGACATAGCCCGAAGAATTGCTAAACTGAAGTGGCAGTGGGCAGGGCACATTGCTTGCAGAACAGATGGCCGATGGAGCCGAAAGGTTCTGGAGTGGCGACAGCGTACCGGAAGACGTAGAGTTGGAAGGCCTCCAACAAGATGGACCGATGACCTTGTGAAGGCCGCAAGAATCCACTGGATGCGGGAAGCACAAAACCGGTCGAAGTGGTGGAGCTTGGGGGAGGCCTATGTCCAGCAGTGGACGTCTTTCGGCTGAAATGATGAGTGATATAATAGATGATCGATTAATAATAATGATGATAAAACTGTAGTAACATTCGTCAAAGAAACAAAAAAAAAACGATACCTAATAACTTAAAGTAAACTTATCGTTACTCTATGATGATTATGTATAATGACGATCATACGAATTAAGTTATGACTTTCAACTATAAAAATACCAAGGAAAAACCATAATAATATTGACAATGAAACAAAATAATAAAAATCAGTAATAACTTCTAAGACAAAAATAAGCTATCATTTCTCGAAATCTCTCGGACAGTTTTTGATGCCCTTCTGCTTGTTTGAACAGTACATTGTACCCTTTCATTTGGTATATTTTATGATTCATCCTTGGCGACGCTTGGACCACATTTGCCCACTATCCTTTTCAAACTACGCGATTTGTAATGTAATTTCCTGATCTTTTTAAAAAAGGAATCAAATTTGAAACAAAAAAAATTTTAGTCTTTTAAACCGGAAGTAAACATTTCAAAACAAAATTATGGAAACTTCGAACATTTTAATTTTCTTATTTCAAAATATAGCTACAAGAGTATCTAAATAATACACTAGAAGTTATGAAATGGCATCTGCATTAGTTAAGGAGATAGGCAAATTAATGTATCATGTAGCAGTAAGTATGCTGTTAGGCGCTTGTTTATGTCGGTTAATATGCGAATTATGGAATTAAAACGCGAAACTATTAACTTTTTATGTTTGTTGAAGCTCTAAAAATAATAAAGGGTAGTTATTAAAAAATAAAATAATATCTAGACATTGATAAAAACATTTGAATTGCTACAAATATTAGTAGGAAGAAGTTAAAGATAATTTTATCTTTAGCTTATCAAAAAGTTTACTCTCACCAAATATACTACACAAACACCTTCTTGAACAAGCTATAGATGTGTCTTAAATTATATGTATAACCGACGACGGTGCCTCTCAAAATTTTAAAAATAGATTCAATTTGTGAATTTATTTTACCAAAAACATGATTTTAATACGAATGCAGAAATACATTTTCACGCAACGTCTCATGGAAAGGGACCATGTGATGGTCTTGGGGGGAACCTCAAATGTTTTGTGACGCGTGCAAGTCTACAATTACCTGCAACTAGATCAATCCTTTCACCAATGCCATTATATGAATGGGCAAAATCATCTTTAAAACAAACAGTGATTTACTATTGTTTCCAAAGATGATATTAATCGTGAAAGGATTTTTTTGTAACCACGTTTTAATTCTGCAATAACCAATCCAGGAACTAAAAAGTAGCATGCCTTTATTCCAACAACGGAAGGTTTCCTTGTAAAAAGAACCAGTTCATAGATTCTCAAAGTAAAATTGAAAAAAAAAAAAAAATTGTTTTGAATTTGTTTTTACGTTATTTCATTACAATTATCATTTAATTTCACAACAGTTTTGAGTAGTAGTGGTTGCAGTTTCTAGTAGTTCCGGAGATTATCCCTACCTAACTAAACTAACAAACAAACATTATTTACCGAATTATCTTTTACTTCTTCCCACTAATATTTGTAGCTATTCAAATGTTTTGTATCAATGTCTTGATATTATTTTATTTTTTAAACATAAATAGGATGATAAATGTTAATAGTGTCGCGTTTTAATTCCATAATTCGCATATTAACCGACATAAACAAGCGCCTAACACCATACTTACTGCTACATGTATATACATTAATTTACTTATCACCTTAACTAATGCAGATCCCATTTCAAAACTTCTCGTGTATTATTAGATACTCTAAGCTTTATTTTGAAATAAGAAAAATAAAAAAAAATGGTTGAAGTTTCCAAAATTTTGTTTTGAAATGTTTACTTCCGGTTTAGAAGACTAATTTTTTTTTTTCAAATTTTATTCCTTTTTTAAAAAGATCAAGAAATTTCCTATACAAATCACGTAGTTTGAAAACTTATTGTAATGGTTTACAATACGAAAAAAATCTTCAAAAAAATCGTAATTTCAATTTAGACGATTTTTGGGAGCCCATAACTAGACAAATACACATCATATATAAAAAAATGTGTCCGTATTTATATCTACTAGAAGTATAACTGGACCTAATATGAACAAATTTCAGAACCTCACTTTTTTTTCCCTGTCCGCTTGACGTGAAATGCCCCATACGCTAAGCAAGACGTTACTAACACAGTGGGCCTCAATTGTAGTCTAAAAATAAATAAGTAATAATAATAAAATATTGAATTGACCTAGCCACCAACAGCCGTCCGAAAACCAGAAAAGAATGAGAACAAACAACTCATCATCATCATTTCATCCGAAAGACGTCCACTGCTGGACATAGGCCTCCCCCAATTTGTGAGGGTTTGCCATAATCGCCACGCTTGGCAGGTGGGATGGCGATTGCAGTATGGTCATAAAATGTATAGAGAACGCTGCTGTGCATTCTCTAGTAAGTCCTTCAGTCGCCTCTTACGACACCCACGGGAAGAAATGGGATGGTGCTATTCTTTACGTCCGCTACCTAAAAACAAACACCTAAAAACATATAACTCTTTTCCTACAAAAGTGTGCCCCACACATTTTCATCTGCACTGGATGCGAGAAGCACAGAGCCGATCAAAATGGTGAAGCTTGGGGGAAAACTGAATCCAATAGTGGACGTCTTTCGACTGAATTACAAACATGACCGTCAAAGCTGTTCCCGTTTCAATGTGCTCAAACATGGTCCCAGACATTGTAATTAGTGCCTTATGCTCTAGGCTAAATGCCACTCATTGAGCTTATTACTTTAATAAGCAGGGTAGTTGCAAAACTTTGACAGTCCAACAACATTTATGGCGTTGATTATGTTGTTGAGCAGACCTCTTCCAACATAATATCAAGCAACGAATTGCACATTTCCTTCAAAGCCCTTCGTAGTGTGATTGACGAACTGAGGGGCTGATCCCAAAAATGAAAAAAAAAATGCTTAATTGTGTAACAAATATCTTCCTCATTCTTATTATGTATTTCACAATAGGCATACCTTCTATTGGAATTGGAATAATTCATAAGCTATACGCGCCGCTGAATTAATTTAATATCAAAGAGACATTAGTAATGCGTAATTGAATTTGAATTAATTTACAAATGTTAGCGACAGACATGATAAATTAACCACGCCATGTAATATTGGAAATTAGAGACAAAATATTGCATTCGATTACTAATCGATTATGTTGACTCGTTGGCTCTTGAATTTTAAATGTACCTACATGTTTATTTTTGTCTGTAACCTACTTACAAGAGAAGGTAAGTAAAATTGTTGCTAACCCTATGGACACCGTTAAGAAATAAAAGTTTTCTATTCTATACAGTTCCCAAGATAAGATAAGATAACAATTTATTAATAAAATGTGTTTAGACCACAAGCCAAAAAATACAAACAGTATTTACACAGAAGAAATAGCTAACGATTTTTAATGAAATGCTGTTATTATGTTGAAATGCTGTTATCACTAGAAGTGCGGGCGTCCCAAATTTGACCCATTTTGATGTTCTTTCTGCTCTAATTAATATTTTATTATGCATATAATGGTAACTTTTTATGACTTTTCATGAAATATGATGATTATTATGTTTATTATTTATCTGAGATTTCGACCACGTAATTGCAATATAAATATTTTTTTATCCAAATTTACCTCAGTGGGTATGTTCAGCGCTTCTAGTGTTATTCTATAAAATAACATTGGCATTGGCAGGAATAACTCTATATCGTACCCACTCACCCAATAACATAAACCTTTTCCAAAACACTATAAACACAGAAACTCGAAGCTGCATCCATTTAAATAACAGAACAGTTCAGAGCGTCTTGAAGCGCTAACACGATGTCACATTCTCTTAACGCGAGTGTCCCAAAGGAGAGTGAACTTACGGAGTCTAGCTTTAGTTGCTAGCAGACACGGGGAGCGAGTGTATACCGTGTTATGTTAGAACTCGAGACAATCCCATAGGACGGGGGATTCTAGTTTTAATAGGTGGATTTTAATGGTATATATAGTATTTGATACCATGATTATCAGAGTTACAACGAAATATCGTGTGTATTTTTGGGAATGTGAGTTCTCGCTGGTCAACCTGGAGATTTGCTGGCTGCTTAGCTGAACTTGCCTGCGGCTGCTTCAATAAATTAAGAAATATCGTGTTCGAAACTGTGTTAGAATTTATGTTTACGACTCACTGATTTTTTTTACTTATATTCCTCGTTAAATTTTTGCTCCCCTGACCCTTCTCATCGCATCGAATTGCCTTCCAGTTTTCTTCCTTTTTTCGTTGCTGCTCCGCTCCTTTTGATTGTAGCGTAATGTTATATAACTTACTAGCTTCTGCCCGCGGCTTCGCCCGCGTGGATGTCGAAATATCCCACAGGAACGTACTACCGGGATTGAAAGTATCCTATGTGTTAATCCCGGTAAACAATGTGTTATTCCATTGCTTGCTTTGTGTTATCCACGGAGCAGCGCTCGGATTGATAAATGATTTATGTAGGATAATTAATCCTAAAACCTAACAATAGTGACGGAAATATATAACGGAACGGCAAATTACCTACTTGCATGACAAATTTGAAGGTAACTTTAAAGCGAAAATATAAATTCTCTTTATTCCCTGGGAATTTCGAAAAAAAAATTGTTACCAAAATTATTCAAATGAAGATTTTACTTAACTTGCTGTTCACAGGGGTTTAAGACTATTTATGTTTTAGTCTATACTTAAAGTATCTCTTTAAATACTACTTTAGAGGTTCTGCCCTCAGATGCTAATACAACCAGGCTGCTAGAAGAGCTCACTCTCGAGCAGGCCACGTAAAACTGGCCGTGCGAGAAGCAGTCCCCTCTAAGATCATATCCCGCTGTTTACAGTGACTGTCCCCGAGACTTATTAATCGTCATTGCTAAACATACCATAAGGAGACTGCGGCCTTTTAAACTCGAATGGGTACCCCGAACGGTATTAGTGGTATCTGCGGTATATACAATAGTACACCGATTCACCTTGAGCACAGTCAGTAAATACAATGGCGTGGCCTCTACCACGTTTTGATGTGAGGTTTTCACACACAACCTGATCCCATTGCTCAACTTGGCCGGATTAAGATTTTGTAGTAGCATTACTGGAGCACCCACTTTGAGGATAAGTGTGTGAGACAAAGACCAGATGGGTTGAATAAATTTAAGAGCTCCTTAGGATATAATATAGTATCATCCTTATGAATTCGACACGTATGCATGTAATATAATTAGGACAGATGTTTTTTTGCCTGTGATTATTTCATTAGTTTATTTTGAATAGCTTCTGCCTGTGGCTTTACCCGCTTGGCCTACAAGAAACAAATGACTCTTTTTTTTAGAAACAAACATACGCGCTCTCACTGCCTCTCAATAGTATACGAACTGACAATATCCCAAACAAAGCAAATAGGACGAAGTTCTCCGTAAAACTAAACTAATCTCTGGGATGAGAGAAGTATAGTTTTAATAAAACTCAAAGCGTATGTGAAAAGATTTATTTAAGAGACAATCAGAAGTGGATAATTAACAATTAATACTGTTTACTATGAAATACTGTGCCTACCGCAGAATTTCTTTATAAACAATATTTTTTGTTTTTACTTCAGGTTCTAGAATCACCAAGCTGCCCCGTGAGCTTACTCTTGAGCAAGGCCACGTAAACTAACCGTGTGAAAATCAGTTCTTCCTTAAGTCTACCCCTGTTAAATGAAGTGTTTTGACTTAAGATTTATTTATGGTCTTGTCAAAGTAGATTTTGAGGGGAAACTGTACTCTTTTGAAGTCGAAGGAGTAGTTCGACGGCGTTAGAGGAATCCTACAAAGACTCCTCTCAGAAACAACGTGTCAGTGTAGTTGCCTCGATAACATTTCCTTGCAATATTTTCACTCACAACCTGGTGTCATTGCATAATTTTGGCGGGTTTAAATTACGCAGCAACATAACTGGGTGCCAATTCAAAATTTTTATACCTACATTTGTGAGTTGAGACACCGAGAGGCTTCAATGTGTTAAGAAACTAAACCGGGTAATGTATGGCGTCATCATTGTTTATCACTCGAGTCCACTGATTTATAATTATTTTCAACTCCTTCGAACGATCTCAAAATAATTTAATTGATGATTGTGGCTTGGTCATTATGTTTTACTTTAATGCATAAACCAAATCGCACTATTGCTCACTGTACGTACAGATTTATATGTTAGTGCGTAAAATATTATAGTAAATATGTGCCCAATCCGTTTTTACTTATAAAGCAGCATAGGTCAAAGTCAAAGTCAAAGCATTTATTTCAAATAGGCCCTAAAAGGTACTTTTGAACGTTTAGGTACCTATCTATTAAAGAATAGTTAGTGTAGTTTATTCAATTTTATCTAACACAGAAACAAACGCGTTTTTTACACGTACGTACTTCATCATCATCTGCCTAGCCTTTTCCCAACTATGTTGGGGTTCGGTTTCCAGTCTTGCCGGATGCAGCTGAGTACCAGTATTTTACATGGAGCGACTTCCTACCTGACTTCCACAACCCAGTAACTGGATAAAACGATACCCCTTGGTAAGACTGGTTGTCAGAATTTCGGGCTTCCGGCGACCCGTAACGACGGTCTAAGATCTACGAAAGACAGCCGGAATCAACGGCTTAACATGCTTTCCGAGGGACAGAATGGTCTTATTATGTAAAGATGGTCACCCATCCACGGACTAACCGCGGCAAGCGTAGCTTAACCTGAACGATCGACCCGTGCGGCTGTTATAATTTGCAAATATCCCTACTAATACATATTAATTTTGTTTGTTACGCATTCACGCAAAAACTACTTAACCGATCATCATGAAACTTTGTACACACATTCTTAGAAGTATTAGAAGTAACATAAGATATTTTTATGAAAAAAAAGTTGCGAAAGATAAAATTCGGTACGGAGTAAGTTTGAACCCCAAGAAAGGACATAGGCCTATTTTTATTCCGAGATATCGTCTCCGCCCACGATAACCGACATTTACGCGGACGAAGTCGCGGACAAAAGTTAGTTAGTTCATATTAATATCAGTTACATATTTGATACTTCTTGATACCTTGGTTGAGACTGAACACCGGTGACGACAATGCGCTTCCCGGGCTGCCCCGTACGCCATGTGCACGTCTACCATTCCACGTAAGATTTTCGAAGCCATATCTGACGCAGTAAAGGGATGATTTTGGAAAAATTGTGATACATGTGTCGCATAATTATAATTGAAGAGTATGTATACTAATTTTTGTGTCAATCGACCCAGAGAATAAAAAGTTTCATAGAAATTTCAACCCCCCATTTCACCCTCTTAGGGGTGGAATTTCGAAAAATCCTTTCTTAGTGGATACCTACTCCTTACAAAGAACACACCCTCCAAATTTCATGCCTCTAGGTCCAGCGGTTTAGGCTGTGCGTTGATATATCAGTCAGTCAGTCAGTCAGTCAGTCAGTCACTCAGGACTTTGAATTTTATATATATAGATAACCTTCCTCAATAAATAAGCTACTCAAAACAAAAATAATTTTTCAATTCAGACCAGTGGTTGCTGAGATTACCGCGTTCAACCAAACAAACATACAAACAAACTCTTCAGCTTTTTAATATTAGTATAGATACCTAATATCACCAATCATGTGGAAAATAGAACACTTATTGCGAGCCATAAATTCATGAGAAAAGAGAGAGTATCGTGCATTTAATCAGAGAGCAAATGCTCAAGTTTACATATTCCGAATTTTGGACAGCTGTGAGATATATCAATATATTGACAGCTTGTAGCCTGAGACGATAGTAGATTGTGAATTACTGACAAAACCGCAAGCTTCGCAAAACCACATCTTGTAATGTTAATAATTGAGTACAATTCGAGTATCATATTTGCTATAAGGGTATTTATTATTACAACATATACCATCTATATATTAATACGTGAAGCGAAAACTTTGGATCCCTTTCTACGAAAATTGGGCGGACTGAGGAGTATGAAATTTCGCACACTTATAGTTTATACAGAGAAGAAGTGACGAATGCTAATATTTTTTTTAAATTATGCGTAAAAATACATTATTTTCAATAAATAACACGTTACACACACTACTATTCATTACCGTGTATTCAATACACACATGCATAGATAGCTGTCTTTAATATTTTGTGTCTATAGTCTTACTGCACGCGTAGCATGACCACCGTAGATAGGGGTATTGTCGACGGAAGAATAGATAAAGTAACGTTTCGGGCACACAGTACGACGGCAGCAAAGTAGAAAGAGTCAGCTGCACTTTTTATAAAATTTACTCTTCGACATGATTCGACTCAGAATTATATTTAACCGACTTCAAAAAAAGGAGGAGGTTCTCAATTCGACTGTATTTTTTAAAATGTTTGTTACCTCATAACCATCGACTGGGTGAACAGATTTTGCCACACAAACTAAATGGTCACCCATCCAAAGGCTGACCTTGAGAAGTATAGCTTAACCTAGCGAACCTGCGACACAAGGCAAAACAAAAATTACATGGTCACCCATCCAATGGCTGACCTTGCGAAGTGCAGCTTAACCTTGCGAACCTGCGACAAAACGCCACACATAAAGTAAATGGTCACCCATCCAATGGCTGACCTTGCGAAGTGCAGCTTAACCTTGCGAACCTGTGACAAAACGCCACACATAAAGCAAATGGTCACCCATCCAAAGGCTGACCATGCGAAGTGCAGCTTAACCTTGCGAACCTGCGACAAAACGCCACACATAAAGTAAATGGTCACCCATCCAAAGGCTGACCTTGAGAACTGTAGCTTAACCTAGCGAACCTGCGACACAACGCAAAACAAAAACTACATGGTCACCCACCCAAAGGCTGACCTTGCGAAATGCAGCTTAACCTTGCGAACCTGTGACAAAACGCCACACATAAAATAAATGGTCACCCATCCAAAGGCTGACCTTGTGAAGTGCAGCTTAACCTAGCGAACCTGCGACAAAACGCCACAAATCAATTAATTGGTCACCCATCCAAAGGCTGACCTTGTGAAGTGCAGCTTAACCTAGCGAACCTGCGACACAAGGCAAAACATAAAAAATATTTTGTAAAGGTAATCTTTTCGTAAAGCATGCTTTACGAAAAGAAATAAATATGGTGTAATCAAAAAATAACGTATTAATTATATGTTAATTATCACATCAAAAAAAATCGCATCGATATTGTGACTTTGTTGCCTAAGTCCACTAATTTTCAGTATGGGCCACTGTGCGTGGCCATGCTCACCACGCCAAAATTTAGGTTTACCCTCGCCTATAGATGTTTCACATCAAAAGTGCAGTTGACTTTTTCTACTTTGCTGTTGTCGTACTGTGTACCCGAAACGTTACTTTGTCTAATCGTCCGTCGACAAAACCCCTTTCTACGGTTGTCATGCTACGCGTGCTGAATGTCAAGTATAACCATAGGTAATAAATTAATTTTATAGATATATAACCTATTTCATTTTTAAAATCTGTGATTATATCGAGAATATTTGTCTTTAATATTATTTGTATTAACGACGATAGGAATTAAGTTTAGATATATAAGAAATATTGTTTGTGGTTTTATGGGAAGTGTCAAGTATGGCATTAGTAAGTTTCCCATACAAAACTTAGTGTCGTGTGCAAACTGTAGAGGATGTATGCCTTTTTTTTTTTCCAGGATGGGAAATCATCAAATGACTTCTCCCGCTCTGGGCGGAGCGGGAGGGCGTGTCAGACTTTTACTGAGTAAAACCCACCCGTGTTCCATCAGTTGCCCATCTGCCAGAGTCACGGTATCTCTTTCGAACAATCACGCGACCCCGGCAGGCATCGGTCCTAGTACTTGTAAATGATTGACGTTACAAAATGTGGTTTGGTGAAGCTGGACGTACCACGTAAGGCGCAGTTATGGCAAACATTTGAAAGAAACAATCTTTAAAAATAGATTTTAAAAGAATTTTTATATCATATGATTGTTTATAAAGAAAGATAACACGATAAAATTGATATAAAAAAAAAATGAAAAAAGCGCCTAGGAATGTAACATAGAGGTGCCAGCCAGGTCTATTCTGTAAAAATGTCACCTGGAAAACTTAGGGTAGAGTGAGCTGTCCATCCTTCTGATGCTAGGGATCGATACTATTGACAGCTGACGGTGACCGATGTATATACGGTTTTAACGGTTCCAACTCTTCAAATCGAGACCTACCTCAAGGCAGAGTTCTGGCCGAAGGGTTTCGTGTATCGGCGTTTCCGCGGAAGGCTACGCGACACCACGCAGCGCAACACGACGCCGTCACTTCGTGTACAATAGTTTTAAATTGTTTTTTTTTTATTTGTATGTATGTTAGTCTGTAAGGTATTTATGTTATGGGTCTTTGTAGCCCGAAATAAATTGATTTGATTTGATTTGATTTTTAATTGTTTGTCGTACGCGACATAACTTTAAAAAGCCATGTATTTTTCTTTTAATTTCCATCGTAACGACCCTGTGGGAACGAACTTTACAAGCATTAATAGCATCAGGTACACTGTAAAACGTAAATGAGTCCTCCCTAAGGGCAACATGCAATGTTATCTTAGCAACGCGACGTGCACTTGTAAGTCATTGAACGAGAACTTTAGGGGCAGCGCAGACGGCACACTTTTTGTGCGATCGAGTCTGCGGCGCACAAAAAGTCTGTTTGCCAAACTTCTTGGCAGTATATGGTTAGGTATAAATGAGACCAAAGATGTAGTATAGTCTGGTTATAATTATCCAAAGGTGCATCTTATATACTAACGACTACGTGCCGATAACAGATAGTAGAAACATTTAATAGATATTGAACGTGCGATAAAGAACACCAGATTGTGATGTAGATTGTAGATACAGCACAAAGATATTGTACCGTAACAGTCTGCATGGCGCGCAAAAAGTCGGTCGCGGATTTTTCACAGACTCAACGCACACGACGCACATCTTCGATCATTCTGTCGGCAGAGCTGTAGGGACGTAGACGCTATGGAAATCGTGCAGAGATCACGAAGTATTATTTTGTACATGAAGTACAGAAAAAGAAGAAGAAATACAGAATTTTGGGTACATCCTATACTTTCAGAAAGATTACTGAAGGGACAGTTCCATACTAAACATTCAATTTTTAAACAGTTCCATACTAAACATTACAGCACACTTCTTCCCACATTTTTCTTTTTAAATGTCTATCATGATATTCTGCCTTAGAAGTATCATAAATTGCTGGTCTGTTTTGTATTTCTTGAATTAACATCGGCGCCATGATAATAGATCGCGTGCGTTACGAGTAGGGTAATATTGGGCATTCTATGCCACTGTCGGCAAGTAGCTCGGCTAGTGCGCCTCGCTACGCGCCAGTGGCATAGTATGCCCAATATTGAACGATCGACTCGACTGTGTAGTATATTACTGTACTCGCCTGGAGATCATGTGAGTTATACCACTGGCCGTCAGTAGCTGGGCGAGGACGACACGTTCGGATACATTTAATCATTCTGAATACACCGCCGTCTACCGCTCGGCGAAGTAAACAGTGGTATAAAACGCTTTATAATCAACCGATGATCGATCGATTTTTTTTTTTCTCACTTCGGATAAACGAACGCGAAATCTGTTACTGTTTAAGTTTATAAATAATGTTGTAATATACACATACACTCATTGTTAATCAGTTTGTTGACAACAGTTATCATGAAATTTGTAAAACAACCACAATCCCTGCATGTAAGCACTATTTGCGATGATTTTTGTAAAACTAGTTCTCGTCATGGAGAATTGTTACCTAATTCAATACGATGTATCATTTGCGGACCATCGAATTGTGGAAAAACAAATTTACTTATTGGTCTTCTTATACATGAAAATGGATTACGGTTTCAAAATGTTTATGTCTATTCAAAAACCTTACACCAACCAAAGTACATTTTTTTAGAAAGAGTTTTACAACCGGTACCAATTATCTCATTCCAGAAATATCAAGGGAATGTGGAAGTTATAAGCGTTCAAGACGCAGAACCCAACTCTGTGATTATATTTGATGACGTTGCTTGCGAGAATCAAACTAACATGCGTGATTATTTCGCAATGGGTAGGCACAAACACATCGACTGTTTTTATCTCAATCAAACATACAGCAAAATCCCTAAACAGTTAGTAAGAGATAATGCTAACTTAATTATATTATTCAAACAAGATGATATTAACTTGAGACATGTTTATGAAGAACATGTTAACACTGATATGACATGGCTTGAATTTCGTGAAATGTGTTCTAAAATATGGAGTGAGCCCTTTAATTATGTTGTAATTAATAAGGATTGCACCAAAAATAACGGATGCTATAGAAATAAATTTGACACTTTCGTAGTCTTTGATTAGAAATACAAATATTTAAGACATGGTACTTACATGATATCATTATTCCTTGGCTAACTCTTCATCGATAACTATTATAGTCCGCAAAATCATAGTAATGGAAAAATCACTGAAAAAGCAAATTGTTGATGCTGCAGAAGCTGTAAAGAAAAAAGTACGAAAGATGCGAGATTTGGAGACTGAAAATAAGCAAGCATTGGAATCAGTTTTTAGACCTGTAACAGAGTCTCTTAATTTTATAGCTAACACCAATAAGCAAACTGACCTCTTGCGATCTAAAGAACTTGAAGAAACAAAAGTTCCATTTAAAAACAATACTTTACAGAAAGACAGTTCTAATAACGAAGAAGATAGTGATGTAGAAGAAAATGAATGTGATATTGACAGTGATGAGTCGTACAAATCATTAGGAGACAATAATCAAGAGCGTAATACATCATCCTGGTCAGTATCTGCAGAAGCACTCACAGATATTCCATTTGGTGTTCGAGCGGAGCGAGGACAATTGATGTTAGGTTCTGCTATCATAACGATCAGCGATGATTACATCACCGTTACTGGACGGAAATATCGAAGTACTGCAGGACTGAAACAATTATTATTGAAAAAGGACGTAGACTTAAGCACAGTTACAGAGTCTGATATGCAGAATTATAAAATGATGTTGATTGCCACAAACGCACATCGTCGAGACTTTGATTCAAACAAACCAATAAAAAGTAATAAAGGTCAAAAATATTTGCAAGTTATAAAACCACTTTTCAAACTGCCGAATACTATTCAAAACAGCCAAGCAAAGGGGAAAGGGCTACCCTTGACAAAAATGTGGAAAAAAAATATGGATTTTATATATTGGGATAATCCTAATGAACTTGTGGATAGGTTAAAATTATTAATTGCATCTCGAGACGCTGGTAACACTGGATTAGACAACGAAATTATATCTATTATTGAAGAACTGCGTGAAAGTAAAATTATTAAGTAATAAATAAATGGTATGAAATTTTCACCGTTCATTTTAATATCAACCTTTAAATATAATACACCTTAAATATGAATGTAGATAAATTTGGACACCACATTCATAAGAGAATGCGTTTCTCTGAATTATTAGAGGTCAATGAAAATGCATTGCTAAAATCTGAAAGTGGCGATTTTGACTTGAAAAAATGTAGATTGAGAGGAATTAGATCTCCTGTAGACACAGATGATGTTGTTAACAAGGATTACGTCGATCGATTGTACGATCAGATAATAAAGGAACAGAATAGAATGATTGGACTGTTGCGTGCTCAAATCATAAAAGATGCACAAATAACAGTCCAAGCCACTTTAAAAGCGAAGATACCTGAAGTTTTAGTTCAGTTGGAAGATAAGTTTTATAACAAAGCAGAAGTCCAAAAATTACTTGAAAAAATTCCGTGATGGCGAAGCAACAAATTGTTAATGAACTACACAAAGCAGCACGAAGGAACTTTGTGAGACGTTCAGTTATTTTAAAAGGCATAGATGACTTATGGCAAGCTGATCTGATAGATATGCAAAATCTAAAAAAGTTTAATAAAGGATATAATTATATTTTAGTGGTAATTGATTGTTTCTCGAAGTATACCTGGACAGAACCAATAAAATCCAAATGTAAACTTGATGTTAGTCGTGCATTTGAGCGAATATTAACTACCGGCAATCGAAAACCTAACCATTTACAAACAGATTCTGGGACAGAATTCTATAACGTAACATTCCAAAAGCTTATGAAGAGCTACAATATTAACCACTACTCTTCGTATTCTACCAAGAAAGCTTCGATTGTAGAACGGGTTATTAAAACGATTAAAAATAAATTGTATAAGCACTTCAGTTTCATTGGGAATTACAAATGGTTAGGTTTACCATTAGAAGTTATTCTAAAAACCTATAATAGTACAAAACATCGTACAATTAAATTTAAACCATTCGAGGTAAATAAGTTGAACGAGTCAAAGATAAGAGAAAATATTCAAAAAACTCAGAAACTTACAACACGTCGATGTCAACCTAAGTTCAAAGTAGGTGAAAATGTTCGGATCAGTAAATACAAACATATTTTTGATAAAGGTTACACTCCTAATTGGTCAACTGAAATATTTACTGTAAAAAAGATTAATAAAACCATACCAGTAACATATCATTTAGAAGATAATCGAAAGCAAACCATTAGAGGATGTTTCTATGAACAAGAACTTCAAAAAACTAGCTATCCAGGCGTCTATTTGATAGAAAAGGTTCTTAGAAGGAAAGGAAAGAAAGTTTACGTGAAATGGCTGGGCTTAAGCAACGAAGAAAACAGTTGGATTGATAAAGATGCAATTGTGGATTAGGATTATGAATATAACCATGTTTGTAAGGATTTTTCATTCATTATACTTTTCACTATGCAAGGCGGTGGACTAGTCAATAGTGTGATTAATAATCTTCCGTTCGAACTTCATTTGCCTGGTTATAACTATTGTGGACCGGGAACAAAACTTGAGAAGCGATTGCTGCGAGGCGATAGAGGTGTGAATAAACTAGACGAAGCTTGTATGCATCACGACATTGCATATGCAAATCACACAGACTTAACTAATCGTCATAAAGCGGATTTACAACTTTTAAACATGGCTAAACAAAGACTAAAATCAAAAGATGCAGGGAAAGGTGAAAAACTTAGCTCATGGTTAGTGAGTAAAGTTATGAAAGCCAAACTAAAGTCGGGTGCTGGCATTAAAACATTCAATGCTTTTGTGTCAAAAATTAAGTCAAAAATTAAGAAACTTAAACCTAAAAATAGTAGAACATTAATCAACATTGCTTACTCAGCTGCGAAAAAGATATTTCCAGACATTCAGAAGATTCGCATACCACGAGTTATACCCATACCAAAGACAGGAGGAGTCTTACCTTTAATTCCAATTTTCGCTGGATTATCTGCTTTAGGAAGTTTAGCTGGCGGTGCAGCTGGTATTGCAAAAACCGTAAACGAATACAAAGCAGGCCAAAAAAGCTTGCAAGAATCAGAACGACACAATAAGACCATGGAAGCTTTAGCGTTGGGCAAAGGGTTGTATATCAAGCCTCATAAAAACGGTAAAGGACTGTTTATAAAGTCTTCAAAAAACTAAATAAAAAGCTACCTAATCGTCCTTTAACTAATATCGATATCAGAGAGCATGCACGTGACATCCCATACTTTCGAGGAGTCTATATGAAGGATCGGTTGCCAAGAACACCAAAACGTATTGAATGTGCTATCGTCAACTTAGATGATTCACGAAATGAGGGAACGCATTGGGTAGCTTATGCTAAAATAAACAATTGTTGTGAATACTTTGATAGCTTTGGGGATTTGAAACCACCGATGGAATTAATGCAGTACTTTAAAAATTGTAATGTTTTTTATAACTATACTAGATTTCAACAATTTAATACAGTAAACTGTGGACACTTATGTTTAGAATATCTACGGAAATTTTGGAATAAATACGTATAAATATTATGTATTTCTTTTATTTCAATCATTTTCATCATGTCACTCACCTTGTCGATAACTGCAAATTCGTCCGATTTATGTACATATTATGCTAATACATTACAACTTTATGGTCCTTATGAGTGTGCCTTATTGCATTTCTCAACATTTAATTCAATTCCAAACATTGACAAAACGAATAATAAGTTATATTACGGCTCTAACGAAGTGCTGGAAATACCGGAAGGCACTTATGAATTACAAGATATCAGCGATTATTTAAAATCAGAAATAAAAGATTGTTCAATAAAAGTACAGTGTAATAACAATACTCTAAAAACTTTGATATACTGTACCAAAGATATCAATTTTACTAAAGAAGGAACTTTTAGGAGATTATTAGGGTTTAATAAACAGATTTTAAAAGCCAATAAATGGCATGTGTCTGAGTTACCAGTCAACATTTTGCCTACGACTGTGATCAGGATAGAATGTGATATTGTAAGTGGTTCGTACATAAACGGAAAACCCAGTCACATTGTACACGAATTCGCACTCAATGTGCCACCTGGATATAGAATTATAGAAATTCCGAAAAACGCCATATACTTTCCAATCAATCAAAACAACATAAGCTGTATACATATCAGGCTATTAGATATAAACAATCGATTAATAAACTTACGTGGTGAAGAAGTGCAGCTATATTTACATCTTAGAAGAAAAAATGATTGACTACAATAAATATGTGCATCAACAAAGTGGGAACGTCAGTTCAACTAAAGTGATCAAACAAATAAGACCTCGGTCTAAGAAAAAAATTAAATTAACAAGAGACAATAAGGAATTTCTTAAAGCAATTGGTTTGCTAAAATGAATATCTTAGATGTTTTATCTGCTCCAACTTACGACAACACTGTTGAAGGAATTGAATTTCATTCTTACAAACCCTACGTAACAAGCTTCAACAGGAACGATGAAATCCGCATACCTATTAATCAACAGGATCTGTATATACTACCGTCAGCGAGCACTTTGTATTTGGAAGGAACTATAATCGTTAGCAAAAAAGATTCAAAAGATAAAGCGAGTAGTGTTTCTTTAACAAATAATTTTCTACTCTACTTGTTTCAAGATATAAGATACGAATTAAATGGAGTGGAAATTGATAAAATAAAAAACGCTGGTGTGACTACTACGATGAAATCATTAGTGTCTATGAATGAGAGTGAATCGAAGATATCTTATGCATGGGGTTGGAATATCGATGGCATAAAAAATATTAATGGAGGTAATTTTTCTGCTTCAATACCACTTTGTAACATTCTCGGATTTGCAGAAGATTTTAAGAAAGTAGTGATAAATAGTAGACACGAATTGATATTGTTACGAAGCAATACTAACCTCAACGCTGTAAAACTGAATACTGGTGAAGTCGTAGATGATGTTCAGATAAATAAAATTGTTTGGCGTGTACCGCATGTTAAAGTGTCAGATAAAGAGAAAATAAGTTTGTTAAAACTGCTAGAGAAAGATCGACCGCTCCAGATGATTTTTAGAAATTGGGATTTGTACGAATATCCTACTTTACCTAAAACAACGAAACATACCTGGTCAATCAAAACATCCTCGCAAATAGAGAAACCAAGATATATTATTATGGGACTACAGACAAATAGAAAAAACAATAGCAGTTCTGATATGTCTCAATTCGATCATTGTCATGTTCGTGATGTTAGAGTGTACCTCAACTCTACTTATTTCCCGTATGAAAACCTAAATGTGAGTTTCGCGAATAACAGAATCGCTTTATTATACGAGCAATACGTCAGATTTCAACAGTCTTATCACGGTCGCCGACCGGAGCCCTTATTAAGTGAAAAACAATTTAAAGATTTGGCGCCACTATTTGTCATCGATTGCTCTAGACAAGCTGATAATGTAAAGACAGGCCCTATTGTGGACGTAAGAGTGGAAATTGAGAGTGATTCGGAAATACCAGATCAAACTTCTGCGTATTGTCTTATATTGAGCGACTGTATTATTGAATATAAACCTTTAAGTAATACTGTGAGAAAAATATCATGAATCCGAATACTGTTATAGTAGATGTTCAAGGGTTTAAAGACCTGTACAATAATTTTATAATAAAAGAGTTAGCTTTTGCTAGCCATGATTATACCCAAACATTTTTAATAAAACCACCATACTTGTTTAAACACTTAACGAGTGACGAAAAGAGGCAAGTTAAATGGCTGGAAAGAAACAGAGGTATTTATTGGAACGAGGGGTATATCGACTATAGAGAATTTCGTCGTATAATCGCTCTCTATCTAGCAAATAAGGAAATCGTTGTTAATGGTTTGGAGAAAGTAAAGTGGATAAAGGAACTTTGTGAGAACTGTAAAGTATCAGACCTGGGGACCGAAAAATGTCCTAACTTCTTTATTTTACATAAAAGATACTGTGAAGGAAAAACTAATTTAAATTGTAATAATAATTTAAAGCATTGTGCTCTTAAAAATGTGTTATGTATAAGAAAGTATTTACAGTTATAAATGTGTACCTACTTTTAAGGTTATTGGTTTCATGAATAAAAAATAATTTGTATATTAAATCTGCTTTTATTTTGTTAAACACCCAACACATCTTCAAATAAAACAATCTACTTTAAAATTAAATAAAACAACGTAATAAGTACTAAGTATTTACCTAAACAATTGCTTACGCAAACAGTTAAGTACTAAAAATCACTATCTATTAAAGATTTAGATATTTTTTTAACCAAAGATTCTGTTTCGTCCATAACATTATCGATAGCGTCTTTAACGATGTATTGAGCACTTATAATAACGTTTTCACTATCACTGTCACTGTCAATGGTTTGCGGAGTGTTATTGCACAGATCTACGACCGATATTTTAATTAATTTGATCCCTCGTCGCTGTAATCGGCTCATCACAAAAGATTTAGTTGGATTTTGCTTCTTCGACTTTTCCCTGCATCGTTGTTTTGATTTCTTTTCTTTCGTCACTTGTTTGCTGTGGTCGGGTTCGTTGTGAAGCGTTTCAGAGAATCCTTCATAAGGATTTTGGGCGTACTGGCTAAACATAATATCTGATTCTGTAATCTGGAAAGAAAGAGACACTCATTAATTTTAAACTTAAACGTAGATGTTGATATAGTGATGCATTAACGAATTTTCAGCGGGTTAAAATATTCATAGCAGATTCACTCAAAACTGTGAGCAAAATTGCTGCGAGTTCAATCGATAGTTACTAAACAATATAAAAAATAAATTGGGAAACTTACCGATGACATGCTCGCAAAAAGTACAACACTGTGTGCTTAGTACAAGTACTCAAGATGAGTATTATTTCGTAAATGACAAAAAAAAAATATACCTTCGCAATAATTCACATTTTAGATTTGAATGTTAACTAAGCATTTGTGAGGGCAATGCACTGTTGTGTGTTTGTAGTAGGTATTTTGTATGATCAGCGTTATGTAGTTGACGCAAACATAGCTCTTCGAAAGTATAATCAGTCTTATTGTATTACGTACAAAATACATTTTACCTCTGACAAATGAACGATTCAAGTTTCAACATGCACTTCATGTTGAAAATTGAATCTTGGTCAGGTTTCATTTTATTTAACCGACTACAAAAAAGGAGGATGATGTTTTAAAACATAAATTAAATAAGTAGTCATAATCATTCACATTTTATTTAAATGTTTTACATTAACTTAGGTTTTTAAAACTATGAATTATATATAACAAACATTAAAAAGTTATCTAGGTATATTTTAAGAACTATTTTAAGATTATATTACATAGGTTACATAAATTATATTCGAACTCTATTTTTAGATTAGAATGTTAACTAAGCATTTGTGAGGACAATGCACTGTTGTGTGTTAGTAGTAGGTATTTTGTATGATCAGCGTTATGCAGTTGACGCAAACATAGCTCTTCGAAAATTGTATAATCAGTCTTATTGTATTACATACAAAATACATTTTACCTCTGACAAATGAACGATTCAAGTTTCAACATGCACTTCATGTTGAAAATTGAATCTTGGTCAGGTTTCATTTTATTTAACCGACTACAAAAAGGAGGATGATGTTTTAAAACATAAATTAAATAAGTAGTCATAATTATCCACATTTTATTTAAATGTTTTACATTAACTTAGGTTTTTAAAACTATGAATTATATATAACAAACATTAAAAAGTTATCTAGATATATTTTAAAATTATATTACATAGGTTACATCTATTATATTCGAACTCTATTACTAATTAGCTTAATCTTAAAATTAATTTTCGCTCTTTAAAATAAGTGAGTGACCCCAGGCTCGCGTTGATATTCGATCTACAGATATTGAACGTTTATCATCATTTCGAGATAAGGCAATTTTGTTGACACTCTTAGTAAATATTTCGTGCTTTATGGATTTAAACATAACATTTTTTCTACGAATAATTCCACCATCTAACAAAATATTTTCATAATCTGATATATTTAAGTCTCTTACTACACTTGATTTTACTCCTTTTGCTTTTTTAATGATTTTATCGACTGTTTTTATCGAGTAAAGTTTTGATCTCAAACCAACAAAATCTGAGATATATTTTCCCCCCATTTCGTCTTTAAACAAACCTGGAACTTTTTTGTTCATAATTGGTATGTTAAAATCATTTTTAACATCATAGTTACTGGTGTCGAAATATTGTAAAAAATTTAACTTCATGTCACGATAAAAATCAAACGTGAATATTTTATAGACAAACGAATCGGTATCTGTATAACACAACTGTACTCGGTCTGCATAAAAAGGTTTTACAATATTGTAATGAAAGTCATACATATGTGTCTTAGAAAGTTCTAATACAGTGAATCCGATATAAATAGGTTTATCTAAAATAATTTGGTCGGGTTTCATTTGTATTGCAACTAAGTTTTCAGTAAGAATAGAAGCGCTATGGAAATAGGGGTTGGCTACAAGTCTCTCAGCGGATGTAAATTTCTTAGTTCGATTAGATTGATCGCACCATTGATTAACTAAATGAACAGTTACTCTATTTTCAGTATTTTCTAATGTCTTACCAAAAACACTGTTGTTTAACAATTTAAAGAAGTCTTGTTCGAAAGAACTTTTTGCCTTTTGTCTTAATCGAGTGTTTAATTCTATGTACTGTTTTAAATAGGGACTTTGTCTGAAAGTAATAGCTTTGTGAACTTTACGTAATATTAAACCGTGTTCTAAACACTTTTTTAAATGAACGTAATGTATTACGTAGTTGTACTTATTATGCAAATTTGCAACTAGTTTCTTCGTTTTACCTCCTGGAGGTATACATTTCTCAGGACAAAATGGTAAATCATTGTGGTGTTTGTGTAAATGTTCAGGATACAAAAGATCGACCTCTAATATAAAGCCCCACTCAGAGTTATGCTCGAAATTTTCAACACGAAAATTAGTTAATTCATTTTCATCAAGAAATCTAAAACTAGAATACGGTAAATACTGACACATGCTAAAGCCGTATAGGTTATTACAGTCTAGATATAGTATGAAACTCTGAGGCTGTGATGCATTATGTTCCGGCATGTATTTGTGATTTGCTTTTGCATACCGATGGGAACACATGCACAAACCTCCTCGTATACCGCTTTGAATCATTCTAACGATAGCTAAATCCGAAATCAGTTCTAACTGAACACCTGTTTTTAGCAACATTGCATCGAACGATAAACTGGGTGCAGTTATGTAAAAGGCAGGATCGAGTTTGTAATGTTGTTTACATGTTTTCCGAAACTTTTGAAATATGTCTGTTAACAAAAGCACGTCTGTTTTTAAGTATAGATCTGTATACTCGCCTAGGTCATTAATATTGAATTCAGCCCACACATTCTGAGCATGATTATAATCTTCATCGCTAATACCTTCGTTAGTCAAAGAATTATGAAAATAATATTTAGATGGTAATGACTTTTGATCGTAACATTTCCAATCTTTCATATAGTCATATGGGTACACACCTTTACGAGTCAGCAAACTAAATTGTGTTTCATCAGTAAAAAATAATTTAAGGTTAACAAAATCATCTACTTGCAATGTTTTAGCAAGTTTGTCTAAACTAGTTCCTAAAAAGTTGAATGAATCTAAAAACCTTAGTTGTATAAACTCGTTATCAGCAATAGGAATAAACTTTGTAAACGATATATATTTTTCCTTAGTCTTGGGTATTATTTTAATTTGTCCTGGAATTTCGCCTAACTTTTTAATAAATAAATGACAATCGTACCCGGTTAAGTTATGAAAAAATATTGGGATGAATTTTGGTACTTTGTGTTGTAGGTTGCAGTGTCGATGTGCTGCACCTCGGTACCGGCCTGTAATATGACAGTGATCCCTTACTCTATCGGTCAACAGTAAATTTTCACAAAGGTAGCACTTAACAGCGCGTTTGAAATCAAGAGCATCTATTTCTGTGAATATCATAGGCTCGCTTTTAGTTAGAATTCTGTGTATTGTTTTAGCATCTTCAGTCAGTAAATGTATAAATTTTGAAACACAATCTTTTCCGCGATAACTTCTATAGCC
Source organism: Aporophyla lueneburgensis (assembly GCA_932294355.1). Classification (NCBI taxonomy): domain Eukaryota; kingdom Metazoa; phylum Arthropoda; class Insecta; order Lepidoptera; family Noctuidae; genus Aporophyla; species Aporophyla lueneburgensis. The sequence goes on from OW028753.1 coordinate 24,471,135, forward strand.
ATCAACCCTATCGTTAAATGATGACACTACATTATAGGCGAACGCGGCCGCCACGTGACGATGTGAGTATGACGTGTTAGCGGTGTTGAATTCATCGCCGGAAATTGGTTTGAGTATCGTTTCGAAATCGGCATATATGACGAAAGGAATGTTTTGTTTTCTATCATAATTTTTGAATTTTAAAAATGTTCCTTTTTCTGGTAATACTGTGGCAATCCCTCCACATAGATGTGATTCAATTCGGCTGCGCGTTGGAAAAAACAATAAGCACGTTTCGCAGAAGTACAGTTTACCATGATGTTTGGTCATCTGATTTCTGACTAGACGCGGTAAATCAGTGATAAGACAATAATGAGTATTAGTTTTATTTTCAATGAACAATAGATGGATGCTCTTAGATTTATGATTCGATGTTGAATACAAAGGTCCAATGATAGTCTTATCATTTTTTAAACCATACACGTAAATATTCAAAAACGGATTATTCTTCTCAAAGACAGCTATGTCCGAAAATGTTATCGGAAATGTTAAACCATCAACATTCAAAACATCCTGGAAGTAGGGATAAGATGAAATTCTGTCGGGATGTTGGTTAGTGGGGTACAGAGCCGCCACTACGCACCATAAAAAGCAATACTCATCATTGTTACGAATATTCAAACAAGCTTTTTTATGTTTTATACATTTCGGTAAAGTTATAAATTTAGATCCGCCGAGAGGTTGATATTTGTTAATATTTATTTCTACATGGGAATTGTTCGAAAATGTCCAGCCACTATCTCTCTCCTGAAACTCTTCAATTTTCTTTAACAGTAAATCAACCGTTGCTTTATATATTGAATCAAAATCGTAATTAAAAGTAATAATAATGTTTTTTGTGGCGAACGATTTCATTTCCTTTTGATCATTTTTAAACAAAAGAAAAAAAGAAAAAAGTTCGAAATTTATTTTCACAGCTTTATGTTTCAATAATGATTGGTTTATTAGAGTTTTAACTTGATCACTAATATTAATGAGAAACATTTCAGGAAAATTATTTATTTCTTCGCCAGTTGCGATGATTTTGTAACTAACGATTCGTTTTTTAAACGCAGAATTAATAATTGCGACATTGTCAAAAACAGTGGTCGCACTATTATTTTTATGAACATTACTACGTAAATGACCAGACCATCTACGATTATCTACAAATAAGTTGCAAACCGAACAGTGGGGCATTATTTTACAAATTGAAATTAATTATCTCCCAATACAGACGCTAAACTCGAAATGAAACGATCTTACCCACGTATACCAACTAATGAAGAATCGAAGTAAATATAGTGTGATAGAATTGTTAAATTATTTAATCTGGACCAGGTCTGCATACGTCTTCAAGTTTGATGATTACTTATTCGTCAACCAGTGCATCTGATTAGGTATCAATGTTTCTGAAAAAAAAAAAAGAAAGATCGGTTAGTACCTTTTTTTTGTTAAAATCAACAACGTTTTAAACGAAAATACCAAACTTATTCAATAGTTACCTTCTGGCAAATTACTTAATGTTGTACATAAATGTTCCAATTTTATGTAGTTCAAATGTATGGGTGTATTCAGATCACAATACTAATCGATAGGTACTAGCTGCTTCGGGAGATTATAATACTGTAGGTATCAATATGTTTCTGAAAAAAAGAAAGATCGGTTAGTACCTATTTTTTATTAAAATCAACAACATTTGAAACGAAAATACCAAACATTTTCAATAGTTACCTTCTCGCAAATTACTTAATGTTGTACATAAATGTTTCAATTTTATGTACTTAGTTCAAATGTGTGGCTGTATTCAGATCACCATACTAAACGTCAGGTACTAGCTGCTTCGGGAGATTATAATACTGTGGGTGTTTCGACATTCGCCATGAATCCATATATTTTTTAAATGATTAAAGGTCACTCCGTCACGCGGCGTAGCTTTGAGATAATGTAAAATTTATTTTTAGTTTTTGACTTTTAAACGTTACTAACTAACGAAGTATTCGTTATTGAGTACCTATTCATACTATCAATTTTCGAACAATCAATAAAATATTTGATTGAAATAATTGTTATTGCGTAAAACATTACACGTGTGACCTTGTTTCTTTTTTTCGTTAGCTAAGTTGCATTCACAACAGTAAGCTATTTTAGTCAAGGTTGTCACGCATACATATTAAGGTATGGATAAGTATCAGAAACTAGGTACACTATCATAAAATAAATAAAATGTAGTACTTTGGCTTCTACCCTTAAGAATAGAATTAAAAATTAAGTTCATTTAAAATTTGTTACTGTTACAAGTTAACTTATTTCCTGTAGCTACTTCATTCGAACATAAAAGTAAGTATTACAAGTAAAACTTGGATCTACAACATAATAAATACTAATCTAATGATTATCTCTGGATTGCCAAATAATTAAATTACTTACAAGAATATTCCCTATTAGTGTTGTTGATAACTTATCTACTGGTTAACGTTTTGTCAACCCTAAGTCGTTTCGCTGTGTCGTCATTCGATGCTACCTGAAACATCCTTAGTCTTCACTTTTTGGTGAAGTACCGTCGAAGAACTTTATATCTATACATCGTAAAGACTATTTCTGCTTGCTGCGCATCGTGCTCAGAGGATTTTGTTTTCAAACTGCTTACATATGAAGTTCTTCGATAGTAACTATAATGCGTCTAAGGAAAAAAGTTGTTTTACACAACATTATATGAACGGTTGTAGTCATTTTTAATATAGTGAATTATCATTCGTTTTCCGATTTATAAGCTACATGTTTTCGAAGTACTCGGTACAAGCTAACTGAAGTCTACAAGTGTGGAAGTAATCTTCAAGAAGTGTTCTGCGATCCTGCTGCGTTATCCCATCAATATCAGTTTTGATAGCTAACCGCTGCCTACGGTCGTCAGTCACTACACCTGCCAGCCTGCCATACCGTTTGGACATAATTGGAAAATGTAAGTATAAAACTTTCCACTCAGTACATAGTTCGGAGATCTGACCCGATGTACTAATCGTAATCCTTATGTTTAACTATTATTTTGTTGTATCTTTATTTCAGGTCTGAGTCTGAGTGCGAATACTTTCAACAAGCTCCGATCACCGATCAGAAAACCAAACGCAGCCGCAAACCGTCTGCAGACAACGTTAGGAAACGCAAGTCGCATCCACCATCAACGAATTTAATTCGTACGAGGTAAACAAACTATTCAATAATTTAGTTCGCCATACCAGTTTAAATCATCTGTCATTTTTATTCGTAAGTACGTCTCTCATGTTCTGCAAGTCCCTTTTTTGACCGAGTGTATTTTTTTTCCCCTATGCGTATCTAAACAGTAAACGTAACCTGTAAGTGTATGATGAACTAATAGAAGCTTTCGTTGTTGTTTCAGTAAAAAAACCAATACTGATAATGTTGTATTTGGTATCAGTAACAACTACGGGTCTGACACCGCGCCAAAAGACGACTCATCGAGTACATGTTTATCATCATTCTTCGTTAACCGAGTCGCCAACGGCTGCGAGCGGCGAGCAGCGAGCATCAACGGAGAGTACTACATCGACTGCAAGGTGTACAAGGCTGACGACGCTCGCCACACCGACTCCCTGGAGCTGTGGAAGAAGGCGCTTTTGCGACTCAAGTTCCAGACCGACGCGGATTCGTATCAGTGGCGTAAACTACAAGAGTTCGTGCGCTCGGTAGATACTTTATTCCTTGAAAAACCAATGTTTTACGAAAAATAAACCTAATATAATATGTACCTTGTTTATTATGCAGATCCACTTCAAAGCAGCGAGTTAATAAGTCGTTTCGACACACGAAGCGCATTACAAAAACCAACAAGTCGTTTCTAATATTGAGACGCATGTCAAAAACACCAAGCCGTTTCCACCCACGAAGCGCATTACAAAAACCAAGTCGTTTCTAATACTGAAATGCGTGACAAAATCACCAAGTCGTTTCCATTGTTGAAGCGCATTACAAAAACCAACAAGTCGTTTCTAATATTGAGACGCATGTCAAAAACACCAAGTCGTTTCCACCCACGAAGCGCATTACAAAAACCAAGTCGTTTCTTATACTGAAATGCATGACCAAATCACCAAGTCGTTTCCATTGTTGAAGCGCATTACAAAAACCAACAAGTCGTTTCTAATATTGAGACGCATGTCAAAAACACCAAGTCGTTTCCACCCACGAAGCGCATTACAAAAACCAAGTCGTTTCTAATACTGAAATGCATGACAAAATCACCAAGTCGTTTCCATTGTTGAAGCGCATTACAAAAACCAACAAGTCGTTTCCATTGATGAAGCGCAAAACCAACAAGTAGTTTCTAACTATGAAACGCATTTCATAATCACTAAATTAAATCTTAATCATTGATCGTGTCGATAGTTGTCAATACTGTCCGAAGCAAAGCAAACTCGCCTAGCTACTGTAGGCCAGTCGTATAACTCGCATGATCTTTGTATGAGTACAGTAATACCAGTTATTTCTAATACTGAATGTGCCTAATTCATCAAGTCGTTTCCATTGCTGAAGCGCATTACAAAAAACCAGCAAGTCGTTTCCACCATTTGAAGCGCATATCACTTATCATCAAGTCGTTTCTAACAACGAAACGCATGGCACAATGATCCATATCATCGTCCGCAGCGAGGTGAACTCGCCCAGCTACTGACGGCCAGTGGTATAACTCACATGATCTCCAGGCGAGTACAGTAATATACTACACAGTCGAGTCGATCGTTCAATATTGGGCATACTATGCCACTGGCGCGTAGCGAGGCGCACTAGCCGAGCTACTTGCCGACAGTGGCATAGAATGCCCAATATTACCCTACTGTTACGTCCACCCCTAGCAAATGCAGATTGCCGTCTAAAGTGTGCGCCGTCTGCGTTAGCGCCCGTTGAAGCAAACGTTCAAATTTTTTTCACACACTTTTTGTGCCAAGAGGCGCGGCGCGGCGCGGTGCGGTCTGCCCGAATTACACGGATTTTTTGTGCGCCGGACTTTTTGCGCGTCGTGTGCGTTACTGCATATAATTGCATAGATTCTAATTTCACAGACTAAAAAGTGCGTCACGGATAGTCTGTCGTTTGCGCTGCCCCTTATAGTTGCTAATGTTTTTATACAAACATAGGGTTATCTATTTAAGTAAACAGAATTCGTTGATGGTTATTTTCAATTATATTTCAATTCTTCCAATTAATATTGAGTTCGCCAAGTTGTCAGGTTTCTCTCTGTTCTTATTTTATGATTTGATACGAGATGATTTGATTCTAACAAGAAGAAGAATGTTAACATTTGAGGCAATTCAATAGCAAAATGTAGAAGCCTGTTTACCAACTTGATACGGTAGGATCAATTAATGTGTGTAGGAAGTGTTGAGGTTAATATTAATAATATCCGAATCACGGTTACATAATACGGTAGAGTATATTAAATTATCTATAATCACATTAGATACACATTTACTCACACAAGGAAGTGTTTGGGCGATTGGTTAGTTATTAAAGACACACAAAGTTAGTAAGCAAAGAGACGCAATTGTGAATGAAAAAGTCAATAGCAAGACCAAAGTAGTTACTGGTATGTGTGGTGTTTTTTAATACTATGAATAGATAACATAACCTCACGCCTTATTTCTTTGAAGGGTTGGGCGGAGGTTAAGCTTGTTCCGATCTCCGATCTCCACTCGTGTCGGATCGGCGTCCCATCGGACTATGAGAGTGAGGGAAGAGTGAGTGCTCCTGTGCCTGCGCTCTCACTTGTGCACTATAATATCTCCCACACCGATGGCTAGTCTTCGTTGAGTTTGACCTCCATGGCCGAAATATGGTATGACTATATAATATTGATGGATGGATGGCCCGATGGATGGCAAGCCTATTGCCATCCATCGGGCACAAATCCAGACTCGGGGTTGCTAGTTTAACAATTCCAGACAGAGAAACCCACTAACTCTTTGCTCTTTGAGAACTGAACTTAAGGCCTCACGCTCAACGCTCACTAAACCAATGAGGCAATCTTTGTGAATATTTAACTGTCGATTAGATAAAAATTATAATTACTATGAGTGTAGCTGACATCTCCGGAAAGCGAGAATAAGTACTACGATCTATATTAGTTGTCTGTATATCAAACTCCTTTATTTATTACTGGCTTTGGCCAGTGGCTTCGCCCGCGTTTTATATGTATAAACCTTCTCTTTGAATCACTCTGTCTATTAAAAACCGCATCTAAATCCGTTGCGTAGTTTTTAAGATCTAAGCATACATAGGGACAGACAGAGGGAAACGACTTTGTTTTATACTATGTAGTGATACACACAGTGATGGGCGTAACTAGTTACTTTTGTAATGTAATTAATAATTGAATTACATAATAATTTGATTGAAATGTAATCTAATTACATAATATTCAATTACTTTGTAATTAGATTACTTTGGATGTGCTATGAAATTAATTACAATGTATTTAATTACAAAATAGTTTGATTACAATGTAACCTAATTGTAATTACATAGTATTCAATTATATTGTAGTTATAATTACTTTTGAATATGAAATGTCTCATGCTTGCATCGCATGGCTTTTTTTTTTCAGGTTGGGAAATCATCAAATGACTTATCCCGCTCTGGGCGGAGCGGGAGGGCGTGTCAGACTTTTACTGACTAAAACCCACCCGTGTTCCATCAGTTGCCCGTGTGCCGGGGTCACGGTATCTCTTTCGAACAATCTCGCGACCCTGGCAGGCATCGGTCCTAGTAGTCTCCTTCAGTGCTGCTGACATCTCTTTGACGCGCGCGTGGAACACTACGCGTAGTCTCCTTCAGTGCTGCTGACATCTCTTTGAGGCGCGCGTGGAACACTACGCGCCGTCGACCCGAGCCTGGTCCTTACCGGGCGGCGAGCTACCCATTGCTCGCCACCCGCAAGCTCGCGCCTGCGGTGGCCGGGAGTCCGCTATCGACTCCCGACGCCCGGGGCGTCTCCTCCTGCGGCGGCTAGGGACGTGAGGGCGCAGAGACTGCCACTCCCTCACGCGCCCCGCCTCCTCCTTCGCGAGCATTCCAACCACCTTTCACTTAAGAAACTTTTCAGTGTAAAGCGATGTATTTTATCTGAGACAAAAACGGTACCTTGTTTCCCGTCCTTTACTCACTGAAAGCTACCCATCATTGGTCTTTAGGGACTTAGGAAAACGTTGGTATCCCTTTTTACCTAAAAAGAGAAACAGTCTAATGGATTTTACACCCGAGTTCGATACATCAATTTTGATAAGTTGATACTGTACTGCGTGATTATTTCACAGATTTGCGAATAATTTATATTGATTTTAGGGATTACGAACTTTGTGATGTTGTGTTAAGAGTCAGCCCAAACGAAATGGCCATATTGAAGAATGTTCGCCAAATATTTTCGACAGCGCATCGATCATAGGAAACCAATTATTTTGTTCAGCTTAACGGTCGTGTGTTTATTAAGCGTATCATCTGGCTTTGCCTGTTCATCTACCAATATATTTTTCTTTATTGCTTTGTTTATATAATAATACCTAAATGTAGGTGAAAATGGTGTACGAATTTTAACCGATAAAAACGCTAATGGAAGGAACCGTAAAATAGACTACAAAGATTGGATGCACCCAGTTCCGAATCATACATTCTCGACAGGTCATGATAAAAAGCAAGTCAAGTCATACGTTTTATTCAACCAATCATAGAATTTTACTCACCCTTGACACTTTGTTAATTACTTTATGTATTGATTTTTGTTTCAGAAACTGAGCTTTAGATACATATGGATTTTCTACCAAACAATGAATGGTTTCAAGTACTTCTAAAAAGAGTAAAACATGATCACTTTCAACACGAAAGTTTGTCTTTCATTTCATTACTTTCAGGAATTACTCATCATGTGTGTACACATACAAACATATTTGGTAAAACCTACTGTATCGTACTTATAATATACTACTATAATATTATTATTGGGATGTTTGGATGTCTGTTACTGAATCACAAAAAACGGCAGGCTGGTCACTTACATAGTGCTATATTAGAACCAGAGGTTAAAGTTAGATCATAAGAGTACTCATATAAAATAAAGGACAAAGATCAAATAGAGTGTTGCATATGAGACATATAATAGGCTCTATTATGCTTACATGTTTGTCTTAGATGAATTGAGACTTTCCTTCCTATTTTCTCTCAGTTAATTGACTCTAACGAGGTACGGAGGGGTCTTGGTATCTATATATATAAAATTCAAAGTCCTGAGTGACTGACTGACTGACTGACTGATATATCAACGCACAGCCTAAACCGCTGGACCTAGAGGCATGAAATTTGGAGGGTGTGTTCTTTGTAAGGAGTAGGTATCCACTAAGAAAGGATTTTTCGAAATTCCACCCCTAAGAGGGTGAAATGGGGGGTTGAAATTTCTATGAAACTTTTTATTCTCTGGGTCGATTGACACAAAAATTAGTATACATACTCTTCAATTATAATTATGCGACACATGTATCACAATTTTTCCAAAATCATCCCTTTACTGCGTCAGATATGGCTTCGAAAATCTTACGTGGAATGGTAGACGTGCACATGGCGTACGGGGCAGCCCGGGAAGCGCATTGTCGTCACCGGTGTTCAGTCTCAACCAAGGTATCAAGAAGTATCAAATATGTAACTGATATTAATATGAACTAACTAACTTTTGTCCGCGACTTCGTCCGCGTAAATGTCGGTTATCGTGGGCGGAGACGATATCTCGGAATAAAAATAGGCCTATGTCCTTTCTTGGGGTTCAAACTTACTCCGTACCGAATTTTATCTTTCGCAACTTTTTTTTCATAAAAATATCTTATGTTACTTCTAATACTTCTAAGAATGTGTGTACAAAGTTTCATGATGATCGGTTAAGTAGTTTTTGCGTGAATGCGTAACAAACAAAATTAATATGTATTAGTAGGGATATTTGCAAATTATAACAGCCGCACGGGTCGATCGTTCAGGTTAAGCTACGCTTGCCGCGGTTAGTCCGTGGATGTGTGACCATCTTTACATAATAAGACCATTCTGTCCCTCGGAAAGCATGTTAAGCCGTTGATTCCGGCTGTCTTTCGTAGATCTTAGACCGTCGTTACGGGTCGCCGGAAGCCCGAAATTCTGACAACCAGTCTTACCAAGGGGTATCGTTTTACCCAGTTACTGGGTTGTGGAAGTCAGGTAGGAAGTCGGCTGCATCCGGCAAGACTGGAAACCGAACCCCAACATAGTTGGGAAAAGGCTAGGCAGATGATGATGAAGTACGTACGTGTAAAAAACGCGTTTGTTTCTGTGTTAGATAAAATTGAATAAACTACACTAACTATTCTTTAATAGATAGGTACCTAAACGTTCAAAAGTGCCTTTTAGGGCCTATTTGAAATAAATGCTTTGACTTTGACTTTGACCTATGCTGCTTTATAAGTAAAAACGGATTGGGCACATATTTACTATAATATTTTACGCACTAACATATAAATCTGTACGTTCAGTGAGCAATAGTGCGATTTGGTTTATGCATTAAAGTAAAACATAATGACCAAGCCACAATCATCAATTAAATTATTTTGAGATCGTTCGAAGGAGTTGAAAATAATTATAAATCAGTGGACTCGAGTGATAAACAATGATGACGCCATACATTACCCGGTTTAGTTTCTTAACACATTGAAGCCTCTCGGTGTCTCAACTCACAAATGTAGGTATAAAATTTTTGAATTGGCACCCAGTTATGTTGCTGCGTAATTTAAACCCGCCAAAATTATGCAATGACACCAGGTTGTGAGTGAAAATATTGCAAGGAAATGTTATCGAGGCAACTACACTGACACGTTGTTTCTGAGAGGAGTCTTTGTAGGATTCCTCTAACGCCGTCGAACTACTCCTTCGACTTCAAAAGAGTACAGTTTCCCCTCAAAATCTACTTTGACAAGACCATAAATAAATCTTAAGTCAAAACACTTCATTTAACAGGGGTAGACTTAAGGAAGAACTGATTTTCACACGGTTAGTTTACGTGGCCTTGCTCAAGAGTAAGCTCACGGGGCAGCTTGGTGATTCTAGAACCTGAAGTAAAAACAAAAAATATTGTTTATAAAGAAATTCTGCGGTAGGCACAGTATTTCATAGTAAACAATATTAATTGTTAATTATCCACTTCTGATTGTCTCTTAAATAAATCTTTTCACATACGCTTTGAGTTTTATTAAAACTATACTTCTCTCATCCCAGAGATTAGTTTAGTTTTACGGAGAACTTCGTCCTATTTGCTTTGTTTGGGATATTGTCAGTTCGTATACTATTGAGAGGAAGTGAGAGCGTGTATGTTTGTTTCTAAAAAAAAGAGTCATTTGTTTCTTGTAGGCCAAGCGGGTAAAGCCACAGGCAGAAGCTATTCAAAATAAACTAATGAAATAATCACAGGCAAAAAAACATCTGTCCTAATTATATTACATGCATACGTGTCGAATTCATAAGGATGATACTATATTATATCCTAACGAGCTCTTAAATTTATTCAACCCATCTGGTCTTTGTCTCACACACTTATCCTCAAAGTGGGTGCTCCAGTAATGCTACTACAAAATCTTAATCCGGCCAAGTTGAGCAATGGGATCAGGTTGTGTGTGAAAACCTCACATCAAAACGTGGTAGAGGCCACGCCATTGTATTTACTGACTGTGCTCAAGGTGAATCGGTGTACTATTGTATATACCGCAGATACCACTAATACCGTCGGAGTACCCATTCGAGTTTAAAAGGCCGCAGTCTCCTTATGGTATGTTTAGCAATGACGATTAATAAGTCTCGGGGACAGTCACTGTAAACAGCGGGATATGATCTTAGAGGGGACTGCTTCTCGCACGGCCAGTTTTACGTGGCCTGCTCGAGAGTGAGCTCTTCTAGCAGCCTGGTTGTATTAGCACCTGAGGGCAGAACCTCTAAAGTAGTATTTAAAGAGATACTTTAAGTATAGACTAAAACATAAATAGTCTTAAACCCCTGTGAACAGCAAGTTAAGTAAAATCTTCATTTGAATAATTTTGGTAACAATTTTTTTTTCGAAATTCCCAGGGAATAAAGAGAATTTATATTTTCGCTTTAAAGTTACCTTCAAATTTGTCATGCAAGTAGGTAATTTGCCGTTCCGTTATATATTTCCGTCACTATTGTTAGGTTTTAGGATTAATTATCCTACATAAATCATTTATCAATCCGAGCGCTGCTCCGTGGATAACACAAAGCAAGCAATGGAATAACACATTGTTTACCGGGATTAACACATAGGATACTTTCAATCCCGGTAGTACGTTCCTGTGGGATATTTCGACATCCACGCGGGCGAAGCCGCGGGCAGAAGCTAGTCTATATATATAAAATTCAAAGTCCTGAGTGACTGACTGATATATCAACGCAGAGCCTAAACCGCTGGACCTAGAGACATGACATTTGGAGGGTGTGTTCTTTGTAAAGAATAAGTATCCACTAAGAAAGGATTTTTTGAAATTCTACCCCTAAGAGGGTGAAATGGGGGGTTGAATTTTCTATGAAACTTTTTATTCTCTGGGTCGATTGACACAAAAATTGGTAAACATACTCTTCAGGTATAATTATGTGACACGTATATCACAATTTTTCAAAAATCATCCCCTTACTGAGTCAAATAGGGCTTCGAAAATCCTACGTGGAATGGTAGACGTGCGCATGGCGTGCGGGGCAGCCCGGGAAGCGCATTGTTGTCACCGGTGTCCAATCTCAACCAAGGTATCAAGAAGCATCAAATGTGTAACTGATAACTAACTAGCTTTTGTCCGGGACTTCGTCCGCGTAAATGTGGGTTATCGTGGACGGAGACGTAATCTCGGAATAAAAATAGGCCTATGTCCTTTCTTGGGGTTCAAACTAACCCCGTACCAAATTTTATCTTTCGCATTTTTTTTTTTCATACAAATTATCTTGTGTTACTTCTAATACCTCTAAGAATATGTGTACAAAGTTTCATGATGATCGGTTAAGTAGTTTTCGCGTGAAAGCGTAACAAACAAACTTAATATGTATTAGTAGGGATATTTGCAAATTATAACAGCCGCACGGGTCGATCTTTCAGGTTAAGCTACGCTTGCCGCGGTTGGTCCGTGGATGGGTGACCATCTTTACATAATAAGACCCTTCTGTGCCTCGGAAAGCATATTAAGCCGTTGATCTCGGCTGTCTTTAATAGATCTTAGACCGTCGTTACGGGTCGCCGGAAGCCCGAAAGTCTTACCAAGGGGTCTCGTATTACGTGTTGTGGAGGTCAGGTAGTTAGTCACTCCATGTAAAATACTGGTACTCAGCTGCATCCGGTAATGCTGGAAACCGAGCCCGAACATAGTTGGGAAAAGGCTAGGCAGATGGTGATGAAGTAAGTACATGTAAAAAAAGCGTTTGTTTCTGTATTAGATAAAATTGAATAACTACACTAAAATATTCTTTAATAGATAGGTACTACCTATGCAACTTTATAAGTAAACAACTTTTTACGTCTTTTTTTTTTTTTTTTTTTTTCAGGATGGGAAATCATCAAATGACTTCTCCCGCTCTGGGCGGGTGTGTCAGACTTTTACTGACTAAAACCCACCCGTGTTCCATCAGTTGCCCATGTGCCAGGGTCACGGTATCTCTTTCGAACAATCACGCGACCCCGGCAGGCATCGGTCCTAGTAGACCCCTACACTGCTGCTGACATCTCTTTGAGGCGCGCGTGGAACACTGCGCGCCGTCGAACCGAGCCTGGTCCTTACCGGGCGGCGACTACCCATTGCTCGCCACCCGCAAGCTCGCGCCTACGGTGGCCGGGAGTCCGCTATTGACTCCCGACGCCCGGGGCGTCTCCTCCTGCGGCGGCTAGGGACGTGAGGGCGCAGAGACTGCCACTCCCTCACGCGCCCCGCCTCCTCCTTCGCGAGCATTACTGCTTCGCAGAAGGAGGTGACGGCTTCCCATTCCCTCTCGCTCCGTACCATGGCTCGCACCAGGGCCGGACGCGAGAGGTCGCCGCCGCCGATCGCCTCCACGAGGACACGGCGGTGCTCTGCCCAGGCAGGGCACACCTCCACCGTATGCTCCACCGTGTCCTCCAGACGATCCTCGCAATGGAAACACCCGGACGTATCCTCCCGCTTTATCCTGAACAGGAACCCACCGAAGCACCCATGCCCGGTGAGAACCTGCGTCAGGCGGAAGGTGAGGACGCCGTGACGCCTCTCTATCCACTCCTCAAAGAGGGGACTTACCGCCGCAATAGTGGCGTGCCCAGCACTGGGTTGCGACAATCGTACCCGCCATGTCACCATGAGATCACACCGGAGCTCTGTCCGCCGTGCCGCGATTTGTCGCGGCAGCGGAGTTTCGCCCCGGCGTTTCGCCTCCTCGCGCCACTCCCACATGTGCGCGAGGACCTTTGCCTCCAGATCCCATGGCGGCACTCCGGCAAGGAGGCTCGCCGCCTCGCACGAGACCGTGCGGTATCCTCGGATTAACCGGATGGCCATGACCCTCTGGGCCGCAAACAACCGGCGCGCTGGGCGCAGCCTCAATGAGGGCGCCCACACTGGTGCCCCGTAGAGGGCCATGGACCGCACGATCCCCGTGTAGAGCCTCCGGCAGGAGGCGTTTGGACCCCCCAGATTGGGCAGGAGCCGCTTTAATGCAGCCCCAGCCCGCTCCAGTCTGGGAGCCAAACGTCGGAAATGCTCAACGAAGTTCCACCGGCTGTCGAGGACAAGTCCCAGGTACTTCATCGTCGTCTCGACGCCGATGTGAACCCCTCCTACCGTAAGTTGGGAACCCGCAGAACTTTTTACGTCTTAGGACGTATTTAAGATTTTTTTGCCCCCGACTTCCGAAATTAAAGATATTTTTTTTAAGAAAGTCGGTTGGTATTTTTTTGTAAAAAGTTTTTATTTTTAACAGACTTCAAAAAAAGGAGGAGGTTATCAATTTGACTGTTTTAATTTTTTTATGTTTGTTACCTCATAACTTTTGACTGAGTCAACCGATTTTAATGATTTTTTTTTTATTTGAAAGATGGTGCTTTCCGAATGGTTCCATTCTCCATTTTCCATTTTTTCCATATACAATTTTTGATATTAAGCTACAAAAATATAGACATTATCTACATTTTATCCTGTATTTTTTACATAATATGGTCAAAGTGGTTCTGCTACGGAGCATGACACTTTAATTTGGTTCCATTAGGACAATGGGGTCTATGTGAAAACCATATAAGTCTTAAATTTGCATTAAGAATTTGCGCGACAAATGAACGAATAACGTGATTAGATTAGTGCAGAGTATCTACCGTAACTTAAAAGTAACGTAATAATATTTATTACGTAAAAGTTAAAAATATTTTTTTTTACAAAAAAAAAACAACTGACTTCCTTAAAAAAACCCTACAAAGTCAAAAATAACTTTAATTTCGGACGTCGGTGGCAAAAAAAAAAACCTTAAATACAGATCCTAAGACACCAACTTCCGAAATTAAAGTTATTTTTGACTTTGTAATGTATTTTAAGGAAGTCGGTTGTTATATTTTTGTAAAAAGTTTTTATTTTTAACCGACTTCAAAAAAAGGAGGAGGTTATCAATTCGACTGTTTTTTTGTTTATATTTTTTTTATGTTTGTTACCTTATAACTTTTGACTGGGTAAACTAATTTTGATGATTCTTTTCTTATTTGAAAGATGGTGCTTCCCGAATGGTCCCATTTTAATTTGGTTCCATTCGGACAATGGGGTCATCATCAAATTTGCATTAAGTATTTGCGCGACAAATGAATGCATAACGCGATAAGATTAGTGCAGAGTAACTACCATAACTAAAAAGTTAAAAATAAAAACTTTTTATAAAAAAAAAAACAACCGACTTTCTTAAAAAAAACACTACAAGGTCAAAAATAACTTTGTTTTCGGAAGTCGGTGGCAAAAAAAATCCTTAAATACAGATCCTAAAACGTAACGACCAAGCCAAAATCATCAATGAAATTCTTTTCGAGACGGGGACGTTCAAAGGAGTTAAAAATAATTATAAATCAGTGGACTCGAGTGATAAACAATGATGACGCCATACATTACCCGGTTTAGTTTCTTAACACATTGAAGCCTCTCGGTCCTCGCGCACATGTGGGAGTGGCGCGAGGAGGCGAAACGCCGGGGCGAAACTCCGCTGCCGCGACAAATCGCGGCACGGCGGACAGAGCTCCGGTGTGATCTCATGGCGACATGGCGGGTTTGATTGTCGCAACCCAGTGCTGGGCACGCCACAATTGCGGCGGTAAGTCCCCTCTTTGAGGAGTGGATAGAGAGGCGCCACGGCGTCCTCACCTTCCGCCTGACGCAGGTTCTCACCGGGCATGGGTGCTTCGGTGGGTTCCTGTTCAGGTTAAAGCGGGAGGATACGTCCGGGTGTTTCCATTGCGAGGATCGTCTGGAGGACACGGTGGAGCATACGGTGGAGGTGTGCCCTGCCTGGGCGGAGCACCGCCGTGTCCTCGTGGAGGCGATCGGCGGCGGCGACCTCTCGCGTCCGGCCCTGGTGCGAGCCATGGTACGGAGCGAGAGGGAATGGGAAGCCGTCACCGCCTTCTGCGAAGCAGTAATGCTCGCGAAGGAGGAGGCGGGGCGCGTGAGGGAGTGGCAGTCTCTGCACCCTCACGCCCCTAGCCGCCGCAGGAGGAGACGCCCCGGGCGTCGGGAGTCGATTGCGGACTCCCGGCCACCGTAGGCGCGAGCTTGCGGGTGGCGAGCAATGGGAGCTCGCCGCCCGGTAAGGACCAGGCTCAGGTCAACGGCGCGCAGTGTTCCACGCGCGCCTCAAAGAGATGTCAGCAGCAGTGTAGGGGTCTACTAGGACCGATGCCTGCCGGGGTCGCGTGATTGTTCGAAAGAGATACCGTGACCCTGGCACATGGGCAACTGATGGAACACGGGTGGGTTTTAGTCAGTAAAAGTCTGACACGCCCTCCCGCTCCGCCCAGAGCGGGAGAAGTCATTTGATGATTTCCCATCCTTAAGTCAGATCTTCAATGTGTTAAGAAACTAAACCGGGTAATGTATGGCGTCATCATTGTTTATCACTCGAGTCCACTGATTTATAATTATTTTTAACTCCTTTGAACGTCCCCGTCCCGAAAAGAATTTCATTGATGATTTTGGCTTGGTCGTTACGTTTTAGGATCTGTATTTAAGGATTTTTTTTTGCCACCGACTTCCGAAAATAAAGTTATTTTTGACCTTGTAGTGTTTTTTTTAAGAAAGTCGGTTGTTTTTTTTTATAAAAAGTTTTTATTTTTAACTTTTTAGTTATGGTAGATACTCTGCACTAATCTAATCGCGTTATTCATTCATTTGTCGCGCAAATACTTAATGCAAATTTGATGATGACCCCATTGTCCGAATGGAACCAAATTAAAATGGGACCATTCGGGAAGCACCATCTTTCAAATAAGAAAAGAATCATCAAAATTAGTTTACCCAGTCAAAAGTTATAAGGTAACAAACATAAAAAAAATATAAACAAAAAAACAGTCGAATTGATAACCTCCTCCTTTTTTTGAAGTCGGTTAAAAATAAAAACTTTTTACAAGAAAAATAACAACCGACTTCCTTAAAATACATTACAAAGTCAAAAATAACTTTAATTTCGGAAGTTGGTGTCTTAGGATCTGTATTTAAGGTTTTTTTTTTGCCACCGACGTCCGAAATTAAAGTTATTTTTGACTTTGTAGGGTTTTTTTAAGGAAGTCAGTTGTTTTTTTTTTTGAAAAAAATATTTTTAACTTTTACGTAATAAATATTATTACGTTACTTTTAAGTTACGGTAGATACTCTGCACTAATCTAATCACGTTATTCGTTCATTTGTCGCGCAAATTCTTAATGCAAATTTAAGACTTATATGGTTTTCACATAGACCCCATTGTCCTAATGGAACCAAATTAAAGTGTCTTGCTCCGTAGCAGAACCACTTTGACCATATTATGTAAAAATTACAGGATAAAATGAAGATAATGTCTATATTTTTGTAGCTTAATATCAAAAATTGTATATGGAAAAAATGGAAAATGGAAAATGGAACCATTCGGAAAGCACCAGCTTTCAAATAAAAAAAAATCATTAAAATCGGTTGACTCAGTCAAAAGTTATGAGGTAACAAACATAAAAAAATTAAAACAGTCAAATTGATAACCTCCTCCTTTTTTTGAAGTCTGTTAAAAATAAAAACTTTTTACAAAAAAATACCAACCGACTTTCTTAAAAAAAATATCTTTAATTTCGGAAGTCGGGGGCAAAAAAATCTTAAATACGTCCTAAGACGTAAAAAGTTGTTTACTTATAAAGTTGCATAGGTAGTACCTATCTATTAAAGAATATTTTAGTGTAGTTATTCAATTTTATCTAATACAGAAACAAACGCTTTTTTTACAGGTACTTACTTCATCACCATCTGCCTAGCCTTTTCCCAACTATGTTCGGGCTCGGTTTCCAGCATTACCGGATGCAGCTGAGTACCAGTATTTTACATGGAGTGACTAACTACCTGACCTCCACAACACGTAATACGAGACCCCTTGGTAAGACTTTCGGGCTTCCGGCGACCCGTATCGACGGTCTAAGATCTATTAAAGACAGCCGAGATCAACGGCTTAATATGCTTTCCGAGGCACAGAAGGGTCTTATTATGTAAAGATGGTCACCCATCCACGGACCAACCGCGGCAAGCGTAGCTTAACCTGAAAGATCGACCCGTGCGGCTGTTATAATTTGCAAATATCCCTACTAATACATATTAAGTTTGTTTGTTACGCTTTCACGCGAAAACTACTTAACCGATCATCATGAAACTTTGTACACATATTCTTAGAGGTATTAGAAGTAACACAAGATAATTTGTATGAAAAAAAAAAATGCGAAAGATAAAATTTGGTACGGGGTTAGTTTGAACCCCAAGAAAGGACATAGGCCTATTTTTATTCCGAGATTACGTCTCCGTCCACGATAACCCACATTTACGCGGACGAAGTCCCGGACAAAAGCTAGTTAGTTATCAGTTACACATTTGATGCTTCTTGATACCTTGGTTGAGATTGGACACCGGTGACAACAATGCGCTTCCCGGGCTGCCCCGCACGCCATGCGCACGTCTACCATTCCACGTAGGATTTTCGAAGCCCTATTTGACTCAGTAAGGGGATGATTTTTGAAAAATTGTGATATACGTGTCACATAATTATACCTGAAGAGTATGTTTACCAATTTTTGTGTCAATCGACCCAGAGAATAAAAAGTTTCATAGAAAATTCAACCCCCCATTTCACCCTCTTAGGGGTAGAATTTCAAAAAATCCTTTCTTAGTGGATACTTATTCTTTACAAAGAACACACCCTCCAAATGTCATGTCTCTAGGTCCAGCGGTTTAGGCTCTGCGTTGATATATCAGTCAGTCACTCAGGACTTTGAATTTTATATATATAGACTAGCTTCTGCCCGCGGCTTCGCCCGCGTGGATGTCGAAATATCCCACAGGAACGTACTACCGGGATTGAAAGTATCCTATGTGTTAATCCCGGTAAACAATGTGTTATTCCATTGCTTGCTTTGTGTTATCCACGGAGCAGCGCTCGGATTGATAAATGATTTATGTAGGATAATTAATCCTAAAACCTAACAATAGTGACGGAAATATATAACGGAACGGCAAATTACCTACTTGCATGACAAATTTGAAGGTAACTTTAAAGCGAAAATATAAATTCTCTTTATTCCCTGGGAATTTCGAAAAAAAAATTGTTACCAAAATTATTCAAATGAAGATTTTACTTAACTTGCTGTTCACAGGGGTTTAAGACTATTTATGTTTTAGTCTATACTTAAAGTATCTCTTTAAATACTACTTTAGAGGTTCTGCCCTCAGGTGCTAATACAACCAGGCTGCTAGAAGAGCTCACTCTCGAGCAGGCCACGTAAAACTGGCCGTGCGAGAAGCAGTCCCCTCTAAGATCATATCCCGCTGTTTACAGTGACTGTCCCCGAGACTTATTAATCGTCATTGCTAAACATACCATAAGGAGACTGCGGCCTTTTAAACTCGAATGGGTACTCCGACGGTATTAGTGGTATCTGCGGTATATACAATAGTACACCGATTCACCTTGAGCACAGTCAGTAAATACAATGGCGTG
Organism: Aporophyla lueneburgensis; assembly: GCA_932294355.1. Classification (NCBI taxonomy): domain Eukaryota; kingdom Metazoa; phylum Arthropoda; class Insecta; order Lepidoptera; family Noctuidae; genus Aporophyla; species Aporophyla lueneburgensis. The sequence continues at coordinate 24,490,437 of OW028753.1, forward strand.
GCCTCTACCACGTTTTGATGTGAGGTTTTCACACACAACCTGATCCCATTGCTCAACTTGGCCGGATTAAGATTTTGTAGTAGCATTACTGGAGCACCCACTTTGAGGATAAGTGTGTGAGACAAAGACCAGATGGGTTGAATAAATTTAAGAGCTCGTTAGGATATAATATAGTATCATCCTTATGAATTCGACACGTATGCATGTAATATAATTAGGACAGATGTTTTTTTGCCTGTGATTATTTCATTAGTTTATTTTGAATAGCTTCTGCCTGTGGCTTTACCCGCTTGGCCTACAAGAAACAAATGACTCTTTTTTTTAGAAACAAACATACGCGCTCTCACTTCCTCTCAATAGTATACGAACTGACAATATCCCAAACAAAGCAAATAGGACGAAGTTCTCCGTAAAACTAAACTAATCTCTGGGATGAGAGAAGTATAGTTTTAATAAAACTCAAAGCGTATGTGAAAAGATTTATTTAAGAGACAATCAGAAGTGGATAATTAACAATTAATATTGTTTACTATGAAATACTGTGCCTACCGCAGAATTTCTTTATAAACAATATTTTTTGTTTTTACTTCAGGTTCTAGAATCACCAAGCTGCCCCGTGAGCTTACTCTTGAGCAAGGCCACGTAAACTAACCGTGTGAAAATCAGTTCTTCCTTAAGTCTACCCCTGTTAAATGAAGTGTTTTGACTTAAGATTTATTTATGGTCTTGTCAAAGTAGATTTTGAGGGGAAACTGTACTCTTTTGAAGTCGAAGGAGTAGTTCGACGGCGTTAGAGGAATCCTACAAAGACTCCTCTCAGAAACAACGTGTCAGTGTAGTTGCCTCGATAACATTTCCTTGCAATATTTTCACTCACAACCTGGTGTCATTGCATAATTTTGGCGGGTTTAAATTACGCAGCAACATAACTGGGTGCCAATTCAAAATTTTTATACCTACATTTGTGAGTTGAGACACCGAGAGGCTTCAATGTGTTAAGAAACTAAACCGGGTAATGTATGGCGTCATCATTGTTTATCACTCGAGTCCACTGATTTATAATTATTTTCAACTCCTTCGAACGATCTCAAAATAATTTAATTGATGATTGTGGCTTGGTCATTATGTTTTACTTTAATGCATAAACCAAATCGCACTATTGCTCACTGAACGTACAGATTTATATGTTAGTGCGTAAAATATTATAGTAAATATGTGCCCAATCCGTTTTTACTTATAAAGCAGCATAGGTCAAAGTCAAAGTCAAAGCATTTATTTCAAATAGGCCCTAAAAGGCACTTTTGAACGTTTAGGTACCTATCTATTAAAGAATAGTTAGTGTAGTTTATTCAATTTTATCTAACACAGAAACAAACGCGTTTTTTACACGTACGTACTTCATCATCATCTGCCTAGCCTTTTCCCAACTATGTTGGGGTTCGGTTTCCAGTCTTGCCGGATGCAGCTGAGTACCAGTATTTTACATGGAGCGACTTCCTACCTGACTTCCACAACCCAGTAACTGGGTAAAACGATACCCCTTGGTAAGACTGGTTGTCAGAATTTCGGGCTTCCGGCGACCCGTAACGACGGTCTAAGATCTACGAAAGACAGCCGGAATCAACGGCTTAACATGCTTTCCGAGGGACAGAATGGTCTTATTATGTAAAGATGGTCACCCATCCACGGACTAACCGCGGCAAGCGTAGCTTAACCTGAACGATCGACCCGTGCGGCTGTTATAATTTGCAAATATCCCTACTAATACATATTAATTTTGTTTGTTACGCATTCACGCAAAAACTACTTAACCAATCATCATGAAACTTTGTACACACATTCTTAGAAGTATTAGAAGTAACATAAGATATTTTTATGAAAAAAAAGTTGCGAAAGATAAAATTCGGTACGGAGTAAGTTTGAACCCCAAGAAAGGACATAGGCCTATTTTTATTCCGAGATATCGTCTCCGCCCACGATAACCGACATTTACGCGGACGAAGTCGCGGACAAAAGTTAGTTAGTTCATATTAATATCAGTTACATATTTGATACTTCTTGATACCTTGGTTGAGACTGAACACCGGTGACGACAATGCGCTTCCCGGGCTGCCCCGTACGCCATGTGCACGTCTACCATTCCACGTAAGATTTTCGAAGCCATATCTGACGCAGTAAAGGGATGATTTTGGAAAAATTGTGATACATGTGTCGCATAATTATAATTGAAGAGTATGTATACTAATTTTTGTGTCAATCGACCCAGAGAATAAAAAGTTTCATAGAAATTTCAACCCCCCATTTCACCCTCTTAGGGGTGGAATTTCGAAAAATCCTTTCTTAGTGGATACCTACTCCTTACAAAGAACACACCCTCCAAATTTCATGCCTCTAGGTCCAGCGGTTTAGGCTGTGCGTTGATATATCAGTCAGTCAGTCAGTCAGTCACTCAGGACTTTGAATTTTATATATATAGATACCAAGACCCCTCCGTACCTCGTTAGAGTCAATTAACTGAGAGAAAATAGGAAGGAAAGTCTCAATTCATCTAAGACAAACATGTAAGCATAATAGAGCCTATTATATGTCTCATATGCAACACTCTATTTGATCTTTGTCCTTTATTTTATATGAGTACTCTTATGATCTAACTTTAACCTCTGGTTCTAATATAGCACTATGTAAGTGACCAGCCTGCCGTTTTTTGTGATTCAGTAACAGACATCCAAACATCCCAATAATAATATTATAGTAGTATATTATAAGTACGATACAGTAGGTTTTACCAAATATGTTTGTATGTGTACACACATGATGAGTAATTCCTGAAAGTAATGAAATGAAAGACAAACTTTCGTGTTGAAAGTGATCATGTTTTACTCTTTTTAGAAGTACTTGAAACCATTCATTGTTTGGTAGAAAATCCATATGTATCTAAAGCTCAGTTTCTGAAACAAAAATCAATACATAAAGTAATTAACAAAGTGTCAAGGGTGAGTAAAATTCTATGATTGGTTGAATAAAACGTATGACTTGACTTGCTTTTTATCATGACTTGTCGAGAATGTATGATTCGGAACTGGGTGCATCCAATCTTTGTAGTCTATTTTACGGTTCCTTCCATTAGCGTTTTTATCGGTTAAAATTCGTACACCATTTTCACCTACATTTAGGTATTATTATATAAACAAAGCAATAAAGAAAAATATATTGGTAGATGAACAGGCAAAGCCAGATGATACGCTTAATAAACACACGACCGTTAAGCTGAACAAAATAATTGGTTTCCTATGATCGATGCGCTGTCGAAAATATTTGGCGAACATTCTTCAATATGGCCATTTCGTTTGGGCTGACTCTTAACACAACATCACAAAGTTCGTAATCCCTAAAATCAATATAAATTATTCGCAAATCTGTGAAATAATCACGCAGTACAGTATCAACTTATCAAAATTGATGTATCGAACTCGGGTGTAAAATCCATTAGACTGTTTCTCTTTTTAGGTAAAAAGAGATACCAACGTTTTCCTAAGTCCCTAAAGACCAATGATGGGTAGCTTTCAGTGAGTAAAGGATGGGAAACAAGGTACCGTTTTTGTCTCAGATAAAATACATCGCTTTACACTGAAAAGTTTCTTAAGTGAAAGGTGGTTGAGTGAAATGGATAAGGGTACTGTTTTCGTCAAGTCGGATAGTAAAACAATTGTTTTAGAATATACTAGCTTCTGTCCGCGACTTCTTCCGCGTAAAATTTTTGCTCGCCTGGCCCTTCCCGTCGCATCGAATAGCCTGCCAGTTTTCGACCATTATTTTTTGCTGCTCCGCTCCTTTTGATGGCAGCGTAATGTTATATAGCCCATAGCCTTTTTCAATAAATAGCCTACCCAAAACAAAAAAAGATTTTTTCAATTCTGACCAGTAGTTCCTGAGATATCTAGATCTCAGGAACTACTGGTCCGAATTGAAAAATGCCCTTTGGGTGACTTTCAGCCTTCTAATAAGGCCTATTGTGACCGAAAACGTGTGTAGTATTTGCTAAATATTTATTTGTATGATGGGTCTTGATTTATACAATGACTTCACCTAATACAATTGTAGAGAACTTGACGCATTCGAGGCGAGATCTTAACATTTTCGAACATTGTGCATTCTCTCAACTATACAGCGTTTGGACATTAATCAACAATGTACCAATCTGCTATTTCCGACAGTCAAATTGACCCTAGGCGGGCGAGATTTTTTTTTTTGGATGGGAAATCATCAAATCACTTCGCCTGCTCTGGGCGGAGCGGGAGGGCGTGTCAGACTTGTACTGACTAAAACCCACCCGTGTTCCTTCAGTTGCCCATATGCCAGAGCCACGGTAACTCTTTCGAACGAATCTCGCGACCCTGGCAGGTGCTAACATCATCGAGTTGGTTTCGCTCGCTCTTGCATCCTACTCGAAATGAACGAATTATCGACTCGCTTTGCATTCTACATTCTCTTAATTTTTAAGTTTTTTTTATGCATAAATCGAAAAAGTTACTTGTTAAATGAATGGATAATCCTAACATATTCGAGATGAAGTATAAAATTATAAAGCTCGATTCGTGTAGCTAAAAATGCACCTCTCTGAAAATTAACTTGTGGATCTTGGGGAAAGCCTATGTCCAGCAGTGTACGTCTTTTGAAAATGAAAAATAATATGATGATGATGATAATCTCAGATTAAAATGATGACACTGAAACAATGGTGACTTGATTTAGTGGACCATTATGTCTAGCCTTCGTTAATTTTAATTGTCTGACTGACCAATGACGATGCATTGTATCCTGCAACAATCGAAGACCTCGAGTTGTTCAAAATTTATCACGAATTGTTCACTAATGCGGTGTGACATCCTTGCCACGCGACTGAAGTATTCATTCAAATGTTCTATCATCCTAAATGAAAATGAACTTTACGTCCTGGTGTTAAGGTTCATGAGCGTTTCTTGGATGGTAATTAGGGTTGGTATTTTTAGATAATAAATGAGCCCGAGTGATTAATGGCGAGCTGTGTGTCCATTCATAAATCAAAGGAACATGTCTGTTTGCGTAAAGGCGGTGACATTATTTATTATTTATTTAGTGGTTGTGGTTTCTGAAGACTGTGACGATTACGGTGATGTTGTAAGTAGACATTAAAATATTTTTATTTTTTATTTCTTATAACCACAACTAATTATTTCTGTCATCATTATTTCTTTATCATAGGCCGTAGTATTATTTTATCAATGATTGCCTACCAATTAATATTTCTTATAATAGCCAATGAGTGACAAGTAGAATCACTTCACTCTCACTTCATGTAAGTTTTCTACGATAAAAGTAAGTAATATGAGAGTATGTACCTACGATATCGTAGATACATTTAATAGAACTGCCGTTTGATCTGAAAAACATCAAAATTAATACTAATCACCCATATGGTGCACAGATTCACTTATTATTCCGCACCTAAAAAAATGTCGTTATCAATTATGTACTTCCCATTGAACGGTAGAATTATTTAAATACTAGCTGACCCAGCGAACTTCGTACCGCCTCACAATCAATAAATGTTGTGTTAACTTATCAGATCCCACCAAAACAAAGCAAAGAGCACCAAGTACCGTATACCCATGTTAGACCAAGTTATGACAAACTGATACTTTGAAGGCATAAAGCGTTTTCTAGCTACAACACACCCATGATAGGTAAGCTCCTACCAAATTATGCCAACCTAGTACTTCCAAGACATAAAGCGTTTTCTAGCTATTACACACCCATGATAGGTGAGCTCCTAGCAAGTTATGCCAACCTGGTACTTCGAAGACATAAAGCGTTTTCTAGCTACCACACACCCATGATAGGTAAGCTCCTACCAAGTTATGCCAAGCTGGTACTTCGAAGACATAAAGCGTTTTCTAGCTATCGCACACCCATGATAGGTGAGCTCCTACCAAGTTATGCCAATCTGGTACTTCGAAGACATAAAGCTTTTTCTAGCTATCAAACACCCATGTTAGGTGACTTTGTATTCTTAAATAAACGTTCTTAAATTTTCTAATTTAACGTGCAATTTTTTTTTTTTTCATAAGAGTCTTCTCCTGACAATAACAAACACATAAAAAAAAAGTGAAATCGGTCCAGCCGTTCACGCGTGATGGCGTAACCAAGGGAAATAGGGATTCATTTTTATATATATAGATAAATACAATACAGCTGTCAAACAAACCATACCAGCATGACTTCATTATTCTGTACCACAATAGAACTTTCACTATTGTTATAAAAAGTCATCGAATATTTAATACCCGTATTTAACAAAACTATTGAAGCGTTTCGAAGGAAAAACCAGTTTATGTTGACCTGTGTACCCTGTAGATGCTTAGTAAATGTCGAATAGAAAGGACCACTCAATACATATTCAGAGTGTTTGTTAATGTGGTTTTCGTTTCGACATCCCACTTACCTGGTGGTCCTTATTACGTGTCTTTGAAAATTGTCAGAAAAAAATAAAAATATTAAAATGTTTCATTTCCTGTCCTCATAAGTTTTACATGAAGCAAACCTTTAAAATTAGGACAAAACTCTGGTTAGTTAGAAAATAATAAGTAAGTATGAATTTTATAAAACTGACCTTATTCTATTAACAATGCAGCTTAAATCATTACGAGCATAACTCACATCGATGGTCCTATTAACAATGTCGGTTCTGCAAAAAGCTACTGTTCAGTAGAGCAGTTGAAAGTTTGTTTTACTACTAACACTGTTGCGCAGACAAGGTTAATACCACCGATAATATTATCTTTAAAACTGGTTAAATATCATAATTTAAAAAAAAATACGGACGATAGATCTTTTGATTGTGATTGTATTAATGTAAAAAAGTGAATATTGGTAAAAATGCTTAACCGACATTGTTAATAGGGACCATCGACATATTCCAATTTGCCAATTGCACAATCACAACTCTGTCAATCTGACATACCTAAATTCCATTGCTATTGCTAAACGTAATAGAGCAGTGCACCAGCTGAACTAACTCGGTCACAATACGCGAGGTCGACGCGAGCGCAGATACGACCATTTTACATAATTTAATACACGCGATAACTCGTGACAATTTTCTTCTATTTATTTTCATACTTGACATAACAGCTGTAGTGAAGGGACATGTGATAATAGTGAGAAGATGAGGATAATAATAGTGTTGTTATTCAGTTGTGTGCTCGTGTTTGCCGGTGCGCAGGATTGCAAAGTTGGCGGGAAAAAGGTTGACTGGATCTTTCAGTGATTTGTTTTGAGAGTAACTGAATTTTCACTGCTAGTTTTATTTTCTCCGAGCTTTGGGTAAATATGTACCGGTTGAATATTATTATGACCTAATCATATTTTGTTTAAAACATACCTGCACATAAAGAAACAGTATATAAATTAAAATAATTTCATAATGTTTCTTTTTTATCATTGTATACTTGTGTATCTATGAAATATTTATTTCATTTTAGTATATTGGATTTCAACAATTACTGAAAAACAAAAACATAGTAGAAAAGTATATATTTTAAACGTTTGTAATAAAATAGGGTACCCTTGCTCTAAACCAACTTATTGAGTACCTAATATATTTAACATCAAAGCAGAAACTTATGGATGGGTACCCAAATGCATCTAATCGTCACTACTAGATTATCTCAAACTATAAACTGACTTATAGGTATTACAGGGTAAGGAAAATAACACGTAACACATTGTATCATTTAAAGGTACACCTAGGGTTTCACTAAATAAAGCACAGAAAGACAAGACTAAATATTTATTTCAATTAGGCTTGTCAGTAATTAATCAGAAAGCTATTTGTCCGTTCCAAAACTAGGTCTTCATGGAGAAGAAGGACAAGAAACTCCATGGAAACAGTATTAAAGTATTATATCAACTCACTTCTTACATTGCCATAAACTATTATTATCTCAAATACATTTCATTCTATCTCTTGGACCATTGTCCAAGAGATCTCAGAATAGTATCAACACAATCACAATAGCTAGGCAAAGAAAGAGTATGAATATTCTAGTTTATATGATTTAAAACATTATCAATATCGGCATAAATATAAAAGGTACAACAACATTTTCATAATAAGCAATAAGTGTTACATAATATCAAATTACTTAATATTTAAGATATTATAGTAACAGAACTTACGTCCGTCTTCAATGCTGGCCCCGAGCGAATAGGCCGAGTGCCACCCCGTGTTCTCAACCTTTGTCCCAGAACCTCGGTATTTCAAAACTAGTGTTGCCAGTATTATCCATCAAAAGTCCCAATAATCGACTAAGACAACATTACAATTTAGCATATTATTTTAAAACCTAACACTCGACCATCCTGACATCGTGCATGTCCTCATGCACGCATACAAATTAGCATTTATAACCTAACACTTGGCAAGTAAGGGTGACAGCATCGAATACGGCTTACAATTATTTACACATTACATCCAACACTTACAACTTAAGCACTGTTTGCGAACCATCCCAGAATATGCAATAGAAACAAACGAGTAAGCACAAAAATAAAAGACATTTAAGAGTCCCACATAACATGATGGTGGTGAACGAGGAGGGTTCCCTACATTAAAAAAAATAAAATCAGGACATTAATAAAATGTCTACGTTATTCCTATGTCACGATGGCTGTGAACAGGCCTTTTCACAAGCAATAAATATATACATAAATATATTGTCTAAGTTATTCCTTAGTCACGGTGGATGTGAACCATAATCACAAGTCGTTTGCGACATCAGGTACTTGTGTCTAAGTCATTCTTTAGTCACAGCGGATGCGAACATCACAAACCGTTGCGACATTAGGTACAGACGCCAACACATCAAGCTACTACAATCTGTCAGATTTCTTTGATAGATTTTCGACTTTATTTCTAGAGCATTAGGTTCAAGGTTCATTGGGAAAAATTGACAGTTTAGGGTAGCTTGACCTGGTGGCGTCTGTACTTGGGTCTAAGTCGTTCCTTGGTCACAGCGGATGCGAACATCTATCACAAGCCGTTGTGACGTCAGGTACTTGTGTCTAAGTCATTCCTTAGTCACAACGAATGAGAACATCTATCACAAAACGTTGCGACATCAGGTACTTGTGTCTAAGTCATTCCTTGGTCACAGCGGATGCGAACATCTATCACAAGCCGTTGTGACGTCAGGTACTTGTGTCTAAGTCATTCCTTAGTCACAACGAATGAGAACATCTATCACAAAACGTTGCGACATCAGGTACTTGTGTCTAAGTCATTCCTTGGTCACAGCGGATGCGAACATCTATCACAAGCCGTTGTGACGTCAGGTACTTGTGTCTAAGTCATTCCTTAGTCACAACGAATGAGAACATCTATCACAAAACGTTGCGACATCAGGTACTTGTGTCTAAGTCATTCCTTAGTCACAGCGGATGCGAACATCTATAACAAGCCGTTGCGACGTCAGGTACTTGTGTCTAAGTCATTCCTTAGTCACAACGAATGAGAACATCTATCACAAAACGTTGCGACATCAGGTACTTGGTGTCTAAGTCATTCCTTAGTCACAGCGGATGCGAACATCTATCATAAACCGCTGCGACGTCAGGTACTTGTGAACTTTCCCCCTCACAAACCATAGTGACATTAAATACTTGTGACTTGTGAACCTTCCTTCTCACAAGCAATAAATTCACCAGTTATCCATACTATCCATACTATCCATACTCCATACTTAATATTATAAATGTAAAAGTAACTCTGTCTGTCTGTCGGTCTGTCTGTCTGTCTGTCTGTCTGTCTGTCTCGCTTTCCTGCTAAAACTACTGAACCGATTTAAATGAAATTTGGTACACGGATAGTTTAGAGCCTGAGAAAGGACATAGGCTACTTTTTATGTGAGAGTCAAAATGGCGAGTGTACCATAGCGAATCAAATTATACCAATTACCAAAAAAATGTACCTAAAAAGTACTATTTTGTACCTAGCTCTAAAAAATCTGTACCTCCTTCAGAACGAAATTATTTCGAAATTAAGGTACACCCGCCATATTGACATCAAGATGGCGGGTGTTCTATAATATATTATTATTTATCCACTTGAACGTCCACGCCGCGAACTGTCAATGCACAGAAACGTCACGATGCGAGTGTCAAATTTTGCGCTATAAATTGCGCAGTAACTCTTCCTATAAAAACGTTTGTCAAAAGAAAATTATATAAGCTATATTAAAATTAAAAATACCGTAGCATAGCCTAATATATACACAATATGATTATTTAAAAGTATATGCTCTAAACCCAGATCAAATTACTTAAAATAAATAGAAAATCTTAAACAGTACACATTTTTCTCTCATATTCCGAAATTATTGTTTATTTATAATAATTCCAGGCAATTTGTAACAGTTAGAAATACGGTGAAAGAAACTAGATTATATTTCCATGAAAACGATACCAAAATATTAGTATTTGATGCATCATAACTATTTTTAATAAATGAAAGAAAAGAGGTCTGGTTATCGCGATTTTCGGAGCAAGCGCGAGACCTTAAATGAGCAAAATGGCCGCCCGGGGCTGTGCAGACGAGATGCTTTTTTGATTACCTACCTAGTTTGTCACTTATTTTATTTTGCAGTTTTACTTTTCTATATTAGTGAATTAAATTAACACTTTAATTAATGTTCTTTAAAAACATGTTTAAAAAATATTTTTTATTTTTTAACCGACTACCTCATATGGAAAAAGTTTCGGAAGTCGGTGACAACAAAAAATATATGAAATCGGAACCTATTAGCTAATTGAATTTCAAGTGATATCATATATCAGTGGAATAAGGGTACAGATAGGTAAATTAAAAGCAATAATAATTAATAGTATATTTTTAATCTTTAGTTTGTGGTACAAAACTTTGTTAAATAATATAAAAAAAACAAGGCTTGTGAAAGTCTCTGAAGCAGCCGATGATGCACAGGTAGACCCCACACTCGATGCACGTCGTCGTTTATTGTTTGAAGCAGCTGGGATTACCACTTCTCTTTCCATAGTAGGTACATTAGGTGCTGTGAACGGACAAAAATATTATTCATCCGATTCATCTGTGTGGTCACATATATGATATTGCCTTTTTCTAGGCGTACGGCACATATCCGCCAAGTTTTTTGCCGTGGATAGTCGAGTTGGATCGAGGGAATCCATTGAACTGGGTGAATTTGGCACAGTATCGGCATCAGGCGTACCTATTCTTGCGTCAAAATACAACTGGCCAAGCAACTCGGGGTTCTCGTCCAGTGGACGCTCCATGACTGTAACAATATACACATTTAAATACACTTGGCCTTCATATACATACTTCATTATTATTATTAGACTGTTAGCTGAATGATTCTGTGCTACAAATGGAGTCAAATCTAGGGTAGGGATGACGATTAAGCAATCGATTTGATTTAACCTATTATGTAATCTGCAAGTCAGCCAATGATTGAGTGAGTCAAGAAGTGAAATGGTGCAAATACGCTTTATCTAAAATACACAGAAAACAAATAGTCAGTCAGTCTGTAAACTATTTGTATAACGGAGCCCAGTTTTAATATTAAATAGAAATATTTACATTCCACTTCCGCTGGAACAACAATAAGCCTATCTTCGAGTGGTGATGACAGCCTCGGCGCCGATGTCGATGGCTGCGGTGATGGTTCCAACGTATCGTCGCAGCTATCGAGCTGCGGTGATGGCATTGACGTCGATGGCTGCGGAGATGGCAGTCTCGATGTTGACGTCGATGGCTGCGGAGATGGCAGTCTCGATGTTGACGTCGATGGCTGCGGAGATGGCAGTCGTGATGCTGACGTCAATGGCTGTGATATAAAATCACATTCATCCCGCTCTGGAGATGGTTTTCTGTTCATAAACAAAAAGAAATATATTTTATTCTGTTCGGAAAACTTACAGCTAGCACATCCTGGGTAATTCACGAAGCTTAGTAATAAGATGGCTAATTAAAAGTTTTCACTAATAAGTAACATCGAGGTTTTATAATATAGGTGAGATTTTAAATACATACTGCGTTCGTCTCTTCCGCGGAGGCGCGCCGGGTAGAAGAACGCGCTGTAATTCAGCCCCCCGTTTCCGTTCCTGGTATTCTTTTTTTTGAGCTGGCGGCAATCCTGCAATACGCTTCTGCGTAATTTGCCGCTCAGCTCTTATCATCTGCAGCAGATTATCGCTGCAAAAATAATCAGTATTTGAATTATACTAGCAAAAGGTTGTGTAAAAGAGATCACTCTAGCGGTGAGGTTGTCTACATTATAAGTAACATATGTTGTATTGTGTGCAATGATGATCAGAAGGTACAAAGATAAATAAATACTCACGGATCTGCAGATTTCCCATTCCCTCTTCCTCTACCTCTTCCTCGCCCTCTTCTTCTCTCTCTACCACCACCCTTAGCCTGAAGGCCTGAAGTCGATTGCTCGTTTGATCTAAAATATATGCATAGCACTTAAGTTGTATGTAATACATACTTTTCATGGTGAAATAATATTTGCATCACAATACACCATTCCGCACGCCAATACTAAGCAGTAAAGCTTAAAAGTGATTTTAGTGCTATAATGAAAAAAAAATGAAAAGTCGATTAAAGTAAAAAAGTGTGTTATGTACGTGCATGTATATGCGAAAAATAATAAAACACTCATGCGTTAATATAAACAGCCCATTAAAACAAATTAAGTAATTTGAAAAACAAAAATCCGACACCGATAATATCTCGTCTGCACAGACCTTGTACATGTAAACGTTAGAGTACACTCCAGTGTCCGCAGCAGGAGCGCGTGCAGTCGCCGTGTTTACTTACTTTGAATTTGCATGTAATCACTGTGTATTATATTAATAGTATTAAAAGTATGTATTTATACTAAATCTAGATAGTATAATTAAACGAATGGCATAAATTCAATCATAAAATATGTGTTCACTTATGTTTTATCACTTAAAATTTGCGGCCATTTTGACATACGACGGACCATCTCCAATGTAATACAACATTTTTTAAATCATGACGCCAATGAAACTATGATTATTTTATATCATGGACACGAGCAAATCTTAAGGAATATCTTGATATAATACACTATACGATCTAACTAATAAGAAGAAAGAACTTACGACATAACTGCGGACAATCCTCGCCGTGACGCACACACAAAATCACTCAAACTTCAAACTGAAGTATAAATACAGATTAAAAAGATTTGAACTGTTTACACATGTCAGTGCCAACTACGTTTAGTTCCGCGTCCGAAACGCCAGTAACATTGCAAAAAGGAGCTTTATTAAAGGGTTTTAAAGCTGATTTTCATTAATTCCTATAGTCGACACTGTAGTGTACCCTAACGTAAGATGACAAAAACTTTTTGGACACTCAAGTGTCTCCTGACGTTCAAGTGGTTATCCATTACTCATAAAATATAATTACACCAAAAAATTGTACCTAAAAAGTGCCTCAAGTAAAAAGAAAAACACACTTGATCAGTGGGATAGTTCTTGAGAAATAAAACATGGCGGGTGTTCCATAGCGAATTAAACTATACCAATTACCAAACAAATGTACCTAAGAAGTACTATTTCGTACCTAGCTCCAAAAAATCTGTACCACCATCAGAACAAAATAATTTCGGAATCAAGGTAAACCGGCCATATTGATATTAAGATGGCGGGTGTTCTATAATATTTTATCGTTTAACTATTACTCATAAAATAGAATTGCACCAAATAATTGTACCCAAAAAGTACCACAAGTAAAAAGAAACACACACTTGATCAGTGGGATACTTCCTGAGAAATAAAACAACCGTGTCTCGTTTACTTATGTTTATTATTATTGTCTATACATCTATACATACAAATAAATAAAATTGGAGTGTCTGTTTGTAATATTAAGATAACCACTTTTTACTAAGTGTATATATGGATGTGTACACGGTACATATACCACAACAACATATTTTTAAATTTTTGTCTGTCTGTCTGTTTGTTCCGGCTAATCTATGAAATGGCCGATTTTGACGGGAATTTTATTGGCAGGTAGCTGATGTATTAAGGAGTAACTTAGGCTACTTTAATTTTTGGAAAATATATTTTATTATAGAAAAAAACCTGCGTTAATTTCCGACATCCACGCTGGCGAAGCCGCGGGCTAAGCAGAAAAGCTAGTAATTAATAATATTGATCTAGGTAGATACAGGGTGTAAAAAGACACATCACATAGCCGTCAACTACGCATACTGTACATCTAACAAAGTAGCTTGGCGCAAAAATTATTGCTGGGAAACGACTTTTTCTTTAGGTATGAAAAAAAAAACGCAAAGACGATTTGTTATTTCGCGCAATGTACTGCGAACCCAGTTAAACCTCGCTCTTTCTTTTTGGGTGGGAAATCATCAAATGACGTCTCCCGCTCTTGGGTGGAGCGGAAGGGCGTGTCAGACTTTTACTGACTAAAACCCACCCGTGTTCCTTCAGTTGCCCATATGCCAGGGCCACGATAACTCTCTCGAATGAATCTCGCAACCCTGGCAGGCACCGATCCTAGCAGACCCCTTCAGTATTGCTGACATCTTTTTGAGGACTGAGGCGCTTTCTCTCCGAAAGCTCCTCAGTCCTCCAATCCCTAGCCAAACGATACATAAACTCGAGCCTTACACTAGAATGTCACAACGCATTAGAACGGGTAACAGTTTCTAATCGCAACAAAGTGACACTGCAATGGATAAAAGGACACAGTGGATCACTAGGCAATGACGCTGCTGACAAACTGGCCAAAAAGGCATACAGCGCGTCAGTCTGCGGCCCCGAGCCCATCGTGCCCACCCCCTTCAACCAGCTACGCAGGTGACTGCAGGAATTTACCCACACACAAACGGAGAGCTGGTGGACCTCGGCACCAGGCTGCAGGCAGTCCAGGGAAGCTATGCCATCCTCGGATGGCAAGCTAACCAGACGTCTGCTACGCTTGGACAGGGATGATCTGCGTCTGATGACGGGCACCATCACAGGATACTGCCCCCTAAACAAACACTTTTACACAATAGGCATAACGGACAGCCCCCTGTGCAGGGGCTGCATGGAGGCTGAAGAAACCGTTGCGCATGTGCTCTTCGAATGTACAGGCGTCACCCAGATTAGGACAGATACCCTCAGGACACCCAAATCTTACACAGACGTTCTCAGCTGACTAGGAGACATAACCAGCTTCTGGAGAGAGGTGGGCTGGTTGGAGTAAACACCGACGGCGGCCATGGCCCACGCACAATGGTCCACTCAAAGGACTAAGTGCGGAAACCAAACTTCCATAACATAGAACATAGAAGTAAACGAGGCACGGTTGTTTTATTTCTCAGGAACTATCCCACTGATCAAGTGTGTGTTTCTTTTTACTTGAGGTACTTTTTAGGTACAATTTTTTGGCGTAATTATATTTTATGAGTAATGGATAAATAATAAAATATTATAGAACACCCGCCATCTTGATGTCAATGTGGCGGGTGTACCTTAATTTCGAAATAATTTCGATCTGAAGGAGGTACAGATTTTTTAGAGCTAGGTACAAAATAGTACTTTTTAGGTACATTTTTTTGGTAATTGGTATAATTTGATTCGCTATGGTACACCCGCCATTTCGACTCTCACCTTTTTATCCCGGTAGTATGTTCCCGCGGGATAATTTCCGACCTCCACGCAGGCGAAGCCGCTGGCAAAAGCTAGTATCTAATATATCTAAGTTATTCCTAAGTCAAGATGATTGTGAACCTTCCTTCTCACAAACCATGGTGACATTAGGTACTTGTTAATCTTCCTTCACACAAGTAAAAAGATAGTAATTGTTAAAAATCAAAACATTTATATATTCAAGGATGGTTTCAAAACCAATTGTAACGTGTGGGAGTATTTAAAATTAAAATGAAAATCTCACCAACGCTTACAACAGTAAAATTTATTTCTGGTCGTGGAATTACAAGGCCGTCACTTGTTAATTTATTGCTCCGTGGAAGTAGGCGCACTAAGTACTGCCCTGGCTTAACGCGTAGCTGGAGCGACGCGACGCCGAGGAGTTGACCCCGAGGTGGAAGAGGCCGCAGAGACGAGATGGTAAGGCGCGCAGGTGGGTGCCGCCAGGTGACGTGTGCGCAGGTCTCGAACGTTCGGTAAGGGTGAGTCAGCTGAACTCAACGAACGTCGATGAGGGTAATTTAAAACCCAATCTTGTTCCCTGGAATTAACGTCCAGCGGTAAATAAATGTCCACTGCAACCCCTCTCTGATGATGACCTCGCAGCGTACGCGAAAGCCTAGGACGTAAGGCGCTAAGGCGTTTGTGAGTATTGGTCCTCATCAGAGCGGAGTTTACATGGTACGTACACGTAGTTAAATTAGCGAGAAGCATTATCACAAAAACATCGATTGGCCCTGCGAGCGTGTGACACACTCGAGGCTTAAAAAGAATGAAACCAACAGACAATAGAAAATGTGAACACAAAATAAATTATGTATGTAGGTGCCTACTCAGTAAAGAAAATAGAACATGAGCTGGCAGTTATAATAATTGTTCAGTTTGGTTTGGCAAACTTACCCTTCACGGGGATAAACACTTCACTTGTGAAATATAATTGATTAATACAACTTAAGTCACTACAAACTTAATAAAATAAAAGTCTGGACACGGGTAATGTCGCAAGAATCTAATACAGCGATAAACTATTTTGCGAACGTGTAACCAGAAAGTTTTAGTAATAAAAAGTGAGCTAACGCGACCTGTACGAGCATATATATACTCGTACGCGCTTTACTTCGGTTAATGTCGAGAACATTCGTCCGACTACGACACCAATAGGAAGTGACTGATTCAGAACTACCCGCCTAAGATGACTTTTCGCCACTACACGATTAAAGACTATTTACTAATACCCACAATGACATTCTTTTTATGACGTCACGCAGAACATCACGACGTACTGTTCCAACACCAAAAAGAATGTGTAGGCATTCCTTGCATTCCATTGACGATATTACGGTAATGTTTTTATAAGTTAAGAATTGACGTTGATTATGAATTTCACACAACGTTACACAATATAGGGGGTATTAATCACAGTTCAAATAATTCATCGTAAACAAAAATGAGTAGGTTAGAGGTTAAATCATTTAACTAATCTGATCTAATTCTACAAAATACAATAAATAGTACGAACAATTGTCTATATTAACTTCATTAGTTCTCAAATGATTTTCATTTATCTACACACCCAGTAAGTTACATTTATTATAATTGTGACAAACAATAGATAGCACTATAGCTTTTAGCAACAAACTTACCAAATTAAATATAAGTAGGATGTCAAAAATTACCGTTATGATAATGTTGTAATATTTCCGTAAATTAAATAATAAATCTGTAATCGTAGTGTCTACCTTAATCGATACTGATAATTTTAACTATGTAAATAATATAATATGTGTAAACAAATAATATGTTTAATTGTACCCTTATAAACAAAGTAAAGCCCAGCGTAAGGTGAAAATAGTTTGCAAACGAGATTATTGTAATTTAATAAAATATTTCAAAAAAAAAGTTTTTTTTTTTTTTTATCCATAATCAGATAATTTTCTTTATATATTTAAACTATCAATGTCCACATCAGTAGTTTGTAAACGGGATTACAAACACACCACCACCACCACCTACTTATAAATATTAATTTAAATTGAACAAAACGTGCTTTTTCTTTTTAGGGTACCTTTCTAACTATATGACATCTGAACTTAATATTCAAGTGTATGTTTTTTGTGACTAACCTTATATTATGAGACATACTATACATATTATGTTTGACGAGATTAAATTCAGACATTAAATTTATTTGACATTTGGCATTCTATCAACAATTTAGACCTCACATTTTTATGACCCTGTATTTTTTTTAACCTTATAGCATTGTATAATTTCGATTTTTCTTTAACATAAGTAACCAATCTTTTAAATTGTTTTTAAATATATTAAATTTTCTTGTGTATAATAATGAATATAAATAATATTTTGCATGCCTAAATCGGTATGACATAATTAACTGCGCATCTACTCAACATCTTAAAATGTATTTACTTCTTTGTTCTGCAATAAATTAATTGAATTGAATACGCATGAGTTATTAAATAAAGTTTAGTTTAAAACATCGATAATAATCGTATCTAGTTTTTGTTAAGCAATTTTCATTTTAATAATACTTTTTATTCATAAAAGACGGCGATTAGTTTTGCATTTAGACTATATATGTGTTTACTTTTGTGATGGTGACAAATATAACATTCCTTTTCTATTACTATTTAGTGACGGCCTAAATTATGGATGAAAATGGGAAGAAACAATAAACCAAAACTGTACAGTGCCTGCAAGGTTAAGAGTACCTGCACAGGGCAATTAATTAATTTTTAAGGAATTCAATACCGATAAGATGCTTAATTCGTAAGTCGAATTCACCACTATGACTAAAGCATTACCAGCAAAAATCTATTCTCGCTTTGTAAAGTAATATGGAGTAAGCACCCTATTTTCTAGAGAAGAACGTCTGTTTTACCCCAAAAACTTGTAATAATCGTTCATTTAGAAATAGATTAAAATATATGATAAGTTTGAGTTTGAAGCCCGTTAACAATATATCAGAATGTCAGGTACTGTCACTATAAATTCCAAAGCACAGCGAAGGAATGGAGTAGCATTAGAATTGTGCAAAGGTGAGGTTTTACCCGACAGCGGCCCAAAGGAAGGCAACGATCCAGCAGGCCATGTACGTATATGCATGTTCATCTGTTTCCCATAACTTCTTACCTACTCGTCGTATTTGGCCAAGCAAAATATCCTTAGAGGCGTCCTGTAATTCCACGGGCTATAATCCCATAAACGCCAAAATGGCAGTTTATAGCGGATATTAAACTTTATTGAAAACATACATTTTATTTTAATTTAATATAAATTCCATTCGTAAAAGATTTTATGAAAGATCAAAAGAATGGTGTTTGACTATTTTCAATAATACTAAACATACTTCTAGAGTGTTATGAAGACTGATTAGCAAATTATTTGTATCAAACTCCATTTGCTGCCTTCTCTCAATTATGCCTAGCCCCAAAATAACGTTATGAAATATTAAGCAAAAAAAAGGGAACAGATACACGTGCAAACACAGGCCCATAAACACATTGCCCTCCGCAGATGACAAAATTCAAATAAAATGAAAAGTATAATCTAGAAGTAGTCATAAAATAACGGCAATAACATCCGTTTTCTAACCGCAGTCACACGTAATTACTAAAATATGTATATGTCAAGTAATTTTGGCACTCATCATATAGATTGCCATATGAAATCGACCTTGAAGGAAATGTGTATCAGTCTCTTATATACCAATGTCCATTCTATTTTTATACCTCTAGAAGATTAATTCCTTACATTTCTTTATTTCATGTTGTAAATAATTAGTAAATATTTAAGTTGCCCATTAAATATTGAATATTATTTGCCTACTTCATAGTTTGCCGTGTGCAAAAATTTCATAGCACACGCCTGCTGGTCTAGTGGTTAGTGACCCTGACTGCTATGCCGAAGGTCGTGGGTTCGATTCCCACCCAAGACAAATGTTTGTGTGATGAGCACGATCATTTGTTCTGTGTCTGGGTGTAATATATCTATAATATGTATGTATTTAGAAATATATAAGTATGTTTATCAGTTGTCTAGTACCCATAACACAAGCTCTGCTTAGCTTGGGACTAGATGGCGTTGTGTGATAGTTGTGGAATATTATTAATATTATTAATATGGACCTAGATAAATTAACGTCTCTCAGCACGGACATGTTTCTTAAATATGTTTCAGTTTTTATTTTGCACTTTTATTTTGACAGTTACAGAAAAATTATTCATTACGACCATTATTACTATTGGGCTTCGTAGACAGATATTAAAACGGTCAAAAGAACCAAATTTGCATTATTATAGACCTCGAAAGGTTCAAAAACTATAAATATATACCTATATCTATAAACATGTGCTTTCTTTTGACCATGTTCTACAAGAATTGACCATAGGATTGTTCAAAAGGAAAGGTACTCGTAAATTAATGTTTCGTTTCGCTCCAACTAAATAGTCTACCGTTAAAACTCTCATACCATGTTGTAGCCAACCCTTGTAGTTTGTGTGATAAAATGTATAACCGTTATTTCGTCCCAGTCGTAGACAGTGGCACATTTATTGACCCTTTTAAACTTACCGATACCGAGGCGTTGACAGAGGGTTAACAATACATAAAATATTCTTGTGGTTATTACTACGGTAGCTGAAATTCTGTATCGGAGATGTCACTGCTTACGGCTGAGATTGAGACTTAATATTGAATAAGGAACTCATGAATGTTAAACCGTTCCATGCACATTGTATCAACATACCTATAAGAAATATACTAAACAAGTCTATTGGCACATAAATACGTCAAGTACACAATCGATCGCGAGTGCGAACAGTCAATGGTGAGAGCAATTACCTTTGCGGAAGTGAAACAATTAACAAGCTACCTAAAGATGTAAAGAACGCAAACTCGTTTGATGTATTCAAAACGAAGTTAAAATATCACATTCTTAAAGATCAAACACTACCGTAAATATACTTGCCCTACT
This sequence comes from Aporophyla lueneburgensis, assembly GCA_932294355.1. Lineage (NCBI taxonomy): Eukaryota > Metazoa > Arthropoda > Insecta > Lepidoptera > Noctuidae > Aporophyla > Aporophyla lueneburgensis. The sequence continues at coordinate 24,511,204 of OW028753.1, forward strand.
GCTACGTTGCTTTATAGTGGCACCGGATTGAATAATCTTTTTTTTTTTTTTGGGTTGATCGAAAAGTTTGAAATGTTTGTATTCGTTGATGTGATTTGTGTACGAAATGATTTAATACTGTGTATTTAAATGATTTGACAGAAACAAAAACAATACCTGCTTAGTTTAAGTGTCAAAGTTTGCGAATATTTTAAGTTTTGGAACAATTGTTCTCAAGTAAGTGATATTTTTATATAAATTCTTTTTGAGAAGTAAATTTCTTTAACCATGAAATACTGACAAAATGTATAAATTTCATCGTTTCTTTAGAAGTGAAACCTGTATTTTCTGACCATTTATTCCTTCGTGTCCGCGGTGCGTTATTGACGGCGTCATGTTCTTCACGAGACCTTTGGGGCTGCGTTCACGACGTAAGCTCTGTCTCGCGCCCACAACCGCTCCAGTTCGTTGTCATTCGACACGCGGTGACTGTCGTGTTCAGCACTAGCCAGAGATGTAGCCCGCCGCCCGTGGCTGCGTTCCCGGCTCAGCTCGTTGTACAGAGCGCGTAGCCGGTTGTGATGATAACCCAGCTCATGCCCGGACACGGTCACGTCACCGCTTCCGACTCACAGCGTGCATACGACCACGGCTGCGACGGGTCATCGCAACGCGGTCCCGCGGGGTAGGCACGTAGAATCGTTGTTCTGAAACTTGTAAACGGAAGCGCTGTAACTACTCAGTTTTACACGTTATAAATTAAAATTACATTAAGGGCGATAAATGCTTAAATGTACAGTTGAAAATTCTCCAAAAACGAGACGTCTTAGCTCACAAATTACACCATTTTAGGCCCCTTTACACAAAAATAAGTGAAGGTAGGCACTGTCTGTAGTATTTTCAAAATGACTATTGATAATAACCTAAATAAAATCACGAAATTACCCAGCCCCACACATTGAGGTTCTATGAACTATTGTTAAGATATTGACCTGTTATTATATAACTAAGCAACAAGCAGGCTCTTGCCACTTCTGAAATATGTAATAAAATAGGGTACCCTTGCTCTAAACCAACTTATTCAATACCTAATATATTTAACATCAAAGCAGAAACTTATGGATGGGTACCCAAATGCATCTAATCGTCACTACTGGATTATCTCAAACTATAAACTGACTTATAGGTATTACAGGGTAAGGAAAATAACACGTAACACATTGTATCATTTAAAGGTACACCTAGGGTTTCACTAAATAAAGCACAGAAAGACAAGACTAAATATTTATTTCAATTAGGCTTGTCAGTAATTAATCAGAAAGCTAGTCGTCCGTTCCAAAACTAGGTCTTCATGGAGAAGAAGGACAAGAAACTCCATGGAAACAGTATTAAAGTATTATATCAACTCACTTCTTACATTGTCATAAACTATTATTATCTCAAATACATTTCATTCTATCTCTTGGACCATTGTCCAAGAGATCTCAGAATAGTATCAACACAATCACAATAGCTAGGCAAAGAAAGAGTATGAATATTCTATTTTATATGATTTAAAACATTATCAATATCGGCAAAAATATAAAAGGTACAACAACATTTTCATAATAAGCAATAAGTGTTACATAATATCAAATTACTTAATATTTAAGATATTATAGTAACAGAACTTACGTCCGTCTTCAATGCTGGCCCCGAGCGAATAGGCCGAGTGCCACCCCGTGTTCTCAACCGTTGTCCCAGAACCTCGTTATTTCAAAACTAGTGTTGCCAGTATTATCCATCAAAAGTCCCAATAATCGACTAAGACAACATTACAATTTAGTATATTATTTTAAAACCTAACACGTTATTAAGTCTAATTAGTTCCAAATAACCCAATTTAACGCCAATTAGAACAATAAATTGTAATACTAATCAACAAATTAGAGCACGAACCATTTCATTAGTAATTGCCAATGCACTTGTCACTTCTCATTTTATATTTCTACAATTCTATAATGCGATTTAATCAAAATTAGACAAGCCTGCTATCAGCTTCAGAACATGATGATTTCACATAATGTTGATTTAGAATTTAAAAGATTGTTAAGTCTATGTGTCAAACAAATATAAAACGTGTGGTTATGTGAGGAACATGATAAAACAGCTGGTTCGGTGGTCAGAGATACCAAGGAGATGTACTACAGAGATGCTAATCAAACCTTTGACTGGCCTGTTAGTCTAGTGGTTAGTGACCCTGACTGGTAAGGCTGAGGTCGTGGGTTCGATTCCCACCCAGGACAAATGTTTGTGTGATGAGCACAATCATTTGTTCTGTGTCTGGGTGTAATTTATCTATAATATGTATGTATTTAGAAATATATAAGTATGTTTATCAGTTGTCTGGTTACCATAGTACAGACTCTGCCTAGTTTAGGATCAGACAACGATGTGTTGGTTGTCCAAAGACATTTATTTTTACTTTACACAAGACTTGTAAATTTTGATTTTATTGACAAACCAAAACAACAAAACCAACAAACTGGAAGACATAGCGTTGGAATGCCTCTCACAAGGTTGACCGATGACCTGGTGAAGGCATCAGGAATCCGCTGGATGCGGGAAGTATAAAACCGGTTTAATGGCGAAGCTTGTAGGAGGCCTATGTCCAGCAGTGGACATGTTTCCGCTGAAATGAATGAAAATTGTGTTAAAACTGACGCATGTCCTATATACGTATAGGTGTTGATTTTTTGTGCATTAAAGTGGAGAACTTAATCTCGGTTGTAGTCCTGAAAAAGCATATTAACATAGAGACCACTTCAGTTTAATGAATAAATTCTGTCTTTCTATCTGTTTCTCTAGGTTAAACATGGTGCATTTGCTGACTACCAAACCATCATAGTTACTTAAGGACATACACATGTGTTGATGCTAATCAAACACTAACACAAAACCTTCTGTCCACAGTGTGTCGACCACGAACAATGTTGCGGAGGATGCTGTTTCTATGGCGAGTGTATAGATAGTGAGTATCACGTGATTATGTAATACATAGTGGTAGACGAGGTCGCAGGAAACAAAAGAAAATCGGTTTAGATTGAGATCTTTCTTATAATCTTGTAGTGTGGTACAGTCTAGAGCAGTGGTGGCCCAGTGGTATCGGCCTCGAGTTACGACTTTGTAGGTCGTGGGTTCGAACCCAGGCAGGCACTTTGCTTTCTGTAAATTATTTCATCACCACTTCTCTCAAAACGGTGAAGGAAAACATCCTGAGCAAACCGGCATGTTCTAGACCCAACAATTTGAAGACATCTACCAACCCGCACTGTGCCCGCGAGGTAGATTAATCTTGTATGTATCGTGATTGATAAGTTGCTAAAATATTTAAAGTGGTTTTCGCATACTGACAAGTCGCGATAACCACTTTAGTTTTTTTTATTTTTATTTATTACAATCATTCGACAGTTGCTGTTGCAATACAGATGCTTGATCATGGTCGGCTTCAGAAGCAGTGAAAATAAATAGCGAATCTCCAAAACAATATCTCTGGTAGTAATGTTTTTAAACCGACGAAAAAAAACGGAGGAGGTACTCAATTCGACGCGTATATATTTTTTTTTTTTATGTATGACCACGCATAACTTTTCACACAGTGGTCCGATTGTGACAATTCTTCTTCTATTGGAAAGGGTATACTCCCAAAGTGGTCCCATATAAATTTAGAAAACAAAATCGAACCCTAAGGGTTGGAAAACAGGGGATGATTGTTTATTCACTCACTGATTGTAACGTATAAACACGCATAACTTTGTACAGCGTAGTCCGATTTTGATAATTCTTTTATTGTTGGATAGGGTATACCTTGCCAAGTATTATAAGTACATTAAAGCCACAAAAAATCATAAAATAAAAACTTTTTAACAAAAAATTAAACCGCCGAAAAACTGAAAAGCATGAAATAATAAACCTTAAAATTTTGAGTCGGCGCTGAAAAATCAATGAACAAGGATCACTCAAAGCGCCGATTCATAATTCTAAGGTTTATTATTTTATGCTTTTCAGTTTTTCGGCTGTTTAATTTTTTGTTAATCACATTACTTCTCTTTCAAAACAGGCTTTCCGAAATACCCACAGGACATATATTATGTTCACAGATTTGTTTGTAGTCTAGGAGCTAGACGGTTTAACTTTCTTTTTAAATTCTTACTTCATCTTTATGATTTTTCTCTTTCTGTATTGCATTTTTTAAATATTGGTTTTTAATTTTTGTCTTTAAAATATGGTCCAGGATCTACAAAAAGACTTTTTATCTTCGTCACTCAAAGTGAATTAAACTTAGTTCAAAAGGAAAAATGTTACTTGGCAAGATTAGTTTCTAATTTTCAGTCCTTTAAGGTCGTTGCTCACCCCATGATAAAGTTTCAAGCGTTCCTTATATCTTTTTAAAAATCTGATATATATTAATTCGTGAAGCGAAAACTTTGGATCCCATTTTACGAAAATTGGGCGGACGGAGGAGTATGAAATTTTGCAAACTTATAGTTTATACAGAGAAGAAGTGACGAATGCTAATATTATTTTTTTTAATTATGAGTAAAAATACTTTATTGTCAATAAATAACACGTTACAAACACTACTATTCATTACCGTGTAGTTAATACACACATGCATAGATATTCTTTTGTTTAGGGTCCAAATCTGTGGTCCAATCGAGAACATCTGTCTTTAATATTTTGCGTCTGTAGTCTTACTGAATGTCAAGTATAACCATAGGTAATAAATTAATTTTATAGATATTTAGCCTATTTCATTTTTTAAATCTATGATCATATCGAGAATATTTGTCTTTAATATTGTTTGACATTCAGTAACACTATAGTCTTACTGAATGTCAAATATAACCATATTATATTTAATATTTTTTCATTGAATAATGTATTGAAGAGATGTTTCTATTCTTCAGTCGACAAGAGTACGATGTCAAGTATGATGACTATTTTTCTGATGAGATAGAAACATTTTTAAAGAATTAAAATACATAAGGAACTTTATTTGTTCTTGGTAGAATAGATATAGAATTGGTCATGCTACGCCGGCTGACAGACTAACATGGCCTGTAACATGATTAACTCGGCATTATTCATTAGTGCGCTCATTAAAATCATTTGTTTACATGTTCTACTATATGTATTGTTTCAAGGTCTTCACACAAAAGAGTTATCAATTGAGAAAAGGTACAGTATAACTTTTGTGAAAATATTCCTAATGTCCAACTTTCTCTAAAAAGGCAAAAGTGTAAAATTCAAATACATCTTACTTTTGACGAACAACTTAGGGCCAGCTTTAAATTCCGAACTGCTACTCAAGCTGTCCCGAAATGAAAACCCAATATCTCTTAGTCCGACCCGTAAATCGAAGCTGAGACCTTAAGATCATAGCAGCCATACTTGCGGCCATTTGACTGATATTATATTTATGGATTTCAAAAATTACTGACGAAACATAGCCTTAACGTGTGTGTGCGGACCTTTTTGTGCCCTTCATCATAATCAGCCTACAACTTTCCCACTGCTGGGACACAAGCCTCCTTTCTGTGAGAGGAAGTGGGCACACTGTGGGTTGATAGATGTCACATGTCTTTGAATTTAGAGTTCTAGAACATGTCATGTCTTCACGATGTATTTCTTCACCTATTTGAGAGCAATCGTGACGAAATTATTTACACAAAGAAAATCGGCGAAGCGTGAAGGCGTGACAGACTTTTACTGACTAAAACTCACCCGTGTTTCTTCTGTTGCCTATGCCAGGGCCACGGTAACTCTTTTGAACAAATCCGCGAACTCCTTGCAGACCCCTTACATTTCGCTGACATCTCTTTAATGCACGCGTGGAACACAACGCGCCGTGGACGCGAGCCCGGTCCTTACCGCGCGTTATGCAAAATAAAGCACCTGTTTAGGTTCGAACCCGCGACCGCAACCGACTCGTAAGGGCTAGGCCACACGGTGCGGCACCGCACCGCACCGCAATACTCCGCACCGCACTGGCGGCCACACGAGCAGTGCGGCGTCGCAATGTTCTTACGGCGCCGCTGCGACACCGCAACAGGCTTGGCTTGACTTGCCCAGTTGACGACAGTCTACAATAAACAATGGATCGAAAAAGACGTGTGTTGCTGCTATTATTACTTCGCCATCGACGAAATCAACGTAGAAGCACACGAAGATACTGGATCAGTTCATTTATTACCTTAAGGAATAGTGAAAAATACCGTATAAACAACTGAGCGGCGCCGCTGCGGCACCACACTGCTTGCACCCCTCCCTGCCTCGTCTGCTTCGCGCCGTTGTCCAGTGCAACTGCGGTGCGGCGCCGGAGTGGTGCCGGACGTACCGTATGGCATACCATACATTTTTATATGTAGAAAACCGTTGCGGCACACCGTTGCGGCACTACTTTTACTTAGTTCTAAACATAAATTTGTAACAATAGAAAACAATGATAAACGTTTACCTGAAACTGTTTCATATTACAATAAAACCAAATTTGGTGTAGACATGACCGATCAAATGGCGAGGAAATTTACTACAAAGTCTAAGTCTTGCAGATGGCCTCTCCAAGTTTTTTTCAATATCCTTGATTTAGCTGGCATAAATGCCTGGATTTTGTACAAGCAAACAACAGGAGATAATATCTCGAGACAAGATTTTTTACTCAAGCTAGCGTTAGAACTTGCCGCCGATTTTCGAGAAGCCCGTGGACAACCAAAAGAAAAAACAAATACGAAACGATCGTTGCCTAAGTCAACTACAGATGCTAATCAACGCAAAAGGTGTCAAATAGGATACTGTAAAGAAAATAAAACCAACAAAATTTGCTCTACATGTACAAAATATGTTTGCGGAAAATGTACGATTGACACACTTATATGTAAAAAATGCGATGAATAAAAAAAGGATAAAAAAAATCTTTTTTTTTTCGTTTGTAATAGAAATTGTCAATATATTGTTTAATTATAATACATTTTTAGTTTTATTTCCTTTCTAACATCCATATTTCATCATTTAAGTAGGAAACATAAATTTCGGGTCATTTGACCCCCTATGGTAGAAATGGTATCTATTAAATGTTGGTATCATTAGTGTTAAATGAGTTGTATTGCAACATGTAGTTAGCTAGCGACCTCGTCAGCTGTTCATAATATTCTTGCCTGACCAACCAGCAGCAAGTTCGTCATGCTCCCTTAGATGTCACTGCTTGCGGTAGCGTCGGGGGTCGGGTTACCACCTTCCCTCAAATATGGCGAGGGGGGTAATGGCTGACCTTTGCGTTATGCTCGTGAACGGGTGCTGCTTGTGGTGACTGGTCGTCTTGCTGACCATGGTTTTTGTTATTGTTATTTGTATTAACTGTAATTTTATTCTACTCCGGAGGTGCTAGTTTAACTATTGTAACTTCAACTTAGCTATATGCATCAATGTATGTATATGGATCATTTTGCATCGTTGAACATGTAAGCGGGCACGCCCTTTATGCCTGGAGGCTTTATTTAGTTTTTAAGTTTTGTTTACGTTTTTGTTTTATTATTTCATCTTGACTTTAGTTTTCAATTTTTTTGTTGGTATATTGGCGTGTGCTAGCTGACATATGGCGAATAATGTATGTTTTGTTTTATAATATTAATTACTTACACAATATTGTATAGAATCAAGTTCTTCTAACTTAACAGACAGCTGTGCTGCTGGGGAGGTTGTTCCGCCACTTCTTCTTCCCAGCTACAGCACTAGGAAGTGTCGAAGGGTGGGCGTTTTGGGGGGACTGTCTTTTGTAACTTTGACGTTCAAAAAGTGCTGACTCTCAGCCTAGTTTGAATAAATGACTTTTGATTTTGATTTTGATTTTGACTCAAGCGCCGCGCCGGAGCCGCACCGTGTGGCCTGGCCCTAAGTTGGGTTCATTATCACTGGGCAAACACTGCTCAAAGGTGCCCTTTTTTTTGAGATTGAGAAATCATCAAATGACTTCTCCCGTGTGACGTCTCGCGGGTCAGACTTTTACTGACTAAAACCCACCCGTGTCCCTTCAGTTGCCCATATGCCAGGGCCATGGTATCTCTTTAGAACGAATCTCGCCGCGACCCTGGCAGACTTTATGCCCTTATACTAAGTTTTACAATTATTCCACTTCTTTAATGCTAAACGTGCATTCTTAAAATATAATTAGACCAACCACGTACCCTGAGAAAAACTTTCCTACACTATTTGATGTACATAAATCAAAAAGTTAATAAAACGATATTTTTCTTTCCAGCCTACAGATCCTGCCTGTCATCGATGGACGTGTGTGAAGACCACGTCTGTCTCGGAGAAGAAGAGTGCATAGTATACATACCGCCGGAGTGTCCGGGATGTGAACCCTTGCCGCTGTGTAGATTGCCTGGTACATATCTATAGTACAAGAGAAGATGTCTTTCACACAACGAGCTTCAGACAATATACCTGAGAGAATGTACAATCATGAATGAGAATTTTCTGGGATGAAAAATACGTTACTTTAATAAGTTTTCTTTTTCAATAACAGGGCTTGTGTTTTATGATGAAATGTAATTTGATCTCACGAAATAAAGAATTTTTGATTTACAAAATATTTTATTTACTTAACATATTTCTGTTTTATTTATTAAACGTAAAATCATGTTATTTTTATGGTCAGTCAATATTTTTATACCTGTATATGTAAGACGCTCTGTATTTCACAAAAAAGGTTAAGAAAGTAGAACAACAGCACTGTAAAGAAACTACACTATACTGCGTACAGTTAAATCCAATAGCCGCATATATTAAGACTGTAAATCGCCATGAATCAGTCAATCACTGTCACTAAGCAAAAGCTCAAGGATCGCCTTTAATAGAATACCAATGTTCACTCCTTACTGGCGATTGGGGCTAGCTCCATGCTCCATGAATCTATAAACATTATTAAAGTAAACGAATGTAAACGGAAAGTATTTGTACAATAGTCATGATTGTTTGTCAAAGTGTGGAAGAAAACATGACCCCAAATAAATTGGGGTATGAGCATTAGAATGATGAGACATTTTTTTTTTTTTGTAAATATTTCTTTGATCCTGAGTTGATCTGCACGATATTTGACAAACGCGTGCACTGACTGGACAGATCCACATAATCTATGTGGTTGTATCCTAAAAAGACGATTTCAGCCACCTACATGGTCCACACATGATTTGACCAATACTATGTCTGCACTTTAAAAGAGACTGTGAGCACTTAGTTTACTTTGGCCTTTTCTTCTCAGGGTAGTAAGATCATCTAGTTTAAAATTTGATTGACATTGAAAGTGTCTACTTACAGATATAAAATCGTTTATCATTTCCCGGATGAACACATTTAGATGTAATAGATCCGGCCGTGTGCATGAAATAGATCCGATGCCAATGATAACAAGCACAAACCGTCAGACAGATTGAAAGTGTTATTGGAAAAATATTTATCGCTGACACATGACGTCAAAAATACAGCATGTATCAGATTATACATATTTAACAGTGCGGTATAGATTATGAAACTGAACATAATCGTAATCCCTAAAAATATACAACTGTCCCATATAAAAATTCAATACCTATACGACCCAAATCCTTAACATAGATCCTTTCTGATAAAGCAGTGTGGGCTCAGTGGTTACAGCCGTGACTTAAGGTCGCAAGTTGTAGGCTCAAACCCAGACAAGCGAATTACTTTATGTTAATTATTTCATCACCAATGCTCTCGAAATGGTGAAGGAAAACATCGTGAGGAAACCGGCATGTCCTAGAACCAAAAAGTCGAAGACATGGGATAAACATCAACCCTCATTTGTCCCTCACACACAGAGAGGGGGGGGGGGCTGTGTCCCAGCAGTGGGCACATTATAGGCTGATTACACTTTCTGATACCTGCTGTATAACGTGTTATCAGAAACTCATGAAAAATCCATTTCATTCTAGAATTGAATAAAAGAGAAACAAATGCGCTCGTCCCTTGTTTACCTTTTGCAGTCAAATGTGATATTTGTCAATAATTATGTGAAATACAAGTGGAAATTGAACGGGGAAATACAGTTTGCGATACAAGCGGAAAGGTCGTTTGTGACAGATTCAGTTTCAATTATCATAATATTTACGCAATCTGTGCACTGTTGTGTGTGGTTTGATAAATATTTATTTCAGAACAATAGCCTAAAACTTATTTTTGGTCGATAATGACAACAGGCTCACTAATATAACAAGATTTTTTTTTACAAAACTGACGTAATAGTTGTTTAATGAATTTACTACTGCTGCCATAACCTGATCATTGATTTATATTCATTTGACACATAACATCACGCCTATGTTCCGCAAAGAGTTAGGCGGAGGCGTACTTTAGGAAATCTGCATTTCAACAGTTATGTTTAAGTCCTCCGAAACTCTGAGAACCAGTCTTACCAAGGGGTATCGTATTACCCAGTAACTGGGTTGTGGAGGTCAGATAGGCAGTCGCTCCATGTAAGATACTGGTACTCAGCTGCATCCGGTAAGACTGGAAGCCGACCCCGACATAGTTGGGAAATGGCTAGGCAGATGATGATTTTTATGTCCTATTAAATAGGCGGCGAACCTAATGCCAACCGGGCATAAACCCAAACTCAGTGCTGCTACTGAGACCTGCAAATAGAACCCAGGATTATTATTTTCAACAGTTTCGCTTGCATTTTATGCAATATTTATTCGAACGATTGTCTTAACAAATACTCGTATAATCGTCAGTTCACATGTACTGCTTTTCTCTAGCCATGAATTTCAATTTAGAGAGATAAGCGTAGGTCATGTGGATGGCGGTGGAAAATTACGTTTGTACCGTTTCTCTGTTTAGGCTTCATGGAAATTATTCTTTATGAGTGCCGTCGTGTTGTCTCGCCATGCTTGTCTATAGAAGCCTTTAGGAAACAAAGCAGAAAAGAAAAAAAAATAAGTGACTGTCTAGAAATATAGGATAGAGCCAACTTCATGTGAGGACTGTGGAAGACGTCTTAAGACAAGTGGCAATCGCTTTCAAAGCGTTTCGTATTTCTACAGCGAATTTACCCGGAATTAAGAGAACTTTTCGGTAGCTTGAGTACACAGGATGGCACGGACATCGACGCAAAATCTAGGGTAGGCGTAAAAATAAAACCAGCTGTTTCATAGAAAATTGCAAGCGTTTGCACTTTTCTATAAAACAAAGCAGGCTTTTTGGTTTTGATAACCGACGAAAAATTTTCACGCTGGGTGATCTAGAATCATGTCAATTCATGGCAACAGATTGCGCGTCTATGTACCGGCTTCTCGTATTGTTAGCGTTTCTACCATTGTTATCACTGCTTCTTCTTAGCGTGTCGATAGCAGTCTAAATATATGTAGTCAGCCCGGAATTTGACTACGAGTTTAGTACTTTCAGCAGTGTCCTTCAACTTCTGTAGCGTGCAAACAGCAGGATATGCTGAACAAAATATTAAATACCGCATTGTTTATGGGAAAGCATCACATTTACACTTCAGGACGGAGTCATCTGTGAATCTCCACCTGAGCAGATTTTCTTTACCTCGACCTGAGTCCGGAGTCAATTTTTTTTTTCCGTGCAAGAATGCCAATTTGTCTAGTCTCGCATGTCTGTGATACGTGACCGTACACGATGGTCTCTTGGATATTAGATGATAGATTGTTAAATAGATACTCAGAAATAACCCACGTTAAAATTGCGTTTATGTTTATGTTTCGTGCCCTTAATCTATAACGCACTGCTTAGCGTCAAGAGTTGTAATTGGAATCCTGTGTTTTTCGACGCTCTGAGACTCACTCGCGCTGCAGTATGTTGCAATCTCAATCAATTGCTCGGTTCAAAACCGGGATACTTTTCCATGATAAACAAAAGTTTCGTTACATTGTTGCAGCATTCTCATTTTTTTACAGATTTTTACAACATTTCATCATTTTACTGACGAGACGACTAATAGATAAGTATGGAAGAAAAAGACATATTGCGCCGACCCCAAATAGATTGAGATTAGGGCACGAGAATGAACCCCGATTTTGTGATGCAGGAAACTGATATACAAAGGTTCGACGACATGAATATTTTACATGAGTATCTAATATCTAATGCTACTAATAATAATACCTACCTACTTAGTGACTACCAATGTATCCGTAACCTGGTGAATTAGAAAAAGATCCATAAAACTTCAGGACATTGACATCGTAAGTGGCAAATGGGAAACACAACATGACTTCCAAATAACAGACATGGATTTGAATTACTTGTAAATTGATTCACATTCTAATACCCATAGGTACATTGACACCAACTCATGTATCTTTGCTAATCAAACTACGAATAGTAGAACATGTTTGTTACTAATAAAGTTCGCAACTTAGTGTTGCCAACAGCTATCAACTCATAGAATATCTAATTTAACGGTATCAAATCCAGCAGAAAATTTTACCTGAAAATTTCCCTATTTTTATAACTATTGTCACCTAACAATTTATTGGAGAGGTAATGTTATATAAGTTTTGTAACGCACAGATTACACAAGTATTGTCTATTCTACTCAGGTTGCCAAGATAAAGTATGATTATTATTAATATTTAATTACTGGCTTCTGCCCGCGACTTCGACTGCGTTAAATTTTTTGCTCTCCTGACCCTTCCCGTCGCATCGAATTGCCTGCCAGATTTCGTTCATTTTTCGTTGCTGCTCCGCTTTTTTTGTAGTCGTAGCATGATGTTATTATAGCCTTTAGCCTTTCTCAATAAATAAGATACCCAACACTAAAATATTTTTTCAATTGAGATTACCGCGTTCAACCAAACAAATTCTTCAGCAGGGTTAACCAGGTTTCCTTGAATAGTCCCGCATCAGAATTATTTCCAACCTTTAACGTGGAGAAACCTAATTATTATCAAAACGCTTCCTCAATTTTATGTGCCATTTGCTGTAACAGACCAAGTAACTGATCCCTTAGCTTGTCTAAATAATTCTGAAGATTCAAAATAATAATCTAATTTTGTCATGATGACAAAGTATTTTTATTCCGAAGAATGCTCAAATATTTCTTCTTATTTTTGTGTACTGTAAAAACTGAAAAGAATATTTTGGCTTCAATTAAAATTGACGTTGAATATTAATTTCACGAAAACTAAAAACCGCATCAAAACTGATTGTATGTGTTCCTTAGTTGTAACGAAGTAAAATGAAACACTCCACACTCATCGTGGTTCCCATAATCAAGAAGATCAAAGGCTTGCATAATTAAAACCAAAAACTCTTTTCCCAGTATTATCTCTGTGATCTGGACCGGAACACATCGCCCTTTGCAGGCTTTGTAGATTTTCAACAGAATTTTGAAAACCGTAAAAGTGCACCCCGCATTGTAATAACTTAAAACCCAAGCTTTATCAACGGAAGCACAGATTCTTTATGTGAACCAGGTCAACAAAGCAGTGTAAAGTTGAAAGTCTCAATAAATCTTCACGAAACCGCTTCCCCAAAAGCATTTACCTAGATCTGGAGTAACTCCAATAGCGTGTCTTGTGTGAAAGTGGGACAAATCCGGGAAATGGACGTCAGAAGGGTCGAAAGTGGTTTGGTCAACAAAATAAGCATCACCTTTGTACAAATTTTTCTGTTCCTTTCTTGTCTGTTTTTATTTGTGTGTACATAAATGGTTAAATAAATAATAATAATAATAAATAAATAATAATAAGACGAGAGTACACACGGGGTGGGGGTCGCTTACAACAGTCTGATGAAGTCTTGGAGACTTCGCACTCCACTTGATTGTCCAATATTGCGGGATGTGGTTTATTGCTATCGTTCAAATTGTTTATTATTTTTGCTAAATTGGCTGTGACACTGTCAATAAATCAGAATAAAAAAATAAAAGCCAATAGCTTTCTCTTTTTACTCGTCGATTTCTTTCAAAGTACATAGTTAGACTCCTCTTTTGCGTTTTGCTTACGTTACCAGTATTAGAAATGAGAAAGTTTAAGAGGATTATGGATGTTTGTTACTCTTTCATGCAAAAACTACTGAATGGATTTGGATGAAATATGCATAGATTTTTTTGGGGTCCACCCTTTATGGCAGAATTATTTTCGTCATAATATTATTTTGCATAACAGCGGATGGCATAAAATTTATTTCGCAGATAATCGTTTGACATACACTCATTTATCATACATTCACAACGCATAATTTTATAAGTCAGAATCATCTTTAGGCATAAATTTTATTCCATAATAATTAAAAAGTAGAACCATCATATCGCAGAAAGTTCGCAGTCAGAATCGTCTCTTGGCATAATTTCATATGACACACATTCTGCATGTAGGAATATTCAATAAAACATTTGATTGTCAACATATGTGGTTTTTATTTCCTTATCAGAAGCATGCGAATATGCAGCATGCAAGCAAGCATGCAGCATGCAAGCAAGCTTACAGCATGCAGGCGAGCATGCAACATGCAGCATGCATGGTTTCTGTCACGGCTCCGGCGCTGCGGGCCTCCAGCGGTCCCACGCGAGCTCATCGTCGCAGATGGTTTTACGCTCAACACCGCGGCGACACCTGCGCCTCAACTCGCGGGCCGCCTCGCCCCTCCGCGCCTTCGCGGGCTTAAATTACACTCTAGGGGTAAGGCAGACAAGACTACGTGAAGTCGATTCTGCAGCGATTCGTTTCTGTCAATATTTTTTGTAGCACAACATACACTGACTTTTTGAGACACTATTTCATTTTATTTAGGGTTAAAATGCAATTTAATAGAAATGAAAATATGCCTAACAAAATTATTCTAAATGAAATTCTGCCATCTGCATAGTATGCCAAGTGAAATTATGCCAAATAATCATTGCTCTAAATAAATGTTATGCTAAACGAAATTATGCGGAATTTTAAGTCTGCCAAAGGTAATTATGCGAAATAAAATTCTGTCATGTTAAAAGTATGCCAGCGTAAAGTCGAGCATGTAAACATTCGGCCAAACAATGATTATGCTAAACATTTTTTATGCCTTACAAATATTCGTTTAAATAAGCTTATGCCAAGTGTGTTATGCCGAATAAAATTCGGAGCATCAAGTTTCTGCCAGATAGAGGTAGCCCATTTTTTTGGTTATATCACAAATACTTTATAACCTGGATTAACACATAGGGTCCTTTAATTCCGGTAGTTCCGGTAGATAATTTCAATCCACCACGCGTGCGAAGCCGCTGGTGAAAGCTAGTCAAAGATAAATTTCATGATCGATGAAGTATTCATATGCTCTGCAAAGACTCCGTTACGTCAACGTCAACAATTGGATTAACTCAAGTTTTGCTTTGTGTTTTATGTTATAAGCACCTTTAGAGAATTCTAATTTTTGAGCAAAGATGACTTCTGAATGTTCAACCAATTTTCACGAAATGTTTATAAATGGACAAATCCTTGACCTGTGAACCAAACTCACAGCACTCAGTTGGATTGAATTCTTAACAACTTTTTTAGGTATATTTAGTTCTGAGGTAGCACTACTGTCCATTCAGACCAGGTTCAATATCAATTTGAGAAGACTTATCATATATGTAGGTAATTTACACATACTGCTTAAACCAACAGTTAATTATTTATTAAATATACCAGATATTTTTCCTTGTGACATCCACATGACATTAGCATTTACGAGTAGATAAATGAATCAGTTTAGATTCAGATGTGCAAATAGAATTGATTATGCAAAGTATTCAAAGGTATGGTGTATGATGTATAATTGTGTCATATCAGTCGTACCTAAAAATAAATTTTCAAGAAAATATCAATGTTTCAAAAGTAACATTAGTGGAATTACAAAATTAAATAAAACGAACCGATTTATTTGTTCCAAATTCAAACCAGCTAATATCCATTTCTTGGTATTTTTATGAAATTACGAACAAGCTTGTCGAAGACAAAAAAAAACATAATGTTATTTCCAACAAGAAGTTTTACATAAAACGTAGCTATTTTCGGTTATTAATGTACGGTGTAATAGACAAAATTAAGCGACCGACAGACGACCTTTGAAAAATTATGTAATCTTTCTGATCGGTATTGTCGAGAAACCTTGGGATGTCCTAGATGTAGGGTTATTATTTAATATCCCTTGTGAGTCGCCGTTCATTGCGTGTCACCCACTGATTATAAATAGAGATTGCTGATATTAAATAGAATTGGCAATGAAACGCGTTTCTTAGGGTATTATAAAGATGAACCATTTTAAAGAGTTATGCAGGAAGTATTTGTTTGTTTAATCCAAACATACCAAAGCTACCGCTCCTGAGGTCCTAAGTCCAGGCCGCAACTAGTAATTCATTTCTGTCTAGAATTTTATTGTAGCTTAAAACGACAATTACACAAACTGCTAGCAAAAGATGCGCTTGCGAGAATCGTAATTATCGTTTTATCCTATTGGACTGGGATTCATTGAACTCCTCTCTAATCTCTCAATTTCATCATCAGCCTACAGAAGTTCACTGTTGGACTTAGGCCTCTCTAATTGCACGCCTATAATTTAGCTCGATAGTTGCTAGCAGACATCCTGTGCAGATCGTCGCTCCACATAGCCTAAGGGCGCCCACGATTTGGCGAACGTAAGGCTTTAAGAGAATACGTTTCCAATGCAAATCTTATTTATTTATTTTATTATTTATGTACGCACAGTAAAAAAAAAACAGAGTGATAAGGCATATTAATACAATCTTATCTCAATACTGAAATAAAAATTGACGCATATTGTATCCGGTATACCTAGTATCAACTAAAAATCAAACAAAAAAATAATCTACACCTTAAAAAAAATATCAGTTACCAACGAGAATAAACTGTATGAACCCTTATAATGTTCGTAATGAAACTGAAAGGATATTTTTTTACACAAAAAGCTCAGTCATCAGAAGGTAATATTTTAGGCGAGTATATCAAAGAATGTTGAACAGGCCCACTCAGAAAGAAAGCAAAACATTTGGCAAAAATAATAATTTTCTGAAAGTATTTGCATTAACATAGCTCGGGGCCATAACTGCGATTACCTGTGTTATTAATGTCGGCAAAGTTCTCATATAAAATATGATGAATAATTTTAGATACTTGCAAATGGGTTCGAAGAATAATGTTGTTGTTATTCAATGTTCACTCAGTGTTTAAAAAGATTCGCTTTCATTTTACATACCTACTAAAATCACATTTATATATCCAAAGAGTCACTTCTTTTGATTTAGAAACAGGAACAGGTATAGAATAGGTACCCAATTGTAGTTATACTTTATTTCTCACGAGAGATTTCAAAGATCGCGGTTAGATGATTCACTATCATCTATTGATTTGTTCCATTCCACTAGAAGTATTTAGAACTTCGCCACTTCAACAGCACCATGATTGAAATAACGACACTACAACAAAAATATAATACACTTACAATGAAAAAAAGATCAATCGGCTCAAATTAAAGAGTGTTAATATATATATATATATTCAAATTTATTTCAAGTAACAATGACTCAATTGTTAGTATACTTATCCTATGTTAGTAGCTAAAAGTAACTTAATAATACAACCTTATATACATAGCGGCAGCACTGTCCGACGCGTCACCGCGGCTGTACCATTCCATGGGAAATGGCGCAGCAGCGATTCACGTACGGACAGTCCAGCCTGCTCGAGATTAGAGACAGGATACTGTTGTTGCTGCCCCACACCCGACGCACCAGGGACGCACAGCGCTTACGCATCGTGGCAAAGAAACAATCCACATGTGCGTCTGCGAACATCCCCGATGCGCTGCAGTAGCGGGGCAGCCTCAACAGCACCCTGAATGCGTTGTTGTATTGCACGCGGAGGGCATTGTACGAATCCATCGTGCCAGAAGTACAACAAAATTTCAGTGTGCTTTTACATTTAAGTCTTATGTATGGAATGTTAAATAGCTGTCATGTTGATGTGAATAAGTAACTATCAGTCGTAAAATTTTCAATAGGGCCACGCAGTTGAAATACCAAAAGTACTATTCTGTATTTCAACTGCGTACCCTCTCACCGTGAACAGTTAGGTGTAGTGGGCTTGAAATGAGCTGTCAATAGTGTCCATCTCTAGCATCACCAGGAGTGACAGCTGACTTCAAACTCACTTCATTTAAGTTTTCACGGTGAGATTGTTACAGAATAGGCCGGCTGGTCATCATCATTTCAACTGAAAGACGTCCACTACTAGACATAGGCCTCTCCCAATTTAGGAAGGTTTATCATAATCACCACGCTTGGCAGGCGGATTGGCGATCGCATTATGGTGGTAAAATGCATAGAGAACGCTGCCCATCCTCTAGTAAGTCCCTTAGTCGCCTTTAACGACACCGACGAGAAGAAACGGGATAGGACGGTGCTATTCTTTACGTCCAGAAACACACGGAACTCCGGCTGGTCACTAGGTCACTAATGACTTGAACGATGACCTGGACATAGAAACAGGGCGTTGGCTATCCGATGTAATACATATGCTGATGTAGCAAGTAAGTAAAAATAACACTTCTCAGAGCTAACTGCCAGTCATTCTAGACGTGTAGTCTGAGGGTAAGGTTTACGCAAAAGTCATAACTATGCGTTAAGAATGCCAGCGAGGCTGACGCATATTTTCTTGCGTTTCGGGGATATTCGCTGAAACACGGATTGATGGCTTTCATGCCAGAATTCGAAAGCGGTGTGCCTCGCATCGTATACGCAGAATGCATACTAGTTCCCTAAGCATTCTGAGCATGTTATGCGGTAGGCGGGATTGCCGAATACTGCAATACTGGGTCAGACTTCATACGTCGACGGATATGTACTACATACTGCGTGGATAGTGTGAGATTCTACTCCAGACTTTATCATGATAAGATTACGACTGCGGTTTGTGTAACATTAGCTATGAGTTTTCTTCACTAACAATTAGTCTGTACGTATTCACTGTGGTCTGATATTAAAAAAATTATAATAATAATTACGAAACGTCCCTGTTTTAAAAAAATACATATATAAATAAATACATTTAATAATAATAATAATAAAACATTTATTATCAGGTTACAATGACCCATAGATATATACCTTACAAACTAACATACATAAGTATAATACAAAACTTGTGTTAATAATTAAATCTTAAACTATGTTAGTAACACTTCACTTCACTAGCTTGTCCGTGAGCTGTCCTGTGGCACTTGTCCGCGGAAGCGACGGAACACCACGTCCTGTGGCCAAAAGTCTTCGTCCATGACAACAGGCAGATAACAATTCGGTACACGCACCACAAACGCCTTGAAGTTGACGTTGCGGTGTGACTCCAGTAACTGTACCCTCGGCATGTACTTCGTCTTCTGGCGTACGTACTCCACAATATCTTCCGCCTTAGTGGTGTAGTGTAGGCGGGAAATGTACACGGGAGTGTTGGGCTTAGCAGCGCGCAAGCTGACTTCGGGCTTCGCAGCAGCTTTCCCGCAGCGGTTCTTGTTGGTTCTCAAACGGTGCTTCCTCCTTTGCACCGTCACGAAACCCTCATCATCTGACTTAGGTTTAGGAGCGCCTGGGGCACTCGCAGAGACGCTAGTGAAATCCTTTTGTGAGGATTTCATCAGAGCTGCAGACACTGGTAGCGGGCCGGGGCGAGGGGCGCGGGCGGCGCTGCGTGGAGGAGCCGTGCAGACGGGCGCAGAGCTGCGAGTTACGCGGGCAGGGCGTTCTGCAAGCTCAGCAAACGACGGTTGCGCTGGCGACGAAACTGCTGACGCGGAAATAGGTGGCGATACATCGCGGCCGGCACCGCGACACATGTTTACGTTAGACGCATCGACTGATGACCTAGATACCGTCACACTATTGCGCAACTCACTGAATTCTTTGCGCAAATCGGCAACAGTGTTCTGGGATGCATCTAACTTCGCCAGAACATCCGCGAGGCGGGCCTTCAGAAAGACGATGTCCTTCAGAAGACTAGTTACATCGACGTGGTCGAAAGTGACAGGAGGAAGCTTGTGCAGCTCCTTCGCCACAAACGTTGGCACGTCGTCCGGGTCGGTCTCCTTGAACAGCGTGATAATGTCTTGCAGGCTTCTCTTAGTCCCGTCACGCCGGCGGGACACCATCTGGTCGCGCTTGTTCAGCACATTGAATAACAATAGCTCAATACACAACAGCTCAATCAAGCAGCTCAATTTCGGTTCTTCAATAATTTGAATCCACCCAATTTGTCAAAGAGTAAATAATATCCGTTCAATTATCATTTTCCGATGTTAAAGATTAAAGAGCCGCCAGTCTCGTGATTCATTTTAGCGTCGCTTGATTATATGAAGTGGAGTGCTCATCAATAAAACATTTGAAGTGGTTTCGGTGTGTCGTAGTTGGGCAGCAGAAGTTTAATTTGGCTGGTAAATAATAAATAGGACAGTAGTCATGGTCAGTCTCTACCAATGTTAGTGGCTACGGGTAATATCC
Source organism: Aporophyla lueneburgensis (assembly GCA_932294355.1). Lineage (NCBI taxonomy): Eukaryota > Metazoa > Arthropoda > Insecta > Lepidoptera > Noctuidae > Aporophyla > Aporophyla lueneburgensis. Next base: position 24,531,728 of record OW028753.1, read on the forward strand.
CCTTATCATGAACCCATTATCCATACACACGAGGCAGAAACCAAAGAATCAATATAATGTTGGTACTTTAGTGGATGGATTAAAAGTAATAGAATAATAGTATTAACTGTCAGTCAATCTTCATTGTTAATCGGTAAAAGTGCGTAATTTATTAACAATACAGATATTTAGAAAACATTATCATTTCAGCTGAAAGACGTCCACTGCTGGACATAGGCCTCCCCTAAGCACCGTCACTTCGACCAGTTGTGTGCTTCTCGCATCTAGCGAATTCCTGCGCCTTTATTTAGAAATGGTCCAAGATAAACACAAGGCTGTTTGTTCCTGCCACGGTCACAGATTTGGTCGAAAGACTAACCGTGGCCCTGGCACAGACAGCTGAAAGAACAAGGGTGGATTTTAGTCAGTAAATTCTGACACGTGCTCCTGAGCGGAAGAAGTCATTTGATGATTTCCCACCCAAAAAAAGGTTTTGTCTTTTATTTTTTCAGAAACATTTCGTCTGAGAAATAGAGGTGGTTTTGTTTAAAATTTATATCAAGTATACGAAAATACAAAAGGTACCTGCTCGATCGACCAAGCTGTTATTACTAATTAATATCTAGTCAAATTATCAAACCATATTCTATACAAAACTGATTGACAAATCAAACACAGCAGCGTGAAGCCGTTTGCCTCTTAGTTTATAAACACTTTGAATTAGTTAACTAAGTCTTCTTACTGAACTAATTTCCTGAACTCGTCATACTTTGTGTCTTGAATCTCTTCTGTAACGTCTTGACGAGTTATTGAATTGTAAGACGATTGTGTACGGTGTTGGTGGTCGGGCTTCTGAGCTTCCATGGAATTGAATATCGGTTCTACGAATAACATTGCGTCTTGCATGTGCTTTGTATGTGTAATTTATTTTTGTCTGGCGGTGGTTCTTCCGGCTCGTTTATTTAAAGTAATTTTTACTGTTGTGATTTCAATGTTTAAATAATTATATATTGATGTTTTTTTTTTCATTTGAGTTAAGTTAGTGGATATTGCAATGATTTGCTAAGTATTTTATCAATTAAATTACTATAACTATTTTAGAGTTACCTTTTTTAACAAACTAGTGGTTGCCAAGTGGTCGAAATTCCATAATTAATTTAAATACAAAAAAAAATATTAGCTTCTTGCACTCCATCTTCATATAAACTTTAACGAAGCCACATTTCATTTCATTTTCGTAAAAAAGGTTACAAAGTCTTTGTTATACACGTACATAGTAATATAAAGATATGTCAGGTGGTTTCAGACTGTGCTTCGTTTTGTTGTAAAAAGTTTATTTGTATTCTAATGAAGGAAAATATTTAAATGTAAATTTCCACAATATGCTTTTAATGACTCATTTAAAAAGACAGTAAAATTCAAAGACGAGGCTTAATGTCTGGCCTCCAGACTTTTATATTCACTTTATGGTAAACAGCATCTGGCCCGCACCCTTATTGCGTCACACACTTTCAACCACAATCTGAATAATCTTGAAACTAATTCATTGCTTTATAATGTTCCAAAAATGTGGCTGCCCGGCAGGGTAAATAACGCAATGAATGTTGTAAAACTATCAAAATGATAGCCTATCTACTGTTTGTGAGTTATAAATGACCCAGCTGGCCTGTGTGTTACATTCGAAGCCCACAAAGAACAGTGGCGAACTCCCAAACAAATTTTTGTTGACATTTTTTTTTAGCGTCTGCCTCTGAAAAATATGTAAAAGTATAGAGATTGAATTGCTGAACAGTTTTGTTGTCTGTTATACTTATATAGGAAGTCAGGAATTTAAGATATTTCAGGTTGAAGTTTTAGAGGTTATGTCTCGTCAACAACAGACTTATCGAAAAAGATATATAGAAATACCTACTTATTGCTCAAAATATCATTGATAGAAATGCATTTTAAATATAAAATAAACTGCGGACTACGTATTCAGAATATTAAGTCCAACCGACGTGCGTAGGTCTGCCACATGGTCTACGTAAGTAAGTAGGCAGATACCTACTTGATTACATGTTCATAAGAATATTTATTTAATCATCTTAGTCAACTATCTTTAGAGCAGTTAGTTATAGATATAGTATGATTCATTACATGATAAGGATAGATCATTGGTAGGTATAGAAAAAAAACCAACTTTGTTTTTTAAATATTTATTCCTCATCTTCTCTAACCACAATGTCATCAAGAAAACCTGCGGGTGCTGTGATATATGGTTGATGTCTGGCCCATCCTAGATATCATACTTCAGTCATTGTAAGAGCACAACATCCAACTCTCGAGTTAAGTGCCAATGCCGGGTATCGGCGCATTTTATTGACACATAATATGTTGCAGTTGACATACATGATGCGTGTAGGCCTTACACGGCTACTCATCGTGAGAAACAAATCGATGCACACACAACAAAATCCAAGGTATCAGGCAGAATAGGAATCCAGAGTCACAGAAAAATGTCGTCGTACAGGCAAGCAATCAGAATCCTTAGGCAAGCACTAGTCACACAGGGAACTGTAAATCTCAGAGTCCATAAGCAGAAGCAGTCGATGAAGTAGAAAATCATGGAACATCGATGGAAAACAAAATAAAGAGACCCACGCGAAGACAACGACAAGGTGTCAGTTCCGGCCGATTGACAATTGAAATGTCTTTTTTTTGCGATGTTGCCATACTCAAATTGCACTACGATGACATATGTATGTATTAAAAAATTATGACCGCTATAATCTTTAGCACAAGCAATCATTTTTATTTTAACATTTGTATTCTGATACAAAAATATATTTCCTAAGTATATTAATGCAATACGTAAAGCCACAGCGTATGTAACTTGCCTAAGATTTATATTACATAGCAGCATTAAAAGTATTGCTTAGCCAAAAGTCATGAAGTCGACCAAGAAAGAAAAAAAAACTAAGCCATGATTATTTCTTAGCATCAATAATCTAGTCAAATAAGCGCTTTATTAAGATGATTTTTTTTTCAGACTTTGATAGTACTTATGTTTGATTTGATAAAACTTAGTAAATTATTTCGTTGGTATCTAGTAGGGTGACATACGTAGACGCTTAATAATTTCATCAACAATTCTCTCGCCGGTATCTTTTAAAACGACTACATTTGCCCAGTATCTCTGTCTGCTAGTTTAAGGCCAGCGCACACCGACGGACGGCAGCGGATGGCATCTAAGTCTTTGTCGCTGGCACACACTGATGATTTGTGATACCACCAGCAGCCTCCAATAACGCGCTACTGAATGCTGCAGTATGACGGCAATATACCGCAGCATCCCGCCGTTTTCGATGAGGGTAATGCGGAGTACACTCCCGCTTGCACTGCCTCTCCTTTGCAATCGTATGCTCTCGTAATCCGGCGCATACTGTCGCATCCCTACTCATGTTGTCGCGTCCCACTGTATGTCGCCGCATCCCTCTGCGGTAGGCACGCTCTTCATTACCGCAGAGAAAATCCCTTTTGAGGCTCCGTGGCCGGTTTCTGAGTTTTAGAATCTATATATATTTTGTAACCATTAGATACGTATGAACTTTCGTTGGCATTTTTAAGTAGGCCCGCTGTCCACTGATGTGCGCAGGCTTATTATTTCTGGTCATAGCCAATAGTCTAAGTCCGCGTATGCGTGAACGTATAAAATACCGCGGCAGGATTTTTTGGCGTACTGACTGTTTTCGCAAGGAATTGAAAATTGTTAGATTCCCAATGCTCTGTTCAACACCGAGAGTTGAAAAACGATTGCGCGATAAAATCCTGCCACAATATTTAAACATCCGTGCGCACGTGGTCTAAGTGGCATCTATGAACCACGTTAACTGCCATGGTTACAATCAGAAAAAAGAAAAAAAATGTATTTAGTTTTATTTCACTTTAAATAGATTAATTATTTATTCCATAAATACATTATTTATTCCAAAAACATGGCCGCCAGGCAGCAACGACATGTTCAGATTTTGTATCTTTTCTCGATCATATTATAGTCCGACAAGGCCTGAATGGAACAAAAATTGTCGGACACATAGTCCGACATGGCAGTTAACGTGTTAAGATAGATTCAACCTTTAGAAGGGCTTCAGGTCATATCAGAACTTAGTTAGATTTCGTCTAAACTAAACATGATATTGTATTTCTAAAGTTCAACGATAATATTGTATTTACATTTTGAAAACACTAACATTATGTATTATGATTCTATCTCTAAGATTAGCTAAACCTCTCACCTTGTACGGTGGGTAGTATTCTTTAACAATAGATTTTTTTAAACATTCACTGAAAAAAAAAACTTTTTAACAAAAATTTAACCGCCGAAAAAACTGAAAAGCAAAAAATAAGAAACCTAAGTAATTTTGAGTCGGCACCAAACAAATAAATTAATTTTGTTTGGTTATCTATATATTAATACGTGAAGCGAAAACTTTGGATCCCTTTTTACGAAAATTGGACGGACGGAGGAGTATGAAATTTCGCACACTTATAGTTTATACAGAGAAGAAGTGACGAATGCTAATATTTTTTTAAATTATGCGTTAAAATATATTATTTTCAATAAATAACACGTTACACACACTACTGTTCATTACCGTGTATCTAATACACACATGCATAGATATTCTTTTGTTTATGGTCCAAATCTGTCTTTATTATTTTGTGCAGTGTTACCAACACCCAGAAATATTTACCCCTAAAGCTTAAGTTAAAAACCCATAAAATTGACACAATTACTAAAAAAATCCGCTAAAAATTATAATGAAAAAACCAACGAATGTTCAGTAATCATAGACGCCACACAGTAGTTATATTTGTCTATATTTATTACGGGACATTTGTTAATCATTCACTCTGCATTCTTAGTATCGAGGAACCGTACTAGAAGTCGCTAATACTTTTATTGTAATCAAAAACACAATGAGAAATGTAAGATGGCAAAAAATCCCTAAGAATACCCCTAAAAATGGAACGCCCCTAAAAATCTCAATCCTCTTATTTACCCCCTAAATTTGGGAAAACCTCTAAGTTGGTAAGCCTGATTTTGTGTCTATAGTCTTACTAAATGTCACGTATATAGGTAATAAATTAATTTTATAGGTCTAAAACCTATTTCATTTTTAAAATCTATGGTCATATCGAGAATATTTTTGTCTTTAATATTATTTGTATTAGCGACGATAGGAATTTAGTTTAGATTTAGAAGAAATATTTTTTGTGGTTTTATGGGGAGTGTCAAGTATGGCATTAGTAAGTTTCCCATACAAAACTTAGTGTCGTGTGCAAACTGTAGAGGTTGTATGCCTCACGATTGTACAGGCTGGTCATAGATTGTACGGGCTGGTTATAATTATGACATTTGGAACCATCATAATTAATTAAAAATAATAGGGAAAATTCTATAAAAACAGAACAAATTTCTGTGATAATTCATTCCATATTGTTCCATATCCAGCAGTTAAGAAGTATTAAGAAAATAAAAAAGAGAGTCGTGAAGAAGTATTCTTTACTCATTACACCTACGTCCTGGTCCTGGCCATCACCGTCCCGCCAGCGAACCCTCTCCACAGTAGCACAGCGTCAACAATTTGTCTATAATGTTACTGAATGTGAAATATAACCATATTATTTTTTTTATATTTATTATTAACTATATTTTTTCATTTAATAATGTATTTCTATTCCAATGAAGTACGGTCGAATTTCGACCAATGGGCGATCACTAGTTTCTATAAATGTAAGGTAATTTAGTGATACTTGGTCATTGATTGTTTGGCGCCGACTCAAAATTACTTTGGCTTTTTATTTTTTGCTTATCAAATTTTTCGGCGGTTAAATTTTTTGTTAAAAAGTTTTTATTTTTTGTGGCTATAATCTACTAATTACTACATGCTTACAAAATCAGACTATTATGTAAGAAGTTATGCATTACAATCAATGATTGAACAATCAATCATCCCCTGTTTTCCTACCCTTAGGGTTGGAATTTTCTTTCCAAATTTGCAAGGAACCACCTTCGGGATATAACCATTCCAATAAAAAAAGAATATCAAAATCGATCACTCTGTAAAAAGTTATGCGTGGTCATACATAAAAAAAAATCGCGTTGACTTGAGAACCTCCTCCATGTTTTTTCGTCGGCTAAAAAATCCGTATACATTGACCCAATTCACATTTCGTGCGTTATCCCGTTTTTCATAGTCTTCCACACAGGCTAATATCTACGAGGATCATATAACTAGGAACATAGAGAGTTTAACTACCATCGCTCGGTCGTCAATCGTCATAAACACGAGATGGTCATCGTCTCGTCGCCGTGATCATTCTCCCGGGTCCCGAGAGATAGAACCTCGAGATAATCGCAGGTTTTCACGAACAAGACGAAACAAGAGAATGATGAGCTGAATTTGATTTACTGGTGAATCCATCTCTACCAACTTTTACTATCGGACTAACCCTGAAATAGCAAAGAAAAATATCAGATGTTTTATACATTGCGTTGAGTTACACAAACGTAGAAATGTGGGGAACAACTTCATCAGGTTTTATTTTCAGTTATGTCTTTTATACCTTTTATATAGTGCATTTATCCAGTTATTCCTAGTCGTTCTTAGTTTTAGTCTTCAATGGAGCCTACGATAAAATAGTATAACTGAGTATTCGTACCCAGTGACGTTTACTACTGCCGATCGGCCATTAAGTAGTGTTGCCTCTCCCGGGTCGCGTGAGATACAACCTCAAGATACTCGGTGTTGTTTACAACCAGACAGAGAATTATGAGCCGTAGATATCTCTTCTACCTGTGAATCAGAATCTGGAGAAGATGGAAAGGAGTGTTTTTAATACGCTAAACACGATAAATTGCGGTTACCAATTGAATAGCTTGCCTTGTTTGTAAGGGCAACATTTATTTTTTAAAACCTTATACACAAGTGAACAAATAATATACGAAGGCGAACTTAACGGTTGAGGCATTTTCAGCCTTATAGTGATGCAGAGACAATACATGGAGAGTGCAACATAAGGGATAGACAACTCGTAAAAACAATAAAATACAAGAGTCATAAAAAACAAAAAAACCGGCCAAGTGCGAGTTGGACTAGCGCACCGAGGGTTCCGTACAAATCTGTAGGTATTCTCGGTTTAAAAATAAATGTTTTTTTATTTTTTTATTTCAGTTGATTGAATGTAAGGTAAATTGCGGTTTACGATTTATGACGTTTTAAAAAGAACTACTCACTCGATCTCGTTCAAACCAATTTTCGGTGGTAGTTTACATAGTACATCATATATTTTTTTTAGTTTTATCATTCTCTTATTTTAGAAGTTACGGGGGGGGGGGGACAATCATTTTACCACTTTGGTAGTGTCTCTCGCGCAAACTATTCAGTTTAGAAAAAAATGATATTAGGAACCTCATTACCATTTTTAAAGACCTATTCATAAATACCCCAAACGAATGGGTTTTATGAAAAAAAAAATTTGGGTTTCTGCTCTATGTATGGGGAACCCCAAAATTTAATTTTTTTTCTATTTTAGTGTGAAAATCTTAATGCGGTTCACAGAATACATCTACTTACCAAGTTTCAACAGCATAGCTCTTATAGTTTCGGAAAAAAGTGGCTGTGACATACGGACGGACGCATAGACAGGCAGACAGACAGACAGACATGACGAATCTATAAGGGTTCCGTTTTTTGCCATTTGGCAACGGAACCCTGAAAAACAACTACATTGTCTGGAGAAATAACGATCGGTGAAGGAGAAAACGAATCCAGCAAGTCAGCGCTGGAATGTTTCGGCTAACTTCTGATGGATATATTCACGTGCTTTAAAAGATAACCTACTGGTTTAATAACCCATCATATCTCTTTAGACGATCTATAGGGAAGCCGATTATCAATATTTTCTTGTTTTCTACTAGCGAATATCGTGTTCTGTGGTTTCCGTCTATTGTTCCGTTTGGCGCCGGACGTAAAGAATAGCACCATCCTATTTCTTCCCTTGGGTGCCGTAAAAGGCGACTAAGCGACTTACTAGTGAATGTGCAACAACGTTCTATATGTATTTTACCACCATACTGCGATCGCCAACGGGCCTACCAAGCGTGGCGATTATGACGACCCCTCTTTATCGACGTTTATGCCCACCAGTGGACACCTTTCGGCTGAAATGATGATGATATTTTCACGATTCAAATATTGCTTTGTCCCAAACTTAAACTAGTTTTACCTCGATAGCTTATTCGATGATTGCCAAGCAACAAATCGTATTTTAAATTATGTCAATTTATGGTGAAACTAGCAAACCCGGCGAACTCCGTTTCGCCACCAGATAGCTTCGTTTTATGTAACATTTCGTTTGGTGATTAAAAGAAGAAGAATTTTATTTTGTTTTATTATTTTGTTTTTTGGCAACGTCTGCCTGAAATCGCCTGCCAACAATATCATCAAGCCGCCAAAGATGTTGTTATTTCACCGAAGATCCTTCAGTGTGAAGTTAAGTGCTTCAAGTGATTTCTTATGTGCCATTGTGCACTCATCCCAAACAATGAGCTTGCATTGCATCAACAATTTTCCCATTGCACTGGATCGGGAAATATTGCATGTTGGAGTATCAATTGTGTTTAAATTAAGTGGCAACTTAAGCGCAGAATATGCAGAACGACCGCCATCTAGAAGAGTCGCCGCAATTCCAGATGATGCTAACGCCAAAGCTATGTCACATCTTGATCGAATAGTGGCCAAAATCAATGAAATGACAAATGTTTTCCCTGTTCCTCCAGGTGCGTCCAGGAAGAATAGACCACCAGTATTATTGTCCACCGCTTGCATTAATGTTTCGTATACTTGTTTTTGCTGTTCATTCAGCAACGGCAACTTATTTCGAACGAATTCCTGCAATGTATCAACATTGTATTGCAGCTCTCGATTTAATTCTTGGTTGAATGCATCGTGCATCGATCGATTTGGCGCAATCATTCCTACTTCAATCAGTAGCTTGTTTGCAATAGTCAAGCATTGATCCTCAATCAGAATCAATCCTTCATTGTAGATTTGGTGAAATTCAGTGCGTGTACATCATTATTCTTTGCGGCAAGAATTGCTCGGAAAACATTTTCAAATGGCGCCGTATGTGAAAAAAGATTTTCCCGCTTTTCTGTTGAATTTTTTTCCTAAATTTTCTTTGCTATAAACCTCACGGAGCCCGAGACCTTCCAACGAATGCAAAACCTTGGAAATCTGTTCGTGCGTTCTGGAGTTATAGCGTCAGGAAGGAAAACCCGACTTATTTTTATATAGTAGATTAGGTGTTAAGTAGTCTGCCAAGCCTTACACGTGTCTTTAACATAAACATCTTGTGATAAACTCCCAAGTGACATCAAAAAAGATAACTTACATTTGAATTCTCAGTCTCTTAATGCGGAAGTCTCCATGTCTCTCGAGAGTATATTATTCATGATACAAAAACATTAATAACTTCCTGTACTACCAAAATCTGTTTCGAATAGATTGTAGTAACGTATTCAGCTATCTCAAAGCGCAAAAAGTAAGGCGCAGTATTGTATTTGTTGTAAACATTCTTAAAAAATGTGTTATGAAAACCACCCATTTTTGTTGTATTTCGTACATGATCTCGAAGTTAGGGATGAGACGAGGAGGAGGCGAAACGCCGGGGCGAAACTCCGCTGCCGCGACAAATCGCGGAACGGCGGACAGAGATCCGGTGTGATCTCATGGCGATATGGCGGGTACGATTGTCGCAACCCAGTGCTGGGCACGCCACAATTGCGGCGGTAAGTCCCCTCTTTGAGGAGTGGATAGAGAGGTGCCACGGCGTCCTCACCTTCCGCCTGACGCAGGTTCTCACCGGGCATGGGTGCTTCGGTGGGTTCCTGTTCAGGATAAAACGGGAGGATACGTCCGGGTGTTTCCATTGCGAGGATCGTCTGGAGGACACGGTGGAGCATACGGTGGAGGTGTGCCCTGCCTGGGCGGAGCACCGCCGTGTCCTCGTGGAGGCGATCGGCGGCGGCGACCTCTCGCGTCCGGCCCTGGTGCGAGCCATGGTACGGAGCGAGAGGGAATGGGAAGCCGTCACCTCCTTCTGCGAAGCAGTAATGCTCGCGAAGGAGGAGGCGGGGCGCGTGAGGGAGTGGCAGTCTCTGCGCCCTCACATCCCTAGCCGCCGCAGGAGGAGACGCCCCGGGCGTCGGGAGTCAATAGCGGACTCCCGGCCACCGTAGGCGCGAGCTTGCGGGTGGCGAGCAATGGGTAGCTCGCCGCCCGGTAAGGACCAAGCTCGGGTCGACGGCGCGCAGTGTTCCACGTGCGCCTCAAAGAGATGTCAGCAGCAGTGTAGGGGTCTACTAGGACCGATGCCTGCCGGGGTCGCGTGATTGTTCGAAAGAGATACCGTGACCCTGGCACATGGGCAACTGATGGAACACGGGTGGGTTTTAGTCAGTAAAAGTCTGACACGCCCTCCCGCTCCACCCAGGGCGGGAGAAGTCATTTGATGATTTCCCATCCTGAAAAAAAAAAAAAAAAAAAAGGGATGAGTCTCGCCAGTTTTAACCGAAACCAAAAGAGGAGCTGTTCTCTTTTTTCGATACAAATACAACTGGTTTATTTCTTGTGACTTGTGTTGTATGGTAGAAAATTAAAATACTTTCTACAACTTGAGGATCCTGCATTTTCTATAGAGGATTAGTGAAGTTTACATCCTGTTCCTCATACCTCCAGAGATTTAAAAATCCTTGTAATTCTACATACTATTACAATTTTATATTAAAAATATAGACACCAAAAGCATAAACAGTCAAGTGAGCAAAGCGGTAAGTTTAAACAATTAGATAGGTACACTATTAGGTCTTCTTATTACAACAGATTTATAGTAGTTAACTAAATATACTCCAACGGCTACCAGTTCCAAGTAAGTGGTGCTTTACTTAGATCATTAAAACTGTTTCGGCTTAGTCCAGACAGGGCACTAAATTTACCTGAACTTGCGATGATTATCATAGTTTTGGTTCCTTTTTCAGAACAATGATCATTCAGGGAACTGTATTTTGAGATGCTTGATTCGAATGTTCATTCAAATCTTTTTTGTAAAATAGCTCGAGCGATGCAACTTGCGGCAAGCATCGCCTGTTTCTCGGCGACTCCTCCTCTAAAGGGTCCCACCCCTCCTCGAAACGATAAATTGCAAATGTTAATATTTACGTGATTGATACACATTGATCGTCTACGAAATACAATTGAAGCGACAGTATTACTACAATAGTGACGTATATAAACCAATTGATCCTTTCGGTTACCCTTAAACAACTTCTTTCTGAATGTGAAAACTATATGGGTATGTTTTTTTTATTCCATCTTTCTTTATTTGTGAAGTATGTTGTAATCATAATCTGGCAGGTTAAGTAATTTATACGGCCTTCCCAAATGTCTTTTCTTTGATAGTGTTAGCCGAATCGTTGAGCTTCTTAAATTCTGAGTTGAGCTGCACAATTAGTGACAAATGCTTGCACTGACTGGACAAGTCCACTCAATCTGTGTTGTTCTTTCCGCTATGCCCAGACTTTAAAAGAGACTTTGACCTCTGAGTTTGTTTCGGCCTTTCTTTTCAGAGTAGTCAGATAGGATACGCCGACCTCATCTAGCTTAATTTTTTTTATTATTCACATGTAAAAGTGTTTGCACAAACCCATTGACAGAAATAAAATAGTTTACATTGATTTTCTTCACAGCCGCTATCACAAGATACGTGTTGTTTGAGAGGATAATTCATGGCCTAGGGAGGAACAGGGTAAAATGATAAAATCGTATGTTCCAAATGGCTCGCAAACTTCCAAAGGCTTATTGGATGACAACGAAAACGATGTCTCCAAGGCGTAAAGTGATTGAAAGGGTACAGAACGGTTACCAAGTCAAACACTTGATAGTATCAACAATGTGCCGATCTACACGGTTTCCACTTTAAAAAGAGCATCCGAAAAAGATTATAGCCAATCGTTTACCCTCTTTTGCAAAGCAACATGATTTAAGTGAAGAGAAAGATAGAACGAAAAAGATAAGCTTGCTTTCTGAATCAGGTCACAAATCTATTGTGAAATGGAGTTTTTACATCACATATTAGAACTACGTAAGCCCAAAAGCAATGCCCAAACATATCAACAATTACGCTCCCTGAATAAAAACTTAAAGGAATTCACAGTTGCATTAGTAAACTGAAACGACAAATATAAATCCACTTTATCGGAAGATAAAACAGATTTCTTCCATCCGTTTGCAGATCAAGAGCACACTGCAAATACTGGGAGCGAATGGCTTCATGAATTCGTTGCGCTTAATTTCCCAGTGTGACCATGGCCTTAGATTGAAGAATTCGCTACCTTTACAATGGATAAAACTCCACACAATCGCGCCGGTGGGAGTGGTCATTATACTTGATGGATACATAAGTTTATAGACGCTTGACGACCACGAGACTGAATTGTGTTTGTTGGAAAATGAACACTAATGAACAGGTATTGTCTAGTGAGTTTTCTTGAGATTGAAGTTTACAGCATTGTAAACCTTTTGAAACTCCAGGCGAGAATCATCCCTGAAGTTTCAAGGGTTAGGCAGAGATTTTTAGTACACTTCATAAAGCTCATTTTGTTAGTTATGTTTATAGTCCCATTTAGGTGATGGGGGGCGAGCCTATTGCTATAAACCGGGCTGAAAACGAATACCGGATAGCTGAAAAATACCTGTTAAAAATCATATTTAATCCAATCAATAAAAAAGCAATAAAATAGCAATAGAAACGGAAACTCTATCCCTTTCTTTTTATTAGTATCCTCCACAATTTCGCCTACAGAGGTCATGTAACAGACCAGAACTCGACATTCGCAGTTCACACTCGACCGGGTTTCCAATCCCAGCTATAATAAGCCTGATAAAAGCTAAGCTATATAATTTCATATTAAGTAGTCCTAATTCTTTTTTCCAGTGATTTTCGAAGGATCTTAAACAAAAAGTTTTCGTCTACTTTTATTAAAAGGGTAAGTAGCACACCAAAGTATTCTATTAATTATGAAAATGTTTGCTCCTCTTGAAACTCTTTCATTAATTTGAACTGGAACACGGAAACATATATGTAGGTATCTGTTTTCTACGTGAATCAAACGTAATCTCTTCTATATCGTCACCATATTGAGACTTATTTAATTAGTTAATACGAGATATTATTGTTCCGGGTTATTTCCTTACCGGTTGCTATCTTGTTCGTGCATAAACACTAAACACATAGCTAACTGTAAAATAGTTTATCTAGTTTGGTACTGGGAGATGTGTGTTCCTAAGAGTTCTGTATTAGTTGTCCTCAGAGAAGTGCGTTGAAGTTCATATCCTAGTTCAGTGCTAACTTGTTGTTTATTTTTAAGTAGGGAAGGATAAAATGGATAAAGCAGTAAGATGAGTGTATGACATGAATTTAATAGAATTTATATTGAAACTGTGTGTGAGTATTTTGAGTTTAATGGAATTGTATTTTATGTGGATTGTGTTAGATTTTGATGTAACTTCATCAAAAAGAAAGTACTCACAAAATACTACTGACGTACAATAAAGCGTTAAAAAAGTTACTTTAAAAAGGTATACTTTTCACAAAGTTGGCTTATTGATTTATTTAACTTTTTTCTTTTACATTTTTTATATATTATGATTACTTTTGTTAAAAAAACTTTATACGATCAAATAAGAATTTGGTCACCACTTTTATAAATGTTTTGAAAAAAAATGAGAATGGTTGCCAACAACCTTAAAGTCATTTTAGATCCTAAATTGTTATGCAAAACGAAAAATGACTAGAAAACCTATAGATGATTTTTAAAGACCTATTCTCCATTTTTGTTGTCGCCATATTGCATTTTGATAATCGAGGATTCCTACGTTAATCGATTTGCGTCGAAACGGGGATTTCTACGGTAGGAATCATCTAAATCGGCCCACGCATTTCATCTCTAGAGCACCACAAAGGTCTGTACCTGTACCTTTAGTAGGTGTAGGAGGTCAACATACATAGGCTGATAAATAAATTACTCTCCTATGCGTCGCGTAGTCGGGTAAAAAGGGGCTTTGCTCACCAGTGGAATAATTACTTCCAACATTTAATGAAAGGTCATACATATTTTCAACAGCTAGAAATAATCTCTCACATAATCTCAACATGGCTGATGCATGATATGAAAATAAAGGCATTCATATTTGCCACAAGAATATCAAACAATTGCCGGTGTTATTTCTTGGTGTCCAACAATCTATACTTATCTATACTTATATTATAAAGCTGAAGAGTTTGTTTGGTTGAACGCGGTAATCTCAGGAACTACTAATCTGAAATGAAAAATTATTATTGTGTTGGATAGCCTATTTATTTAGAAAAGTTATAGGCTATATAACATCACGCTGCAACCAAAAAAAGCGGAGCAGCAACGGAAAATGCACGAAAACTAGCAGGCAATTCGATGTGACGGGAAGGGTCAGCGAAGCAAAATTTGGCCACGGACGAAGTCGTGGGTAGAAGCTAGTTGCGAAATAAAGCTGATTGCAAGACGGAAGGCTTATTACAGCTGGGACTGGACAAACCTGGTCGAGTGTGAACTGCGAATGTCGAGTTCTGTTCTGTTATATGACCTCCGTAGTCGAAATTGTTGGAGGTTACTAATAAAAAGAAAGGGAAACAGTTTCCGTATGTATTACTTTCTTACTGACTGTATTTATTACTTACTGGATGGGTTTTTGTCAGCTATCCGGTATTTGAGTTTCAGTCCAGTTTATGGCAATAGCCTCCCCGTATTACCTAAATGGAGCGTTAAACGTAACAGACAAAATGAGGTTTATGCAGTATTCTGCACATCTCTACCTAACCCTTGAAACCTCAGGGATGTATCTCGCCTGAAGTTTGAAAGGGTTTACAATGTTATAAACTTCAAACTCAAGACAACACACTAGACAATACCTGTTCATTTTCCAACAAAAATACAATTCAGTCTCGTGGTCGTCAGGCGTCAACAAACGTATATTTTAATCAATTATAATAACCGCTCCCTCCGGCGTGATTGTCTGAATTCTAACCCATTGTAAAGGGAACAAATTATTCCATGTAAGGCCACGGTCACACAGGAGAATTGAATTGATAAAACCATTCGCGGCCAGCATCAGTGTGGTTTTTGTCTGCAAACGAATGGAAGAAATCTGTTTTACCTTTTGATAAAGTGGATTTAGATTAGTTGTTTCAGTTTACTAATGCAACTGTGAATTCCTTCAGGTTTTCATTTGTCGGCATTCGTTTTGTGATTGGATCTATTAAAATGTGATTTAACACATAATCTGCCTCGTTGGTCTATGGTAGCAAGCGCTACTGCTGAGCATGAGGTCTTGGGTTCGATTCCCAGGTCGGGCATAGTGTTATTGGGTTTTTCCATCTGGAATTTCTCTGTAGCAGCCCGGAGTCTGGATTGGTGCCCGGTGGATGGCAATAGGCTCGCCCCCTATTACATGGGACTTAAACATAACAGGCGAAATGTGGGTGTACTGTAGGTACACCTCTGCCTAACCCTTCGGGGAAACAAGGCGTGATGTTATGTGTATGTGTTAACACATAATTTTATAACAGATTTGTGACCTGATGCAGTAGGCAAGTAAATCTTTTTTGTTCTATATTTCTCTCTCTCCGTTTAAATCAACATGCTTTGCTATACAAGAGGGTAAAAGTTAGGTGATAATCTTTTGCGGGTTTTCTAGTGAAATCCGTGCAGATCGATATAAATAAATAAATATCTTAGGACAACCAACACACCGTTATCTGATCCCAAACTAAGCAGAGCCTGTACTATGGTAACCATACAACTGATAAATATACTTATATATTTCTAAATAAATACATATTATAGATAAATTACACCCATATAATGTTGACATTAGAAAGTGTTTGACTTGGAAACCGTTCCTTATCCTTTCAATCACTTTACGCCTCGGAGACATCGTTCTCGTTGTCATCCAATAAGTCGTTGGAAGTTTGCAAGCCATTTGGATCATTCGATTTTATCATTTTCAGGATAGCTTGTTACCCTGAGTCAGCCTTGGCCATGACCTACCTGTTCAAGCAACACGCGTCTCGCGATAGCAGTTGTCGAGGGATAAGGTTGTAGTGGGATAAGTTTCTTGGTGACGTTAGTTTGGGTCTCATTAAATACTATTTTATGGTTTTGTGGCGGCAACTACATCGTCTCATGTGAACAGCACACTACATAACAGTGATGTCGCGCAAAATCCTGCATCACGCATGCAGAGTTTACAACACAACTAGAATGTATACAACGTCCCGACATCAATAGCCTCGTAAGACCCAACGACCTAATTTAATGACAAAAATATTTAGGCATTCCGGCCCAAGACAGTTTTTAAAATCATTATATTACGGCCCAGCGACCTAAAATTATGACATAATATGTTTAGTTCCTTAAGGTTCACTTTCTTGAATGTTTGGAACGGTGTTTTAGAAAAATAACAAACGTCTTTACTCAATGATGATTTATTTGCGACTGTTTTTACGTCTCACTGCATGCATTAATATATTGAACTGGACATACCGCCCACCAAAACATTAGTTTTTAATTTATATCTACTTATTTGTATACTAATGCATGTCATGCAAATCGAACAATAAATGGACTGTAAATATTTTAGGTTATACATTTGATTTTAACATTACACTTCAACAACATTTCATCAATCATCAATCATTCATAAACCGCCCACCATAGCTCACTGACTTATTGGTTCTTTAGGAAGCGGTATCAATTTGTATAGGGGCCTTTTTAACTCCTTGTTCCCCATAGTTTGGACTGTTACCACTCTTACGAGATTGTCCTGCCCGGGATGTAATTGTTTCACCCGTCCCAACAACCATTTCGTAGGGGGCAGATTATCTTCCTTAATAATAACGACATCTCCAATAGCAGGCTCTGGAACCTTCACTTGCCACTTGTATCTTTGTTGGAGCGTGTTAAGGTACTCTGTACGCCATCTGTGCCAGAAGTCTTGAATCATTTTCTGAATAGTTTGCCATCTAGTTAAAAGACTGACAGGTTGGTACTCATAGCATGTATCAGGAACCGAAATCAAGGGCTCACCGACTAAAAAATGCCCCGGAGTAAGTGGCATCACAGCATTGTCTATTTGATAAAGGGGGCGAGAGTTGAGACACGCCTCAATTTGTGCTAAGAGCGTAGAAATCTCTTCGTATGTCAGTTTTGTACCCTTAGTTATCCTGTAGAGGTGTCTTTAGGCCGACTGAACTCCAGCTTCCCATAGGCCTCCACATGTGGGCATCCTTGGTGGTATAAAGTGCCATGTTGTGTTATCATTAGCTAGAAGTTCAGCCGCTTCCTTCGCGATATTATTCTTTCCCTTCCGGAACATGTCCTTCAATTCCTTGGCAGCGCCAACGAAATTGGTGCCATTGTCGCTCCATAAGTTCGAACAGTGGCCTCGGCGCGCCACAAACCTCCGAAATGCAGCTATAAAGGCTTGTGTGGTTAGGTCTGTGACCGCTTCTAGATGGATCGCGCGAGTGGCCATACATATAAATAAACAGATATAACCCTTTGTTGCATGGTGTCTGCGGCCTTTCGATGTCCTTATCAATACGGGTCCAGCGTAATCAACTCCACTATTCATAAATGGCCGATGTTGATTGACTCGAACGGCAGGCAACTGACCCATGAACTGGGTTTTCACCTTCGCTTTATCCAAAATGCAGGTCTTACAGTTGTGAATACATTTTCTTACGGCTGACTTCAAACCTATAACCCAGTATCTCGTTCTCACAAAAGCCATCATCGCTTGTATCCCACCATGTAGTGTTTTAATATGAGCTTCTTGAACTAATAACTTAGTTATATGCTGATTACAGGGTATTAAAATCGGGTGTTTTGTAGTTTCAGCTATGGAGGCATTTTCTAACCTTCCTCCCACTCTTATTATCCCATTTTTATCTAAAAAAGGGGCGAGTGTGATAAGGGAACTTCTTTTCTTCACGCTTCCATGCTTCTGTAAATCTTCAATATCCTTCTGATAAACTAAGTTTTGATAATACTTTGTACATAATTCTAATACTTTATCTAGCTCATTAACTGTTAAATATATTTCCTTTGTTTTCCTTTCCTTTTTTGTAAACCTTCTGCAGTAAGCCAATATCCTTTTCATTCTTGAAATTGAGGAAAAATGTTCCCAGATTGGTTTGTCTTCTACACTTGTGTGAAATGATGAACCCTTTAGTTCTAATTCAGTTTGAGGGATTTCATATGTCTGCAGATCTAGATTTTTATGTTTTAACCATCTCGGTCCAGTCCACCATAAGTCAAAAGAAGCCAGGTCGCTTGCTTTTACGCCTCTTGTAGCGATATCGGCTGGGTTATTGGTAGACTGCACGTGTCTCCATCTGTCATTGTCTAGTATCCGTGTTATGTCTGCCACTCGGTTCGCAACAAATGTACGCCAACGACTTGGTTGAGATTGCAACCATGATATTACGACCATTGAATCAGTCCACGCAAAGATTTTGGTTTTAGGTATTTTCAACAGGTCTACCAGATCATTGATTAATTCTGCTAGCTCTCCAATTTAGGAATTGAGATTTGCTTCAACGGCGCAACCTTGGTTCGAGATGCGATGATTGTGATATGTACTGTGTCCTCTTCAATAACCTTTAGGTAAGTAACAGCAGCATATGCGTGCGTAGATGCATCTGCAAAACCATGCAATTCAATGTTTGTATTATTGATCGGTGTAGTTTTAAACCAGCGTGGTATTGTGATGTTTTGAAGGTGTATTAATTCTTCTCTATATCTCATCCACTCATCTATCAACTCTGACGGCAGCTCGTCATCCCATCCCAAGCTACATAGCCACAGTTTTTGTATCAAAACTTTGGCGTTGATGATCACTGGTGACAGCCATCCAAACGGGTCAAACAGCCTTGCTACATCAGATAGAATAGATCTCTTCGTTACGGGACAACGAACTTCAGGTAAGTTAATTGTGAATTTAAATGTATCATCCTTCCTATCCCATGTCAATCCCAGAATTTTTATAACTTTATCTAGCTTTATCTCTATTCCATCCTTCGTATTGTTTGGACTATCTCTCTCTTGTAAATACTTTAATACTTCTTCCGAATTACTAGACCACTTTTGCATTTTAAAATTCCCTTTACTTAGTATTGCGATGTGGAGGGAAGGAGGGGTTAAGTAAATACCATGTCGTGTACTTGTCCATGAGTCAACTGGAGACTGACGACCCCAGACTCCCTTTATTAGTGTAATATATACCTAGTCCGTACGTGACATATAGCATAATATAACTATGGACATAGCTTATCTACCTTAACTTAAACTAAGATCTAAACGTGACGTACGTGACACACCACATCACCCTTCCTAAAGTAAAAAAAAAACTTAGTTACTTTGTTTTTTTTTTTCATCTCTTTACATTTTTAAACTTACATTCTAAGTCTTACAGTATAACTTTGTCCTATTTTTATGTATTACATCTATCTTATTTTTATATTTAACTATTACATTTGGTGACTCGTCCTTTACAACTACAAACGGCCCATTATAAATACACTCCAACTTATTGCCTACTTCGTTTTTTACCAAAATCAAGTCACCTTCCTTATAAGTTATAGAATTAAGATTCTTATCATAACAATGTTTCCTTGATAACTTACTTGATACCAAATTTTCTTTTGCATCATTTTGAGCCCTTTGTAACCTGTATTTAAATTCTAAAGGATAATCATCAAAATTATACAAAGGTTCAACACTTTCACCTTGAAGACTACTTGGTAACCTACAAATTTTACCATAAACTAATTCATAAGGCGTATACTTAGTCACAGTATTAACTGTTGTGTTATAAGAAAAACACCAATATGGAATCCAAGAACTCCACGATGATGGATTATTATCTGTTTGTATCCTTAAATAAGCACCTAAAGTTTTATGAACGTTTTCCAAAGACCCTATACTTTCATGATGATATGACGTTGATAAGATTTTATTGATGCCCAAGACATTACATAGCTCTACCATTACTTTTGAAATGAACTCAGAACCCCTATCCGTAGCAATTGTTCCCGGTATCCCATATCTCAACACAAAATTTTCTGCCAACGCTTTTGCTACCTCATTTGCGGATTTATTTTTTAGTGGATAAGCCTCCACAAACTTCGTAAGTTCACATTGAAGAGTTAATATGTAAACATTACCATTCTCGTCCCTATCAAGTGGCCCCACTATATCTAAATAAATCTTTTCAAAAGATGAAGATGCAGTGGTAGTAACCGTCATTGGTTCTTTAGTATGTTTGGAAAACTTTTGTTTTTTACACTTATCACATTGACCAACGTACTCCGCTACATCTTTCTCAATTGACGGCCAATAATAATATTTCTTTATATTATTCACCATCCTGCGTATTCCTGAATGACCACTCGTAGGTAAAATATGAAAATCATTTAAAACAATTCTCTTCTCATCTGCTCCTTCTATTTTCCGTACACCCTTCACTACATATATTCTAAAATCCCCACATATCGAATTACTATTTTCCTTCAAATATTTGGCCATTTTTGTAATAAAATTAACGTTATAACGATTTTTCAAAATAATAACTTCTTTTATGCCCTTTTCAATACAAAAAGTGACTATGTCTCTCGACAACTCGTCTCGCGATGATGCCGATAAAGATTCATAGTTTACGTAAATACTCGAGTTTTCTGGCATATACATTAAATTGCGCGACTTTGAAAATATTTTTTCACCATTAGTGTTACGTAACATCTTCTCCCACTCATTCAAACATATCTCAATGTCATTTCCTTGTTTTTTAAGAACTTCCACGATCCTGGGGTGATCAGTCCTAGATACCACAGGGTCCGTATCACAAACATTTGGTTCTTCCAACTGTTTGTACTGCGCTCTTGTCATTACGGATATAGTTTTTTCACGCATGGTTTTCAAACCTTCACTTGAAATTACTATCCTAGAAAGTGCATCAGCTAATACATTTTCTTTCCCCTTAATATACTCGACCTCAAAGTCATACTCTTCTAAACATAAACGAAACTTAGTTAACCTACTTGATGGATCTGTCATGTTAAACAAGTATAATAGTGGCCGGTGATCCGTTTTTACAACGAACCTCCGTCCATACAAATACGGTCTAAAATATTTAACTGACCATACTATAGCCAATAACTCCTTCTCTATAATAGGATAATTTAACTCACTTTTCCCCAAAGACCTACTAGCGTATGCAACGGGTTTACCGTTCCCATTACACAAAACACTTCCTACCGCATAACCCGAACTATCGGTTTGCAATACAAACGTGTTGTCTTCAGAAAAATTTGGATAATCCAACACTGGTGGATTCATTAACGCTTCCTTAAGCAACAAAAATGACCTCTCACATTCATCGGTCCAACTAAACACTACATCCCTCTTACATAGCTTATTCATAGGCATCACTATACTAGCAAAATTTGGTATGAATTTCCTATAATAATTTGCAAACGCCACAAACCGCTTTACTTCATCAACTGCCGATGGACGCGGATATTTCTTTATGGCTTCTACCTTTTCAGGATCTGGTGAAATACCTTCCGCTGAAATCACGTGTCCTAAATAAAGTATCTGTTTTTTCATAAATCCACATTTGGATGGATTCAGTTTAAGATTGACCTTTCTCAGGCGAGAAAACACTGACATAAGGTTTCGGTTGTGCTCATCCAAATTCCGCCCGAAAATAATTAAATCATCCAAATATATCAAACATTTGTCATAATTTAATCCTGACATGGCTACAGTCATTAACCTGCTAAAAGAACTTGGACTTATCTTTAACCCCATTGGCAATCTACACATCTGATATTGCCCTTTATCTGTCGTGAAAGCTGTGTATTTCCTACTACTTTCATCTAAAGCACACTGATAATATGATTGTGATAGATCACAGTGGCTAAAGTAAACCGCACCCGACAATGAATCCAAGATTTCATTAATATTTGGCAAAGGGAATTTATCATCCTGTATCTTTTCATTTAACTGCCTGTAGTCTATTACTACACGCCACTTTTTCTCCCCATTACGATCTGCCTTCTTGGGTACAACCAAAACAGGACTAGACCACTCACTAACCGCCCCCTCAATAATATTACTATTCAGCATCTCCTGCACTTGCCTATCAACCTCCTTTTTCTGTACATAAGGTATTCTATACTGTTTCCTGTAAACTGGAGTAACATTATCTTTCAAACGTATTGACTGCGCATATACATTCGTGACATCCAATTTATCTCCCGGAATATAAAAAATATCTGGATATTTTGCACATATTTGCTCAACTGACAACCGCTCCTCGGCATTCAAATAACCAAGATTAAGCAAAGAAAAAATTTTCTTAACACGTTCAACACTTACTTCTGTTTCCGCAAAACTACAACAATTAAAATCACTTAACGGATAGACTTCTACATCGGACATACCACACACAACTTCCTCCGTGGTTGTGTTTAAAATCCTAATGGGCATCATCCCATTCTTAGGTCTAGCTACTACATTTGCTAAGAAAACCCCTTCGCGCAACTCCTTCCTAAACACTACACAATCTTCTGCTCTATTAACGGGCAAATACTTAACCATTTCACAACGCGGAGAAATAGTTAAAGAATAATTATAGGATTTAAGTGGCATCGAAACCGTCTGCTGCTCACGGTTCTTTAGAGATAACCTGTTCCCCGAAAAGTCTATAATACCACTATACGTCTGCAAGAAATCCTGGCCTAATATGCCAACTGACCTACATGGCAAATCATTGAATATATAAAACTTATGCACGAACGAACATTGTCCGTATTCCAACGTCAAATATACATAACCTATAGCCCGTAAACTACCCCCTACACCATTAATCACTAATTCTTCCTTAACTACTTTACAGCACAAAGCATTATTCCTCAAGAAATTACTTTTTATTGCCGATATCGACGCACCCGTATCGACTAACCATTCCGAATCCACATTATTTGCTAGAAAATTCACCCAGTTAACACTATTGCAAGCTAAAATATGCTTAGCCTCGAAAAAACTGCGTTTCATTCAATCGTCCGCCTTCGCTACTTCGTGACATCGACACTGCACTTGAGTCAGCATCGCCCCGCACGTGCTCTAGACACGCTACGCGCTGTCGACCTTGCTGAGTCTGCCGTCCACGATGAGTACTACTGCTACGACCGCGCATTCCACTACTATACCTTACGTTTCCATTTTGGTACGTACGCCCAACAGCTGTTTTTTGCTGCGCGTATCCATTACCTACAGCGTGCCACCTATAGTTATTTCCACGACCCCTATTTCCCGTAGAAAAACTACCACCCGCGGACCACCGCTGGAACGCCATGACTTGACCCGACGAAGCACAATTTTCGTCTTCCGCTACCCTGATAGCATCTTTCAAACAAGTCAAGTTCCGTGCCGTAATAATTGTACCAAGACGCTGATTACGAAGTCCGTCAGCAAACTTTTTAACCGCATACTTCTCATTTAAAGGCCGCAAAATTTTATAAGCTTCCGAATTTTCCCCGGCTTGAGAAATAGTCAAATCTACCATTAACTTCTCTATCTCTGCCCCGAAATCCGTGACCGACCTATCATTTTGCCTAGCGCGAGCAAATTTGGCTTGCACCGCAACGTCTGACTTAACCGTCAACAAATGCTTCTTCATGTCCGTCAAAAGACTGTCTACAGTCGTATAAGTAGAGGACAACCGCATCTTAGCCCCCTGGGTAAGTCGTGTAGTTAGCACGAATCTAATTAAATGAGCACTATCAGCCGCTTCTAACATAGAGCTGTATAAATCTATGGCATCAATCAAATCTTGGGTTACCTGCTCATCCCCATTCATTTTCGGGAGTAAGCTAACCCCCGTTTTCAATGAAAACCTTTCCAACGCCATCTCTGTATCGGTTCCGGTACCGTTTTCAAACTTAATAGTGTCTACATACAAATTTTCTATTTTACTCACTAGCTGTGCCAATTCCTCCGAAAACTTGCTACACTTAGAAACTACACACTTAAATTTACAATACAGGGCTTTTACCTCGCTTATCTTTCCATCAAAATTTTTGCCTTTCCGCCTACTGGGACCTAACTTGACAATTGATTCCCTCAATAACTTAAGCTGTACAAACAGTGACGTTAACTCCACTTCCATTTAAAATTAATGTCTCTAACTGATAGATGACCGAAAATACTCGTCACTACACTTAAGTTCAAATCACATCACTTACTCCTCTTGTCGCTCCGCCAGCTCCCGGTCAGGCCATCTGCACAGCTCGCTGCACCTCACGCTGATTGATCTTCTCTTCGATCCAATTCTGATGACACCTCCTGTACAGCCGGACTGCCACGCCAATGATGACAATCGCCAAACACACGGCGATAAACAACAGCATCGCGCTGATGGTGGATATCTGCTCTTGTGTTACTGTCGCGGTATTTGAACCACCCGCTGCTGTCTGGGCTATAATAACCTCTTCCTTGGATGACGTGCTCCCCATGGCCTGTGACTATCCAACTGTCGAGAAACTGACTGAAGCCGACTGAAGTGACTCCGACGAGATCCCGGTCGGGCAACTATAACGCCGTCCAGTCGACTGGCAGGGTCGCCATGCGATGTGGAGGGAAGGAGGGGTTAAGTAAATACCATGTCGTGTACTTGTCCATGAGTCAACTGGAGACTGACGACCCCAGACTCCCTTTATTAGTGTAATATATACCTAGTCCGTACGTGACATATAGCATAATATAACTATGGACATAGCTTATCTACCTTAACTTAAACTAAGATCTAAACGTGACGTACGTGACACACCACAGTATCATCTTTATTTCCTCACACATTTTCTTTGTTTTTTCTTCATTTTCACTTCCCGACATCAAATCATCCATATAAAATGAATTTTTAATTACAGGTGCTGTATTAGGATACTCAAGTGCTTCATCATCGGCGAGTTGTTGTAACGTTCGTACGGCTAAATAGGGTGCTGCAGCTGTACCAAAAGTTACAGTCAAGTACCTACATCAAGTTGAAGCTTTCTAGTTTTTCATCAGGGTTATCTCGCCAGACTATGCGTTGTAAATTTGTGTGCTCTGGTGTCATATCAATCATTCTATACATCTTAATTATGTCTCCTACTACACATATTCTATGTGTTCGCCATGTGATAATTAAGCTTCGTAAATCAGGTTGTAATACAGGTCCAATCATCATGGTGTCGTTCAGAGAATGACCATTAGAGCCCTTCGCAGACGCATCGTAAACTACTCGGACCTTCGTTGTATCTTTGTCTTCGCGTATTACAGCGTGATGAGGAAGATAGACTGATATGTTGTCATCATTTGGGTCAGATTTTTTCAAATGACCCATTTCTATATACTCATGAACTACTTTAGAATAATCAGATTTTAAACTGTGCGAATTTTGTAATTTCTTCTCCAATTGTTTGAATCTATAAATAGCTTGTTGTTTCGTATTTCCGCATAATTCCAGTGTCTCTTCTATTCCTTGGCGCAAAGGTAAGTGCACAGTGTATTTTCCATTCATTCTTTTAGTTGTATTTTTGTAAATCTCTTCACACATCTCTTCTTCTTTTGTAAGTAGTTGTCTTTTCTTGTATAAACCTGTTTTGATTTCCCAGAATTTTCTTAATAAATCATTATCTTCTGATACCATACTTGTTACATGTAGTGTTGTTATTTTGTGTTCGTCGCTAACTAATTTTTCTTCCCTTTGACCTGATAGGATCCACCCCAAACGTGTTTTCTGAGCCACTATGCCATCAGAACATCTTACTATACCAACTTCTATAATTTTGCAAAAGATGTCTGCACCGAGTAAAATATTAATTTTGCCCGGTGTGTTATACGTAGGGTCAGCCAATAGTAGGTTTTGGAGTTCTGGCCAGTTCATCGTGATGTGTTTTGAAGGTAATCTAGCAGATAGTGATTTCAAAACATAAGCCTTCATTTGTATAACTTCCTTTCTATTATATTGCGATGTAACTGACAGGTCAACTACATGTTTTATTGGAACCAGGTTTCCTTCTCCCAACCCTGAGACTACACCGTTGATGCTTGTTCTCTTCAATCTTAAGAGTTCGACTACTCTTGAAGATACAAATGAAGCCTCTGAGCCTTGGTCAATCAATGCCCGAAGTACATGTGTTTTGCCGTCACTTGATGTAACATGTACTTGTGCTGTTGCCAATAACACTTGACGACCAGGTTGTTCTTTAGAGAAATGTGCGTTTGTCACCTTCTCTGTTTGTTCTTCTTGTTTGTTATTCTCTTGTGTGTCACTCTCTTGTGTTGTTTCTTTCACTTCATGTAAGAGAGAATGATGCTTTCTACCGCAGACTCGGCATTTCCTCTTTTGTTTACATTTGTAGACTATGTGATTCGGTACTAGGCAGTTGAAGCAAAGGTTTTTGTTTTTCACAAATTCGCGTCGTTGTTGCACAGTTTATTTTGCGAATTCTTTACAACTAAAGATGTAATGGTCACCCTTGCAATATACACAACAAGGTGATGAACTGCTATTGGTGTGCGCAGAGTCACCTTTTTCGTTTTCAGTATCCTTTGCTACGACATGATACGTCTTGTGACCTTGTGTCTTGTCTTTTACTACTGTAGTGGTGATGGGAGCAATTAGCTCGAGCGTACGAAACTTAGACTCAAGGAACCTTTTCAACGCCTCCCACGTAGACAACTCATCGCTATTCTCCTTGTAAGCTTCCTCTTCCCAACACTTTAACGTCTCTGAATCCAATTTCTGCGCCACAATAAACACTAGGATAGGATCCCAAGTGGCGGTGTTTATTTGCATGTTATTCAGACTGTTGATGCATTCTACAGAATTATCGAGCAAAGCTTTAATTTGTGTAGCTGACGGGTTGCTTATCTTTTTCTGACAGCAAAATTTCTTTAAAACTGACGACACAATCATCTTTTTGCTACCGAAACGTCCTTGAAGTAATTCCCATGCTGTTACATAATTACTTTCCGTAATTTGAATATGTCGTAATAACATCTCGGCCTCTCCGGCAACACTAGTCTTTAAATAATGCAACTTACGCACATCGCTAATAGAAGTGTTATGTACGAGTGCTGTAAATATATCTTTATACGTAGGCCATTCTTCATATCTGCCCGAAAATGTAGGTAGCTGTATTCTTGGTAGCTTAGCAAACGGTAGCTGGCCATCGTGTGATGAAGTAGACATGTTCGACGCTTCTAATAATCTCTGTTGTGACTCCATGTTTGTTAGAAGATCGGTTAAATCCGCATGTAAACAAAGATACATTTCTTCGTACGTAAAATATTCTTCATTAAGAAAGTAAGGCAACACGCCCCGCTGTTCTCGTGGTGTACACTTCATAAGGCTGCTATGCGTTTGTTTGAACGAATCCCAATATTCTTCAATGGTTTTTATTCTCGCTTTAACATAACCTGCTGTAAATCGCTGTTTCGGACACTTTTTTATGTTAACTTGCGCTTTCTGTATCATACTAGCCACATCTTCTAACGTAGATAAATGTTTAGACTGTTCTGAAGTTGGTGACGTCATTTTGCAGAATCAAAATAAATAGTCCACGTAGTATTATTCGCACAAACACGTTCAATACGTTATAATGTCTTAACCACTTTTTATTCAAAGTTTTTATAAGTAGTCTTCACACACTAATTACTTGTAAACAACTTCAATCCTTATCTAAGGAATGCGGTCCTCTATTGTATTCGCGCACCGAGTCCGCACCGAGCCGTTCCTTTTACTAATTAATCCGGCTCGATTTCGACCATATGTTTAGTTCCTTAAGGTTCACTTTCTTGAATGTTTGGAACGGTGTTTTAGAAAAATAACAAACGTCTTTACTCAATGATGATTTATTTGCGACTGTTTTTACGTCTCACTGCATGCATTAATATATTGAACTGGACATAATATTTAAACCTATTTTTTAGTTTAAATTAACCCACCAATTTAAATCTGTCACCAAAAATTCATTAACCTTGAATACATCTAATAAATATAAAGTACCCCCGGGGAAATACTCCCTAAAATAATTAAATCAAGAGCTTTTCATATAAACACATTTTTACTAGATCGAAGTTCTGGGCCGCAACTACTTGCGTCTTTTTTTAGTACATTGGGCCGTAAGTTTTATCGACCTATATTTAGGTTGGGCCTTACGAGGATAGACGGGCAGTTGTCCACCAGACACACGATTTGTCTGGTCAGAGAATTATCCCCTTTCTATAGAGGATGCATGAACTTTACACCTTTTCCTTACGCCTCTATAACTCGAGTATTACCTCTAAACTCAATTCGTTTGCATAAACCCGTGACACGATTCCATTAAATTGGAAAAATCTGAAATAGAGCAGCTCTTCATTATAAAAGCTAGAACATTCAGAAGAAATAATGTGTTCTACGGAATACGTGAAGCATTCGTATGAATGAGACCTTAACAAGATTTTCCACTCATTTTAATTCCTAAAGCTGATATATTTTTTCTTTAAAAACCATTTGAACTGGAATTCTGGAAATAAAAATATGCTTCATCGAATTTTATACGAGTGTAAAGAGGAACACAATTCTGTGTAATAACAATAGCAATTAATAGTCATTAGGCCGCGTTTCATTGTTATGGAAGGAAGTACGGCGAATTTGTTATTGACTACGAAAATAAATGATGGGTACCTATTGGGCTCGGTTCATAGCTTTTCCCAATTTATGGCGTTTGGTGCTTACCATCAATTTATCTAGGTATTTGCGACAACAAATTAGTACAACACCCCAATTTTTGGATCGTTAAACTTTGAATATGCTGTAATTAAAATGAAAAACCTAGGGCTAGTTCTTTTCAAGCTACAACGACTATTGTAACTTGACCTGCCGCTACGTAGCGCGTCAAGCTCCACAAAGCTCTGCAGCTCTGGTACATTAATCAAAGCCAGGCGGAAATTAATTATTGGCTAACGAGGATCGCAAGAGGTGTGTGTCGGTGCTGTCTTAATTAAAAGAGCTTTGGATGACTTTTTATGTGACGTCACTTGCTGGCACGCGCATACAACTTTCTTTTCAAAGAGAAGAATAGTTTGAAAGGGATTATGGTTTAAAATAAATTAATAGTTTAAAAAACACTAGAAAAATACGCTTTCATAAATGCACGTAAAAACCAAAAATAAATTATGGGTCGTTCAAGTTGTCTCTATTTCTGGGCTGAAGTGTAAACTATGTGCGTTTATTTATAATATTTGATTGTAAAAGCGTGGGGCGCTGGAACAGGAAATACTTTTTGTATAACTTGCTGCAAAATCAAGTTAAGCGATGTTACGGGAAGCATGTTACAGAGATCAGCACTCTAACTGAAGTTGCAGCACGACTAGTGGGTGGCTCTACATTAAACAGTCTGTTCAAAGTACCAGTTTGTGGAACTCAGACAAAACATGCGCCACCAGCGAGGAGACATGACATTCGTCGACATTTTGAACGCCTCTTCTTTCCGGCAATTAAGTACATAAGGGTAATGCGTCAAAAGTGTAGAGTTCTTGTTCGTGGACGAGATATCTTTGTTTCCTTTGGTAAACCTTTGACGGCATAAACGTTATGCTCTTGTGTGACCTCATGCAGCTTCAGCCAGGAAGTTAGTATTAGTATTTGTTTACAAGAAAGTCTTTCCTGTTCTAGCGCCCCACGCTTTTACAATCAAATATTATAAATAAACGCACATAGTTTACACTTCAGCCCAGAAATAGAGACAACTTGAACGATCCATAATTTATTTTTGGTTTTTACGTGCATTTATGAAAGCGTGTTTTTCTAGTGTTTTTTAAACTATTAATTTATTTTATACTTTTTAGTCTTTGGTAACGAAATATTTTTAACATTTATACATTTATTTCAAGTAGCCCGCATCCTTTCCATCTCCGCCAGTGCGTCTGTATTGCATGGCGTTTTATCTGTCAGCTTAGAACAATCTAGCTCTTCAATCTGGAGACCACTAAGTGATTTTACTCTACTTAGGGCCACATACGCCTGTCCAGCCGCAAAAGTACGCGACCCTAAGTAAACCACTGCGTGGTCTACCGTACAGCCTTGCATGTTGTGCACGGTAGATGCCCAACTTAAAATTACTGGGAGCATGCGCCTTTCCACCATACCGTAGCTGTACTTGGCCGGGAATTGGATGCCTATAGGCTGAATTAGGTGCTCACCGTCATTTCCGAAATTAACTTTGATGGTCGGTATGTCGGTTTCATACATTTGGTCTCGTCTAAAGTGCGGCCAGATGATGTCAGAGACGAATCCGATACTCCCATTCACTAGCCCCTTCTCCACGTCTATATTGGATCGCAACATGATTTTAGCCCCTTTGAAAATTCTTAATTTACTCGGTAGTCCACCCGTTTTATTTATATCGCTAGGAATAATGGACTCCAATGAAGTATTTCCAAGGTTTCGGGTCGCGTCAATAAGTTGGTCTTGAGCCTTTATGTCGTACATTCCAGTACCTTTTCGTTCGTAAAATTTAAGAACTTCATTGTTGTGCTTCTCTACTTGGTCGTTTGTTGGATAAATACGCAGTGCCTTTTCAAGCGCAAACTCGCCGGTAGCATTTGATGAGACCTTAGTCAACAATACTGCGATGAAATAATGACAATACAATAGATGCTCGCTGTTCAGCTCTCCGACCCTCAAGGCGTTCAAGATGTCGGTGAAAGTCGTGTCTCCTCGCTGGCGCATGTTTTGTCTGAGTTCGACTAATGTGAAAAGTCGCCATAAATGAGTTGCTGGTCTCATGTGGTCTGGCTGTTGAAACACCTGTTTTCCACGCACTGGCGGAAGCTGCATGAGGTCGCCAAAGAGCATAACGTTTATGCCGCCAAAGGGTTCATCGGAATTCTTTAGCTGGCGTAAACGAGCGTCTATCATGCACAACATCTCGTACGGAACCATAGATATCTCGTCCACGAACAAGAACTCTACATTTTGCCACTGTTGACGCATAATTCTCAAGTAGTTGCCGGAGAGTTGATGCATATTCACTAAGACGCCATCTCTTTGAACTGGTAATTTGAGCAGGCTATGAAGTGTAGAGCCACCTACTAGTCGTGCTGCAACTCCAGTCAGAGCGCCAATCTTTGTAACCTGCTTCCCGTAACATCTGTTCACTTGATTTTTCAACAAGTTAAACAAGAACGTCTTTCCTGTTCCAGCGCCACCAGTTACGAAAACTTTAAGCCTTTGTTGATCGGCCTGTTGTTGCGACTGAATGTTTGACGTGATAGTATTGAACAGTTGTCTTTGGTCCATATTCATAGCCTGTCGTGCTGAGTCGAATTGATCATTGGTCATAGCCTGTTCGGGATAGTCTTCATTATGTTCTATATTGTCCAATACTGGAGGCTCTTCGAGGATCTGAAATGCGTGCACTTGATTGAATGGAATTTCCAGCTGCCGGTCGCGCTCTCTGTGCTGCTCCATGTGACCGCTAATTGCTTTCAACTGCTCTTCCCGAGCTAAGAAAGCCTCTCTTGCACTATCAAACCCTGGTAACAGTTCCGCTTCTGAGCGATAAGGCATATACTGAACCAGCAAACTGTAATAAAAGTTCTCCGGATCAGTGGACGCTATGAAGTATGGTACTCGAACAGCAGCAGGCACAGTTCTTACGATCATTTTGCTGTTGTCTGTTAACGTAATCAATTGCCAATGTGTTTTGATCAATGCTTTCTTCGCTTTGAATCTTCTGGTAGTAAGTGTCAAAGAGCATTGCAAACTTAGTCAGGCTCATGTTAGAGAAGTCATATGTCGGGTGGTCCGCGGGTCGCTTTTCGTACCGATCGAAGAGGTTTTTGCAGTATCCTGTGGCCTGCCCATGATCGTCAAAACGTAACACACGGAAACCGGAGCAGCGATATGCTGCTCCGGTTTCCGTGTATTTAAAAACACGCAACTACGAGAGCTGTCACGAAGCGGCAGCTCACACAGGCGAAAAGCGCATTCTGGGGCTGACACTTGCCTTTCATGGAGAATTTTCATACAAATTCTGAAAAGCCGCCGAGAAATGTCTAGCTCCTCTCGCTGTATCTGTTGAATGACCTGAGCTATTCCCGAGTCTAAATTAGTTGGCTCTCCTTTCGACAAATATTTGGCGATATAGAAAGCTATCGCTTCATTCGACCCACAAGGTTGGATATCCATATTTCCTGTCCAGACTTTTAACAAATCGGGATTGTAGTTGTTGACCCACGCATCTTCTATCCGATGTTTGAGCAGACTTATTCTTCCTCCACTTCGAATAAAATCGTCCGACGAATATGCAACTATCCGGGTATCACTGCACTCCTGACGTGTAAAATTAAATCGGCACCTTACTGTTGTGTTATTTTTGGTACATGTGGGGGGTATGTTTATGAATTTGGCATTTTTTTACCAAATCATGAAGTTCTGGCTCTTCATCTTGGGATGGCAACTTGCAGGAAGCGACGCGGTCAATCTGTTGGACACCTTCGGCAGTATCAAATGTTGGATGATTCGCAATCCACACAACCATATGCAGATGAGGACTACCTCGATTCTGGTACTCAATACGCCACCAGTAATCCTTCAATTTGCTACCCAGAATGTCATCGTTACTTTTCATATATTTTAACAACGCTCTAACTCTGACCATGAAATGCCGGCTTAATATCACTGGGTACTTTTCAATCAAGCACTGAGTTTCATGTATACTCAATGAACTGGAGTCCTCATCAGGTCGATTATCAGCAATTAGCAGTGCCTTGCGTTGATCTAACCAATTTAGATCATTTGAACTAAATGTTAGAAAGTATGTTGGTGGTCCCAATGTCCTGATTTGAGCCAAGAGGTCATTCAAAGCGGCTCTCCAGTAAGCAGCGAATCCCCTGAGGTTTTTGATATACAGATGAACGTCCTCAATCTGACCTTCTTGATTTCGTATTTTTTTACCACACGCCGAGATAGTACTTTTAACTCGATAGTACTCAAAAAGCGATAGTGCGTAGAATTAATAATCATTACGTTGAAATCGTCTATCATCGCCTAATATTCTTACTTGGAAATAGTCTAGCGGTGTAATCGTCACTGGTCGCGGTTGCTGAAGACCATTAATGCCATAGGGAAACAGAGAGAACCAAGCAAATTCTTCGGCTTTGATTTCATGTGCAACATTAACAATATTATTTGTTATTTTTCGCTCTATGCTGTTGAGATTACTTGATACCTCAAACTCCTCCTCAACATTGGGCTGCACGACGTCAATCGGTGCCATTACAGACGTCTGCAAGGGAATATTTTGTGATGTTATTAACGGCAGGTCTGGAAGTGTGCGGTTTTCAGGAAATAGCTGGAGCTCTGAATTGCAACGCACTGTTTCTTCTGCTTCCATAATCTGTGTAGAAAGGGGCTCTATCTGCGCTGCATTAATTTGAACAGACAAAGTAGATGGGTAGACATCGATGTAATCCAGTGTAAACTGGGTGCTCCTTGACCCTGTTGCTCGCTTAATTATTCTTACAAACTCATCTATATTGTCACATTGAATGACACAAGCTTTGCCTGCAGTCTTCGTTTGTGCGCCTTTCGGTCCACATGAATGAGAGTCCGTAAAATAGTATTTTCCGTCATACAGCATGACTCCTAGTGATTTGCCTTCTGCTATTAAAATTCCTGTTTTATGATTGCCAAACAACTCCTTGAGAGCTTTCTTGAGTGTCAGTCCAACGTTTGACTGGTTGTCTCTATCATTTAAGCTTCCGAACAGTGCAGATTCCTGATCATAGTTCAAGCAAAACGATTTACCAAACATGTCACATTTGTTTTTGATTATATCAAAGTTACGAACCAGCAAGTAACCATTATTTTGAATCGGATAAGCGGCAGAATCTGATGCAGATAGTGACCGAATCATACTATACATTTTACTTGTCCTCGACAGCCGGTGGAACTTCGTCGAGCACTTCCGACGTTTGGCTCCCAGACTGGAGCGGGCTGGGGCTGCCTTAAAGCGGCTCCTGCCCAATCTGGGGGGTCCAAACGCCTCCTGCCGGAGGCTCTACACGGGGGTCGTGCGGTCCATGGCCCTCTACGGGGCACCGGTGTGGGCGCCCTCATTGAGGCTGCGCCCAGCGCGCCGGTTGAGTGCGGCCCAGAGGGTCATGGCCATCCGGTTAATCCGGGGATACCGCACGGTCTCCTGCGAGGCGGCGAGCCTCCTTGCCGGAGTGCCGCCATGGGATCTGGAGGCAAAGGTCCTCGCCCACATGTGGGAGTGGTGCGAGGAGGCGAAACGCCGGGGCGAAACTCCGCTGCCGCGACAAATCGCGGCACGGCGGACAGAGCTCCGGTGTGATCTCATGGCGACATGGCGGGTACGATTGTCGCAACCCAGTGCTGGGCACGCCACAATTGCGGCGGTAAGTCCCCTCTTTGAGGAGTGGATAGAGAGGCGCCACGGCGTCCTCACCTTCCGCCTGACGCAGGTTCTCACCGGGCATGGGTGCTTCGGTGGGTTCCTGTTCAGGATAAAGCGGGAGGATACGTCCGGGTGTTTCCATTGCGAGGATCGTCTGGAGGACACGGTAGAGCATACGGTGGAGGTGTGCCCTGCCTGGGCGGAGCACCGCCGTGTCCTCGTGGAGGCGATCGGTGGCGGCGACCTCTCGCGTCCGGCCCTGGTGCGAGCCATGGTACGGAGCGAGAGGGAATGGGAAGCCATCACCTCCTTCTGCGAAGCAGTAATGCTCGCGAAGGAGGAGGCGGGACGCGTGAGGGAGTGGCAGTCTCTGCGTCCTCACGCCCCTAGCCGCCGCAGAAGGAGACGCCCCGGGCGTCGGGAGTCGATTGCGGACTCCCGGCCACCGTAGGCGCGAGCTTGCGGGTGGCGAGCAATGGGTAGCTCACCGCCCGGTAAGGACCAGGCTCGGGTCGACGGCGCGCAGTGTTCCACGCGCGCCTCAAAGAGATGTCAGCAGCAGTGTAGGGGTCTACTAGGACAAACAAACCTAACCAACCCAACCCAACTCCAACCCAACCCCTTTGGGTTTGGTTGGAGTTGGATTTATCTCTGGAAGTACCCTTCACACTATTTGCATTTTATATCCTAATTCTTGAGGAAATTTTCAGGCTATTTAACATCACGCTACGATTCTAAAGAGCCGAGTAAAGATAAAAGAAGTCTGAAAGTACACGAACGGAAAACGAAGTAATATCGCGGACGGGCGATGCGATGCTATGTGGTATATTTTATGATGAAATAATAAATTTCACGCGGACAATTTCGCGGATAGAAGCTAGTAGTACGAGTAGTAAAATAAAGAGAGCGATGCTTAACACTGCGTATAACCCAGGTAAAAAAGAACACGGTGTGTGTTTTTTTTTACCTGGGTTAATTTTTTACTTGGCTTTGCTTCTGATTTTTTACTTAGCTTTGTGATGAAACACGACAAAATAAAACAAAGCCTTTGCGCCAGTAGAGACTTTTCGCCTGGCTATCTTCTGTACAGCCAGCATCAATAACATCGGAACGAATGCACTGTTCAAAATTATCTAAACAACTATGAAATTTTAATATTAACTCAACGACACAAGGATTGTTTCAGAATGAAAACTGTAACGACAAGAATTTTATCTATACATGAATCTAATTGCATACCAGATCAAGATTATGTCTGGACTTTAAAAGAGACTGTGACCTCTGAGTTTGTTTCGGCGTTTCGTCTCAGAGTAATCAGATAGGAAATGCCGACCCATCTAATTTAAAAAAAAATATGATTGACGTGTAAAAGTGTTCGTACGAACTTACTTGCAAAAATAAAGTCATTTATCATTATCATCTATATATTATTCAGTCGCGTCGCACACGCTCTTGCGCTAGTTAGTGTTCGGGTATAGCGCTGACGCAGCAGCATACTGGTCGTTACCTCTAGCCGTGCGCGGTCGCCGCGATGACCCAGTTACCGAATGAATTTCGCAACTATTTGTGCAAACAAAGTGTTAAGGTGAAGTTGTAATTTTCTCATAATAATTATGGCTTGCTCACCATCAATTAAAATAAAAACCGAAACGGAATATCTTTTGTATAAACATTATACAGAAGAAAAGTTAGAAAGAGAAAAACTGCAACGTTTGGTAAATGACCTTAAAAGTCAATTAGAAGAACTTCAGCAGCAGCTGAAAAAAGTCCAGGAGCAAAAAACTGCTGACCTAGAAAATAAAAATGTCACTACCGAGAAGCCAATACCAATCGAGTATGAGACAGACGAAGAGGAACTAGCAAAGGAAACGGAGTGGGTACGACAGAAGAGCAGAAAAAAAAGGAAATTGAACACATCACTGTCCCCACCACCTCAACAAGGACCCGAATCCAGCGAAAAACCTAAGGAAAATGTTAAGACAAGGAAACAGCCTACACCGCCACCTATAGTAGTGGAAAATGTTAAGAACTACCAACAGTTCTACGATCTTCTTTCGACTAACCTCACGAAAGACTCATTTATTACAAAAATGATGAATGGAGAAAAAGTTAAAATTAACTCCCATAATGATGACTCATACAGATGCATTACTAAGCTATTGTTGCAAAATAACTGCCTTTGGTACTCGTATGAGAATAAACAAGACAGGCCGATAAGGGTGATGGCAAAAAACCTTCATTCTTCCTGCCTGCCAAATAGAATAGTTGAGGACCTAACATCTCAAGGATACAAAATAGAGGATGCGGTCAACAAACTGAGCTGGAAGAGCAAAGAGCCCCTCAGTATGTTTATGCTCTCATTTCAAAAAGATGAAGACATAAAGAAAATTTACGGAATTAAATCCATACTAGGCTGCAAAGTAGATATACAGCCGTTAAAAACATCAAAGCTAATCCCTCAATGCAAAAGGTGTCAAGCATATGGACACAGAAATACTGTTCTAAAGAACCCCGGTGAGTGAAGTGTACAGGCAAGCACCTAACCAGAGACTGCAATAAACCAGCAGAAGCAAAGCCAAAATGTGTTCACTGTGGTGAGCCTCACCCTGCTAACTATAGAGGATGCATAGTAGCTAAAGAGCTTCAAAATATTAAAGATAAAAATACTAGAAAGAATGTAGTGGTACCAACAAACTCTCAGCGTCCAAGTGCAAACGGAGACAAAAGACCTAGTGTCATCAAGCCAGCTACTAAAAGTGTATCGTATGCACAAATGGCGAAAGGAGCCCAACCACCGCCACAATCACATATGAAACCAGTGAGCCCTAACATGGATGAAAAGATTAATAAAATCATAAATCTTTTAACTAATTTTGATGAAAGGCTGAAGAAGCTTGAAGGTGGCACTAAAGCAGCTACCAAACAACAAAAAAACATCATAAATGGCTAACATACTAAGAATTATGGCTTGGAATGCGAATGGACTGCTCAAACATCAGAATGAACTTACGGCTGTCCTAAATATGGAAAGTATTGATGTGTGCCTTATATCAGAGTCACATTTCACTAAAGAATCTCATATTCAAATTAAAGGTTATAAAGTATACCATGCATTGCATCCCAATAACACATCAAGAGGTGGTAGTGCAGTTATTATAAAGGAGAATATATTTCATTATGAACAACTCAAATATGAAAAAGAAGAAATCCAAGCAGTGGCTGTCTGTGTCAAAACGAAATATTGCCCTGTTTCCATATCAGCCATATACTGTCCACCTAGGTATTCGGTAAAAACAG
Organism: Aporophyla lueneburgensis; assembly: GCA_932294355.1. Classification (NCBI taxonomy): domain Eukaryota; kingdom Metazoa; phylum Arthropoda; class Insecta; order Lepidoptera; family Noctuidae; genus Aporophyla; species Aporophyla lueneburgensis. The sequence continues at coordinate 24,569,666 of OW028753.1, forward strand.
ATCAATACATGACCTTTCTAAACGGTCTTGGAAATAGATTTATATTGGGAGGCGATTTTAATGCTAAAAATACATTTTGGGGATCTAGACTGACCACAACCAAAGGAAGAGAGCTACTGTGCGCAATTGAAGGAGCACAATGCAAAGCTTTATCAACAGGTAAGCCTACTTATTGGCCTACTGACCCAAACAAGATTCCAGATCTCATTGACTTTTTTATATATAAAAATCTATCACCAAATCTTCTCCGCATTGAAGAAGGTTATGATATGAGCTCAGATCACTCACCTATAATACTTACTGTAAGTGAGTCTTTAATGTTGAAAGAAAACTACCCCACATTAGTAAATAAGAACACTGATTGGGCAAGCTTTAAAATAGACTTGGACTCTATAATAGATTTAAAAGTTCCACTAAAGAAGCCAGAAGACCTGGATCGGGATATCCGTCAATTCATTACTCAAATACAACAATGCGCCTGGAAAAACACACCTACATTCAAGTTAAAAAATAGATTAACCTACTACCCAGCAGAAATTACAAAACTCATAGCCGAAAAGAGGCGACAGAGACGAATATGGCAACAAACAAGATTTCCACAAGATAAAAGGCTTCTGAACAACCTTACAAAACAACTAAGGAATGCAATTCAGAAGTTCAAAAATGAATCAATGAGCAGTTATCTTAATCAATTAACCAGCGATCGCACGACAGATTACTCCCTATGGAAATCTACAAAAAGTTTTAAGAAGCCAATTATGCATATCCCACCTATCAAAGATATTAACGGGCGGTGGGCAATAAGCAACGAGCAAAAAGCTATAAGGTTTGCACAACACTTGGAACTCATTTTTAAGCCGAATGAAGAAAATGAAGACTGCGCTTTGTTAGATGAAACACCAAATGATGATGAACAAGAAATAAAATTCGTAACACCAAGAGAAGTTTTCAACGAAATCAAGCGCCTTAGACTAAAGAAAGCACCTGGCTACGATCTTATTACTGGAGAAGTTCTTAAAAACCTCCCACGTAAAGCCATCGTAAAACTTACAACTCTTATCAATGCTACGTTCAGGCTTAAGTCTGTGCCTGATCTGTGGAAAGTTGCCGAAGTTATAATGATACCAAAGCCTGGTAAACCACCTCACGAAACCACATCATATAGACCGATCTCTCTGCTGCCGATCATGTCAAAATTATTCGAAAAGCTTCTCTTGAAACGGCTAAAACCCATCATCGAAGAAAGAAATTTAATCCCTGACTACCAATTTGGATTTAGGGAAAAACATTCGACAATAGACCAAGTACACAGGATTACCAACATTATAGAAAAGGCCTTAGAAGAAAACAAAGTTTGCTCAACGGTCTTCCTGGACGTAGCGCAAGCATTCGATAAAGTTTGGCACAAAGGGCTTATTAGAAAACTAAGAAACATGCTCCCAAAACAGTTTGCTGATATCTTAGAGTCTTACCTATCACAGCGTAAGTTTAGAGTAAGACAAGATGATGCATATTCAGAACTTAAGTCGATAACAGCTGGAGTACCGCAAGGAAGTGTCCTAGGTCCCGTCTTGTACTTATTGTACACTTGCGATATTCCTGAGTTAGAAAACAACACCATTGCAACATTTGCGGATGACACAGCTATAATGGCCACAGGTGTCACTCAAGAAGAAGCAGTGGAAAAAGTTCAAACAGCCGTCAATACCATCTTTGACTGGACAAAAAAATGGCGAGTGAAACTCAATGAAACGAAATCCATTCACATAGACTTCACAAATAAAAAGCCAAATTATCATGCGGTATACATAAACAACCATGTCATACCGCACGAAAACACAGCCAAGTACCTAGGCATGACACTAGACACAAAGCTTCGCTGGAAAGCTCATGTTAAAAAGAAACGCGACGAGCTAGAGCTTCGCTACAAGTCAATGTACTGGCTGATTGGAAAACATTCCTCGTTGTCAGTACAAAACAAAATACTTTTGTACAAACAAGTCCTCATGCCTGTATGGACTTATGGTATTCAGCTTTGGGGCTGTACCAAACAAAGTAATATCAAAATTATTCAACGATTCCAAAACAAAGTACTCAGAGGAATCGTCAATGCGCCCTGGTACATTAGAAATGACGACCTTCATCGGGACCTCAAGGTAGACCTCGTCACAAACATAATTAAAACGAACGCCGCAGCTCATGAACGAAGGCTTCATCATCATGTGAACGTCGAGGCTATCCAGCTCCTCGACAACACGGACATAGTGAGAAGACTAAAAAGGACAAAACCTTTCGAGTTAGTTTAGTGAAGTGTTAGTTTAATGTAGTGAAGTGAGTGCTACCCATAAAGTACACAAGAACAAAGTGTCTTCCCCTTAATAGAGACAATAAGAAAAGTGTTAATGGACACATTCTTAGGTTTACTCTTCCTAGCAAATTAAGTTAGAATTAAATTACTCATTAGCTTTAGTATTAAGCTAGATTGTATTTTTTTTTATGTTGTTACCGTATTGGGATACATCATATAACAAAAAAAAAAAAAAAAAACTATATATTAATACGTGAAGCGAATCCCTTTTTAAGAAAATTGGGCGGACGGAGGAATATGAAATTTCGCACACTTATAGTTTATACAGAGAAGAAGTGACGAATGCTTATATTTTTTTTATTTATGCGTAAAAATACATTATTTTCGATAAATAACACGTTACACACACTACTTTTCATTACCGTGTATTAATACACACATGCATAGATATTCTTTTGTTTATGGTCCAAATCTGTGGTTTTATGGGGAGTGTCATGTATGGCATTAGTAAGTTTCCCATACAAAACTTAGTGTCGTGTGCAAACTGTAGAGGTTGTATGCCTTACGATTCTGGTCATAGATTGTACCTACAGGTTGGTTATAATTATGACATTTTGAACTGTCATAATTAATTAAAAGTAATAGGGAAAATTCTATAAAAACAGAGCTTTCTGTGATAATTCATTCCATATCCAGCAGTTAATAAGTATTAAGAAAATAAAGAAGAGAGTCCTGAAGAAGTATTCTTTACTCATTACACCTACGTCCTGGTCATATTCTGCGTAATTTTGATATTTTGGCGTATTTTTGACCGGTCTTTGTAGTAGAAATGGAAAATAGAAATAGAAAATATTTATTGTCCAGGTAATACAATAAGCAAACATAGGTTAACATCAAGTTGAGACAACATGAGTAGCTTAAATATTACCTACAACTAGTTACAGTATATATTTTTCAGTGAACCCCAAACTAGACTGTTAGTCTGTATTTTGGAGCTCAGGATACGAATTCCAGAGTGGCAACTAGAGAGGTGATTTCAGGTATGGCATGTGTAAAGTTTGTGCGGTGTGTATGTATGTGGTGTGTGTGCGTAGGTGATGTATATGCGTGTGTGTGTGATACTGTGTACTTTTTATTCAGTGTCAGGTCAGGGTCGTTATATTAATTGTTCCGAGTGATCGTAGCCGGTGTTGTGCAACATTTTCTGTACAATAGTTTGCAGTCGAATGCGGTAGTATTTTTAAAGTCGCAGAATTTGCAGACCTTATTGTACAGACGCCAACACATCAACTTACCCCAATCTGTCAAATTTCTTTAATAGATTTTCAACCTTATATCACAATAGTGGAAGGTTAATTTTCGATTGGTAAAATTTGACAGATTGGGGTAGCTTGACCTGGTGGCGTCTGTACGTATTTATGAGAGAGTAGGCCGGGGAGCGTCTAACTAGCAATGAGGTGTTATCAGGTGTTGGGATTCTATAATTTATTTTACTTAGGATTGATCTGTAGTCGGGTCTGCTTTTAATATTTTTTTGCGTTTTAATTGATATTAATAATAATATTTCCAGCGATTCGTTATACGTCGCGTAGCATTCTCTACGAGGTACTACGAGATTTCGTAGCAGCTACTCGTACGACAGCTTGTAGACTCGCGTCACACAGAAAGAAATCGTTTTCGACGCTGCGAAAGTATTTCCTCGGACGAAAATATGCACCTGATTCCGTGAGCGTTGCTGAAGATGAAAAGGGATTATGACGAGTGATTGGGCAGTACCTCCCGTCTTGATTTTAGAGAAATACATGCATTTTTTATTAATGTAAAAGTTTCACTGTCTCTGTTACGTTTGAAAACTGAGCGGATTTCAATATAGCACATACAAGTAGAATATGACCGGGATTAAAGTATCCCTGTCATATTGGGGATACTTTATTTACTGATTAAAAAATCTTAATTTGGGTTAGGACATAGGATACTATTTATTCGAGTAGTACGTAACCGTAAGATATTTCTAAAATCAAGTTAAATCATCCCAAAATGTTATGCATAAGCTTGCCCATGCAAACAATAATCGCTTCACACGAATTCCATGACGGTAGTCGCAAAGCAAAAATGTAATATCAAACGGGAGCACGATGCGTTGGCCGTATTCCAGAGTATTGGGTAATTCTGGCCTTAAAGCATGCAGAGCGTGGCACTAAAGTGCTCGTAAGTGAAATGGGGGTGGGCAGATGACCAGAGGGAGAATAAATTGCAATCGGATAGTTGGTACGTGTTTATTTGGCGTTGTTGTACTGAATAATTTAAAAATGGCCCGTAAACATACGTTAACGTAGTGCGATTGGAAAACTGAAATATAATTATGTTTTTCAGCGAAACATTTTATGTGTTTGTGATGTGCGTTCATATTTTTTATCAAAATACATATTATGTGTCCGTGTTACCGAACAACTGGTCACAGTTTGTATTTACTCTTGTGTTACGTGCCAACGTCAGCTATTTGGAATGCGGTTTCTGGTGACACAGTTAAAGCCGTCTGTGACAAGTTGTATAATGTTTGTCACTAAATATCTGCATCAATAGATCTAAATCTCTAATCGATTTGCGGATTATGTAGCCATAGTTGTTCAGAGCTGGCTGAGTTTTATAGACTGGAGTTAAGAATTACTTATTAAAAACGTCAATATTTTGATCTAAGCAGTTTCTACCTTTTTGGTGATGTGATGATGAAAAAAGAATACTTATGAAACAGATGAGGTAGTATGTGTGGTATGTTACTTATCTATTCTAACCGTCCGTTAGGACAAACAATGTTTGGACTTCAAAAAAGACCATTTTCTCCGAGTTTGTTTTGGCATAACTTCTCAGGGATAATTTGGCTAAGAAAGCCGGCGACATATGCCTTCTGTAAAAACGTCTTAAAAGATCTACTTATATAATTAAACATTTCATTTCGTAATATGAAATCCTCCCCAATATCCCACCTCAAGGCTGCTTCTACTCGCCTTAACTACAGTAATTAGTCGACTAGACATTTATGTATACGGAGGTGTGGTTCCGGCGAAAGTTGTCGAGATCTAATCAATCACGCTGGAGTGGCTGATAAAGTAATAGTAACAGGTGCCTGCGATCTGTTACTATGATTGATACTGCCGTATCGGTTGTGATTGTGGAGAGCCATATAAACGGATCAAATGTGGAAATGGAAACAGCCTGTATTTGTTAAGTACAATGATAGATTTTAGGTCTACACATATTAATATAACGCCAAATCCTTGGGTTTATCTATACTTATAATAAAACTGTAAAGAGGTCAATTCTGTACATATATTCAAAATTAATATTGGAGGATGAATGGTGATCGATACTGATGCCAAAAATGCAATCAGTAAATTTTTTGTCTGTCTGTCCGTCTGTCTGTATGTGCACGCATGGGTCAAAAACTACTGAAGGGATTTTAACCATACTTGGTACGATTGTAGTCCATACTCCTGGGCAGGTTATAGGCTATATAACATAACGCTAAGACACATAGGAGCCGAGCAGTGATGATAAATTTGAAGCAAGTCGGATGAAAATGCGCTTTCGAGCTAAAAAAAAATACCTGGATTAACACATAGGCTACTTTTTATACCGGTAGTACAAACGTGGGATATTTTCCGACCTCCACGCGGGCGAAGCCGCTGGCAAAAGCTAGTAATACATATGTTGCAATATACACATATGTATGATTTTTTTTTTCAGGGTGGGAAATCGTCAAATGACTTCTCCCGCTCTGGGCGGAGCGAGAAGGCGTGTCAGACTTTTACTGACTAAAACTCACCCGTGTTCCATCAGTTGCCCATGTGCCAGGGTCACGGTATTTCTTTCGAACAATCACGCGACCCCGGCAGACATATGTATGATGGTTTTCTTTTTAAACTCTGGCCAAATTGAAACATGAGGGACATAATACGCTCGCAACGATTGTGTGAATTGTCCGTATTTATGCAAAATGGAACCACGCGACAAATTTGGGTTTTTACTTTTTTTGAAGGATACTTGTTTAAAAGTGACCGTCTTTATACAAAAAGGAACCACCTAGCAAACACGCACTTCTGAGATATCAAAGAATTTACAAAAATAAAGATAGACCACATTTAAATACATGGTGCACGAAGCTAGCACTAATATTGGTCACACATGTTATACCGCTTGATAGAAAGTTTAACTCTTTTAGTAACTTTTGATGTACGATATTGTATTTTATGGAGTAGTTTGATTATTTGTTAAGAATAAACTCGTACTAAAGAACACATGCTGTTTTTGGAATGAGTACATGGGCACACCCACACACATTTCACCAGTAATGTTCTAGTGCGAAGAATTTTTATTTTATTTCAAAACTCTCAATCCGAATTCAATAGGTAGGTGCTCGAGTTACAGGTTGAAAATTTCTAAAGTTAATTAATGTTGGCAGTTAAGAAGTTTGTAAAATAAGAAAACCACTTCGAAAAGTGAAGTTGCTCCACAACTGTTCCGTTCGGTATTAATTGCACTACGATATTACATTGTTGAGAACATTACACATTCGTCTTCGTGATTAAAGTAAGTTACATACTTACTTTTTAAATAAAGCGATTTAGGATGAACTATTCCAGTAAAAAGGATGTACATATATCGAGCTTTAAAGTATCTATATAAGGTGTATCTATTCATACACGAAATATTTTAAGAGGTACACCTGTAGGTGGTAAAGAAGCTATAGAAGCAAAAAGAATTTTTTGTCAAAGCGTTTTTTAATTTTCGTAATTATTATAATTTTAAAACTGCTTGAGACGGTTTGCGTAAACCTTTTACTCCAAATTCTATGAATGGCCCGCCTGACGCTGTGAGGGCGGCGACCGGACGGCACGAACATGGCCGCAGTTTCTCGGGCCGTAAAAAATAAGAAGGAGCCAGTATTTCTTATGTGCGTCAAATAATTTATAAATATTAAATTTTGAAAAAAATACATTTAGAATTTTTTTTTCGTTGCTGTAGCTTCTTTACCACCTACAGGTGAACCTCTTAAAATATTTCGTGTATGAATAGATACACCTTATATACGATCACAGTAATAAGGGGCCGTCCATTAATCATGTGATGTTTTTTTGGCGTTTTTAACCCCCCCTCCCCCTTGGTGATATTTAATAGTGATGAAATGGTGAGGTTTAAGACTAACCCCCCTCTATATCACGTGTATTTTCTAGTACCTGCAAATAATCTTATTTTTTTAAATATTTATAAAATACAGGTATAAGTATCATCCCATTTGATTATTAAAAATAAACTAGTGATCGCCCATTGGTCGGAATTCGACCGTACTTCATTTGAATAGAAATACATTATTAAATAAAAAAAATATACATATAATAATAAATATATTAAATAAAATGGTTATATTTGACATTCAGTAACACTATAGAATAGACAAATAATATTAAAGACAAATATTCTCGATATGATCATAAGTTTTAAAAATGAAATAGGTTATATATCTATAAAATTAATTTATTACCTATGGTTATACTTGATATTCAGTAAGACTATAGACACAAAATATTAAAGATATTCTCGACTGGACCACAGATTTGGACCATAAACAAAAGAATATCTATGCATGTGTGTATTAAATACATGGTAATAAATAGTAGTATGTGTAACGTGTTATTTATTGAAAATAATGTATTTTTACGCATAATTAAAAAAAAAATATTAGCTTTCGTCACTTCTTCTCTGTATAAACTATAAGTATGTAAAATTTCATACTCCTCCCAATTCAGTCCGCTCAATTTTCGTAAAAAGGGATCCAAAGTTTTCGCTTCACGTATTAATATATAGATACACGTGATAAATTACTACACCCCCATCCCCATTGTGATATTTCGTGATTTTTGATGGACCCCTCCCCCCACTTTCGAGCCTCACGTGATTAATGGACAGCCCAAAGCTTTACAAAAAAAATGTGACAGTCAATTTAAAGATCAACAAGTAAACAATAAAATTCAACATCCCGCTGAGAAATGTCAATGTCAAGATAAAGAAAAGTTTTCATTTTTTTAAATGAGATTTAAATGATTGCAAACAACTCAAAAGAAAAAAAGAAACACCGGCCGTATTACTTACAAAAAAATCTGAGATGCGATTTGATAAACTTTTTAAATATTTTTTTTTTGTTTAGCTAATGTCCGCCACCATATTTTTTACGGTAATTATGCAGTAGCATATGATGACATCAAATGAGTTTGAATTCTAGAAATTTTAAAATAAAATCTAATTCAATAAAAGAAAGCAAAAAGTACGCAGTCGGACAGGTAAATGCAAAACCAGAAGTAACTAAAGTATAAACTTAGAAGCAATATCGGAAAGTGAAAACCCTCTCTACACTGGTATCGAACGATGGTTTTGCTTTTGTCCATAATCGTCGTGAAAAAGCGGCGAATGCAATTTCACTTAGCGAGCGATATTAAACCGTTGCAGGGGAAACAAAATCTACAAGCTGGATATGTGCAGTTTTTATACATATTCGTGACCGTTGGCGTTTTTACGTGTTTACAATCGTCCATTCTTAAGCAAGTGCTTAAGAATCGTGTCTGCTGTGTGCGTAGATGTAGTTTCTTGAAATTCTGAATGTAGCTAGAAGGTAGGGAATCTTACAAAAATGAAACATCTCAGTCGTTTTTATGTAATCCGCATCTAATAAAAAACTAAAGATTTTACCCATGCTTCACCCTTATTTGACCAATGTTAGCGCGTAAATGTAAACTTACTCAGACAAACAATTATCAAAAAATTAAGTTAGGGGTAAGTATCTTCTGTCGTGGAATGCGGATTCTTGAATCTTGTCTGAGAACAAGAGCCTTTGACGAACGACCGAAGATTTAGCGTATTTCTAGTGTGGGGATTGTGATTTATATCTGTCACGATTTTTGATGGCGATAAGGTGCATGGGAGAAGTATCTAACCTTAACGTAACCTGTATTATCAGATCCCACTTTGCATTTTCGCATTCGAGTAAGATTTAGATCTTTTAAAATGTTAAAGGTATCCTTAATAGGTTACATAACTATGAACAGAAACAGAAACCTATTTTTAAACAACCAGACAAAAATTTATAGACGCTTTATAGAATATTAATGAAAGTTACGCCTTATAGAAAAATAGAAGCTTAGACGCACCAGCGAAGCCGTAACGACATTGGAAAAATGAACCATGTGTTGGGATTTTGAAATCAACTGAAGTGTTCCACGTTCGAATTTAAATGTAAAACGGATACCTGAACGGTACGTTCCAGTCCAACATCCGAAGTCCGAATGTTTCAATTTCGAGACATTTAAGGACGTTGAACGTAGGATGTGAACCCTTTGCTCGTACAGTTCTCCTATATTGAGTTGCATCGTCACGGGCGAGTAACTAAACGACCCTCTATGTACAAGTTATTCATAACATGTTACCAGACACCAATAAAAATGCAGATTGATGGAACAAGGCACTCTTGAAGGTGTTTGTTTTTATTATCCTCCACATCGTACAAATGTATGAATAATTTAAGGAATATTTCAGGACATTTGAGGCATTGGCTTTATGCAGCAAACGTTTACGGTTAAAGCCAAAATGGAAAAGCACATGTTTTACCGGCTTTTAGGATTATATTGGGTAATTTGTCAAAGTTTATGGTTAAGTAAGCTGAATAAATGCGGGGATTAAGTTTTGCATAATTTGGTTATTTTTGTTCCCAAGTTTATGTTTGCAAACTCTCATAAGAACATTTAAACAATTACTTATATACAATACCTACGTAAATACCAACAAATTATGATGACTGATCATGACGTAAATGAGCCACTCCAACATCTGTTCAAACTATGTCTAGTGCCTATTCATCCCAATTATATTTAGTTTACTCTAATACGTCACAGAATACAGGATGAAACCTTCACAGATAGAATGCCCTTTATGTGTGAATAGTTGGATATTTCCTAAGATATAAATGTGTATATGATCATGTTCTGTTCCTTAATATTTCGTAGGTGTCACTTTGCCCATAGCTCGTAATTTGCCAGACATGTTAGGCCCTAGTAGGCTTTGACAAAAAATGTTTTATGACCCTAAGAACTTTGCTCAAATACTCTATGTAGACCACGAAATAACTTTGGTAAAGGACAATAGTGTAGTCCAATTATAAGGCCTAGTTATAACATCGTTGTTCATTACAACCGACGCCTGAAATTCCATGACAGTCTGTTGTACTGTATAATATGTCTGCGGTATATTTCGCTTCAGTTAATTATACATTGCTCTATGAACTGTCGGTACTTCATATATCTCGTCTCTTGATCGCTAGCTTTGTATCGGACGATCCTGTTTCTACTTCACCCAACAGAATATGTATTGAAATGACGAAAGTTGCTTCGAAATAACGCCTTTAGAAGTGTTTTCATCTTGAGATTAGTTCGTTTTATGCACCTCCGGGGCTGAAAAAGAACGACATTTTTATAAAGTTTTATTAGTTTTTCCATGTTTTTTTTTTTTACTTGGCTAGCGACTTGCCTTGGCTTACGACTTAACGTATTTTATGACTTAACATTTCGTTTCTTTAAGTTTTATTTATATTAATGTAATGTGACGTAGGGTGTAGAGTGACTTGTAATTTGACGTATTCTTTCCATGACGTGATAGTGAGACCCATTTGCAACATATATGGACCCATAAGTCTAAGATGGAAATTCATGGGAATGGAGAAAATCCTATAATATTTATATACAGGATGGCAGGGACATCGATGCTCAAACTGAAACCATGAATTCAGGATGATTCATAAACATTTCTAGAAAGTTATAATAAAAATTATGGTGTACATTTTGACCGCGAAGATAAGGCATTTTTCTATAAAACAGGGAAATTCTAAATTACCGGCAAAAAATCCACAAGTAACAGGATGTGCGGTGATGTCCATGCACCATGTAGATATAGACCTAATAACCCATGCCATCGATTATATGGACGAAGTCAGCATCTTGCAGATCTGCAAATCCAGCTTCAAGGAGGAGGAGGTCAGTAGTGCCAAGCTGCTGCTGTTCCAATCGCTCGGCAAAGTCGAGCAGATGCAGTCCCGCTGCAGGGATAGTGGCCAGAAGTGTGTGCAAGACATCATCACGATGTTGAAGAGCACCGACCCGGACGACGTTCCTGCTTTTGTGGCGAAGGAGCTACATAAGTTGCCTCCAGTCACGTTGACCACGTCGATGTCACCAGGTTGCTGAAGGACATTACAACTCTCAAGGCAAGCCTGGCCGAGGTAAAGTCTACATTGGAGGTGTCGAATAACACCTTTGGTGAACTACGTGCCGAAATAGAGTTGTTACGCAACTCTGTTGAGGTAAATAGGTCGCCTGTTGCCTCCAACGTGGGCACACGTCGCGGAGCTAGTAACGCTAGCATCGGCAGTTTCGAGTCGGCGAACTCCACTGCGTCACCCGCTGCTGATATTGCCCGCGTTGCAACATGCGCCGCCGCCGCCGTCGCTGACTCGACACCGGTCGAGGTAGTGACTCGTGTAGTTACGTCGACCCCTAAACGTGCCTACGCTGCTTGTGTCGCCACGCACGAACCTGTTTCGCAAACCAGGAAGGGGGATGAGAAGAGCTGCTCTGAACCTGACAACAGGGGTTCGAAGCAGTTAGGCCCAGCTTCAGGCACGTGTGACAAGGATAGCTTCGTGAAGGTGGAGAGGAAGAAGAGGAGGAAGCCTCCTAGTTGGAACCAGTGCGGGACCGCGCTTGCAGGACTCAACATGCTGCTGCGTCCAGCTACACCGACGACGCAGCTCTATGTGTCCCGTCTACACTACACCACGAAGGTTGAGGAGATCGTGGAGTACGTACGAGTGAAAACGAACTGGACTGAGGGTCGAGAAGTTGGAACCGCGCCACAACACGAGCTTCAAGTCATTCGTGGTGCGAGTTCCAACTCTTGAAATCGAGACCTTCCTCAAGGCAGAGTTTTGGCCGAAGGGTGTCGTGTATCGGCGATTCCGCGGAAGGCTACGCGACACCACGCAGCGCAACACGACGCCGTCACTTCGTGTACAGTAATTTTAACATTGTTTTTTATTTGTATGTATGTTAGTCTGTGTATGTTATTTATTTATGTTATGGGTCTTTGTAGCCCGAAATAAATTGATTTGATTTGATGATTTGATAACCGTTTAATGAGTCCCTGATCTAACAGGAAATCTACAGGATTACAGTAACACAAAATGGCTCATTACAAAAATCAAGGATGGTTTTCCTTGCGCAGCTCAGTATCATGTAACTTCCTGCGGCGCAAATTGAAGGCAACAGATTGTACAGGAGGGTGCGACGCCCCTGCAGTTAACTGATAAAGAGAATGTTCACAGCTCTAGCAGGTACCGACCTTTGCCGGGTGATTTAGAAAAATCTAGTGACGGTTAAGAAGCTAATGTGATTGTCTTGAGATATTGTTGCTTACATGTTGCTTATGTTTTTCTTTGCGCAGTTAGTTGGTACTTTCGTGTTTTTCTTTAAGTGACGGTTGGATTTTGTGTCACTGTTGATGAAGTTACTCGAAAATTTGACATTTTTAACCGACTTCAAAAAAAGGAGGAGGTTTCTCAATTCTACCGTATATATAATTTTTTTTTTTATGTGTGTTCACCGATAACTTCATTGTTTATGAACCGATCTTTATGATTCTTTTTTTGTTGGAAAGGAGATATCCCAAGGGTGGTCCCATGATAAGGAAACCAATTATCTGATGATGGCATCCCAGAGAAGTCGAAGGGAACCTTCGAAAATCGTAGTGGCGACTAGTGCGTTTTTTAATTCTTTCATTAATTATTCTAAAGCACTACTATTTAATGAAGGTCTGAAGTTGCTCTAATGATGAAGCTGAAAGACAGTCGTGGGAACTCTTCAACGACTTACAGCAATTACCCGGTGTTTGGACTTAATTCATTTCTGTTGATGAGAACTTTGCACCCATATGGGCTATAAGTGCAATTACAGGTCTGATGATGGAGACAAAAGACAGTTGAGGGAATTCCTCAACGATTTACAGCAGTTCCCTATTGTTGGGCTTACTTTATACGGTTCAAAGTGCCAATTTCATCACTACTATTAAATTAAGGTCCGGAGTTGATCTGATGATGGAGCCGAAAGACAATCGAGGGAACTCCTCAACGATTTACAGCAATTACCTGGTGTTTGAACTTAAATCATTTCTATTGATGAGAACTTTGCACCCGTATGGGTTATAAGTGCCATTACAGGTTTGATGATGGAGACCATAGACAGTTGAGGGAATTCCTCAACGATTTACAGCAGTAGTAAAGTATTAAATTTCACCTGGCGATTAGTGGTATAGGAATTACTGCAGGGTAGATACCATAACTGAAAGTAACAAATAAAAAATAAATTTAATTACGGAAGTCGGTGGCAAAAAACTCAAATACAGATCCTAAGACATCGACTTCCGAAATTAAAGTTATTTTTCACTTTCTAGTGTTTTTAAGGAAGTCGGTTTTTTTTTATTCAAAGATTTATTATTTCAACTTAAGACAATTTCTGTGACTATAAAAATAATAAACAACTTACCTGTTCCCTTAGCTTAGTATGACCCTTGTTCGGCAAGTATGCTTCAGTAACAAATTGGAATTTACAGAATAGACAGTACATATTTCAGCAGCCATTGCACCTTCGTCGCTGACCGACCGGTGAATGCCAAAGTAGCCGGTTAATTTAGATAACGTCCGTCAATGTACCTGAACGAAAAAGGTAGTTACGAGGGTAAACAGACTGTGCGTGACAAAATGACCGGGAAAAACAGAAATTGTCTCTGAAATCTTTGTTTGTTAACAAAAAAATTGGGTTTATTTTGCGTTCAGGTATCAGAGATGTTAGGCAAATACGGTCACACCTTAGAATATAGAACCTTTTGTAAACAAATACGTATAAGCTTCTACGGGGTTAACGCTGTACGTATGACGCTGGTATTACACGTCATAAATGTTACTAGAAATAAAGAAAATATGTTTATCTAGCAGAGAATAAAATTCACACATTCTGCAAATACGTTTTTTTTTTTTGTATTTTTTCCTGCAAAAATCGACCCTAAAAAGCAGCAATGTGTGCCTCAGGGCTTTGCCTTATAATCCGTGTAGGTCAAATTAAGCAAAATTGGCAGTCAACCAGTCCATCTTGCTTGTGTTATTTACGTGATTCAATAAATAAAGATGGTACCCACACACAACTTTGAGACTCATATTTCAAGCTTAGGTATTCACAACATTGTCAATTTTAATGCAACTTGACACCATTCTGAAAAAATGGAATAACTACACAGAGGAAAATAACACACAAGTACGAATTAAAAATAATTTAGAGATACACGGGATACACGGGGAACAGCGGTTAAACCTTCCTAAAATAGTTCGGAATGTCATTTCATCTAAAAAATGTTCATAGTGTTCCAAATATTCGAAAATAGAAATGTAATTTTCCATTTTCGAATCGAACGAAAATTTCAAACAAAGAACATTTGTCAAAGATATTGCAGGTTCTAAATTGTCTAGTTCGGTTGACAACATACGAGTTGTGAGGGAAAAGAGTTTTCGCACCGTTCCACGGTTTGACAATGATAACTCGGACGTGAAAAGCCAATAGGTAGTTCACTGAACTTCTGAATTAGATAATCCTACACAAATAAATGAATATAAATGTGAAAGTCTGTATGTTTCGATGGTTATTACTCCAACATGCAAAACAGCTAGGGGGAGGTCCCCGAGTACCGGACACTTAAGGAATTATAAGAAAAAAAAATGCTTGTAATAGTATTATTTGTTAATTTAGGTTTAATGAACTCTTAAATATATACGTAATCATCACATAGATATAATTAGTCTCAAATATTACTTTAAGTGTATTAAATACTAAGGAACAACTTATACAGTAAAAATCACATTTTGGAATAGGTCCCCTAGTATCGGACGGCTAACTTTTCTACCATTATTTAAACTGAAACATTAGTTTAACAAAAAATTCTTACTAATCCGGCTCTTTTGAGTGATAGGTTAATTTCTTCTCCTTGTTTTAACTTTTTAAGACTGCGCCGACCGTACAAGGCGCGCGGCAGAGTATATCGGAAAAGTTGAAGTTAAATCCACTATCTTAAATTTTAAAATGAATGCCAGATTTGCAATCGCCACCCCCCAAAACCCATTACACGACACCCATATCGAACATTTGAGAAAAAGCTACATCCGCCATTTTGGATTTCAAATTGAATGCCAGATTTGCAAACGCCACCCCCAAAAGCCACGACACTCATATCGAATGTTAGAGAAAAAAAATAACTGGAACTAATAAAATAAAATATAAATACGTACATTTTATGATAACGGCTTTTTTACGGAAATGAGCGCCAACTTTTTTCTTACAATAGCTGTCCTTACGCTTTTCCATATAATTACTAAAACAAATATTTAAGAAAAATGTTATAGTAATATGGAAGCAGAAAAAAAAAACAACAAAAAGTAAAATTTAGTTATGCCTACTAAATATAAGTCATACTCAAAAAAACACAAATGTGACTTATCCTATTTCACTCTTTGCGATAACGTATACGTACACAATAGATCGCGAATTATCGTTACCGGCGCGTTTCTGCACGATGCGACGTGACCACTATCCGAGCTCTCGTGGACGACTGAATTTTCGACTCGTGTACGTTGCGTATGACTCAAAACAGGGTGGGAATCAAAACAAAAATTAATAATAAAATAAATAAGTGACATTTTGAAAATGTAAAAACTACAAATTTTAGTATGATAATAAGAAATTTGATATGAATTCAAGTTAGTGAAAAAATTTAACAGTTTACTATCAAAATTCAACTTAACCCGAGCATGCTTTTTTAAGATTTTTGTTCAACTTTACGAATTTTTTTTTTTATTAAACTATGCAATATTTTTAGTTTTTGCCAACAATAATCGGTTAATACATTCATTGCAATGTTTATTACATATTTTTTATGGTAATTGTGGCAAAAGTATTGATTGTATTACTTTAACAGTGACGACTGTTTTGAATGATTTCGCTCGGCCGCCCCTTAATGTAGTCAAACAAGGTACTTTTTGGAACATTGTAGACTTCAGATGCCTTTCTCAGAGAATACTTATTTGATATCACCTTATCGATGGGTTATTTAATTTTTTCACGTTTGAAGGTATTCTTAGGGTCACCCATGTTGAATATAAAGAAACAATAATTTAAACAAAAGAAACTTAACTTAAAATTGACCGGTTTTACGGGACATTTAGTGTGTCCGATCTTAGATGTCTACAAAAAAAGTTCTCACTCACACTAAGAGTTATCAAGCACAAAAAATTTCATGAAATATGACAGTTAAATAGCATAGCACTAATAAATAACAATAATGAATACCATCCCATACTTTAAATACTGTTTACAGACCCCGAAATATTACTTCGAACAAAATTTTTACTAACCTCAAAATTCGCACCACGCTCCACGACAAACGAGTCAGCACTGGTTGATGCACGACCCCCCCCCCCCCCCGCACTTCTTGGGTGTTACTTCCTAAACGTGGCACAAGGACAAATTGGCGCGCTTTCTCAGCCAGATTTAAACTGTGTCCGGCTTTAGGTCTCACGCATATCTTTAATAAGTGCTTAGAGAAGGGCATTTTTCCTAGATCACTTAAACGGTCTATAGTTAGACCTATTTTCAAGAGTGGAGATAGAAGCCGTGTCACGAACTATCGACCTATTTCAACCCTAAACTTTCTATCAAAAATCTTTGAAAGGCTACTTAATAAACGACTTACAAATTATTTAGAAAAATATAACCTACTTTCAAAAAATCAATTTGGTTTCCGAAGAGGCAAGTCCACGAAAGATGCGTTAAATGACTTTACTGAACACATTGTCAAAACCATAGATAGCAAAAAGAAATGCCTCACTATATTTCTCGATCTGGCGAAGGCTTTTGACACGGTTTCTATTCCCACCCTAGTTAACAAGCTCTATCAGCTCGGTATCCGTGGAAATCAACTAAAATTAATGTCTGATTATTTATCTGGAAGAGAGCAACGAGTGAAAATTGGCAATTATACAAGTGATTGCTTACCTGTTACACATGGAGTGCCCCAGGGTAGTATTCTAGGTCCAACGTTGTTCCTAGTTTATATTAATGACCTAACTCTACTAAATATTGAAAACTGCAAAATAATTTCTTATGCCGACGATACTACCTTGACATTCCATGGTGTTACTTGGAGTGAAACTTTCCAAAAAGCCCAAAATGGTTTTAACATAGTTACAAGATGGCTTGCTCAAAATGACCTTTCTTTAAATACCGAGAAAACAAAATATATAACTTTTTCTATTCGCAACCCTGGTGACGCGCTACAGTCAACACATCGTTTAACCTCACACTTTTGCCATAATGAATCTATTAATTGTTCGTGTCCCTCCCTTTCTGCCGTTGAATGTATAAAATATTTAGGACTCATAATTGACAAAAATTTTAATTTCAAAAATCACTTAAATAATCTTTCAAACAGAATAAAAAAACTCATTTATGTATTTAAACAAATAAAGCACTCGGCCAACGCCAATATTATGAAAATGATTTATTATTCCTTGTGTCAGACGGTTATAGCCTATTGTATTACATGTTCGGGCTGATTTAATTGCTGAAAGAGCTCAAAGAGCCTTACTAAAAGTTAGCTACTTTAAGCCCAGGTATTTTTCTACCACTGAGCTATACAAGGAATGTGAGGTACTAACTGTCCGTAAATTGTATGTACTAGCCTCAATTATGAGACAGCATTCATGTGTCCAGCTCAGTTCACTGACTGAAAAAGAAGTGTCAGGGAGAAGACGTTTCGATCTATTTAAATTTGTTCCGTGTAAAACATCATTTACTCAAAAGTTTAACATGTTCTTGGGCCCAAAATTGTTCAACATTGCCAATAAACAGTTGCAAATTTTCTCCATGAATAAAAGAGAGTGCAAACAGAAGTTAATCACTTGACTTCTATCCAAAACCTATGAAGAAACTGAAAGGCTGTTTAATGTACTTGCTTAGTATTTTTAAAATTTTAATTATTGCGCACTAGGTAAATAGAATATTATTTATACCTTTATAATTATGTTGGTCAAGTATACCGTTGTAGAAAATCTATATCCTAAGTTTTCCTTTAGCACACACACACACACTATACTCACACTCCCGACACACACACTCACAAACACACACCCGCACACGCACACACACATACACACACACATACACACACATACATCCACGTATACACACTTACCCCTCAACTCACCTACGCACACCGTTTATTTTATTTATTTTTTTCTTTGTTAATTTTAACTCTAGTTTTTCACATATTACACCTTATTGATCATCGGCTATAATAATATCGAGGGTGGGCGCTGATACCTATAATTACAAAACATAAGTTATCTTTGCTTAGGTATTGGCTGCAACTCAAATGTTCAACCGCACTAACCTTAAGCCTTTTTATATTATAAATTATATCTTTGTTCGTTTTACTTAAAGGTGCAAATAAACTATTTTATTTTATTTATTTTATTATTATTTTTAGGAGCTGTCCGTGGTTACGGGACTTCGCCCTAAATGGATTTGAATGACATTTTTGTAGACAGATCATTTATGATCTGGATTAACACAAAGGATACTTTTTATTCCGGTGGTTCTTACACGTGGGATTATTTCCAGCAATAACGCGGGTGTAGCCGCTGATACAACTTAGTTGGATAAAATAAAACATAAAGCTTGTCAAACATGTCTTTGATTGAATCTTTGTAAGTGTGATGATTCTCGTTTATCTTGATTTTGTGTCGCTTATAATTAAAATACATACGAATTCTTGCCTTTTGGACTCACTTTTGCTCACATTGTCTTCTATCTCTCTTTTCATTGGCAAAACGAATCCTTTGATAACTTATCATTTTCTCAGACACTTAATGTATTCCTTATTTATCTTTTTTACAACAAAATCAACATAAAACCTTGACCCAGACAAACTCAAATAAACTACTAAAACAATTTATCTAAAGGATTTCTCAAGATGTCAAATATAAAATGTAGAACAGTTTCAACTGTTGTTCCTGCTCTAATTTAGTTTGTATAACTGGTAACTTTGTCGCCGACGTCACAAACTTCAGTGCTAGGATTACGTATTGGTGTTGCCACTTTAGAGATTGTTATACATTATTTTGAGCTTGTAACGTCAGCGATGGCAGTACATTGACATCGTTTTTAAAAGTGAAACATTTTATGATGTTTTTGTATTATTAAAGGAAAGTGTCACGGTACCCCGCGAAATTCTTATTTTCTTACGTTTTTTACTATTATCAGGTCAGTGTCACGCTATGTGTTGAAAAAAATATGATTCGCGACCGTAACACGGAAAACATAAAAAATACACACATACATATTGAAATTCGGGCTACCGTAGCGCAATCTCCTTAATATAAATATAATTGCAACAAGAAATGACACTAAGGGAAGTCCATTTTTTAAACCTTGAACAAACTTGTAGAATTATTAAACATACCATTAGTTTCAATGATGTGTTGTGTCAAACATAAATAGAGTTTGCTTAACTTGAATATACGGAATTTGGACGTTCCACTTAGACTTTCAGGATGTTTGCTTCAAGTTTGCTAACATCACTCAAAAATAACACAAGGTGACAGGGACATCAACGCACAGCTTGTTACCATGGATTTAGTACATGATACTGTACCCTCCACCGTTGAAAGAATCCTTCTAAGCCCTGCACGCGAAACGGAATTTGTCGACGGAAGAGAAGATATAATGATAGATTTTATCGTAGAAAAATTATGTAAAACTGAAAAGAAGAGATGTTTCTATTCATCAGTCGACAAGAGTACGATGTCAAGTATGATGACTATTTTTCTGATGAGATAGGAACATTTTTACAGAATTAAAATACATAAGGAACATTTTTTGTTCTTGGTAAAATAGAGATAGAATTGGTCATGCTACGCCGGCTGCATTTTGATCGCGTTGGTGTTGCACTTTTTATAAAGAAAGTGATTTCTTTTTTGATAGCCAAAAAATTCTACGTTTCAACACAGGGTGACTCTCTACCTTCTGTTGAATTCATGGTCTCAGTCCACGCGTTGATGCTACCTGTTTCTAAAATCCATAAATACCAAAGATAAAAAGAATTTCAGTATTAACATAATTTAAAATAGCTCGTACAATTAAAATGATAAAGTTAGTCTCATAACGCGCGATGCTAATTCAGAGCGTCAGGCTGTCAGACAAACTGATATGCTAGAATTACGTTTAAATCGCGGCCATTAGAGGTAATGTGAGTCTGGAGTGGTTCTAGTCACGTCTACTTATGAGTCAGGCAGGAATTAAATAATTATGCTCTAATCTTTCACGGAACTGAATACTAATCACGGTAGCCAGTTGAAAAGCAGGGATGTTCCACGTTCAGAGGTAAACGTCCTAACAGCGCTATTTATATTAGGCCCATAACTTTTAGCTTGCATGACTCGAAGTCACATGTGTTCGCTCCTACGAATGAATACCGCATTCTTACATACGAGGGCCGGCTTATTTTGACGCTATATTATCGGAATTAATTGTTTAGAAAAAACCTAGCTAAATTATCAAAAGTGAAGCTAACCTTTCGTCACCCCTGTCGAAGATAAACAGCAATAAATTGTTACTGGACATTCCAAAACGTCATAATGGGTTTTTTGTGTTACCGTTAAAGTGAATTTTTAAAGATACATATATTACTAGCTTTTGCCTGCGGCTTCGCCCGCGTGGATGTTGACGAGATGCAAATGTGTTATTCCAGGTTATACATATATCTTTGTGCCATATTCAATCCAAATCCGTTCAGCCGTAATTACGTGATTAAAAAAACTAACATACAATCATAAAAAAACACATTTATAATATTAGTAGGAAGTAGGTTATCAATATCATGTGTGTTTAAGGTACTTAAAATAAACGTACTATTCATATAACTATATTCGATATGGTAATTGACTGAGTGTCTCTATAGGTAGAAAAGGAGCCTTATGAAAAACCAGAGAGACTTATTTTCAATCAAGCCCTAGGTCACAGTCTTCTTACTCCGAATACTATTATATTTATTTTAAATACATCAAACACACGACTTTCTTATATTCTATGAATCCGAAGTAATACAATAATAATAATATCGTAGGACAACCAACACACCGTTATCTGGTCCCAAACTAGGCAGAGCCTGTACTATGGCAACCAGACAACTGATAAATATACTTATATATTTCTAAATACATACATATTATAGATAAATTACACCCAAACATAGAACAAATGATTGTGCTTATCACACAAACAATTGTCCTGGGTGGGAATCGAACCCACGACCTCAGTCTTTGCAGTTAGGGTCACTAACCACTAAACTAACAGGCCAGTCAAGTGAAGTCAATATGAATGATCAATAACCCGCAAGAAAATCATTGCAGGGAAAAAAAATATATTCGCTTACGCCTGATGCAGTCAGTGCTCTTACGTGGCTTCCCGTTCCCCAAAGGACCTGCTTTTGCTTGCATAATACTAAATAGCCAAGTAGGTAAGTGCGACCAACTCAGAAGTAGCGCTCGCCGAGCGCGGCGCCACTCGCACCGGATGCTCGGCTCGCTCGCATTTGTTCTCAATTGTAACCTAACCTTACTCTTTTGGTCGGAGTACCTGGGTTAGTTACTAGCACCAACTTGGCTACCGGCAAGCGCAACCCATCGGGGAGATTCACAGCTTTATGGGTGATAAAATCAGACTCATTGTAAATCCTGTCGGTGATTGCAGGTTCGTTTACAATTTGGAGGTTGGGGAGGTGACATGAGAGAGAATGGCTGAATTAGCCAGATTAGCTATTGTCAATTTTCTGAATTCGACAGTAGCATTCTCTTCTAACTTCTTTATCATTGGGATTTCCAACGATAAGGAAATTAGTTAGAAGTGGATCTTCTAAATGAAATGATTAAAAAATAATAATTGAGTATATATAAGGTAACAGTAGCGTAATTTGCAATCACTACAATTTGTCAAGTTGAAAGCCAATTAGTGAAAATGTTAAAATCATTTTTTTTTTTACTTTTTTGATAATCAATGGTAAGTGTATTCTTGTCTTTTTCGTGTTTTTCCTGCGTTCTTTTTTGTAACTATTTTAAGCTCTGCTTTGTTGTTGAATAGGTTTTTTTTTGACATTAGTTATTTTGACATGAGCCACTTTCACTTACATTTCCAGGTGTTTTTGTAAATTTTTTTATCATTAGAATTCGGAGCTCGGGGTTCATCCATTGAGCCTACTTATACAATACGCATTCCTTCTATAGAAAAAGTTCTTTAGCAATGCAGAGGAGTAGTGACTTGGTATTTAACGATCCTCCCGATGCTGGTGGGGAGTTCGTTGTGTTTCTTCTTCCCACCTAAAGCAATAGGAGGTGGTGAAGTGCTGGGGACTGTCTTATGGAATTGTATAGCTCAAAAAGTGCTGTTTCACAGCTTAATTTGAATAACTTACTTTTTATGTATTGAACACTCCTCATCATCCGTAGGTAATTTCGTAATTCCGTCCCCAGTGGGAACCGACATGGCTATTTTGAGACTTCTGCTAAGTCCTATGTTGCAAAACTACATACGACTGACCGTTCACAAATCACCTGTTGCAACTTGACTGTGTAATCGTCATCAACCAATTGTTTAATTCACAGATGTTGTGCTGGGCACTCCTGCTTACAAGTTCAACTACAATGTAAACGGTTGGCTGAAACTGCACAAGGTGCCCGCGACATGGCAAGTCGCTCTGGAAACCTGCTTTGCCGAAGGTAAGAGGCAGCTTAAGTAGAGCCCTTTGAGAAGAATCTCATCCAGGAAAATATTACCACCATACGTATATTGCCAACTAGCTACCTTCTTTCGTCAGAATACCTTCGATGGTCTAGTGGTCGCAAGAACGACTGCTGAGTATAGGTCCTGGGTCCAATTTCTAGTTAAGAGTATTTTGGGTTTTCTGGGTAGAACTTATTTGATGGCAATAGCGAGCTTTGCCAGCTAGGAACATCTACTGATAAATGGGACTTAAACATAACTGTTAAGCGTTAACCCTCAGGGAATAATTGCGGGACGTTATTCCTCTCACTTGACCGTTACTTATTACAGGTGCGGTACTGGCTTCACCACTGACGACGCAGCTCGAGAGTGCTCTGCTTAAAATAATGCACCAATCAGCAGTAAATAGAGCTATCTTCTTAGGTGCCAATTCATTCTGGTCCGAAACAGACTTCATCTCCATTGAAGGTTAGTTTTCAGGATTCCGTATGACCCATTAATACTAGTGGTCGCCCAGTAGTCGACATTCGACCATAATGTATTAAATACACGGTAATGAATAGTAGTGTGTGTAACGTGTTATTCATTGAAAATAATGTATTTTTACGCATAATTTTAAAAAAAATATTAGCATTCGTCACTTCTTCTCTGTATAAACTATAAGTTTGCGAAATTTCATACTGCTCTTCGTAAAAAGGGATCCAAAGTTTTCGCTTCACGTATTAATATATGTATAGATTATATTGTTACCGGGCTTTTTTTTTGGATGGGAAATCATCAAATGACTTCTCCCGCTCTGGGCGGAGTGGGAGGGCATGTCAGACTTTTACTGACTAAAACCCACCCGTGTTCCTTCAGTTGCTCATGTGCCAGGGTCACGGTATCTCTTTCGAACAATCTCGCGAATATCAGACCCCTTCAGTACTGCTGACATCTCTTTGAGGCGCACGTGGAACACTACGCGCCGTCGACCCGAGCTTGGTACTTACCGGGCGGCGAGCTACCCATTGCTCGCCGCCGCCGATCGCTTCCACGAGGACACGGCGGTGCTCCGCCCAGGCAGGGCAAACTTCCACCGTATGCTCCACCGTGTCCTCTAGACGATCCTCACAATGTATTGTTACCGGGCTTTCAGTGAAATCGTTGAATACGACTTAGCTGGGCAGCGTTCGGGAAGCTACGCAATATCTTCTCGTCCCACATACCTTAGTGTCTCAAGAAGAAAGTCTTTGACCAGCGCGTGTTGCCAGTATAATAATATAACATAGGGCACTGAAACGTGGTCGCTCACAATGGGCTTCATTAAAGGGCTCAAAAGGATATGGGTATACCAAAGGAGGCTATGCTTGAATTTTCCCTAAGTGATCGAATCAGAAATGAGGAGATTCCTAGGAGAACTAAAATACCGATATAGCTCGAAGAATTGCCAAACTTAGATGGCAGTTGGTAGGGCACATTGCTCACAAAACAGATAGTCGAAAGGTCCAAAACGTTCTAGGGCGGCAACCGCGTACCAGAATATGGTGCGTTGGAACACCTCCCACAACATGGACCGACGTATCCAACGAGAAACACCAGTTGAAGTGGCGGAGCTTGGAGAGTTCTATGTCTAGCAGACCCACTGCTAGTCTTCCGGCCCAAAAGATGACGACCTCGCTTTCCCTTAACACGACAGTAAATTGTTGAAAATTAAATTGAAATCAAATACGAATACGTACATCTAACCTAACAAAATTACGGACTTTAACGCATTTTTAAAACATTATCTATTTCAGGAGTTCCACTGGACGATATGTCTTTAACTTGGGGCTCATACGGCGACGGTACAAAGCCAGAACAATGCTTAACTTTGTCCGTTGACGCTCATGTGTACGCCTCTTCATGCAAGCAGTATCTTCCATACATATGCTACAAGAAAAGCGAGGACTTTGAACGAGCTCTGCTACCGAATGACTGCGGCACTTTGGACGACGGTAAGTTACTTAATCTCATCTTTGACTGGTGCAAAAGCAGGAACATTACTTTAAGACGTCAATTTTATATTTCACAACACAAAAGATTTACAAAAATTTGTAAATAATCCAGAATATTTGACACACCGAGACTGAGATTAGAATATGTACTTTCTTAAAAATCGTTTTACCAGTATAATTTTAACCAGTGTGTTTATATACATATAATATCTGGTCCCTTGTAACTTCTAAACTACTTATCCTAATTTCTGAAATGTGTATCGTCACAACACAGTCACATTGAATGAGATATGGCGCACGCTCGAGGACATAAAGTGACGAACTATTTTTCTTTAGTGATGCCGTGTTGGGTATGAAATGATAAGGCTTAGTAAGCAACTTATAAATTTAAAAAATATAAATTTTGTAAGCCAATCCCTTAATTATTTCAATGAAAGGAAATATTCAAAATTGAAAACAACTTCTACACAATCAAAATCACGCTCTAAAAAGCATGAAATAAATAAATATTATCATCTGAAAAATGCAGTCGTTTGCCACTTTGCAGTACAGCTTATGATCGCTGACTACTGTTAGAATGTACTATTTTGCTAGGGAAGGTTATAGTGTTCATGCTATACTTACTTACTCTGAAGCGCCCACACTCTGAAGCCCGTCTACTCTGAAGCCAGTCTACTCTGAAGCCAGTCTACTCTGAAGCCAGTCAACTCTTGAAGCGTTCTACTCTGGAAGCCAGTTTACTCTTTTTCATTTAATAAATTGTATCAGATCTGCCTTATCCATTTCATTCTAATGAATGAAATGGATAAGGCAGATACGTAACAAGGTGGACCACAGCTTACAGATCAGAAATCTTTCTTATTAAATTTCATACTTTTTAGTGTGTGATTTTTCAGTAGCAGGGTTTTAGTTTTTGAACTTACTTTTAGTTAAAATAGCTCTATAATACCGGGTACCGATTGATGAAATGTAACATGTAATACAATAAAAAGGTCGAATATTGAGTGACACGTGTGTTACGTTTTACCAATCTGTACCCGGCATTAGAACTTAGCCCAAAAACTAAGCTATGGCATGCATGAAATAGTGATGGAAGTTCTCGTATGTTACTCTCGCCAGGGCACTTCTCAAAGTATTCCACAGAAAGCACTATGGATGTCTACCTATTTTTAAACTGGTCGAATAAAATTTCTAAAATATATAGATTATCATTTCAATGAAACCACCGGAAGCTGTTACAAAGTGCACAAAACACAGACGACGTGGAATCAAGCATACAAGACTTGCGTAGCGGAAGGAGCTCACCTGGTCGTCATCAACGATAAACAAGAAGCTGATGTCGTCATGGCTTTATTCCCTGAAGTAACTCCTAAAGACAAATCTAGCGATAAGATTAAGAAAGGGGAGTCGCCTCCTCTTTTACACATAGGCCTGCGAGACTGGACTAAGGACTTTACATGGATAACAGTTACCGGTACGTCTACATGTTTTGGTTTCTTTTCTGACTGATATGGCGTGTGCTAAAACTAAGAACACTCCATACAAACGAATTCATATGATTGCCTACTACCACAAAAAACTAATTTGTCGATCAAAGCACTTGCCCTCCAACGCCACGTCGTATAGCAGTATTCTTTTAATCTTGAAACAAAAAGTAGATAAATGGTAAAAAAAAAAATTACGGCAAACAATTGTTTGCTAGGTTAGAAGACCTGTATTTCAGGAGCAAGTGATTTATTCCAATTAAGTTACAATTTAGCAAGTTTTAAGCAGAAAAATTAATATAAAATTAGATTACTTAAAATTAAGTTAATTAGCGAAAAAATATCAACTTAAAAGAAAAGTTACAAAAAGATTAAAATATTATTGTATGTGTAGTTAGTCACTGTGTTGACTCCGCTAGGCCAATCAGGG
The DNA here is from genome assembly GCA_932294355.1 of Aporophyla lueneburgensis. Classification (NCBI taxonomy): domain Eukaryota; kingdom Metazoa; phylum Arthropoda; class Insecta; order Lepidoptera; family Noctuidae; genus Aporophyla; species Aporophyla lueneburgensis. Next base: position 24,596,830 of record OW028753.1, read on the forward strand.
CATGGTCAGGCCTACCGCGGCAGAGCTTCTTAACATAGTCGTAGTATATTATTATTTGCTACGACAGTTGAGATGCAAAACCGTGGTCCATTTTTCGGACTGTTTTTCAAAACTGTATTTTATTATGCTTGATCACGCACAAAGTACTAATGTAAAGACTTTGTTCATTAATACTTTTTGTTGTTTCAGGGGATATACTAGAAGATGTGTACCACAAGTGGGACTTGCATCAGCCCGACAATAAAGGTGTAAATATTTGTGCCTGTCTCTTAGAAAACGGTACTTTGGACGACCACCGGTGTGATCTAGCGCTCAAATTTGTCTGCGAGAAAGATCCTAAAACTACACAGTTCGAACATCTCATGACATAATAATCGTCGAAGGTTTAACCAACTTAAGCCGTCTTTCGCATAAATTAGCTACTGTACCTATATTGAAATGGTTATCAAGATAAATAAACAAATATTTTTTTTAAATCTATGTTTTTATCCCGTCATCAATTCATTCAATTCGAATCTAGGTTAGATAAAAAGCTGACGAACACGCGCGTAACAACCGATCAAATGTACATTTTATTCCAGTAAAAAAAAGCCTTAACCTCGCTAAAGCATTCTCGCGTTAGTCTCATCATACTAAAGTATCAAGACAAATATATTTTTTATTGGTTCTATGTTCATTCAGTCTATTATTAAGGCCCTTACTCTCTTTCAGTACTGTAAGATGATCACTTTATAAAGCCTACTTCTAACTAACGACTTGGTTATAACATTTGAAAATCATTTTTTTTGCCTTAAAAACATATACCAAATCGAAATTTTTAGCAAAAGTGTGTGTTACAGTTTATATGGAAGAAATACACGGTTTATTTAAGGTTACAAATAATATACTAAAATAAATACTACGTTCATATACAGAAAAACAAATTAATGGTTGAACTTTATATGTCGCCTTGTTTCCCTGAATAGTTGGGCTATAGTACATCCACATTTCGCCATGTTATGTTTTGTTGTCAGTTGTGTTTATATGAAAGAGTGAAATTACTAAGAATTTATTTTCATTCATTCATTAAAAGCCCTTACTCCCGTTTAGTTACGGTACTAAACGGGTTTGTTTATAAAGTCTGCTTCTCAATAACAGCTTATTTAAGAGATTTAAAAAAAAATGCCATAAATTCATTAACGAGTCGCGATACGCGATTCGATTGACATTATATATTGTTCAAAATTAAGAAGCTGAACTTTCATTTAACTTAGAATTGAAATAAAATTTTCATAAAAACACTATAAAATTAATACCCTTGTTACAATCAGACACTAATATATTTAATTACTTAAATAAACAGTTTTTCTTTTCCACATCCACTCCATAGTCTAGCATCTTCAACAGAAACTTAAGAACTTGAGGGAATCTTAAATTTTCCTCACTGAGCCCTATTACAGCGCATGTCAGGCTTCAAAATATAAATGACCTATAAACATGATATTGATATCCGAACAAAGCCAAAGTATCGGCAAACATTACGTATCTGTTTATTCTCGAAAACGCTGCTGCCCATAAAATGAGGCGGGAACATAATAAACTCCGTGGTACGTAAAAAGCGTTCGAACGAAGCTAATATTTATAAATTGATTTTTAGATGGATTTGCACACAAGTGCAATCACGACTATATCGTGACGAACTTCTAAAGGGGGAGATGTGTGGCGTTATTAACGTGCGGGTATTTTGATGACGAATAGAAATACCATGATAAAGGTTTAGGGGAAGCCAAAACGCACGTGTATGTAAACATTAGCTTACGCCGTGATAAAAAAATGCCAGTCAGCGGGTTGGTAGCGTGATCGATTGCCCAGGATACGTCAAATAAATCCCACAACAACATATGGTATCTGTTTTAACATATCTTTGAAGCATCTTGAAGTCAAAGTGTGATATTCGATATTCCACAAATGAACGTCAATTGGATGCAGTTCTACGAACCGACCATATTGTTTCGTATGTGTGCTATTCAAATAGCGTAACTTGAGTATATGTATATCACACTTTGTAACTTATATTGTCTCCTCCGTAACGTTGCACTTGTTTGACGTTGACGTGTAACATTACATACACGAGTATAGCAAGCCCCCAGTACCAAACCTATTGTCTCCTTCAAGATGTGCTGTCAAAGACAAGCAAGAGGCCGCTGTAACGTTCAACGTGAGATTGGATTTGGTTTATATACTGACGGTAACGACAGCCCACACGAATCTCGGATGACGTTTTAATGTCATCATGATTCCAGTGCCAGAGAGAGACGGAGCTATACATAAAAGATAACACCAACCCTTTTACAGACTTGAATAATAAGGGTCTTCCTTGCCTCTACTTACCCCAATCGCTTGCTGTTAGTATGTAGAATCCTCCATCCATACCTCAAAATACGGCTTGTGAAATCATAATTACTTTCAGGTAAGGACTTTTACCTGGCCTGTGTCCCAGCAGTGGGAACATTATAGGCTGATGATGATGATGATGATGATGAATGACTTTCACTATCAAGAACTATTCAAGCAAAAAGTTGTTCAAAAGAAACAGTAAGTGTCGTTACTGACACTATAATATCTTGCGTCGGTTAATTCTAACACCATTGATAATATTATTATTTTCTCTCCCGCCGTCAGTTTATCACTTATGCAATGCGAAGTAATTTTCCTACCATTTATCGAAGTTCTAACCTTGTTCCAGTCCCAGGTGAAAAACATGGGAAAAGAAAATTCAATTAAACTTTTTGCCCTATCTAGAACTAAACTGAAATGGAACCTTTAAACTTATTTAAAACTATCACAAGACGGCATTTTCATGTAGTTTCTAAAGTAACTAGATGTTAAAATCGTGCTGTAATCATATACAAGATGTTCCTTTTGATAAAACTCTACCACGTCAAAGAATTAAGAGGCACATGATTTTTAGTATCGTTTTTATTTTCATACAAAATTCCACGTCATGATTTTTTACGTAATCATCAAATGACGTCTCCCGCTCTTGGGCGGGCGTTTCAGACTTTTACTGACTAAAACCCACCCGTGTTCCTTCAGTTGCCCATGTGCCAGGGCCACGGTATCTCTTTCGAATGAATCACGCGACCCAGGCAAGGTAAAACACCCTTATGAAATATGATAACGTCACATTTTCTCAGCTCTTTTGAGTTGTAGGTTTGAGTGAAAACGGTTTACTAGTACTTATGAATAAAACTTACGCCTGCCTCGTATATAAGAAAAATAAACCCAGTATTTAATTTTAAATCATTGACACGATCTCATTAATTCCTTAGAGTTATAGGGTACCAATAGAAACACGTTGTAGAAGGAGAAAAACGTCAATCAATTATTTTGATAGAATCTATTTATCATATTTATAATTTATCAGAACATAAAAACTAATTGCAAATTAATACATCCACATCTTAAACAATCCTCAAACTCGATCGATTTGACTCCTTCAATTACCTACCTCGATTTAACGTCTTATTGACACCAAAAAAACATTCATTTTGTAAGAGCGGAACACATATTGTAATATTTATTCAACCATGCTGTATAGCTGGATAGATAAAACACGAGTGTCGATCGTGCTTCTCGATTGATTCTAAAACATTTTCCGAAGCTTATAGGCTTTTAAAGCGAGTTTATCGAGACCTTAATTGATCAATGCATTTTAATGTTGCAACGAGTAGAATTCTGTAGTACCAAGGTTATAGCGTAGGCGGTGAGCGGGGGCGTAAGTGAAGCACTTACATTGAAACAATATTTAAACAATTTTCAGAATCACTGATACAAACATTTTGAGTATATATATATTTACACTAACTGCTAATACTTAAAACTTTGACTACGAGCATAGTCGAGAAATATTTATTTTTATTTTTAATCTGAGACCTGAAATCTTTTCGTCATGTAAAAATCGCTTAAAGTGAAACGTAATGCCATAGCAGTATTTCTAAACCGCGGTTTAATAATTTCTCTCAGTCTCACCTTATCTTCCCAGATTTAGTAAAGCCGGGTGTTAAACAATAGGCCCGAACTGTAGCTGACAAGCTCATTTAATACGTCTCGAGTACCGAATACATTTGACACACAAACAGACACGGTTTGTGTTCACGAAGTGAAGAGAATGGAGAATTAATACAATGAGAACTGGGTACTTCGCCAGTTGTGAAGGTCTTGTTCTTCTGCCAGGGTAGCGAGATTGTTCGAAAGAGATACCGTGACCCTGGCACATGGACAACTGAAGGAACACGGGTGAGTTTTAGTCAGTAAAAGTTTGACATGCCCTCCCGCTTCGCCCAGGGCGGGAGAAGTCATTTGAAGATTTCCAATCCAAAAAAAAAAAATTGTTATTATTCTTATTACACGAATTTTACAACTTCACAAGTGTTCTTGTATTTAAAACTCGTGCAATAATAATGAGCTCGTGCCAAGTTGAAAAGCTACTCATCTGGATAGACTTGGCAGCCTGAAAAGCACTGCTGAGATAGTTAAACTAGGATGCAGCGAAGGTTCTTAAGTTTCACTGCTCTTGGAGACTTTTACACCCTAAAGACAGATTGACAGACTGTTAAATCAAAGTGCAAACCCAAAAAAATATATACCCATAACAAGGCCTTTTTAAACTGTCAAAAAATTAACCAGCCAGAAAGATGAAGCGTGTTGCCCATTCCAAAGCATAGGAGGTTCCTATGGGATACGATCAAGATAAAAACTCCATCGCTGCCTATATGATACACCGGATGCTCATAAACATTTCTGCTTTTGAAGACTTTTACCTCCCTAAATCCAGACTAGGGCCCATAAACTCAAACATACACATACATACATACAATCACGCCTTTTTCCCATGGGATAGGCAGAAACCACGGAACGCCACCTGCTACGATCTCTACACACTCCTTTTGCTTCTTTAAGGTTCATACAATTGGTCATACACACACGCTGGTTGCGAGTACTACGCACCTGACCTTTCTGAAACAAACAAACAACAAACAAAACCGACAAACAACAAACAAACAATCAACAAACAAACAAACAAACAACAAACAATTTTTTATTTTTACATTAATAGCCAATCTTTCGAAATAATTTAAATCTCGCAATATTAATTCTCCAGAAAAATAAAAAAAGAAGCACATTCATTAGATAATAACCGAAACGATCTTTCATGTTGTGCATTCAAACTTAGAGGAATGCAGTATTTCAATGTAAAAGCACGTCTGTAAGATCAAGTAAATCAGCATCCGACAAAAATCTATACGGCCTCTTAACAGGCACTTTTTAATTGGCAAGGAATCGGCCAGTCAGAAAGATGAAGCTTGTTGTCCATTCCAAAGTATAGTAGGTACAGGTGGAAAAGATCGGGCAATCAACTCAATGGAAACCTATTTAAGGTATTTAGTCGTGTAACAGCCATCATAGTTCCTGTGCCTCGTACAGAATTTAAACCACCGTTCAAGTTCTACAATGCTATGTTTCGCTGTGAAAATTACACATTGCTTGAACACTCCAATATATGCCTTCAGAACAATGTGTCAAGAGCCTATAGCACCATTCGTCGTGTCTTTTCTTGACATCTTCCATTTTCAAATAAACCAGCAAATATCAATATGAAACGGCAAATTAATATTTCGGCACTCTCAATATTTTCCTCACACGTTCTTCCACTAAGGAAGGAAAATGACAGGAAACGTCACGCTCTGAAAAGGCGTGACACGAATTAATGTAGAACCTGATTACAGCTGACGGATTACAGACATAGAAATACGTATAACGACTTGCGTTGTGATTGGTTCCACAAAGAATTAAGGTCACGACCGAATCTCGTGTCTTCAGTATCGAAAAAGGTGATTCATTTTGAGAATTTGGGGAGATATCTCATTGAGAATAATATTATTGTGCGATGCGATGGCAAAATACAGTAGCTATAGATCGCGCAATCGTGCCTGTAACATCTTCGTCATAAAATCAATTTTATTGTATAGTAGAACAAAGTTTAAAATACCATTGAAAGCTCAATTCACAAGCAATCGTGACAGCACCTACAGCGCTATCTAAGAAAATTTCACACATATTCAGCCTAAATTGGACTGTCGGTTTAATAAAATTCTATCTATTGAACCATAACAGTTACTCTTCAGCATTGTAACTCACCAGACCAGAATCACAATTATTTAGTGTAGCACAGTTAAATATTCTAACGTTTTTCCATATCGGCCGCGCAGTGCGGCAGTGTCGTGTTGATTGGAACTGAATATTTATGCTCAACAACTTTGACTAGAGGTGAGAACTCGATGTTGATTGAAGATGGAGGGTTCTATTTCTTGTGGATTAATTATTTGGTGTTCGCAAGTAATTTATTGGTATTTGGGGTCTACGGACTAGTAATTAATGACATTTAATACCAATTCTGAGCTCGAACAAATGACAACTTGATTTGACCTTTACCCCTACTCATGATATGATATGCCTGTTCGGTAAAATTTCATATGTCACTTACTTTGACGAATCAACTACTTTTTCAGACTTTCAGACTGGCCGTGTCATCGTTGACGGACTTAGAGAGGAGGCCTGATATCAATTCGTATTTTGATTTTCTCTTTACTGAATAATCACGTGATTGGCAAAGCGTATGGTATGGCGAACTCAAAACATCTACACGAATGTTTTGTCGAATGTGCGCAAGCAAACATTATTGTGTAATAAACCCTATGTTATAAGTAAAACTAAAGCTAAAATCAGCTTACGGGTTCATACAGCTGTAAGCTAATCTAAGAAAAAATCTGTGAAATATCAAAAAGAGATAGTGTTTTCCATTGTGCGACAATACAATCTGATTATAATAGTCTTAAAGCAATTTCATCGCCAGATTGCAGAACATTGTTTACCGTAGCAACAAATCAATTTGTTCACATTCTGAACAGCGCGGTATTCTACCGTACAAAATGTAATAAAGATCGCGTGTTACTGGAGATTGAGTAAAAAAAGCCTTATTGATGTTCAGTGTGTTACCTCACTTATATCTACTGAGCCTTATATGAAGATACGAATACCTACTAGGTATGTGAAGTCTGCATTCCGTATGGTCGAACGAGGGTACGATTTAGAAAACTTACGTGACTTGGTATTTGAGGTAAATATCGGTATTTAAGTTCGATACAACACGATTTTTTTAAAGCATTGTCTATGTTTCGTGTTAACTTTTTTGCTTTTAGGTATCAGGATAGTGATAATAGCACTGCGTGACAAAAAAAAATTTTTTTCAATAACATTGATTTAAATAGCTCATTTCTGTGAATTTGGGCCTGCTGAACACGAATATATGAATGAATTTCTTGCATCACGTACCATTTCTAAGTTATGATACATTTTACTTCCACAAATGAAATAAGACAGTGTAAAAGTTTCAAATCAAATATATACATGTTTAGTCACCTGTATTTTGAATTTAAATACAAAAATAGCAGTACTATTGTACACCTTGTTAGTTGGAACTCTTCCTTGAGATTTAATAATATATTTTCCACAAACATAACAAAATTTATCTGGCTGGTTTATGAATTTACGACACACACTTTTCTCCATACCTATTTAAAAAAATTGAGGAATTTTTTAAACAAAATTATACTAGAAACATCAAACACTTCAAATGTTATGAGAAACACCAAAAGTTGAGATTTACAATTAATAAAATTGTGTATTAACTTCTTTTTATCGTTGTTAAGGCCTCTTTGCTTCGGTGGCACCACGACTACAACACTACCAAATTGCGTTTCCTTCCTACTGGTCGCTCAAACATATTATCGTATTATTATTGAGGGTACATGAAAATAATCAAGATACGATAACTAAGAAATGTGACGTGTTAGGTATCTACATCATGAGACAATTTTGTTGATAACACTAAATGACACAATTTCTGTAACATATATAATATTACGTTAATTGTATTACCTATTCGATTATCAATTATATTGTACTACTATTTTTGTAATTAAATTCAAAATACAGGTGACTAAACATGTTTATATTTGATTTGAAACTTTTACACTGTCTTATTTCATTTGTGGAAGTAAAATTTATCATAACTTTGAAATGGTACGTGTTACAAGAAATTCATTCATATATTCGTGTTCAGCAGGCCCAAATTGACAGAAATCAGCTATTTCAGCTATGTTATTGAAAAATTTTTTTTTTTGTCACACAGTGTAGTTATTTGTTATACAAGAGTGCAAAGTGGCTTTTTAACCGCGTGCTCAATTTTGATGACCGAGCAAGCGAAGGAATCCTGAGCGTTAGCGAGGGAATTAAAAGAGCACGAAGTGAAAAATCTTTGCACTCGAGTGCAACACGTAACTTTTCATTCCACCTCAGCGAGGAAAGTGTATTTTTATTAATCTTCAATATATATGCACTATCACAAACTTAGTGCACACGATGTTCTTAATTCAATTTACTTTATTCTCTAGAGAATAAAAACGGCTTTTCCACTCAGATATTGAAGATTAAAAATACTCTTTCCGAGATGGTGGGATGAAAATGTTCTTTTCCTTTCCAATGAAGATGCGGTATAAAATTGAAGAAAGTATTCTAATCAAAAGCAACACGTAGGTACAATATTACCTAGCTTAAGAAAGTACCATATACATAAAAATTATAATATAGACAGATAGCTGTAAGTACTGTTCCTGAAATATACCGTAGCTTACACAAAATTAAGTTTTCCTAGTAAAGACATCTCAATTGTCACCTAACATTTTTCCATTTAACTATATACCGACTGAAACCATCTAAAAGCCTCCAACAAAAACCTATTAAGCAGTTTAGATTATTAAACAAAAACCTCCACTTATTATTTTTCGAATAGCACTTCGTGCGAAAATAACAAAAATGCTTGGTTTTATTGGGGTTGACCATTTGATGGATAAATCTAGCTGTTTCACTGAAAAGTTGCTAAAAATAACTTGATTATGAAAGGCTTATTCATTAGTGGAAGAGCGCAGTATCAATGTTAAAAGATAAAGACGATGACGTGTGATAAGTATAATATTAGTCTATTTAATGACAAACTTGGATGGGAAATCATCAAATAACTTCTCCCGCTCTGGGCGGAGCGGGAGGGCATGTCAGACTTTTACTGACTAAAACCCACCCGTGTTCCTTCAGTTGCCCATGTGCCAGGGTCACGGTATCTCTTTCGAACAATCTCGCGACCCTGGCAGGTTTAATGACAAACTTTAATTAGCAAACTGAAAGTAATAGGCCTTCCTGGAAAAATCCACGTGATTAGTAGTTAGAGCTTATTTATTCCTCCGGTTTCATTTCGTCCACAAGTTTTCATTAAAAACCTTCGATTCACAATAAGCCACCACAACACGTGCGACGCTGACATTTGAAACCAGACAAAACAGAAAATCAAAATTCAATTCAAGCTCACATTTCTACGTGAAAGTGCTCTTCGAAGCCACAGCATTACAATAAGCGGTTTACAGTCACAATATCAAAAGTCCTGCTGGGAAGAACATCGTAACTCATTTTTCGTAACTTTATACCGAAGTATGCGTCAATGATTCAAAAAGTTCTTATTCATTCGTGTTAGGTCCTAACACCAACCAACATCGATGTTAGCTTAACCTGATCAATCGTCCCGTATTCACGAATAAACTTAAAAAAAGGAAATTGTTATCTGAACACACAGCACACATTCAATTATGAAAGTCTGAGAAATAATACCTTTTTTTTGGATGGGAAATCAAATTAAATATTTTTTTTTTATTTCACATAAGCCTACAAGGGCACTTATGAAAGGTAAGAAGCTAGGTGCACGGTTCCAAATGGTTGATTCCTATGGAGAAGAGCCGGCAAGAAACTCCACGGTTACTCTTTTAAAAATAATTGGCTTTTACAATGTTTTCAAATTACAGTGTTAATAGGTATGCGAGAACAGTGTAGGACTGTCAACAAGTACTACTAAAACCACCAACCAACCAGGTACTCAACCCATTCATTGCCACTTAAATTTTAAAAACAACACCTGGGTGCCACTTAATGACATCATCAAATGACTTCTCCCGCTCTGGTGATGCCTTGCCAGGGTCGCGGTATCTTTTTCGAACAATCTCGCGACCCTGGCAGAGAAATAATACCTCAAATGTATTTTTACGAGTTCTGGCGTATTTATGACAAGTGATTGTCACCTTATAATAATCTTCAGTGGAGGTTGACTTGCATTTTTGTCTACTGGCTAAAATCGCAACGCAAATCAACTCAGTTACAGAAGTAAGTACAGACGCCACCAGGTCAAGCTACCCGAAACTGTCAATTTTTCCCAATGAACCTTGAACCTAATGCTCTAGAAATAAAGTCGAAAATCTATCAAAGAAATCTGACAGATTGTAGTAATTTGATGTGTTGGCGTCTGTACAAATAAGAGAGTACCTACTTTTTGTAAACTACGACTGTGCTGTGCGGGAAATCACTAAGAAGTGAGTTACGATGTTTTTCCTTGCAGGTGTCAGGTTACAGCTAGGCTAAGCTTATCGCGTTCGCACAGCGCACACTTTCGCTGAATATAACAATTTGCATTCAACGACGGGAAAACTAATTCAATCTACATATTTTTTGTATCCGGAACAACGTGCAAAAAGGTGACATGCTCCAATTATTGTGTCTTGGAAAACGTATGTTAAAAAACCTTCGCATTGGTGTACTGAACTCTGAATAAAATTATGTCGAATAATGTGTACGTGCACAGAAGGCATTATAATTTGAATTGGTTGGTTGTTTTGTTCTGGTTAGTTGTTTGGTGAAAGAGATTTACTCTTCCATAATTTATTGTTGCATAAAGAATATTCACCACTTAATGTGTGAACCTGTGTGGGGCTCCCGATTAAGTTATTAAAGCCGCAAGGATTGTTGCTTCAGGTTAAGCAAGCCTTGCCGCGGTTGGTCCGTGGATGGGTGAACACCTTTTCATAACAACACACTCCGTGCCTTGGAGAGCATGTTGAGCCAATGGTCCCGGTTGTCATTTCACAGTCGTTACGGGTCGTCAAAAGCCCATAGTCTGACAACCAAGGGGTATCGTATTACCCCTAAGCAATCAGGGAATTAAATACTGGTATTCAGCTGCATCCAGTTAGACTGGAAGCTGACCCCAACATAGTTGGTATAACGCTAGCCAGATGATGGATGTGTGAACCAGTGTGTATTAGGGTAGCGTGCCAAATTCATATTGTTACGAGCTGGGGTTCGGGATAAATTAATTTAAACCAATTTAACAAAACACACAACACAGTTTAATTAAATAAACACAAATATCGCAACTACAAGAAACGTCACTTGGAATCACTTGTTTAGCTTGTACTGTATCACTCGAATCGTATTCGCTCGCTTCCGAAATCGAACTGCTTGTCGGCCCGACAATCCGCTATTTATATCCCGAGCAGAACATTCTCGAACATTCGACACTGCCACAGCGTAGAAGCTTCTAGTAACTTCCATCGAACTGTTTAATGCCACTATTCGACAATAGATGGCAGTAGCGTCTACGTACAATTTCGTGTAGTACTTGCTACTCAATAACAGATGGCGTTAGCGTGTCATTTCCAGAAGTTTCCAACACTGCCCCGTCCTTAGATGGAATTAGCGTGATGTTTCTAGACTTTTCGATTTACGTCACACTGCCCCTTTCTGAGACGGAGTTAGCATGATGCTTCTAGACTTTACGATCTACGTAACAATATTAACAGCCAAATCTGCTAGCTGGATAATTCAATATTCTATTCCTCGTATTCCGCTGAAGAAAACTCAATCAAATTACCTATCACAGAAAAATTAAACTAGGCCAATTATTACCCATTCATTCATACCAAACATGTTTGTTTCCTTTGGATCTGATTCTTAAAAAATATTGAGAGAAAATATTCAGTGAAAATCTTAAATTCAATAAAATCTATGAAAAATATATTTAATACCTTTGCCTTTTAAATGAGTTAATAAGCTCTAATTGCGAAAACACTTTTCTAAAGATGACTTTGCAACTGTAGGTAATAATCTATTTTTGGACCAAAAACCGTTGCATGGAAAAGTTTAATTTCATTCTATCACCAACCCGCACTGGGCCCGTGTGGTATGTTCTAGTCTACTCATCGAACATAGGAGGCCTGCGTCCCAGCACTGGGAACATTATATGATCATTATCTATCAGCGGCGTAAATGCGTAACACACTAAAGTCTAAGGCTTTCTAACACGCTTTTATTAGCTTCAAACGTATGTTAGTATGTTAGCATGTGCCTATGTAACGGAAACTTTGAACATTATTTTGACCCCCTTTAAAACGTCGAATTAACTAAAAATTTGCCAATTTTATCAAAGACCGATGACAATACAATAATTTTATAAATCTGTGCCATTATCCTTGCCGAGTTTACCAGGATAGCCAAAAAATCTGTCTTCGAAAATTACGCTGACATACGTCACAAAATTCGAAACACCCTAAAAAATCCACACTAATATTATAAACGCAAAAGTAACTCTGTCTCTCTGTCTGTCGGTCTGTCTGTCTGTCTTTACTGCTAAAACTACTAAACCGATTGAAATGAAATTTGGTACACAGATAGTTTAGAGCCTGAGAAAGGACATAGGCTACTTTTTATCCCGGTAGTATGTTCCCGCGCCGCGGGATAATTTCCGACCTACACGCGGGCGAAGCCGCTGGCAAAAGCTAGTAGAAAATAAATCTTTTTGAGCTATTTTTTCATTCATATCAAGCACCCCACGTTTTTTTCCATTATTTTCTACTATTTAGTTTGGTTTTCTATGGAAGCGTCTTTTTTAGTTTTTATTAACTATTTATTTTTTGACAGTTCAACAACATTCATAGCGTTATTTACGTTGTTGAGGAGACAAATTTTTCGATCATATGAAGTAATGGATTAGCAATACTACAAACCCTTCGAAGTATTTTCTGATTCTGATTGATAGTGTGTAATACAATTAGGTAGCAGAAATAATGTTAGCTACTTAGAATAAAAACGGGGACGTTGTAAACGTGATTAACACGATCGAAGCAACGTATAACTGTTAGATACGTAACTAATATCCATTTCCAGCTCTAACTTAATAGACAGATGAACACCTAGAGGAGCATCGTATGAAATAAAATAAGGCAGGCTGGCCACCATTTCGTCTATCAGTTGTGCAAAGGGAGTAGGAATTAATTACGCAAAATATAATGGTTTAGAAAAACACTGTTCTGTAAAATATCCCAATACAATTTAGAATGACCTGTCCCATTCTCTTATTTTACGAGTTTCTGTCTTTAATTACCTTGAACACAATTTAATTTCGCAATCAAATTGAGACAAAGGCACTTAATAAAACGCTGTTATAGCCATTAATTACCTCATCTAACAAATTGTTAATGGCACTGTTGGGCTTGCCAGCGCAAAATGCTAATCACCCACCCGCCCATTAAAGTGTGTTGCCAATTTAATAATTGCACCATGTTTTCGGTAGAACGACAGAAAGCAAAAAGTTTTAGCCCTAATTATACACTATTGCCTCAGAACTAATGATACAATGCTGATCTAGGTATTTAATCTAAGTGTAGGTAAAATGCTTTACTTTGTTTTCGTGGCATTCAAGTCTTTAACAGTTTCTTAACTTAATCACAGAAAGCTTAGAAGTACTGTTCTTCTCTTGGGTAATTGGTAAGAGAGGTAGGTAGTATATTCTTTTTTTGTCTGTGTTTTTTTCTGTATTTCTGATGGCAATCATTCGCTTCCGAATTAATTGATTACCTACTAGCACAAATATTGGAAGTGTCGACAAAAGAACCTATCCTTGACCTAAAAACCATCCCAAAAAAGAGAATAGGTAACTGAATTTCATACATATTTAGAAATTGATATATTTACTAAATCAGTACCTAAACTCGATCATAATAAAGCACTACTTATGACAGATCTCAAATATGAGTGATTTATTATGCCGCCATGTTGTTTATTCGTAAGACTAATCTTTGCTGAAGTACGTGCGTCATATTCACGGTAGCTAAGTAGCACCTAGTCGTTATAATAACAAACAGGGCTCGATATATGAGGCTCAGCACTGCCTAATATGAGCTGAGGAAATAAAATACAAACATTATTCCATGTGGTGTTTACTTGATAGTAGACTATTTAAATGGTAACTAAGCTTATTTATAGAGCAGCAAAAAACAAAAATCGAACTTGTTACATTTACCAACCCGCACTGGGCCCACTCCCCTCTCGCGAAATGGAGGCCTGTGTCCCAGTAGAGGAACCTTTATTGGCTGATTATGAAGCTTCTACTCGTATATACATTCTGTCGACCCCACGTCGCACAGTGCGGCCGAAGGCCGCACTTTGCGGCCAAAACTCGAAAACTTTAACGATCGACCTGAAATCTTGTACTCGGGGGTTTTTGGGGTCGCTGATTACGAATCCATTGTCAGAATTACGAAATTCAAGATGGCGGGTCCAATATAGCACCATTTCGCCACACCTAATACAACCAAAAATGGAGAAATAAAAAAAAAAACGATCTACATGAATAAATTGTAGAATGTAAAATATATTTTTTTGTTTATTGTAAATAAAAGTTGATTATAAAATAGGGTTTTTGTAAATTCACAACATTTACAGTTAAAAGAATAAATATTTTAAAATTTATATTCCGAAATATTTTGTGCTAATGCTTTGAAGAAAAAATTGTAATCGAAGAAAATTCGTGGTTTGAGTTTTTATGTTATAAGGAAAAAAATATTTTTGAATATTGTTATAACAATCTTTATTTCTATTGAGCATAAAAGGAAACACTGCTGCGCGCCGCTCGCACCCATACACACGAATAAATACTCACTCACATATACATACTCATGTACACGCACATACTCTCCCATTTTCCATCACAGTAAACTATAGGTAGCAACCTCAGATAAAAGAGAAACGCACCATGTGTATATTTCGTTTTTCTCTCTCTCTCTCGCTCTCTATCAATTTTATTTCGAAAAAAGGGCATAAAAGATGAATAGGCAGCTCTTGGCAGCTGAATGTTGTTTTATTTGGTAGATAATATATTTAATTATCATTTCAATAAGGTTACAAAGCAGCGTTTTGCAGCGTTTTAATGCAGTATCATTTGAAAAGTCTAATTTTCGGAAAAAATATGTGAAAAAATGACACTATTGTTTATGTTTTCCCTAATTCACTACTTAACAATTGATTATTATTACACTGAGAAAAATGTCATTTTGGCATAATCTTAAAATATCGTGACGTTGGTTTAAAATAGATGCGTTGTCTTATAATATGTTGATAATAAGTAAATATTACGCTAGAACTGAAATGTGTTAAGATGGAATCGAATTTTTTGGGTAAATAATGCAATATTATGATACTTGTCATCGTAAAAATTTGTAATTATGAAATAACATTGTCTTCTTCAAATAATAACACAATGTAATAGAAAATGGTCCACTGTCCCATAAATTAGTATGATAATTATAAATAAGATTCTAATTAAAAAACACAATGACAGTCACCGTAATATAAATAGATTTCATAGTTTAATATGAAGAAGTATCTCTAAAAATACGATGACCTCCCCCTAATGTACTATATTAAATTATAATGCTTTAAACTTATATTTTTAAAGTAAGCATCATTTTTTAATATTACAGTCATATTATTTTATGTGAATCCTATGATAATACGATTAAATAATCTCATATTTTTAGAGTAAGCATCAAAGTTCAATAATATAGTCATATTATTTTATGTGTATCCTACTAAATTATTATTACAGAGACCCATTTATGAGTAGCATTTGAATGATGTCCTACAAATTTAAGGTGACGGCATTATATAATGAGGTCTCCCTCTCTCACTTCATTCCGCCGCCGCGCCATTTCGGTCGGCCATTTGTATTTCACCGCTACAGCCGGCAAGTCACGACTCACGACTCGTTTAATTAATAGCAATAACAATTCCATTAGTGCCAGTGAACGTGTTTGATCAGTGCAAAAATGGATATGGCTACGCGTGATCTTTTGAAGAAGTGGAATTTGGAACGCTACATCGATCGTTTTGAAAGTAAGTTGACAAACCTACCTAGTAAGTTGCTAGCATGAGCTCACACATTACATTCACACATTCTAATTTCTAGCAAGAATAGGGTCAGAGTGTCGTCTTAGAGGCACTATGAAAATATACTTAAAAAAATTTCGCGACCAATTTCAAGGTCACAGTTCTAACATAACCTTACCTATGGATCCCTTCGACATCGTTTTTACGACAAACGGTTGGTCGGAGACAAAAAACACCCAGACACTTTTAGCCTTTCTAGGTGTTACATACTATAGAATCGAGAAAATAAACGATTTGCGAAAATAACACTTTTTTGGCCGCTGTACACTCCAACCAAGAATAGTCTTGTCGTATGGTACCTACCCACCTACCTAGATATACGTTCATATTTATATTATACACTAGATTCGATGTGCAACTGCAACCCAAAAAAAAACAAATAGGTAGAGTGCGTCTAAACTAAAATGACGCGCCCCACTACCGCATTTACCGTAGTGTACGTATACAAATTTAAGTAGTGGGGCGCGTCATTTCAGCTTAGATGAGCTCTACCAACCTACATTTTATAAAGTCGATGCGACGTAGTGCATTTCACAGCTGCAATCAGGGCGCTGTTAAATTTACCTTTTTTTTTCAGCTGAAAGAATTGATATCGCAACAATGCAGATGCTTAGTAAACAAGACATACATAGTATGTTCCCTCAAATAGGGGACAGACTCCGGTTTGAAGCAGCTCTGGCCATGTTAAAAAGCGACCAACCAAAAGATATGGTTTGTTTTCATGTTAAATTGTATTTCAAAAAAAGTAAATTTTGTTTTAAACTTTTTGCTTACACATGCCCTGCGTCGCTTAAATGCACATTCTCCTACTTGCATGTAGGTAGGTAGGTACCTACTTATTAACTTTTATTATTTTAAAGTCTTCTTAAGATACCTAACAATTTAACCGGTGCAGTATTTATTTAAAAAGTGGAATAAAATCATAACTTTTCATCAGTCTTGTTAGTTTACCAACTAAGTACATTATTATTACCTTTTTAAATTTCTTGTTAAATTTCAGGATAACTCCTACAATTCATCACTCTTTGAAGAGGTCCTGAGGAATGACTTGTTAACTAGTCTACCTTGTAACTTAGAGCCTCTGCCACCGTGTGAAGGACTGCAAAGCTCAATCCTCAACCAAGACTGCGAAGCAGGACTTAACCAGGAAAATTTGGTAAGTTCTGCAAAATTGTAGAAAAGTACTCGTACTTACTGTTTTTTGGTTCAAGAGCAATATGTATTAATTTGTAATTACATCCATACTAATATTATAAATGCGAAAGTAAGTTTGTCTGTCTATCTGTCGGCTGGGGCAGGACCTTTTCACATTTTCATACCTAAGACACTGAACCGATGCAAAATTTGGTATAGACATTCTTTGAGACCAGGATCAGTCCTGATCTTGATCGATTAGTTTTTATCAGGGCCGGATCAAGGGACGAGGGCAGGACCGTTCACACCTACAATGCTGAACCGATTACTAGTAAAAAAATATAACACTTCCCTTGAGTTATCTCCGGCTAGGGCTAGCTATAGCCTGTTAGTTAACGGTCGCACTCGGACACATTTAGTGATTATTTCAACGATTATTGAGGTTAATTGACCGTACATACTCATATTATCACACCTTTTTGTTACATGTACTATTATAACATTGTCTCAAAGTAAATATTATTTTAGGATGGTGACATACTGGTGATACCACTGGACTCGTCGTCGTCAGTGGGTGAAGCAGTTAGACAAGAGTCCACCGGGAGCAATTTAGTAAGTTATTGCCTATTATCCTGTACTTTTGATAAGGAATTTAAATTGACATTCAATATTGTTAACCCCCGGCGTAAACAGATAAGTTTAACGTCTGTACCTGTCCTGTCCTGTATGTGTGTACGGACGGCCGTTTAGGAGCTATACTATATGTCACAAAGATCAGTAATATATTTGGAGTTGGTGACAGCTATAACTAACAACTAAATGCATGATGCCTAGACTGGCACCGACTCCAACTGATCATTATACTGAATGGAAGGTAGGTATTGAACCTGTATTTTCAACATTTTAGTGACATTTTTTTTTAACTTTTACCTTGCATATTTAGTTTGTAATGCCATACTTATACTATTTGTGTTTCAGGTGAATACCATACTGAATTCATCAGTCGAGGGAAAACAAATAATAGCAATTGGGCAGAAAACGGGCACCTTACCCTCAAACGTGCGTGGGCGTTTATGCAAGCTGCTTATGGAGAAGCTCATTACGGCCGAAAACCCGGTACTTCTGACAGATTCGCAGCTGCTTGCTCTATCCTACGACATTGGCAGATTATTTAAAGAGGAGTCACCACCCCTATACTACGCGCCGTACCTGCCGGCTGATGCTTACCAGGCTAAGCGCAATATCTCTGGCTGGTTAGTCACCGCCAGAAGGGCTCGACGGCAGCATTTAGTTTCGTTGGGCCTTATTGAAAAGCCCAAGTCACGTTCTCGCTCCAAGTCCAGTCCTAGGCTAGACACCCCTCCACTCGCTGGAATCGACCTGACCGGACTTAAAGAAGGTAACTCCTTTTCAAGAAATTTTATGTTTTCAGATTGAATTAAATTATCAAGAACAAAATTATTGAGAAAAATATCTGAATTAGTATAAATTTTCGTTACAAATTACAAAATATCTGAATCTAAGAACCGTTATTGTCATTGTACTAATTATTAATCGTTTTAATTTTTGTGTGCAGGTGAAGTGGAGGACGTAGCGTCAGCATTAGAGCAGCTGTCAAGTCCTTCAGCTGGTCCGTGGCAGGAGGTCAGTGCCCTGTGGCGGGAGACGGTGCGAGCTCGCCTCCGGTACTTGTACTACGAGGAAGGGACATTACAGGAGTACTTCAATAAGTATCCTATCCTGAAGTCAAGTGATGGATGGCGACTCCTGACTCATGACTACGAAGCACTGTTCCCTGATAAATCCGGGGGCCTCGACGCCTTGGATGCTTCATCGGAAAACATACTAAAAGCTGCTCAGCAGAAGCTTAACACCACAAAGGACTCGTTTCTTCGTCGAAAAATAGCTGATACATTGGCAATTTGTGACGGTAAGGAAATGATTCTGTTATATAGTTCTAGGTGCTCGACCTCCCTGGGTCGGTGAACCCGTTATAAAATATATAGACAAAAAAGAATTTAAAAATTATCTAACATGGTGCAGTCGTTCAGAAGTAACGGGCGGGCGGACACACATTTCGGCAATTCATTTTTACTTACATAGATAGATTTTATTTTGTTCTGATACTTTTCCCTATTTGCTCAGTTAATGATGATGCGTTGTGTCAAATATACTATTATTATTTTCTTTCCAGATGAACAACCGGAGACAAAATTAATAGCAGCGATATTGCTACTCGGCTGTCTCTTTAATATTCCTCCTGCCCGTCGATCTAGAAAAGACTGGCAAGCTTCACGAGCGGAGATATTGGATGGATTTGTGACCATCGTGGATGATGACGCAGACGTGCAAGTGGTAATTGAGGAGCGTCGCCAAAAGCTTCAAAACCTAGGTATTAGCCTCCAACCATTTATAATTTGGTGCCGCCAGTCAGGTGTCTCCTTCACAGTATGTGACAATACGTTTTACAAGTTCACAACACTAACTGAGGCTGTTGATGTGACTTTTAAAATATTTCATGCTACTGCGGCTAAATATCCTACTGAAAGCTATAACATTTGGCTTATTATCCAAATTGGTTTTTACAAAGTCAAAACATCGTACGATCGTATGTCACAATCTGTGAAGGAGATATTAGTTACTCTCGGAGTCACAATTTAAATTAAGATGAAGTGTCACAGTTGTAAAAGGACTTTTCCCACGTTTTCTTCACTTATTACCCACATAAGGAAAGAATGTGAAAAAATTGATATTACTGGAGTTTATAAATGTGGTGAAGACGCATGCTACCGGTATTTCACGGACGTTAGACAATTTAGAAAACATGTTAACTTAAAACATTTGAATAAAGTAAACACTCGTTATTTGCCATCCACCTCAAACGAGGCTTGCGTAGTTCCTATGTGTGAAACAGAGACTACCAAAGTAGCAACTGAGCACATATACATTGAAGCTGATAGTGAACCGGAAGTCCTTGATAATGCTGATAGTATTATTCATAAAGAAGTTTTGAAATTTATTTCAACGCTCTATGTAAATCCCTCTGTATCTCGATCGTCTGTACAAGCTATGGTTAGTCATTTGCAAACCCTTCTTGACAATATCGCACCGTCTTTAATGTCCGTATTCGGCCCTGTGCTAGCTGATGAGGAAAGCATGTCTGGAAGCGAAATTAATAAACGACTTCATAAGTTCAACACAGCTTTGAAGGGCATCTTTTTTCCGTTTCGTTCAGAATATTTGAGATTCCGAGAATTGAATTTATTAGGTTCTTTTATACCACCACATGAAGTAATCGTTGGTTATTGTCCTGACATTTCACAAAGGAGTAACACTTTAACATTACACACCAAGCCACGTACAATGCAAATAATTCAACTTCGCCAGGTTTTGAAGAATTTTTTTTCCATTGACACTATTTGGAAAGATGTAACGGATTATTTGAACCACCTAAGGGGTAATTTAATAATCCGTGAAGAAAATCCGATGAGGCCAATGTGTCTAGAAAATGTAATGCAGGGATCTGTATGGCTGGCAATGTGTACACCGCAGGCGTCGGACATTATTCTTCCTTTAGTAGTATACTATGATGATTTTGAAATTGGAAATCCTTTGGGGAGCCACGCTGGGGTGCATAAGCTTGGTGGTGTATACGTTTCCTTGCCAGCACTCCCACCACATTTATTTTCATTGTTGAATAACATTTTGCTGTTAGCTATTTGCCATTCTGCTGACAAAACTAAATATGGAAACAAAGCTATTTTTGCCCCTGTTATTGAGGAATTGAATTACTTGCAAAACAAAGGAATTTTTATAGAAAATAAGTTTTTTAAAGGAACCGTAAAATTGAAGGTTGTTGCTATAACTGGCGATAATTTAGGCCTGAATTCAATTCTCGGGTTTACTGAAAGTTTTTCAGCTAACAAGTGTTGCAGAATCTGTAACATTGACAAGAAAGGTTTGCAAACTGCTCTATATGAAAACAGTAACTTGCTTAGAAATATGACTTCATACCACGCTCAATTGCAAGAAAACGATACACCTAACACGGGCATTAAAGAATCATGCTGTTGGCTTAAGGTGACAGGATTTGATTTATTTCAAAATGTAGCAGTAGACCCAATGCATGATTTATTAGAAGGTGTAGCTCGTTATGTAATGACCTTTGTCATAAACCACTTCCTTGCCGAAGGTCTTTTAAAGATCTCAGTATTGCAACAAAGAATAATTTCATTTGATTATGGACCAGATAGGAATTCAAAACCAAGTAATTGTTTAGTTGTCCAAGGTTCGAAAGTAAAATTGAAAACTTCAGCATCAGAAATGCTTACCCTTATTAGATACTTCAGCCTAATAGCCGGGTTTTACATTCCTTTAGAAAATAAAGTATGGAAATTATACATTATGTTGCGGCAAATCACCGACAGGTTATTAAGTCATAGGGTCTTCAGTGACACCAATATTCAACTCCGGGTTATAATAGCAGAATTTAATCAATTGTACACGGAGCTAACAAAATCACCCCTGCAGCCAAAGTTTCATTTTCTGACTCATTATCCTACCATGCTAATGAAGTTCGGCCCCGTACGTAACATGTGGGCTATGCGTTTTGAAGCCAAGCACAGGGTATCTAAGTTAGTGGCTAGATCATCTTTTAATCGAGTCAATGTTTGCAAGACTCTAGCAATAAAATGTCAACTTATGCTCAATGACTTGTTTGTGAAAAATACAATACCTACAACAAAAATACTAGGAAAAAAATCTGCATTAAATTCAGGAGACACTGTCAAGTTTTCTCTCGGCACTGGCGTTGTCCTCAAATATTCGGTTACTTCCGCTACAATAGCTGGTGTTATATGGCAGCGGAACTCTATTGTTACTGTAGATATAGATGATGAACAATTCTTACCCACTTTTGGCCAAATTGATGCAATTTTGGTGACAGATACTGAAGAGGTTTTTTTCCGTTGCTGTATGTTTGAAACTATTGAATTTAATTCTCATTACAATTCTTATGAAGTTAAACGTGGTAATGATTATCTGTGCTTTCCTTGCCAAAATGCCGTTTCTCCGTGTCCTAACACGCTCACTCTAATGCGAGGTAACACGTCATATATTACAAGTAGATGGTACCTAGAGTAAAAATTTCAAAATTCTGTAGGTATTCTAACGGCTTACGGTCGCTGCTATAATACCTTGAAAATGCGCAAACGAGTTAACTCGTTTGCTCATTTTTAAGGTGTTTTTATTTTGAATCCAGTAATATCAATTTTTTTTGGAAACGTTTACATAATTATTAATTATGTACTTATACCGTACGCGGCGTTGCTAGTTTGAGGCACTGCAGAGTCCAAGGGCAGTTATTTTTTTATAGCAGAGTGCGCTCAACTAGTAATCTACCCTTAGTTACGGTATTTATCGGATATCCCTTTAGACGTCCTATAAAGACGGCCCGATAACGGTGTCCGCATAAAGTTATGGTATGAGCCAGCACCAATAGCTGGTTTAAGGTGAACGCACACTTATCAGAGCCGAAGGAGGCGAAGGAATCAAATTTTAGAATTACTTAAATGAAGTCCAATGTAACTTCGCACACTTATCCGCACCGAATCGTACGACCTTATTCGTCCGATTCGGTAAGTGTGCGAGGTTCCATAGGATTTCATACAAGTAATTCTAAAATTCGATTCTTTCGCCTCCTTCGGCTCTGAAAAGTGTGCGTTCACCTTTAGTAATAGATTTTAAAGTAAAGTATTTGTATGAGGGATAGATTAGTCTCATCGGAGTGTTTATAGTAGCACTTTACTTGAAAATAGATATTTACTATAATAATATAACCAATTTATTGTATGCAGCTTTAAGGTGAAAGCGTCAGGGTAGCCCGCGAAATTCAAAATTTCTTACGTTTTTTGCAATTTGCAGGCCAGTGCTAGGTTTTGATTGAAATGTTAGACGCGGGTGTAAGACGTATGTAGTACAACTTATGTACTTACACCCGCGTGCAACATTTAATTAACATACAACCTAGCACTGGCCTGCAAATTGCAAAAAACGGCTACCCTGAAGCAATCACCTTAAGGGCAAAAATGTTTTAGTTATAGGTACATTAATGTAAAGTTTGTTATTTTTTGTAAATTAAATTTCTACTCGTCTCAACCTTTATTTTAATTTGTAAAAACTAGAATTATTGAACATAATGTATATAATGATTCTTTATAATGACCGACAAATAGATACTGTAATCATTAAGGCGAGGATGTTTCTAAACAAAACAGTCTTCTTTTATACTGAATATAAATGTTTAGAGTATATAATAATTATTCATTCATACTATGGAAATAAAAATACCATTCAATTTTCTGTTTAATTTATACATACATCCCTTTTCACCTTCTTACCATTCTTGCCAAGGTACTTTTTTCTATTTTTTTTACTTACTCTCCATTTTTTTAAGGTTCAAGTTTAGGGTTCTTCAGTTTTTTTTAATGTTGAGCTCACACCTAATAATATTTAAAAGGAAAGAACCAATATTGGATACTTAAAAATAAGGGGATCATGTAAGTCCAGTGGCGCCCTCAATTATAGGAGGATTGTGATTTCTAATAATCCAAACAATTTCTGTGTAATCCACCAGTATTTAGTTGTAGTCCTACTGATGGAGAATGAGTAGAACTACAACTAATCACTGGTGTATTATAGAGATATTAATTGGTTTATTAAAAAACACAATCCTCCTATTGAGGGCGACCTCCGTAAGATAATAGGCTATAACCAGAGATATGAGGAAATAGTAGGAAAAGTAAGAGGACCTAACCTAAAATACGAGGAGGTTACCGAAAAATAGTAGGAAAAATAATAGGATATAACTGGATATATGAGGAAGGCACCGAAAAATAGTAGGAAAAATTGTATGACATAACTGAATATGTGAGGAAGTCACCGAAAAATAGTAGGAAAAATAATAGGATATAACTGGATATATGAGGAAGGCACCGAAAAATAGTAGGAAAAATTGTATGATATAACTGAATATGTGAGGAAGTCACCGAAAAATAGTAGGAAAAATAATAGGATATAACTGGATATATAAGGAAGGCACCGAAAAATAGTTGGAAAAATTGTATGACATAACTGAATATGTGAGGGAGTCACCGAAAAATTGTAGGAAAACTAATAGGATATAACTGGATATATGAGGAAGGCATCGAAAAATAGTAGGTAACTAAAACTAAATCCATGGTGACACATCATCTTAAATACTGTTATCATCAACATCAGTATTATCATCGTTCTTTTTGGTGAATCACTATGCTCCGTCCTTTGAGTGAATTCATCATACTTTAAGCTGAATTCACCTCTTTTATGATTGTCAGTTTTCTCAGTGTACTTTTTTTACATGTTCTACTCACCTTTAGAAGTTGATTCCATTTGGTCTTATTTGATTTTCTTTATTACATAAAATTTTTCACCTGTATAACCGTTCTCAATGTATTAACTGTAGAGTGACGCTCGAGCGAAGGTCACATTCCAACTGAGCCTAAGGAAGGGGCATGACGAATATGTCATCACTATGAACGATTTTAGTTTCTTGAAGGATCATTGCAGCCAACTCAAGGGTGAAAAAACCCTAAATAAAAACTTGTTTTTTGGACTTTTGGCCGCCTTGTGCGGCCTTTGGCCGCACAGTGCGTCGCGGGGCGGTGGTAACGCTTTGAACTTGAGCTGGTGTAGCGTAGTAAATACAGATTTCCAATAGAATAAGTCCACGTTAGTACGCACGCAAAAATATCGCAACTTACAAATAGCAAAATAATGTTGCCAACTTTTATTTACATTAGACACCCATTTATAAGGCATGTAAAAGACTCGGCTTCTCCTGCCTGTGCCCATAATCAATCGCTTTGCTAAATAATAACAGTATCCGGGTTCCTCGAAGGTTAATTTACACTTGACATGGTCGGGTCGTAGATGGATATCACATCGAGACCACTCTGTGCCTCGAAAAGCACGTTTAGCCTTTTCTTTCCCGGGCCGTGATTTTTTCGCGCGTCTATGGCAGTCCTACTCCGTCAACCGCGAAAGTAATAGAACTGACAGGCTCGTCATTCTTCCCTGTCCCTCTCCTCCTGTGTCGGTCTTTTTCGTTGTCAGGGTTGGTGATGCTGTTCCCATAATGCTTTATTACCAGGGGCACGTGGGAAGAACACACCGTGTCATGGGTTTTGACGTATGGGTCGCGTCCTTAGTCGTGTTTATTGGCGTGTTGACCGCAGCCAGTATCGTGTCTATGGGGGCGTTAGTAGCTGCCTGGTTTTTAGGCTCTGACTCAACCGCCGGCTGCGCTGAAGAGCGCGACAATAAGTTGTATTCGATTCCCCAAAAGAATTAGTTAAGATTGACTACCGTAGTGGTGTGGTATTCACCTGGGTAGTAACTTTTTTCTGCTGCATTTTATTGTTGAATTGGGGGTGGACTTTTAGAATCGAAGTTACTCCTCCTCTGGGACCAACTGAATAAAGGGATAGAAAGAAAGCATTTGATGAAAACGGGTGGATTCCTTTAGGGCCACCCTAAGTCTGGAATTTTTGTTCGCATAGGGATTTTGGATGGACAGGATCTGTATATGGAAGGCTGGCTTATTTGGATGGTTGGTGCATAGGAGAAAGGGTACATGGGTTACCCTAAGCCTTGGATTTTGGCCTTCGGGAATTTCTCTCATACAGGATCTTTTTCAAAATGCTCCGGTTACTGACTCAGTCGCTGAGGGTCGGCCTCGCAGCTGGAGTTGGACTATTCGCAACTTACCCACCCGCTCGGTTGCAAGAGGTGAAGTGCCTGGTAGTCTGGGTCGCCCCACCGCGATTGTACTGTATACATTCGCGTTTGGCCGATCCAGCGAGCCCATTTACTTTACCTAAATTTTTGTACCCGATATCAATTTGAACAACACTACAAACATACCGGGCCAGCAAGTCTACCTCATCTATACTTAATATTATAAAGCTGAAGAGTTTGTTTGTTTGTTTGAACGCGCTTATCTCAGGAACTGCTGGTCGGAATTGAATAAATATTTTTGTGTTGGGTAGTCTATTTATTGAGAAAGGCTATAGGCTATATAACATCACGCTACGGTCAAAAAGAGCGGAGCAGCCAACGAAAAATGGATGAAACTGGCAGGCAATTCGATGCGACGGGAAGGGGAGCGAAAATTTGACGCGGATGAAGTCGCGGGCAAAAGCTGGTAATTCTATAATGGTGTACAGCCGTGATTCATGAACGGAATAAATCAACCACGATTAGAGAGGTCCTGCTAAGTTAGTGCACCATGATTTATTTTTCAGTCATTTTAAAGACTAGTTTTCATGAATTTATGAGTCGATTTTAATATGGTTGTAACCTAGATAGAAAATTTCTGATCTTGATAGTTTTCCTAATGGTACAGTTATCGCTAGTCGCTACCTACATTATGATGTGTACACTCAATCAAAGATATTGGTATACCAGTAAAAATATTTATTTTTTCACTACGCTGCCTACATTTATTTTAATAAGACAATCGTGTGAGAGGCATAGAAAAGAAAACTATTTGCAAGTTAGTTGCCTGGACCTACTACCAATCGTTTTTTAAATAATAACCCGTGGCTAAATAATAACAGTCCTACGGGTCAATCTAAGGTCTACGCTTGCTGCGGTCAGTTCTTGCGTGTATTCGCTTTGGTCCCACTGCCGACGTCCCACTTGTGGGTAGCATTTTCTGAGCACGCTCGTTTCATAATAGACCTCACCCGTTGCTTTCCATCAGGCGAGATTAACGTCAAGAACAGCATCATAATTGCGTCTCACACTATTAATAACAATCTGATCATTTGGAGGATATTGCTAATCCATTACTTCATTTGTTCGAAACATTTATCTGCTCAACAATGTAAAAAACGCAACGAATGTTGTAGGGCTGTCAAAATTAAAGCCATTTCTTCAGTCAACAGTGTGTTACACAATTACTTTTCAGGGTCATTCAGGATAGGGATAAGTGAAAATAACGATAAACGACCGTTATACAGTACCGTGAAAATGTGTTCAAATCCACAGTATCACTACATAGTATAAAACAAAGTCTGTTCCTATCTTAAGTTCCTATGTATGCTTAGATTTTTAAAACTCCTCAACGGATTTTGATGCGGTTTCTTTTAATAGATAGAGTATCGCGTGAGGAAGGTTGCGTATAGTACGTGGGCGCCGCTGTTGGAAAAGGCTAGTATTTTATAATGTGTATAATTTCTTCATGAAAACAGTCTTCCTGTTATTCTTTCATTTCACACACCTTTATGAAAAAGTAATAACCAATCGAATGTTGTAACAAAAACAGTAATTTATTGTTCTCGTACTAACATAAAGTAAATTTCAGAAAGATACGAGTATGAATGAGGAAATCGGAACATAATTACGGTGCTGTAGTTCCCCGTGAAGCTATACTATCAAAGTGATTAGAAGTAAACGGTTGAACAGCTTTGAAGGACATATAACACAAGAAGGTACCTACTTTTAAATAGATCAATCACCCTAGTTCCCTTCCGTATCCGAAACCCCAACGTCCTTGAAAATTGATGGTGTTTGAAACTTTCCAAATTACCCGTGTTGGCCTATCTTTATCTTTATCTTTACATATTATAAAATAAAGTCACTTCGCTGTCTGTCTGTCCCTATGTATGCTTATATCTTTAAAACTACGCAACGGATTTTGGTGCAGGTTTTTTTAATAGATAGAGTGATTCAAGAGGAAGGTTTATATGTATATAACATGCATAATATAGTAAAGAAACACTGATAATTTTAGAGGTTTTTAATGTGATGTCATAAATAAACCCATTTTTTTGCGCTTACATTGCGAACGCTGGCTGAACCCTACGAAATAGCTCAAAATAATGTACTACAGTATTGTACACCTTGAAAAGTTCTACAAAAAAGTCCGCGATAGCATATGTCTAACTCTTTGGGATAACCCATAATAACCATTTTTATCCTTTACTTTTTACGAGAAATAATGGCTTATTTATGAATGCGATTTTAAGCAATACAGCATTAATCCTTATGCAATTAGGTACCTTAAATAAATTGTGCATTTCATGTAGATCAAAATTGCCCTTTACAGCATATCATTAAAATTAATATTTTAGAAGATATCAGAGATTATAATAAAATCGCCGCAGAGCGAAGTACTCAAAATAAACCTAATTGTATTATTCCAAGTAAGAGACCGCGAAATATGGCTTAGATGTTTAGATTTTTGGATGGATTTGGATTTTTGGTTATCCTGGATACTTACCATATACATAGGATACTTTATCCCGGTAGTAGGTTTCCGAGTGATATTTTCCGAAAGCTATACGGGCGAAGCCACTAGCAAAAGTACTATTCTTATAACTATGTTTAATTTGGTGTCTGGTAAATAATTGAGTGTCTGTATAGGTAGAATAGGAGCATTAAGAAAAGCCAGTAAGACTTATATTCAATTTAATCCAGCCCTATGTCGCAGTCTTCTTACTCTGAATACTATTAGTTTTATTTTAAGTACATCAAACACACAAGATATGTAAGGATCGTAACAGGTGGCGTTCCGTAGTTTCTGCCTACCCCCATGGGAAAAAGGCGTAATTTTATGTATGTATAACATGGATTAATACATTCTTACCGCGGTAGTACGTCCTCTTGCGATAATTTCCGACATACACGCGGGCGAAGCCGCGGGCAAAAGCTAGTAAGGAATAAATTACTGACACTAAACGCCTGTTCATACAATTTTAATACATAAGTTATGCCCCGTTTTAAAGTTACACAACCATTGTGCACAACATTGTTTAAGCAACATATTTTCGTGTTGCGGGGACCGTATTTATTGGGATACAAAGTTGCGCAACATTATTTCTAGCAACATTTTAATTTGCTGAAATATCTACTACGTTTCCAATAAATGCACAGCAAAAATTTGTCAAGTATAATTAAAAGCTCCTTAAATATACCCTCCTTAAATTACCTATCTGTTCTCTAGCTATATTGACCTTACACACCAAGAGGACACCAACCCTTACATTCTTTTAATTTAATTAAGTTTATATTTTACCATAAACTGTTTCCTTTTGTTCATAAGCTCATACTTGCATACCCAGTCCGAGGGCTTGAGGCGCTGCGTGCTGAAACACAGGCTATAAACTTAGTTCGGCAGCAGATGCTAACAATTAGACACAATTGTAAATGATTTACTCTTAAGCATATGTTATATGTAGGTAAGACGAATTGTGTAACATGTATATTGTTTTTTGGTCTAATAAATAAAATTTATTATTATTAACCTTTATTCCATTTAAACATTCTTATAAATTATATTTTTAAATATTAGTTTAAAAAAAAAACATTTAGAAATATAAAAAATAGTAGCCCACCGGTATCGGGAACAGGGTCCAAGCTACCGGCGGTCAGGGCTCCAGAGAGAGAGAGGAACCTCCTGACAATGCGAGCCGTGTCCAGGAGTACCGCTTTCTGAATCAAGCCCTTGACCCAACTGCTTAACGAGAGCCTCTTCAGGTGTTGGTCGAGGCTCTTGGCTATCAACCCATTGGCTGTGACGACTAT
This sequence comes from Aporophyla lueneburgensis, assembly GCA_932294355.1. Lineage (NCBI taxonomy): Eukaryota > Metazoa > Arthropoda > Insecta > Lepidoptera > Noctuidae > Aporophyla > Aporophyla lueneburgensis. Next base: position 24,626,791 of record OW028753.1, read on the forward strand.
CGGCACAATGATCGCTGAGTCCACATCCCACAAATGTCGACAACTTCGCGAGCCAAGTCAAGATACTTGATTTGTTTATCTTTCTCGGCTTTCACGAGGTTCTCGTCATGCGGAACCGTTATGTCAACAATCATTGTGCGCCTTTCTAGTCGATCCACCACCACTATATCAGGCTTGTTTGCAACAACAGTCCTGTCAGTGATGATGGATCGATCTCAGTACAGTGTGATATGGCCATTTTCAAGAACTGGGTCGGGCACATACCTGTAGTACGGCACTTCTGATTCCACAAGGCGGTATTTCAGAGCAAGTTGCTGGTGGATCAAGATTGTGTCTGTGCAAGTACTCTTCGTTAGCTAGACGAGAACACCCAGAGATAATGTGTCTAATTGATTCCCCGGGATGGTGGCATGCCCGACAGATGTCCACCGTGCCGTCTTTCACAATAAATCTCCGGTAATTGTTCGTCATCATAACTTCGTCCATAATTGCACAAACAAAACCTTCGGTTTCCCCAAAGAGATCACCGAATCGCAGCCAGGCTACGGACGCTAGAAAATCTACGTCGGGTCCGTGTAGGGCCCGGAAAAAGCGTCCGTGGAGCTCCTTACTTTGCCATACCTCCATGCGGTCATTAGTGTCAAGTACTACAGGCTTGCGCCAGTTCTCGTTAACCAAGGAGAGCGGGGTGAGGCCCTTGTCCACCGCGACCACATCTCGATGCATCCCCACGTTGGCTTCCAGGAAATATTCCCTGAGACTGCATATCTCGCGATTGTGGAGAGTCTTAGCGTTTAAAAAGCCTCGGCCTCCACACTTTCGCGGGATATACAGCCTCATTACCGATGACCGTGGGTGATGCATTCGATATGCAGTCAGTAGCGTATGGACCTTCCTATCCAGGGCGTCGAGTTCGGTTTGAGTCCATTTGAGTATGCCGAAAGAGTACATCAAAACCGGCATGACCCAACCGTTGAAGGCGCGCACCTTGTTTCCGCTTGATAGAAGACTATTAAATACTTTCTTCAGGCGGCCAAAGAAGCGCTCCCTCAACGATTGCTTCATGTCAGTAACATTGATTCCCAAAGCTTCCGACATACCCAAATACTTATAGGTTTCGGATGTGGAGAGGGCTCGAAAGTTTATGGAATCCGAGAGTTGGGTTCCCACGGATTCCACAATCTCCCCTCGCTTTACATGCATGACTGCACATTTGTCCACACCAAATTCCATCCTGATGGCGCTACTGAAGGTTTCAGTTACCTTCAGTAGTTCCATCAGTTGCAAATTGTTATGGGCAAAGAGTTTAAGGTCATCCATGTAAAGGAGGTGAGATATAACCGATAGCCTATACCTGAATCCTAAAGCAGTGTGCTCAGAGGATTCAGGGCTAAGCAGAACCAAAGCGGACTCAAACTATCGCCCTGAAATATGCCTCGCTCAATCCTTATCGGCTCGCTATTCCTCTGGATATTTCGACATCCTGGATAGCGAAGGACCGTTCTCCATTGGCCCATACATGACATCAGGAAGGCGCGCAGAGTTGCATCTACTTTATACAACTCCAGCACCCTCATGAGCCATGTATGTGGCACCGAGTCATAGGCCTTCTTGTAATCTATCCAACATGTCGACAGATCCTTACGGGAACGACGAACCTGTTGGCTAATGGCTATATCAATGAGGAGCAGCTCCTTAGTACCGTGAGACCCGTTCCTACACCCATTTTGAGAGACAGACATGATGGAGTTAGTGTCTATATGATTGTAAATTTTAGCTCTCAAAATGGATGTAAGAACTTTATAGACCGTCGGTAAACACGTGATCGGTCTATAATTTTTGGGTCCCGCAGTACTACCTGATTTATGGAGCAGGTGGGTAACTTCTGTTGTAAGGAACTGGGGTAGCGAACCAGACTCCAAAGCAGTCTGGTACTGAGCCGCCAAGCGAGCGTGCGATCCTACAAACCATTTTATCCAGAAGTTGTGCAGCCCGTCCGGCCCTGGAGACTTCCAGTTGGGCAACGGACGGACTGCACGAGCTACATCTTGGGGGCAGATAGTAATAGCCCCCATTTCTGGTATAGGATCGCAGGCCCGCTCGACTTCTCTAGCCCACTCCCCTTCAGTGTGACTGACAGGCACCGACCAGATACTGCGCCAAAAAGAACACATGGCGTCATTATCCGGCAGATGCGTATCAGTCACACCTTGGATCGGTCACTCCCAAGCCCTATAAACCCACCTTTCATCACTCTGGAAGGTGCGATTCTGAGTGTATCGGTCCACTCGCCGCTTATACCTACGAATACGGCTTGCCCATGCATAAACTTTCTGCTTCAGGAAGTCTATTATTATTATTATTATTATATATCTAGCTATTACTCTAATCCAGTGATCGGATTTACAATAAATTTGTTTTTAAATTACAGGTATGTTTTCTAGCCAGATTTTGGTATGTTAATCCACTCAGTCAGTACTGGGACACATTTGCGAATACGTAAAATGTGATTAATAACAAGACGCAGACTGTCTTCTTTGGGGCTTACCAGGAATAATTAATTATGGTGATACCATTAATCTATATTTACTATCTTAATGGGGAAATACTGTATTATTTAATGTATTTTAATTTATATCTTAAACAATTTATTATGTAGCATTATCTACACCGCCAGATGTGACCTACGCATCAAACTGACGTCACGCAAATCCTACATCGCGCAAGCAGTATTTACCGCGGAACTGTCATACTCGTATATACAACGTCCCGACATCAATCGTCGGGTAGTTGCCCACCAGACACGAGACCCGTCTGTTTGGAGGACCCTTCTTTTTCTATGGAGGTCAAGTGAACTATACACCCTGTTCCTCATACCTCCAAATTATACGAACAACATTCCTAAGGATTCGTAATTGTCCCGGTCCCAATTAGTAAAAACAAATGACAAAGCGTATTCCATATTTAAAAGAAAGTTCTACATTCCGAAAGAAAACATAATTGCTTTTTCTTTCAAATGTTATTCATCTGTCATGTCATTCACCTCTGTGTCTTGATATCAATAGGGTTGCCTCGTCATAGGATTAGTTTAATCGGTCTTCATTTCATCGCCTGACCCTACTCACACGGGACACGTTAACAAGACTTTACTGAGGACTATGAATCGCTAGTTAAGGATATCATCTAATCTGAGCTATTAGTATGATTCTTACAGTAAATGGCTTTGGTGAATTTCCCGGAAATTAACAGCTTTGTTGCTACTATTTTATTAGGTGATTTGAGTAGGTAGGTATATTGCATTCGGCTCTTTGTATAGTTCGCTAAACGAAAATGATGCCATAACAGTCGGGACATGTACGTATACTTTGTTATATTATATCACCATTTCAGCTAGGAGATGTCCACTGCTGGACATAAGCCTCCCCCAATATGAGGGGTCTGCCATAATCGCCACGCTTGGCAGTCAAGTTGGCGATCGCAGTGTGGTGGTAAAATGCACAGAGAACGCTGTTGAACATTCTCTAGTAAGTGCATTATTTGCCTTCTACAACACTCACGGGACGAAATAGAATGGGGCTATTCTATACCGCCAGCACCACACGGAACCATAGACATATGTAGTTATATTAAATCTTTTTAATAAAGGTTTTCCATATGTAAGCAGTTTAAATGTAGGTAAGTAATTGTAGCGACCCTAGCGACGCGATTGCTGAATTGCATTTTTGTTATTGTACAGGAGCGCCCGCGCGGGGCTCGCTAGTCGCTTACATACCATCGCCCTGCCAAGTCCTATTTTACTACACTAATTATAACCAAGTTATTGCAAACTTTTATTAAATATCGATGCTTTAGTTCACAATTGCACTAACTACAAAATTGTCAATTTTCAAGAGAGAGCTTTAAAGTGTTTAAAGTTTAGACAAGAACAGTACAAAAACAAAGTAAAATAACAAAACAAATATGTATCTATTCATAAGACTAGTCCTTTAACTGCATCATAATATCTCAATATTTTAATGTATAAAAAGTGTGTTTGGCATTAAAAAGTGAAAATTGAAAATTTTGTAGTTAGTGCAATTGTGAAATAAGGCATCGATATTTATCATATTCAGTATAAACGAAATTCGCTTATCATTTACCTGGACCCCATTAGTAACACGCACAACATAATTGAAGATAGAAACAAGAAGCAAGTCTCGCAAAAATGTGCTTTTGTTATTTCAATTCTCATAACGTTTTACTCTAGGTGAAAGGAACTATATTTCCCTAACCTGCTTAAGAGGATTACTACGAGACGCGAGGTACCACATACGACTGTATCACATGAGCGTCCCATATTCATGTTATTAGATTGGATACTAACTTGATGATACTACCTGAGATTGCATACATCTTAGAACTTGCATGGATCTACGAATCTTGGCGCCGTATTACTTGGTACAGTGAAGATCAAAGGTAACATACATATCACCCCTTACTTAGGTAAATGTAGATGGATGCGAGGAACACAGGAATGGTTCATGTGGTGAAGCTCTATGGTCTATGTCCATCAGTGCATATCTTTAGGCTGAAACCTAATTATGATGGTGATTACCTAATCAATCGTGTTTTAGCAGCTATCCTAGTAATTCCACTAAATATCAATATCATCATCCTTTGGTTAGCCATTTCCTAAGTATGTTAGAATCGGCTTTCAATCTTACCGGATGCAGCTGAGCATCAGAATTTTACATGAAGTGACTGCCTATCTGACCTCCACAACCCAGTAATTGTTCAATATGTGGAGGCCATACTTTCAGAGTTCTGACGACCCGTATACACTGTCAAAGATCTACAAATGACAGCTGGGACCAACGACTTAGAGTGCTTTCCGAAGCATGTGCGGATGCTATTATTTAGCCACAAGACTCTCTAAATATATATACATCTATCTAAACAATAAAAAAAAAATTGTAATCCCAAAACATAGTTATTTTCTAAATGAATATGAAAGTATGAACAGCAAGTTTAAATGCAGTTCCCAATGCACTTAAACTAACGACCATATTATGTACAACTTTCAGTTACCTTTAGTTAGATATATTGGAAATCTTTAATGTAGAAGAGGATCGGTTCTTATTAAACGAACTAGCGTTCCATTGAAAAATGTTTTCCTACAAATAATAGAATGGATAAAATGAATTGTTATTTACATAACGAGAAAATATGTTAATGTTCTGACAATCTTACAATATGAGCAGGAGTATTTATTTATATCAGCCATCACAAAAGTTAAAGCCGTCTACTACTGGACATATGCTTCCCCCAAAGGGGGGTTTTACCATAATCACCACGCTTGGCAGGCGGGTTAGCGATCACAGTATGGTGGTAAAATGCATAGAGCTGAGAACGCTGCTGCCCATTCTCTAGTAAGTCTCTTAGTCGCCTTTTACGAAACCCATGGGAAGAAATTGGACGATGCTATTCTTTACGCCCGGTAGCACGCGGATCTTACCAAACAAAGCCTTTCTACTACATCCTATTTCGGATATCTCACCAAAGGTCTCGATAAAAGGGAATCAAATATTAGTAAACGAAGATAAAGGGCTTAGCACTATACGTAGTTATCAAACATCGTATAAAAAATAGGACACGTTTGATTATAAAAAAATAAAAAAATCTTTTATTAACAGACTACATGGGCCCAAATTATGTTAGAGACTAAATTATCTTATAAACTATGTTAGTATACTTATACTTAGAAAAACAAAACAAGAGGAAAATATATCAACCACAGGTAGTTTATAACGAGGACTTGCTTCAAAAATATTTTAAGTTCTCAAAATCTATTTGGAACTTCTATAATGTCGATGGCACGTTATACTATATTTGGTCCCTGTTGGTCTCGTGGTCGCAAGCGTGACTGCTGAGGTGTCGGTGCCCCCAGGACCTGGGTTCGATTCGTCTCGGAAAGCACGTTAAGTGGTTAATCCTGCGCCTGATCTCTCTACGGTCTTGTCGGATTGCTGTCTCATCGGACTGTGAGAGTGAAGGAAGAGAAAATAAATCTAATATATAAAATTCTCGTGTCACAGTTTTCGTTGCCATACTCCTCCGAAACGGCTGGACCGATTTTGATGAAATTTTTTGTGCTTATCTGGTATCTATGAGAATTGGCCAACATCTATTTTTCATCCCCCTAAATGTTAGGGGTAGTCCACCCTAAATTTTATTTTTTATTTTTTAGACAAAATTTTATTTCTATTTTGTTATGATACAACATACAAAAATACATACAATCCTCAATTTTCACCCTTCTACGATCAACCCTTATTTTTTAATAGCCATTTTAGTAATTTAATCATTTTTCCTCTCCGGTTGAAAACTGATCAATCGTCATTTAATTAGTTATCCCCGCCTAGGAAATTATTTATATGGGAAAACAACGTTTGCCGGGTCAGCTAGTAAATAATAAATATCTTAGGGCAACCAACATACCGTTATCTGATCCCAAACTAGGCAGAGCCTGTACTATGGTAACCAGACAACTGATAGATATGCTTATATATTTCTAAATACATACATATTATAGATAAATTACACCCAGACACAGAACAAATTATTGTGCTCATCAATCAAAGATTTGTCCTGGGTGGGAATCGAACCCACGACCTCCGTCTTTGCAGTCAGGGTCACTAACCACTAGACTATTTTTTTTTTTTTTTTTTTGGATGGGAAATCATCAAATGACTTCTCCCGCTCTGGGCGGAGCGGGAGGGCATGTCAGACTTTTACTGACTAAAACCCACCCGTGTTCCTTCAATTGCCCATGTGCCAGGGTCACGGTATCTCTTTCGAACAATCACGCGACCCCGGCAGGCATCGGTCCTAGCAGACCCCTTCAGTTTTGCTGACATCTCTTTGAGGCGCGCGTGGAACACTACGCGCCGTCGACCCGAGCTTGGTCCTTACCGGGCGGCGAGCTACCCATTGCTCGCCACCCGCAAGCTCGCGCCTACGGTGGCCGGGAGTCCGCAATCGACTCCCGACGCCCGGGGCGTCTCCTCCTGCGGCGGCTAGGGACGTGAGGGCGCAGAGACTGCCACTCCCTCACGCGCCCCGCCTCCTCCTTCGCGAGCATTACTGCTTCGCAGAAGGAGGTGACGGCTTCCCATTCCCTCTCGCTCCGTACCATGGCTCGCACCAGGGCTGGACGCGAGAGGTCGCCGCCGCCGATCGCCTCCACGAGGACACGGCGGTGCTCCGCCCAGGCAGGGCACACCTCCACCGTATGTTCCACCGTGTCCTCCAGACGATCCTCGCAATGGAAACACCCGGACGTATCCTCCCGCTTTATCCTGAACAGGAACCCACCGAAGCACCCATGCCCGGTGAGAACCTGCGTCAGGCGGAAGGTGAGGACGCCGTGGCGCCTCTCTATCCACTCCTCAAAGAGGGGACTTACCGCCGCAATTGTGGCGTGCCCAACCACTAGACTATCAGGCCAGTAAAAAGTTAGTGCGTGCCCACACTTGTACACTATAATTGTTCCCGCTCCTATTGCTAGTCTCCGTTGAAATTGAAGCTATGGCCGAAATACGACCTGGAGGACTATTGACAATAAAATTATTTTCTTATCTTCTAACCAAGCCGTTAATTAGAAATGGGCTTTATAAAGTGAGTGTAAATGAACGTCCGATTTATATCTAACCTGGATTCGTATTTAATGTCGGTTGATGATGATGATTTTTTTAAATTATTTATTTCTCCTGATAACCACGTAATTTATGCCGTCAATTGCATAAGGTGGCTAGACCTTTGACGGTTATATTCTTCTTCAAGAGTAACACCTTCGAATCGTGAAGTTTTAGGATCTTTCTCGCAGACAAATTTGAGCGGTTTGTCACACAAGTGGTCGTCCAAAGTACCGTTTTCTACGAGACAAGCACACACATTTATACTTATGTCGTCGGGCTGATTCAAGGCCCACTTGTGGTACACATCTTCTAGTCTGTCCCCTGAAACAATTAAAAATATTCATCAACAAATTCCATACATTAGTACTTTGTGCTTGATCAAGTCCGAAAAATGGAGCACTCTTGCTCCTGAACAATCCTACCAAAAGGAACAATAAGCTATTAATAGTAATAGAATAAGTTTTACTGTGTAAAGAAGCTACATTCACTTCCGCAGCAGTAGGCCTGGTCATGCCCTGATTGGCTCAGCTCAGTCCGCACAGTGACTTACCACACACATACAACATGTACGGACAGGTACCACAACTTCTTAGCCCTCGTACCCACGGGCGATTATTTCCCGCGGCGATTTTTATCACGGATTGGATTGTGAACGCACTGCTTAGGCTGAAATTAGTGCTAGACCGATGCCAGCGCTGTCATTGGTCGCGTACCGATTTACTAGTACACTATGCACCTGCATTTATAGTAAGCGTCTTGGTACGCGTGACTGACGATACATCGACATTAAGTAACTCTAAATCCAGCGTTAGTACTATCGATTAACTGCTTAAAATCCAATTATGTTATTTTTTTTGACGCGCTTTTTGCACTTAGTTAGATTCTCAATGATTGTCTTAACAGAGGTTATCCAATAATATCCACGATGAAAAAAAGGCGCGGGAACAAAATCCCGTGGGTAGGTGGACTTAAAAAGTATTTTAATCTTACTTGACTGTTAGTACACAAGTACAACCTTTTTATAACTTTTCTTTAAAGTAGATTTTTGCTTTTTGCTATTAAACTCAATTTTAAGTAGTTCTGTGCCTTTGCTGCAAAAAACTTGATAAATTGTTACCTTATTGGAAGAAGTCACTGCAGCTTCTAAAATACAGGTCTTCTAATTTAGCTTTAGTTTTTTGACTATAACCTGCGTTTAAGCCATTTTTTTACGCCCCATTTTTCCACAAGTAAGATTCAAATAATACTGCTATAAGATGTGGCATTAGATAGGCCAGTGCTTTGATCGACGAATGAGCTAATTTAGTATTTTATAGTAGTAGTAGTAGGCAATCATATTAATTTCCATTGTATGTAGTGTTCCTAGTTTTAGCATTCAACAAATCAGCCAGAAAAGAAACCAAAACATATAGACATACCGGTAACTGTTATCCAAGTAAAGTCCTTATTCCAGGCGCGCAGACCTACGTGTAAAAGAGGAGGCGACTCCCACTTCTTATGCTTATCTCTAGATTTGTCTTTAGGAGTTGCTTCAGGGAATAAAGCCATGACGACATCAGCCTCTTGTTTATTGTTGATGACGACCAGGTGAGCTCCTTCCGCTACGCAAGTCTTGTATGCCTGATTCCACGTTGTCTGTGTTTTGTGCACTTTGTAACAGCTTCCCGTGATATTGTTGACTTGATAATCTGGATATTTTTTAGAAATTTATTACACCACGTCTAGCTCAGCAAAAAGTTACACAACCATAGTGCTTTCTGTGAAGTACATTGAGAACTACTATCTCGAGAGTAACATACGAGAACATTCATCACTATTTCATGCGATGCCACAGTTTATACTATTCGGGCAAAGTTCTAATGCCGGATACAGATTGGTAAAACGTAACATGCAATGAAACACGTTGTCACTCAATCTTCTAGCTATTGTGTTTTATTACATGTTACACAGCCATTTTAACTAAAACAAAGTTTAAAACTAAAGACTACTGAAAAATCACACTCTTAAAAGTAGGAGACATGAAAATAGCTGTGGTCCTATGCCACCTTCCGTAATAAAACAATATATTCTTACAGTAGTACGCGTTCCTAAGCTTTAGGGCAAAGTGGCATAGGACCAGGCTTTTAAATGAGATAATTTTCTTGTTTCATACTTTTTAGATAGTAATTTTGTAAAGATCGGGTGTGTTTCGGAACTTACTTTTTAAATGAACAAAATACATATATTTATAATGTGCTAAGTACCTAAAGCCCTATTACTCTTTTGAATGATAAGGCTTAATTAACACATTATATTTATTTTTTAATCATGCCGTGTTGGGTATCTCCAACACGGCATAAATAAAAAAAATGTTCCGCACTTAATGTCCTCTGGAGTGTGCCATATCCCAAATAATGTGATGTCACATAGACTATATAACCAGCGGTTGATCAACACGGTACCTCATTTGTCAAATTATGTTAAGTAGTTTAGAGGTTATAAGGGAACAGATACATACACGGATCAAAATCATTGCCCTCTTTTTCCTTCGCTGTAGTCGAGTAAAAGGCAATATCCGCATTTTTAAGACCGAGCGGATTTCTAATCTCATTCTCAATGTGTCATTATATTTTTGACTTGCGAAATACAAGATTTGATAACGTGTTCAAGTAAGCTTCTTGAACATGGACCAGTCAAGGATGAGATTAAGTATAAACTTACCGTCATCTAAGGTGCCACATTCATTCAGTTGAAAATCTTTCTCGTTTTTCTTGTAGCATATGTACGGAAGATACTGCTTGCACGAGGAGGGGTACACATGACCGTCAACGGACAAAGTTAAGCATTCTTCTGGCTTTCTACCGTCACCGTATGAGCCCCAAGATACAGACATATCGTCAAGTGGAACTCCTGAAATAGATAATAATGTTTTAAAAATACTTTTTATTCCGTAATTTTGTTAGTTTAGATGTACGTATTCGTATTTGATTTCAATTTAATTTTCAACAATTTACTATCGTGTAATGTGAAAGCGAGATCTTTCGAGCCGGAAGACGGCTAGACACAGACCTCTCCAAACTCCGCCACTTCAACCGGTCCTGTGTTTCTCGCATCCAGCATCGGTCCACCTTGTAGGAGGTGATCCAACGCTACATATTCAGGTAAGCGGTCTCCGTTCCAGAACCTTTTTGACCTATCGATTATCTGTTCTGCGAGCAATGTGCCCTACCAACTGCCACTTAATTTGACAATTCTTCGGGCTATATCGGTTACTTTAGTTCTCCCAGGAATAATTTAATGTCTTATTCGATCACTTAGGAAACTCCAAACAAAGCCGTCTCCGTGACTTTTTTTTGTGGTTGGGAAATCATCAAATGACGTCTCCCGCTCTGGGCGGAGCGGAAGGGCGTGTTGGACTTGTACTGACTAAAACCCACCCGTGTTCCTTTAGTTGCCCATATGCCAGAGCCGCGGTAACACATTAAAACAGATCTCGCAACCCTGACCGCACATGACCGTGACCCTTGGGGTACCTTTCAGCCTTCTAATGAGGCCCATTGTGAGCAACCACGTTTCAGCGCCATAAATATATTATTATATTGGCAACCCGCGCTGGTCAAAGACTTTCGTCTTGAGACACTACGGCATGTGTGACGAGAAGAATTTGCATAGCTTCCCGAACGCTGCCAGCCGAATCAGATTCAACGACTTTACTGAAAGCACAGTAACAATATAATATTAATGATGAGTCATACAGAATCCTGAAAACTAACCTTCAATGGAGATGAAGTCTGTTTCGGACCAGAATGAATTGGCGCCTAAGAAGATAGCTCTACTTACTGCTGATTGGTGTATTAGTTCAAGCAGAGCTATCTCGAACTGCTTCGTTAGCGGAGAAGCCAGTACCGCACCTGCAATAAGTAATGGTCAAGTGAGAGGAATAACGTCCCGCAGTTATTCTCTGAGGGTTAACGCTCGCCAGTAAGTCCAATTTATCAGTAGTATGTGTACCCAGCTGAAGGCAATAAGCTCGCTATTGCCATCAAATCAGATCTACCCAGCAAACCATGAAAACTAGACCTATACTCAGCAGTCGTTCTTACGAACATTAGACCAATGAAGGTGTTAACGTGACAAAAAAAGGTCATACCATAGCTAGTTGGCGATATAGGGGTGGTATTATTTTCCTGAATGAGATTCTTCTCAAAGAACTCTACTTAAGCTGCCTCTTACCTTCGGCGAAGCAGGTTTCAAGAGCGACTTGCCATGTCGCGGGCACCTTGTGAAATTTCAGCCAACCTTTCACATCGTAGTTCAACTTGTAATCAGGAGCACCCAGCACAACATCTGTGGATAAAACAAGCAGTTATCAACGTTTATGTAATCAGGTGGCAACAGGTGATTTGTGAACGGTTAGTCTTGTGTAGTTTTTCAACACTGGATTTGGTAGAAGTCTCAAAATATCCTTGTCGGTTCCCACTGGTGAAGAAAAACATTTCTACGACAGAAGAGGAAGTTCCAAAATAAAACGTCATTTATTCAAATTGCTAAGAAACAGCACTTTTTGAGCCTCAAAATTACATATGGCAGTCCCTCAAAACGCCAAGGAATTTTTAGCATAGAAGGAAAGCCTATTTTATAACTAGGCACAATGGTATACTCCCGAGGTATACTCCAAATTCTCCTGATGAAAAAAACCAAAAACATTAAATTCAACCTGGGAATCTAAGCAAAATTAGTCCATGCTTAGCAGTCAGTACTTACAATCATAAGAACGAAGTAGTCTTAGTCACATAAACTACGGTCATAAAAACCTAGTTTAAAAACAAAACAGTACTAAAAAAACTTTACAGAAAACACAGGGGTCTAAGAAACAAAAAAACACTCACCATTTGTTGTCAGCAAAGTTAAAAAAACAAATGATTTTAACATTTTCACTAATTGGCTTTCAACGGCACAAACTGTAGTGATTGCAGATTACGCTGTTGTCACTTTATAAATACTCACTTATTCATTATTTATAAAATAAATGTAAGATAGTCTTCTTACTAATTTCTTTATCTTTTTGTTTAATGTTACTGTTGAGTTCAGAAATTTGTCAAAAGCTAATCCGTCTAACTCAGCCTCTTTCTCTCATGTCAAACCTTCAAATTGTAAACGAACCTGAAATTACCGGTAGGATTCCGAAGTGGTGCCGCGCCCGGCCAGGCAAGGGTGAATCCGGGGGGTGGGGACAGAAGTACGACCTTGTCCAAATTAAAATTGAAGTAATATAAAACTAGCCAGAATGCATATTCATCAAGAAAATAAGTAACGCTGAAAAAGTACTACCCACTGTCGGGTGATTCATTTCGAGGTACGAGGTTTTTGGTTTCTGGGTTGCAAAAACAAAGTTTTTATTATTTATTAAGTTAAAGTGGTGCAGTCAGTTCGTACTCGGGCATAAATGTCTTGTATCTTATATCAAAAATGCAACGGCCTAGAGTCGACGAGAGGATTTAAGAATAACGTAATAATGCAAAAAAAAATAACACAGTTTGAAGGGCCAACGTTTATAAAGCTCTCCTTAGTGATGCCCACCGTCGTTATTTAAAGAAGGATTTTTGAATATGCGTTTCAAATAAAGAGTAAAATAGGAAATGAAAGTATGTATGGAATTTCGTTTACCTACAAAGGGGCATTATAATATTAAATTTATCTTACAAAATTCGCTTTAGCGGTAACACAAAAACATTTTAGAATGTCCAGTAACACTTTATTACTGTTTATCTTCGATACGGGTGACAAAAGGTTAGCTTCAATTAAGAATATTTACATAAAATAACATTTACGCGCTTCACTCAAGCCGAAGTTTCAAAGATAATAAAAATTGGTTATATCTGTTCGCAAGCAACAGAGATCACAGACACAACAGCTTTTTGAGGTATTTTTATATTGACTCTACTTTTATCAGTAACTGTCGATAAAATTTTCACGTGAATTGATATCAAGCACAACACGCTTTTTTTGTTGCTTAAAACGATTTCACTGATTAATTACTGTCTCCTTATTTTCACTCAGGAGCCTTACGGACTATTTGAACACAGAACAGTTAAAGGCTGTATATTACGCGCTAGTCGAGTCTAGGATAAGGTACAGCATCGTGCTCTGGGGAAATAGAATTACAACTGGCAGAGAGCGTTCATCTTACAGAAACGAGCCATAAGGACAATAGTCAGAATTGCACAATGTGTCTCATGCAAAGATTACTTTAAGTTAAAACAATTGGGAATATTCTGTTAATAATACCAAGCGGATTAGGCGCACAATGCCACATTCGCAAAATGACATAAACGCAAAACGACACATTCGCAAAATGTAATTCCTCAATATGCCACATTAGCAAAATGCCAAATTAGCAAAATGCCATATTAGCAAAACTAGCTTCTGCCCGCAATTTCGTACGCGGATCCTGTTGGTTATGCCAGCGACAACGGGATCGTCAAAATCGAAGATCTGAAACGTCTGATGTAGAATTCTAAGGCCCGGGGACGGGAAAACAACGGGATGAGCGAGACGATTGGAGTCGTTCCAGATCTTTAATTTTTGTATGTCAATAGGAAATGCCCATCAGACTAAACAACTTTTGCTAAGACGTATTGTCTCTCAAGCGCAATTCTCTATCAGTGAACGTCTCCGACTCGCGAGACAATGCGTGACGTTCACGATCAGCGGACAGTCGCGCATCATGTTCCGCACTTATCTCTAGAGACCTAGCAGCAGATGCGTAGATACGCTGAGAACTCAAGTGCAATTCTCTATCAGTGAACGTCTCCGACTCGCGAGACAATGCGTGACGTTCACGATCAGCGGACAGTTGCGCATCATATTTTTCACTGGTCTTTACGCTGAGAACGCAAGCGAGCTTCGCGAACCGAAGATGTTTCTACGGAGCGAGTTGCAGCCTGATGTTCTCGAACAGCATCAAGTCTATCCTGACGCTCTTCGGTAGGTTCTTGGGATCTTATGATCCTCAATCTTTTAGCTCCTTTGGAACGTTGGGAAAGATTTGACCTCTTTCTAGGCATGGTTATAGTTTTATTCTGAAGATACCTGATCAATTAAAATCTAAGTGACTGCTCCCCTGCGTTACCGGGTAGGCTACCGTGTCACGAAGATAAATGGAAAAGGAAATTAAACACTCAAATAACATAAGCCCGAAGGCATATTTCTTCGATATAAATCATAAATGGGAGTTTTAGCCAGTAGAGTCAAATTTTTAATGATTCATAGAATTTTCATCAAAAATCAGTCCTAAACTGCTACTGCATTCACTGCGTGGAGGTATTCCCAGCTTATGTTATTTTATAATTTTACAGTGCAATTAGTGATAGCTTTGATTTCCACATCAGATGTTCCAGATCTTCAAATTTTATACGACAACCGAGAGTAATCATCAAGGTGAACAACTCTTGCTAAGACGTCATTCCTATATATGTTATAGTGTAGCTGGGCTGTTGGAGTTCCACATCAGCTGTTCCAGATATTCAAATTTTATACGACAACAGAGAATGCTCATCAGGTTGAACTACTCTTGCTAAGACGTGATTCGTATATTTGTTATAGTGTAGCTGGGCTCTTGGAGTTCCACATCAGCTGTTTCAGATCTTTAAATTTTATACGACAACAGAGAGTGCTTATTAGGTTGAACAACTCTTGCTAAGACGTCATTCCTATATATGTTATAGTGTAGGTTGGCTGTTGGAATTCCACATCAGCTGTTCCAGATCTTCAAATTTTATATGACAACAGAGAGTGCTCATCAGGTTGAACAACTCTTGCTAAGACGTCATTCCTATATATGTTATAGTGTAGCTGGGCTGTTGGAGTTCCACATCAGGTGTTCCAGATCTCTAAATTTATTCTCTTAGCAGAAAATGCTTATCACGTGAAACAATTTTTGCTATTGTACCAATTTTGTATCTCTTATAGTTTAGCTGCTCTGTTGCGGTTCTGCATCAGGTGTTCAAGTTTCCAAGATAAATTATAGCCTATATGTTGTACAGACTTAATACCTATACAACAAAAAAAAAATCATTCCAATCCGTTCAGTAGTTCCGAAGATTAGCATGTACAAACAAACAGACAAACAGACAAACAGACAGTTCTTTTTTTTGGTTTCGTGCTCTATTACTATTTCTAAACCCCCCTCAATCATTTTTTTTTAAATATATTCAATGTACAGACACAGTTTTTTTACTGTTTTATTATATGTATAGATGACACATTCTTAAAAGTTAAAGCCAATTAGTGACTTCTGAGCCGATGATTTATGAATAAAAAATAAAACTAATTTAATTACGTATTTAATCGCGTTATTTATTCATTTTAATTTATTTTAACATAAAATAAATTAAAAATGTAAACTGAAATAACATATGTCGCTGAGAATCATAAACATAATTAACAAAAAATTGTAACTTTTTTTTTAAAAAAAGCTTAAATTTTTGTAAAATTGTAAGGTTTCATCAACTATTTAGTTGCACAGGGTCCGCTGTTTGATGATAATTATAATTGTAATATAATAATGTTTTAACCTATAAAATGGCTGTTTATATAGTAACTAGCTTTTTGCCAGCGGCTTCGCCCGCGTGGAGGTCGGAAAATATCCCGCGGGAACATACTACCGGGATAAAAAGTAGCCTATGTCCTTTCTCAGGCTCTAAACTATTTTTGTACCAAATTTCATTTCAATCGGTTCAGTAGTTTTAGCAGGAAAGCGAGACAGACAGACAGACAGACAGACAGACAGACAGACAGACAGACCGACAGACCGACAGACAGACAGAGTTACTTTTGCATTTATAATATTAGTGTGGAAGTGTGGATTGTAGAAAAATAACTTTACCCAGAAATTCTGCTAATGACAAACGGTTATCGCTTAACTTTTTTAACAATTTTTATATTGTTCATCAAAATGGATGTCTTTGCGTTTCCGATTCTGTCGGAAATTGTGAAATAAAGATTGTTTATATATATTGTGCCAGTATTTACTTTCTTGTTGTAATTTATGTACAAATAGATATAGTGAAGAGTTTTTAGAGATACGTCTGTTAATGCGGTGATGCCAGCCTTCGAGGGCATTTGTTGTTCTGTGTCTTTGGTTTGCACAGCTCAAAACAGATGGAAGTAATTTTGGATACCACTGATTTTCGTAATAGGTTTGAAACCTTTTCATTTCTGGTGTATCTGGTGAGTTATTTAAAATGTAGTTCCATGCAGTACGTATATGGTTAGCTGGCAGTAAGGGTATAATATCTATAATTCTGGAAATGTTCCGTCCTTCTTTTGTATTATTAAAGTTAATTTTTGTTAACTTCTTCCATACTGCAGCATTTTAGTGCCGGTAGGAACTACTAGTTTTAGCAGATGGATATACATGTGACACAGCGTTAATTTGTCCATTTTCATAGTCATTCTTGAAAGTATTCATTTCAACACCCATTTTTTCTTTTATTAAGTAAAGAAGCGCTCGCACGTAATTTGACTTTAAAAACTTTGACTTAAAAAAAACACTACAAAGTCAAAAATAACTTTAATTTGGGAAGTCGGTAGCAAATAAACTTTTTACAAAAAAAAACAACCGACTTCCTTAAAAAACACTACAACGTCAAAAATAACTTTAATTTCGGAAGTCAGTGGCAAAAATCCTTAAATACAGATCTTAAGACACCGACTTCCAAAATTAAAGTTATTTTGGAGTCGGTTGTTATTTTTTTGTAAAAAGTTTTTATGCTAAGTATCTACATGAATTTGAATCACAGGAAGAACGTGAAATTAGCGAAAGCACGCGAAGAAAAATTTTAAAGCAACAAATAGCACCAAAATTTAATATTGTAGAGCATTGCTCGAAGTATAAATTGCCTTATGAGCTAATGATTCTAAATGATAAATGACTTTATTTTTGCAAGTAGGTTTGTACAAACACTTTTACACCTCAATTATTTTTTTTTTTTAAACTAGATGAGGTCGGCATTTCCTATCTGACTACTGTGAGAAGAAACGCCGAAACAAACTCAGAGGTCACAGTCTCTTATAAATTCCAGACATAATCTTGATCAGATCATATGAAGACCATCATATGTGGATTGGTGTCTGAAGTGGTATTTTAAGGCCGTCCTCTAGTTTCTCGGGTGTTTTTTTATGGCTTTTTCAATATTTTTTTTACGGGCAAAGAATCGAAATAATCAATCTCATTATTTTTGCAATATCTTTATTAACATTTAAATAAGCTTTACAAATTTTTTGAAGTTAAAATATATAATAAAATAAAAGTTATAGTGGCCGACAGGAAGACATCAAGTAAAGGAGGTGCTTGACGGTGACCAAGATTGCGGCTGTTCTGCTTATCTGAAATCAAAAAACCAAACGGCATTTTAATCTTAATATTTAAGACTAGCGATTGAACTAGAGTGAATTCTAAATTATAAAAATTGACTTTTTTATACACTTTTGAAAATGACATTCTATTTTTTACCTACTTATTTTTTCTTAAGTTTTTCGCTCGTACGATAAAAACTATCGAAGCAGTCATGATAATCCTAGTTCAATCGCTGGTTTATAACATATTAAAGATGCTGTATAAATTTGAATAAGGTCGGTGCAGTAGTTTCTGAAATATCGTGGTCACCGTTTCGAAAAATGGTGTTTCGAGAAAAACACGTTTAAAAATTCGCGCATGTGATTTATACTAAAAATTTCATCTCACCGTCAATCTGCTATTCCTGGACCATACAATAGGCCTTCCTCTTCTTCTTTCTACACATGTTGTAGATGTGATTTATGAAAAAAAAAAATGATTTTTTCGACCCGACAAACTAGAGGACGGCCTTAAGGAAAGAACACACAGCTTGAGTGGACCAGTCCAATCAGTGCACGCAATTGTCAGTAATCATGCAGCTCCACTCAGAACTTAAGGAGGTCAATGATTCGAAGAACAATACCAAAGAAAGGACATTTGTGTAGGTCGCACAAATTACTCAAACTGCCAGACAATGTAAAAAAATAAATTAGAAGAAAAGGAAACCAAAAAAAAAGAACACCCACTTCGTCTTTACATTTACAATAATTAAAACAATATAATACTTTAAAAGTAAATTATTCATGTCATTGTATAAGTAAAATTCATCAATGTCAATGTGTATATAAAATCAGGAATTAGTCCCGGTCTGATCATTTGAGGACCATGTACATGGGGGTGTCTGAAATGGTATTTTGAGGAAAGAACCATACCGATTGAGTGGACCTGTCCAGTCAATGCACGCATTTGTCAGTAATCTTGCAGCTCAACTCAGAACATAAGGAGCACAAAGATTCGACGAACAATACCAAAGAAAGGACATTTATAACACTCACTTGCTTAAAACAAAATTAAAAGCGTTTTTTATTAGAAAAATGTCTGTATATCTGAACTAATGTCACGCAATAATAAATGATCTACCCATATTTTTAATTTCTTTTGCTTTTTGACATTATATTATTTTTAGAAAACTTTTGAAATTACATAATTTTTAGAAAGTTTTGACATTATATTTGAATTTGCTTGACATTATATTGAAAACTGGTTGACATTATAATTCACACTTGTTTGACATTATATTGAAAACTGTTTGACATTACATTTAACATTGTTTTGGCATTATGTTACAAAATGTTTTAGCACTACGAATACTTGAATTTCACTGGGAGGATAATTAATTGTTCATAGTTCTCTGTATTTTAAAAGCTTTTATTTAACTTGCAATGTATGAATGTATGTTTGTTCAGGTGGAATCTTGCTAATCAATTTTGAAGAAAATTTATCTCAATTAATATACGTAGCGTAGGAGCGAAATGGGTCTGTAATTCTTTAAAAGGGTCTTATTGCCCTTTTTAAAGCAGAGAATCGCTACGCTCCTTCGCCACGATTCTGGAGTTCTCCCAGAGAACAGGACAGAGTGAAAGAGCTCCCGAAGCTCTTTCAGCACAGGACTTACTCCCGCTTTCAGGAGCTCGGTCGTAATCCCGTCATCACCAAGGGCTTTTCCATTTTTAAGCTGTCTTGGCTGACTTTTGGCAGGTTTTCCTTAAAATGGCGGGTTAAGGTGGCACTAAAATCCTCATTTTCGGGATCAGATCGAAATGCATGCGAAGCGTACACTTGGCGGTAGAAGTTTTCTACGTCCGAAAGGATCTCCGGCTTCAAAACGACGACATCTCCACTAAATTTGGTCAACTTAGTGGGGTGGCTTTTTACAAGTGATTGGGGGAACACTTTCGAGCCCCGATTTTGCTCAATCGCTAATTCTATTAAGCATGTGTTGGAGCATCAGAGATCGCGTCGTACTAACATCCTAATATTTTTGTTCATTGTCCGTTGTTCTGACGAAGTGACAGGTTGGTTTACACGTCTTTCCGTCATTAGTTCCAGAGTTTCTTCCGAAAGTTTGGATCTCTTACCGTACGCCGTATTTTGCAAAATCGCGTGCCTTCCTCTCTGAGGATTTCCACCATTTGGTCGAGCGCCTGGTTGACGTCATTTTTGGTTTCCACGGCAGCAATTCGGTTTTCCAGATCTAACTAGAATGCTTCAGAAACCTAGCCAGCGATAACTAAAAAGTAAAAATAAATTTAACACAAAAAAAAACTTTAAAAAAAGCTTTCATTTAAATGCTTAAAAGAAATAAAATAAAATTTTCCGTTAAAATTATAACTATCAACTTATAGCGTCATTATACACAATTTATATGATCATAAAAGCTTGTCGCGAGGTTTGCGTAAGTACCTATAAGTATTTAATTAAACTGAAATAAAAAAAACTTTGCAGATTATGTTACACAATTAAATAGGTACTAATTTATTTACTAAACACACGTAAATCGCGCGACAAGCCCTTATGATCATATAAATTGTGTATAATGACGCTATAAGTTGATAGTTAAAATTTTAAAGGAAAATTTTATTTTATTTCTTTTTAGAGCATTTGAATAAAAGCTTTTTTAAGTTTTTTTTTTGCTTTAATTTTATTTTGCCTATTAGTTTTCGATTTTTGCCAGCTCATTTAATTTAACCATGTTATAAGTATCAAAGTAATTTTTCTCATCTGTCTGTTGTGGTTCTCTTATAAATTCCACAACGAATTTTGATGCGGTATTCAGCAACATTGAGACAATTAATCCCAGAAGGTTTTTATGTGCGATATATTGGTATGAAAATCCATACTAATATTATAAATGGGAAAGTGTGTGTGTCCGTTTGTCTGTCTTTCACGGCAAAACGGAGCGACGAATTGACGTGATTTTTTAAGTGGTTATAGTTGAAAGAATGGAGAGTGACATATGCTACTTGTTGTCTCTTTCCAACCCCGCAATTCTCTAAAATGGGGGGTGGAACGCGCTAATGTCAGGAACTACTCGTTCGAATTGAAACATTCTTTTGAGTCGGGTACTATTTGTAAATAGGCTACTATTTGTTGAGGAAGGCTATAGGCTATTTAATATCACGCTACGATCAAAAGGAGCGGAGCAGCAACAAAAAATTGGACGAAAACTGGCAGGCTACGATGCGACGGAAAGGGTCAGGGAGCAAATATTTGACGCGGACGAAATCGCGGGCAGAAGCTAGTAACACATAATAAAAGAAATCTTAAGGTTTCGTAAAACCGTGCAAAGCAGAGGTGGATCGCTAATCAAATTATAAATAGGCAAAAATTGGTCAAAGTGAGTTGAAACAGGGTGCGATTAATTGCATCATCCATCTTTCCCAAACAGAAATTTTCTTCCATAAAAAAACCGAAATTTTAAAGGTTTATTTTTAACTTTCTTCAATTTTAAAACTTTACCTTTTTTGTTACAGGTAACACATTGCAGTGAACTCCTTTCGTGTTTTGACATCAAAAAGAACTTTTATGTTTTCACAAAATGATTGTGATGATAAATGTACTGTAGTGCTATTCTGAAAATATCTCGTCGTGAAAACTTAGGCGGAGTAAACAATGTGTATCTGAGTGAGTTTGTTCAATAATAATAGGTACTGGTAATTTTTATCCCACAAATTACATGTGGAAATTGCATGTGTCCGTAATTTGTAAAGTGACCACAATTTGTCCTTCAATCAGTATAATTTATTTAATAAATAAATAATGTTATACCCATTATAGTAAAAATTCCGTGCATATATTATGATTTTAATTTAATACTTTAACTTGGGTGGTTGATGGTGGGTGTTAATATCAGGACATAGAAGTGAAGTGAGGTGTCCTCCTTAGATGTCCTAGCGTCAGGTAGGGTGTCAGTTCAGTTCACCGACATTTTCACGATGAGATATTTACAGAATTATTCGGCTGGCGTGTCTTCTCATTGTGACTAATTTACTACTAGTATATAATTTACTAATAGTCACCTATAAATAGCTTTTACTGCGTTTAGGAATCCATTTGTGTGAACTTTTAAAGATAAGAAAATGCTGTAAAACCTATTAGATAAAACCCTTGCTATTCATATAAAATATGAATTATTTTAACAACTAGAATGAATAAAGTAAAAAATATATTCACGTAACTAAAAATTGTATATAAAAAGAGAATTAGGTATACGAAAAAAATGTACAGAATAGCCAAAAAAGAATGTCTAGTGTAAATAAATTATGTCACAACTAAGAATAAAAGTATTTACGTCAATTATGTATTTCGATTACGAACTTTGAGCCCATTGATGAAAGTACTTTTTTTATAAATTTATTATACATATTAGTGAGGCTGAGGAATGATGTGATAAGAGAACGGTGTGGTTTAAAAGAAGATATAGTGACAAAAATTGAAAAAAGTATGCTTAGATGGTTTGGTCATGTTGAGAGGATGAAAGAAGGACGACTCACAAAAGGTATTTACAAGGCAGATGTGAGTGGAAACACCGGGAGGGGACGCCCTAGGAGGACATACCTATAGTGACCTTATTGGTGATGTTCTTCAGAAAGGTCAGGTGCGTAGTACTCGCAACCGGCGTGTGTGTATGACCAATTGTATGAACCTTAAAGAGGCAAAAGGAGTGTGTAGAGATCGTAGCAGGTGGCGTTCCGTGGTTTCTGCCTACCCCCATGGGAAAAAGGCGTGATTGTATGTATGTATGTATACATATTAGTCATAGAAAATTATAAGTAGCGCTGTGTTACGCTAAAAATATTTTTGTAATGTAAAAATTGGGAACTTAAAAAATGTAAATAAAATGCAAAATGCCTTGTAATTAATGTCAAGGGATGAAATACGTGCAATTCACTGTCGTTATATTAATAAAGTGTACCAAAAACTTTGTGAGATTTATTTTGAACCTTATTTCCTAGGTATACCTGAAATATTTTAACACCATTAAGCTGACTCTGAAAAGAATACAGAATTTTTGTACCAGTTAATTGCTTGGAAGAGAAGAAAATTTCTCGTAGTTATTATGCAAAAGTATGTAGATTGCAGACAACGCTTCAATATCGCAAAGATGCGGAAATAATAGCAGGTAAGTCTAAGTGTCCTTTTTATATGTAAAACATAGAAAAAGGCAACCGACACCTGGTTTCAGCATTGGGAATTTGAATTTGAGATCTTGTTAAACTAGATATAATAAATAGAAGACTAAAATAATAAAATAACTAAAGGTAACGTAGTTCAAAATTTAAATTTTCTTTTGGATAGCGGGTTGGCGATCGCAGTATGGTGGTAAAATGCATAAAGAACGCTGCTGCACATTTTCTAGTAAGTCCCTTAGTCGCATTTTACGACACCCACGGGAAAAAATGGGATATATCTATTCTTTACATCCGGCATCACACGGAACAGTGAGAACAGCAAGTTCATTGCATGACTATTTCATGAAAAATCCTTCACCCTGGCGCTTTTTCAATATTTCGTTCTTCCTTCAATGTGGCCCATTATGTGTTTAGGAATAAAATGATACATTTTGGGGGGGAGAGGGGGCAAAGCCTTGACAAGTTTCAACATCAAATTCCCAATTCAGAAACCGGGTGTATAGTAAGTCTTCAAACAAATTAAAATTAAATTAATTACTTTCGTAGGATGTTTCACGTGACTGAAAAACAAAGCTCGCCTACGTGTGATTTTCGGGACAAATCCTTTGAAATACAAAGCACAAAAGAAACTCCTAATAAATGTGAAAAGTTTTGCCAATAATGTCGAATTGTATTAGGATAAACGCAATTGCTTAAGATATTAAGCATTTTGAATAATGTATGTAACATTGAAATTATATAAAATGTGTAAAATACACATGTTTAGGATCGTTTGGTTTGTTAAGCTTGTTCAGTTATTATTTAGTGAAATAAATAGGTAATGCAAAATATGGGTGTACTACTCGTAAACAGGGTGGCAATGACGCGCAACCAATTACTATAGATTCAGTAGGTACGTCATTCTGAACCCCTTTTTGTTGAGGGTGGGAAATCGTCAAATGACGTCTCCCGCGCTTGGGCGGACCGGGAGGGCGTGTCAAACGTTTACTGATAAAAACCCACCCAAATTTCTTCAGTTGCCCATATGCCAGGGCCACGGTAACTCTTTCGAACAGATCTCGCGACCCTGGCAGGTATCGGTCCTAGCAGACCCGTTCAGTGCTGCTGACATCTCTTTGAGTCGCGCGTGGAACACTACGCGTCGTCAACACGGATCTGGTCCTTACCGGGCAGCGAGCTACTCATTGCTCGCCACCCGCAAGCCGCGCTGATCGCCTCCACGAGGACACGGCGGTGCTCCGCCCAGGCAGGGCACACGTCCACCGTATGCTCCACCGTGTCCTCCTACTTTGATTTTTTTCGTAGATTATAAAAACGAGCAGTAGCTACACCATACATTTAGACTGGGTAGGTATTGCACTTCTCTATGAAACAGAAGATTTTTGTTTGTAGCGTAGAAACCTATCATCGGTTTTAAAAAGAAAAACAGCATTTTTTTTTGTACACCCTGAATTCATGCTTACATTTTGCATGTCGATGTCTCTGCCACCCTCATCATCATCTTTCCAGCCGAAAGAAGTCCACTGCTGGACATAAGTCTCCCCTAAAGGGGTTTTGCCATATTCGCCACGCTTGGCAGTCGGGTTGGCGATCGCAGTATAGTCTAGTAAGTCCCTCAGTCGCCTTCTACGACACCAACTGGAAGAAATGGGAGAATGTGCTATTCTTTACGTCTGGCAACACACAGAACCCACCACCTGCCACCCTGTATAGGTACAACTCTGCCTAACCTTTAGGGAATACGGGCATGATGTTATATTGCATTTGTAGAATAGGATAACAATTATGGACGTATTACATAGGCAGCACTAACAACAATCAAGGAATGTCAGTTACTAAAGGCGACGATCGGGAAGGAAGTTTCTTAGGAAGAAAGTAAACCAGGAAACAAACTACCTACAATATTTAAAGGAAAACTAAAGAAAAATATCTAAAGGACAAAAAAACTTATCCAGAAATCACATACACATCGGAAAACACTTCTCCTACCACTTAACTACCGGAAAAGCCATAAATATTCTAGTTCTTGGCCAGTAAAGTTTGTTTGCAAGAGAAACGTCTGCCCCAGTAATATTACATTCATAGTAGCCAGTCAACCTAGTTCTCGCTAGGGATGCGACAACGCTAAAGTTATTCGATTTAGGTATTCAGTATCGAATATTTGAATGTGGAACTTTGAATTTCTTGAATATTTTTGACAAGTGTGACATGTTTGTTGAATATTGGATTTCGAATAATATATGTATTGGAACTGGATAAAGCTGGTTAAATATTGTATGTGTCACCAACATACATATATTAGTTAGAAAACGTTGAATTACAGATCATACATATAATACATATTATATGTATGATCTGTAATTCAACGTTTTCTTTCAGGGTACTAGAACGTGACCCCTTTGCAACATGTAAGCACCCCATATACCTAAGGTGAAAATCCAAGATGTGGTGTTTTAGTTTATTATTTCTTCGCTAAGTTCATTATCAATTTTGTAAAGAAAACTCTGGAAAAAACCATCAATAGTGCAATTTTTATATGGTAGCGAGTTCGCGAACTAAGCTTTCGACTTATCCAAGTACTCTAAATCATCAAACATTTAAAGATACAACAAGAAGTTCATTAACGATTTTCAAAATCTTCTACGAACATAAACTCGGACAGACTTGCTAAAAAAACCTAAATATTAAGTGCCGAATTTCAATTCATCCTGTACGTATTCTATTATTTTACATCGCAACATTTTCCAACAAATGATTATTGGCCTCTGATAAGCAGTGGCCATTTATTAATTCAGAAAATATATGAGATACCTACCTGCTTATAAATCTGAGTTTGTCTAGAATCGAAACATAAATCATTTTAAATGACTCATCTGAATACAAATTAATGACGCAGGCACGTAATGGATCAAAATCTTTCGTCTAAATTATGATAATTTAGTTCAAGTACGATAGTTCTAATGAAGTCAATGAAGCCAATTTCATAAAGTATTTTTCCAATTTGAGAATATAAGAAAACGGACAAAAAATACATATTATGAGAATAAAAACTACCTTCAACTTTAAATTTCATTTTCCACTCCGAAGTTTTCCATTTTCCATACAGGGTTTTTCATTAAGAGCGCTCGAACTTTGAAATAAAATAAAATAACCGGTTTAAATAATGTTTCTACAATAATTATTATATTTTAACGAACATTCAATGACAATATTTATGGAATCTAATATCAGCCAAATGGCTGTCGCGACTTCGCTGCAGGTGGTGTATCCGGGAGGACCAATTTTGCACGACATTTACGCATAAATGGGGTTCAAATTAACGAGGACTGCGAGTTACGTTGGCCTATAGGGCGGCAGTTGTCCGTGATTTGTCTGCATAGACCAGAGATTTCACGTAGCCCCAAAGAAAGTAGTCGAGCGGTGTATGGTCACATGATCTCGGTGGCCAGTTGATGTCGCCACCACGCGAGATGACGAAGCCCGCGAACATCCCATCCAATTTTCCCGTGCGGTATGGCATGTGGCGTCGTCCAGTTGGAACGACATGTTTGTGAGAACACAAAAAAAAAAACTTATCACCGTCTAATATTTTACATTTTGGAGTGTAGAAGCATCTGATAAATTTCCGTTGCTCGAAATCCGAAATGGACTGTTTGGGGTTTTCTCGCTCACTGTCCCAAACGGTAATAATATTCTCTAACGACCTTGCGGTTCGTTGACGTACAGGCATTGTTTCACGAATCACCTACCCGGTTGTCTCAAATTTATTGATTAAACGACGGATTGTGGACTCTGCAGGACGGCCATGAATGCTATAAATTGGTCGCAGCGTACGGAACGTTAGGTGAAAAGACCACTGATTTGATATTAAAATATAAGAATTTCTACGCGTTGTTGAAATGTATAAAATGGTTCGAGTAAATATGTTTTTTCGCTAAATGCGGGAGCTATCGCTTGACCAAGATTGCTGCTACGCTCTATCAAAGTTCGAGCGTTCCTATTTAGAAACCCTTTACTTAGATATTTAACATTATTTGAGCAGCCATTTAAATTTCACATAAATTGTAGCAATATGTCTCCTGGGAACTATTTAGCTTTATCCCAAACTAACACAAACAAAGGCATCATCACAATTATTGCTATGATTTTTGAGAAGATTTATTTTATGCTATCATATAGTTAGTAGAATATATAATAGTTAGTATAATGTATCGTATAGTGGTAATTATAGGTATTTTATCGTTTTAAAGTTACAACAAATGTGATAATTTGTCGGTTAAGTAATTAGGTATACATTCAATTTCTTGACACGAGAGATTAATCTGATTCCTTAGTCATCAATATACCTATAGTAAAAAAAGAAGAATAGGGGAACCTCTACTCCCTACACTCCCTGTACTTCCTCTACCGCTCTCCCTCTGTTTTCTGTGAATATATGACAGCGACAGTGAATATGACAGCCTTTTCATGGTTCTATGCATAGGAATGTAACAACTCTTTGACGATTACCCCTCAAAGGTTGTAAACGTGTGCCTATAATCAAATTTACATTACTTCAGATCACGTACTATGAAAATTTCCATCGATACGGAATTCACAAAGACACATGTCCCATCTCTACATATTTCTCAAGAGGAACTTGTGACTTGGAGAGAGAGCACATGTCACTAATCGTTTAAGTTTCTCCTTGGCAGACCAACGCCTGGCCGGAATCATTATGTAAACAAGACCGCAAGTTGCAAACGTTTAGGAATCCTTGAATAGGTTTTTGTCTAACGTTGCTTTGATTGGTACGTAAAGTCCAGGGTAGCTCGCGTAATAAAAATTTGTCAATCAGTGTTAGGTTACATGTGGATTAAAAGATGATTCGTGACGCGTATGTATTTAGAGAATTTTAATCATCAGTACAACCCTGTTCGCTCGTTGAATCCAATTTTATTAAATGAGCTCGGAGGATTGTATTGATGAGTTTAAGTATGTTAAGCCATATTTATTACGGTCATGGATCATATTTGAATCAACAAACAACCTATTACTGACCAGCCAATTGCAAAAAAATGTATAAGAAATTTGATTTTCGCAGGCTACTTTAACGCATCTACTTTCCAGGAAATTTCGAGAATTTGGACTGGATTATCGTGAAATGTAAAATCAAACAATGATACTGTAGGGGCGCTGACGCTTCATTTTGTAGTCAAGTTAAATGCGCAGTGCCCGGCGACGGACAGTTCGCCTGCAGACACCATCACCTATAGACGCGCTTAAGATCTTACCAAATTCCTAATGTAATTCGTTCCGTGAAGTAAAGTATATAATCAAATCTAATCGATATTTGATTTCTCTCCGTACACACACACACACCTAAAGAAAAATATACACGCACCTACAAAAATACTAAAAAAAGAAACCACGTGGTAAAATCGCCATTTTAATTAATTGAAAAAATAAAATATATTATACACATACACTTATATATATATGTATACAATCACGCCTTTTTCCCATGAAATAAAATATTTTAAAAATAATCCCAAACGACTCGGTGAATGAAACATCACTATCTAAGCTTTTCAACAAAATTAAAAATAACTCACTCAGAAGTTTTTTATGCAAGTCTAGAATTAATATACAACGGAAAAATCGAAAAATCTGACACGGCAGATTTCATCGTATTTTTTTTTATCCAATCAGATTTCTCTTTGATCACATTTGCGAGACCGGAATCGCTTCCAATCTGCTCTAGATCTGTTTAAACTCATCCGGTGCACACTTCATCAAAAAAGTATTGTGGGTAGTGAAATAATAACCAACCCATTTTTTTTTTCTTTGATTAAGATAGGTAGACAAATCATTTATTAAAATAGACATAACATACAAAGAGTGAAGAAATAATAACTGAACGTGATTGTGATTGGGAAATAAGTGGTGGCCCAGTGGTAACAGCCGCGACTTACGAGTAGGTCGTGAGTTCAAACCCAAGCAGGCGCATTCATCATTTCAGCCGTAATACGCCCACTGCTGGACATTGGCCTCCCCCAATTTGGGGGGCTTTGCCATAATCGCCACGCTTGGCAGGTGGATTGGCGATCGCAGTATGGTGGTAAAATGCATAGAGAACGCTGCTGCCCATTCTCTAGTAAGTCCCGTAGTCCCCTCTTACGATACCCACGGGAAGAAATGGGGTGGTGCTATTCGTTACGTCCGGACTACTTTGTGTAAATAGCATTACTTTGTGTAAATTATTTCATCCCACCAAAAACATTCTGTAAAAAACTAGCCAAGTCTCGATGGAGCTGCTTGTATAACTCTAAAAAGTAATGAAATCTAGACAAAGTCGTGCCAAGTCTAAGGTTCCTTACTGCGATTTCTTTATTAATATAGTTAATGTTGTGTGACTTGGCCGTTGAAAATTCTTTATATGTTAGTGGGTAACGTAATGTTATATCTGTTTTAACTACCTATGTTTGTTAAGCGAGAAAATAGCCCATACTGGTATTGGTAATTGGACGCTAGTGTCTCATTTTAAAACGGCCAAGTCACACAACATTAACTATAATAATAAAGAAATCGCAGTAAGGAACCTTAGACTTGGCACGACTTTTTCTAGATTTCATTACTTTTTAGAGATAAACAAGCAGCTCCATCGAGACTTGGCTAGTTTTTTACAGAATGTTTTTGGTGGGATTTCACATATTGATTTATTTTATTAGATTTTCTTAATTTGACACAGTTTTTTTCTTTTTAGGAGTAGTTTTTTTATTATAATTACAAATCATTCTTTTCTTTTTGCCGGTTCTGATTCTTCTACAGTAGCAACAGTTTTTTGTATTGCCCATTCACGTTCATTATTTATTATTTTAGACGGTTTCATTTCTGAGAGATCGACGCGGTATTTACGCCTAAGCCGGATGTATTCGGTGATCGCTGAAGCTTGAGCTTTTATACTCTTGAAGTCAACATTTATGAGGTGCACCCCATGAAGATTGGTTACTCGCGAACACGGCACGTAGGCTTGGCCACAAGAGAATATGGAGGTGCCAATGTCCATGAGGGCATTTTTTAAATCTAGAAAACTAAGAGTACTTAATAAATAACAATTAAATAAAGTATTCAATTAAAACTTCTTTTAAATCTAATAATTAAGTAATAATCCGTCACTAATCATAAAATTCCTAACCTTTTCAAATCTTCGAATTGTTATAATAACAACCTGCTAATTAAACTTAGCAAACCTCACGAAATTAATAATAAGCGAAATCAACGAAATGCAAATAATCCCTCCTAATCCCTAGCAAACGTTTTCAAGCGAAGTAGAAGAATGTCGTTAACGACTGTAACGTGGCCGGTTGCCACTTCGCCATATAAGGTTATCGGAAAAACCAACGTAATCGCGTTTTAAAATACAGTCAGCGCCATCTAGCGACGTGTGCGGGTATCACCGCTACTCTTAGTCCAAGCATTATATTTTGAACAAATGTTTTTTTTTTATTTTGACGTGACAACGTCTTATAAATTGGTTTGCCGGGTGACACTTCAAGAAACTGCGTTACGCTCCGCTCACGTTATGCGCTCACAATGAGAGCGAGTGAGAGGCACGCGTCCCTTCCACTCGGGCATGGTTAGCCCGCCTAAGAGCGAGAGAGACAGACATAAAAAGTGAAAGGCACGCGTCCCTTCAAAGTCGTTGTCACGTAAAACTATACCGACTTTACAGGCAACCAATTTTTTTTTTTTGTACTATGGGTACACCTCTGCCTAACCCTTCGGGGAAACAAGGCGTGATGTTATGTCAAATTTTGAGCGAAATTAATATTTTAGTGTAGTAGTTTATTTAATTTGTATAATTTTCGAGTAGAATAAAGTTAATCGTTGGACTATTTCTTCTTGTAAAGGACAATGCCAGAAACTCTATAGAGCTATGACCCATAAAATAAAAGTTTGTTTACAAGCATGAAACATGTAGCATTCTATTACTGCTTTATTAGAGATATCTAAATTATGTCTAAATGCCTTTAGAACTTGCTGTGTCTGTTTAAATCTACAGTGCTTATTATTAAGAATTTTTACTACGGTTAAATCCGAGCAATAAATACCGTAGTATTTACATACCTGTTACAACAATTTCCATGTTGCAACAACATATCTTAGCATCCTGTCGACGCACAAATGACCATTTATGCACCTCGACATCGTTACCCAACTCGAGCATTGTTCAAAATGGAAGCAATAATCAGAATCCGTGGAAAATATTTAGTAAAAAGTCGGCGAATAGGCGAGATTCCTGTTCAAGAGCAAAAGTCGTCGGGATAATGTAACAGTAATAATATTGATCACGTTTAGTTTAGGGAGCGTAAAATACAAACAGCAATGCAACGGCAAACAGAACAGAGCTAATGTCAAAAAGTAAAAGAATGACTTTTTGTAGTGGTGGGCGTAACGACAACGAACCGTTTCCGAAGACCGTTTTATGTTTTGCAATGATGAAACGTTTTTGACGTCCTGGGTCCAAACAGTCTTCGTTGCTCAAACCAGTCTTCGAATTACTAGATGCGATTATTTATTTTACAGCTAAGAAAATACTTTCGAGAACCCATTGATTCAACTATCACACTCGTCGCGTCGTCGTCCTTAATCCGTTCCAAAGACCGTTTTATGTTCTGAGACGACTACGACGATGAAACTAGTTTTACGTCTTGGATCCAAATAGTTTTCGTTACACAAACCAGTCTTCGAATTAATTGATGCGATTTTTTATTTTACTGCTAAGAAAATACGGTCGAGAACGCATTGATTTTATTGATTGAACGGCTCTTCAACCAGTTGGGACGACAACCGTTTTCTGCAACCGTTTTCGTCTTCGGAAAAGCGGTTGCGTTTCGTCCATCAAAAATTCGACAACGACCCACCACTAACTTTTTGACATTACATTAGCTCGTCAATGACGTTTCATTACACCTTAACCTACTAGTGCTCAAATGCGAAACATTTATTAGAATACTAGCTTCTGCCCGCAACTTCGTACGCGGATCCTGTTGCTTATGCCAGCGACAACGGGGTCGTCAAAATCGAAGATTGAAAAGACTGAAAAGTCTGATGTAGAATTCTAAGGCCCGGGGAAGGGACAACAACGGGATGAGCGAGACGATTGGAGTCGTTCCAGATCTTTAATTTTTGTATGTCAATAGGAAATGCCCATCAGACTAAGCAACTTTTGCTAAGACGTCATTCCTTAATATGTTATTAAGAGTTTTACTTAAGATTTCCACAACAGGTGTTCCAGATCTTCAAATGTATTCTAACAGCAGAAAATGCTCTTCACGTGGAATATTTTTGCTACCATTTTTATATCTTTTATATTTACTTTAGCTGGTCTGTTGCGGTCTGCATCAGGTGTTCATTTTCCAAAATAAATTATGTATAGCCTATATGTTGCCCTGACTTAATACCTTTACAACAAAAACTTTTCTTCCCGTTACTCCGCAGCGGTTTCCAAGGGTACACTGAATTAACAATAATATTGTAAATAACTTTAAAAAAATTCTTTATAAACTATATTTGAGGTTTTTCCTTCAGGAGCTAATATATAAAGACCGGAAGCGTTGCTGACCCTTGAAAAAGCAACATAAAGTTGGCCATGAGAAAAACAGTCGGTTGCCAGGTTAACACCAGCGGCTTTAAGCGTCTGCTCTTGTGACTTGTTTATTGTCATGGCAAAGCACGTAGCCACAGGGAACTGTGTGCGCTTAAATTGAAAGGGGAAATTGTTGGGGATGAGGGGTATGCGCGGTATGAAGACAGTCTCACCGGCACCACACCCAGTGAGTATTATAGCAACAATTATATTACGTTGTAAAGCGTTGACAATAAGACGGGTTCCGTTGCACAGTTTTGGCGGAGTTAAATTTCGCATCAGCATTATGGGAACACTGACTTTAAGTCTTATTTTATGAGCAGGGAGACCACTCGCTGTAAGTGAATTGAGAAACTCAACTGGGTAATCATAACGTTCGCGATCGGACAGCGCGGACAGTCGCGCATCATATTCTTCACTGGTCTCTAGAGACCTGGATGTAGATGCATAAATACGCTGAGAACGCAAGCGAGCTTCGCGATCCGAAGATGTTTCTACGGAGCGAGTTGCAGCCTGATGTTCTCGAACAGCATCAAGTCTATCCTGACGCTCTTCGGTAGATTCTTGGGATCTTATGATCCTCAATCTTTTAGCTCCTTTGGAACGTTGGGAAAGATTTGACCTCTTTCTAGGCATGGTTATAGTTTTATTCTGAAGATATCTGATCAATTAAAATCTAAGTGACTGCTCGCCTGCGTTACCGGGTAGGCTACCGTGTCACGAAGATAAATGGAAAAGGAAATTAAACACTCAAATACCATAAGCCCGAAGGCATATTTCTTCGATACTATAAAATAATAAATGGGAGTTTTAGCCAGTAGAGTCAAATTTTCAATGATTCGTAGAATTTTCATCGAAAATCAGTCCTAAACTGTTACTGCCTTCACCGCGTGGAGGTACTCCCAGCTTATGTTATTTTATAATTATACAGTGAAATTAGTGGTAGCTTTGATTTCCACATCAGGTGTTCCAGATCTACAATCTTTATACGTCAACAGAGAGTGCTCATCAGGCTGAACAACTCTTGCTAAGAGGTCATTCCTATATATGTTATAGTGTAGCTGGGCTCTTGGAGTTCCACATCAGCTGTTCCAGATCTTCAAATTTTATACGGCAACTGAGAGTGTTCATCAAGCTGAAAAACTCTTGCTAAGACGTCATTCCTATATATGTTATAGTGTAGCTGGGCTGTTGGAGTTCCACATCAGCTGTTCCTGATCTTCATATTTTATACGACAACAGAGAGTGCTCATCAGGCTGAACAACTCTTTCTAAGACGTCTTTCCTATATATGTTATAGTGTAGCTGGGCTCATGGAGTTCCACATCAGCTGTTCCAGATCTTCAAATTTTATACGACAACAGAGAGTGCTCATCAGGTTGAACAACTCTCTTCAAATTTTATACGACAACAGAGAGTGCTCATCAGGTTGACCCTTGTGACGTAAAAAACTATAGACCAATATCCATCCTTTCGATCTTTGGTAAAATATTGGAGTCGTTGATTTGTCCACATATTCAACGCTATTTTTCCAAGTTCTTAAGTGACCATCAGCACGGCTTTGTAAAGAAAAGATCCACAAGTACCAATCTGGTGTCCTTTGTTGAAGCCTCATGCGAAGCCATGGATAAAGGTATACAGGTTGACGCTGTTTATACGGATTTTAGCAAGGCGTTTGATAAGGTCTCACATAAACTGCTTGTTAAAAAACTAGCTACGTACGGCGTCACCGGTAGTCTTTTAAAGTGGTTTGATTCTTATCTAGCTGGTCGGGAGTTTTATGTGGTTGTCAATGGGTTTCGGTCAGGCAGGTATGCAATTGCCTCGGGTGTTCCGCAAGGTTCCCATCTGGGCCCAGTATTATTCATCATATTTATAAATGACGTAACATCGTGTTTTCGCAATACTAGTATATTTCTTTTTGCAGACGACCTGAAAATTTCAAGACCAATTAGGTCTCAACAGGACGTATACCTAATGCAGGAAGATATCGACCGATTATCTACATGGTGTTATCATAATAAAATCTCGTTGAATAGTTCGAAATGTAGCCACATAAAATTCACCAGAAAAGTAAATATAGTGAATTCGGTGTACAAAATAAACGGAGTGAACTTATGTGAGGTAGATGTAGTTCGAGATCTGGGAGTTATCTTGGACTCTAAACTCACATTTATACCACATATCGAGAACATAATCGGTCGATCACAACGTATGCTGGGATTTGTCATTCGTAATGGAAAGGTATTTCAACGCCCACATACTAAGTTAGTTCTATACAATAGCCTTATAAGAAGCATCCTGGAATACTGCAGTGTGATATGGAGGCCTCACTACGCAACCCACTCGCTGCGGATAGAACGAGTCCAAAAAAGGTTTATCCGATACCTAGGGTACTCAAAGGGAAGGCAATTCAAATATCTCTCCTACCTTGATAAACTAGGCTGCTACAAAATGATTACCCTGGAAGCTCGAAGGGAGCTCTTGGATTTGAGATTCGCACATAAACTGCTCAATAACACCATTGACTGCCCACAATTGGTATGTAGGTTCAATCTCAGAGTACCCCGTAGACCACCTCGCAAATCTATAACACCCTTAGTTCCACCTCTTCGCCGTACAGTGTCTGGTGCTAATTCGCCTATACCCCGCATGTGCAAACTCATTAACGAACGCAGCGACCTGGTTGACGTCCACGCTGACTCAATATCGGCGTTTGTCAGACGTAATTAGTAATGTTTTTTTTTTTTAATATAAATATCTAGAATTTAAGTACTTTAAGTGTTTAGAAATTAAGTAATAATTAAAAAGAGCATTTTGCATGCGGTGTTTGCCTGTAATTGGTTGTGCAGTTAGATTTAAGACACTATTACTTATATGTTCCTACCTGTATAATATCTGTAACAACTGTTGGTGAACCTTAATTAAATAAATAAATAAACTCTTGCTAAGAATCATTCCTATATTTGTTATAGTGTAGCTGGGCTGTTGGAGTTCCACATCAGGTGTTCCAGATCTTCAAATTTATTCTCTTAGCAGAAAATGCTCATCACGTGAAACAATTTTTGCTACGGTACCATTTTTGTATCTCTTATAGTTTAGCTGGTCTGTTGCGGTGCATCAGGTGTTCAAGTTTCCAAGATAAATTATAGCCTATATCTTGCCCAGATTTAATACCTATACAACAAAAAAAAATCATTCAAATCCGTATAGTAGTTCCGAAGACAAACAAACAGAGAAACAGACAAACAGAGAAACAGACAAACAGACAAACAGACAGATTTTTTTTTTGGTTTCGTGCTCTATTACTGTTTCTAAACCTCCCTCAATTATTTTTTTTTTAATATATTCAATGTACAGACACAGTTTTTTTACTG
The DNA here is from genome assembly GCA_932294355.1 of Aporophyla lueneburgensis. Taxonomy (NCBI): domain Eukaryota; kingdom Metazoa; phylum Arthropoda; class Insecta; order Lepidoptera; family Noctuidae; genus Aporophyla; species Aporophyla lueneburgensis. The sequence continues at coordinate 24,662,985 of OW028753.1, forward strand.
TTTTATTATATGTATAGATAAAGAAATAGTAAACAACGACCCTAATCTTAGAAATATTGTCCGTCGTGCTCTATGACCTTGCGCCATCTAACAGGCAGAATACGGATGCCGTCGCGAAAGAAACTTGCAAGCTTTCAGGCGATAAAATCATCAACGAATTTACGCACATCATCCAGCGTTTTGAACTGTTTATCTTCTAAGTCGTGCTGCATTGACCGGGACGAATGAAAATCAGATGGGGCTAAGTCTGGTGAATATGCCGCGTGCGGCAGAACTTCCCATCCCAAATCCAAGAGGGTCTTTGAGTCGCGCGAGCAACGTGAGGTCGAGCGTTGTCGTGCAGCAGTGTGACTTGCCGGGTTCCTTGCCCAGTAAATGGCCTTTTCTGATCCAGCTTTTCACTCAGTTTGTTCAATTGTCAACGGTAGTGTTCCGCTGTCACCGTCTGACCAGTTTCCAGAAGTTCATAATAAAGTACACCCTTCATGTCCCACCAGACACACAGCAGAACTTTTTTTAAGTGTATGTGCTGTTTCGGCTTCGATGTTGAGGGTTGCCCGGGATCTACCCACGACTTTTTACGTTTCGGATTCTCGTAAAAAATGTACTTCTCATCACCCGATACAATTTTCCACAAGAAGTCCTTCTTTTGTTGCCGAGCAAGCAGTGAAAGACACGTGTTCATACGTTGACCTAAGTTCAGTCAACACATGTGGGACCCATCTTCCAAGTTTTTGAACTTTTCCCATTTGGTACAAACGCTTGGTAATAGCTGTCTGGGTGACTCCTAATTGAGCTGCAAGCTCTTTTTGCGTTTACGTTGAGTCCTCATCTAGTAAAGCTTGCAATTCCGCATCTTCAAACTTTAGAGGCTGCCCAGGACGCGGCTTGTCACTAAGATCAAAATTATCACTTTTAAAATGTTTGTACCAATAATTACATGTTTCATAAGACACAGTGTCGTCACCAAGAATACTACAAATTGATTCCTGTGCTTGAGAAGCATTTTTTCCTTGCTGGAATTCATATAAAATGCAGTGCCAAATGTACTGTTTATCAGTTGCCATCGTAAACTGTACTATTATAAGGGGTTATGTAACTTGTATAGACTTGTCGTTTGGTGTTCTAAACTCTTATGTCCGACTCTTATAATATCTCAAACCAAAACCGCGGAAATATTTCTGTTTTAAATATAGTTTTAAGCTCCAAGAAAAAATCTGTAAAAATTAAGTCATACACCTAATAAAAGGCTGATAATAATAATTTCATTTTTGAACTGATCAACACAACCATGAGAGAAAGAATTTTAAGAAAACTGGACTTAATCTGTAATCGCATAGACGCAGTGAGCAATCGTGGTCAAGAATGCCTTCAGTAGCACATCACCCATATAGCACTTTTGAGTAGCCGTTACGAAACAAATCTTCGCGTCGACACTGATTAATTCTAGTAACATTTTTTGTTCGACGAGTTGACTTAGTTTCGTCGCTACTAGTAAAAATGGGGAACAGTCGACACGGTAACATTTGGTTTTAAAGTAACGTCGCTGTGTGGTAACATTGTTCTTAGTTTACTTCTCAGAAATCATTCGTTCGTTCGTTCGCTGTTTGTTCTGCGAGGTGGTTTCAAAATAAAAATAAAAGATATGAAGAAAACATCTTGTAGCCATGACTGTTCTGTCAACATAAGTTTTTTTTGCTATATTAATTGTTTTTATTGATCAAATATACATGGGAAAAAAAATCATTGTGTAATTTGATAACATAGTTTGAAATTTATCAATGCGCCACCAAAAAAGTGTAATTTAATATTATATAGTATAATGTAAACAAAAGTTTTTACTAACAAGTCTTTAAATTCCCAGAGCTTGGAAACTTTTGCTATAATATATTTAATATTAACTATATGTAATGAAACCAAAACTTGAACTATAAAATTGGTAAATAATTAAAAAAAAAAAATCTGCAGTCGTTTATTTTAATGAACACATTCGTGGTACATTCGTGGGAAGCTGGATGTAAAGAATAAAACCATCCCATTTCTTCCCGTGGATGTCGAAAAGGCGACTAAGGGACTTACTAGAGAATGGGCAGCAGCGTTGTCAATGCATTTTACCACCATTCCGCGATCACCAAACCGCCTACCAAGCGTGGCGATTACGGCAAAGCCACCTAAATTGGAGGAGGCCTGTGTCCAGCAGTCTTTTTTTTTTGTTATCTGGATGGGACATCATCAAATGACTTCTCCCGCTCTGGGTGGAGCGGGAGGGCGTGTCAGACTTTTACTGACTAAAACCCACCCAACATATGGCATATGGGCAACTGTTCCTTCAGTTGCCCATATGCCAGGGTCACGGTATCTCTTTCGAACAATCACGCGACCCCGGCAGGCATCGGTCCTAACAGACCCTTTCAGTGCTGCTGACATCTCTTTGAGGCGCGCGTGGAACACTACGCGCCGTCGACCCGAGCTTGGTCCTTACCGGGCGGTGAGCTACCCATTGCTCGCCGCCAGCAAGCTCGCGCCTACGGTGGCCGGGAGTCTGCGATCGACTCCCGACGCCCGGGGCATCTCCTCCTGCGGCGGCTAGGGACGTGAGGGCGCAGAGACTGCCACTCCCTCACGCGCCCCGCCTCCTCCTTCGCGAGCATTACTGCTTCGCAGAAGGAGGTGACGGCTTCCCATGCCCTCTCTCTCCGTAACATGGCTCGCACCAGGGCTGGATGCGAGAGGTCGCCGCCGCCGATCACCTCCATGAGGACACGGCGGCGCTCCGCCCAGGCAGGGCAGACTTCCACCGTATGCTCCACCGTGTCCTCTAGACGATCCTCACAATGGAAACACCCGGGCGTATCCTCCCGCTTTATCCTGAACAGGAACCCACCGAAGCAACCATGCCCGGTGAGAACCTGCGTCAGGTGGAAGGTGAGGACGCCGTGACACCTGTCTATCCACTCAAAGAGGGGACTTACCGCCGCAATTGTGGCGTGCCCAACACTGAGTTGTGACAATCGTACCCGCCATGTCGCCATGAGATCACACCGGAGCTCTGTCCGCCGTGCCGCGATTTGTCGCGGCAGCGGTGTTTCGCCTCGGCGTTTCACTTCCTCGCGCCACTCCCACATGTCGGCGACGACCTTTGCGTCCAGATCCCATGGCGGCAGGAGACCGTGCGGTATCCCCGGATTAACCGAATGACCATGACCCTTTGGGCCGCACTTAACCGGCGCGCTGGGTGCAGCCTCAATGAGGGCACCCACACCGGTGCCCCGTAAAGGGCCATGGAACGCACGACCCCGTGTAGAGCCTCCGGCAGGAGGCGTTTGGACCCCCAAGATTGAGCCGCTTTAAGGCAGCCACAGCCCGCTTGAGTCTGGGAGCCAAACGTCGGAGCAGTGTACGTCTTATGGCTGAAATTATGAAATATGGCTACATCTTCCTGAAACAAGCTGCTAAATGTGGATGCCCTAAAGTAGCCCACGAAATATGGCTTTACAGAAATATAATCATTAGCCACCCCCTAAAGAGTGCGGACCTCAACTTTAGGGCATCGTTGGTAGAGGGCAGCAAGGGACGAGCTGGATTGGAATGATTATTATTTAGGGACGAATTTAAAGCTACAGGCTCAGCGGGGGTCGGGTGGACATGGATTGGGGCGTCCGGCGGGTCTCGGCGGTGAGGACGAAGGACGGTGGTCTATCACGGAGGTTCTTAAGAGTTCTAGTGAGTTTTCCTTTGGGAGAGTCGTAACGTCATTAGGAACGGTTAGGGTATGCCTTTTTTTTTTTTCTTTTCAGGATGGGAAATCATCAAATGACTTCTCCCGCTCTGGGCGTAGCGGGAGGGCGTGTCAGACTTTTACTGACTAAAACCCACCCGTGTTCCATCAGTTGCCCATGTGCCAGGGTCACGGTATCTCTTTCGAACAATCACGCGACCCCGGCAGGCATCGGTCCTAGTAGACCCCTACACTGCTGCTGACATCTCTTTGAGGCGCGTGTGGAACACTGCGCGCCGTCGACCCGAGCTTGGTCCTTACCGGGCGGCGAGCTACCCATTGCTCACCACCCGCAAGCTCGCGCCTACGGTGGCCGGGAGTCCGCTATTGACTCCCGACGCCCGGGGCGTCTCCTCCTGCGGCGGCTAGGGACGTGAGGGCGCAGAGACTGCCATTCCCTCACGCGCCCCGCTTCCTCCTTCGCGAGCATTACTGCTTCGCAGAAGGAGGTGACGGCTTCCCATTCCCTCTCGCTCCGTACCATGGCTCGCACCAGGGCCGGACGCGAGAGGTCGCCGCCGCCAATCGCCTCACGGCGGTCTGTCACGGAGGTTCTTGAGAGTCCTAGTGAGTTCTCCTTTGGGAGAGTCGTAACGTCATTAGGAATGGTTAGGGTATGCCTCGGTTTGCGAATTGGGGAAGGAATGTAATGGGCGGCTGCCGCGATCAGAGTATTTGGAGTTTATTTGCGTTTTGTTTATCGCAAATAAATGTATTTTTGTTATTTTCTTTTCTAGCTCATGCCGTCATTACGCAGTCCATAAGGCGGTAGTGGCTGACAGAAAATCAGGGTGCGCCTGGTGTACGTACATTGCGTAATGCCTCATGAAAGTTATTTTTGGCGGCATAACCCTTTTTTTCCTCAAACATCAACACAATACAGATAAAATATTTTTTAAAGCACTATAATCCAATTTGAACAGTTACCGATAAAAATATCTGTAGGTATTATCTCATCGGCTTTCCTCCTCGCGGAAATTAAAATCGATTGGATAAAGAGGATATGGCCAGTATTAGTTTTATGATGTTACTGAAAATTAGAATTAATTTCCTTCTTCTTTATATTGGTTATTCAGTGTGAAATAGGTTGATAGATTAGTTTTATAGCTGCAGTCTACAAGATACTATTTTCACATAGCGTGCAATTTTCTGAGCATTCACAAGTGTGTATTTATGTGAACAGCTGTGAAATGACTGTCGTATCTTATATGTTAAACTGCAGAGCATGTGTGTTAACAGTTCTTTTCCCTCTGATTTTGCATCACTGTCAAAATCAGTTGTTTGCTGTTGGGTAGCTGCCATTAACAAGTCTGATAAAATAGACCAACCATTCTGGGATTTCGTATGTGATTACTATATACTTACGCATTATTTTATACTAAGGAGTCAAAGTCGACAATCTATACTAATATTATAAAGCTGAAGTTTGTTTGTTTGGTTGGTTGAACGCGGTAATCTCAGGAATACTGGTCTGGTTCTTTTCTTTTTCTTTTTTTTTTAAATCTTTTTGTAACATCACGCTACAAACAAGAGGAGCGGAGCAGTAATGAAAAATGTTGCAAAAACGGATAAAATCACACGGGTAGGCGATTCGACGTGACGGGAAGGGTCGGGTGAATAAGAATAATATAGTTTGTTTGGTTGAACGCGCTAATCTCAGGAAGTACTAGTTCGAACTGAAAAAATATTTTTGTATTGATAAGCCTATTTATTGAAAAAAGCGGTTATATAAAATCACGCTAAGATCAAAAGGAGTGGAGCCGCAAGGAAAACTGTTCGAAAACTGGCAGGCAATTCGATGCGACGGGAAGGGTTAGGGGAGCAAAAATTTGACGCAGACGTAGTCGCGGGCAGAAGATAGTTTTATATTAAGGAGTCAAAGTCGACAATCTATACTAATATATTAAACCTGAAGAGTTTGTTTGTGTGGTTGAACGCGATAATCTCAGGAACCACGCTGGTGCGAATTGAAAAATTAATTTGTGTTGGGTAAATATTTATTGAGGAAGGCTATAGGCTATATAACATCATGCTACGATCAAAAGGAGTGGAGCAGCAATGAAAAATGGACGAAAACTGGCAGGCAATTCGATACCACGGGAAGCGTCAGGGGAGAAAAAATTTGACGCGGACGAAGTCGCGGGCAGAAGCTAGTAAACAATAATGAGTGTGGAAGGAGTATCTCGCGCTCCTTCTCTTGTGGTATGTATTTATAAATTTATTTTAGTTTATTGTTAATATCTGGATGACCGAGCTTTGCTCGGTATTTTCTGGTAAATTGTGTTTAAAATAATAAGTTCAGCTGGCTTACTATGACTTTTTCATTAGCTACGCTACCTCCTGGACCATAACGTCAAACCAAACACGTCAAGCCAATGACTTAGTGTTGCTTAACAACGCCATCTGTTGAAGTAGCTTTAGTGTTGTTGTGTCGTTAAAGCAGTTAGTTGCTCCCAATTAAAAAAATAGTATTATTAGTCGCCAATAGATGTCAGGAACAGTCATATTTTTCAGTTTATGTTTAAAAGTTGATTATTGAAAACGCGAATAAAACGACATTTTCTAAAAATGAATCCTAGCTAGATCGATTTATCGCCCCCGAAACCCCCTGTATACAAAATTTCATGAAAATCGTTGGAGCCGTTTCCGAGATTCAGATTATATATATAAATATATACAAAAATTGCTCGTTTAAAGGTATAAGATATCCATACTACGTCAGTTGCGGGCATGGCTTTTAACAGTGCTGAGTCAAGTGGTATCACTTTTAGTGATTACAATTTATTTCTTTTCAAGATCTTAGTTCGCAAATTCATTAGATACAAAAACTTATTTGTAATATTGCCATATTGCCAAATGAAATGTAATTCATCTCTGGCCTCTCCCAAACTGTGATAAAAATGTGTGAGTCAAGTCTATCACACTAGGCCATGCTCGCCCCGCAGGAAAGTGTAACACAGAGATAAAAGATATAACTCCTTACAGCATAAAGCAGCGTTGCCATATTTCTAATTTTGATCGGTTCGAGTTCCGAGGGTAGGTGTTAGAAAAGTTAACACATTATTTTGTAAATCTTTTTTAATTAAAAATAATATTCAGTACTTTTACTTGCTTTTGAGTACAGTATTTGTTTTATAAACATCTTAACACGCAGTACTTACATTGGTGAAATAGTCCATGTAACACAAGCACTTTAAACTGCACCACCTACCAGTTCTCTCTAGTACTGATATAGTCACTACAAGTTCTATTAATTCACTTCATGATGGCATCTCAACTGGATGATATCCAATCGGCTCAGAAGAACCTGGAGGAGTGCTTTCTACGAAAGATGGGTGAGCTCGAGGCACAGATCCAAAGTGCTGGACCCGCAAAGGACACCGTAGCAAAGCTTGCTGATGAGTTCCGGTCATTTCGTGAGCTTATGTTCGGTATGCTGGGTCTTCTTAGGAAGCAAATCATGGAGTGCTCTAGAGTGGCTGATGGATTGGAGACAAGATCACGTCGGAAAGCTCTAATTTTCACTGGGTTTGCTGAAGCAGAGAATGAAGATTGCAAGGCTCTTGTGTTGGATATTTTGAAGAACAAACTGGCCCTCCACGACATCACTACTTCTTCTATCAAAGTGTGTCACAGACTTGGGGCATCCAGCAAAGGACCAACAACCAGCAGACCCATTTTGGTAAGATTCTCCAATATTGACCAGAAGTCCTCTGTTTGGAAGGGCAAGAAAGCGTTGAAGGGATCCCCAGTCACGGTAAAGGAGTTCTTGACCCGCTCCAGGCAAACTGTATTCAGCAGGGCGCGCGTACACTTCGGAATGCCTGCATGCTGGACTCAGGACGGGGTTATTGTGATTAGATCCTCCGACGGAAAACGACATAAAATCTGTTGTTTAGAGGAACTCAATCCCTTGTTGGCTAAGTACCCAAAGATGACCGGGGAATCATCATCATCCGCTGGAACAAGAGGCAAGTCTGATAACTTAGTGCGGAAAATCTAAGCATTTTCAACTTAGTCGTGTTGACGTGGTTAACAACTGTTTAGTTTTTGTGCTCGGGACGTAATTTCAGGTATTTTTTAATAGTTATTGTACACGTCTACCTGCTTTCTATTTCTTATTTTCACCTCAATACGACTTAAATTAAACCTCATTTTGTTGTTATTTTGCTGTTTGTGGTTAAATTATTGTCATTAGTTGTCACTGTCAGCTGTCATTTCTGTCAATATTGAATTTGTATAAATATTGACGTCCAATTTTCTTTGTTCCACGTATGTGTTGTGTTTCGTAATTGCGTTCCGTTTCTGCTACGTAATGTAACTTTGTCTCGATTGTACGGTTTTGTGCTTTGCTTGTTCATAATATTTTGTGTTAATGTTGGTGATGTTATTCTCTGTTCTAAATTAATGTTCACTTCTGATTTTTATGTATTACTACTACTATACAGTACTACATGGATCTTTTGCCGCTTATAACGCTTTTTTGTACTTTGTCAATTTAGGAAAACAAAATGCCTTAATACTGATTTTGGATATACTCCAAAGGATCCATGTACAACTATACTAGTGCTGCTGGTGGGTGGTGCACAGATAATGGTGTTGCACCAAAGCGAGAGCGATTTTAGCTGTTAGTTTATTTGCATATTTATTAGTTATTTATATTATTATTTGTATTTTATGTTATTCGATGATGATTCTTTTTACTCTGCCATTGATTCCTCTAGCTCTTCCGCTAATGCTAGTTTCAGCTCTTTGACTGACACCGTTGGTGACTTTGTGCGTCGGTGCTTCAGCCAACAGAATGGTCATTTGTTTAATGTCTGCCATATAAACGCGCAAAGTGTCCCAAGTCACCACAGTGATCTGTTGGACACCTTTACCGACGCCAATACCCATGCCGTTCTGATTTCTGAGAGTTGGCTCAAACCTCATCTTCTCTCCGCCACCTTCTCTCTCCCAGGTTTCACTCTTATCCGCAATGATAGAGTTGGAAAGGGAGGGGGTGGTGTAGCTATCTACCTTCGTGACGATTTCCCTTTTAAAATCATTACTTCATCTCCCTCACAATATCAAGCTTCCGCTGAATACCTCTTTTTGGAGGTCAACATCAAAGGCGTCAAGACACTACTTGGTGTTGGTGTGCCACCCGGTGTTGACTATTTCTCCAAACTTGAATTGGCGCTGGAATCCGTAGCGTCAGAGTATGCACATTGCGTCATCATGGGCGATTTCAACACTGACCTAGCTCATCCCTCCCCTCGATCCCGCAAACTCGATCACATCATTGAATCCGTGAGTCTACATATTCTTTCATTGCAACCAACCCATTTTAACATCTCAGGTGATGACACTTGGCTCGACTTAATCCTTACATCCGCACCCTCTCTTGTTTCCTCTCATGGTCAGTGTCCCGCTCCTGGATTTTCCCACCATGACCTCATTTTCCTCTCTTATGTCCTGAAACCGCCTAAACCTGTCCCAAAAGTTCTGCACATGCGGTGTTTTGCGCGCATGGACGTTGAGAAGCTTCGTAAAGATGCATCGGATGTCTGCTGGGAACACCTGGCAGCGGCGACAACTGTGGACGAAAAACTGCACATTTTCAATCGGGCGGTCCTTGCGCTTTACGACAAGCACGCTCCTGTTAAGAAGATTAAACTACGGCGTCCGCCTGCTCCTTGGATGACGACAGGGGTTCGCATGGCGATGAGGCGCAGGGATCGTGCCTTTCGTAAATTTAAGAGGGATCGCTGTGAAGAAAATCGGAACTTTTTCAAAGCTGCTAGAAATCGGTGTAATCAGATGATACGAAACGCCAAACGCCGCCATATTCTCGAAAACATATCTTCTTCTTCACCTGCTGATATTTGGAAGTTCCTCGGTACTCTTGGTATCGGCAGACCACGTCATGTGGATTTTCCTAATACCATTGGCCTGGATGATATTAACCGTCACTTCACAACTAGTTGTCATTTGGGTTCCCAAATGCTGTCCCAGACGGTTAATTTCATTGCTGGCCTAGGTAGTCCCATCATAGAACCATTCCACTTCGCTCCGGTCACCTTGGACGAAATTAATAAGATCATCCTTTCCATAAAATCCAAGGCTGTCGGCTACGACGAAATCAGTCGTAATATGGTTGTTTGGATCCTTGATAGCCTTCTCCCCCCGATTACCCACATCATCAACTTTTCTCTTGATTCCGGACAATTCCCATCCCTGTGGCGTATGGCCTATGTCCGCCCACTTCCTAAAATTTCCAATCCCTCCCTCCCCAGTGACTTTCGACCCATTTCCATTCTCCCCTTCCTCTCTAAAGTGCTTGAGGCCTGCGTACACAAGCAGTTTACAGGGTTTGTTCACCGGAACAACCTTGTTAGCTCTTTCCAGTCTGGATTCAGGCCTGGGCATAGTACATCCTCTGCGCTCCTTAAAGTAACTGGTGACATTAGAGAAGCCATGGAGGATACCAAGGTTACCGTTCTGGTATTAATTGATTTCTCTAATGCCTTTAACGCCGTCAGTCACGATATTCTTCTTTCTATCCTTTCTCATCTTATGGTTTCGCCTGAGGCTCTGGAATGGTTCTCTTCTTACCTTCGGGGACGTCGGCAGTCGGTTCGCGTTGATGAGAGTTCGTCGAGTTGGCGTGATCTGGATGCTAGTGTTCCACAAGGCGGTATTCTTTCTCCATTGTTATTCTCCATCTTCATTAATTTTATAACTCACTGTCTTCGGTGTTCGTATCATCTTTATGCTGATGATCTACAATTGTATACAGCTGAGCGGGTAGAAGTTTTACCGGACGCTATAGCGGATATAAACCGAGACCTGGATGCAATAAAAAAGTGGTCTGATAGTTTCGGAGTGTCAGTAAACCCTACAAAGTGTCAGGCCATTGTTATTGGAAGCTTGCGCATGATGGGTAGGGTGACGCTTAGCTCTCTTCCTCCTCTCATGTTTAATGGTACCGTTTGCATCTTGACTCGACACTGAGCTGGCAACGCCAGGTGTCTAGTGTCAGTCAAAGAGTCAACGGTACTCTGCGATCCCTGTATCGTCTGAGGAACTTTTTGCCCGCTAAAACGAAGACCATGCTTGTGCAGACTTTGATTTTCCCAATCATCGACTATGGTGACGTGTGCTACTTTGATTTGAATGCGGTTTTGCTGGATAAGCTCGACAGATTGCTCAATAACTGTATCCGATTCATATTTAACCTCAGGAAGTATGACCATGTGTCGAGCTATAGGTCTGAGCTCAAATGGATGTCTATTCGCCAAAGAAGAAGATTGCGCGCTTTGACTACGCTTTTCTCCCTTCTCAACTCTCCAACTCCTCCTTCTTATCTTATGTCTCACTTCCAATATCTATGTTCTTCTCACACTAAGAATCTGCGTTCTTCTAACAATCTTCTTCTACTTTGTCCTTCTCATTCTTCTGACTTTGTTCATTCTTCCTTTCATATTCAGTCCATTCTTCTTTGGAATGCGCTTCCTCTCAATATCAGGACGGCCACCAGTCGATTTGCATTTAAGCGGAAATTGCAGAGTTATTTTCATAACAAATAGCGTAGAGTCATCTCAACACCTCCCTACCTTGAATTTGTATCTATAGATTTATATATATATATATTTATATATATTATAAGTATGTATTATAGCAAATATGTATGTATATATTTAGTTTATAATCTATTTATGTTCTAGTGTTTCTCTCTGACTTATAATTCATTATTATACATTTTTATTGATTGTTCCTTTCAACCTAAGCACCTGCCATGTAATCTCTTCACCACCCTTGGTTGACTGGTAGAGAATGCCTAAGGCATTAAGTCCGCCTTTGTACCGTTTTTGTGTGCGAGAAGTTTAAATAAATAAATAAATAAATAAATTCCAAATCGACTGTGGGTTCATTTCGGCCATCCATTTCAACTGTTATTGAAAACGCCAAATGGCTAAACGATACTGCTGAAAATGGCCTTTCCAGTCGTTTAAAATAATGATGATTCCGATTTACAAAGCTTTTTTAGATAGCTAGCCCGTTCAGCCTTAAATTTAAAACAAATAACCGACAGAATCCAATCAAATAGAAGACGAGCTCGAAGCTAAAAAAAAAAGTATGGAAAGAAATAAGATTTGTCCTCAGGAAGACATCTGTTACCATGTATCCTCTCCACTTTGATATTTAATATAAAATCTACAAGTTTTTTACGTCAAATTATGGTAATCAGAACCCTCAGAAGTTACTCTGCGTATGTTTCTAAATTCGTGAATATTTTGTGAAGACCTTTTCGGGGCCATTTTTTTTTAGTTAAAATTTCGTACATAATCCCTTACTGCTGCTGATATATTGCGCCAATTCAATGTTAGTAACATATAATTTATACAGACGATAACAATAAACATCAAACTTACTAAAATTGTCGTCAATGCACTTCAGTGCTACTTCTGAGGACCTCTTCAGGATGCACTGAAATATATCTATAATACTTAGCTATTAATAGACTCGTAGCAAGATAGAAAGTAAACGTCATCATCATTTCAGCAGAAAGACGTCCACTGCTGGACATAGGCTTCCCCCAAGCACTGCCACTTCAACCGGTTCTGTGCGGATTCCTGCGGCTTTAACCAAGTCATCGGTCTATCTTGTGGGAGACCTTCCAATGCTACATCTTCTAGTACGCGGTCGCTACTCCAGAACCTTACGACCCCATCGGCCATCTGTTCTGCGAGCAACAAGAAACAAGAAAGAAAATAAACGTGAAAGAAATAAAATTAGATACCTTCTTTGGTATTTCTAACTAGCCTTTAAGAAACTCGAAAAAAATTGAGGATGTTAATAAGATTATTAAAATATAATAAAACTTGTTAACAGACAGGAAGATTTCCTTTGAAGTAAGATTGTTATATAAAGTCGGGAACTTATTAGAAGCTCCTTCGGTGTTAATAATGTTCCTGAAAGGTTCTCATTACTCATAATTAGATAACTTTCTACACACAATATTTGCTAAAATTATTATTATTGTGTTCCTGCTTCATACAAAAACTAGTCTCTGGGAAAGGAGATGTCCGCTTTTTGTATGGACGTTGGTTTTTTATTCCAAGAAAAATCTAACCAGCATCAAACTCGGCTCAAATAAATACGACAAAAATATGGAACTCAGAACTACTGAAATAATATTTTTAAACCCCTCCATTTAAGCGAAAAACCATAAAATAATAATTGATGTTATTTGTAGTTGGCAACCCTGATAAAAACTCCGACACTCTGTGACAATGTCATATTTGACAGATGATTATTCAGCTGTCACTGGCGTTAGAGATGTGCCAACTCAGGATAAGACACGCCTCAAGGTTACTCGGATTGACATTCATGTGACTCGAGTTGATCTCGAGTTACGGAACTCTGGTAACTGGATGAAATTCAATGAATTTTTTTCGGCAATTTCACCTCTGTTTCGCGACGATTTAAAAAAAAATAGAGTCGCAAAAAACATATAAAATACAATTTCAGTACAATTTAAATATAAAATAAGGTTTAAATACATGCCAAACAAGAGACGTCAATCACGTACTCGCTTCTTCATTTAGCGTGACAATCTAATTCAACTCGATCGCGGCAACTCAATCTGAGCGCAACTCGAAAAATCGAGTTGACCATACCTAGCTGGCGCGTGGCGTCACCATCTCAAAGGGTTATCGATTCTTTCCGAAAAAGATCGATTTTAAATTGATTCAAATCTTATCGTGATGAATCGACTGACAACAAAATTGATTTCTAAAAAATTGTTTTTTTTTTTTCATCTCTGCATTTACAATGTAAATATAATCAATTTTGTGAAAATCAAGAAAGATACCTTAATAAACGATTTCTCATCAGTAATATCAGGGATTTTTTTAGTTCAGGGAATTCGTTATAATAACAAATTACCATATAAAAAGTATTCGGTATAAAACAAGACATTTATTTTCTTAATGATTTTGCATTAAAAAGTTTAGAAAATAGTTAATATAGCTTATAGTCCCAATAGAAAACACAAATGTTTGTTTTTCTATGGTAAAATCGATTTAAAAATCGATTGTTTTGGCCCGATAAAACGATAATAACCGATAATTGAGGTCAGATCGCCATCCCTACCGGCTCCATGCGTCTTTCGTTCGACTGATCCATCACAGTATCGTTCGTTCGTTCGTATTGACACTCACTGCCAGTAATGACAGTTCTCCTGTGTCAATTTTGACTCGTTTACTTTTTTTGGGTGTGTTCATTTTATTATTCTGGATAATTAGAAAGGTTTGTTCGTTTTAGAAGTAAATTCTCACGAAAATAAAAAACGATTTTTCTCAAAATTGGAGGTCTTTAAAAATGTATGATATAGTTAGAACGACTACTTTTAGGGATGTCTATCCAAATATATTTAACTTACTCTGGTTGGAATTATTAAATAATAAAAAACCATTTCTGGACATATCCTTTGTAGATGTTGTATAAATAAAAAACTTGTCTACTGACTGAAATTTTCGATCACAACTGTCATTTTTGACAGTTTTATTTAACTTTTCAAAGACCAGTAATTTCCATCAGGAAAAGTCATAGAAAAATACCTTTGTGTGATGCTGTGATAAAAAAATACAAGTTGGTAAGAGTGGGCGCAGAAATAACTTTGCGTTTTTTTTATAAATCTCGACTTGTTGATCTAAAAAAAAAAACATATCACAAAAATTATGGAGTTCATTTTCGCATAGTATGTATTATGGGAATATGCATGTATTTTTTTTATTCTTATAATCGGTGAAGCACGGTAATATAAATCCAAGAAATGGATTAAAAGACTTCCTCTGTAATTTGACTACAGTTGTTGCTCAAAAAGATTGTTAAAATTTAACAATTTTCTACTACAGTTAAAACGTTCGATATTAGCGCGGCAATATTAGACGTCAATCACTACGATACTGCTTTGCAATTCTCTTGTAGCCCTAAATGAAATATTTTTTAAGCTTTAGTCAAGCAGAAATCGCACTTACTAACAGCTTACGTTGATGAGAATTATAGCAGTTTGCTAAGAAAATATATTTATTCACATGCCTTTGAGGTCAGTTTCGGCATTTTTGAAAACGACGCGTTTGCAGCTAGCGTTTCATACTACCAGAAAAACGTAGCATACAATTAGAAATTCCTTAAAACTTAATCCATTAAAAAAACAGAGCAGTTTGCTTCTTGACTCTTATACAATGTTCTCGTATATTTAATTTATGAAATTGTTAAGAATTACACGCATATATCCCCTTTTACAACAAGGTCTTCAAAACAAATGAAATGGAACCGGTTATTTACTCTACGTTGCAGTATAAGTTCTCTACTGTAGGGCTCTACCATTCCCTGGAAGTACTATCTCGGTACAAACAGTGAACCTAATACTATCTACGTGACCTATCCCGGATGAAGAATATTTCCCCTTGAAATAGCCACGAGGGAGTTTTGTTGTGGTAAATTTTGAATTCAATGTTTAGTTTTTTTTACTTACGAAAACGAAAATTAACTTATAGATATATTTTTCTTTTCCTTTTTTTCATTTAAAATTAATTATAGTATTACGAAATTAATATTTCGTGAGTTTTTTAAAGCAGTGGTGATCCAGTGGTAGCGGCCGCGACTTACGAAAATTGTAAGTCGCAACAGGTTAGGTTATGGTACTGGCCCCCAAACTGGGGGAGGCCTATGTCCAGCAGTGGATATCTTACGGCTGAGATGATGATGATGAGGTTAGATTCAAACTGATGACCAAAGGCAAGCAATTTATTAATGTCTGAAAACAGTGAAAAAAAAGTGTGAGCTTTCAATAAGGTACGGAGCGGTGGTGTGAGTTTAGACAAGTAATTTTTATACCGGCAAAAAATCATACCAATAACGATTTTTCCTTAGAGCAAAAGATATCTGAGCGTCGGCTGCTCCTTTAATATTCAAAGTTGTAAAAAACTTTTAAAAATGTATTTCATACCGCGACAACAACAACAATATATGTAAGGGAAATGACCACTTTGCCATATTAGCTATAGTTTTGAATTTAGCCTGAAGTCACACTGCACCAATCATATTCATTTGGACGTGCTCTAACTTTAGATCTCACCTGGGGTGCTGTGGTTGACTCATTCATGATTATTGAGTTAAGTCAAGCAAAATAACTATCCATATTTTTAACAAACATTTTCCTAATCATATGTCACGTCCAAAATATCATCACACAGATTTCGAAAACGGAAAACCAAATACAATAGCAGCTGTTTCTAATTCCATGAAATTTTTAAGGGTGAATTGAAGAAAAATAGCGACTGTGCTCCTCAGACGTTCCGTGAGAGTAACTTAGAGTGAACAATAGCGTCAGGATTTGTTACTGTATCACGTAACTTTACCATTTACCGTTGACTCGGCGAGTTGACTAGGTAATGTTTTTCTAGAATCAGTAAACTTTGGCGATAAATGGACTGAAAGAACATCAGTAAATTTACGATTTACTAGAATATACTTTGAACACAACACATTCTAAAGATTTTTAATTTGTATTTATATAATTCAATTCTGTAAACACATATTCATTTGTCGCGATGGTGAATTATATTTTGATCAACACACCTACAATCTGGATACTGAACTGTAAATTGTAACTGCAAAAAATGACAAAAATAATCCGGGTACCCTAGCG
Organism: Aporophyla lueneburgensis; assembly: GCA_932294355.1. Lineage (NCBI taxonomy): Eukaryota > Metazoa > Arthropoda > Insecta > Lepidoptera > Noctuidae > Aporophyla > Aporophyla lueneburgensis. The sequence goes on from OW028753.1 coordinate 24,679,466, forward strand.
CTTTTGTATTACAGCATCCTTTAATTTTATGATTCTATTCATATTACTCGCGGGGCGTATGCAAGGAAATCTTTGCCCAAAACCAGCATTTATCGTCAGATAAATGAGAGCAGTGGTGGCCCAGTGGTAACGGCCGCGACTTACTAGTTGAAGGTCGTGAGTTCGACTCCAAGAAGGCACTTCATTTTGTGTAAATTATTTCATCACCACTGCTCTCAAATCAGTGAAAGAAAACGTCATGAGGAAACCGGCATGTCTTTGAACCAAAAATTCGAAGACATGTGACATCTACCAACCCGCACAGGGCCCGCGTGACGGATAATGGCCCACTCTCTCTCACCGAGAGGTCCTCCTCTCGTGTCCCAGCAGTGGGAACATTATAGGCTGTTGATGATGATGAGACCAAGTGTTTTAATTAATTTGTTCATTTATTGAATGGCGTGTAATAGAAAACCCTATGTCCAGCAGTGGACTGCTCCAGGCTGACGATCATGTCAATTTTATCATCAATTAATTTCCTTGACTGGACATAAAATCACACCTAAAGCACTCATAGGTATGTCTACAGTACATATTATCATTCCTTTGCTTACATCTCAAATCCCTTTTGATAGTCCAGCGATAAAATCCGTTCACTGAATAAATTCTGAAAGCCTTATCTTAATCTTAATTTTAAAGAGGTGATTAAAATCTTAATTAAGTTTTATAAGTTTCTTTGGTGTTAAAATAATTTTATGATGGTGTGAGATTATTGAAGCTAAACTTTAATATGGTAGGTAAACTTTGTCTAATTACTGAAAGGAAGGAATATTACGGTCCAATAGCCCAAACATCGGCTTGAAGCGTGCAATTATCAACTTTTTAAATGAAAAGCAACCAATTACCTTTACCGAATTAAAAAATCCAATAACGAAAGCCAACTGAGATATTAAATTCACCTACATGGCCATATTGAAAATCAATTTTAAAAAGTTCGTTTGAAACTGCCGTAAACTGGCTCGATCCGGTTTCAAGCAGTTCGAAGCGGTTCGAAGCTTTCACCGTATTTCATTGTTTCATGCCACAATAAAAATGAAAGGTCTCTGGCACACCTGACCTACAAACAGTGCTGTTCTTGTTCTGTTATATAAATTGTCACAATACTCCTATTGTTTCAACAATGCTACTCATATTAATTAAATGAACAGTGATACAATCATGTATTATTATGTGTTGGGTAGTTGTAATATTCTTACTGTTGTTTGAGTCTATTGTTGTTTACCTAGAGCACGGAGAAATAAGATTTATTATAATAACGTCAAGGTTAACATTAAAGTTATTGGTATAGTAATAACAACTTTTATTTACCAAACCTTATAGCTGGAGACTAAGGTAGTAGTGCTGAAATGAATGTGAGCCTTAAATATTCGGATAAATTGTTCGCTACTGACTCCACCATATTCCCATTAAGTTTTTTTCAGAATGCCAAAAATCATAATTATATCCAGCCTTTATCAGTTCACTGCTAAACAAAACCTCGACAATTATTCAAATGATAATTAATCCTCATACAAATTACATCCGTAAATTTGTAGCTGCCTACCAAATTACATAATCCGTCGTCTGTTATGAAAGGTATATAAAGGTCCTATAAAGGATTGCCAACTCCAATGAGTAAACTGCTATTAATTGAATGAAGCCACACAAAGTGGCGGCTATAGAAATTCGATCATGCAACTAGAACGTAATGTTGCTATTCAAACTATTAAAGTCTTTCTCAGAATACTTCAAAATATACCAGCTAAAATTGTTTTGATGAAAATCTTGTGAAATTATTACATTCCAGCGATGTCGAAACATTTTGACATTTTAATTTGTTTGTAAAATGCTAAGATTTTGTGCGGAAAATTCAAAATTAAAAAGGTAATTATATGATTTCCGCCTAATAAGTGATTTTTTTAAATACTTGTGCGTGTTACATTCTTGAAAAAAATACGGATATTTTATGAATTAAAAAGAAATAAGTTTTTTGGCCACAATACTGGAATAAGTCATACAAAACATGGTAATATATTATTATATATTACACTAAAAATGATACACACATTGAATAAAATTTTTGTAGAATCCTAGATATGTAAATGTATCCAAACTACGTATAAAGTACACTTTATATCTACGTTTTAGAAGAATAAAGGAAACTGAAAACTTTCAACTTTTAAAACTTAAATTGTAATTCTTCAAGATTTGTAGAGGAAGAAAGATGAAAAAAAAAATGCAGCTGCAATTTATCTTTCTACGTAAGTTGTTATTTAACTTGACAAGGCGTTTCAGATTACTGTTATAGTGATTTGCCTAGAGGAAACCTTGTTTTTGTCTTTTAAAATTACTTACAAAGCAAGGAGAAAAGGAAGGAAGTGCTTTATAAAAATATCTCGCAATTGTGGTCGTTAAAAAGTATATAGAAGCAAAAAGAAATGGAAAACGGTGTGCCCAAATATAATGATTGAGAATGTTGTTGAGAATGATGTTCGTATTGTTTTTTTTTTTTACAAAATCAGTATCACGTAACTTTACCAGTCTATCTTTGAATATCAAACGTCAGCTCAATTCTCTATGTGGAAGAGGAGAAAATTCTCCAATAGATAATAAACATTCATGTTTAAAGAACACCTTTAACACCACAGAATTTTACCTTACATATATTTTCAACAAACTTCTAATAAATCAACTCTCAAATTGTCAAAACCTTTCATTTTCTGATAAGTATGAATCTATTAACAGAATTTTCATCTCGTTTTATTCAGGCCGAAGATTGTATGTAATCGGTTCCGTCTTCTTTACACAACTTTTAAATATGTAGATTTTGTTAGTTAAAAAAAACTGAAAAACTCTTTACTACACACCACTGGACCTATCATAATCAGTCTATGATGTTTCTACTGCTGGGCATCAGACCTCCACGGGCTCAGTGCGGGTTGGTAAGTGTCACATAACTTCACTTTTAGGTTTTAGGACATACCGTTTTTCTTACGATGTTTCCCTTCACTGTTTTAAGAGCAGTGGTAATGAAATTATTTACACAAAGTATAGCGCCTGCCTGGCCTGCTCACTGTGTCTATAACTTACCACTATACTACTAGCACTATTGAATTTACCACTGCACTTTACCAGTATCAGAATCAAAAGTCATTTATTCAAACTAGGCTGAGAGTCAGCCATTTTTGAACGCCAAAATCACATAAGACAGTCCCCAAAACCGCCCGCCCTTCACCACTTCCTAGTGTTTTGGTTGAGAAGAAGTGGCGCAACAAACTCTCCAGCTGTCACGGCACGGCACTGCACAGCTGTCTGTTCAGTTGGAAGAACTTGATTCTATACAATAATTTGTAAGTATGTAATTAATATTACGAAAAACAAAACATAATTAAATCACTTGCCATATATCAGCTAGCACACGCCAGTATACAAACAAGACGTGAAAACTATACTAAGCTGAAATAAATTATAAAAAACAAAAAACGTAAACCGAACTTAACACCTAATTAAAAGCCTTCAGGCATACGGGGCGTGCCCGCTTACATATACAGTGATGCGTATAGCTAACTTGAAGTAACAAATGCTAAACTATGACCTTCGGAGTAAAATAAAATAACAGTTAATACTAATGATAATAGCAAAAACCATGGTTAGCAAGAAGACCAGTCACCACAAGCAGCTCCCGTTCACGAACATAAAGAAAGAAAAAAAAAAAAAGAAAGAAAAATTGTTTATTCTGCACAAACAAAACGCACAATACACCGTGACATGTTAGTCGTCTTACAATGGCAGCCCACTTCATGTGCATACATAATTCAATTCTGTAAACACATATTCATTTGTCGCGATGGTGAATTATATTTTGATCAACACACCTACAATCTGGATACTGAACTGTAAATTGTAACTGCAAAAAATGACAAAAAGAAATCCGGGTACCCCCTAGCGCTTTTGTATTACAGCATCCTTTAATTTTATGATTCTATGCATATTACTCGCGGGGCGTATGCAAGGAAATCTTTGCCCAAAACCAGCATTTATCGTCAGATAAATGAGAGCAGTGGTGGCCCAGTGGTAACGGCCGCGACTTACTAGTTGAAGGTCGTGAGTTCGACTCCAAGAAGGCACTTCATTTTGTGTAAATTATTTCATCACCACTGCTCTCAAATCAGTGAAAGAAAACGTCATGAGGAAACCGGCATGTCTTTGAACCAAAAATTCGAAGACATGTCACATCTACTAACCCGCACAGGGCCCGCGTGACGGATAATGGCCCACTCTCTCTCACCGAGAGGTCCTCCTCTCGTGTCCCAGCAGTGGGAACATTATAGGCTGTTGATGATGATGAGACCAAGTTGTTTTAATTAATTTGTTCATTTATTGAATGGCGTGTAATAGAAAACCCTATGTCCAGCAGTGGACTGCTCCAGGCTGACGATCATGTCAATTTTATCATCAATTAATTTCCTTGACTGGACATAAAATCACACCTAAAGCACTCATAGGTATGTCTACAGTACATATTATCATTCCTTTGCTTACATCTCAAATCCCTTTTGATAGTCCAGCGATAAAATCCGTTCACTGAATAAATTCTGAAAGCCTTATCTTAATCTTAATTTTAAAGAGGTGATTAAAATCTTAATTAAGTTTTATAAGTTTCTTTGGTGTTAAAATAATTTTATGATGGTGTGAGACTATTGAAGCTAAACTTTAATATGGTAGGTAAACTTTGTCTAATTACTGAAAGGAAGGAATATTACGGTCCAATAGCCCAAACATCGGCTTGAAGCGTGCATTTATCAACTTTTTAAATGAAAAGCAACCAATTACCTTTACCGAATTAAAAAATCCAATAACGAAAGCCAACTGAGATATTAAATTACCTACATGGCCATATTGAAAATCAATTTAAAAACGTTCGTTTGAAACTGCCGTAAACTGGCTCGATCCGGTTTCAAGCATTTCGAAGCGGTTCGAAGCTTTCACCGTATTTCATTGTTTCATGCCACAATAAAAATGAAAGGTCTCTGGCACACCTGACCTACAAACAGTGCTGTTTTTGTTCTGTTATATAAATTGTAACAATACTCCTATTATTTCAACAATGCTACTCATATTAATTAAATGAACAGTGATAGAATCATGTATTATTATGTGTTGGGTAGTTGTAATATTCTTACTGTTGTTTGAGTCTATTGTTGTTTACCTAGAGCACGGAGAAATAAGATTTATTATAATAACGTCAAGGTTAACATTAAAGTTATTGGTATAGTAATAACAACTTTTATTTACCAAACCTTATAGCTGGAGCCTAAGGTAGTAGTGCTGAAATGAATGTGAGCCTTAAATATTCGGATAATTTGCTCGCTACTGACTCCCACCATATTCCCATTAAGTTTTTTTCAGAATGCTAAAAATCATAATTATATCCAGCCTTTATCAGTTCACTGCTAAACAAAACCTCGACAATTATTCAAATGATAATTAATCCTCATACAAATTACATCCGTAAATTTGTAGCTGCCTACCAAATTACATAATCCTTCGTCCGTTATGAAAGGTATATAAAGGTCCTATAAAGAATTGCCAACTCCAATGAGTAAACTGCCATTAATTGAATGAAGCCACACAAAGTGGCGGCTACAGAACTTCGATCACGCAACTAGGACGTAATTGTTGCTAATCAAACTATTAACGTCTTTCTCAGAATACTTCAAAATGTACCAGCTAAAATTGTTTTGATGAGAATCTTGTGAAAGTATTACATTCCAGCGATGTCGAAACAAAAATGTAGATAAATAATTTTTTTTTACGTAAAATGCCAAGATTTTGTGTGGAAAATTCAAAATTAAAAAGATAATATTATGACTTCCGCCTAATAAGTGAATTTTTAAAATACTTGTGCGCGTTACTTTCTTGAAAAAATACGGATATTTTATGAATTAAAAAGAAATGCATTTTTTGGGCACAATACTGGAAAATGTCATACAAAACATGATATATATTACACTAAAAATGACGAAGTAATTTAACTTAACTTAAAACAAAACTTACATTAAACAATTTTTTTATAAAAACCTAGATACATATGTAAATCTATCCAAACTATGTATAAAGTACACTATAAGTCTACGTTTAAGAAGAATAAAGGAAACTGAAAATGTTGAACTTCTTAAACTTAAATTGTAATTCTTCAAGATTTGTAGAGGAAGAAAGAGAGAAAGAAAATGCAGCTGCAATTTATCTTTCTACGTAAGTTGTTATTTAACTTGACAAGGCGTTTCAGATTACTGTTATAGTGATTTGCCTAGAGGAAACCTTGTTTTTGTCTTTTAAAATTACTTACGAAGCAAGGAGAAAAGGAAGGAAGTGCTTTATAAAAATATCTCGCAATTGTGGTCGTTAAAAAGTATATAGAAGCAAAAAGAAATGGAAAACGGTGTGCCCAAATATAATGATTGAGAATGTTGTTGAGAATGATGTTCATATTGTTTTTTTTTTTTACAAAATCAGTAATCAGTAATTTTGTACGGTGGTTTTTTGGACGCTACAGAAGTTGATGGACTTTGCTGAATGTGCGAAGGTCGTAGCCAAATCCTGGGTTTACTATATTTAGATTGCTATTGACACGCTAAAAAGAAGAAGTAGTCAGTCTATCTTTGAATATCAAACGTCAGCTCAGTTCTCTATGTGGAAGAGGAGAAAATTCTCCAATAGATAATAAACATTCATGTTTAAAGAACACCTTTAACACCACAGAATTTTACCTTACATATATTTTCAACAAACTTCTAATAAATCAACTCTAAAATTGTCAAAACCTTTAATTTTCTGATAAGTATGAATCTATTAACAGAATTTTCATCTCGTTTTATTCAGGCCCAAGATTGTATGTAATCGGTTCCGTCTTCTTTACACAACTTTTAAATATGTAGATTTCGGCCTACGATGTTTCTACTGCTGGGCATCAGACCTCCACGGACTCAGTGCCGGTTGGTAGATGTCACATAACTTCACTTTTAGGTTTTAGGACATATGGTTTTTCTCGCGACGTTTCCCTTCACTGTTTTGAGAGCAGTGGTAATGAAATTATTTACACAAAGTATAGCGCCTGCTTGGCCTGCTCACTGTGTCTATAACTTACCACTACACCTACTAGCACTATTTAATTTACCATTGCACTTTACCAGTATCAGAATCAAAAGTCATTTATTCAAACTAGGCTGAGAGTCAGCCATTTTTGAACGCCAAAATTACATAAGACAGTCCCCAAAACCACCCGCCCTTCGCCACTTCCTATTGTTTTGGTTGAGAAGAAGTGGCGCAACAAACTCTCCAGCTGTCACGGCATGGCACTGCACAGCTGTCTGTTAACTTGGAAGAACTTGATTCTTTACAATAATTTGTAAGTAATTAATATTACGAAAAACAAAACATAATTAAATCACTTGCCATATGTCAGCTGGCACACGCCAATATACCAACAACACTTGAAAACTATACCAAGCTGAAATAAATTATAAAAAATAAAAAACGTAAACAGAACTCAACACCGAAATAAAAGCCTCCACGCATACGGGGCGTGCCCGCTTACATATACAATGATGCATATAACTAACTGCGTTGGAAGGCCTCCCACAAGATGGACCGAAATAATTTATATCACGTAAAATTCCTGCTTGAGCCTCCACAGCTCGAGTTGTTCACTCGCCACACTGTTATTCCTATCTACTGCAATTTTCGCGTAGAACAACTAAAAAAATGCCAAAAATGGTTTTCAAAAACCACATAACTAAAATTGGTCTAAAATCTATCGATAACCCGGTTCTATCAAACCAATGATAATGCCCAAATTAATACAAAACTTGTTCTCAACCCCTTAACAATACGCAAAACATAAATTAGCAACGTTAACATAAACTTGTAACGCTGTGAGTGGTGTGACTTCCCTATTGTTCCGCTAGCTATCACCCGGTATACAACGACGACTACAAACGGAACACGTTCAGTGTTCTAATAAAAGGGAGCGTAGCCTACCTACTTATTAAAGAAATGAGGTACGTAGTCAAGATAAGCATTAATAGAAAGCAAAGCGAGGTGAAAATGAAATGAAAATTGTAGCAAAAATGCAGAAATGAAGATTATTTATCCTGCAAAAAAAAGTGAAAGTTTGTATGTGTAGATGTAGATGTTTAGACGTTTAGATATTTCAATGTTTATACGTTTAGATATTTGGATATTTATACGTTTAGATGTTTAAATATTCAGATGTTAGAAATGTTTGTTACTCAATCACGCAAAAACGGTTGAACAATTTGGATGAAATTTGACACAGATAATTTATAAATAAATAACCTGGATTAACAATAGTAGGCACTAAGTTCCCGTAGGATAATTTTCGACCCCCATGTGGGCAAAACAGCTGGAAAAGCTAGTACTTAAATAGAAACCCTTTTTTTCATAATCAACAATATTTCATGCGTATAAAATGAGTGGAACTTAACTATCCAAACAACATACTGACTGTTGCTGAACCGTTACACAATCAACTCAGGCTGTCGTGGATTTGTTGTGTGTATTTTTTGTTACCGTGGCCCCTGCCAAGGGCAACTGAAGGAACACGAGTGGGGTTTAGTCAGTAAAAGTCTGACACGCCATTCCGCTTTGCCCAGAGCGGAAGAAGTCATTTGGTGATTTCCAACCCCAAAGAAAAAGGTTTCGCCATAATACCTTGTCCTCAGCCTGCCGCATCCAGTTTGTCCAAGCCACCTTTTTGGGGTCTTTTTTGCGGTCCTTCTAGCTGGGGGGCATCCCACACAACCCTTGACCATACGCAATCTCTACTCCAAAATTCGACTGGTCCATCGGCCACCGGTCCTGTGCCGAACATGGGCTTACTGTGCAAGCCATGTCGATAACTCCAGACGGTAACGGTTACACACATCGTTCAAATGAATCGCTTCTTCTTATAGAGTGCAAGACGTTTCACTGAGCACCTAAATGTTTAGGTTAGCTGTTTTGTTTTTATTAAAGGAACCACCCAGCAAAAACGCACTTCTGAGATATCAAAGGATTTACAAAAAAAATGTGCAGCTCTGTTAGATGAAGTATAATTACTATTTATTTTATTTAAATTTATTGATAAATTACTAATTTAAGTATGCGTATATAAATTTGCTCTGAATACTCTTAAACGTACTAGATAATTAAGAAAATGTGCATGTGGTTCCTTTTAACATTTACTAATTGATAGGTTTTCTCATACAAAAAAAAGAACCACAACCCAGGGATTTACTGATATCAATAAAACTATGTAATTTGGTTCCATTTGCTGTATTAAAAATAATTGTTAATAATAGAAATATGTGTAATTTATAAAGTTACCAAGTATGTGTGGATCTGTTTTGTATAAAATGACATGGTAGTAATATTGTTTATTTGTTTGAACAATCGAGTCCCGTTGTGCTGTGGTTCGGTTTTGCTTTATATGTAACTAGCTTCTGCCCGCGGCTTCGCCCGCGTGGATGTCGAAATATCCCACAGGAACGTACTACCGGGATTGAAAGTATCCTATGTGTTAATCCCGGTAAACAATGTGTTATTCCATTGCTTGCTTTGTGTTATCCACGGAGCAGCGCTCGGATTGATAAATGATTTATGTAGGATAATTAATCCTAAAACCTAACAATAGTGACGGCAATATATAACGGAACGGCAAATTACCTACTTGCATGACAAATTTGAAGGTAACTTTAAAGCGAAAATATAAATTCTCTTTATTCCCTGGGAATTTCGAAAAAAAAATTGTTACCAAAATTATTCAAATGAAGATTTTACTTAACTTGCTGTTCACAGGGGTTTAAGACTATTTATGTTTTAGTCTATACTTAAAGTATCTCTTTAAATACTACTTTAGAGGTTCTGCCCTCAGGTGCTAATACAACCAGGCTGCTAGAAGAGCTCACTCTCGAGCAGGCCACGTAAAACTGGCCGTGCGAGAAGCAGTCCCCTCTAAGATCATATCCCGCTGTTTACAGTGACTGTCTCCGAGACTTATTAATCGTCATTGCTAAACATACCATAAGGAGACTGCGGCCTTTTAAACTCGAATGGGTACTCCGACGGTATTAGTGGTATCTGCGGTATATACAATAGTACACCGATTCACCTTGAGCACAGTCAGTAAATACAATGGCGTGGCCTCTACCACGTTTTGATGTGAGGTTTTCACACACAACCTGATCCCATTGCTCAACTTGGCCGGATTAAGATTTTGTAGTAGCATTACTGGAGCACCCACTTTGAGGATAAGTGTGTGAGACAAAGACCAGATGGGTTGAATAAATTTAAGAGCTCCTTAGGACATAATATAGTATCATCCTTATGAATTCGACACGTATGCATGTAATATAATTAGGACAGATGTTTTTTTGCCTGTGATTATTTCATTAGTTTATTTTAAATAGCTTCTGCCTGTGGCTTTACCCGCTTGGCCTACAAGAAACGAATGACTCTTTTTTTTAGAAACAAACATACGCGCTCTCACTGCCTCTCAATAGTATACGAACTGACAATATCCCAAACAAAGCAAATAGGACAAAGTTCTCCGTAAAACTAAACTAATCTCTGGGATGAGAGAAGTATAGTTTTAATAAAACTCAAAGCGTATGTGAAAAGATTTATTTAAGAGACAATCAGAAGTGGATAATTAACAATTAATATTGTTTACTATGAAATACTGTGCCTACCGCAGAATTTCTTTATAAACAATATTTTTTGTTTTTACTTCAGGTTCTAGAATCACCAAGCTGCCCCGTGAGCTTACTCTTGAGCAAGGCCACGTAAACTAACCGTGTGAAAATCAGTTCTTCCTTAAGTCTACCCCTGTTAAATGAAGTGTTTTGACTTAAGATTTATTTATGGTCTTGTCAAAGTAGATTTTGAGGGGAAACTGTACTCTTTTGAAGTCGAAGGAGTAGTTCGACGGCGTTAGAGGAATCCTACAAAGACTCCTCTCAGAAACAACGTGTCAGTGTAGTTGCCTCGATAACATTTCCTTGCAATATTTTCACTCACAACCTGGTGTCATTGCATAATTTTGGCGGGTTTAAATTACGCAGCAACATAACTGGGTGCCAATTCAAAATTTTTATACCTACATTTGTGAGTTGAGACACCGAGAGGCTTCAATGTGTTAAGAAACTAAACCGGGTAATGTATGGCGTCATCATTGTTTATCTCTCGAGTCCACTGATTTATAATTATTTTCAACTCCTTCGAACGATCTCAAAATAATTTAATTGATGATTGTGGCTTGGTCATTATGTTTTACCTTAATGCATAAACCAAATCGCACTATTGCTCACTGAACGTACAGATTTATATGTTAGTGCGTAAAATATTATAGTAAATATGTGCCCAATCCGTTTTTACTTATAAAGCAGCATAGGTCAAAGTCAAAGTCAAAGCATTTATTTCAAATAGGCCCTAAAAGGCACTTTTGAACGTTTAGGTACCTATCTATTAAAGAATAGTTAGTGTAGTTTATTCAATTTTATCTAACACAGAAACAAACGCGTTTTTTACACGTACGTACTTCATCATCATCTGCCTAGCCTTTTCCCAACTATGTTGGGGTTCGGTTTCCAGTCTTGCCGGATGCAGCTGAGTACCAGTATTTTACATGGAGCGACTTCCTACCTGACTTCCACAACCCAGTAACTGGGTAAAACGATACCCCTTGGTAAGACTGGTTGTCAGAATTTCGGGCTTCCGGCGACCCGTAACGACGGTCTAAGATCTACGAAAGACAGCCGGAATCAACGGCTTAACATGCTTTCCGAGGGACAGAATGGTCTTATTATGTAAAGATGGTCACCCATCCACGGACTAACCGCGGCAAGCGTAGCTTAACCTGAACGATCGACCCGTGCGGCTGTTATAATTTGCAAATATCCCTACTAATACATATTAATTTTGTTTGTTACGCATTCACGCAAAAACTACTTAACCGATCATCATGAAACTTTGTACACACATTCTTAGAAGTATTAGAAGTAACATAAGATATTTTTATGAAAAAAAAGTTGCGAAAGATAAAATTCGGTACGGAGTAAGTTTGAACCCCAAGAAAGGACATAGGCCTATTTTTATTCCGAGATATCGTCTCCGCCCACGATAACCGACATTTACGCGGACGAAGTCGCGGACAAAAGTTAGTTAGTTTATATTAATATCAGTTACATATTTGATACTTCTTGATACCTTCGTTGAGACTGAACACCGGTGACGACAATGCGCTTCCCGGGCTGCCCCGTACGCCATGTGCACGTCTACCATTCCACGTAAGATTTTCGAAGCCGTATCTGACGCAGTAAAGGGATGATTTTGGAAAAATTGTGATACATGTGTCGCATAATTATAATTGAAGAGTATGTATACTAATTTTTGTGTCAATCGACCCAGAGAATAAAAAGTTTCATAGAAATTTCAACCCCCCATTTCACCCTCTTAGGGGTGGAATTTCGAAAAATCCTTTCTTAGTAGATACCTACTCCTTACAAAAAACACACCCTCCAAATTTCATGCCTCTAGGTCCAGCGGTTTAGGCTGTGCGTTGATATATCAGTCAGTCAGTCAGTCAGTCAGTCAGTCAGTCAGTCACTCAGGACTTTGAATTTTATATATATAGATAGGCCCTAAAAGGCACTTTTGAACGTTTAGGTACCTATCTATTAAAGAATAGTTAGTGTAGTTTATTCAATTTTATCTAACACAGAAACAAACGCGTTTTTTACACGTACGTACTTCATCATCATCTGCCTAGCCTTTTCCCAACTATGTTGGGGTTCGGTTTCCAGTCTTGCCGGATGCAGCTGAGTACCAGTATTTTACATGGAGCGACTTCCTACCTGACTTCCACAACCCAGTAACTGGGTAAAACGATACCCCTTGGTAAGACTGGTTGTCAGAATTTCGGGCTTCCGGCGACCCGTAACGACGGTCTAAGATCTACGAAAGACAGCCGGAATCAACGGCTTAACATGCTTTCCGAGGGACAGAATGGTCTTATTATGTAAAGATGGTCACCCATCCACGGACTAACCGCGGCAAGCGTAGCTTAACCTGAACGATCGACCCGTGCGGCTGTTATAATTTGCAAATATCCCTACTAATACATATTAATTTTGTTTGTTACGCATTCACGCAAAAACTACTTAACCGATCATCATGAAACTTTGTACACACATTCTTAGAAGTATTAGAAGTAACATAAGATATTTTTATGAAAAAAAAGTTGCGAAAGATAAAATTCGGTACGGAGTAAGTTTGAACCCCAAGAAAGGACATAGGCCTATTTTTATTCCGAGATATCGTCTCCGCCCACGATAACCGACATTTACGCGGACGAAGTCGCGGACAAAAGTTAGTTAGTTTATATTAATATCAGTTACATATTTGATACTTCTTGATACCTTCGTTGAGACTGAACACCGGTGACGACAATGCGCTTCCCGGGCTGCCCCGTACGCCATGTGCACGTCTACCATTCCACGTAAGATTTTCGAAGCCGTATCTGACGCAGTAAAGGGATGATTTTGGAAAAATTGTGATACATGTGTCGCATAATTATAATTGAAGAGTATGTATACTAATTTTTGTGTCAATCGACCCAGAGAATAAAAAGTTTCATAGAAATTTCAACCCCCCATTTCACCCTCTTAGGGGTGGAATTTCGAAAAATCCTTTCTTAGTGGATACCTACTCCTTACAAAGAACACACCCTCCAAATTTCATGCCTCTAGGTCCAGCGGTTTAGGCTGTGCGTTGATATATCAGTCAGTCAGTCAGTCAGTCAGTCAGTCAGTCACTCAGGACTTTGAATTTTATATATATAGATAGGGTGATTGGAAGATGGGTGCAAAGCTTTAAAGTGAAGATAATATAGACAATTTAGAACCATTTAAGCCATGGTTGTCTTAGACGAAGTCTTACCAAATTTTTTTAACCAAATTTTTAATTTTTTTTCGGAAATTCTCAAAATTTAATGTAAACTGCATAATTATGGCCAAATTGAATGATAAATGAATTAATTTTTTATTTATTTAATTAAAGTAATGTGTAAGCAACCAAGCAAAACATGTTTTAGGCTTCTGTGTCATTAGACATTTTTTTTACAGATATTTAAAGCTCAGAAAAAATAAAAAAATTGTACAATACGTCTTTTAAACCTTATTTAAAAAAAAAAACGGAGGGTGCTTTTTTTGTTCAAACCTTTTTGAAGACATGCTTGATAATCGTTCTTTCTTTTGAGGTATCAATTATGCGGATATCTTACAAATTATTGAAATTAGGACCTACAAACCAATTCGAGGGAGAAATTTTAAATTTTAGGCAGTCTAACAAAACACAAAATTTTTGCTTAAAAGTATACTTTATGTGCTCGAAATGATAACATTGTTCAATTCTAAGAATTTTTGGCACATGCAGGAACCAATTGATTCTCTAAACAATGGCCACCGAGCGCGGTGCGACGGCATTTCCAGGTAGAACGCCCAATGAATAGCAAAAAGCGATAAGAGTTGGTTTTTACAGCAAAATGGTCTTAGTTACTGAGGCAACAAAGTCGTTTTTCTTTAGTCAGGGTTAGTCGGTCTGTGATGAAGCCGTTACATCTTTTACTTATTAGTCAAACTACTGCCCGTGTGAGTGGACGTTGTCGTGTTGATTCACAAGTTACCGTGTTCAGTTGTAGCCCTTTGCGTTCCTGCACCTGTTTTTTGCGTTAGTTTTGAACTTTTTTGTTTCACTGTGTCCAGTCGTAGCCTCGCGCTCCTGCACGTGTTGATTTTTGACTTAATTGTGTTGAGTTGACATTTAGTGCGCTCTTACGCCGTTTTTCTTAGTTGTTAAGTGACTATGGCTACTTTTTCCAATCAAGAATATGCGGATATCGTATTTATGTACGGTAGAGCAGACGGCAATGGATCTTTGGCGCGACGGATGTATCAAGAGCGCTATCCGTATCGCAGGATACCGAATGGCCGAGTGTTTTACAACACGTTTCGTCGTCTTGCCCAAGATGGGTTTCACCGCGTGGAACCTGGAGTCAACCCGGGCAGACACGAAACTGCCGTCGACGAAGACATTTTAGCAGCATTTCAAGCGGATCCTACTACCAGTACTAGAGCAGTAG
Organism: Aporophyla lueneburgensis; assembly: GCA_932294355.1. Taxonomy (NCBI): domain Eukaryota; kingdom Metazoa; phylum Arthropoda; class Insecta; order Lepidoptera; family Noctuidae; genus Aporophyla; species Aporophyla lueneburgensis. The sequence goes on from OW028753.1 coordinate 24,694,683, forward strand.
CTCGAAATTTAAACATTTCTCAATGGAAGGTGTGGTATACAATGCACCAAAATGATAAGTATCCGTTCCATGGCAGGAGTGTGCAAGGTCTAGTAGAGCAAGATCCTCAAAGAAGAATTCAATTCTGCCGTTTCCTCCTCAACAGAGACATCGAAGATGCGTGGTTTCTGAAATCAATCTTGTGGACGGATGAAAGTAAATTTTCAAGGGAAGGTATTACGAACTTTCACAACATCCATGAATGGGCCGACGCAGACAACAATCCACATTTTAAGAAGCAGGTGTCATTTCAGATGAAATTGTCTGTGAATGTATGGGCTGGAATAATTGGCAGAACATTGATTGGGCCCCACTTTTTGCCTGATCCATTGAATGGCGAAAATTATTTGCAATTTCTGTAAATTGATTTACCACTGCTGGTAGAGGAATCAGGTGTCCCGATCTTCGAAAGAGACCGAACAGTCATCTTTCAGCAAGACGGCTGTCCAGCGCATTGGACTTTAAATGTAAGGGAACACCTCAACAATTGCTTTCCTGATAGCTGGATCGGCAGGGATGGACCCATCCCTTGGCCCGCTCGCTCCCCAGATCTGACCCCGTTGGACTTTTTCGTGTGGGGTCGGGCCAAGGAACTGGTGTATAACAACATAGAAATAAACACTAGAGAAGAATTGATACAAAGAATAAATTCAGCGTTTGAGACAATGAAGCGGGAGATGATGTTGAAAATAACGACTACAGAAGTTAGAAGATGGGACCGTGCTTGTATTAGGAATCACGGTCGTCATTTTGAACATGAAAAATAAATAATTTTAATTCAAATGTTGTTTTAATTAGTCTGCCTAAAATAAAAAAAATTCTCCCTCAAATTGGTTTGTAGGCCCTAATTTCAATAATTTGTAAGATATCCGCATAAATGATACCTCAAAAGAAAGAGCGATTATCAAGCATGTCTTCATAAAGGTTTGAACAAAAAAACACCCTCCGTTTTTTTTTTAAATAAGGTTTAAAAGACGTAATGTACAAATTTTTTATTTTTTCTGAGCTTTAAATGTCTGTAAAAAAATGTTTAATGACACAGAAGCCTAAAACATGTTTTGCTTGATTGCTTACACATTACTTTAATTAAATAAATAAAAAATGAATTCATTTATCATTCAATTTGGCCATAATTATGCAGTTTACATAAATTTTTGAGAATTTCCAAAAAAAAACTTAAAAATTTGGTTAAAAATATTTGGTGAGACTTCGTCTAAGACAACCATGGCTTAAATGGTTCTAAATTGTCTGTACCATCTTCGCCTTAAAGCTTTGCACCCATCTTCCAATCACCTTGTATATGTATTGTTGCTGTTGGTTCCATTTTGCTTTTAGTATACCTTGTTTCCAGGGAAAAATCTTGTGTTTTTTGTTGTATAAGTATGTAGACCACTTTTAAATTAGTATTCTTCAAAAAAAGTAAAAAACTAAATTTGTCGTGTGGTTCCATTTTGCATAAATACTGACAATTTAAGGTTTTTCTTTTAAAATGATAAAATGCCAATAAACGCATCTTTCTTCTTTCTGAATCAGAATCAGAATCATTATTTATTTGTCAAACATAGGTTATTACATTATAAGATCTTATGGTAAATAGTGTTAAGTGCTCTATGTTTTGTCAGCTAAGACATACAAATATTTGTGTTATACATTTATGAATAATTCTTATACATGAAAAAATTAAGAAAGAAATGTAATTACAATATTAATAAATTGTTACAGATTAAAATTAGTAAATGTCATAAAATTCTGAATGTCATTGGCTTGCCTGTCATTGTTGATAAGCATATGTGAAATTGTCATAGAAATTGATTGGAAAAACAAAATGGCGTCGTTCATTACGACTTTGGCCACGTGCCAAAGGATAATTGAGCCGATCATCAATATTTGTCTTTTATTTTCAATAGACAAGTAGAAGTTGATTTTCTAGACAGTTTATTCGATAAATATTAGATACTTTGATGGACAACAATATTGTTTTTGTAAGTCTACTCAGTTTGCTATGAAATCTTAAACTTCCATAAACTTCACAGAAACAAGAACCATTAACAAATTATTATCATTTGAAGAACAATGTTAAATGTTAAATTATTTTTAGGACATACCTCTTCAGTTTTAGTAAATTCAGTAATTTGTGCTAGAATGTGGAATTGTACTTGAAACAGAATTTTGTTGAATTTGTGTAGAACCAGACATAAGACATTATTAAACATTATTTTGTGTGTACATGAAGTGTATGTATTACTTACTTATATACATATATAAATGAAGAAACTGTTCAAGTTATAAATAAATTTAAAGTTATTTAAAATTAAATAGTTAAAGTGTTAAAATGAGTGTTATTTCTATACTTTAAAGTTATTCATGTTAATGGCCTGCATAACATTTTATTAATCCGTTTATTTTTGCTTGCTGTGTTTTATCTTAGCTAAATATTTTATATATATTTTAACTTTATTTCAGATTAAATAATACATATTTGTGTTAGTAAGTACTTAACAACTAAGTTAGTAAAGTACAAAAAAAGAACAGCAATAATAATAAATAATAAAATAGAAAATAAAAAAATAAAATTTATTAGACACGTGAAGTGCAATCCAGAGTCTAATAAAAGGGCCATCTAACTAACCGATCTGCTATTACTTTTAGAATGCTGTTGGAGCTTGCTCGGATACTGTGCAATATGAAGGCCGCTCGCTTTCTCACGGTGACATGAAAACCACCAGTCCGATGCCTCCATAAACATGCCAGACGCACTACAGTGTATGCGTTTATGCCAATCCAATTATATTAATACCATTGTATACCATGTTTTATGCAAATAAATGAAGTATTATTTACTGACAGTATGACATTTTATCTAATCAGGGCAAAAAGTTTAAGAATCATAGAGAACGGCGACAGGAAACCATTATAGATGTGTACGTACGGATTCCTAATCTGACCCGGCAAATTGGACCATAAAAACTATTCAGTTGACACCTTCCATTTAATACAGGTACGTAAAGGTCAAAGGGTCTAAATCGACCAACTATCTCGTATCGGTTAGTGTCATGGCCGATTTCTATAAAAAAAAACTAACGTAATAGCGATCCGGATAATAGAATAGTTACTGTGAAAAGTTTCTTAGGGTCAGCCATATTAGAAGTAAAAGTGCTCTATATGATAAGTGGTACTTTAGAAGGTCAAATGATGTTTTTATTACTATTATACGAATAAATATAATGTTTTATCAATTTTACTGCGTTTCAAGTAAAATTTTATTGGCTGTCAATATTAATAGTTATTTAGGGTGCAGGCAATCATCACGTATCTCTATAGCTAGTTTAAAGTTCTATGCCTCTTATAATAATAAACTCAATTTGGAATTTAATAAGCAGATATTATGAATATTTAATACTAGCTTCTGCCCGCGACTTCGTCCGCGTTAAATTTCTTGTTCCCCCGACCCTTCCCGTCGCGTCGAATCGCCTACCCATGCGATTTTCCTTGTTTTTGCAACATTTTTCATTACTGCTCCACTCTTCCTGGTTGTAGCGTGATGTTATATAACCTATAGCCTTCCTCGATAAATAGACTATCTAACACAAAAAGATTTTTTCAGTTCGGACCAGTAGTTCCTGAGACTACCGCGTTCAATTAAACAAACAAACAAACTCTTCAGCTTTATAATATTATATACTAGCTTTTGCCCGCGGCTTCGCCCGCGTGGATGTCGGAAATTATCGCAAGAGGACGTACTACCACGATAAGAATGTATTAATCCATGTTATACATACATAAAATTACGCTTTTTCCCATGGGGGTAGGCAGAAACTACGGAACGCTACCTGTTACGATCCTTACATATCATGTGTGTTTGATGTACTTAAAATAAAACGAATAGTATTCAGAGTAAGAAGACTGCGACATAGGGCTGGATTGAATTGAATATAAGTCTTCCTGCTTTTTCTTAACGCTCCTATACAGACCTATACAGACACTCATTTATTTACCAGACACCAAATTAAATATAGTTATAAGAATAGTACTTTGGCCAGTGGCTTCGCCCGTATAGCTGTCGGAAAATATCTCCCGGGAACGTATATGGTAAGTATCCAGGATAACCAAAAAACCAAATCCATCCAAAAATCTAAACATCTAAGCCATATTTCGCGGGCTCTTACTTAGAATAATACAATAGGGTTTATTTTGAGTACTTCGAACACACATGATATTCGCCTTTACTATGAAGCCAAAGTAATATGAATTACAATATTACAATCCTACTAATCCTGCACTACCCGACCGCTACCAACTGGGACGACCGGACGCGGGACTGCCCGCTAGCCGCTCTGCGGCTATTTTATTATAATCTCTGATATCTTCTAAAATGTTAATTTTAATGATATGCTGTAAAGGGCAATTTTGATTTACATGAAATGCACAATTTATTTAAGGTACTTAATTGGGGAAGGATTAATGCTGTATTGCTTAAAATCGCATTCATAAATAAGCCATTATTTCTCGTAAAACTAAATGATAAAAATGGTTATTGTGGGTTATCCCTAAGAGTTAGACATATACCATTATGGACTTTTTTGTAGAACTTTATAAGGTGTACAATACTGTGTACATTATTTTGAGCTATTTTTTAGGGTTCAGCCAGCGTTCGCAATGTAAGCGCAAAAAAATGTGTTTATTTATGACATCACATTAGAAACCTCTAAAATTATCATCGTTTCTTTATTATATTATGCATGTTATATACATATAAACCTTCCTCTTGAATCACTCTATTTATAAAAAAAACCCACATCAAAATCCGTTGCGTAGTTTTGAAGATTTAAGCATACATAGGGACAGACAGACAGCGGGAAGTGACTTTATTTTATAATATGTAATGATAATGAAGTATAAATTTTCACGTACCTACGCCTAATTTAGACCTCTCTTAAACATTTTTACATTCATTCATCAATTTATAGTCCCAGTAGACAGAGACGTCAAAGCAATGCCTCTGCCTGCAGGGACTTTGGATTCAGTACATAATCTCAAAACTGCTTTGAAAATTTCTTCTGGAAAACCGTAGCTTAAACGTTAAAATTTAAGTCCACGTTCATAATCATCATTTCAGCCCAAAAACGTCCACTGCTGGATATAGGCCTCCCCAACTATGGGGTTTTGCCATAATATTCTCGCTTGGCAGACAGGTTGGCGATCGCAGTATGTTGCTAAGATCCATAGATAATGCTGCTGCCCATTCTCTTGTAAGTCCTTTAGTCGCCTTTTTCCCACGGAAAGATATAGGATGGTTCTATTCTTTACGTCAAGCACCACACGGTATGCTTACATTCAAAACAGACACAGACACTTAATAGGGTTCAATGGATACTGAGAGCGATTAAGTTTCCAATTTGCATCTTTGTGAAACTTAAAGCCTTGCGGCTGAACTTTAGACAAACTATTATGGAATAGTGAACCTTTGACCGATTAAGATTGATAAAATATTTATCAGCAGCTGTTGTTTGGTGCTTGATTGATCGATCCAACTTACCACGGTTGGACTTCGGATAGCTGAACATCATTACATATCGATACCACGTTAACGGATCTTTAGAAGCTCAAAACTCTGACAACCAGTCTTAGCAAGGGGATCGTGTTATTCAGTTACTGGGTGTACAGGTTAGATAGGCAGTGGCTCTACGTAAAATACTGGTGTTCCGCTGCATCAGGTAAGACTGGAAGCCAACCCCAAAAATATAGCTGGGCAAAGACTAGGCCAACGATGATGATGAACTTTCTTTTGCCCGTGACTTTGTCTGCGTTTTATTTTGTATTTGATAATTTTTTCATACAAATATCCATCTAGGCGTCAGGCAAACATAACCCTGCCAGGGTCACGAGATTCACTCGAAAGAGATACCGCGGCCCTGGCATATGGGCAACTGATTCGACAATCGGACTACGAATCGTTCAGAAAATGCTGTGAAAAATGAAATACCTAACTGGATATATTAAATTTTCAATTGTATTTTCATTTCAGTGCCTTAGTTTGCATTATCCTTTTGTAGGGTAACTAGCTTCTGTCCTTGACTTTACCCTCGTGAAATTAATTCCCCTACTAGTCGTCTACCCTGCCCGCGCCATTCCTACGTTTTCGCTTTGCGTTCTTTCTGACGTTGTTGCTCGGCTGCTAAAAGTCGCAGCGTGATGTTATAGCTTCCATTCTCAATATATGGTATTTCAAATACAAAAATATGTTTTCAAATCCAACTGGTAGTTTCAGAGATTAGCGCGATTACACAAACAAAAAACACACAAACTCTTTACCGAAATTATCATAGATTAGTATAGATAGTAACTCTAGGATGGCGAAATAAATTATTACTTTATCACTATGCTGGCACTGACAATTGTGCTGAGACAGTATGCCGATGAATTTGCAAGGTTTATCTCATCCATACACTGCACTTTGTATCTGCACACGGTCTCAGCACAAAATTCAGCGTGCTGACAAAACATTTGGCAAGTTGTGAGAATAGGGTTTTCTTCTATTGCCGCAGTGCTATCGAGGGTTTAGATATCAGGTTGAGATCTATAAATGCACTTTTGCACTAATTCCGACTTAGCGTTACTTTGTCTCTCTCACTCAAGTGTCAAATTACAAGTGTCAGACAGAGACGGAACATGTTTAAGCCAAAGAACGCACCAAGTAACGTTTATAGACCTCACCCTCAGAATATAATGCGCAGATCTTAGATAAAATCTTCGGAAAATACTAAAGACGAACCAAAGATACTGGCTTCACTAAAGTACCTACGTGGCATTAAAATCGTATTTACACTTAAAAGGAATGGCTCTTTGGTCGTAGTGTGGCAGTAAACTTAGAAACATGTCCACGCTATTACCTGTTTATGGAACATTCTGCCTCTTTGAACTATCTTCACTTCTTTCTATAATGTGAGGACATTGATCTTAATGAGAAAAAAGGATCATAGCATACTGCAGTGATAATTGGTTAAAGTGACTTAAATATTACTGTGTCGAAAACGTCGAATGCTGCGTCCTCTGATACTAGCAAAAATATTAAATCAATCGAATCCACCTGCCAAGTAAGTATGTTTATTTAAGCAATTTACGTCTATGTTATGGCTCCTACATATTCTGCTGGCGGCACAGCCAGCGCGGTATTTCCGTGCGAGTTTTGCCTCCAGTACACACTGGCACTTGCCGCAGAAACTATCACAAAGTTTAGGAGAATCATTTCAGTCGTAACAACCATTTAGAACGCTAGTGGTGTGCACCGTAGGTTTCTAGTTAATAATTGTGATTTTTTTCAATAAGAATTTTGTCACTCCAATTATATTATTATTTTATTTGTTTTTTGAGAATGCACCGCATAACACTATCATGTTATTGCCGGAAGTGAACTGCACATGCTTAATGTGCCACTCGTTGGCATACCGGGACGGTCATACTCATTTGTGTGGCAAGCCCGCCGGCTCAAATACCCGTCGAGAATGCCGCTGTATTTGGTGGCGACATTTCTGTCGGTTGTGCCACTGGCGTAGTGTGAGCCTATAGACACGATAATCCTGTATATTGCCTCTCTCTGACAGAGAGGAGGCCTACGTTCCACATTGTAGGCTGATTATGCATATTTATGACAATAGTTACGAGTATAGAATCCTTAAAGTCTGACATCTAAAAATTCTAACATGAAATGATCGCATGTATTAACTGGGATTTCCAAACTGAGAGTATATCATGACTTTTCAATTTTCTCAAAACAATCTGCTCTCTATCTCAAAATAATATGTTCCGACAAAATGATTAGCATACTATAATAGCGAATCCCTATTTCGTTTATCTTCAAACGAATTTCATTCGATAGCATTAAAACGATTAGCGAGTATTTAATCGGATATCGAATTTATGTAAATCGATTATCGAAGCCGACCGAGATTAATGTTGTCTGAAATTGGTTGTCAACCATACATATGTATGTACCATAGGAGGGGGAATGTCGTTGGAATGTTGGATGAATCGGTTTTTCGCCTTGAGGCAAATGTTTTGCGAAGTTTGGTTTTGGTTATTAATGATTTTAAATGTCAATAATGTTTAATGTTCTTAAAGAGGCAATTCGTCATCATAATTTTAACTGAAAGCCGAAGGGGGGCTTTTGTCATAATCGGCACGCTTGTCAAGCGGTTTAGCGATCGCAGTATGGTGGTAAAATGCTTAGAGAATGCTGCTGCCCAGTGTCTAGTAAGTCCCTTAGTCGCCTCTTATGACAGCCACAGGAAGAAAAGGGATTGTATTATTCTTTAGATCCACGTCAGGAGTGATTTTTAGTCAGAATTTAGAAAACAAACCCAATCAAATTTTTTTTTTTATAGATTTCCTGTTGCAAGTCCGTCAAAAACTCACAATGGAGAGACTATTCGTCTGGAAAGAAAAAACTTGCCCCCCAGGTCACATGTATTACTTACACTGGACGAACTCACAAACATCGGACGGACCTACATCACATTCTTTCTAAGTAATGAAATGCATGAAACCTATTTTCAAAAACATTAATAAACAAAACTTAAAAGATCCAGTCCCTATTCAATTGAAATTGCATTCACTTATAAAATTGCCAGTTTAGTATACAATATAGTTCCATTTACTCGTACTATAAGACCACTAATCGACCACTAAGCAGGCTTAATATTATCGTAAGACTAATAGATATACAAATTAAATTGAATAAGCCTTAAGACTTTAGTCTAAGAATAAATAAGGCAATATTCTTCTAAACGCTTATCAAAATCTACTGACTTAAGCTAGATGTTTGATAAGCTTGGATTTATTATAATGATCCTCTGAAAATTGATCTTTTGATTCGAAAGCCTATCTAAATCTGTGTAAAACAACCTTCTAGGTACTTTTGAAAAACACAAATTCTCTAGCTAAACTGTCTTAAATAAGTATCATAAAAATGATGACATCCATAAATGGACAATGTACTCTACGTGTATTCGGACGAAAAGAATAGTACCATCCCATTTGTTTTACCACCAAACTTTTTTTTTTGGGGGTTGGAAATTATTAAATGTCGTCTCCCGCTCTGGGCAAAGCGGTTGGGCGTGTCAGACTTTTACTGAGTTAAACTCACCCGTATTCCTTCAGTTGTCTACATGCCAGGGCCACGGTAACTCTTTCGAACAAATTCTGCGACCCTGGCAAGCATCGTTCCTAGAGGACCCCTTCAGTTTTGCTGACATCTCTTTGAGGCGCACCTGGAACACAGCGCGCCGTCGAAACGAGCCTGGTCCTTACCGGGTGGTGAGCTACCCATTGCACACAGCCCGCAAACCCGCGCCTACGGTGGCCGGGAGTCAGCGATTGATTTACCACCATACTGCTATCGCCAATCCGCCGGCCATGCGTGGCGATAATGGCAAACCCCCCAACTGAGGGAGGCCTATGTACAGCAGTGGACGTCTTTCGGCTGAAACGATGATGATGATGAAATGGACCATAATTCTTCACCTATGATCATAAAAATATTCTCACTCTAGTTATAAGAAAAGAAGGATCAAAGCGCCAATAAGTATCGTTTTTATTACTGTATTAGTTGCTCATAAATCCAACAATTTATAACTTTACGTCACGTAAAGAGGTAGCAAAACTTATTTTATTGATACCACCGAAAGCTGTTACCTCTAAGTTCTTTTATGAGAAAATCGTTTTCATTAATCATTTCACTTTTTGACGTTATTCTGGGGTTTAAATGAAAATAAAATGGCGCTTTTATATTTTACGACTGAAATCGCTAAGAATTGAAGTTTTTGTAAATATACTATAGCGATGACGTGCAGGTTAAATGAATGTTCTTTGGAATCTCACGGTCAAATAGAACACTTGTATAAAAGACCCAATTTTATACATGAAAAAAATCTTTAAGAAGTTACACTTTTGCAGTGACAACGTTTTCGTAACACAATGCCAGCTACGTCGTAGCAGACTCTGCTACGCGCTACGACAGCGAGCAGACAAGGCACTATTTAAAGCAGCGTAGCAGCGCGTATCACTTGCGCGTAGTAGGAGTTATAAATAAAAAGAGCACCTAATTTACCGGGACCTCCGTTGTCTGCCTGTAAATTAGGTTCAAAATGATAAGGTTCAAAATTATTTGTTTAATGACCTCGAATTTCTTCCAAAGTTATGCCTACCAATATTGGTAAAATATTTTTACTACCACGCAAAAGCACATGACATTTATAGCTACATTATTTACAACATCTTTACGCACAAATTCCCTTAGGTCAATATGTTACAAGAAACGGACCCATATTTTACCTTATACTTTAAGTTACACAAAATCTCAGCGAAGTAGTCCTTTAAACATGAAATACAGAGACAGACGCACACACACACACTAGGGTGTCCCAAAAAAATCAAAGTCGTTTTTTTTTTAACGCATACCCTCTTAATTTTTAACTTTTAAGTCAAAACAATTATAAATAAAATTTTAAGAAGTTAGGACCTCGGTAACCCGTACCGACTTACATCGATACATGTCAGTATTTGCTCTCTAGAGCTGACGCGACCTAACGTGTCGATGTGCTTGTTATTACTCGTTATTTCGTTATAGAACTCGTGTTGTTTTCAATCAGTCAACATGTCAGTGCAATTATGCAGTTCTAAAAGGGGTATATTTTTAATAGGTGACGTAAAACATCAAATATCGGGTTCAAAACTTCCGTCTAATGGACAATTTCTAACAGTTTTATTTAAGGGCCCACCTTGAATGTGGATGATAGTAGGATGGGCGTGGTTTATGGCGGGTAAACCTAAAGTGGCCGGCCGCCACAAACTTATATCTGAACCGTTTATAGAGAATAGGAAAACCAGGGGCCAAAAGTTGAACTAATGACAGAAAATTTCTCGATATAAAAAACGTTACTAACTTAGCATAGCCTTGCTGTAAGCACTGTTCCTGTCACTGTTGCACATCTGTCAAACTGCAATAGCAAGGTAGAGACGGAAACATCTTAGAAAAAAGTACGTGAAAGTAGCATTAATTTAGTCGGTCTATGAAATTTTTGCACAAAGCGTGCGATGGAGTAGACAAATAATACAAATATTTAATTATAAGCAATAAAACTATCTTACAGCAAGAAAGTATCTTCTTTATCTATATGAAATATTATAAATACGAAACTAATTCTGTCTGTCTGTTACTCTTTCACGACTAAACCTTATTCGTTACCCATTAACCCTATTTATTCCGCGACTTCACGTGCGTCCGCGTAACGTAAGATTTACGCAAACAAAGTCGCGGGAAAAAGCTACCTAATATTTATGTACGGATGTTGGGTTATACGAGATTGATTAACTCAACATAATTAAAAATATATAATAAACAATTTAAGTATTTATTAATTACTAGTGATCGCCCATTGGTCGAAATTCGACCGTCCTTCATTTGAATAGAAATACATTATTAAGTGAAAATATATATACACAACTAGCGACCCGCCCCGGCTTCGCACGGGTGGACATTTATTTTTTAAGCTCTCTGAAAAAAAAAAATTGTAGTGTATGTATGTTGTGCGACACCATCATTCATTTTAATACCAATTACAATTTTAAATTCGTAATATCTTTTTAATGGATTGTCCGATTGGAATAAAATAAAAAGTAATTTATAGCTATTGAAACAATCTTGCTCAATAAATAGTTTATTTGGATAAGGATTAGTATTTGACGATAATATGATCAATAAACATAGGCTAATAATATTAATTACTTTTATTCTATGGAAAAGTGGTTATAATGGCTAAAATATAAATGTTTGGTTTATACAATTCCGGACTTTTTTGTAGGCATTATTGAGTTCTACAACTTTTCTATAGAAGTCAACCATACATCTCTAACTATTTAGGCAGCGTTCGCGAGAATCGTTAACGTATGGCAGTTTTTTCGACGCCTTACTCCACAATTTTCACTACCACGAAAAATTCTATCTATTTTCCGGGATAAAATATAGCCTATACGGATTCAGAAGAATCCTTCTAAGTAATGGTGAAAGAAATTTTGAAATCGGTCCAGTAGTTTTTGAGCCTATTCAATACAAACATACAAAAATATAAAGGTTTCCTCTTTATAATATTAGTATAGATAATAAATATAAAAAAATAATATGGTTAAATTTGACATTCAGTAACACTATAGACAGATAATATTACAGACAAATATTCTCGATATGATCATAGATTGAAAAATGAAATAGGTTATATATCTATAAAATTAATTTATTACCTATATTTATACTTGACAATAATACAAACAAATAAGATCTTTATATTTTACCTATATTAACAAATAAATAAACTGAACTGAACTGACATTCAGTAAGACTATAGACCACAGATTTGGACCATAAACAAAAGAATATCTATGCATGTGTGTATTATTAAATATACGGTAATGAATAGTAGTGTGTGTAACGTGTTATTTATTGAAAATAATGTATTTTTACGCACAATTTTAAAAAAAAATATTAGCATTCGTCACTTCTTCTCTGTATAAACTATACGTCTGCGAAATTTCATACTCCGCCCGTCCGCCCAATTTTCGTAAAAAGGGATCCAAAGTTTTCGCTTCACGTATTAATATATAGATTTACATCATGAAATTAAAAATAACGAATTAATCTTCTAGAGCTCTATAAATAAAATATGTGATGGTGTTTAAGAGATTAATAAACTTCAATTTCGTTTCACCGATCACTATACATTTATTTTGGTAAATGACAATTACAATATTTTACATAGACTTCGTCCATTACGTAATACTAGTTATGATTTTTTTTTTTCACCTTATTTTACAAGTCATTTATATTTCCTTCAAGGTCAATTACGTATGGCAATGTGTATGATAAATGTCAAAATTACTTGACGTATATATACATATATTTTAGTAATTACGTGTGACTGCGGTTAGAAAACCAAAACCGATATTATTGCCGATATTTTGTAACTATGTCTAGATTATATCTTTTTATTTGGGTGTTTTACCCGACTGCTGAGAGCAATGTGTTTATCAGCCTATTAACTCGTATGTATGTTTGTTCTTTTATTAATTTTATTTTTCATTACATTTACTTTAGGGTTAGGGGTAATTCAGAGATGGAGTACACAAATAATTTGCTAAACAGTCTTCATAAGATTATAGAAGTATGTTAAGTGTTATTCAAAACAGAGTAAAACACCATTGTTTTGATCATCCAATTATTTGATTTTGATTAAAATCTTGTAGGAATGAAAAATTATAAATAGCCAATATGTTTTCAGAAAGCACTCTTGTAGACCTTTGATTAGATATCAATTAGATATCGAGAAGCAGTGGTGGCTCAGTGGCAACGGCTACTACTTACGAGTTCGAACCCGAGCAGGCGCTTTACTCTGTGTAAATTATTTCAACACCACTGCTCTCAAAACTGTGAAGGAAAACATCGTGAGTAAAACGGCATGTCTTAAAACCAAAAAATTGAAGACATGTGACATCTACCAAACCGCACTGGGCCCTCGTGGTGAATTATGTCCCACTCTCTCTCACCGAGAGGAGGCCTGTGTCCCAGCAGTGGGAACGTTATAGGCTGCTAATGATTAGGTATCAAACACGGTACATATAGGGTTCGAAACACCTAGGCCTGGCGTCAGGCCACGTGCCTGACATGGATGGCTTCGTGAAGGTAGAGAGAAGCTTCGTAGTCGGAACCAGTGTGAGACCGCGCTAGCAGGACTCAATATGCTGCTGCGTCCAGCTACACTAACGACGCAGCTCTATGTGTCCCGTCTACATTATACCACGAAGGTTAAGGAGATCGTGGAGTTTGTACGTGTTAAGTCCAACTGGACCTTAAGGGTCGAGAAGTTGGAACCGTGCCACAACACGAACTTCAAGTCATTCGTGGTGCGAGTTCCAACTCATCAAATCGAGACTTTCCTCAAGGAAGAGTTTTGGCCGAAGGGTGTCGTGTATCGGTGATTCCGCGGAAGGCTACGCGATACTACACAGCGCAACACGTCGCCGTCACTTCGTGTACAATAATTATGTTTACGTGGTTTTTATTTGTATGTATGATAGTCTGTATGGTATTATGATTTGGGTCTTTGAGCCCGAAATAAACTGATTTGATTGATATATGAAATTAAAATTTATATTTTCAATAAAACTTCACATCTGCTATAAATGATAAATGATTTTATTTCTGTAAGTAGGTTTGTACAAACACTTTTACATACCAATATTATGTTAAAAACATACTAGTTCGGTGTTTGACACAGCCTGTTTAAATAATTACCCTTCTTTGGCCTGCTGTCAAGTAAAACCTCACCTTTTTAGGGTTCCGTTGCCAAATGGCAAAAAACGGAACCCTTATAGATTCGTCATGTCTGTCTGTCTGTCTGTCTGTCTGTCTGTCTGTCCGTCCGTCCGTATGTCACAGCCACTTTTTTCCGAAACTATAAGAGCTATGTTGTTGAAACTTGGTAAGTAGATGTATTCTGTAAACCGCATTAAGATTTTTACACTAAAATAGAAAAAAACAATAAATTTTGGGGTTCCCCATACATAGACCTGAAACTCAAAAATTTTTTTTTCATCATACCCATACGTGTGGGGTATTTATGAATAGGTCTTCAAAAATTGTAATGAGGTTTCTATTATCATTTTTTTCTAAACGGAACAGTTTGCGCGAGAGACACTTCCAAAGTGGTAAAATGTGTGTCCCGCCCCGTAACTTCTAAAATAAGACAATGATAAACCTAAAAAAAATATATAACGTACATTACCATGTAAACTATCACCGAAAATTGGTTTGAACGAGATCGAGTGAGTAGTTTTTTTTTTTAAACGTCATAAATCGTAAACCGCTATTTACCTTACATTCAATCAACTGAAATATAAAAATTAAAAAAAAAACATTTATTTTTAAACCGAGAATACCTAAAGGTTTGTACGGAACCCTCGGTGCGCCAGTCCAACTCGCACTTGGCCGGTTTTTTTACAATTCTAATGCTACTCCATTCATTCGTTGTGCTCTTGCATTTGAAGTGACAGTACTTGACATATAGATATATTGTTGACATAATTCAAACCTAAAAACCAATTATATATTTTATTTTATTTCTAAATTAATGATTATTATAAGTTATTGGGATAAAACAGACGTTCTTCTCTAGAAAATAAGGTGTTTACTCAATATTATTTTACAAAGTGAGAATAGATTGTTGCTGTAATGCTTTAGTGAAGGTGTTGAATTCGATTTATTGTTATCATCATCTTATTGGTATTTCATTCTTGCAAAATGAATAAATTAATTGCCCTGTGCAGGAACTCCTAACCTTGAAGGTACTGTTCAGTTTTGGTTTATGGTTCTTCCCATTTTCATACATAATTTAGGTCGTCTCTAAATGGTAATAGAGAAAGAATGTTATATTGTTCACAGTTACAAAAATAGACACATATACAGACGAAATACAAAGTTATTTGGAAAGCCAACACTTATTATATTAAATAATTACAGCAAAATGCTTGACTACTACCTTTTTCTGTGAACACAAATATTTAAAAAACGTAATTTTGATCGCACCGATTTGTAAAAAAGTGACATAGGTTTGTCGTCGATGAGCCCTACTGGGCGACTGATTTATGAACGAACGAGAGTGATGACATATTTATGATAGGCAAAAGAAGAGATGGCGATAATGTGTGTGCGCTTGGAATAAAATAACGTATGTGCCAAACCGAATCGCCATTTTTTATGAATGAAAAGTATTATTAAAACGAAAACTGTTTTACAAAAACTTAGATAGAATTATAATCAATGTTTTAAAGTAAACTATGTTGAATAATACATATGCATCGCGCCTTGAGGCTAAAAAAATCATAATCATAGATAGAACTTTGCGATTTTTTTGTATCGAGAAAATTTCATCGTATCGTGTATTCCTTTTACAGGTAGTAGATCATATAGTCAAAAAACATACACTAAAAGATTAAGCACGGAAGTCATACGGTAAGAAAGGTACGCTAAAAAGAAAAAGCACGTTTATCTCGCTACGTCACCTTAACAATATCCGTGAAGTGAATTTTACTGTCAATGAAAGCGCAAATCTTAGTATTCGCCGGTGTATTATCTTTTGGGTAAGGCGCTTCTCCAAAACACACAACCCAGCAAAATACCTCTGCGGAGAGATTTTATTACTCCAAAATTAGTAGCAGCGCTAGATAGGTGTCAATTGAGTAAGAGAGATTCTGTGTTCATTCTTGAAGCAACTATTGAAGCACTTGAATATAATTTTCATGAATTTCCGATAAATAAGTCTTCCATTTTCAAAATAAGGTACCGGAAGTTGTGACTGTTCATTGGGACGGCAAACTTTTGCCTGCATTAAATGCTCGGAAATCAAAAAAAGAACGTCTTCCTTTAGGGATTTCTTACAAAAACAACTTATAGCTGTACCAAGACTAGAAAGTTCTACAGGAAATGAACAAGCACAGGCAGTTTGGAACGCGAGTGTAGAATAGAATTTAGAAGATAAAGTCAAATATAAACTGCTGGAAAAAAAGAACCAAGAATCCGATTCCCGACATCCCCTCTACGATTACAAGATACTCCAGGCAGGCTTAAAAGTCGTAAGAGCTTCTTACGCTCTACGCAGGTCATCCAGGACACACCTCCCTTTGTGGGGACCAAACTATGACTTTGTTCAACCCAAGGAATACTTGCCTTCTGGCCGTGATCTGCAGTGGCCTATATGGAAAGCTCTCAATCGATTGCGTACCCAATTAGGCAGCTGTAGGCACAATTTGTCAAAGTGGGGGATTATAGACTCATTCGACACCCAGTGCGAGTGCGGTACGTCTGATCAGACCATGACCCACCTGCTGGAGTGTCCCAAGTGCCCGTTCACCTGCACCTCAGATGATCTCAAAAATGCCACTGATGCCGCAATAAACGTGGCCACTTACTGGGCTCAAACGATATAATAAAAAGTGTACGAGTACCATCGACACGAAATAAGAAGAAGAAGTGCAAATTCTTTGTTGTGTTACTACTGCTTCAAATACAGGTCGTAAAAACGGTGCCTGTGTACTTCTTGAACAAAACTGAACAGAGAAATGCTTATTTTCGCTTGTCGCCATCACGTGTATGAATTGAACTTGAAAGACGTACCTATTTAAAGCAAAAATCAGTCAAGTAACTACAAAACCTGATATTCCTGAAAGTTTCGGCACTGAGGGTATTAAACGATATAATGCAAGACTTTCATGGAGTAATCAGGAGAGAAGGAACAAAAACAATTTTTATTGCGTACAAGAACACCGGAAAATTTATCCTGACTCTAAAACACAGACGTTAAAAATAAAATTTGAACAAAACTATTATTTTTTAATGTAAATTAACCTCTAAGTCCCTGAGATACCACATTTGGTACAGATATAATGGTTTTAATTGTGTCTGTAATTACAGTAATTGACTGATTAATAAATAATAAACTATTTGGGTATATTGAAGTTTTAATTGAGTAATAAAAATTAAGTTCTTAATTGTAGGAATTAAGAACAGTATTCAGTACAGTACAGTATGTCAGTACAAATTTTTATATCAAAAGTTTGGCATCAAGTCGGCACGGGTTATCGTTGTCCAATCATAATAATACTAGTTTTTGCCAGCGGCTTCGCCCACGTGGAGGTCGGAAAATATCTCGCGGGAACGTATTACCGGGATAAAAAGTAGCCTATGTGTTAATCCAGGTTTTAAAGTAACGGTGTTCCAAATTTCATCCAAATCCGTCCAGTAGTTTTTGCGTGAAAGAGTAACAAACATCCATACATCAATACACACAAACTTTCGCATTTATAATATTAGTAGGATTTATTATTTGAGTCAATGAGATCAAACCGAATAAAAATAGAGGGATGCGTATTCGATTTCGTGAAAAAAAAATTTGCCCTTATATCTTGGGACACCCTAACACACACACACACTCGCACTCATATTTACATACGGCTAATACTAGATGCTTTGGGCTATTACAAATACTACACATGATCCGACTTACAAATATGACTTATACTATTTCCGTCTTGTATCTCGGTCTTCGCCAAGAATTACCTCCGGTTTCTTTTATACGTATTTCTTTTTATGGACTAAAAGTAATGTAAATGTTCTTCGAAATGAAGATTTATGCGTCGATATAAAAATGAAGGTATCGAGACAAGAATATCTCGCATAAAAATAAAGTGTTGACTTAGGGTAAAAAGCTTACTATTATTGCTTCCTAAAATTTATTTTTCAGAACTAAGCCAAAATATAACCTCTTTTTGGGCTCTTTCGTAGTCAGGAAGATTAGTATAAATACTGCACTGCTGATGTAAACTCGAAACATTCTACGCTCGACGCCCGCCTTGGAAGGTCGTTACGCTGCCGCTCCGCTGCGCGTATCCCCTCCACCGCCCGCCGCTCGTTCGCCCGTCAGTTGTGCTCCGTGCGCCACGCTGCGTAGTCGCCCCGACTACTCTCCGCTATTTTGCGATTTAAATTTATTTAAATCGCAAAATTCGGAATTTCCTGTTTCTTCAGATTCAGTCTAAAACCGTACTGTCTTGTTCGCAAGACAGTGGTATTTCTGATTCGTCAGAAAATCGTCAAAAACGTGTGTTGTGTTGTGGCCCCTTCAGGGCAAATCCACAGTTTCGTGGTCACTCGGTGGATACCTTAACGGTGCCAACGAAGCCGAGTGGGTGCAGACCCAACGCACCCGTCTATCCCCTTCAGGGCTAGACGAAAGTTGGACGGGTCCCGGATCGCTGGCCTTGGGGGCTTCCCTCGTCAGCCCCGGTGACAGTCTTCCCTCCACAGCCGCGTACTAGTGCCGCGGGTATATCTATACCCCCCGCACTAGACTGGTCGGGTACCTTCAGTACCCATCGCATGACCGGTTAGGAACCCGTTCGCACAATAAGATTGGCGACGGGAGTCACTCTTAGGGCTCACCAGGATCACCTCCCTGTCTATACCCGACAGGGAGTGTAACACTCACCCCCGGCATCCCACCGGGGATTAGGCTACGTAGGAGTAGGGTTTTGGTGTCAGGATCACTCTCATGAGTGATTAGGTCCCCCCTCCCCTCCGCCATGGATAAACCCATGGATCCTACGGAGAGACTTGCTAGGATCGAGGCGCTCCTGGCTGAACTAGCGGGTCAGCTCAGCATTGAGCACTCGGAGGTCGGAGCGGTTGTCTCTGTTTTTCTTTTATTGATAAAGAAAAACAAAGACTTCGCTGCCGAATTCTCCGAGTTGTACAGAGCTGAGCAACTCGTAATTCCGCCTAGCCCGGGCATCGCTGACTTCAGCGACGCCCTCGAGGCCCCAGCCTCCACCGATGCACCGTGTGAAATGGACACGGAGGATGTACCCACAACTCCTCCCGATACTGCCGCGCTCACTCCCCAGACGGACTCGCACTCCTCTTCGTCCTCGGACGCAGAGACGTACGAGCTCGTCTCCCATACTAAGGGCAAAGGGAGCAAGCGCAAGAAAAACAAGGCGAGCAGCTCAGCCCCGGCCGCTAAAATCATAGCGGCTGAGGACTCCGCTCCTCCGTCTCGCGCCCCCACCCCGCAGGCGACCTCCGCCACCGCGAACCCCCCCCACCCCGCTACGCAGGCGACCCCCGCCACCGCGACCGCGTCCATCCCCTCCACGCCGCCGGCGACCGCCGCCAACGCGTCCCCCTCCCGCCCCTCGCCTTCAACCTCCGCGAAGGTTGCCGCGCCCCGCGCTAAAACTAGCGCCCAGCCCGTACCCTCTGGCTCAAACACCGGCAGGAAACTCCCTCCACCGCCCCCTGTATTTATACAGGACAAGGCCAAGTGGACGGAGGTGTCCAAATGGTGTGTTGACCAAAGGGTCAACTATACTAGCGCCCGTGCCACCCAGCACGGGATCAAAGTATCAGTCCCCACGTCAGGCGATTATCGCGATCTGACCAGGCTCCTCTCTGCCAGGAACGTGTCCTTCCACACGTATTCCTTGCCCGAGGAGCGACTGACCAGGGTGGTGATTCGCAGGATCCCCTGCGAAATCGCCACCAGCGATATTAAGGCGGACCTCGAACGACAGAACGTGCCTGTCACAGAGGTCCATCGAATGCACCGGTCCAGGCAAGGTACCGCCTTTGATATGGTCTTGGTGGTGTGCCCTCCCACAGAGGGTCACCACCCCATATTCAATGTAAGGTCTGTCTGTAACCTGTCAGGCCTTAAAATCGAGAAGCCCCGTAAGTCAGGCATCATTGGCCAGTGCCACAGATGCCAACTGTATGGGCACTCAGCGTACAACTGCTACGCTACTCCCAGGTGCGTCAAGTGCCTGGGAGACCACGGTACAGCAGATTGTACCCGGCCTAAAGACCGCACTCTTTGCACCGAGCCACCTAGTTGTGTGCTCTGCAAAGAGCCCGGTCATCCGGCAAACTACCGGGGCTGCCCGAAAGCCCCCAAGTCATCTTCCCCTAAATTGGCGAAGCGTTTCGACGCTCGTCAGACTAGGGAATCCCCCTCGGCCAAACTCCCCGTGAGACTGGCCCCTCAGCGTCCCTCCCAATGGCCTCTAATGAGTTCCCAGAAGGAGTTCCCCCCACTGGCCTCCAGGCCTAAGCCCGCTCCCATCCCTCCATTAGTGGACCCGCGTACCCGTGCCCCCGCGCCCCTTACGCCCCCCGGTTTTCCCGCGACCGCTCCCCCCGCCCGCGCCGCGGCCCCCCCCACTGCCCCTATGGCAGGACCAGTACCCGTACAGAGGAAAGGTCAGGCTCCCCTTGATGCGTTTAACGTTATCACTGGGACCTTCAATACCTATAGCACGTTCCTCTCCCCGCGTGCCCAACAGATGGCCCAGGAACTAATTGCCGCCGGCGGCAACTTGTTCCGAATCCAGTCAATTTATGCTGCGTATCCCGAGATCACGCAAGCAATCCACGAAAGAAAAACTCCCAACGCCCCCATTATGGATAGTCGCGGAATATTAACTAGACAAAAACCCCGTTCCCTAAAGCTAGGTTTCTTTAATGCCAACGGCATTCACGGCCAACGTGATGAGATCGCCACGTTCCTCCGCGACCATCACGTAGACATTTTACTCATTCAAGAGTCGTTCCTAAAACCTCATCATCGTGACCCGAAAATTGCAAACTATCGTTTAGTTCGCAACGACAGGTCACGTTGTCACAGAGGCGGCACCCTCATATACTATAGGAAGTCCCTGTACTGCATACCTATGGATACTCCCCAACTCTCCCGATTAGAAGTTTCGGCCTGTCGGTTAGCACTGACAGGCCACCAGCCAATCACTATCGTGTCGGCTTACTTCCCTCCCCCAGACGGTTCCGAGGACCCTCAACTCCTCACTAATGACCTCTCCGAACTTTTCGGCATGAGTGACTCCGTTATCATAGCGGGCGATCTCAACGCCAAACATCCCGCCTGGAATAGCACCAGGACCTCGACTAGAGGTAGGCAACTTTTCAACCTCTGTTCTACCATGAACTTTGACGTCATCGCCCCGATGACTCCCACTCACTTTCCTTTCGACCCCGATCAGTTACCCGACGTTCTTGACATAGCACTCCTTAAGAATATCAACTTAAGGTTGGATTCTATAGAGGCTATTCACGAACTCGACTCTGATCATCGACCAGTAGTCATGAACCTGGCCCCCAGATTAGGTACTCGCGACCCCTCTCAACCCCCCGCCACTAAAGTGATCACTGACTGGAAGAAAGTAAGCGAACGCTTACAATCTAACACGTCACATCACTTAGACTCTATCCCAGATCAGTTCGACTCTGTCGCCGACACAACGGCCGCGATCGACTCTCTCACGGAGCACGTACAATCGATCGTGAACGAAAGTTCACGGGAGGTTCCAGATACGGGTGACCGTAAATGGAAGCTCCCCGACGATGTACGTGATCTGCTGACAGAGAAGAACGCGGCCGTTCGTGCCTACAGCAACTTTCCCTGTGACGCTAACAAAGCTCACATGCGTTACTTACAGCGTGCTGTAAGGACACGTGTGACTGAGCTGCGTGACGCTAACTGGGACAAGATGGTGGGCGAACTAGAGCCAACTCATCTCGCTTTCTGGGAACTTCAGAGGAAACTGAAATCCTCTGAGTTTTCCACTATGCCCCCCCTGACCCGCCCCGATGCGACCATTGCATTCGAGGATATCGACAGGGCTGAATGCCTAGCCGATAGCCTCGAAGCCCAATGCACACCCAGTTCGCAGCCAGTAGACCAAGCGTTTGTCGATAAGGTAAACGCGGAAGTCGAACGCAAAGCCTCACTCCCGCCCGTTGAAGACCCCGATGATCCCCTGCCCCCTGTCACACCTGACGAGGTGCACGAGATCATCAAGGGTCTGAAATCTCGTAAAGCCCCCGGATCAGACGGCATCACCAACAGAGTGATCAAGCTGTTCCCCGCGCACCTGATTATGCTCATGTGTACCATCTTCAATGGTGCCTTGAGTAATAACATTTTCCCCCAAGCGTGGAAGGAAGCCACCGTCATTGGCATCCCTAAGCCCGGTAAGCCCAAAACCGAGCCCACGAGCTATCGCCCCATCAGTTTGCTCAAAGTTCTCGGCAAAATCTATGAGAGACTTATTTATAAGCGACTCAGAGATTATGCCGAAACCAAGGGCCTCATTCCCAACGAGCAGTTTGGTTTTCGAACCCAACACTCGTGTGTCCATCAGGTACACCGTATCGTCGAACATATCAATGCTGGTTTTCAGCGAGGTATGTTCACGGGCGCTGTATACTTCGATATAGCGAAAGCGTTCGACAAAGTCTGGCACAACGGCTTATTATATAAGCTGTACCAACTCGGAGTGCCAGACCGTCTCGTGCTCATCTTACGAGACTTTCTTGCGAACCGTACCTTTCGCTATCGCATCGAAGGGGCACTTTCCTCCCCTCACCCGATTCGTGCAGGAGTCCCTCAAGGCTCTGTACTAGCCCCCCTCATTTTCACGCTGTTCACTAGCGACATCCCCAGAAGCAAGAAGGCAAGGTTAGCTCTGTTCGCAGACGACACTGCCATCTTTTTCTCGGGTTTTAGTGACACAGCGCTGGTTCGCTACCTCCAAACCGCAGTCGACGAGCTCGGCGAATGGTTCAGGAAGTGGCGAATCGAAGTCAATCCCGATAAAAGTCAGGCGGTCTTTTACACCCGACCTCGACGTAATCACCCCCCTCCCCGACCCATCTCAATGTTCGGCAAGCAGATCCCTTGGGCGAAGCAAGCCAAATATCTAGGTGTCATCCTCGACGAACACCTCACCTTTTCTGAGCACATAAAGCAGGCTCGCTCGCGGGCCGCTTTCGCTCTCGGTAGGCTCCATTGCGTCCTGAACAAGCGGAGTAAATTGTCTCTTCTGTGTAAGAAGCGGCTTTACACCGCTTGTATCAGGCCGATTATGACATACGCAAGCCCAGTCTGGGCACATGCCAAGCCCCGATTCATCCATAGGATGCAGACTCTCCAGAACCGTTTTCTCCGTCAAGCCACAGGCTCGCCTTGGTTTGTTCGGAATATCAATCTTCATTTAGATATGAAACTCCCGACTATCCATCAATACATAAAACGCGCTTCGAAGCGCTTCTTCGATAGGGCCGTAGCCCACCGCAACCCTCTGGTTGTGGCGGCAGCTACTTACACCCCCTCCCGTATTAGCAAAGTCCGCCGCTCGCGGCACATTCTTACCGATCCTGATGATCCCACTACTCTCCTCCAGGAGAGTCGAAAAGAGACCAGTACAGCTAGACCAGCACACAGACACAAACCGTACCGACCTCGCCGCCGAGGTCCGTCGTCGCGACCCCGACTTAACAGTCCCTCCCGACCCTTGCAAGAGCCAGCCCGCGATGCTGCGCCGTTAGCTTTAAATTAGTCCATAAATAATTTAACTCAGATCCAGCCAGTCCCTTGCTGCCCCCCCTATCAGCGATTGCCTAAGCCGAGGTTCGTACCCCCCTCGGGGTAACCCTTAGAGCTTTCGCTTTAGTTTTTAAGTATAATAAGCCCCGGCTGGAGGCCTAAAAAGGTAACTTTTTAGAACTCGCCGGGCCCCAATCCGTTTAAGTAGTAACAATCTTTTCAGGATTAACTACGAGATGCCCCACAAAAAAAAAAAAAAAAAAAAAAAAAGTAAACTCGAAAGAGAAAGAAATTTGAGATATTCTTGTGTGAGTCTTGTAACTCACACAAGGATATCACAAACTTAACTAAATCTATACATCTATACAAATAAATAAAATTGGAGTGTCTGTTTTTAATATCAAAATAACCACTTTTTACTAAGTGTATATGGATGTATACATGGTACATATACCAAAACAACATTTTTCACAATTTTTGTCTGTCGGTCTGTCTGTCTGTCTATCTGTTTGTTCCGGCTAATCTCTGAAATGGCTGGACCGATATTGACGGGACTTTCACTAGCATAATTATAGCTGATGTAACAAGGAGTAACTTAGACTATTTTAGAAAAATCTTTTATTTTAGAAAAATACCTGCGTTAATTTCCGACATCCACGCGGGCAAAGTCGCGGGCAAAAGCTAGTCAATACTAATATTAGAAAGCTGAAGAGTTTGTTTGTTTGAATGCGTTAATCTCAGGAACTCCTGCTCCGAATTGAAAAAATCTTTTTGTGTTGGATAGCCTAAAAAGGCTATAGGGTATACAACATCACGCTACAATCAAAGAGAGCGTAGCAGCAATGAAAAATGTATGAAAACTAGCAGGCAATTCGATGCAACGGGAAAGGTCAGGGGAGCAAAATTTGACGCGGACGAAGTCGCGGGCAGAAGCTAGTGTATGATACTTTGATAATCAGCCTACAATGCGCCTACTACTGGCCTCCTCTCGGTGAGAGGGAGTGGGGCATAATTCACCACGCGAGCCCAGTGCGGGTTGTTAGATGTCATGTTATAAATAATAAAATAAATAAAAAATAACACTTAAAAAGTCCTCAGCCAAGTAGCCGCAACGCATGCTTACACGTTTTGGACTCGAGACAAGTTAAACTAAGTGAACTCCGAGAGGCAAACAACAAGAAAATTTCTATTTTAAAAACATGATAATTCCACAGATTTTATTTTAACCTTCACTATAACAATAGTCGCCCATACAGCAATGTCTAAAATGTGTCCCCGAAACGTGGACACTGACAGTTGGGCTGGTCCATAAATTCAAAGTCGCTCAGCGTACTATGGAGCGGGCTATGCTCGGAGTTCCTTTGAAGGATAAAATTAGAAATGAAATTATCCGGAAAAGAACTGGAGTTACAGACATAGCAGAGTAAGCAGGCTGAAGTGGCAGTGAGCTGGCCATATCTGTCGAAGGACCAATGGAGCAAGCGAATCTTGGAGTGGAGACTACGTATCGGCAAGCGTGGCGTGGGACGCCAGCAAAATGGGCCGACGAACTAAAGAAAGTTGCTGGGGCAGACTGGATGCGGAAGGTGGAGGACAGGGCATTGTGGCGCAACATGGGAAAGGCAGTAGGTCACAAGCTTACAAGTAGTAGGTCAGGAGTTCGAACCCAAGCAGGCGCTTTACTTTGTGTAAATTATTTCATCACCACTTCTCTCAAAACGATGAAGGAAATCATCGTGGCGAAACCGGCATGTCTTAGAACCAAAAAATCGAAGACATGTGACATCTACCAACCCGAATTGGGACCGCGTGGTGGATTATGTACCACTCCCTCTTACCAAGGGGAGCCCTATGTCCCAGCTGTGGGAACGTTATAGGCTGCTGATGATGGGAGAGGCCTATGTCCTGCAGTGGAAAAAGATAGGTTAATTTGATTGGTAACAAAAGTCCCCCAAACTTGGATATTATTTGCTTATTTTACAAAGCTAATCATTTACAATGTTTACACATTTTCTTCCAGTTCCTGTCCTACTGAAATCCATCATCCAATTTACACAAAACTACTTTATTTACAAACACAAAGATTTCTTTATTTACTTTACTGAGCAAAAAATAATGTAATACCATATCTCCTGGGAGTTAACAATGACGTAAGTATAAGTTAATAATAATTCTTAAGGCAAATACCCTCTGTTTTATGAAGAACTTGAGACTCACCCCTGCTTCGCTCAGTTTTAATAAATTGATATAAAATCAGAATAAATATCGTGACATCTTTGTTATTCATAATATAATATTGGACAAAACATCGTAACACCTGTTACGCAAGCATAGCCGATGTAAATTGCTATAGCATGCATCGCCCTGATTTCACACGGCAACAACACTGCGCAATACCTAGAAGCTGACGCTGCACACGTGCCTCGTGTCGTCGCGAAGCTGACACCGGACGCTAGCTACAGGATTCCGCAATTCATGGGAACATTCTTTGGTCAATCGTCGACTGAACAATACTTAGTAATTAATTAGATTTATAATATAATTGTAATTTTTGGTACTTAATTAAATTCTTATAAATAAAATCGGTTTTTTTTTGCATCCTCTGCTGCCACCGAACTTAATTGGCGCAGCCGGTAGGATTTTCGAGGCGTAATAGGTACGTGACGCGTCAAGATTTCCCCCAAAATCGGACCGAAGTCCCGCGTGACTTACCGATTCTCGAGAATCCTGAATCTACATACATCGTGAGGCGCCAGCAGAGGTGAATCCAGACATCGATTCGGCAAGAAAACTATGTTGTAAGTACTTTGAATCTTTCAAATCCCTACTGTCCTAATTTTATTCTAACCTAGATCCCTACCTGTCATTTACAGTCTTTTTTTTCCCTCGCAATCACGCATCTTATAATATAGATATTGTGTGTAAGACTTATTTTAGCGTTTTAAGTATATAATAGCTTTCAAGATTTTCCACCCACGAGAGTCGCGAAACCCTAGTTTAAGTAGTAGTAGATCGAATAGGCTTATCACTATAGACGAGTCTAGGCAGTTAGGTGAACCAGCACTACCTGAAGCAGATATGGCACAGGGCACAATAGGAGAAATTTTTAATTCGCTCAAGGTTTTGCCTGATTTCGATGGCAACCCTCACGTGTTAACCCGTTTCGTAAATCTCTGTGACCAACTAGTACTTGCATATTTCAAGACAGAGCCGGGTAATGAGTTAACCAATTTGGCCCTCATAAACGGCATATTAAACAAGGTTACGGGTTCCGCAGCTCGATTGATAAATGGGTGAATTGCCCAAGCAAAAAAATACACGGCAAACCTGAGAACGGTAGTGCAATGTGCTGATTATTAATTTTATATATTTTTTCTCAACAACGTAAGTATTTCTCTACCTTGGCAAAAAAAATCATTGGTATCTACCCTCTAATATACCCAAAAAAAAAATTACAAAGTGTTATTTTATCATCACGGTGACCTGTCCTGAACCCAATTCCGCTCATAACATACCTTCTCCTGCAAATACATTCGTAATATGGATTTAAATTGATTTTGTTATCATTAAATTATAATATATTCGATCAAATAAAACAATTTTTGTTTGTTTATCTTCTTTCTCATGGATTTGACAGGCAGTCAACTTTTGTCTGGAAAAAAGTTATCATTTCAGAGGACAGTAAGTTTTAGTAGAATAGCCACATCAACATTGCGTTGTTACGCCCCTTTCACCTTTTCTCACTCCGGATCAGTCCGGCTTAAGCTCTCGGCGCGAACGCACCGGTCCCAACGTCTTGCGGTTTCCCGCCAAAAAAGTAAGTTTATCATTTCAGTAATATGGGGACAAAAATAGTTTCATTTCGGTGGCTGTTATAACTCGTGCTAGATTTGTTTAATTTGTTTCAAAATTGTGTATTAAATTCGCAGTAAGTACTGTTTTGTTTGAGTAGTGTTCATATTTTTTAAATAATTTTTTTTCGGAGTTAAATGTAGAACTAACCTCTATTTTATCATCTCAGTGTTATCATTTCAGTGGATTCGGTGGACTGTTATACCAATTACAGTCCACCGGAATTAAAAGTATCTCCGAAATGATAAAAACATAAAGTTTTAGAGATCCTGGTGTCAAATACAAAGTCATAGTTTTGTAATGTACCTACTTTTACCTAGAGTGTCGATTAGATTATTTAGGTGTATTTGTTGTGTAATATTTGTGCTTAAGATATATAATATATACATATATCTATGTAGTTAGTACATGTTTACTATACTTTAGATACACATTTGTTCGGCTCAACGAAAATGTGATGAGTGTGTGGGTCACCACAGTGTAGATTATTATACCTACTAATTGTCAACAAAATAATTATTTCGAGGGTTTACCTTCAATATAAGTCACTTACCTTTATTTTTATATCATTTATTACGAGTAAATAACAATAATAAATAATATTTGATATAATTACAAAATTTCTTAATTTTACAAGATATAACAAATAAGTTAAAGAGCATTTAAACGTTATATGAAAAAAAAAGAGATATACCTATGTGATGAGAAATTGCCTGTGAGAGTGTTTGTCTGAGTCAATGCAAGAGAGCTAGTGTGTGAGCGCGTGGTGTATCTGAAGGTATAGTATTTTATAGGATCATAGTATAGTGTGTATGAATGTATGTCTGTGGATATGAGAAAGAAGAAAATTGAAAAGCGTGTATTTTGATTTTAGGATGCCGCGGCCTAAGCAACAGACTAGAGAAGAAAGGTTGGAAAAAAGGAGGTTGTATGAAAGAAGAAGAAAAGAGAGAATTAAGAGCAATGAAGTCTCACGCGAAGAGTTTTTGAGAAAAGACAGAGAAAGGTATGCCAGAAAAAAAGCAGCGGGATTAATTGTTTCAAGGCATCTAATGACCCCTAAAAAATTAAGAATCCTAAGAAGAAAAAACAAAATAAGTGCTGCTGCTTATTA
Source organism: Aporophyla lueneburgensis (assembly GCA_932294355.1). NCBI lineage: Eukaryota > Metazoa > Arthropoda > Insecta > Lepidoptera > Noctuidae > Aporophyla > Aporophyla lueneburgensis. Next base: position 24,723,684 of record OW028753.1, read on the forward strand.
CCAAAGAAAAAAAAATAGAGCAGCTCCAGCTCCTATAGCGGCTCGTGCTAACCCTCTGGATGAGACAATTGGGGATCAAAGTGATGGTCCTGGACTAAGCACTTCCTGTCACAGTTCCTTCTTGCCTACTTTACGGCGCAGCTTACGATTGAACAGCAATAGTATTAGTACGAATATCCAAATCCAACGTTCTAATACTACAGAAGCTAGAAGCTTTCATCGGGTATACACAAGCAGTCCACGACAAACCCTGCTATCAACGCATCAAAATTTTGTAAATTTTGACTATAGCAATCCTGGTCCAAGCACTTCTCGTCAAGGGAATCCATCTTCGGCTCGGCGCTGCTTGCCGATGAATAGCGATAGTACAATTGGTTCCAATATTCAACATCATATTGATGACAATGTAGTAACTGGCACTCATTGTGTACAACCAAGTGGCGTACAACGAATAACATGTCCATCAAATCTAAGTAGTATCGAGTCAACATTATGCCCCAACAGCCCTGTTTCAGACTCGTCAATTACATCTGTAGAATTCAAGCGAGGACTTAAAGACAAATTTCGAAAATATCAAAAAACTAAAACTAAGCTAATAACAAAATTACAAAACAAATTATTACAGGTCACTAAGGAAAAAGAAATGTTCAAAAAAAGGTGTAACAGACTACAAAGCAATCATATGATTTTGAAGAAAAGTACCCAAAAAGGAGAAAAACCAGCAGTAGAAGTCATAAAACCTGATGAAAAAAAAAATTGAATTCTCAGGAGGGTGGTGAAATTTTTAGAAGATGATGAAAATTCAACACTGTGTCCTGGAAAAAATGACACCATATCTAGACATGGATTAAAAAAACAAAAAAGACTATTGACAGACACACTTAAAAATTTACACTTGAAATATTTGGGATCAGGAGAACCACCGATAAGCTTTCAACATTTTCAAGAATGAAGCCTTTCTGGGTCACTCAACCAAATGTGAATGCACGAAATACATGCCTATGTGAAAAGCACGAAAATATGAAACTTTTGATTGAATCTATGAAAAGAAACCGCCTTATCAAAGAAAATACAATATCCGACGTTTTAAGTAGCCTATGTTGTAGTAAAGATAACATCGATTGTCTGCAAAGAATATGCTCAAGTTGTAAAAATAGACACATTGATTATCAAGAGTTTAATAATGAAGTGAACATAGCGTATTGGGGTTGGGAGAAGAATAAAAGCATATATGTCAAAAATAATGTAGAAAAATCTGCTATTAAAGTTGAAAAAGTAAGGCGTTGGGTGAAACCACTAGATTTAATAAAAAAATTCGAAGATAGCCTGAAACCATTCCTTAAACATTGCGTCAATAATAAAAATTAAAATCAAGCTTTCAAAACGTTAAAAGAAAATATGAGTAGAAGACTGTATTATACAAATTGATTTCAGTGAAAATTATAATGCCAAATATGGATCCGAAATTCAATCCCTTCATTTTGGTGGTAGCAGACAACAGTTCACTTTGCATACTGTCGTAATATATTTCAAACTCGACAACGAAACTTGCAAAACTCAGTCATTTTGTACTGTAAGTACCTCTTTAAGGCATGATGCTGCTGCAGTATGGGCACACCTCATTCCTGTTTTGCAAGAAATTGAGATAACTGCTCCTCTGGTTCGTAAACTTTACGTTATTTCTGACTCACCATCTGCGCAATACAGGAATAAAAATATATTATATATAATAACTCAGTTATCCTCCTATTGTCCGATGCTGACCCACATAATTTGGAACTATTGTGAGTGTGGTCATGGAAAAAGCGCAGCAGATGGAGTGGGTGGAGTATTAAAGAGAACGCTAGATAAACAAGTCTCATATCAACATGATATTACCAATATTGAATCGCTGGTACAAAACCTACAGTGTTATGTTAAAGGTGTGAAAATTGAAACAGTTGAAGATTATCAGGTGACAGAAAAAGATTGGCTCTTGCCCAAAGACTTAAAGACTTTTCCGGGAACTATGAAAGTTCACCAAGTTGTTTGGTCTAAAGAGTCAGGAAACCGTTTGGCACTTCGACATCTGTCCTGTATTGAAAGAGAATGCCTAAATAAAACTATTAGGTGCCCTCACGGCAAGCATTTAGGTTTTCATGACTTCACTGGGATTCAATCAACGAATTTTGCAAATAATACAAATATAGCACATCTGCGTCCAATTCAACTGTCAGAAAAATTAGTACTACGTCCCAAGCCATTCAATGAAAAGAATCTTTCCAAAAAATTACAAAGGAATAGTTTCATACATGAACCACACACACACTCAATCACAAACATTGAAATATCAATTATTAAGCCCTCAACATCCCATTCCTTTGATGGAATGAATAATCAAAAAGGAGAGAATGAGCAGGAATCATCGATAATACCCAAATCATTGCTCGAAAAATATGAAAACTTCAATGAATTTAGCACTCCATCGTGTTCATTTTTTGAAAACAATGATACTGAAATTATTGAAAAGTATGAACGGACAAGAAATATTGACAGCGAAGAAGAAATCATGATTACAGCCAAGAAGAGAAAAGTAAGAAGATTATCTTCGTCTTCGTCCAGTTCTGATTTGAATATTTTTTGATTTTTGTTATTGTATATTTAGTTTTTTAAATATTTGCTGTCATTTAATGGCATGACTTGTTTTAGGTAGGAAGTTAAACTTATTAAAGAAGACTGATGACTATAATAATTATAGTAAAGACGTGCTGTGGTGTGATAATTAAAGAAGATTTGTTTATTAGGTACATATCTAAATTAAAAACCTATATTTATAGTCATGAAAAGAGGCTGATTAGTGAATTTGAGAAATAATTGTGTGATTTAAAGTGACATGATGAAAAATTAATCTTTAAGCTACATACTTGAACCTACTCGTAAATACGTACCCAGAAAGACTGTTTTATTGGAATAACTATAATTCGCATTAGGTATAAGAATTACTTATACATAATTGCGAATTATAGTTATAGGTAGAACAAAACTTTGTTGTTTTTTGTTCTATTTAGATATGTACGTTTCTCTATTGTTGTAGTAATTTAAGAATAAAGTGATCTCAATCTCAGGTTTCTGTTATGTTTCATACGTTTATGTAAAAGGATTAAAAGTACTAAGCTATTACTACTAAGATATTTTTATAATGTTTCTTATTCATTTATTGTATTTTAAAAATATAAGAGTTGATTTAATTTTAGAAGTTTTACTGATATACCTGTAGAAACACTATTCTCCTCTCGTTACCAATTTAACTAAATTATACCTAGCATTTTTCTCTTAGTGCAATAGGTAGACATTAGGTATTACTATTAATGGCATAACTTACAAATGCAACCATCATATTAATCAGAAACTTTAAGCTTTCTAATCGCGATACGTTGATTCTTTTGAAAATATATCAAGTAAATTAGTACTAGTACATAAACAAGCAAAAATATTTATTTAAGGTTACCAGCATTTACGATAAAGTTTTCCAACATTTTCACACAACAACAACCACAAAAATTACCAAAGGTTATAAAAGTAAAGAAACTATTCATTCATATCATAATAAACATTACATTACATTAATATCATTCTTTGAGGTTATTGTAACCTCAAAGAATGATATATGTAATAATACTAACTGTAATATCTGTATATTAATGATGATATTAAAAAAACTGTGTACTGTCCTGTCTCAGTGTTTATCTAAAATTTGTGGAAATCAAACCTAACAAAGTACGGAACCCTGGCTGGGGGCACGGTTGTTCTTAGCTGTATCATTTCGGTGGATTTATCATTTCGGTGGTAATTTTTATCATTTCGGTGGACACTTTTAATTTCAGTGGACTCTTAAAACTTTATCCTTAAATATTTATGTAAGTTTTGATAATATTTGATGTCCACTCACGCATAATGTTATAAAATAGACTAAAGTATTATTTGTCACTAAAAATACATATATAGATTGCATTGAAAAAAAAAAATCCCACCGAAATGATACATAAAAATCTCTTGTTGAAATTCACCCAAATACTAACGGTATTCCCGAAAACTGGATTGGTATTCGAAGTGCATTAATTAATAACTTCGCTGACCATCGCGACGAGACCGCTTTATATAACGATTTGTCATTGCAGACTCAGGGGTCTTCTACCCCACAAGAGTTTTATGAACGCTACCAGAACCTATTCAGTACAATCATGACATACGTCACATTACATGAGACCGTGGATACTACAGTTACAGCGAAACGTGACCTTTATAAGAAATTGACCCTACAATGTTACTTGCGCGGTTTAAGAGATCCCTTAGGTTCAAGGATCCGTTGCATGCGTCCCGAGACGATGGAAGAAGCCCTCGAGTTCGTTCAGGAAGAGCTTAACACCCTTTATATGCAACAACGCACCGAAGGCGGGTCTAGTAAGAAAGATAATAATCAGCAACCCTCCAAACCCAATTCCAATTTACCATTAAATAATTTTATGCAGCCTTTCGCAATGGGCATGCCCGGTCCCTCAAAACCACAGATATATAGCATGCCGGGACTTTTGCGACCCCAGCAATTTTTCACTCAACCTTACCAAGGTTGGCGGCAAAGTGTACCCCAACCACAACAACTACGTGGCCCTACTCGGACTCAACAGATGTTCCGGGCACCACCTCCAAATTATAACGCTCAGGGCAATGCCTTTAGGCCCCCGAATGGATTACCCGTGCAACCCACTAATTTTAATAATACGCCACGTCCTATGAGTGGCGTCAGCCACTTCGTGCCTAAACCTTTACCCCTGACTGGTCATGACTGGCGTACAGCTGGTAATCCACCACCCAGCAACTATTTAAGGACACGAGAGGTTAATAACTATGACTGTGTATTTGATCCCTATTACGACTTAGTCTGTGCAGCGTATAACCAAGACTATGATGCTTACCAAGAGTACTTAGATTTCTGCACTAACTATGGCCAATATGAATCCCCAGTGGTAGAGGAACTTAAGCCAAATGCGGACGAAGCCGGAAACGAAAACAAGAAACCGGATGGAAATTTTTCCGAGGTTCCGAAATCAGAAAAGCCAAAATAGATGTAAATTTTAATATATAGAGACAACTTGGGTATATACAAATCCATAACCCACCTTTAAAATTTCTTATAGATACTGGAGCCAACCAGTCATTCATATCGCCTCAAGCTGTTGAAAAATACTTTTCCAATGTACCTCTTAACTATAACCCGTTTGAAGTAACCAACGTGCGCACCGTTTATAAAAATAACTATTCAATAACCTTGCCTAGTTTTCCCGAATTTAAAGAAGAAGGTGACATTACCCTATACGTCTTAGATTTCCATAAGTATTTTGATGGCCTTATTGGCTTTGATTTATTGGACTCATGGGGAACTAACATTGATCTAAGAAACAGGAAACTAATCACCAGAAACACTGAGATACCCATTACTATGTATGACTCTCGCAATGCTAATCTCTATGAAGAAATCATACCAGCTCAGACAGCTAAGTTAGTAAGATTACCCATAAACTCCCACGATGGTGAAGTATTCGTTCCTGACCAGATAATTAGTAACTGTTTAATTTCTGATTGCTTGACCACAGTAAAAAATAATAGAGGATGGGTACAAATTTCAAACAAGTCACCTAATGACGTAATCTTTTCTATGGACCGTCCCGTTACTGCCGAACTATTTAACGTACAGAGCGAACGTGTAGAGCAATTATCTGACCGCACACAGGAAGTTTTATCGCGTCTCCGGACCGACCATTTAAATCCAGAAGAATTGGCAAATCTAAGAGCTTTATGCGCACGGTACTCAGACGTATTTTATCTCGAAGGAGAACCTTTAACATTTACGAACAAAATTAAGCATAAGATTAGGACGACAGACGAAATCCCCGTCCATGCTAAAAACTACAGATATCCATATATCCATAAACAAGAAGTTAAAGACCAAATCAATAAGATGCTTGAGCAGAATATAGTCAGACCGTCGGATTCTGCATGGAGCTCTCCCGTTTGGGTGGTCCCTAAAAAGGCAGACGCTTCGGGTAAGACCAAGTGGCGCCTTGTGATAGACTTTCGCAAAGTCAACGAAAAAACGGTTGATGACAAGTACCCCATACAGAACATTTCAGACATATTAGATAAGTTAGGCAAATGCCAATACTTTAGCACCCTGGACCTAGCCAGTGGATTTTACCAAGTTGAACTAGACACTGATGATATACACAAAACTGCTTTTAATGTAGAAAATGGACATTACGAGTTTCTAAGAATGCTGATGGGTTTGAAACACTCTCCGGCAACATTTCAGCGTGTAATGGATAATATCCTAAGAGACCTTCAGGACATCTGTTTAGTGTATTTGGATGACGTCATTCTGTTCAGTACATCCCTGCAAGAACATATTATTAATTTAGAAAAAGTTTTCAAAAGATTAAGGGAATCCAACTTCAAGATACAAATGGACAAGTCCGAGTTCTTGAAGCTGGAGACTCAGTTTTTAGGACACGTCGTCTGTAGAGATGGGGTTAAACCAAATCCAGATAAAATTAGCGTTATAAATAACTACCCAATACCTAAAACTACTACAGAAATCAAACGTTTCCTTGGTCTCCTTGGATATTATAGGAAATTCATACCGGATTTTGCACGTATCACAAAACCCATGACCCAATGCTTAAAGAAGGGATCCAAAATAGTTTGTGACCAAAATTACATCAACTGTTTCGAGCATTGCAAGACCCTGTTAACAAATGACCCAATTTTACAATACCCGGATTTTACCAAAGAGTTTTTACTAACTACCGATGCCTCCAATGTCGCATTAGGGGCCATTTTATCGCAGGGTCCAATAGGTTCGGATAAACCCACTGCATACGCCTCCAGAACTTTAAACTCAAGCGAACTTAATTACAGCACAATAGAAAAGGAGTTACTAGCTATTGTGTGGGCTTGCAAATACTTTCGACCTTATCTATTTGGCAGAAAATTCAAAATTATTACTGATCATAAACCTCTACAGTGGGTTATGAAACTAAAAGAACCTAATTCCAGACTCACTAGATGGCGTTTAAAGTTATCGGAGTATGATTTTTCGGTAGTTTATAAACAAGGCAAACTAAACACCAATGCCGACGCCTTATCCCGCTTAGAGCTCCATAACGAGGAAGTAAGTTCAATAGCTGTAAACCCGTCTGAAAAGAACCAATCAGCTGACGATTCCAGAACTATTACAGCCTCAGAGGCCGCTAACGACTCTAACACCTTAACAGTCCATACCGACGGCGAAAATCCCATCTTAGAAGTCCCTATCACGGAGCAACCACTCAATAAATTCACTAAACAGCTAGTATTCACTATCGTAGGTGACATCAAAGGAAGACCAACCGTCACAAAACCCTTCGAAACGCACACGCGTACCGCCGTTCAATTATCGGAATCCAATCTGGAGGAAGATGTCATTAATGCTATTAAAGAGTATGTTCACCCCAAAATCAAAACGGGCTTACTAATAAATCCACCGTTAGCAATGTACACAGTTATTCCCATAATTCAAAAGACTTTTAAGAACTCAGCCATGAACCTTGCGCTAGCAAAAACCGAATTGGAAAATATAAGAGAGTATTTAAGACAACAAGAAATAATTAACAAATATCACGACGGTAAAACAAATCACAGAGGCATAAATGAGTGTTACTTAGCCCTGTCCAACAAATACTTTTGGCCTAAAATAAGGGAGCATATTACTAAATTTATCAACGAATGCAGGGTATGCGGCCAGGCTAAGTATGATCGCAATCCCATAAAACAACAGTTTCATCTTGTCCCTCCACCTAGTAAGCCTTTTGAAACCGTCCATCTAAATCTACTAACTATTCAGAGTGAAAAATGTCTAACTATTGTTGATGCTTTCTCAAAGTATGCTCAAGCATATTTCTTAAGAGACGGGACAGCAGTAAGTGTAGTGCAAGCGTTATTAAAATTCTGTACCCATCACGGAGTACCTTACACTGTAGTGACAGACAATGGACCGGAGTTCACCAACCAACTGTTCGCCGAGTTCACAAGACTACATAAAATACAACACCATAAAATAGCACCTCACACTCCTAATGAAAATGGAATTGTAGAACGATTCCATTCAACAATCTTGGAACACCTACGTATCTTAAAAGTGCAACAAAAGAACGAATCTGTTTTAAATTTAATAAATTATGCCCTTTTGGCTTACAATAGCTCTATACATAGTTTGACGAGATGCAGACCAATCGACGTTATTACTGGACATTTTGACCCACGAGACCCACTAGACATAGATTTAACTACCCATTTGTTACAGCAGTATACAGTCGAACATAAAAACAAAATGACTAATGCTTATAATTTAATTCACGAGACCAGTATGACCCAACGCAAAAATTTAATAGATGCTCGTAATAAATCTAGGGAGACGGAAAACCAGTACTCACCTGAACAACAGATATTTGTGAAAAATCCCTTTGCTTCTCGCCAAAAGATAGTACCCCGCTACACGCATGATACTGTCATGGCGGATCTACCAATACATATATACACGCGCAAAAAGCGTGGACCCATTGCCAAATCAAGACTAAAAAGAGTACCTAAAAGTGCCCAATTGTTACAGGACCCTCCTAGTACTTCATCTGCTCCTGTATTCGGCCCTAACACAGGAGATAAAACTTGAAAATCTCGACGATGGCCCCGGTGTATTGCTTTTTAAATTAGGACCCTGCAGAATAGTCTCTCATTACCATTCATTTTTACAACATTTAAATCTTCAGGAATTGCAAGATAAAGTCAACATCGTACAAAATCAATTAAGAGAAATAAGCCCCGACCTTAATAATAGAAGCCTTACTTTATTCCAGCCCCACATTGAATACTTAGAAGACCAGCTCCAAACCGTCCTTAACCAATTGCAGTCATTTGAAACTACTCGTTCTAAAAGAGGTCTCGTAGATGGACTCGGTTCTGTTGTTAAAAGCATAACCGGTAACCTTGATTATACCGATGCAGTACATTTTAATAATGCTATAAAATCTCTTCAAGATAATGAAAACAAATTATTAACAGAATTTAATAATCACGTGAGTCTGACCAAAACTTGGGTGAATCAACACTCTAAAGTAATAGATAGCTTGGTAGACAATCAGAACAGATTAACAGCCTTAGTTAGAAATATTAGTCATAATCTGGATAAAGGAAATCAAGAGTTAGTTCAGTATGCTCACCTAGGACAAACCATTTTAATAGTTAGTGACAACGTTGATAGGCTATCGCGAGAGATATCGAAGTTACAGATCATACTAGCATTCATAAGAACGTCAACAGCACACCATGACGTTATTAGTTTAGATACCATTAGATCTATAATAAGCAAACTAACTAGGTTATATGGTAGTGATAAGGTATTAGATATAGGAGCTAGAGAATATTATGACGTTATACAATTAGGTTCATATTATATAGGTAATGAAATAGTTATTGTCTACAAGTTCCCGATTATTCTACCCCAGACATATGACCTATACAAGATATCCATAATCCCTAACAAAAACCACGAAATACTCGTCCCTCACTTCCAATTCCTTGCAATCCATCCGAAAGATTTCAAGTACATAGAGGCTGAATGCCCGAAGTCCACTAAAGGGTATCTATGTGAAGAGATACACAACGTACAAAGCCGAACTTCGCCGGACTGCATAGGAGCCCTCATCACTACGCAGCAGAGACTTCCTGAATGCAAACCAGTCACGATATTTCTTCAAAAACCAGCCTACGAGAAACTCGATGACCGACATTATACCATCAGCTTCCCGACTCCGACGAAAGTACGTCTATCCTGCGAACAAGATCTCCACAAGTTACTGCAAGGAAGTTACCTCGCCCTACTTCCTCACAACTGTTTTATCCAAACAGCAGAGTTCACCATCTCAAACTCCAATGATCGATTGAAAGGTCAAGCTTTGAAGATAATTGATGTTCCTAAAGAAGATATTCCCAGCCCAATGGCACGCCCACTATTCAATCTCAACTCTATTAGCTTGGATGACCTTCACGCTACCAATAAGGAGATTTCACTGCAGACACCGATCCAGTTCGATACACACTCGAATAGCAGCATCTATCATACAACTATACCGCTGTATGTGTTACTACTCAGTGCATGTGCACTAACTGCATACTTCACCTATCGAAGATGTTGTCCGAAGCAGATCAATCTTAAGAAAGAATCCTCCGATGATGAGAAAGTTCAACCGCAGATCATCTACGCTATACCAGAGACACAAAGGGATAGAACAGATCATCTCCCAGCGCAATTTACGACCAAGGTCTTCAATAGTCGCTGTTCTTCGGGGGGAGGTGTTACGCAAGCATAGCCGATGTAAATTGCTATAGCATGCATCGCCCTGATTTCACACGGCAACAACACTGCGCAATACCTAGAAGCTGACGCTGCACACGTGCCTCGTGTCGTCGCGAAGCTGACACCGGACGCTAGCTACAGGATTCCGCAATTCATGGGAACATTCTTTGGTCAATCGTCGACTGAACAATACTTAGTAATTAATTAGATTTATAATATAATTGTAATTTTTGGTACTTAATTAAATTCTTATAAATAAAATCGGTTTTTTTTGCATCCTCTGCTGCCACCGAACTTAATTCACCATTCTTTGTTATTATCATCATTTATGCATAGGGAACGCTGCTGCCCATTCTCTAGTATGTCCTTTAGTCGCCTTCTACGACACCCACGGGAAGAAGGGGATGGTGTATTCTTTATGTCCGGTACCACACGAAACATGGCACTTATTATCTTAGTTTAAAATAAAAGTAATAGTGATGTTCTTCAGAAAGGTCAGGTGCGTAGTACTCGCAACCGGCATGTGTGTGAAAAAGAAGTGTTGAAGGGCGGGCGTTTTGGGGAGACTGTGTTATGTAATTTTGACATTCAATAAGTGCCGACTCTCAGGCTAGTTTCAATAAAAAACTTTTGATTTTTTTTACTGCACTCGAGCCATGCGGTTATAGTGAAAGATAACATTAATGCGGTTATACGGACAGACACGACAAACGATTTCAATTTATAATAGGTACAAGAGAAATGAAAGAATAATAGGCGGCTGTTTGTCTTTCTGAGTTAGTTTTTAATATTGCTTCGAGACGGATTAGTTTTGCCTGTCTAGTGTTTGTGTTGGTGTGATTAATATTGTAGGTGTAGTGTATTTTAATATTTTCTAAGATTACTGGGTTGGTTGATTTTGACAGTGATGCTCTAGACGACTAGTACGAAGCCAAAGAGTCATGTTCATAAAAAAAGCTTTTATTTCAGGTAACATAAACACAACCAATATTCAAATTCAAAACATTTATTTCAGAAATAAATCCATTTAATATTAGTTGTAAAAACAACTTACCCTAATGTAAGTATTAAATAAAAGAAAATAAAAGAAACGAATGGACCATTGGATTGATCGTTCAATGGTTCATTAGTCCATTTTCATAGTACGAGTATGAACTCTCAGCCACCTTCGCAAGAGGGGAGAGCCCACCGGCCTGACAAAAACTGATACTGATATTATAAAACAACTTATTATTTTAGTTTTGGTTGTTAATTTTTTACTACGTAAGCGTCTGTTATCATCACCTGCTTAGTCTTCTTCCATCTATGTTGGGGTCGATTCAAGTCTAACAAGATGCAGCTAACTAAGTACCAGTAGTTTATATGAAGCGATTACCTATCTGACCTCCCCAATCCAGTTACTGGGTAAAACTCGTTGTCAGACATTTGGACTTGTGATGACCCATAACGACCGTCAAAGATCTACGAATGAGAGTCGGAACCAACGATTTGTCATATTTTGGCGGGAATTCTTGGGACCTAAATTCGCGACTCTTAGCTGATAACAAGATCCTTTGACGAAGGAGCGAAGATTTAGCGTAATTCCACTGTGAGTTTTGTAATCTGCCGCCAACGTAACCTCTATTATCATATCCCATTGCGCATTTCCACATTAAAGTAAGATTTAGATCGTTTGAAATGTGAAACTTAAGTAGATATAAGGTTAATCACTAATAAAAATAGGTAAAAAAACTTTTTAAGTTAAACGGTTTTATGTTAAACATACATTGCAATGTTTAAGATAAATGTACTAAAAACCAAAAAATAATAAAATAGATACAGTCGTGGGAATTATAAACATATGCATAGACTAGACTAAAATAAAACCGTGGGGCACGTCAATTGTCTACAAATTATCGACTTAATTGTCTACAATCAACGATTGTAGACAATTAATAATGCCCCACGGTTTTATTTTAGTCTAGTCTATGCATATGTTTATAATTCCCACGACTGTATCTATTTTATTATTTTTTGGTTTTTAGTACATTTATCTTAAACATTGCAATGTATGTTTAACATAAAACCGTTTAACTTAAAAAGTTTTTTTACCTATTTTTATTTTCTAGTTTTTAGTTTTTATTTCGCATTCTGTTTAATTCATTTAGTGCTTCATTATTGCAAGGTTTCTTGCCCGTTAGTTTATTGCAGTCCAACTCCTCTATACGTAGTCCCTGCAAAGATCTTACTCTACTAAGAGCCAAAAAAAGGGGCAAGGCTATGTACAACAAGATGCGCCTGAGTCTTGAGGGGAAAACGCTAACGACATATCATTTTTATCCACCCTAATGCCATACAGTTCTCGGCGCGTTTTAACCTTTGTTGAGTATCAAGCTCCAGGTGTGCTGCTGGTGGTCTTGACTTAATAAAACTACTTGATTTTGGTAGTAGAATAAAACAAGAACTGTATTTCTGGATACTGATTACAATATTGTGAGACGACCGATATGTGTGCGCACGCTCAAGGTGTCGGTAAGCGAGTGGTGTGGCGGGGGAACCCCGCGGTCGTGTTTGAGGAGTGTGGCCCGATGTGACGTCAGGAACATATTCCCCGCGTTGAAGAGTGATTTCTTCAAGATCATTTTGAAGAGACTGGAAGAGGGCAGATGTTGTTGTATGCACGTGTCATGATGCCTTTCTTCGTTAGGATGTCGGCGACTCGACAATGTCCGTCAGAGCCAGTCTTCACTGCAACCACTCTGCCCAGCAACCACAGAAGAGGAGGAAGATTAGTGTTCCTCACTAAGACCATGGTGCCGATTTTCAGCTCTTGCCCAGCTGTCTGCCATTTGGTTTTCTGCTGCAGGAGAGACACGTACTCATTAGAGAAGCGCTGCCAAAAATGTTGCCGCAATTTTTCGATGCGATCGAATCGTTGTAATCGCTGGATGTTGACGTCGGCGATTTGAGGACGAGGGACTGACGTGAGTGATCGTCCGATGAGGAAGTGTGAAGGAGAAAGATAAGTAAGGTCTGATGGATCAGTGGATAACGGAGTTAAGGGTCTGGAATTTAAAATAGCCTCTATCTGAATGAGACAGGTAGAGAGCTCTTCATATGTTAGATGAGTGAGGCTCATGACTCTACGCAATAAATGTTTGGTAGACTTTACTGCACTTTCCCAAATCCCACCAAAATGTGGGCTGTAGGCGGGTATGAATTTAAATTCGATGTCCTTGGCTGCAAGATCTGACTCTATATTGCTGGATGAAACCTTTAGGAAGCGTGAAAGCTCATTGAAAGCTCCCACAAATGTAGTGCCGTTGTCGGAGTACACGCGTTGAGGCTTGCCCCGACGACTAATGAATCGACTGAAGGCCGCAAGGAAAGCTTCCTTGGTGAGATCAGATACCAGCTCCAGATGAACGGCTCTGACTGCAAAGCACACAAAAACACAAATGTATGATTTATGTAGCTTACATCCTCTACCCTTACGGTCGGCTATCAGCACTGGCCCGGCATAATCAAGCCCTGTATTCAAAAAAGGGTACTCTAGATGAGTCCTATCGCTTGGTAGGTTGCCCATGATGACTTGAATAGGCTGAGCTTTGAAGCGAGTGCAGCGAATGCAGTTACGCACTACGTGCTTAGCTAGGTTTCTGCCTGCTAAAGGCCAGTAGATGAGTCTAATGTGCGCTAAAAGTAATTGTGGCCCTGGGTGAAAGAGTGTTTTGTGCTCTCTTTCGAAGATAATTTTTGTTATGTGATGTTTGCTGCATAAAAGAACAGGATGCTTAACATCGTAGCTATAGTTAGAATTGTTAAGACGTCCACCTACGCGTATTAAGTTGTCTGAATCAATGAAAGGAGAAAGGCTTATTAATCTGTTCTTTTTATTTAAGGCCTGATTAGTTTTAAGACGTAAATATTCCTCGGAAAACATTTCCTGTTGAGAAATCTGTAATATAATATTCTTTGATGATTGTAATTCTTGAACTGATAAGTGAGATGATTTTTTGTTATTCCGTTTTTGACAGTTATGTATAAATCTTTGTATATAAGCTATGATTCTTATGAGTTCTGTAAATGATGACTTTTTATGAATTAAATCTGAAATTATATTGTTATTACTTTGTGTAAGTGTGTCAGCAGTTGTGTATAAAGACGTTTCTGGTAAAGTGTGAATTTGTGTGTTAGGTAAGGTAGGAAATTGTATATCCTTATTATTAATAAAATCTGGACCAGACCACCAAAGAGTGGACGAGCTGATGCAATCAGCCTTCACCCCTCGAGATGCGAGGTCAGCGGGGTTGCTCTTAGAAGGCACATAGCTCCACGTCTGTCCGGTCGTAGCTTCTTGGATTTCACTCACTCTGTTGCGGACGAATTGATCTAGCCGACTGGGCAATGTAGACAGCCATGCAAGCACGATCGTTGAGTCACACCAAAAGTAACAGTGTTCAAACTCTAGAGTGAGTGATTTACGTACCTTCAGAAAAAGTCTTGTACCGAGTAAAGCACCACACAACTCCAACCTTGGTATGGTTGTGGGCTTTATAGGCGCGACCTTGTTTTTGGAAGCTAAAAGGCGAACGCAAACTGTTCCATCGACTGCTACCGTTCTCACATAAATACACGCGCCGTAGGCGCGTTCAGAAGCATCTGTGAAAGTGTGTAGCTCTATTAAAGAAGCATTGCTACAAGATATCCAACGTGGAATGTGAACGGAGTTAAGAGCTGGAAGTGACTGTACGAACTCAAGGAATTGGGATTTTATTTCAGTTGGTACTTCATCATCCCAGTTACATTTAAGAATCCACAGCTGCTGTAACATAAGTTTAGCTTGAACTATGCATGGCCCAACGAGGCCGATAGGATCAAACACCTGACTAATTAAAGATAAAATATTTCGCTTTGTAATTTTTGAAGGTTTTTTTAAATCTATTGAAAAGAATAATCTGTCTGTGTTACAGTCCCAGTATAGCCCCAGTGTTTTGCTAGGAGTGTCATTAAGATTTAATTTTTTATCTTGATTGTCTATTTTTAAATTAGTGACTGACTCTAATATCGTCGGACTATTTGATTGCCACTTTCTGAGGTGAAATTTGGCGGACTCGAGAGCATTCACTACTCCTTGACATAAATTAATGACTGACTCAATCGAATCACCGCCACTCAAATAGTCATCTACATAAAAATCACGTCTGATGGACTGACTAACCTGTGGGTCTGAACATTGATCTGCAAGCGAAACTAAGCATTTTGTGGCTAAATACGGGGCTGAAGCTGTACCATATGTCACTGTATTCAGTGCATACGTTTTTAAAGGGTCTGAGGAATTGAATCTGAAAACAATTTGTTGTAACGGACGCTGAGATGGCTCAACTAAAATAGCTCGATACATTTTTTCAATGTCACCCGTTACAACAAACTTGTGTTGTCTGTATCTCATTAGTATGGATAGCAGATCCCCCTGTACGGTTGGACCTATCATCTGTATGTCATTGAAGGACTTGCCAGAGGTGCTGGAGGCCGAAGCGTCGAAAACTACGCGAAGTTTTGTGGTTGAACTTGACTCGCGCACAACACCATGATGAGGCATAAAATAATTAATTTCTGAGTTATTTGGTTTTGAATATTCTGTCATGTGATGAAGGTCAATATATTCTTGCATGAATTCCATATATCTGTTTTTAAATGTGGAGTCCCGCTCAAATTTACGCTCTAGGGAGAGGAAACGACGCTTCGCCATCGCGTAAGAATCGCCTAAGCAATCGAGCGATTCCTTCAATGGTATAGTGACAACGAATTGACCATTCGTATCCCGACGTGTAGTTTCTTGAAAAAGTGTTTCACAAACCTGTTCTTCCGAAGAGAAACAGTTTGAAGATGACACCGTATCAAGTTCCCAAAAGCGAGTCAGCTGATCTGACTCCTCATGTGAAAGAAAGTTACAAACAGAAGGTTGTGTACGAAGACGAGACCGACTGATGCGGCCCGAAATAAGCCAACCTAGTTTGGATGACTGTAATCTAGGCTGATTATTGCCTAAGTTAATGATATCGGAACCTAAGACGTCCCAGAATACCTCAGCACCTACTAGAATATCGATAGCAGTAGGTAGATTAAATGTTGGATCTGCTAATTGAATACCCGGCGGGATAGTCATATATTGTTTATCTATGTAAGAGCCAGGCAGTGACTGTGTGATCTTTGGTAAAACGAAACAGCTTACTTTAGCCTTATAGCCACCGTTACAAGACTGCAAATGAAGACTGCAGCATTCTGAGGTAGTGGAAACTTGACCGTTAATACCTGAGACGGTGGAGTTAGTGCTGGATTTTACCAGGCCGAGCTTCCCACAGAGCTGTTGGGTGATGAAGTTGGCGGTGCTGCCGTTGTCCAACAGTAGTCTGGCAGTATGAAGCTCTCCGTTGACGTCTTTCACCTTTGCCAAGGCTGTGGATAGCAAAATATGAACCTGATTAGATTGAGTAGTTTCTGCACAGGGTAGTACTACGTTTGTTGATAAAACAACGTTTTCCCCTGTCTGTTTTTCTGATGATTCCCTATGTAAGAGGGTATTGTGTTTGATCTTGCAATATTTACAATGCGAAAGACTGCAACGCTTTTCTGAATGACCAGGACGAAGGCAGTTCATGCAAACATTGCTTTCTGAAGCTTTTTTAATGCGTGCTTCTACGTCAAGATTTCTGAAAGGCTGACAACTGAATAAAAAGTGATTCTGAGAACACATAGGACATTTAACGTTGTCTGAATTGTTGTTATTTTTTGTTTTAGTTGTTGTGAAAAAGTTTTTAGTTTTGTTATTTTCGTTAGTATTTTTTGATGTTGTTGTGTTTTTATTATAATTTAATGATTCAAGTAAATCTGCTCTGTTTGTTAAAAATTTTATGTAATCTTTTAAATTTGGAAAAGCCACTAAATTATTTTTATATTCCTCCCACTCCCTTCGTGTGACCTTGTCAAGTTTTTCTGACATCATGTATATTATTAGGGTTTCCCCTAGATCTCCTTGTTTAGTGGGCTGCCCTAAAGTTGACAAGGCTCGAAGGTTTTTATTTGTTACGTCAATCATGTTACGTAACGATTTAAAAGATTCCTGTTGAATTTGTTCTAGATTAAATAAGGCCTGCACGTGATTATTAACAAGTAGTCTTTCATTGTTGTACCTTTCGGACAATAACTGCCAAGCTGTACTATAGTTATCTGCTTTGAAATCTATGCTTTTAATCACTAATGACGCGCTACTGGTTAAGGCAGCACGTAGGTAGTGAAATTTATTGATGTCTTGTATGCTGTCATTGTTATGAATAAGAGAAAGATACGTATCTCGGAATTCAAGCCAGTGCTGATAGTCCCCGTCGAAGTGAGGCAAGTCTATCTTAGGCAGCCGAACGAAGTCGTGCCTGCAGCCAGAGCCGTGGTGCGGGAGATCATTGATGGAGGTAGCAGATACGAGCGCGGGCGAGGAGGCGCGCGCGGGGGCGAGGCTAGCCATCGCGCGGGCCACCAGCGCATGGTACTGCGTCTCGAACTGCTCCCTCTCGTTGTACATGTCGTCCGCATCCTCCGACAATAGCTCCAACTCTGTGTGTAACACATCGAATTCGTTATATAAAGTTTCCATTAAACTAAGACGGTTTTTTAATTCCGCCGATTGGAAGCTGTCTAAATCATTTCCCGTGCTAGGTAATAATCTTAAAAAGTTGCTAAAATGCGTAAGCTTTGCTTTGTAGCCACCACGCTTCTTTATTAGCTCCCTTAATTTTACATCCGACATGATGAGAAGGCAGGTAGATAGTCGTAAAGAGAAAGCAAAAGGTTCGAAACGCAGGCAAAGACAAAGAAACCAGTAAAAAGTAAGTTACGTTATTAAATAATGCGTAAACAGCTGGCCAAGCTTACGGTTAAATCAGCTGATATTGCTAACGAGCCTGAGTGCTATCCGGTGCAATGAGTACAATATCGTAAAAAACACTAATGAGGTTGTTTACGCGCTAAGCAAACACGTGCGGTCAGCGTGCAGTAAGCGAACAAAGATATGTACTTTAATAATTATGCGAAGTTATTATGCAAAATGACGATGATTTTAATGGATTTAAACTTTCACTGAATAATATATGAAGAGATCAAAGTATGCCTGATCTGTAAAGCCCTATTTTAAATTCCTGGATAAGAAAGATGAAAAGACAGGAAATTAAGGATAATGGAACGGACTCACTCAGTAATATCCCTCTGGGTAGACTGTCCTTTAAGTGTCCTCTACGGCGTTAATGAACATGCGGTACGGACGGCCAGTCCAAAGTCCACAGGAGGCGCGTGCGTAACACAAAGACGGCGATCGTCTTTAGCTCGAAGGACCATATGTTGAGTATCAAGCTCCAGGTGTGCTGCTGGTGGTCTTGACTTAATAAAACTACTTGATTTTGGTAGTAGAATAAAACAAGAACTGTATTTCTGGATACTGATTACAATATTGTGAGACGACCGATATGTGTGCGCACGCTCAAGGTGTCGGTAAGCGAGTGGTGTGGCGGGGGAACCCCGCGGTCGTGTTTGAGGAGTGTGGCCCGATGTGACGTCAGGAACAACCTTTCACCTTAACTTGGGTGGTGTACCGCTAACGACGTATCATTTTTAGCCACCATAACGCCACACAGTCCTCAACACGATACAAAATCTTGACTTGGGTGGTGGATTCAGGCTGGATTAATCAGATACCTAAATTACAGATTCAATTTCTAAATTTAAATCTTATTATTATACGCCATTTGGTGGCTGCGCCCATCTTAAATATTGAGGTTGTATAGTGCACTGTATTCTTCTTGTCAAACCCTTTTATTTGATACCCATATTGGTGGGATTGATAAAAAATTGTTATCAGCCATTTGGTAGCGGCGGCCATCTTAGATTTCAATTTTGCATAGTAAATTGTATTCTACTTGTTGAGACCTTTCATTTGATACCCATGTTGATGGGATTGATAAAACCTAAGTTATCCGCCATTTTGTAGAGGCCGCCATCTTGGATTTTAATTTTATATAGTACATTGTATTATACTGGTTGAGCACTTTCATTTGATACCCATATTGATGGGATCGATAAAACCTACGTTATCCGCCATTTTGTAGCGGCCGCCATCTTGTATTTCATTTTTTTTATAGTATATTGTATTCTGCTTGTTGAGCCCTTTCATTTGATACCCATATTGATGGGATTGATAAAACCTACGTTATCCGCCATTTTGTAGCGGCTGCCATCTTGGATTTCAATTTTTTATAGTATATTGTATTCTGCTTGTTGAGCCCTTTCATTTGATACCCATATTGATGGGATTAATAAAACATAAATTATCCGCCATTTTGTAGCGGCGGCCATCTTGAATTTATAATGATAATGAATAAACATAATTGTATTGTCACCAAAATCCAAAGTGTATACAAAATTTCAGATTAATCGGTTGACAGGAAGAGGGTGAAATTTGAATTACTAAATTTGACCCAAGAATAATAAATAAAACAAACGGGGTGAGCTAAATAAAACCGTTTAATTTTTTTTTATAGTATATTGTATTCTGCTTGTTGAGCCCTTTCATTTGATACACATATTGATGGGATTGATAAAACCTACGTTATCCGCCATTTTGTAGCGGCTGCCATCTTGGATTTCAATTTTTTATAGTATATTGTATTCTGCTTGTTGAGCCCTTTCATTTGATACCCATATTGATGGGATTAATAAAACATAAATTATCCGCCATTTTGTAGCGGCGGCCATCTTGAATTTATAATGATAATGAATAAACATAATTGTATTGTCACCAAAATCCAAAGTGTATACAAAATTTCAGATTAATCGGTTGACAGGAAGAGGGTGAACTTTGAATTACTAAATTTGACCCAAGAATAATAAATAATAAAACAAACGGGGTGAGCTAAATAAAACCGTTTAACAAAAGAAACAGAAAACCATTTTAAACATAACTTTATAGACACTTTACAAAATGAAAAGTTACGTCTTTATGAACAAATAGCAACTAAGTCGCACCAGCCTAACGACAGAGGAAAAATAAATCCTACGGTCGGATTTAGAAAACAACGAAATCCATCCACGTTCGAATTTGAATATAAAACGAATACCCAAACGGTACGTTCCAAGTATTGCGGGTCCAACCATTGAAGTCCGAATGTTTCAATTTCGAAACATTTAAGGACGTTGAACGTAGGTCGTGAACCCTTTTCTCGCACAGTCCTTCTTATATTGAGTTGCATCGTCACGGGCGAGTAACTAAACGCAACATGTTATGCATAACTTGGACGTAGAGGGTCTCTACGTCCAAGTTATGCATAACATGTTGCGAGTCACCAATAAAAATGCAGATTTATGGAACACGGCACTCTAAAAGGTGTTTGTTTTGATTATCCTCCGCATCCTACAAGTGTATGAATAATGTTCACAATATTTCAGTTCATTTGATGGATTGGCTTTATGCAGCGTTGCTGTTAAAGCCGAAATGGTGAAGCACCTGTTTTTCCGGGGTTGAGGATTACGTTTAGCAATTTGTCAAAGTTTAAGGTAAGGTTACCATAAACGGGTACTCAGTTGTGCATAAATTGGAAATTTTTGTTTGGGCTTGAGAAAATGTCTTTATGCTATTACTAAATTTTGCCAGCGGCTTTTCTTGCATATGTTACATTTATTCCTTCATTTTCAATCACTCTGTCTACTGATGAAAACCTCATTAAAATCCGTAAGTGACATTTTTTTATACTATTTAAAGAAGATGTAAATATAAAAAAAGTTTTTTTTTGTTTTGATTTCACTCGAGCAAACTCCTCTAAAAACATTTTTTCCGCTACTTCATACAATACATAAACACCAAAAAGTAACATTTAATAATTATTATGAGTGGTCATTAAGTAAATGAGTCACCCCATCTTCTGTTCAAACTATGCCTATGCCGTTTCTATTCCTCGCAATTATATTTAGTTTACTCTTAAACGTCACAGAAATACAGGACGCAACATTCACACATAGGATGTCCTTTATGATAGTGTGAATAGCTGGGTATTTCCTAAGACATTTAGGTGTATACTAGCTTCTGCCCGCGACTTCATCCGCGTTAAATTTCTTATCCCCCCGACCCTTCCCGTCGCGTCGAATCGCCTACCCGTGTGATTTTCCCCGTTTTTGTAACATTTTTCATTACTGCTCCGCTCCTCTTAAATGTAGCGTGATGTTATATAACCTATAGCCTTTCTCGACAAATAGGCTACCCAACACAAAAATAATTTTTCAATTCGGACCAGTAGTTCCTGAGATTAGCGCGTTCGATCAAACAAACAAACAAACTCTTCAGCTTTATAATATTAGTATAGATTATGTAGTTCTGTCCCTTAATATTTTGTAAGTGTCGCTTTGCCCTCAGCTCGTAATTGGTCAGACATGCTAAGCCCTAATAGGCTTCGACAAAACATTTTTTATGACCCTAAGAGATTTAGGAGAAGTAATTGCTCAAATACTGCTATGTAGACCAGGAAATAACCTATAGTGTATACACAACAGTATACTCTTTCGATGATAGTCTGTTGTTTTGTATTGTATATCTGCCCTGTATTTGGCTCCAGTGATTTATACATTGCCCTATTATTAACTGTCAGTACTTCATGTGTCTCGTCTTTCGATCGTTTGCTTTGTATCGGACAATCCTGCCTCTACTTTACCTAACGGAATATGTAATGACACGACTGAAGTCACTTCCAAATAATGTCTAAAGATGTCTTGAGATTAGTTCGTTTTATATCCAACTTTGGGACTGTGTATATCTTAATTTTTATGCTTAAACAGTTATTCTATTAAGTCATCATCATCTGCATAGCCTTTTCTCAAGAATCTACATTCTTGAGAAAAGGCTATGCAGATGACCCCTACGGGTCAGCTTCTAGTCTAACCGAATGCAGCTGAATACTAGTTTTTTACATGGAGCGACTGCTTATCTGACATCCATAACCCAGTTACTGGGTAATACGACAAACTTTGGTAAGATTGATTGTCAGACTTTGGGGCTTCTGAAAGCTTTATTTATTCTATTAAGTTTTTTTTATATTTGATTTGACCTAATAGCCATTTAATGAATCCCTGCCCAAACCAGTAATATATATGGAAGTACAGCCACACGTAAAATTGCTCATTACATCAATTAAGGATAACTTGCGCAGTAACATGTAACGTCTTGCGGCGTAAATTTAAGTTAACTAGATCAAAAGATTATACAGGAAGGTGCGACACCTCTGAATTTTACTGATAATGGTAATGTTCACAGCTTTGACTTTGTCAATTTAAATAAAATCTAGCGGCGTTATAGTAGGTAATGTGGTTTACTAGTTGTTTATGTTTTAGTTTTCTTTAAGTGTAGGTTGGATTTTTCCTGACTGTTGTTAAAGTTACAATTTGTACATTTATACAAGGATACAGTGCGATTAATTATTCGAAATTAAGCCAATTTCTCGGAAAATAAAACTAGAACCCACATGGAGGAATTACGTAGCTGTTTTGTTAGCTCAGCACCTTTGGTTTCCAAGAATAATAAAGTTACAAATTGGATTTTAAGGAATAGACAGTAGATACCCATTTCAGCAGCTATTGCACCTTTGTCGCTGAACGAAAGGTAAATTCCGACGTTTGGCGATTAATTTAGAACGTCTGTCAAGTTCGCTGAACGCAAAAGTTAGTTACGAGGATAAACATTTTGTGCGTGACAAAATGACCGGAAAAAACGGGAAATTTAAAAAAAATTCCGTCATCAAAGGCTTAGTTTATTTTGCGTAAAGGTATACAGCAGATTGTCAGCGGCCACAATTTAGAATACAGTTTTTTTTAACAAATCCCATGAGCATTTGTGAGGTTAACGC
The DNA here is from genome assembly GCA_932294355.1 of Aporophyla lueneburgensis. NCBI lineage: Eukaryota > Metazoa > Arthropoda > Insecta > Lepidoptera > Noctuidae > Aporophyla > Aporophyla lueneburgensis. Next base: position 24,747,021 of record OW028753.1, read on the forward strand.
TGTAGATGCAAATCTGGTACATTAAGACGTAAATCGTACTTAAAATAAAGAAAACAAATTAATTTGAAACAGATTAAAAGTCAAATCACATACCTATTCTGCAAATAAGAATGTTTGTTGTATTTTTTAAATAAATGTCAATTCAGCAAAAATGCCAGACAATTATACACATGCTACTAGAGTTTTTTATGTGAATTAAAGGGACTATAACTTAGAGACACATACATTTTAAGCTTATTCATAATACTCCTGAGTATACATATATCTTTACACCACGATGAAAAGATAGAACAACTGCACAGGGGAAAATAATAGGAAAGTGTAAAAACAAAATAATTTATACACACACGGGAAAATCCCAATAGTTCGGCAAATCATTTTAACAGAAAAAAAAATCATCAACTCAGATGATAGCCAAAGTTGCGGTTGTTGTATATTTTACGTAAAATGTACGTTGAGATAAAAAATGCAGCATAAAGAAAAATTCCGATTTTTTATTTATACAATATCAGAGAGTACTCCGTCGTTCTATACAGTCTACTAAAACCTTTTATTTAATCTATCTAAATAAACATTTTATTTCATTTTAAAGGGAAATATTTTTTGTTTTAAATATCTTTAGCCCTAGACACTTTGGATATATGTATATTGCACTATGACTCAGTACGTACAAAACTGCATAGGACTAATAATAGTTAAGTAATAGAATAAGTTAATTTAACATATATTTTTATAAATTAGCCCAACGGCAAAAAGGTAGGTAAAGAAAGATATCTCTTAGTAGTTAGAAAGATTTCTCGTAGTTTAAAGATAAAGATAAAGATATATTTATTGCGTAACTGTGTACATTAAGGTCTTATCAATAAACATTACATTTTTGGTTTCAACAGTCTACTCAAGTCGGATATGCAATAGTATTTTAAGAATTTAATTTATAAATATTATTTTTTATCAAAAAACTCATGCAGATTATAAAATACATTATCAATTAACATTTTTTTCAAATTATTTTTAAATATATTTCCATTTAATAGCTTAATTGCTGGTGGTAACTGATTGTACACACGAATAGCAGTAACATAGGAACTTTTATGATACATCATATTATTAATAACAGGTAAATTAATGTCATATTTATATTGTTTCCGAATGTTTCTTTTAGAATTAGATTTGAAATTAAAGTATTGCATATTGTTTTTAACAAATAAACATAATTCGAGTATATAAATACCAGTCAGTGTCAGGAAACCCTCCGTTCTGAAGACATCTCTTAATTATTCAGTACTATACATATTATATACTGTCTTAAGACATTTCTTCTGGAGAATGAATGTGGATTGTACGTTTGTCGAGTTTCCCCAATATATGACACCATAACTTAACAGTGGGTATACATTTCCAAAATAAGCATTTCTTGTAACTATTGGATTCGTAGTTTCTGCTAGGACTGACAATGCGTAGCAGGCACTGGATATTTTTTTATTAATCTTTTCGATATGTGCCTTCCAGTTTAAATGTTGATCTATTGTAACTCCTAAGAAATTTGTGTCTTTTACTTCTTCAATCACCGTATCAAACATGGTTACATTCAATTTACTAAGTTTACTTTTATAGTTTCTAAATTGAATTAGTTTAGTTTTTGAGGGACTGACTTTTAGATTTATTGACTGCAACCAATCAGTTACAGCTATTAATGTCTTATTTATTTCATTTTCATAAATACTATTATTTGAATATTCATTTGAAATAAATATAGTTGCGTCGTCACCATACATTACGCAAATATGGTTAATTATATTTGGAAGATCGTTAATATATAATAAGAACAACGGGGGTCCCAATATACTGCCCTGCGGTACGCCTAGTATTACAGATTTGAATTTAGATTTCACTACCTCCACCATTTTTGTACGTTCATCGTATACCTCAATAACAGTGCTCTGCATTCTATTATTTAAATAATTCTCAATTAATTTAAGTGCTATACCTCTCATTCCTATATTTTCTAATTTATTCAGCAAAATGTCATAATTTACGCAGTCAAACGCTTTTGACATATCAATGAAAAGAGCAGCACACTGTTTCTTAACATTGATTTTTTCCCAGATGGTATCGAATAATTTATATATTGCCAACGATGTAGTTTTATTCTTTTGGAATCCAAATTGGTTATCATTCAAAATATTATGTGTATTTAAAAACTTAGTGATTCTAGCATGGATAACCTTTTCAAATACCTTCGAAAAACTTGGCAACAGTGCAATTGGTCTATAGTTATTAACGTCGTGCCGCGACCCTTTTTTATGTAGTGGCTTTATGAGAGCTATTTTCAGGGTATCCGGAAATTTACCCGTTTCTAGCATAAGATTTATAATATATACTAGTGGATCAACAATAAATGGGATACTTTCTTTGATAACTCTAATGGGTATATTATCGTGTCCGCAACTAGTTTTGTTTTTTAATTTTAAAACTATATTTATAATTTCGCTTCTGTCTACTGGATATAAGAAAATACTGCTTGAGTTAGAAGTTGTTTGTGATTTGTAATTGATACTATCTGCTGTCGTAGTGTTTAGGTTTTGGTTAATATAGAAATTGTTAAATATATTACCTAATACTATAGGAGATTTTATTACATTTTTATTGTGCAGGATGTAGTCTATTGTGGATTGAAGAACATTTAAAACAAAGTCGCTGCCCACTTTTGCACGCTTAGATCTATGAAACTGCGCAATAGATTTAAGAGGAAGATTTATAGATATACTAGCTTTTGCCAGCGGCTTCGCCCGCGTGGAGGTCGGAAATTATCCCGCGGGAACATACTACCGGGATAAAAAGTACCTTATGTATTATTCCAGGTTATAAACGATCTGTATGGGAAATTTCATCTAAATCGGATCAGTAGTATTTGCGTGAAAGTTATAATATTAGTAGGGTATTCATAGTACGCGAGCAAAGCCGCTGGCAAAAGTTACTTTTAATATATTCATTTCATTCTTTTAAAGAGCGTCTATTAGTGCTAATTAACCTTAAAAACTCACAAATTAATTCCACTTACGATTAGCTTTTCAAAAATTAAACAAGATGATCTCTAGAATTTAATCTCAATGGACTTTTAACATCACCCAAATGACTTGAAAAGCTCTTATCTCTATACGTGCGGGGCGGCTATTACTAAAATTAGCCGGGTGAACTGTACCGCTGCCGTGATGTTTGCTCAGTGGCTGCGAGCCTCAATTAGCGCTACTCAAATATGGCAGGCACTCCTTGCTTTTAACGGTTGTGATTTGGAACTGAGCTGAAGCGATTTATAACTTATGTAAGCAGTGGTGATCAAGAGGTAAGACACGAAATCACCATTTAAAAATCTGAGCATGCATGAGAGGACAAACACAGAGTATACGCATCATTGGAGGGGTTTCCAAAAATACTGTACTTGTGGAACTTATATTCCTAGAAATTTTGCAGGAAATAAAACTTAAAGAATCTACCTGTCAAGGGGGCTTAAAGCTTAGTTATCTTAGCTATACGGGTGGATCGATGAGGCTAAGTTAAGCTAGGCGCGTTTGATTCGTGGATGGGTGACCATGTTCACATACCAAGACCCCTCCGTGCCTCGGACCGTACGTTAAGCCGTTTGTCGGCGATCATTCGTGGATCTTTGACGATCGTAAACGAAAGCCCGAAAGTCTGACTAACAGTCTTACCATGGTGTATCATATTACCCCGTAACTGGGTTGTACAGATTAGATAGGCAGTCGCTTGATCTAAAACACTGGTATTCAGCTGCTTCCGGTTAGATTGGAAGCCGACCCCAACGTAGTTGGGAAAAGATAGATGATGAAACTATCTTCATTTTTCCATATTTATTGCTCAGAAGAAGTGAGTTTGTAACATTTTGTTTTGCATTACTATCAAAATAACGTATATATTCTTTATAACACAATATGTTTAATCACAATCGTTGAACTTTTTTCTTGTGGTCATAGCAATTACCTAAATACTCAATACTTTTATGGCATTCCACATGTAGGTATTCTTAGGTGGCAAACTTATAATTAAATCATATAGATTAATATGTCTTGATAAAATATTATTTCCGTTACCACTATCAGCAAGTGTATCGATAATCGTCTTATAAGATTAACTCATACCCAATTTTGCTGTATTATGTTCTTTCTGCTCTGTCATCGAATAATATGAATTCGTCACTTATAATCTGACAGCTACGTTGGTCCAGTGGCGGGAAGCGCTATTGCTGAGCATATAAGGTCCTGAGTTCGATACCCAGGTCGAGCAAAATGGGTTTGCTATCTGGAATTTCTCAGTAGCCGCCCGGTGTCTGAATTTGTGCCTGGTGGGTGGCAATAGACTCATCTTCTATTACATGAGGCTTAAACATAATTGGCGGAAAGCACTAGGAAGTGGTGAATAGCGGGCGTTTTGGGGGACTGTCTTATGTAACTTTGACGTTTAAAAAGTGCTGATAGTCAACCTAGTTTGATTAAACTTTACACTACACTACCACCCACACACTAGTACTACTTTTACACTTTTCTTTTTTTTGTATTTTAACCCTTCGGAGTAACAAAGTGTAATGTTATGATGATGTAATCTATAAGCTTAATTTGGATCGGATTTCCGCTGCCCACTACCGCTTATGAACGTAACATCAGTCTTAGCCAGTCGGATGCTCTTGTTTGCAAGCTCTAGTGACATTCTGATATAAAGTTACATTTTAATCACCCAGCCGTGTTTCTGACGTCAAGTTTATTTTAGGAAGCGTGATTTGACTATTCTTAACGTTAACGTTCGCGTTTGCGTTAGCAACGCGAAACTTTGTGACGCGTTGCGTAACGATGTTATCAATATTTATGAAGATTAATCTTCGTTAATGGGAATGTGAGACTGAGATTGTTTCCTTAGCATAATGTGGGGGGTAGGTATGATATTTCAGTATAACTAAGATAAATGATATTTTTAGGGCAATGTAGAATATGATGGGGCCTTATGTTATCACGAGAGTGATATGAGTAGGGTAAATCTAGATGAGTGAAAGATACCTTTTGTAGTTACTGTTATGATTAACCCGCATTTTCCCACTGCTTAGCATAGGACTCTCTTCATGAGTTCCAGCTCGATCCACGGCTAAAATGGTCGGGGGTTTTGTCCAGACGCCACACCATCTTCTACGAGGTCTGCCGCGATGCGTTCTGGCTGTGTCAGGGCTCTCGGCATAACTGATTTGGTTTAACATCAGCTCCAAGTGCAGCGGAAAATACGACAGGGCCGTCAGCGAAACGGACCTAAAGTAGTATAACCTTATTTATATTCAGCGTGGCGGGGTACGGCAATGGCGTCCTTAAGTTCCTTCCTACCCCCATGGGAAAAACGCGTGAACTTATTCCGTAGAAGTTAACATCTATCCCAAATCCCAACCCATCGTACTAATACTTCAGAGAACCACTAAATAACTTAGATCTTTGTGTACATTTTGGATATATATAGCTGAGGAGTTCGTAACTTAGTTGATCGTTCGATCAGGTTAAGGTTCGCTTGCCGTGGTGGAGACATGGATAGGTGAGCATCATTACATACCGAAACTTCTCCGAGCCTCGAAAAGCACGTTAAACCATTTGCCCTGGCTGTCATTTGTGGATTTTTGATACTCGTAACGGATTGTCAGAAGCCAGAGAGTATCGTATCTCCCAACAACTGGGTTGAGGAGGCTGACCTCCTTAACCCAGTTGTTGGGAGATACGATACTCCTTAGTAAAACTTTCTGGCTTCTGACAATCCGTCAGCGAAACGTCACTTTTTGAACGTCAAAGTTACATTAGACAGTCCCCCAAAACGCCCGCCCTTCACCACTTCCTAGTGCTTTCCGCAAAGTAGGTAGGTATTTTACGTAAAGTTATTGTCTATCTGAATAGACAATAGCTTTACGTAAAATACCTACTGGTATTCTGCTGCATCTGATTACACTCGAAGCCGACTCTAATATAGTAGGAAAAAGGCTTGGCGGGTTCATCATCCTCATTTCAGTCGTAAGACGTCCACTGCTGGACTTAGGCCTCCACAATTTAGGGAGCTTTTCCATAATCGCCACGCTTGGCAGGCGGGTTGGCGATCGAAGTATGGTGGTAAAATGCATAGAAAACGCTGCTGCCCATTCTCTAGTAAGTCCCTTAGTTACCTTTTACTACACCCACGGGAAGAAATAGGGTGGTGTTATTCTTTACGTCCGGCACCACACGATACGGCGGCGGCGGTCTTGGCGGGTTGATTGGTAGATTTATAGCTGAACGAATATTAATAAATTCAGCGTACAAATAGACTCTGCCCAAGATTACGCAAAAAATACGTTCAAAGATGAAGTTGACACAGCGGGTAGCAGCAATTTAGAAGTCATTGATTGTCCTTTATTGAGAAAAAATAATAGACGCGACGTTTTGTAACAAAATCTTATACCTTTAAACGAGCAATTCTTGTATATATATATATAATCTGAATCTCGGAAACGGCTCCAACGATTTTCATGAAATTTAGTATACAAGGGGTTTCGGGGGCGATAAATCGATCTAGCTAGGATTCATTTTTATAAAAAGTCGTTTTATTCGTGTTTTCAATGACCAACTTTATTGATAATCAACTTGAACATAAACTTATTATTTTAAACACAATTTACCAAAAAATACCGAGCAAAGCTCGGTCAACCAGATATTTAAACATTGAACACGAGACAATAGATCTCTTCTCGTTATCTATTAAACATTCAAAAGAGCAGCTGTTCTTAACAAACTCAATCAAGAGGACACCAGTACCAAGAATTCAGACATTTTCAATTAAGTTACAAGTTCTCTTATTATGAGTACTACGAGTAGGGTGGTATAATGGTAAGTCAGCTCTACGACTTGTCCAATATACACTTCTATAAAATTCATGATCTATTTACCTTATATCTCATTAAACGTATTAGGTACTAATACTAAAGCTGAAGAGTTTGTTTGCTTGTTTGAACGCGCTAACCTTTGAAACTTCCAGTTGGATTTCATTAACTCGTTTTGCAATTGAAAGCGCCATTCGTTAGGAAGGCTATAAGCCGACATCACGCTAGGACTCTTAGCAGCCAAGCAAAAAGAAAAAAAGTAAGAAAGAACGAGCGGTGTGACAGGGTGGGCTGGGGGAACAAGAAATTTCAAGGGTGAAATCACGGGCAGAAACTGGTACTAATAATACAGCTTAAGAGTTCTTTCATTTGTTTGAAAATGCTCATCTTGGGAACTAGCAGGCAGATTTGAAATTTATTTTTGCATTTAACATTACGCTGTGACATAGGTTAAACTGTTTTCCTTTTTCTCTACTGAAAGTTTATCTGGCTATAAAGGTAAAAATGATGGTGAATCTTTGGACGAACAAGGTATGTACTTACAAATTTACCTGATTATTAATAATATGTCCTATTACTTAAACTGTGTTTCAATTTACTTTCCTTCAACACATTTTAAAAAGATTTTTTTTCGGTCTACCCTCATTTAATAACTTATTATAAAAAGTATAATTTATTATAACGTTATTATTACCTATGGCCTGTATTGCCCAAAGGGCAGGCAGAACTGTGTAGTAGCCTAGTAGCTACCTACTCAGATTCATGATGAAAACAGATTCAGTAGCGATGCTTGCGATAACCAGACCAACGAGGCATCCATGATTACAAAATCATTATTATTTTTGTGGGTATAAGCTTATTAATATACCTTAACCCATCTCCACGTATATCGTGTTGAAGATAAGACCTTATTCAAAACGTTAATCGTTTTTAAGTTGCGAAACAATTGAATATTTCCTCCACGTAAATCGTGTAGAGGACGTTACAAATCTCCACGTAAATCGTGTTGAGGTATCACAAATTTATCTAACCTCCATGTGAATCATGTTGAGATCCTAATTGTCTTGCTCCGCGTAAATTGCGTTGAGTTTCGAAGACATTTAAATCCTATGACAATGCTCATTTACAGGTGAAGAAATCCTAAACGAGGAAGTAAATTTGAGAGAATTGGATATACAGGATGCACCGGCAGTCTCGGAACCAATCGTACCATCTACTGCTGAAGAAACGATAGCTTTAGTGCCCACGGAGCCAGAGGAAACTGAAGAGGTACTTGATCCTGAAATTTTAATGTTGCTTGGTGAAGATCCATCTACCCACAAGGAACATGGGGAGGATTTACATAAAGATATTGCTGCTAGATGGGCACATGTTTTAAGTAATGGGTTATCTAAAGAAATCAAATTGGAATTGATGAAACAATACTTACCTGCAGAAAACAGTAGTAGTATGAATGCACCGAAACTTAACCTAGAAATTGAGGCGGCTTTGTCAGCCCTTAGTATTAAAAAAGATCTTTTTAGCCAATACAAGCAGAATCAAATATCGAGCTGCTTAACAGCTATAGGTGTAGTCCTTAATTGGGCTTTGTCAGCTTCTAAAGACACATTACCACAAACACAAGACATTATAAAACCATTAAGTGACGCTGGACGACTCCTGTGTGACTGTCATTACAGAGAGTCACAGTCGAGGCGATATGCCGTCATTAACAATTTGAATAAAGAGACTCGAGAAATCGTGAAGAACACAAAGATCGATCAATACTTATTCGCTTCCAACCTTTCTGAACATCTCAAATCAGCAAAAGCAATTTCTAAATCTGGTCTGGAAATGAAGACTACACAGCGCGCTCCGTATAAGCCTTCGACAACACAGTACCCAAGGGGGGCTTTAAACGCGAGGGGGGTTCCGCGAGTAGCAGCCGGCCAGCCGCGTCGGAACCCCGCCCCACGGAGGCCAGCAGCAGCACCGCGAGATCGCCGCCCAGACTCGTACCGCCAGAACCGGACCAGCTCGGCGCGCCAGAGGACCAGGAAGCGCTGACATCATTAGCCAAGGTAGCAGTTGCAGGTAGATTGCAATATTTTTATCATAACTGGTGTCGTGTAACCACTGATCCTATAGTTTTATCTTGGATACGAGGCTACAGTATACCGTTTCAGCAAGAACCTATACAAACTATTCCTCCCGGAAATTCCCAAAAATCGATGTCGGAATGCAAGATTATTGATAATTGTATCACAGGATTATTAAAATCAAAGTTTATAACAACTTGTGAGCCCTGCGAGGGACAATTTATATCACCTATATTTACGTTACCAAAAGCTAACGGCGAACATCGCTTTATTATGAACCTTAAAAATCTAAATAAATTCATTCAACTTGAACATTTTAAAATGGAAGATTACAGAACAGCATTAAGGTTGTTAGATAAAAATAATTTTATGGCAACTTTAGATTTAAAGGACGCCTATTTTTTAATCCCTTCAAATAATAATGATAAGAAGAAATTACGTTTTGAATGGAAATCACAAATATACCAATTTAACGTTCTTCCCTTTGGCCTATGTACTGCCCCGTTTGTATTTACCAAACTGTTAAAACCTGTTTTACAGTATCTCCGATGTCGAGGTTTGATGTCAGTTAATTATTTAGATGATTTTCTTTGTATTGGACAATCATATGATGAATGTGTCTACAATATTAACAAGACACAGAATGTTTTACAATCTTTAGGGTTTGTAATAAACTTTAATAAAAGTCAAGTAACGCCAAGGACAGAATGTAAATTTTTAGGATTTATTTTCAATACCGTAAATATGACTATTTATCTTCCTGAAGAAAAGAAACATCGTATCTTAAACAAAACTATGGAATTTTTTAATTTAAATAAATGTTCAATCAGGTACTTTGCTGAATTCATAGGCTTACTGACTTCTGCTTGCCCTGCCGTCAGTTATGGATGGATTTATACAAAATTGTTTGAAAGGGAAAAATTTCTAGCACTGGGTAACTCTGATGACTATAACAGGATAATGACACTACCAAATTCATAGAAACAGGACTTCCATTGGTGGAGAAATAATATTAAAAACTCATTATGTCCTATTCGTAATAATGATTATTCTCTCGAAATATACAGCGATGCATCAACCACTGGTTGGGGTATAGCTTGCGGTAATAGAAGGTCATACGGGAATTGGACAGAATCAGAACTTAGTATGCACATTAATATTTTAGAACTGAAGGCCGCATTTTATGGTTTAAAAATATTCGCTTCTAAGCTTCGAAATTGCAATATACTGTTGAGAATCGATAACACAACGGCGATCAGCTACATAAATCGAATGGGGGGTATACAACATACACATTTAAATGAAATAGCCCGGAATATTTGGCAGTGGTGTGATCCTAAGAACATTCATGTATTTGCTTCATATATTCAATCTTCGGATAATATTATTGCTGATAGGGAATCACGAAAAATTAATGTGGACACGGAATGGGAGCTAGCTGAGTATGCATTCTCGGAAATCACAAATAAACTGGGCGTACCCAATTTTGATCTTTTTGCTAGTTCACAAAATTACAAATGTCTAAAATATGCCTCATGGAAGCTCGATCCCCATTCTGAAATAGTTGATGCCTTCACCTTCAACTGGAAAAATCTTTCCTTCTATGGTTTTCCCCCGTTCAGCATGATAACCAAAGTTTTGCAAAAGATAATTAGAGATAAGGCAGAGGGTATACTAATTGTACCCTATTGGCGTTCACAACCTTGGTATCCACTATGGACCAAATTAATAATATCAGAAAAAATATTTTTTGGACCTGATCAAGATTTGTTGTATTCTCCTTTCAGAACACACCATCCACTACATGCAGACCTTATCCTAGTGGCAGCGAGATTATCAGGCAATCGATGAAAACTCGAGGTGTTCCGGAGAAATCTTTGGGTATCGTTATGGCTTCATTTGCACCAAAAACCTTAAATCAATATAACTGTACCCTTAAATCTTGGGTAACTTATTGCCAAAACAATAATTATGACATTTTTAAGGCCACTAGTACTCAAGTGATTTCCTTTTTAACAGTAAAATTTAACGAACGGGCTAGTTATAATACGATAAATACACACAGGTCTGCCCTGTCAATTATTTTAGGTACAGAAATCACATTAAATAGTTGTGTAAATAGGTTCCTGAAGGGTGTATACAGGTTACGACCTCCAAATCCTAAGTATACAGCTACTTGGGACACTAATAAAGTGTTGAGCTATGTGTCCAGTTGGTATCCTTATACGGACATAACACTTGCATGTTTGTCAAGAAAAACAATTGCTTTGTTAGCAATAGCTTCTGCGCAAAGAATGCAGACACTAAGTTTAATAAAATTAAAAAATATTAGTACAGAAGATGATATAATTGTAATTAAAATATCTGACTTAATTAAAACCTCGAGACCTGGGACCTTCCAACCCCTAATCAGGTTACCCTTTATTCGTGAAAATTTATCCATATGTCCAGCTACCGTTTTACAAGCTTATATTGATAAAACTTCATCCTTACGTCACAATCAATTAGACGATCACCTGTTCATTAGCTTTCGAAAACCTCATAAAAAGGTATGTTCGCAGACACTAGCTCACTGGGTCAAAAAAGTTTTAGAGGATAGCGGCATCGACATTCGGAGCCCACAGTACTCGACACGCCTCCACGTCAGCTGCCCATAGGCTGGGTGTAAACCTGGAAGTGGTACGGAAGGCCGCAGGTTGGAGTAATACTTCTAATGTCTTCTTAAAGTACTATAACAGAGATATTATTAAGCCTGTTAACAACGATTTCGCTAATGCTATATTTAATGATCTTTAATTATATTGAGACAACATATTATCTTAACATCACGCCTGGGGTTCTCCAAAGGTCTTGGCAGAAGTATACCTATAGTACAATCACATTTTATTAGTTATGTTTAAGGGTCATGTAATAGAGCGCAAGCCTACTACCATTCAACTGGAGATAAATTCAGAAACAGAATGTTAAAGTTTAAAGTATAATCATGTACACCTATCGAATTGACTAATTTGGTTAAGATTAGGATAGATGTAACTGGATGTGGCAAACAATAAAAGTCTGATTAATAAGTAGAATATTTAGATAGTTAATTATTGTTAAACCTGAATGATTAGTAAAAGGAATTATAGTATTACAATGTTTGCTTTCCGTTTTTTGTCATGATACTTACTCTAAACATCTGCAAGTAAATTTGTAATCGTCTTCGGTTGAGACCCGAAGTATAATTAAGAATCAAACGAACTTACCTTGTAAAGTTTGATTCCAATTATGCGAGGGTCTCAACCGAAGACGATTACAATCCCACCCATCCCTACGTGAACCCCTATAGACAAAAAAGAAAAGTTAAAAATATGAGCTATATAATATTTCTCTAAAATTAATGAATAAAGAGCGGGAGCGACAGCGCCGCGTGCCGGTGGTGGGAGCGAGACAGGACGCTACGTCATGGTATTGTTGCTTAATTTTTTTAAATTTAAGCTATGAGTATCTAAAAGTGTGGCAAAGACAGCACCTTCTCATGTACTGCTGCAAGTAAATTTGTAATCGCCTTCGGTTGAGACCCTCGCATAATTGGAATCAAACTTTACAAGGTAAGTTCGTTTGATTCTTAATTAGATGCCTATTTCGAAATTTGTAATGTCAGTTTATATGAAAAAATATTTTCTATACGTCGTATTGACTGAACTTTCAATATTAAAATATAATGTAACATATACATATATTTGTTTTATTTATTTGTATTTGTTTATATTATGTAGTTGGTATAACATAATGTTAATACTTACCCCAGAGCTGTTAATTTTAACCCCAGTCAGGGGGCGACAATTAACAGACGACTATTTTGAGAAAAAACGTTATATCTACAACAATAATCATTTTAAGTTTGATATAAGTTAGTAAAACGATACTTAAATAATTAAAACATCATGCGACCTAAAAATTAGGTCAGAATGTGGAATAATTTCGGACGTACAACTAAAAATGCAATTTTTGTTAATTGTGGCCCCGGTCTCCCCTACCGTACCTAGTAGGTAGTTTGAAAACGTGACTCCGTTAACGGAAAAAATATATGAAAATTGGTTGTCACTGTATGGTCACGTGATACGGAGGAATGAGGAATGCTGTGAGGATGAATTTCGACGGCTACAACAGTTGAGGGAGACCAATTAAATAAATAAATAAAAAATAAATATCTCAGGACAACCAACACACCGTTATCTGATCCCAAACTAGGCAGAGCCTGTACTATGGCAACCAGACAACTGATAAATATACTTATATATTTCTAAATACATACATATTATAGATAAATTACACCCAGACACAGACCAAATGATTGTGCTCATCACACAAAGATTTGTCCTGAGTGGGAATCGAACCCACGGCCTCAGTCTTAGCAGTCAGGGTCACTAACCACTAGACTAACAGGCCAGTCAATTAAACGATGGATGGCCTGTGTGAATGATGATATGGATAGGAATCGGGTGACTACTGAGATAACGATTAATAGAGAAGTGTGGACAAAAAAAACATGTTGCGCCGACCCTAAGTAAATTGGGATGAGGGCAGAAGAATAATGATGACAATGAAGACCTACCATATTAATTATTCCGCAGCATTTGTTAAAAATATAAATCAAATTGCACTTAAAAGGAAAAGAAACTAGTATAAAATAGAAGTCTAAGAAAAGGAACGTCTCACTTTAAATAACATCATGTAGTCATTGAATATTTTTCCTCATACAATTTTCTACATTCTCGTTTCGCAATAAAACGTACGCTTACGGCTCGCTAGCCGTAACAATTCCGTAAATATTTACCTGAAAACGTCACAAAAGGGGAATTTTCATAATTTGTATTATGAATTCCTTTATCTTTTTCCGGAGTATTCTGTCGTATTATGATCATACATATTTATAAAGTATAGAGCAAATGGCGAGGCACAGGTTACCCACGTATTTCTTAAACATTTATAAGTCAATATTTTAAGATACAATATCGTGTATGTTAAGGGGAAAATGCTTTGAATTCAAAGTAAGTAAATACATTTTTATGGGAGTAAAAATAGAACAAACATGATCGAAAAATTGGTAAGGGGACGTCAAAAGTCTTACCTATGTAAAAAGGGTCATGAAGCATAACTCTGTCGATTTCTGGGTGCTTTTTATAACCCTGATCTCGGTGGCAACGGCTTTGATATCTAGGATTCACTACCTAAAAGGTGCAACCATGGGACCCTGTTCCGTGTGTTGCCGGACGTTAAGAATAGCACCATCCCGTTTCTTCCCGTGGGTGTCGTAGAAGGCGAGTAAGAGACTTACTAGAGAATGAGCAGCAGCGTTCTCTTTGCATTTTACCACCATACTGCGATCGTCAACCCGCTAATTATGGCAATTCCCCTCCAAATCTCCTATGTCCAGCAGTGGACGTCTTTTGGCTGAAATGGTGTAGATGAATGATGATCGTCGATATTCCCAAAATTCCTTACAACCTTACGAATCTTAATAGATTTTACAATTCGCCTTTAAATACGTAGTGGCTTATCTTTTACGTTCTAACTGACAGTAATGACAGTAACTTGTGTTTCGTAAAATAATTTCCATCCAAATCCACATTAATTCTGCGGCAGACGCAATAAAAAAAAAGTTTTATGTTAAAACTTGGTGGGGTAACATTTTGTCATTTACACGTAGTGTGTCAGTGACAAGTTGCCTCATTGCCCTCATGCCTGTCAGTCGGCTCATGTTACTGACGTATATTGACATGTAAAATAATTATATTTCCTAACAAATAAGCAACAACATAATAATGGTGTAAAGCTGAAGAGTTTGTTTGTTTGATTGAACGCGGTAATCTCAGGACTTACTGTTCCGAAAAGAAAAAATATTTTTGTGTTGGGTAGCCTATTTATCGAGAAAGGTTATCCATCCACACTAATATTAAAAATGAAAAAAGTAACTCTGTCTGTCTGTCTCGCTTTCCTGCTAAAACTACTGAACCGATTTAAATGAAATTTGGTACACAGATATTTTAGAGCCTGAAAAAGGACATAGGCTACTTTTTATCCCGGTACTATGTTCCCGCGGGATAATTTCCGACCTATACGCGGGCGAAGCCGCTGGCAAAAGCTAGTAGGACTCATTCGTCAGCTCGCGCGCAATTAACTCGCTTGCTCGAGCGAGTTGGCACATTCCGATTTTATCTTTTTTTGTTGTCGTCAACTCGCGACCGACTGAGCGAAAATTTACAGTCGTCTACAAAAGTGTTTTTATAAATTTAACATTTAATTTAATTCAACCTACTTCACATGTATAAGGCATTAAACGTATAGAGTAGGTTAACTGAGGGTCAGTAGGTCGTCTTAGAGGTGAAATTCTGCTCGCGGTTCGAATCTTTCTTTTCAAAGAAAAGTTTTTGTTAAGTTACCATTTAGCGAAATTACTCAATGATTATGTATAATAATTAATAACAGTGGCGTGCCTAGGGTTTCAAAATAAGGCAAGCCCAATAAAATTTTAACCGATTTCAAAAAAAGAAAGTTCAGTTTTCGACTGAGTATGTAGGTACCTACGTATGTATCATCGCAATTTTCTCATAAACTACTGGTTAGTACAATAAATTAAAAGTGAATTCATCCATCTTCTTCTTTCCTCTTCTTTCTTCAATTTCACTCTTGCTTGTCGTGCGGTGAACGAGGTAACCAAAGCTCACTGAAGGCATGCTAGTGATAGATTGAATATAATAAACATATCAGCAATTGCATACCTCCGGTGGCTTTGAAAAAAGCCGTTTGGTTTGCTTCATTGCTTGAGGGAACAAAGTTATGGTAAGTAGTTGCTTGCTTCGTAACAGGACTAACAGGTTACAGAAAAAAAAAAACAAAATAGAAAGTTACAAAACGAAAGTTAAAAAATAGCTAGATAGAATGTAATAAAGAATTTAAATACATTATTTATATTTTAATTGGAATCATCTGTATTTCTTAAAAAATGATTTAATTACATCAGAGTAAAATGTTGGTGATCGTTAATACGAGGAAGATAGAAGATACGCTAACTTTAACAGCTCGGGAAAGGCATCTTCAAGGTTATTCTCATGAATGAAATCAATTAATTCGAAAACATTACAAGAACAATTATTAACAAGAATACAAGCAAATCAATTGGCTTTTTAATGTTTGTTTGTCGAAATAGTTTGCATAAATGTCAAAAAATGAATCTAATTCCTCTGTAGGAAAATGTGAGTGATAATGGTAAAGTTTTTTGTTGTTGAGCAGTTGGAGAAACTTTAATTTATAAATTTCAAAATATCGGTCAGTAATTTCGGTATTAATGTTATCAATTACTTCTACAAAAGTCGTCTGTATTCCGTTTTTGCACAGCGTACGTTGCGTCTGAAACGAGGAGTCGAGTTATTTTGCAACGTATTCTCATGAATTTGATCAAGATTATGATTGTTTATAGTAGTATTAAGTAATAATTATTATTATTAGCCGTTGCTGTCCCACTGCTGGGCGAAGGCCTCCCTACTCTCTTTCCACGTCTCTCTGTCCAGAGCTGCCAAGGCCCAGTCTTTATTAAAAGAGTCCAGCTCATCCCGCCATCTCCGTCTGGGCCTGCCGCGATGCCTCTTGCCATTAAGTGGGACCCATTGGGTCGTAAGTTTGGCCCACTGATCGTTTGACATACGGCAGATGTGTCCAGCCCAATTCCATTTAAGCGTGGCAGCTTTCCGAGCGACATCAGTTATTTTAGTAATGGAACGGATTGTTGTATTCTTAACCCGGTCCACAAGTTTAATACCCAGAATGCTCCGTTCCATAGCTCTCTGGCAAACCCCGAGCGTGGACATCTGCTGAATTGTCAAAGACCATGTTTGAGAACCATACGTGAGTATGGGAAGAATACACAATGTCGATGAGCCTTCTCTTGAGGGATAGAGGAAGATCACCCTTCATTAGATCTTTCATGGCCCAATAGCTCCTCCAGGCATTTTCGGTGCGTCTTGCAACTTCTTTATTTTGTCTTGCCTGGAATGAAACTATTTGGCCAAGATAGAGATATTCATCGACATATTCAACCTCCCCACCCGCCACGATGATCCTTTGATGCACGCTGTTTGTCATCAACTTGGTCTTTGACATATTCATTTGAAGCCCGACCTCTAGGCTTGCCATGCTAAGATCTTCTAGCATCTGAGTCAGCTCGGAAACTGAAGACGAAAAAAGGACAATATCGTCGGCAAAACGGAGATTGGATAATCTCCTGTGACCAACCTTAATGCCCCTTTCTGCCCAGCCTGTTGCCAGCTTTCTGAAGACTTCCTCTAGTACGGCCGTGAATAATTTCGGAGACAGCGGGTCTCCTTGTTTAACTCCTTTATTGATATGGAAAGATGGTCCTGTCTGAGAACTAATCTTAATGGCTGCGGTGCTGTTTCTATAAATATTTTCTAAAAGGTTTATGTACGTGCTGTCTATTTCTTGATTATGTAAGGCGTTAAAAATTGAGGCATGGCTGATGCTATCAAAAGCTTTTTTATAATCTACGAATGCAATGTAAAGTGGGAGCTGGAACTCTGTGTGTTTCTCGATAACCTGGTTGATGGAGTGTAGGTGGTCAGTGGTAGAGAGACCGCGACGAAATCCGGCCTGTTCGGGAGGCTGATGTTTGTCGAGGGTTCCGGCTATTCTGTTCTCGATAACTTTAATGAAGGCTTTGTACAGGTGCGAAACCAGGCTGATAGGACGGTAATTGTTTATATCTGTTTTGTCACCCTTTTTGTGGAGAAGAATAATCAACGAGTGACAAAATGAGCGTGGCAGAAATCCGGTTTTTAAAATACTATAAAATAAATTTGTAGTAGAAGTAGAAGTAATAATTAGCCAAATGGTATACTCGTATTTTTTTTATATTGTTGATTTTACTTTGTTATATTTGTTTAGTTTTTGCCATGTTACATACTAGGTTATTAACCAAAATCTTGAAGAAAAAAAATCTTTAAAAAATCTGATATTGTTGATAATCTTCAAAATGTAGGTAACATAAATATGAGCAGTTTTTTATGTTTGGCATGTGTTGTAAATTATAAATATATAATATATCTACTAAAAAACTACATTTCTTTTATTTCAAATTCAAATCGTACAACACCTTATACTTATAAAGTAGGTTTCTATATTGAATTTATTATAACACTTTTATAGATGACTGTACCATTTTTCGCTCCAGTCGCGGGTTGACGACAGCAAAAATAATTAAAATCGGAATGTCCAACTCGCTGAGCGAGTTAATTGCGCGCGAGTTGACGAATGAGTCGCTAGTAGAGTCCCGACCCATCCACCCACTGAACTTTACCACTGGTGGGTGGACGGGTAATTCACGATTACCCCTCCACCCACTATGCTAGTGTGAACAAAAATTATCGATTAATTTAAAAATTCGCTAAATAAAAAAAAAGTTTTACTTTCATATTAATAAACACAAAATATTCCTCTTTAAAGAAAAATCAACCTTTGGTCAATACCAAAGGTTAACTCAATAGTTAGGATTTAAATGAGTTTGAATTTGTTTTGAATATAATCTCTTTATGAAAAACTACTGGCCAAAGAAAACAAATATCACTTGAATGACTTCTGATGTCACAATAATCACTAATCTTTAATGCACTTCTCTGCAAGAAATTTGCTTTTGTAATTTATATTGTGTAGTTTAGAGAGTAATGGAAATTAACACGGAATTAAAAATTGTGAATCGTAAACATGGCCGGGTGTTATTGTGGAATGGACATCAGTTTATAAGCACAAAACTTATGAATGTAAATCGTCAATTTGGACTTGTTCCCAAAAACAAAAACTGAAATGTAATGGATCTGTGACAACTGATGAAGTAAGTACCAGTAAACTGATGTCCATTCCACAATAAGACCCGGCCATGTTTACGATTCACAATTTTTAATTCCGTGTTAATTTCCATTACTCTCTAAACTACACAATATAAATTACAAAAGCAAATTCCTTGCAGAGCAGTGCATTAAAGATTAGTGATTAGTGTGACATCAGAAGTCATTCAAATGATATTTGTTTTCTTTGGCCAGTGGTTTTTCATAAAGAGATTATATTCAAAACGATTATATTAAAGAGGAATATTTTGTGTTTATTAATATGAAAGTAAAACTTTTTTTTTAATTTAGCGAATTTTTAAATTAATCGATAATTTTTGTTCACACTAGCATAGTGGGTGGAAGGGTAATCGTGAATTACCCGTCCACCCACCAGTGGTAAAGTCCAGTGGGTGGATGGGTCGGGACTCATAAAAATTACGCTACAACTAAGAGGAGCGGAACAGTAATGAAAAATGTTGCAAAAACGGGTAAAATCGCACAGGTAGGCGATTCGACGCGGCGGGAATGGTCGGAGGAACAAGAAATTTAACGCGGACGAAGTCGCGGGCAGAAGCTAGTGTGCTAATGCAAAGTAAAAGTCAAAGCATTTATTTAAAAGAATAACATAAAAGGCACTATTGGACGTCAAAACTAATAATAAAATAGAAATGATTCTAGTCGCTTCTTCCAAAAGGTAGCTTCGTATGGAGAAGAATGGGAAAGAAATCCTAAAACTCTATATACAGACACCAGCATAAAAAAACTACTACAATCTGTCACATTTCGTTAATAGGTTTTCAACTTTATCTCAAATAGCTTCTGCCCGCGGCTTCGCCCGCGTGGATGTCGAAAAATATCCCACAGGAACGTACTACCGGGATTGAAAGTACCCATGTGTTAATCCAGGTAAACAATGTGTTATTGCATTGCTTGCTTTGTGTTATCTAAGGAGCAGTGCTTGGATTGATAAATTATTGATGTAGGATAATTAATACTACAACCTAACAATAGTGACGGAATATATAACGGAACGGCAAATTTCCTACTTGCATGGCAAATTTGAAGGCAACTTTAAAGCGAAAATTAAAATTCTCTTTATTCCCTGGGAATTTCGAAAAAAATTGTTACCTAAATTATTATTCAAATGAAGATTTTACTTAACTTGCTGTTCACAGGGGTGTAAGAGTATTAATTTTTTTGTCGACACTTAAAGTATCTCATTAAATACTACTTTATAGGTTCTGCCCTCAGGTGCTAATACAACCAGGCTGCTAGATGAACTCACTCTCGAGCAGGCCACGTAAAACTGGCCGTGCGAGAAGCAGTCCCCTCCAAGATCATATCCCAATGTTTACAGTGACTGTCCTCGAGACTTATTAATCATCATTGCTAAACATACCATGAGGGGACTGCGGCTTTTTAAACTCGAATGGGCACTCCGACGGTATTAGTGGTATCTGCGGTATATAGTACACCGATTCACCTTGAGCACAGCCAGTAAATACAATGGCGTGGCCTCTACCACGTTTTGATGTAAGGTTTTCACACACAACCTGGTCCCATTGCACAACTTGGCCGGATTAAGATTTTGTAGTAGCATTACCGTAGCACCCACTTTGAGGATAAGTGTGTGAGACAAAGACCAGATGGGTTGAATAAATTTAAGAGCTCCTTAGGATATAATATAGCATCATCCTTATGAATTCGACACGTATGCATGTAATTTAATTAAGACACATGTTTTTGCCGGTGTTTATTTCATTGGTTTATTTTGAATAGCTTCTGCCCGCGGCTTTACCCGCGTGGCTTACAAGAAACAAATGACACCTTTTTTTTCAGAAACAAACATACGCGCTCTCACGACCTCTCAATTTAATATACGAACTGACAATATCCCAAACAAAGCAAATAGGACGAAGTTCTCCGTAAAACTAAACTTATCTCTGGGATGAGAGTTTTAATAAAACTCAGAGCGTGTGTGAAAAGATTTATTTAGGAGACAATCAGAAGTGGATAATTAACAGTTAATATTGTTCTATGAAATACTGTGCCTACCGCAGAATTTATTTGTAAACAATATTTTTTGTTTTTACTTCAGGTTCTAGAATCACCAGGCTGCTCCGTGAGCTTACTCTTGAGCAGGCCACGTAACTGATCGTGTTAAAAGCAGTTCTCCCTTAAGTCTACCCCTGTTAAATTGAGTGTTTTGACTTGAGATTTATTTATGGTCTTGTCAAAGCAGACTTTGAGGGGAAACTGTACTCTTTTGAACTCGAAGGGGTAGTTCGATGGCGTTAGAGGAATCCTCGGAATAAACACAGACTCCTCTCAGAAACAACGTGTCAGTATAATTGCCTCGATAACATTTCGTTGCAATATTTTCACTCACAACCTGGTGTCATTGCACAATTTTGGCGGGTTTAAATTACGCAGCAACATAACTGGGCGCCAACTCAAATTTTTTATACCTACATATGTGAGTTGAGAGACCGAGAGGCTTCAATGTGTTAAGAAACTAAACCGGGTAATGTATGGCGTCATCATTGTTTATCACTCGAGTCCACTGATTTATAATTATTTTTAACTCCTTTGAACGTCCCCAAAAGAATTTCATTGATGATTGTGGCTTGGTCGTTATGTTTTAGGATCTGTATTTAAGGTTTTTTTTTTTGCCACCGAATTTCGAAAATAAAGTTATTTTTGACCTTGTAGTGTTTTTTTAAGAAAGTCGGTTGTTTTGTTTTTTTTATAAAAAGTTTTTATTTTTAACTTTTTAGTTATGGTAGATACTCTGCACTAATCTAATCGCGTTATTCATTAATTTGTCGCGCAAATACTTAATGCAAATTTAAGACTTATATGGTTTTCACATAGACCCCATTGTCCTAATGGAACCAAATTAAAATGAAACCATTCGGAAAGCACCAGCTTTCAAATAAAAAAAGAATCATTAAAATCGGTTCACTCAGTCAAAAGTTATGAGGTAACAAACATAAAAAAATTAGAACAGTCGATTTGATAACCTCCTCCTTTTTTTGAAGTCGGAAAAATAAAATTTTTTATAAAAAAAATACCAACCGACTTTCTTAAAAAAAAATATCTTTAATTTCGGAAGTCGGTGGCAAAAAACCTTAAATACAGATCCTAAGACGTAAAAAGTTGTTTACTTATAAAGTTGCATAGGTACCTATCTATTAAAGAATATGTAGTGTAGTTATTCAATTTTATCTAATACAGAAACAAACGCTTTTTTTACACGTACTTACTTCATCACCATCTGCCTAGCCATTGTATTTTACATGGAGCGACTACCTACCTGACCTCCACAACCCAGTTACTGGGTAATACGATACCCCTTGGTAAGACTGGTTGTCAGACTTTCGGGCTTCCGGCGACCCGTAACGACCGTCTAAGATCTATGAAAGACAGCCGGGATCAACGGCTTAACATGCTTTCCGAGGCACAGAAGGTCTTATTATGTAAAGATGGTCACCCATCCACGGACCAACCGCGGCAAGCGTAGCTTAACCTGAAAGATCGACCCGTGCGGCTGTTAAAATTTGCAAATATCCCTACTAATACATATTAAGTTTGTTTGTTACGTTTTCACGCGAAAACTACTGAACCGATCATCATGAAACTTTGTACACATATTCTTAGAGGTATTAGAAGTAACACAAGATAATTTATATGAAAAAAATAATTGCGAAAGATAAAATTTGGTACGGGGTAAGTTTGAACCCCTAGAAAGGACATAGGCCTATTTTTGTTCCGAGATTTCGTCTCCGTCCACGATAACCGACATTTACGCGGACGAAGTCCCGGACAAAAGCTAGTTAGTTATCAGTTACATATTTGATGCTTCTTGATACCTTGGTTGAGATTGGACACCGGTGACGACAATGCGCTTCCCGGGCTGCCCCGCACGCCATGCGCACGTCTACCATTCCACGTAGGATTTTCGAAGCCCTATTTGACTCAGTAAGGGGATGATTTTTGAAAAATTGTGATACACGTGTCATAATTATACTTGAAGAGTATGTGTACCAATTTTTGTGTCAATCGACCCAGAGAATAAAAAGTTTCATAGAAAATTCAACCCCCCATTTCACCCTCTTAGGGGTGGAATTTCAAAATATCCTTTCTTAGTAGATACCTACTCTTTAAAAAGAACACACCCTCCAAATTTCATGTCTCTAGGTCCAGCGGTTTAGGCTGTGCGTTGATATATCAGTCAGTCACTCAGGACTTTGAATTTTATATATATAGATTGTATACCATGTTTTATGCAAATGAATTACGTATTAATTACTCTTACTTAAAGAATTACATTTTTACTTATCAGGGCAAAAAGGTTTAAAATCGTAGAGAACGGTGACAGGAAACCATTATATAAGTATACGAACGGATTCGTAATGCGACCCGGCAAATTGGACTATAAAAACTATTGAGTCAACATCTTCCATTTAACGCAGCTATGTAAAGGTCAAAGGGTCTTAATCAACCAACTATCTCGTGTCGGTTAGTGTCATAGCCGATTTCTATAAAAAACTAACGTAATAGCGATCCGGATAATAGAATAGTTACTGCGAAAAGTTTCTTAGGGTCAACAATATTGGAGTAAAAGTGCTCTATAAGGAAAAATGTTTACCTGTATTTTTCTTCGCGAATTGCGGAAAACTATTGTTATACTCTATCCTGGAGCGATAAGTGGTACTTGGGAAGGTCTAATGATGTTTTTATTACTATTATACGGATAAATATAGTGTTTTATCAATTTTACTGAATTTCAAGTAAAATTTTATTGGCTGTCAATATTAATAGTTATTTAGGGTGCAGGCAATCATCACATATCTCTATAGCTAGTTTAAAGTTCTATGTCTCTTATAATAATAAACTCAATTTGGAATTTAATAAGGAGATATCATGAATATGTAATATGCAGGGACATCGACGACGCGCAACTTCTTACCGTGGATTCTATACCCTACTGCGTTAAAAACAAATTCGCTTTTCCATACATCTTGACCATGTAGGTATTGTACTTATCTTTTTTGTGGATGGAAAATCATCAATTGACTTCTCCCGCTCTGGGTGGAGCGGAAGGGCGTGTCAGACTTTTACTGACTAAAACCCACCCGTGTTCCTTCAGTTGCCCATATGCCAGGGCCACGGTACCTCTTTCAAACTAATCTCGCGACCATTGTACTTATCTTTGAAACAGCTAATTTTATTTTTCTATCAAGCGAAAATTGTTAAGCTAGGAGCGTCCAGAATCATCTGCTAAATTTATGGTTACAATTTGGACATTGAAGTCCCTGCCGTGTTTACGTGACCTTACAGTTTGGCTTGTTTAAAATGAACTCATAAAACTTAGGCTTTTATAAACTTCTTTAAAGAATGAAATGGCTGAAAGCTATCCAAAGGTTAATGGAGGGGGCTATGTTTAGAGTATCCTTACACGATCGAATGACAAATGACAGAAATGACGAGATCCGTAGGAGATCAAAGGTACAAGATGAAGAATGTCAACTTTAAATGGCAGTGGACTTGCAGAACAGACGAACTTCTTACCCTTCAAAAGTTTCGAAGTAGCAGCGCCAGCTTCGAAGTCGTCAACTTACACATCATGATATTGACAACACTTTACCTTTCTTGTCATAGTGACAAGTGACGGGGGTCTCAATTAAGTATTCGATGGCGTTTCTACGTCTTGACGTCTGTTATCCGTAATTATAATCCATTGGTAAGACCTGACCAAGGAACTTAAATCCAACTTGGAATGCGCACAAGCTGCCAATACGCGGTCCAAGCGAGATAGCTTCGCGAGAGCCCTCTGTCCCTTTCATTAGGGTGACCAAGCAATATGATGTAGGCAGATACGAATATAACAGGATATAATATGTTAACCAATAATTTGATTTAAAAAATAATAATAGTTACGCTTTAAAGATGGATTAAAGTAAAACGCAGTAAACATAAACGCACCGCAACGCATAAACTCTGCTATCGAGTATTATTGTGTAACCAGAGGGGTAATTGCGGAACTTTTTATCGGTAGGAATTGGTTTAATATTCATAGTTAAACAACACTCATTGCGTTATTTACCTTGCTGAGCCACAATTTATTCAAACAAATGACGCAATGGTTTAGAAATAATCTTCAATCCCATTCACATTCTGATAAATTGTGCGTTTCGCAATTAGGGTGCTGGAATATCTGGCGCGCTGCACAAATAACCATTTTGTTTAGTATTCATTGTCGTAAAAATCTAACAGACGTCGTTTTTAAGAAAAATGGTTGGGACACTTTTTATTGGGCAAATGCGTCAATGGACTTTACCCGTAAATAATCTTATAATTTTGTTCATTATGGGCACCCTACTTCAAGAAAGGGACACAGGGCTCTCGCAACGCTTTCTCTCTCGGACCGAATTTCTCTCTGACCAAGTGATTGTTTGTAATAGAACTTAGTGGCATATACATAAGGTTTATTTTTATAATGGTTTCAAATTGACAATGCACATTCCAGGGGTCAGGTATAAGTTCCTTGGACCTGACTAGTTTAAATAACATAAACGTCACGCCTTAACCTATTTTTCAAAGGGTTGGGCAGAAGTTTATAGCACAAAATACACATTTGACCCAATTATGTTATCATCATCAACTCATATATCTATTACTAGCTTCTGTCTGTGACTTCGTCCGCGTTAAATTTCTTGTTCCCTCAACCCTTCCCGTCGCGTGGAAATCGCTTACCCGTGCGATTTTCCCCGTTTTTGCAACATTTTTAATTACTGCTCCGCTCCTCTTAATTGTAGTGTGATGTTATATAGCCTATAGCCTTTCTCGATAAATAGGCTACTCAACACAAAAGTACTTTTTTAATTCAGACCAGTAGTTCCTGAGATTAGCGCGTTCAATCAAACAAACATACAAACAAACAAACTCTTCAGCTTTATAATATTAGTATAGATGACCTCCTTAAGTTCTGAGTGGAGCTGCATGATTACTGACAAATGCGTGCACTGATTGGACAGGTCCACTCAAGCTCTGTGGTTATTTCCTTAAAAGTCCACTTCAGACACCAATCCACATGGTCTTCACATGATCTGACCAAGATTATGTCTGGACTTTAAAAGAGACTGTGACCTCTGAGTTTGTTTCGGCCTTTCTTCTCAGAATAGTCAGATAGGAAACGCCGACCTCATCTAGTAAAAAAAAAAAATATGATTGACGTGTAAAAGTATTTGTACAAACCTACTTACAAAAATAAAGTCATTTATCATTTATGGTCCGGGGCTTAGTACCTATGATATTATATCAAACAAGTTTTTTTTTAGCACTACTTATTTACTTCTACCATTTTCGACTTCAAAATCCTTATTATCACGACCATATCATTTACAATTGTACCCAAGAGACCAAAATTCATTCATATAATATTCCTATTAAAATAATTTTGGTCATGTTTTGGCAGACTGTTCATTTCTTTAGTCCCTTGGCGCGTGACCTTATAACTACAATTAAATTCATTCTGTTTATTAGTAATACAATTTTTGGATTATTATCTAAATTATTATTGCGTAAGACTGCCTAAGTAAATTAGCCTGGATACCTTTGGGTACGTAAATTAACCTTGAGTAGGACGTAGCTAAATTGCACGAGGACGTTTCGGTGGATTGGTTTAGTAAAGTGATGCTTGACGCGATCGGCCTAAGGATTGGTTACCATTTTTGGACACCGTATTTTTCTATTATTTTACGTTTAAGGGTAGTCGAAAGCCTGAAAGATGGATAACCTAAGAACATTTAAATTTGTCTGGCAAAACATGTTTGCTTCATTTTTTTTCTGTATTAAAATAACACAGTCGATACAATACCCAATGTCTTCGTGTGGGTGTCGTAAAAGGCAACTAAAGTACTTACTAGAGAATAAGCAGCGAAAATACTGCGATCGCCAACCCGCCTGCCAAGCTTGGCGATTATAGCTAACCCCCTTTGTGGGAGAGACCTGTCCAGCAGTCGACGTCTTTTGGCTGAAATAATGATGGTGAATGATGATGATACAAATATGCAATAACGTTTATATGTCCATTTTCAACCGACGAACAAAAACGGAGGAGGTTCTCAATTCGACGCGTATATTTCTTTTTTTTTATGTATGACCAGGCATAAATTATTACATAGTGGTCCGATTGTGATAATTCTTTTTCTATTGGAAAGAATATACTCCGAAGATAGTCTTATATAAATTTGAAAAACAAAATCGAACCCTAAGGGTCAGAAAACAAGGGATGATTGATTGTTCACTCACTGTTTGAAAACAAATTAATGCTAGTTAAAAAGCTTATTTACTGTAGTATTTGAGAGATTAAAAGATATTTTGGTGCATAAAGCGCTTAACAGTTTATTTTGTAATGAAAGTTAAAAAAAGTGCTTAAAATAACAAAACTGCAACGAATTGGCCAAGTTTGATGATTTTTTTTTTATGTGAATTGCTATTTTTTTTCTTACTATTTTAGAATAGATGTAAAGGTCGATACCTAAACTTCACATAAACACAATAGCATGACGTCAATAAATACTTTGAATTTTCATGACTATGATGGGCGAAAAATGTGCTAAAGTTTACCCACCTCCTTTAAGCGCCATAATTTCAATTAAAAGATGTCCACTGTTGGATATAGGCTTCCCCAAATTTCTGGAGTTTTCCATAATCTCCACGCTTGTCAGGCGGGTTGGCGATCGCAATAAGTTACTAAGATCCATAGAGAACGCTGCTGCCCATTCTCTAATAAGTCCCTCAGTCGCCTTTTACCAACGGGAAGAAATGGAATGTTTCTATTCTTTACGTCGCGCACCACACGGTACGTTTACATTCAAAACAAAGTAATTAAGAATAATTATCTTTGAACGTTATAGTTTACTCTTCACTGGTTGTGTTTAGAGTAGACAGACACTTAATAGGGTTCAATGGATACTGAGAGCGATTAAGTTTCCAATTTGCATCTTTGTGAAACTTAAAGCCTTGCGGCCAAACTTTAGTCAAACTATTATCGAATAGTGAACCTTTGACCGATTAAGATTGATAAAATATTTATCAGTAACTGTTGTTTGTGGCTTGTGGCTAATTGATAATAGCTGCACGGGTCGATTGAAACGGTTAAGCAATGCTTGCCGCGGTCAGATCTCGGATAGCTGGCCATCTTTATATACCGAGACCACGTTTAGCTGTCGCTTCCAGCGGTCATTCATACATCTTTTTCATTTACGGGTCTTCAGAAGCTCAAAAGTCTGACAACCAGTCTTAGCAAGGGGATCCTGTTATCCAGTTACTGGGTTAGTGAAGTCAGGGAGGCAGTAACTCCACTGGAAGCCAACCCCAAATTTATTTGGGAAATGACTAGGCTGGTGATGATGATTAAGTGTATTTATTTGTAACTTTGTATTTCATCATATTCTCATACAAAATCCAAGTTGAAAGTATCGTATATCCTTTTCCAGGCGACAGGCTTCCTATCTGTCAAACATAACGATCGGTTCAGTAGACATAAAAAAACAGACATACATAACATTGACATAATAAACGTTTATTTTATTATATCGCTATGCTGGCACTTGCAATTGTACTGAAACTGTATGCCGCTGAATGTGCAACACGGACAAGATGTTCGACCAAAGCAATAAGTCAAAAGTCAAAAACGTTTATTGCGAACTAAGTGTACATGGTGTTGGTATTATACTATGTTAGTACTTATGACTTAGCAGCCTTTTACAAGCATTGCAATTATATTTCGCCTGCCCTTATCATCATAAATTAGCATGCATTAAACATTATTATTACTTGATTATTTTATTTTACATTAAATAATAAAAAATTAAATTAAAAAAATATAGTTGTGGTAAAATTAAATGTCAATAATTATGAATATAATACAATTATTCAGCAATTTCAAACTAAGATTTTTATGTCATTCTTTCCACGTAGGTAGTACAAATTATAATTATTATAATTATTCTAATTTAATGTATAGGACAGATCGCTAATTTTGTACATAACAGATAATCATTATTTTAAGCTAGACTCTAAATATTCTTTTACTGAGTAGAAGCATTTTTGAATTAAGTATATATCGGCACTCGGTCTCTGCAAGAAATTTTATGTGCTGATCAAACACTTGCAAGTTCCAAAATATCTTCTACAAGTAACATTTATACACCTCACCCTCAGAATATAATGCGCAGATCTTAGATAAAATCTTCGGAAAATACTAAAGACGAACCAAAGATACTGGCTTCACTAAAGTACCTACGTGGCATTGAAATCGTATTTACACTTAAAAGGAATGGCTCTTTGGTCGTAGTGTGGCAGTAAACTTAGAAACATGTCCACGCTATTACCTGTTTATGGAACATTCTGCCTCTTTGAACTATCTTCACTTCTTTCTATAATGTGAGGACAATGATCTTAATGAGAAAAAAGGATCATAGCATACTCAAGTGATAATTGGTTAAAGTGACTTAAATATTACTGTATCGAAAAAATCGAATGCTGCGTCCTCGGATACTAGCAAAAATATTAAATCAATCGAATCCACCTGCCAAGTAAGTATGGTTATTTAAGCAATTTACGTCTATGTTATGGCTCCTACATATTATGCTGGCGGCACAGCCAGCGGGGTATTTTCGTGCGAGTTTTTCCGCCAGTGCACACTAGCACTTGCCGCAGAAACTATCACAAAGTTTTGGAGTATCATTTAAGTCGTAACAGCCGTTAGAATGCTAGTGGTGTGCACCGTAGGTTTCTAGTTAATAATTGTGATTTTTTCAATAATAATTTTGCCATCCCAATTATACAATTTTTTTATTTATTTTTCGATAATGTACTACATTACACTATCTTGTGAATGCCAGAAGTGAACTGCGCATGCTTAACGCGCCACTCGTTGGCATACCCTGACGGTGAAATACCCGTCGAGAATGCCGCTGTACTTGGTGGCGGCATTTCTGCCGGTTGTGCCACTGGCGTAGTGTGAGCCTATAGACACGATAATCATGTATATTGCCTCTCTCTGACAGAGAGGAGGCCTACGTTCCACATTGTAGGCTGATAATGCATATTTATGACAGTAGTTACGAGTATATAATCCTTAAAGTCTGACATCTAAAAATTCTAACATGAAATGATCGCATCGTATTAACTGGGATTTCCAAACTGAGAGTATATCATGACTATTCAATTTTCTCAAAACAATCCGCTCTCTATCTCAAAATAATATGTTCCGACAAAATGATTAGCATACTATAATAGCGAATCCCTATTGCGTTTATCTTCAAACGACTTTCATTCGATAGCATTAAAACGATTAGCGAGTATTTAATCGGATATCGAATTTATGTAAATCGATTATTGAAGCCGACCGAGATTAATGTTGTCTGAAATTGGTTGTCAACCATACATATGTATGTACCATAGAAGGGGGAATGTCGTTGGAATGTTGGATGAATCGGTTTTTCGCCTTGAGGCAAATGTTTTGCGAAGTTTGGTTTTGGTTATTAATGATTTTAAATGTCAATAATGTTTAATGTTCTTAAAGAGGCAATTCGTCATCATAATTTTAACTGAAAGCCGAAGGGGGGCTTTTGTCATAATCGGCACGCTTGTCAAGCGGTTTAGCGATCGCAGTATGGTGGTAAAATGCTTAGAGAATGCTGCTGCCCAGTGTCTAGTAAGTCCCTTAGTCGCCTCTTATGACAGCCACAGGAAGAAAAGGGATTGTATTATTCTTTAGATCCACGTCAGGAGTGATTTTTAGTCAGAATTTAGAAAACAAACCCAATCAAATATTTTTTTTTATAGATTTCCTGTTGCAAGTCCGTCAAAAACTCACAATGGAGAGACTATTCGTCTGGAAAGAAAAAACTTGCCCCCCAGGTCACATGTATTACTTACACTGGACGAACTCACAAACATCGGACGGACCTACATCACATTCTTTCTAAGTAATGAAATGCATGAAACCTATTTTCAAAAACATTAATAAACAAAACTTAAAAGATCCAGTCCCTATTTAATTGAAATTGCATTCACTTATAAAATTGCCAGTTTAGTATACAATATAGTTCCATTTACTCGTACTATAAGACCACTAATCGACCACTAAGCAGGCTTAATATTATAGTAAGACTAATCGATATACAAATTAAATTGAATAAGCCTTAAGACTTTAGTCTAAGAATAAATAAGGCAATATTCTTCTAAACGCTTATCAAAATCTACTGACTTAAGCTAGATGTTTGATAAGCTTGGATTTATTATAATGATCCTCTGAAAATTGATCTTTTGATTCGAAAGCCTATCTAAATCTGTGTAAAACAACCTTCTAGGTACTTTTGAAAAACACGAATTCTCTAGCTAAACTGTCTTAAATAAGTATCATAAAAATGATGACATCCATAAATGGACAATGTACTCTACGTGTATTCGGACGAAAAGAATAGTACCATCCCATTTGTTTTACCACCAAACTTTTTTTTTTTGGGGGTTGGAAATTATTAAATGCCGTCTCCCGCTCTGGGCAAAGCGGTTGGGCGTGTCAGACTTTTACTGAGTTAAACTCACCCGTATTCCTTCAGTTGTCTACATGCCAGGGCCACGGTAACTCTTTCGAACAAATTCTGCGACCCTGGCAAGCATCGTTCCTAGAGGACCCCTTCAGTTTTGCTGACATCTCTTTGAGGCGCACCTGGAACACAGCGCGCCGTCGAAACGAGCCTGGTCCTTACCGGGTGGTGAGCTACCCATTGCACACAGCCCGCAAACCCGCGCCTACGGTGGCCGGGAGTCAGCGATTGATTTACCACCATACTGCTATCGCCAATCCGCCGGCCATGCGTGGCGATAATGGCAAACCCCCCAACTGAGGGAGGCCTATGTACAGCAGTGGACGTCTTTCGGCTGAAACGATGATGATGATGAAATGGACCATAATTCTTCACCTATGATCATAAAAATATTCTCACTCTAGTTATAAGAAAAGAAGGATCAAAGCGCCAATAAGTATCGTTTTTATTACTGTACTAGCTTTTGCCCGCGGCTTCGCCCGCGTAGATGTCGGAAATTATCGCAGGAGGACGTATTACCGCGGTAAGAATGTATTAATCCATGTTATACATACATAAAGTTACGCCTTTTTCCCATGGGGGTAGGCAGAAACTACGGAACGCCACCTGCTACGGTCCTTACATATCATGTGTGTTTGATGTACTTAAAATAAAACTAATAGTATTCAGAGTAAGAAGACTGCGACATAGGGCTGGATTGAATTGAATATAAGTCTTCCTGGTTTTTCTTAACGCTCCTATTCTACCTATACAGACACTCAATTATTTACCAGACACCAAATTAAACATAGTTATAAGAATAGTACTTTGGCCAGTGGCATCGCCCGTATAGCTGTCGGAAAATATCACCCGGGAACGTACTACCGGGATAAAGTATCCTATATCGTAAGTATCCAGGATAACCAAAAATCCCAATCCATCCAAAAATCTAAACATCTAAGCAATATTTCGCGGTCTCTTACTTGGAATAATACAATTAGGTTTATTTTGAGTACTTCGAACACACATGATATTCGCATTTACTATGAAGCCAAAGTAATATGAATTACAATCCTACTAATCCTGCAATACCCGACCGTTACCAAGCGAGATGGCCGGACGTGGAACGGCCCGCTAGCCGTTCTGCGGCTATTTTATTATAATCTCTGATATCTTCTAAAATATTAATTTTAATGATATGCTGTAAAGGGCAATTTTGATCTACATGAAATGCACAATTTATTTAAGGTACTTAATTGGATAAGGATTAATGCTGTATTGCTTAAAATCGCATTCATAAATAAGCCATTATTTCTCGTAAAAAGTAAAGGATAAAAATGGTTATTTTGGGTTATCCCTAAGAGTTAGACATATACCATCGCGGACTTTATTGTAGAACTTTTTAAGGTGTACAATACTGTAGTACATTATTTTGAGCTATTTCGTAGGTTTCAGCCAGCGTTCGCAATGTAAGCGCAAAACAATGAGTTTATTTATGACATCACATTAGAAACCTCTAAAATTATCAGTGTTTCTTTACTATATTATGGATGTTATATACATATAAACCTTCCTGTTGAATCA
Organism: Aporophyla lueneburgensis; assembly: GCA_932294355.1. Taxonomy (NCBI): domain Eukaryota; kingdom Metazoa; phylum Arthropoda; class Insecta; order Lepidoptera; family Noctuidae; genus Aporophyla; species Aporophyla lueneburgensis. The sequence continues at coordinate 24,780,061 of OW028753.1, forward strand.
CTCTATCTATTAAAAAAACCCGCATCAAAATCCGTTGCGTAGTTTTAAAGATATAAGCATACATAGGGACAGACAGACAGCGAAGTGACTTTATTTTATAATATGTAAAGATTAGTTGCTCATAAATCCAACAATTTACAACTTTACGTCACGTAAAGAGGTAGCAAAACTTATTTTATTGATACCACCGAAAGCTGTTACCTCTAAGTTCTTTTATGAGAAAATCGTTTTCATTAATCATTTCACTTTTTGACGTTATTCTGGGGTTGAAATGAAAATAAAATGGCGTTTTTATTTTTATGACTGACATTGCTACGAATTGAAGTTTTGTAAATATAGTATAGCGATGACGTGCAGGTTAAATATATGTTCTTTGGAATCCACTTGCCTGAAAGACCCAAAATGATAATTTAAAAAAATCTTAATAAGTTACATTATGGCGTTGACAACGGTTTCGTAACACAATGCCAGCTACGTCGTAGCAGACTCTGCTACGAGCTACGACAGCGAGCAGACAAGGCACTAGTTAAAGCAGCGTAGCAGCGCGTATCACTTGCGCGTAGTAGGAGTTATAAGTAAAAAGAGCACCCAATTTACCGGGACCTCCTTTGTCTGCCTGTAAATTAGGTTCAAAATGATAAGGTTCAAAATTACTTGTTTAATGACCTCGAATTTCTTCCAAAGTTATGCCTACCAATATTGGTAAAATATTTTTACTACCACGCAAAAGCACATGACATTTATAGCTACATTATTTACAACATCTTTACGCACAAATTCCCTTAGGTCAATATGTTACAAGAAAGGGACCCATATTTTACCTTATACTTTAAGTTACACAAAATCTCAGCGAAGTAGTCCTTTAAACATGAAATACAGAGACAGACGCACACACACACACTAGGGTGTCCCAAAGAAATCAAAGTCGTTTTTTTTTGAACGCATAACCTCTTAATTTTTTACTTTTAAGTCAAAACAATTATAAATAAAATTTTAAGAAGTTAGGACCTCGGTAACCCGTACCGACTTACATCGATACATGTCAGTATTTGCTCTCTAGAGCTGACGCGACCTAACGTGTCGATGTGCTTGTTATTACTCGTTATTTCGTTATAGAACTCGTGTTGTTTTCAATCAGTCAACATGTCAGTGCAATTATGCAGTTCTAAAAGGGGTATATTTTTAATAGGTGACGTAAAACATCAAATATCGGGTTCAAAACTTCCGTCTAATGGACAATTTCTAACAGTTTTATTTATCAATATCCGTGAAGTGAATTTTACTGTCAATGAAAGCGCAAATCTTAGTATTCGCCAGTGTATTATCTATTGGGTAAGGCGCTTCTCCAAAACACACAACCCAGCAAAATACCTCTGCGGAGAGATTTTATTACTCCGAAATTAGTAGCAGCGCTAGATAGGTGTCAATTGAGTAAGAGAGATTCTGTGTTCATTCTTGAAGCAACTATTGAAGCACTTGAATATAATTTTCATGAATTTCCGATAAATAAGTCTTTTCAAAATAAGGTACCGGAAGTTGTGACTGTTCATTGGGACGGCAAACTTTTGCCTGCATTAAATGCTCGGAAATCAAAAAAAGAACGTCTTCCTTTAGGGATTTCTTACAAAAACAAAGAACAACTTATAGCTGTTCCAAGACTAGAAAGTTCTACAGGAAATGAACAAGCACAGGCAGTTTGGAACGCGAGTGTAGACTAGAATTTAGAAGATAAAGTCAAATATAAACTGCTGGAAAAAAAGAACCAAGAATCCGATTCCCGACATCCCCTCTACGATTACAAGATGACTCCAGGCAGGCTTAAAAGTCGTAAGAGCTTCTTACGCTCTACGCAGGTCATCCAGGACACACCACCCTTTGTGGGGACCAAACTATGACTTTGTTGAACACCAGGAACACTTGCCTTCCGGCCGTGATCTGCAGTGGCCTATATGGAAAGCTCTCAATCGATTGCGTACCCAATTAGGCAGCTGTAGACACAATTTGTCAAAGTGGGGGATTATAGACTCATTCGACACCCAGTGCGAGCGCGGTACGTCTGATCAGACCAAGACCCACCTGCTGGAGTGTCCCAAGTGCCCGTTCACCTGCACCTCAGATGATGTCAAAAATGGCACTGATGCCGCAATAAACGTGGCCACTTACTGGGCTCAAACGATATAATAAAAAGTGTACGAGTACCATCGACATGAAAGAAGAAGAAGAAGTGCAAATTCTTTGTTGTGTTACTACTGCTTCAAATAAAGATCGTAAAAATGGTGCCTGTGTGCTTCTTGAACAAAACTGAACAGATAAATGCTTATTTTCGCTTATCGCCATCACGTGTATGAATTGACCTTGAAAGACGTACCTATTTGAAGCAAAAATCAGTCAAGTAACTACAAAACCTGATATTCCTGAAAGTTTCGGCACTGAGGGTATTAAACGATATAATGCAAGACTTTCATGGAGTAATCAGGAGAGAAGGAACAGAAACAATTTTTATTGCGTACAAAAACACCGGAAAATTTATCCTGACTCTAAAAAACAGACGTTAAAATTAAAATTTGAACATAACTATTATTTTTTAATGTAAATTAACCTCTAAGTCCCTGAGATACCACATTTGGTACGAACATAATGGTTTTAATTGTGTCTGTAATTACGGTAATTAACTGGTTAATAAATAATAAACTATTTGGGTATATCGGAGTTTTAATCTATATCTATACTTATAATAAAACTGTGTAACAGGTAAATTCTGTACATTGAATATACATTAAAAATTAATATTGGAGGATGAATGGTGATCGATACTGATGCCAAAAATGCAATCAGTAAATTTTTTGTCTGTCTGTCTGTCTGTCTGTATGTGCACGCATAGGTCAAAAACTACTGAAGGTATTTTAACCAAACTTGGTACGATTGTAGTCCATACTCTTGGGCAGGTTATAAGCTATATAACATAACGCTAAGAAACATAGGAGCTGAGCAGTGACGATAAATTTGAAGCAAGTCGGATGAAAATGCGCTTTCGAGCTTTTATCCTCGCATACGTTGATCATACACCAAAAGTATGTATCACAAAGATGATGGTTTTCAAAAAATCTACAAAAAAGTCATCAGTAGCATATATCTATCTTTTATAAATTAGCCACAATAACGTATTTAATCGTTAGGCATTTCTTCAAAGTATATTAAATCTATACATGTAATAAATCTGCAGACGAGGAGTATATTTTAGTTTTCGTTTCATCGCAATCGCTTCGCTCTATCAAAAGTTATATTAATTTATTTATTTTCACTATTACGTAATGTAACAACACGTACCGACATCTACTGACCCAAAATGATACTAACGTAAAATCAAGTAGCGAGATTATTGTTTTGACCTAATTATTTTTGCACACTTTACGTTATTCATATCTTTTACAAATAAAGAGTAATCGTTTCGTCTATTTGCAATGATTTCGGGGGTTGTTTAGCCAATGTATTGCGGATATGTATGCAAAAATAGAAACGGAACGTTAAGTTTACATGCGCACTTTTCAACGTCGTTTACGCGCTGAAGAATACGACCATTTGCGGGACGCGATGCAAACAGATAATAACGATGAAAACTTGGGGCGATTGGTTGGCGAACTTGACATCCAGTTTTACAGGCGGTCCGCGATACATACACGAAAAAACACAAGATGCTTTTTGCTACGTCCGTAAATACGGCCGCTCGGACCTTTTCATAACGTTCACAACAAATCCAAAGTGGACCGAGATTTGTCAGGAACTTCTCTCAGGACAGGCGTCATATGATAGGCATGACATAATTATTGCAAGGGTTTTTCATTTGAAGCTCAAAGTAATGATTAATATCCTTACCAAAGAGAAACTATTCGGCCCAGCTCTTTGTTTTATGTACAGCGTCGAGTGGCAAAAGCGTGGTTTATCTCACGCGCACATCCTCCTATGGTTGGAAAACAAAATTCGTGCTGACGCTGTTGCCAATGTCATAAGCGCTGAATTTCCAGAACAAAATGAAGATCCAAATTTGCATGCCATCACTAAGACGCACAACGAGTATATTTTCAATCTGAAAATGTCACAACCCGAGACAACAACCTTAATGGCATTCTTTCACCTCTGCCAAACAGATAATTACGCCAAAAATATTTTATATAACGAAGTTCCATCTTATTACATGTACAAGCAGCAAGATGTTTTTAACCGTAAAAGACGTGAAACTGCTGTGGAAGGCGAGTCAGGCGTTTTCAAGGAACACGTGATTGGACGAGTGTACACTGTGCACCCAAATAATCCAGATTGTTATTATTTACGCCTCCTTCTGCACATGGTGCGGGGGCCTACCTCCTTTACGAAGCTCCGTAAAGTGGATGATATTGAATATCCCACATAGGTGCCAGCTGCTTGCCGCGCACGTCATTTATTAGATGGAGATGAACATAGGGATGATGCTTTAGCCGAGGCATGCGTCAGCAATAGTCCTTATCGGTTGCGTCATTTGTTTGCCATCTTACTGACCTTTTGTGGATTAGCGGATGCTGGGCAGTTGTGGCAAAAATACCAAGATAAGTAGGTATTTACCCGGTTTAGAAATTCCGACCGAGTCCGTAAAATCTGTAATAATAGATCGTTATTGGCTATTCAAGACATAGTTATAAGTATAGGAGGAAACCCGCTTACTCAATACGGCCTGCCTTCACCGATAGCCGATGGGAAACGTATAAACAGGGAGTACGCTTCGGCGATTAGTTACGATCCCGTAGAATTGGTAGAAACTCTGCGAACTGGTTGCTCAAATTTGACACCGGAACAGCGTCAAATATTTGATCGAGTGTGCTACAGTGTGGATCATACTTTGCGAGAAATCTTGCTTTTAAACGCGCCCGGTGAAACGGGGAAACCTTTCTTACCAAAGTTATTATGGCTCGAATAAGGAGCCAAAATAAAATTGCTCTTGCTGTCGCCTCCTCAGGTATAGCAGCCACATTGTTGCCCGGAGGAAAAACCGCACATACAATGTTTAAAATCCCCATTGATTTGGAACGAACAGAAAGCCTGGTTTGCAATGTGTCACGCAATTACGATAAAGCTAGAGTTTTACGCGATGGGTCACAATCATTTGGGACGAGTGCACGATGGCAAACCGCTTGGCTATAGAAGCAGTTGTCTGAGCTTTGCGGGACGTTAAATAAAATGACTGGCCGATGGGAGGCATTATGCTACTTTTCGGCGGTGATTTTAGGCAGACACTACCGATTGTACCCCGAGGAGCAAGAGCCGATGAAATTAATGCCTGTCTGAAGAGTTCAATTCTATGGCACAATGTCGTATCAACTCAATTAAGTTTAAACATGCGAGCACATCAGGGAGGAACTCCAAACGCGCAAGAGTTCGTTTTACTATAAAAAATTGGTGACGGCACATATCCCATACAAGATGGTAACGTAATTTTGGTAGAGAACCTATGTTGTAACGTTACTTCACAGCTGGACCTCATTTCTTCTGTGTATGGGAATCCCTCTGAGATCAGTAACCACGCTACTGCTTAGCTGTGTCAACGAGCTATTTTGACCCCCGCAACGACCTAACGGCAGCAATAAATACACAAATATTGGCACATGTTTTTGGGGAAAGTAAGCAATATACTTCCATAAACACGGTTACGGAAGAAGAAGATGGCACATACTATCCAGTAGAGTTCTTAGATTCCTTTAAAATACCCGGTCTTCAGCAGACAACATTTTTTTTAAAGTCGGAGTGCCAATAATACTTTTCAGAAATGTATATCCTCCCAAACTTTGCAACGGCACTCGGCTCTTATTCACCTATCTCCAACAAAACGTTATCGAAGCCAAAATCTTAACAAGTTGTGGCGCTGGTGATGTTCTATTTATTCCCAGAATTCCGCTCATTCGTAATAATTTCCCATTTAGTTTTAAACGTGTACAATTCCCGGTCAACCTATGTTACGCCATGACCATTAACAAAGCTCGGGGCCAGACAATATCCATTGTGGGGGTGGACCTTAGTATTGGTTGCTTTTCCCACGGCCAAATTTATGTAGCTCTTTCGCGTATGAGCAATCCTAGCAACCTTTTTGTTTACGCTCCCCTAAAAAATACAAGTTTTGTGGCAGCTTTTTACTAGAAAAAGTCACCACGCCTGGTCAAAAGATCAATAGAGGAGGTGTTACATCTGCTATAATCTGCTATAAGCGGCATAATGCTGTTTTCTGACATCTACGCAAACGAAGTTGCGGGCACAGCTAGTTGAGTAATAAAAATTAAGTTCTTAATTCCTATTACAGTATGTCCGAACAAATTTTCATATCAAAAGTTTGGCATCAAGTCGGCACGGGTTATCGTTGTCCAATCATAATAATACTAGCTTTTGCCAGCGGCTTCGCCCGCGTGGAGGTCGGAAAATATCCCGCGGGAACGTATTACCGGGATAAAAAGTAGCCTATGTGTTAATCCAGGTTTTAAAGTAACGGTGTTCCAAATTTCATCCAAATCCGTTCAGTAGTTTTTGCGTGAAAGAGTAACAAACATCCACACATCCATACATCCATACACACAAACTTTCGCATTTATAATATTAGTAGGATTAGTACGATATGTGCATTGTAAAATAGTACCAAATTTAATTAAATTTGGTCACAATTCACAATTTTGGTCGTACTGGCTTGCACATAAAAGGCAGATATATGCTGTTGCATATTTTTATTTAGAACTACTTAAGACAAACAATCCTGCGGTACATCATCTTTATGTAACTCTATTGGTTTAGGCAGCGCACGCCAATATAGCTCTCAGATGGAAGATTTTTTCCGACTTAATTGACACGTATCGTTATTATTATGACCAAAATTACATAAAATCATTATAAATTGTAGCCTATGTATTATTCTGATGAATAAACTATATTACTGTAAAGTTTCATTCAAATCCGTCTAGTAGTTTTTTCGTGAAAGGGTAACAAACATACACATACACATACATCCATCCTCACAAACTTTCACATTTATAATATAAGTAGGATTTATTATTTGAGTCAATGAGATCAAACCGAATAAAAATAGAGGGTATGCGTATTCGATTACGCGAAAAAAAAATTTGCCCTTATATCTTGGGACACCCTAACACACACACACACACTCACACTCATATTTACATACGGCTAATACTACTTAGATGCTTTGGGCTGTTTGGGCTATTACAAATACTTGTATCTCGGTCTTCGCCAAGAATTACTTCCGATTTCTTTTATACCTATTATTTTTTATGGACTAAAAGTAATGTAAATGTTCTTCGAAATGAAGATTTATGCGTCGATATAAAAATGAAGGTATCGAGACAAGAATATCTCGCATAAAAATAAAGTGTTGACTTAGGGTAAAAAGCTTACTATTATTGCTTCCTAAAATTTATTTTTCAGAACTAAGCCAAAATATAACCTCTTTTTGGGCTCTTTCGTAGTGAGGAAGATTACTAATCTTAAATACTGCACTACTGATGTAAACTCGAAAGAGAAAGAAATTTGAGATATTCTTGTGTGAGTCTTGTAACTCACACAAGGATATTACAAACTTAACGAAATCTATACAAATAAATAAAATTGGGGTGTCTGTTTTTAATATTAAAATAACCACTTTTTACTAATGTATGTGGATGTATACACGGTACTTATACCAAAACAACATTTTTCATAATTTTTGTCTGTCGGTCTGTCTGTCTGTCTGTCTGTCTGTCTGTTTGTTCCGGCTAATCTCTGAAATGGCTGGACCGATTTTGACGGGACTTTCACTGGCATATAGCTGATGTAACAAGGAGTAACTTAGACTATTTTAGAAAAATACCTGCGTTAATTTCCGACATCCACGCGGGCGAAGCCGCGGGCAAAAGCTAGTCTATACTAATATTAGAAAGCTGAAGAGTTTGTTTGTTTGAACGCGTTAATCTCAGGAACTCCTGCTCCGAATTGAAAAAAACTTTTTTTGTTGGATAGCCTATTTATTTAAAAAGGCTATAGGGTATACAACATCACGCTACAATTAAAGAGAGCGTAGCAGCAATGAAAAATGTATGAAAACTAGCAGGCAATTCGATGCAACGGGAAAGGTCAGGGGAGCAAAATTTGACGCGGACAAAGTCGCGGGCAGAAGCTAGTATATGATACTTTGATAATCAGTCTACAATGCTCCTACTACTGGCCTCCTGTCGGTGAGAGGGAGTGGGGCATAATTCACCACGCGAGCCCAGTGTGGGTTGTTAGATGTCATGATATAAACAATAAAATAAAAACAAAATAACAATTAAAAAGTCCTAAGCCAAGTAGCCGCAACGCATGTTCACACGTTTTGGACTCGAGACAAGTTAAACTAAGTGAACTCCGAGAGGTAAACAACAAGAACGTTTCTATTTTAAATAAAAACATGATAATTCCACAGATTTTATTTTAACCTTCACTATAACAATAGTCGCCCATACAGCAATGTATAAAATGTGTCCCCAAAACGTGGACACTGACAGTTGGGCTGGTCCACAAATTTAAAGTCGCTCAGCGTACTATGGAGCGGGCTATGCTCGGAGTTTCTTTGAAGGATAAAATCAGAAATGAAATTATCCGGAATAGAACTGGAGTTACAGACATAGCAGAGTAAGCAGGCTGAAGTGGCAGTGAGCTGGCCATATCTGTCGAAGGACTAGTGGAGCAATAGAGTCCTGGAGTGGAGACCACATAATGGCAAGCGTAGCATAGGATGCCATCCAGCAAAATGGGCCGCCAAACTAAAGAAAGTGGCTGGGACAGAGACTGGATATGGAAGGTGGAGGACAGGGCATTGTGGCGCAACATGGGAGAGGCAGTAGGTCACGAGCTTACGAGTAGTAGGTCGTAAGTTCAAACCCAAGCAGGCGCTCTACTTAGAGTAAATTACTCATCACCACTTCTCTCAAAACGGTGACGGAAAACATCGTGGCGAAACCGGCATGTCTTAGAACCAAAAAATCGAAGACATGTGACATCTACCAACCCGAATTGGGACCGTGTGGTGGATTATGTACCACTCCCTCTTACCAAGGGGAGTCCTATGTCCCAGCTGTGGGAACGTTATAGGCTGCTGATGATGGGAGAGGCCTATGTCCTGCAGTGGAAAAAGATGGCAAACTTGGATATTATTTGCTTATTTTACAAAGCTAATCATTTACAATGTTTACACATTTTCTTCCAGTTCCTGTCCTACTGAAATCCATCATCCGACTTCCACAAAACTACTTTATTTACAAAGACAAAAATTTCTTTATTTACTCTACTGAGCAAAAAATAATGTAATACCATATCTCCTGGGAGTTAACAATGACGTACGTATAAGTTAATAATAATTCTTAAGGCAAATACCCTCTGTTTTATGAAGAACTTGAGACTCGCCCCTGCTTCGCTCAGTTTTAGTAAATTGAAATAAAATCAGAATAAATATCGTGACATCTTTGTTATTCATAATATAATATTGGACAAAACATCGTAACACCATTCTTTGTTATTATCATCATTTATGCATAGGGAACGCTGCTGCCCATTCTCTAGTATGTCCTTTAGTCGCCTTCTACGACACCCACGGGAAGAAGGGGATGGTGTATTCTTTATGTCCGGTACCACACGAAACATGGCACTTATTATCTTAGTTTAAAATAAAAGTAATAGTGATGTTCTTCAGAAAGGTCAGGTGCGTAGTACTCGCAACCGGCATGTGTGTGAAAAAGAAGTGTTGAAGGGCGGGCGTTTTGGTGAGACTGTCTTATGTAATTTTGACATTCAATAAGTGCCGACTCTCAGGCTAGTTTGAATAAAAAACTTTTGATTTTTTTTACTGCACTCGAGCCATGCGGTTATAGTGAAAGATAACATTAATGCGGTTATACGGACAGACACGACAAACGATTTCAATTTATAATAGGTACAAGAGAAATGAAAGAATAATAGGCGGCTGTTTGTCTTTCTGAGTTAGTTTTTAATATTGCTTCGAGACAGATTAGTTTTGCCTCTGTAGTGTTTGTGTTGGTGTGATTAATATTGTAGGTGTAGTGTATTTTAATATTTTCTAAGATTACTGGGTTGGTTGCTTTTGACAGTGATGCTCTAGACGACTAGTACGAAGCCAAAGAGTCATGTTCATAAAAAAAGCTTTTATTTCAGGTAACATAAACACAACCAATATTCAAATTCAAAACATTTATTTCAGAAATAAATCCATTTAATATTAGTTGTAAAAACAACTTACCCTAATGTAAGTATTAAATAAAAGAAAATAAAAGAAACGAATGAACCATTGCATTGATCGTTCAATGGTTCATTAGTCCATTTTCATAGTACGAGTATGAACTCTCAGCCACCTTCGCAAGAGAGGAGAGCCCACCGGCTTGAGAAAAACTGATACTGATATTATAAAACAACTTATTATTTTAGTTTTGGTTGTTAATTTTTTACTACGTAAGCGTCTGTTATCATCACCTGCTTAGTCTTCTTCCATCTATGTTGGAGTCGGTCCCAGGCTAACCAGATGCAGCTAAGTACCAGTAGTTTATATGAAGCGATTACCTATCTGACCTCCCCAATCCAGTTACTGGGTAAAACTCGTCCTCAGACATTTGAACTTGTTCGACTGTCAAAGATCTACGAATGAGAACTGGAACAAACGATTTCTCGTATTTTGACGGGAACCTTTGGGACCTGAATTCTTGACTCTTAGCTGATAACAAGATCCTTTGACGAAGGAGCGAAGATTTAGCGTAATTCCACTGTGAGTATTGTAATTTGTCAGCAACGTAACCTCTATTATCATATCCCACTGCGCATTTACACATTAAATTAAGATTTAGATCTTTTGAAGTGTGAATCTTAAGTATAAGGTTAATCACTAACAAAAGAAACAGAAAACCATTTTAAACAAAACTTTATAGACACTTTACAAAATGAAGGCGTAACGCCTTTATGAACAAACTAGCTTTTTTCCGCGACTTCGTCCGCGTCAAATTTTTGCTCCCGTGACCCTTCCCGTCGCAACGGATTGCCTGCCAGTTTTCGTCCATTTTTCGTTGCTGCTCTGCTCTTTTTGATCATAGCGTGATGTTATATAGCCTATAGCCTTCCTCAATAAATAGGCTACCCAACACAAAAAAAAAAAAAAAACAGACCAGTATTTTCGCAGCCTATTCAATACAAACAAACAATCAAATCTTTCCTCTTTATAATATTAGTATAGATAGCAACTAAGTCGCACCAGCATAACCACAGAGGAAAAACAAATCATGCGGTCGGATTTGGAAAACAACGGAATCCATCCACGTTCGAATTTGAATATAAAACGAATACCCAAACGGTACGTTCCATGTATTTCGGGTCCAACGTCCGAAGTCCGAATGTTTCAATTTCGAGACATTTAAGGACGTTGAACGTAGGACGTGAACCCTTTTCTCGCACAGTCCTTTTATATTGAGTTGCATCATCACTGGCGAGTAACTAAACGACCCTCTACGTCCAAGTTATGCGTAACATGTTGCCAGTCACTAATAAAATGCAGATTGATGGAACAAGGCACTCTTAAGGGTGTTTATTTTGATTAACCCCGACATTGTACAAATCCTCAACATTAATAATTTTAAGAATATTTCAGTTCATGTGATGGATTGGCTTTATGCAGCGTTACTTTTAAAGCCGAAATGGCGGGGCACCTGTTTTTCCGGGGTTGAGGATTACGTTTAGCAATTTGTCAAAGTTTAAGGTAACGTTACCATAAACGGGTACTCAGTTTTGCATAAATTGGCAATTTTCGTTTGGGCTTGAGAAAATGTCTTTATGTTATTACTAACTTTTGCCAGCGGCTTTACCTGCATACTATACATTTATTCTTTCCTTTTCAATCACTCTGTCTACTGATGAAAACCTCATTAAAATCCGTTGCGTAGTTTAATAGGCCTGCGTACAAACGCCGTTAGTGACTTTGTTTTATACTATTTAAAGAATATGTAAATATAAAAAACATTTTTTTTGTTTTGATTACACTCGAGCAAACTCCCCTAATAATATTTTTCCGCTACTTCATACAATACATAAACACCAAAAAGTAACATTTAATAATTATTATGAGTAGTCATTAAGTAAATGAGTCACCCCAACTTCTGTTCAAACTATGCCTCGTTTCTATTCCTCGCAATTATATTTAGTTTACTCTTAGACGTCACAGAAATGTTAGTGTCAATAGCTGGGTATTTCCTAAGATATTTAGGTGTATATTATGTAGTTCTGTCCCTTAATATTTTGTAAGTGTCGCTTTGCCCTCAGCTCGTAATTGGTCAGACATGCTAAGCCCTAATAGGCTTCGACAAAACATTTTTTTATGACCCTAAGAGCTTTAGGAGAAGTAATTGCTCAAATACTGCTATGTAGACCAGGAAATAACCTATAGTGTATACACAACAGTATACTCCAATTATAAGGCCTAGTTACAACATCGTTGTTTATTACTATCCACGCGTGAATTTCGATGATAGTCTGTTGTTTTGTATTGTATATCTGCCCTGTATTTGGCTCCAGTGATTTATACATTGCCGTATTTTAACTGTCAGTACTTCATGTGTCTCGTCTTTTGATCGTTTGCTTTGTATCGGACAATCCTGCCTCTACTTTACCTGACGGAATATGTAATGACACGACTGAAGTCACTTCCAAATAATGTCTAAAGATGTCTTGAGATTATTTCGTTTTATATCCAACTTTGGGACTGTGTGTATCTTAATTTTTATTCATAAACAGTTATTCTATTAGGTCATCATCATCTGCATAACCTTTTCTCAAGAATGTAGGGGTCAGCTTCTAGTCTAACCGAATGCAGCTGAATAACAGTTTTTTACATGGAGCGATTGCTTATCTGATCCATAACCCAGTTACTGGGTAATACGACACACCTTGGTAAGATTGGTTGTCAGACTTTGGGGCTTCTGAAAGCTTTATTTATTCTATTAAGTATTTTTTTTATATTTGTTTGACCTAATAGCCGTTTAATGAATCCCTGCCCAAACTAGTAATATATATGGAAGTACAGACACACGTAAAATTGCTCATTACATCAATTAAGGATAACTTGCGCAGTAACATGTAACGTCTTGCGGCGTAAATTTAAGTTAACTAGATCAAAAGATTATACAGGAAGGTGTGATACCTCTGAATTTTACTGATAATAGTAATGTTCACAGCTTTGGCTTTTGTTGAAATTTTTCGGACAATTTAAATAAAATCTAGGGGGTTATAGTAGGTAATGTGGTTTACTAGTTGTTTATGTTTTAGTTTTCTGTAAGTGTAGGTTGGATTTTTCCTGACTGTTGTTAAAGTTACAATTTGTACATTTATACAAGGATGCAGTGCGATTAATTATTCAAACTTAAGCCAATTTCTCGGAAAATAACACTAGAATCTACTTGGAGGAATTATATACCTAGCTGTTTTGTCAGCTCAGCTTAACCTTTGGCATCCAAGAATACTACAGATACAAATTGCATTTTAAGGAATAAACAGTAGATGCCCATTTCAGCAGCTATTGCACATTTTTCGCTGACCGACCGGTAAATTCCGACGTTAGGCGATTAATTTAGATAACGTCCGTTAAGTTAGCTGAACGCAAAAGTTAGTTACGACGATAAACATTTTGTGCGTGACCAAATGACCGGAAAAAACGGGAAATTTAAAAAAATATCCGTCATCAAATGCTTAGTTTATTTTGCGTAAAGGTATACAGCAGATCGTCAGCGGCCACAATTTAGAATAGACAGTTTTTTTTAACAAATCCCATGAGCATTTGTGAGGTTAACACTGTAGATGCAAATCTGGTATAAAACGACGTAAATCGTACTTAAAATAAAGAAAATAAATTAATTTGACACAGATTAAAAGTCAAATCACATACCTATTCTGCAATTAAGAATTTTTGTTGTATTTTTTTAATAAATGTCAATTCAGCAAAAATGCCAGACAATTATACACATGCTACTAGAGCTTTTTTACGTGAATTAAAGGGACTATAACTTAGAGACACATAAATTTTAAGCTTATTCATAACACTCCTGAGTGTATATATATCTTTACACCACGATGAAAAGATAGAACAACTGCACAGGGGAAAATAATAGGAAAGTGTAAAATAACAAAATAATTTATACACACACGGGAAAATCCCAATATTTCGGAAAATCATTTTATCAGAAAAAAAATCATCAACTCAGATGGAGTAGCCAAAGCTGCGGTTGTTGTATATTTTACGTAAAATGTACGTTGAGATAAAAAATGCAGCTTAAAAAAAGTTCCGACTTTTTTTTTATTTATACAATATCAGAGAGTAGTTCGTCGTTCTATGCAATGTACTAAAATCTTTTTTTAATCTATCTAAATAAAAAAAATATTTAATTTAAAAGGGAAATATTTTTTTTGTTTAAATATCTTCCTCCCTAGACACTTTGGATGTATGTATATTGCACTATGACTCAGTACGTACAAAACTGCATAGGACTAATAACTTATAGAATAAGTTAATTTAATATACATAATATACATATATTTTTATAAATTAGCCCAACGGCAAAAAGGAAGGTAAAGAAAAGTATCTCTACGTAGTTTAAAACAAAGTCCCCACTTTTGCACGCTTAGATCTATGAAACTGCGCAACAGATTTAAGAGGAAGGTTTATAGATATACTAGCTTTTACCAGCGGCTTCGCCCGCGTGGAGGTCGGAAATTATCCCGCGGGAACATACTACCGGGATAAAAAGTACCCTATGTGTTATTCCAGGTTATAAACTATCTGTGTGGCAAATTTCATCTAAATCGGATCAGTAGTATTTGCGTGAAAGTTATAATTTTAGTAGGATATTCATAGTATGCGAGCAAAGCCGCTGGCAAAAGTTACTTTTAATATATTCATTTCATTTTCTTAAAGAGCGTCTATTAGTGCTAATTTTCCTTAAAAACTCACAAATTAATTAGCTTTTCAAAAATTAAACAAGATGACCACTAGAATTTAATCTCAATGGACTTTTAACATCACCCGAATGACTTGAAAAGCTCTTATCTCTATACGTGCGGGGCGGCTATTACTAAAATTAGCCAGGTGAACTGTACCGCTGTCGTGATGTTGGCTCAGTGGCTACGAGCCTCAATTAGCGCTACTCAAATATGGCAGGCACTCCTTGCTTTTAACGGTCGTGATTTGGAACTGAGCTGAAGCGATTTATAACTTACGTAAGCAGCGGTGACAAGAGCTAAGACACTGATTGGCCCGCGTAAGATCGTCATAACGAGTTCTACTGTGAAGCTCAAAATGACGATTTCAACTCAGTGATCCAACGGGTTGAAATTCTACCCGTTGTAGAATTTCTACCCGAAATCGTAATTTAAAAGTCTTACACACGCCCGACGCAGTGGTCGCTTCTTCACTGAAATGATGATGACGATGAAGACAAACACTGAGTGTGCATGTCGTTGGAGGGGCTTATAAAAATACTGTACATGTGGATTTTATATTCCTGGAAACTTTACAAGAAATACACCTTATTAACTAAACCTATCAAGAGAGCTTAGCAATCTAAGCTGTTCGGGTGGATCGATCCGGTTAAAAAAAAAAAAATAAAATCCATTTATTTCAGGTTCTCCCATATGACCACTACACGAAACACGAGATAATACAAAATCAGCGCCCTCACGCCCCTAGCCGCCGCAGGAGGAGACGCCCCGGGCGTCGGGAGTCAATTGCGGACTCCCGGCCACCGTAGGCGCGAGCTTGCGGGTGGCGAGCAATGGGTGGCTCGCCGCCCGGTAAGGACCAGGCTCGGGTCGACGGCGCGCAGTGTTCCACGTGCGCCTCAAAGAGATGTCAGCAGCAGTGTAGGGGTCTACTAGGACCGATGCCTGCCGGGGTCGCGTGATTGTTCGAAAGAGATACCGTGACCCTGGCACATGGGCAACTGATGGAACACGGGTGGGTTTTAGTCAGTAAAAGTCTGACACGCCCTCCCGCTCCGCCCAGAGCGGGAGAAGTCATTTGATGATTTCCCATCAAATGACTTCTCCCGCAGAAGACGGATAGCAGTCGCTCCATATAAAAACACTGGCATTCAGCTGCATCTGGTTAGACTGGAAGCTGAACCCAACATACTTGGGAAAAGGCTAGGTAGAGGATGAAACTGGACATCATTTTCCATATTCATTGCTCAGAAAAAGTGTATTGATTTCATTTTGTTTTGTTTTATTAGCAAAATAACGTTACTACGACACTTCCTATCAAAATCATTGTTCTTTCTTCTTGTGATCAATGCAATTATCTGAACTAATATGTATTGATAAAATATTATTTCCGTTGCCATTCTCACTAAATGGATTAGTAATCGCCTTAGAAGATTTCCTTATACCCAATTTTGCTAAATTATGAATTTCCTGCCCTTTCATCGAATAATATTAATTAATCGCCAATAATCTGACTGCCTCCTTAGTCTAGTGGCCACAAGCGCTACTGGTGAGAATAAGGTCCTGAGTTTGATACCCAGGTCGAGCAAAGTGTCATTGGGTTTGCTATCTCGAATTTCTCAGTAGCCGCCCGGTGTCTGAATTTGTGCCTGGTGGGTGGTAATAGACTCATCCTCTATTACACGAGGCTTAAACATAACTGGCGAACTATGTGTGTAATAAAAGTACACCTCTGCCTTACCCTTCGGAGAAACAAAGTGTGATGTTATGATGTTGTAATCTATGCTTAATTTGGATCGGATTTCCACCGCCCGCTACCGCTTATGAACGTAACATCAGTGTTAGCAAGTCGGATGCTCTTGTTTGCAAGCTCTAGTGACATTCTGATATAAAGTTACATTTTAATCACCCAGCCGTGTTTCTGACGTCAAACTGTTTTTAGGAAGCGTGATTTGACTGTTCTTAACGTTAACGTTCGCGTTCGAAACTTTGTGACGCGTTGCGTAACGATGTTATCAATATTTATGAAGATTCATCTTTGTTAATGGGAATGTGAGACTGAGATTGTTTCCTTAGCATAATGTGGGGGGTAGGTATGATATTTCAGTATAACTAAGATAAATGATATTTTTAGGGCAATTTAAAATATGATGGGGCCTTATGTTATCGCGAGAGTGATATGAGTAGGGTAAATCTAGATGAGTGAAAGATACCTTTTGTAGTTACTGTTATGATTAGCCCGCATTTTCCCACTGCTGTGCATAGGACTCTCTTCATGAGTTCCAGCTCGATCCACGGCTAACGTGGTCGTGGGTTTTGTCCAGGCCCTCACACCATCTTCTACGAGGTCTGCCGCGATGCGTTCTGGCTGTGTCAGGGCTCTCGGCATAACTGATTTGGATAACATCAGCTCCAAGTGCAGCGGAAAATACGACAGGGCTGTCAGCGAAACGGACCTTAAGTAGTATAACCTTATTTATATTCAACGTGGCAGGGTACGGCGGTGGCGTCCTTAAGTTTCTTCCTACTCCAATGGGAAAAACGCGTGAACTTATTCAGTAGAAGTTAATATCTATCCCAAATCCCAACCCATCGTTCTAATACTTAAGAGAACCATTCAATAAATTAAAACTTTGTAAACATTGTGGATAGTTTTAGCTGAGGGAAACCTTATTTAGTTTTAATAGCCAGTTTTATTTACAAGTTGATCGATCAGGTAAGGCATAGCTTGCCACGATCGGTCTGTGGATGGGTGAGCATCTTTATATACCGAAACCTCTCTGAGTTTCGCAAAGCTTTTAACAGCCATTTGTCCCGGTTGTCATTTGTGGATCTTTGACAGTCGTTACGGGTTGTCACAAGCCAGAATATCTTGCAATCAGTCTTACCAGGGGCTATCGTATTACCCAGTTTTGGACGTCAGATAGGTAGTAGGTCCACGTAAATTGCTTGTATTTTACTACATCCGGTTACACTCGAGGCCGACTCCAAAATAGTTGGGAAAAGAATAGGCAGGTCTATAGGTCAATATTTATAGCTGAACGAATATGAATGAAATTCAGCGTAGAAATAGACCGAAAGATGAAGTTGACACAGCGAGTAACAGCAATTTAGAAGTCATTGTCCTTTCTTTAAAAAAAGGGCGCTTAATTTAGTTTAAAAGCCACATGGATTGATTGATCAAATTAAGGTTCGCTTGTCGCGGTGGAGCCATGGTTAAGTGAGCATCTTTACATACCAAAACCTCTCCGAGCCTCGAAAAGCACGTTAAACCATTTGCCCTGGCTGTCATTTGTGGATCTCGGATAGTCGTTACGGATTGTCAGAAGCCAGAAAGTTTGACAACCAGTCTTACCAAGGGGAAAAGCATTACCTAGTTTTTTTTTTTTTTGTGGGACCTCTCGTAGTTAACCTAAATGAAGTTATTACGTCTTAAACGGACTTTTTCCCGGCGATTCCTAAAAAAATAATTTTAGATCTCCAGCCGGGACATATATGCTTAAAAACTAAAGCGACTCAGACCTAAGGGCAACCCCAGGTGGGGTACGGACCTCGGCTTAGGCAGTCCCTGGGGGGACAGCAAGGGCCAGGCTGGCAACAATTATTATTTAGGGGCTAATTTAAGACTACACCTTCTGATAGGCAGTAGCTCCACGTAAACTTGTATTCTGCAGCCTCCGGACTCGAAGCTGACTCCAGTATAGTAGGAAAAAGTTTAGGTAGGTTGATTTATAGATGAACGAATTTGATAAAACTGGACTCAAGCCCAAGATTACGCAAATAATACTTCCTAAAATTGAAATGAAACAGCGCGTAACAGCAATTTAGATAAATAGAAGTCATTGTCCTTTCTTTAGAAAAAATAATAGACAAGACGGTCTGTAATAAAATTAAACATTGAACACGAGACAATAGATCTCTCCTCGTTCTCTATTAAACATTCAAAAGAGCAGCTGTTCTTAACAAACTCAATCAAGAGGACACCAGTACCAAGAATCCAGCCATTTTCAATTAAGTTAAAAGTCCTTTTAATATGGGTACTACGAGTAGGGTGGTATCATGGTAAGTCAGCTCTATGACTTGTCCAATATACACTTCTATAAAATTCATGATCTATTTCAATTATATCCCATTATGCGTATTACTAATAATAAAGCTGAAGAGTTTGTTTGCTTGTTTGAACGCGCTAACCTTTGAAACTTGCAGTCGGATTTCATTAACTCGTTTTGCATTTGAAAGCGCCATTCGTTAGAAAGGCTATAAGCTAAAATCACGCTTGGACACTTAGCAGCCAAGAAAAAATAAATAAAGTAAGAAATAACGTTATAATAGCGTGGACAGGCGCTGCGGTGTGACTATGTGGGCTGGGGGACAAGAAACAAGGGAGTGAAGTTGCGGGCAGAAACTAGTACAAATAATAAAGTTTAAGAGTTCTTTCATTTGTTTAAAAGCGCTCATCTTGGGAACTAGTGGTCAGATTTGAAAATTATTTTTGCTTTTAACATTACGCTAGGACATAGGTTAAACTTTTTTGCTTTTTCTCTACTCCAAAGGAAGGAGCAGAGCAAAAAGAAAATCAGTTTGAAAGAACGCTATGAAAATGAAGTAATAGCGTGGGCAAGCGATGCGATGCGACGGGGTGGGGCGAGGGAACAAGAAATTTCACGCGCACAAAGTATGCATAATGGCACACAACATTCCTGTTCTACGTTAAAAATTGTTGTAAAGAGGTACCTGCACGAAACTGCTTCACACAATTCTCTACAGGACCCCGGAGCATCGTTGAGCTGAAATGACATTCACATACCTACTGCTGGACTGAAGTGGTTTATTTCTAACTACCTGCAATGTTTGCTATAGTCTGTTTTAAATATTACTACACGACCATTGAGCTGTTTGTTGTATACTACGGATTCAGGCTCCACTTTAGGTTGTGCCATGAGAAAAATATTTCCTTTTATGATTTCATATTTTGGGATTAGGATTAAGACTCCCAAGAACAGGCGCGACATAATAGCGGGACGCAACACTCGTAGAAAAAAAATTACTTCATGGAAATTTTTCTACAAGGATCACGTCACGCTGTCGCGTTACACCATTCTGAATTAGAGTTTTCTCCCGCGGCTTCGTCTGCTTGAATACCGCAAAATATCTCAAGAGAACGTTTGTAGCGGGATTGAAAGTGCCCTATGTTACCACAAGGTAGGAATCTAGGTTACAAAAAAAAAATCTATATTTAAATGGGGATCAGATTCCTTCCCATAAATGTTATTTGTGCAGTTTTGACTTCCTCACTATTTTATCAAATGTTTATGCACATAAATTCCAACATGACAGCTAAACACGGCGCACAAGCCCCACAGGTCAAGTGCAGGTGTCTACTGCAGCTGCTGCACAAATATGGCATTATTAGTATATCACCAAGATTCGTAGATCGATGTAAGTTCTAAGAAGTCTGCAATCTTAGGTATATCATGCAAGTTAGTATTGGATCTAATAACATGAATATGGGACGCTCATGTGTGATACAGTCGTATGTGGTACTTCGCGTCTCGTAGTAATCCTCTGAAGTAGGTTAGAGAGATGATGTTCCTTTCACCTAGATTAAAATGCTATGAGAATTGAAGTAACAAATCATATTTTTTGAGACCCACTTTTTGTTTATATCTGCCATTTCATGCCAATGTTTAACTAAATTTACTTTGGGCAAACTCTGCAGTTTGGTGAGAACAACGTGGAGAAGGAAGCCAACAGAAGAATTCATCTGGGCTGGGAAACTTTGTCATGTCTTCTCGTCGCGTATTCCACAGAGCCCAAAAACTATGTCCTGATTCAGTGCGTTCTGTTTGTTAAGACCTGAAATGAGGACACTCACGATATGGCTGGTCTAAAAATTCAAGGTCGTTCATCGAGGTATGGACTGAACTATGATTGGTGTTGTGTGTGAACAAATGTTGCTAGAAACAGTGTTGCACAACTTTGTAACCGAATAAATACGGTCCCCGCAAAACGAAGACATGTCGCTGAAACAATGTTGTAGACAATAGTTGTGCAACTTTTTATCCCAGTGAAGAAAGGGCGTGATTGTTATAACAAAATTATGTATATAGGCATTTAGTGACAGTAATTAATTATTTATAGGCCAACACGGGTAATGTAGAAAGTTCCAAACACCATCAATTTTCAAGGTCGTTTAGGTTTCGGATACCGAAGTAGGGTGATTGATGTATTTGAAGGTCGGGACCTACTTGTGTTATATGAACTTCAAAACTGTTCAACCGTTTAAAACTTTTGAACGCTTTGATAGTTTAGCGGCATATGGAACAACAACACCCTTATTACCTGTTATGTTTTGTGTTTTCCTCTACATACCTACCTATCTGAAAATTACTTTTTGTTTGTTTAAATATGAGAATAAATGACTGTTTTTCTTACAATGAGCATTACATTACATTTTGAATATTACATTTCCTACCAGTGTGGGGAATGAAAAAATAATTGGACGGCTGTTTTCATGAAAATGTGATGATACACATCGTAAATTATACTGTGAATTTGTACAGTCATTTTCATATTACTGTGTAACGGTTACATTTATTCTCACCTTTTTATGAGCCTGCTCTTGACCTCGATCTGGATGAGGTCTTTGATGGTACGAGCGTGCCCAGAAGATCCCTGTTTACTCTAGTTTTTAAGGCTGACAGGTTATACATATGTAGAAGGGTGTACAGCCGCTGGCAGAGAGTTCCATACTTTCGTCTGAACCAATAATAAATGTCATTTACTCATTCTCAACCTATGAAACTTATAGGTACATAGAACAATGAATATTTTTTAGTGAGAAAATCACGAACATTTCATTCTTAACGCGAAAAGTATGTAGTTTTTTTTGTTGACCAATGTGAATTAAATGCAAATTAAACGTGAGGTAATAACCAAATTCTAAACGTGGAAACCGTAATTAAAGAGAAACCTATTTGTGAAAATTGACAACGTGAGATCGTGAAGTGAAAAGAAAATGTCAGAAATCATATTATTATTATGGCAGAAAACGCCACCAAAATTATTCTAGAAAGAGTCGTTTGAACGTCCATTCAATACAGTCGGACAAAAAGATAAAATTTCTAGCGGTTACCCAAATTTTGTTGAGTCGGCTATTGTCCAATCGGACGCAGCTGAATACTAGTATTTTACATTTAATAACTGCCTATCTGTTCTCCTTAACCTAGTAATTGGGTAACACGTTACCCATTTGTAAGACTGGTTGTTACACATTTGGGCTTCTGACGACCTGTAACGACTATCATTCGCAGATCTTTGACAGTTCAGAAAGCGCGTTAAGCCGATGCTTAAACTGCTGTCCGAGGCACTTAGGGATCTCGATATGTGAAAGATGGTTAGTTTCCACGAATTGACCGCGACAAGCTTAGCGTAGAGTTACTATTTAGGTACAGGTTTCAACTTTGCAAACATTTATAACTTTTAAAATGTTTAATTATTTCTGTAATTGCGACATTCAAACAGTTAAACAAAGTGAGTGTGAGAGTGCGAGAATTCCATGCCTCTTAGATTTGTATCTAATCAAAATAAATGTTGACAGAACGAAGATAAACATATTTAGATACATGTTTCAAATTCATTTTATTAAACTTTCACATAGTTTACAGACATTCAAGTAAAATGCCATATGAGGTTCTCAACAACAGAAGACTTAATTTAGATTTAACAGCGGGTCCCAAACTAGGCACAGCCTGTATCTTGGTAACCCAAACAATACACGGAGTTAACAATTTAAAAAGTTTTGCTAGCGCAAGATATGTTTTTTCGACTGTTCACATCATAATATTATGGTTTGCTACTAGCGGTAGCAGAACCACTAGGAAAACTACCGTGCCACAGAATTTAGAATCTAGTTATGTTCTAGTTATAACTATTAATTAAAATCTAGCAATATTTCATGAAAACTAGTCTTTAAAAATTAACATGGCTGAAATAAATCATGGTGCACTAACGTAATAGGACCTATTTAATCGTGGTTGATTTATTCCGTTCATAAATCGCAGCTGTTCGCCATGACGGCATTATGAGGTAGACTTGCTGGCCCGGTCTGTTTGCATTTGCCAATCAATTAGTACATTATACCAATGAACGGCTTATGAAGGTGTACGGGGAGGAAATAGAATAGGGATTACTTAAAAAAAAATGTGCTTAACACTATTGAGAGCTCACTTCTGTTCAGTTTTTACTTCTTTGTCTTTTTCTTCTTATTTTTTTAGTTTTCACGTGTTTTTATTTAAATTTAGTTACTTTTTTAATTAGGTGGCAGGTATGCGCGAAAAGAATCAAATCGACTACCTATTTCATATGTGACTATAGTAGAAGAAACACCACAATCATGCCGACATCATACTACCATTATGATATAATATCAAAAGCACATTGCTAAATGAAACAATACTTTTTTTTTAAATGGCGATAGCGATATAGCGATTCTCTCATCAGAATGAGAGAATCGCTACAATCTACTAACCTAAAGATATTTCGGAAAACGGTGGTCTCCAATTTCGAATTACAGTGGATCCCGGTAATCCGACAAACGTTTTGCAGGGTAGTGTCGAACTATCGAATTTGTCGGATTATAGAGTACTGCTTAAGCACCCTTTTTTATGGGTGGGAAATCATCAAATAAGGTCTTTCGTTCTGGGCATGTCAATTTTTTACTGACTAAAACCCACCCGTGTTCCTTCAGTTGCCTATGCCAGGTCACGGTAACTCTTTCAAACAATTCTGCGACCCTGGCAGACCTAATTATGGTCTCTGATCTTTAAACTTTAGGCACATTAGCTCTACCTATTCCGATCACTGATAATATTACACATGTCGGATTACAGAGGGTGCCGGATTATACAGGGGCCGTTTTACCGGGGGTCCACTGTATTTTGGGCACACTACAACGAGTAATTTTTGCAAAGATAAAATAAAACCACCTTGCGCCTGTATTATTACCTTGTATTTGGACCTAGCAACAACGGTGTCATTTCGTCCGTTGTTTTCCCTTACCCCCAGGTGACATTAAAGTGATTTAAATCCAACGTTGAATAAATTGCACAAGTAAACATTTAAACGCAATAATTACGTACGACAACGTAGCCATTTAATGTACATCGTTCGGCACGAACTTGCCGTATTGTATGTTGGTAATGTCTTAAGCAAAGAATACATACGTCCCATCACTACAAACTGTATGCAGGTGTCGTTTGGGGACTGAAAATAATATTAATAAACTGTTCCAATGACTAAAATTTTGTTTCAGTGCGGTTAGTGGAAGTGTTCAAGTGCGGTTCGATCAAGTGATGTTGAAATCAGTACTTCGAGTGTACCTGCGCAACGGTTGAGAAGAATTTTCATTATACTAGACCGTACTGATACGGTATGAGGCAAGCTTTCACAAAGTAATATCTCAAGCCCTGTTTGTTAATGTATATAGTTATAACGATTAGCTTCTGCCCGCGACGTCGTCTGCTACAAATTTTTCCTCCCCTGACCCTTCCTGTCACATCGAAATGCCTGCCAGTTTTCGTTCATTTTTCGTTGCTGCTCCGCTTCTTTTGATCGTAGCGTGATGTTATATAGCCTTCAGCCTTCCTCATAAAATAGGCTACTTAACGCAAAAATAACTTTTCAATTCGGACTAGAAGTTCCTGAGTTCCCCGTTCAACCAAACAAACAAACTCTTCAGCTTTTTAACCGACTTCAAAAAAAGGAGGAGGTTTCTCAATTCGACCGTATATATATTTTTTTTTTTTTTTTTTTTATGTGTGTTCACCGATAACTTCGTCGTATATGGACCGATTTTGATGATTTTTTTTTTGTTGGAAAGGAGATATCCCATGGGTGGTCCCATGATAAGGAAACCAGGATCTGATGATGGCATCCCAGAGAAGTCGAAGGGAACCTTCGAAAATCGTAGTGGCGACTAGTGCGTTTTTTATTTCTTTCATTAATTATCTTAAAGCACTACTATTTAATGAAGGTCTGAAGTTGATCTGATGATGAAGCCGAAAGACAGTCGAGGGAACTCTTCAACGACTTACAGCAATTACGCGGTGTTTGCACTTAATTCATTTCTATTGATGAGAACTTTGCACCCATATGGGCTATAAGTGCCATTACAGGTCTGATGATGGAGACCATAGACAGTTGAGGGAATTCCTCAACGATTTACAGCAGTTCCCTATTGTTGGGGTTACTTTATACGGTTCAAAGTGCCAATTTTATCACTACTATTTAATTAAGGTCCGGAGTTGATCTGATGATGGAGCCAAAAGACAATCGAGGGAACTCCTCAACGATTTACAGCAATTACCTGGTGTTTGAACTTAATTCATTTCTATTGATGAGAAAGCTCCCATAAGGCTTATAAGTACCATAACAGGTCTGATGATGGAGGCCATAGACAGACAGTCAAGGGAATTCCTCAACGATTTACAGCAGTAGTAAAGTATTAAATTTCACCTGGCGATTAGTGGTATAGGAATTAGTGCGGGTAGATACCATAACTAAAAAGTAAAAAATAAAAACTTTTTGACAAAAAAAAAACCGACTTCCTCAAAAACACTAGAAAGTGAAAAATAACTTTAATTTCGGAAGTCGGTGGCAAAAAACTCAAATACAGATCCTAAGACACCGACTTCCGAAATTAAAGTTATTTTTCACTTTCTAGTGTTTTTGAGGAAGTCGGTTTTTTTTTTGTCAAAAAGTTTTTTTAATATTAGTATAGATTAGGTGCTACTTACCTACCGTGAATATGACGACGTACTTCAGAAAATATTAATATTAGGCTGACGCTTAAACAACATGGCAGAATAATAAATCACTCACATATGAGTTCTTATTTATGTGGCAGTATATTATGTATGAGTTTAGGTACTGATTCAGTAAATACTTTTCAACAAAAACTTTTTAAAGATTTTCCGATTCTACCTATTTTAGGAATGGTTCTATAGTTCAAGGATAGATTTTAATGTCGACAATTCGATCAAGTATACTCGTGGGGAATCAATTAATTGATCTGCCTTGTTACGCGTAACTTGTGCCCAGTCATCTGTATTAGGTGGATCCTCTTAGGAAATGAATGATTGCTACCCGACATTTAGAAAAAATCTCAGAAAAAGATATGTCTACTGCTAACCGCACTTACTGCTTACTCTTGAGAAAACCTGGTCTACAAAGCTTTCTCTGACCTCATTCAGTGAAAACTTGTTTACTTATTAAGAAACCATTGTAATCTTAAATCCTAAGGTAACAAGGTAAAACAGTTCACATAGATTAAATTCCTAGAACAAAACTTTATCATTAGCTCTGAGGCTCGAGTGTTTAATTAAAGTAAAAGCTTTATGCTTTTCATCGACCTACCAAAAAGATGGCGCAATTATTGAATTGGCAACACATTTATACGGTTGGGTGATGTATTTTGCGCTGGCAAGCCCAACAGCGCCATTAACAATTTGTAAGATGAGGTAATCAATGGGTATAACAGCGTTTGATTAAATGCCTTTGACTCAATCTGAATGCATAATTAAATTGTGTTCAGCGTACTGAGAGATAGAAACTCACAAATTAAGAGAAAAGGGCGGGTCATTTCAAATTGTATTGTGATATTATTAAGAAAAATATCCATCTAAAACCATTAAATTTTGTGTAATTAACTCCTTGCGGTCCTTTGAATGTCAACTTTGATGGGACGGCTGACAGCAGTTTTCTTGATTATAAAAGTGATTTAAATCCAAAATAATTATCATATCATATATCATAGCATATAAATATTGATAAGTTCATCCAGACGAACATAATATATTGCTAATAATTCAAATAAACCCAATTTCCAAGACTTATCAAAAACCGATAACTGTCAATATTTTACAAGATGGAAAAAAAATGTCTGTGATCGGTGGAAAAATCATAAAATAGATAGAGAAAGGCTGGACCTTTTATAACAACAAAAGAGGTTGATATTTTCTGGTCAAACCAAAGAAGAAGTTGACAAGAAAAAAAGGGCTGCGACCTGCACGCGCGGCGGCGGCGCCACCGTGGCATCGCAGCACCCCAGGCCACGCGTCTGCGCCAGTGTGCTGCCGCCGTCAAGTTACGTCACAAAGTGACAGACAATCTTATACAATGTTTTTTTTTTGGAAATATTTTAATTAGTGTAAATAGTTATTTAAGTATATTTGTGTGTTCAGTGCTTATCATCTTTATTTTAGGTAAGTCTGTGTAAATAAACCTATGTTAAATGCCGGCTGTAGCAACCCTGGTAGTGCCAGTCAACCTGCCACATCGCTTGATGTCCAGGTGAGATGTCCCCATTGCTCCCAGCCACGCTTCTTTAAAGGCGAACGGGGGCTACGGATACACTTTGGCAAGGTTCACAAACCTCATAGTGTACCTCCGTGCCCCCCAGCCACATACACAACACCCACAACTTCAGATCAAAGTTTATGGAAAACGCTGGCAAAATTCAAAAATTCAACCCCGGTAATAAAGAGAGTTCCCCGAGGCGCAAGACGATCTGTTGCACTGAGTTTGGCACGATGTCTCCGTCTTGTGACTCAGGAGAACTCAGAAAGTGCCTGGGAGCAACTACTCACCTTCCCGTATAGGATTTTACATGTGGAAAAAAATTCGGCGACCAAAAAATCTTTAACATTCCAAATTAATCAAAATTGTAACATTTCATCCCCAATTTTAGATTCAAAATTACCTCCATTCAGTACAACTTTTCAAAAAGGCTTATTTTCACATGTGGAATCCAAATTAAGTGAAGGTGACATCAGGGGAGCGGCCAGGATACTATTTAGCAGCGATGTGGTGGCGCCTTACTCTCCAGAAACTCTATCAGCTCTCGAGAGTAAACATCCAGCGCCTGCGGATGGTCTCGCCTTCCCCGATCCTCCCGACCCTCCTGATCTAAATTCAACTTTCTTTGACATTTCGGCCCCCCAGTTGATTGCAGCCGTGAGCTCCTTCCGAAGTGGTTCCGCCGGCGGCCTCGACGGCCTGACTCCACAACATTTAAAGGATCTTTTGAGTTCAGGCGCCGGGGAAGCTGGTGAGTCGCTTTTGAAGGAGCTTGCGGCCCTGATTAAACTTATGCTCAACGGCGGTGTGAACGAGGCCGTCGTCGACGTCTTGTACGGGGCCAACTTATGTGCCCTGCGCAAGAAGGATGGCGGCATACGTCCCATCGCCGTTGGCTGCACATATAGGCGTACGGCAGCCAAGCTTTGCTGTCAGATATACAGCCAAAAACTGACAGCAAAGTTTCAACCCCTGCAGCTAGGTTTTGGCTCAAAAGGGGGCTGTGAAGCTGCCGTGCACGCCCTTTCCACATTTGTAAACTCCAAGAAAGGCGAGGTCATCCTCAAGGTTGACGTTAAAAATGCCTTTAATTCCGTAAACAGGGACACTTTGTTGGCTGAAGTCAAAAAGGAACTACCCGAAATTTATGGTTTTATGTGGCAATGTTACAGGTACCCCTCTAAATTACTATACAAGGACAATGTTTTGGAATCAGCAGTAGGATGCCAACAGGGTGACCCTCTTGGGCCAGTCATTTTCAGTTTAGCTATTCATCCAATCATCCAGAAACTAAATTCAAAATTTAACGTGTGGTATTTAGATGATGGAACGCTAGGAGGTGACGCAGACACTGTTTTGAAAGATCTACAACTGCTCAAACAGCAATTTAAATCTATTGGCCTTGACCTTAACCCATCAAAATGCGAAATTTTCCTTTCTGACATTACTGACAGACAACTGACACTAGATAAATTTAACGCAATAGCCCCACAAATCAAAATTATAGAAAAAAGTTCACTGCACCTCCTAGGTTCCCCAATTTTAGAAGACAGCTTTTCTCAATTCATCGACGATAAAATTAAAAATTTCAACGATATTTCGGACAGGCTTTCCAAAATAAATATACATTCGGCATTCACCCTAATAAAATACTGTTGTTTTGGCCCAAATTTTATATATTTTCTTCGCTCTTCCCCCTTATGGAAGCAGCCACAGCTCCTGGACAAAATTGACCAAATTATTCGCAGTACACTAACATCCATTTTAAATGTGGCCTTGGACGACCGAGCGTGGCTTCAAGCCACACTACCCATCCGCTTTGGTGGTCTCGGCGTCCGTAAAATTACTAGTATTAGCTTACCGGCATTCCTATCCTCTGTCCACAGCACTGAAAAGTTGACCGGGAAAATTTTAGCTCCGTCCTTGGTTGACTCTGAAGTGCCGTGCTTCACAGATGCAGTGAATGCCTGGAAAATGACTTGCCCGGATACAGATCGGCCCGTGAACCCATCTTCCCAGAGACAGTGGGATGAGCCGCTCTGCAGGTTGGTACGGAATAATCTTATAAATACGTCCACCAATACTGCTGAGCGTGCCCGCCTTCTGGCTGTGGGTGAGTGGGAGTCGGGCCTCTGGCTTCAGGCACTACCGTCACCCAACATAGGTACTATGCTGAGTGACACCACCTTCCGGATTGCTACATGCCTGCGTCTGGGCGCTCCTTGCGTGGCTCTGCATCGCTGCCAATGCGGTGAAGGTGTCGACTACCTCGGACACCATGGCCTATCCTGCAGTAGGAGCGCAGGCCGGATAGCACGGCACGCCAGCATCAATGACATCATCCGTCGTGCTCTTGTCACCGCCGGGGTGCCAGCTGTTCTAGAACCCAATGGCTTGGCACGCGACGATGGGAAGAGACCTGACGGAATGACCATAATGCCTTGGAAGCTAGGTCGGCCTTTGGTGTGGGACGCAACATGTGTCGACACCCTTGCGCCATCCCATCTTCTCAGCACGGCGGGCTGTGCTGGAGCGGCTGCTGCAGGTGCTGAAAACCTCAAACGGCGCAAATATTCTAACCTAATTGGAAATTATATATTCGAGCCGTTTGGGGTTGAAACTCTAGGGCCATGGGGTCCGAGTGCTCACATAGTATTCCGAGACATTGCCAAGCGGCTAGTCGACTCTTCACGTGACCAGAGGGCTGGCTTATTTTTTGGTCAAAGAATTAGCATTGCCATACAACGTGGCAATGCTGCCAGCCTTTTGGGCACGTTTCCTGTTGACAACGATGCAGACGAATATTTTGATGCTTTATGATCTTTTATTTTTATATTGTATATACATGTACATATTTTTTACTTAGATTTTAAATTATGTATATATTTTAAGATAATATGGTCAATAATAATAAAAATTCATATTAAAAAAAAAAAAAAAAAAAAAAAAAAAAAAAAAAAAACTCCTTGCTCAATTGTTAGACCAAATAGTTGGTAGCCTTCATTATTTTCTCTCATATTTTCTCTCATATTTTGCTCCTCTAGCTGTTGTCCCGATTCATGATAAAATAAGTTAAATAAGTACTCGTTCGATTTTGTATTATTTGATTTAATCTAATTAGCCAGATGGCCGATGGGGTTGAAAGATTCTGGAGTGGGGACCTCGTACCCGAAGAAGGAAGGAATCTCGCGCGTTGGAAGGCGCAGGATCATAGGGTAGGTAACATTTCCTCCAAATATTATTTTAGAATCAGATTCAAATGGAACGTGGTTCTTATGAATAAAAGGGTAATTTTACCTAGGTAAATTTCTTCTATGAATGGTTATTTGACTGAGTTTTCTTTAGTCGAATACGAGGAATTGCAAATTGAAATGACTATGAAGCAATGAAGTTTTTAATTATGAAAATAAAATGATAAGTTTTCAGCTAATAGAAAATACTTTTTTTTTTGGATGGGAAATCATCAAATGACTTTATGTCAGAAATAGAAAAGGCTTTCTTATGGATTCGTCAAGCTTCCATAATACACACAGGTTCACACAGCCAGTGGTGAAAATTCCTTAGTCAATAATAATTAAGGAATAAGATTCAATAACAGCATAATCAACCAATTTATGTTATGTCTTCTGCTCACTGTAATTTTACAGTTAGGAAAAGAGCTAGCCATAAGGACGAGTAAAAATAACAAAAGTTTTAACCTACAAAAGGGTTAACCCTCCGGGGCAAACCGTAACGTCACAGTTTACGATTACGTTCTGGAAAATAGACATATGAGTACCATAAAATATGTGTCTTTGTGTAGCACAATACCACATCACGACATTATTCGACACAGTTTTATGCAAAGCTCCAAACACAAATGCGAAGTTTTATTTCATGCGTTTTTCAAGAATCAATATAAACCATTACCTACGCGCTTAACATGTTTGCACGTTGTTCCGGATATAAAAAATATGTAGATAGAATCAGATTTTCCATCGTTGAATGCAAACTGTTATGTTCAGCGAAAGTGTGCGCTGTGTGAACGCGATAAGCTTACCTAGTTGCAACCGAGACCTGAAAGGAAAAACATCGTAACTCATTTTTTCGCGGTTTCGAGTTACAATCACAGTCATAGTTTACGTAAATTATCTCTCTCTTTCATTTGCACTCACTAATCATCAATAGACTTAACTTATTTTTTTCTGTGTTGGATACAATATATATTATATTATAAGCATTGTTTCCAATATTAATTTTTGTGTTATGTCTGGATTATATTTTATAATAAATATTTGCAAAGTTAATTTTATGTAATGTCATTGTAGGTCTCACAAAGTAATAAAATACACTTATAAATAACATTTATCATTTTATGAACGTCTACATTTTTCTTGTTGATCGACATCATGGTTGGTTGGCACTTTAGATAAATAAATAACAACTTTTGAATCTTTAACACGCTCATGTGTAAAGTTACGAAAAATGAGTTACGACGTTCTTATTAGCAAGGGATTTGATATTGTGACTGTAAACCGCTTATTGTAATGCTGTGTGATTTCGAAGAGCACTTTCACGTAGAAATGTGAGCTTGAATTGATTTTGATTTTACGTATAGTCTGGTTTCAAATGTCAGCGTCGCACGTGTTGTGGTGGCTTAGCGTGAATCGAAGGTTTAAATGAAAACTTTCGAAAACAAAATACTACCCTAGGAATAAGGACTTACTAGTAATCATGTGGATTTTACCGGGAAAACCTTTTATTTTTGGTCTCCTGATTAAAATTTGTCGTTAGATAGACAAATACTTTCACGAAGGCATATTGAGTCAAGTCTGACTAATATTAAACTGACTATTGAATATACAAATTTCCTTATGGTGTTTGACGTAAAGAATATCACTATGGGATAGTTTAGTAGATTTCTTCCCGTGTCATAAAAGTAAGGGACTTACCGGAGAATGGGCAGCAGCGTTCTCTATGCATTTTAAGACCATACTGCGATCGCAAATCCGCCTGCCAAGCGTGGCGATCATGGCGAACCCCCCCAGAAAATAGAACCAGTCAAATTTTCGGTGCATGGGGGAGGCCTATGTCCAGCAGTAGACGTTTTCTGGCTGAAATGATGATGATGATGATGATGATGAGGTTGAAAAATTACTATTCTGATCACACGAGATCGTCTTTCATTTTTTAGGGTTCCGTTGCCAAATGGCAAAAAACGGAACCCTTATAGATTCGTCATGTCTGTCTGTCTGTCCGTGTAGGTCACAGCCACTTTTCTCCGAAACTATAAGAGCTATGTTATTGAAACTTGGTAAGTAGATGTATTCTGTGAACCGCATTAAGATTTTCATACTAAAATATAAAAAAAACAATGAATTTTGGGGTTCCCCATACATAGAACTGCAATTCAAAAAATTTTTTTTCATCAAACCCATACGTTTGATGAAAAAAAAAAGGTATCTATGAATAGGTCTTCAAAAATTATATTGAGGTTTTTAATATAATTTTTTTCTAAGCTGAATAGTTTGCGCGAGAGACACTTCCAAATTGGTAAAATGTGTGTGTCCCCCCCCGTAACTTCTAAAATAAGAGAATGATAAAACTAAAAAAAATATATGATGTACATACCCATATAAACTACCACCGAAAATTGGTTTGAACGAGATCCAGTAAGTAGTTTTTTTTTAATACGTCATAAATCGTAAACCGCAATTTACCTTTAATTCAATCAACTCAATTATAAAAATTAAAAAAAAAAACATTTAATGTCATAAACATAAACCTTATGCATAAACCGACAGGTTTGTACGGAACCCTCGGTGCGCGAGTCCGACTCGCACTTGGCCGGTTTTTTTTTAACATAGATACTACGCTCATCAATCAACCAACTTTAATAATTGATAATTTCAGCAACTTTCCAGCAAAACTTATCGAATAACAGGCCACGCCACAACAAAACGAAGCTATTTTATTATTTACTCACAAAGTGCTATTCGTAAAAAAAACCGACTTCCTCAAAAACACTCGAAAGTGAAAAATAACTTTAATTTCGGAAGTCGGTGTCTTAGGATCTGTATTTGAGTTTTTTGCCACCGACTTCCGAAATTAAAGTTATTTTTCACTTTCGAGTGTTTTTGAGGAAGTCGGTTTTTTTTTTGTAAAAAAGTTTTTATATTTTACTTTTTAGTTATGGTATCTACTCGCACTAATTCCTATACCACTAATCACCAGGTGAAATTTGATACTTTACTACTGCTGTAAATCGTTGAGGAAATCCCTTGACTGTCTGTCTATGGTCTCCATCATTAGAACTGTAATGGTACTTATAAGCTTTATGGGAGCTTTCTCATCAATAGAAATTAATTAAGTTCAACCACCAGGTAATTGCTGTAAATCGTTGAGGAGTTCCCTCGATTGTCTTTCGGCTCCATCATCAGATCAACTCCGAACCTTAATTAAATAGTAGTAATAAAATTGGCACTTTGAACCGTATAAAGTAACCCCAAAAATAGGGAACTGCTGTAAATCGTTGAGGAATTCCCTCAACTGTCTATGGTCTCCATCATCAGACCTGTAATGGCACTTATAACCCATATGGGTGCAAAGTTCTCATCAATAGAAATGAATTAAGTCCAAAAACCGGGTATTTGCTGTAAGTCGTTGAAGAGTTCCCTCGACTGTCTTTCAGCTTCATCATCAGAGCAACTTTAGACCTTCATGAAATAGTAGTGCTTTAAGATTATTAATGAAAGAAATAAAAAACGCACTAGTCACCACTATGATTTTCGAAGGTTCCCTTCGACTTCTCTGGAATGCCATCATCAGATCCTGGTTTCCTTATCATGGGACCACCCTTGGAAAATCTCCTTTCCAACAAAAAAATAATCATCAAAATCAGTCCATAAATGATGAAGTTATCGGTGAACACACATAAAAAAGAAATATATACGGTCGAATTGAGAAACCTCCTCCTTTTTTTGAAGTCGGTTAAAAATAATAAGTGGTTTTCATTTATTATCGCACATAGTTTAATAATCATAAAAGGTTTTTGTGGGAGGTTTTAAGCCCCTTTCAGTGGCTAAATGGTTAAATGGAAAATTCCGTACCACGCGTGAATACGTTGACAACTCGAGATGTCGTTTTTTTTTATTTTTAGCTTAAACGCTTCTGTGACCTTATACCCTACCGGTATTAAAAACTCAACTCGAAATACTCAAACAAAATCAAATTATTGCTTTCGTACATAAGTGAGTATTTACAATTATGGCAATAAATATTTGATAAAACGACATGTCAAATTAATAATACTTAACTGACAGTGTTTATATTATTGCATTTCGATTTATCAATATAACTCAGAACATGCATTAGTTAATATATCAACATATACGTTTGTGGATTTGCGAGTGTAATATGACAAAATCAGTTATCAAGTTATGAACGTCTTTGAGTACGAAACACGCACATATATGTCGAGTTATCTAGTTATGCATGCTATCTAAAGTTGTGATATTTAAGAACATTTCGAATTGTCTAGTTATGCACGCTATCAAAAGTTGTGATATTTTAGAACATTTCGAATTGTCTAGTTTTATCATTATAAAATCACACGAGTCATTTATGAAACTCTTTAAAATGGACATTATATTGTTTATAATAACAAAGCGTGAATTGTTACGTTTACTTACTTTGAGAATACTTAAAATACGCATATAATTTAACTTTTATAAAAATAAAATCATTTCATCGTTTTAAGAGTTTGATGACCGAATTTGACTCAAAATCAACTTTTAGGAAAACTTTAAGCGCAAGGTAATTTGAACTCAATTGTAAAGATATAAGGCAGGTTTATACTTGAATGCCTTTCATATTACGAGTCACTGCCGATCTGTAGGTACATGATCAAAATCAGTTCGTTCGTTCAAAAGATCGTGTCGGAACTTGTCAGTATCGAGTATCTCGTCGTCTGAGAAGGTTTTATTGTTAGTACGTTACTTAAGTGTTTTGTATTACAACAACTTTATATTATTTTTATAAAGAAAAACAATTATTGTGGCTTATAATAATTATGAGTGATAATGAGGAAAAAGTAAGTACGCAAAAATACGTCTGTGTTTATCAGATAGGTTATAATATAAAATTAAATTTGCATTGTGTGCTTGTTATAAATACTGATTGTACAGTTGTTTTTTTTTTAATATTTTAGCAGAATGCTTTCAAGGGCTTATTACATAAAAAGCGTAAATTGCTTGAGCTACGAGAACTTGTTATGTCTAAGTCACCTCGTAATCTTTTGGTGGATGAAAAAGGTCAGACAGTTTTTATGCTTTTGTATCGTATTTTTACCATATTTGCTAATTTATTAAATTATGAGTTTAACTCTTACGTTCTTAGCTATTTTTTTTGTCAAATGGGTTTGCTGGTGTAGGAGGGAATTGCGTGACAGGTGATGGAATTCTGTTGTTTTAATCACTTTAACTGCCGCACTCAGAGGCGCCCATTAACGCTAATCTCTGATTCACTAATTTTGTCATTGAATAATAGTCTATATCTTTATGATGTTAAGTACCTTAGCTTTTGCTATAATTGTCATTAAAGTAAAATGACGTCTCTGTGTGCGGCAGTAAGACTGTATTAAGACGTTCTATAATAAAAAAAATATTTTCAAATCAAGATGTTAAATATTATAGGAAAATGTGGAATGAATAGCTTAATGAATTAAAGATGTTATAAGTAACTTAGTAAGTTTGAAGTCTGAGAATGCTGTTGAAAATAATCTATTATGTTAATATCTTTTCAGATACATGCAGTTTTGAAATGTTATTTTCAAATGAGCCACCCTCTATTTCTCCTCCCCCCTTTTCTCCATTGACTCCTTTGATGCAGGAACTAAGACATAAGAATTCAACTCCAGGCAATTATTTATCTTTCTTTTTTTATTATTGGATATAAATGTTATACACATACTTTAAACGAAATCATATTATTTCAGGTGAGTCTAATTTTGATGTAAGAAGTGACACATCAGAAGGATTGAGATCGTCTCCATTATTAAAAGATCTTGAAAATGAAGATCATACTTCGTCCCCTCTTCGGCCTATGTCACCGGAAACGAAAGAACTTTATGATGTATTAAATGAACCAGACCTAGAATTTGAAAATATTGACTTGATGCAATCTCCTGATTTAATGGCAAATAAAACAAATGCTGTACAGGATAACTCTGAAACTGATTGCGAATCTTGTGATGATATTTTATCTCCTAAAGATTTACAAAAAAATACATCTAATACTGATAAAATCGATAACAACCTAGTGGAAAGTGCTGTTTCTGTAGAAAATGAAAAAATAAGAGCAGAAAACCAGGAAACTATCACTAAAATTTCGAACGATAATACACAAAATATAGCTACAGCTTCTACTTCAGGTGAGTATAATAAGTTAAAATCAATGTAAAATAGGAACAGTTATTATAAAATAGTTTTATGAATATACTGAAATACATATTATATTGTTGCAGATATCAACAGTGTGACAGAGGCAAGGAATGAAGATCCAACTAAAGAAAATTCGAAAGTGAAAAAAAAGGGTAGATCAAGGAAGGAGAGGGAAGAATCTAAAAGACTAAGGAATTCTGGTAAAGGCTATGTAACGGAAAAAGGAAAAAAAGTGGGTGAGAGGAAATTGAGTTCACTAAGAACTTGTAGATTAAAATGTTCTGAACGATTTTCTGAATTGGAAAGGAAACAATGTTTTGACGAATATTGGGCTTTGGGCAGTAGAGATCGGAGAGCAATGTACGTAGCTAGTCTTATAACAATATTACCAAAGAAGACACAAAAGACTGATAGCAGAACAGTTCAGAGAGATTATTATTGCAAATATAAACTAATTATAAATAATGAACACAAACCAATTTGTAAAGAATGCTTATGTAAAACGTATGGGGAAACCAAAGGATTTGTAAATATTATAATAGATAAGAAAAAACACTCTGTAAGCGGAGTAATAACTGCCGATAAGAGAGGAAGGCA
Source organism: Aporophyla lueneburgensis (assembly GCA_932294355.1). NCBI lineage: Eukaryota > Metazoa > Arthropoda > Insecta > Lepidoptera > Noctuidae > Aporophyla > Aporophyla lueneburgensis. The sequence continues at coordinate 24,817,455 of OW028753.1, forward strand.
ACCACCTATAAATAAAAAAACTATTGACGATACTACTACAGCTATAAACCATATATTGTCATTTCCAAATTACGAGAGTCACTACTGTAGGAAAAGAACGAACCGAAAATATTTGTCTTCAGATCTGTCCATTGCAGCTATGTATCGTTTATACAAAGAAAGTTGTTTAAACCCCGTGTCATTGAAATTGTACTCAAAATGTTTTCATGACTTAAATCTATCCTTCAAACAACCGGCAAAAGATACTTGCCATACTTGTGATTTACTTAATACAAAGATTTCGTTAGCTCAAGGATAGGAAATCCAGGCTTTAAGAGCTGAACTTGCTGCACATCATACATTAGCTGAAAAAGCTTATTCCGAAAAGAGGAAAGACAAAGACGATGCAAAATGAGACTCATCAATTCGTGCCTACACGTTCGATCTTCAGCAATGCTTACCTACTCCTTACCTCAAAACTTCAGTTTCTTTTTATAAAAGGCAATTGTGGTCCTTCAATCTAACAATTCATAACTTAGCTAATGATCAAGCTATTTGTTATATGTGGGACGAAACGATTGGCGCACGAGGTGCTAACCAAATCGCTTCTTGTTTATGGGATTTGCTTCATAATTTACCTGCAAATGTAAAACAGGTCACATTTTATTCGGACACATGTGGGGGGCAAAATAAAAACAACACAGTTGCTATGATGTTCATGTTTCTATTGCATCAACATCCAACATTAGAAGTGATCAACCATAAGTTTCTTACCAGCGGACATAGTCATATGGAATGTGACTCGGACCATGCTATAATTGAGAGAAATAAAAAGAAGACACAGATTAAAATTAACCATCTTAATGATTGGATACAACTGGTTCGGTCTTCTAAAGTTAAAAACCCTTTTGAAGTGATACCTATGAAGCAAGAACAGTTTCTAAACTTCTCTGAATTAAGTTCAAAAAAAGGGCCGTTCACAATTAAAAAGAAAGACGTCTCTGGAAGCAAATTCCTATGGCAACCTGTGAAGTGGTTGCAATATAGAAAGCCCATTGGAGAAATATACTTCAAGACAAACCTTGACAGTGACACTCCATTTAAAGCAATAAACTTCAAGAAAAGAGGCAAATACATTATAGATAACATACAGTTAGAACCAGTGTCCAGAGAGCAATTGCCAGTAAGTCGAGAGAAGAAAAAAGATTTGCTGGATCTATTGCCTCTAATAGATCCAGTATTTCATGAATTTTATAGAAATATAAAAACGGATAATGATACAGAAAATATCGACCCCGATCTTGACGAAGAAGATCCTGATAAAGAAGAAAACACAGAAGAATAAGTAATTTAAAGTGTTTTTCTTGTCATTTGGTTAAATTTCATAAATTTAAAAAAGAATAAAGGATCTTAATTTGTTTCTGCGATTAAACTTTGTTATTACTTCATTTGGTTTTTATTTAAATTCAATTATGACAGTTAGAATTTTTATCTTCCTTCAGGGAATAAGTTGATAAGTCGTCGGTGAACAATTGGATAAGTCTGTTTTTAAATGCATTAACAAATATTACATTTATTTTGTAACGTGGACTTAAAACAGCTCCTTAAAGAACCTAAATTCAACTATTAAAAAAGTAATCATTATTATTTTCGATTTACCAGAAGATCGTAAACTTTAAATTGGCTGCCCTGAAAAGTATGCATAAATGACATATCAACTTATTCACGCCAGGTACGGAATTATTGAGTGACGATTGAGACGCCTTTACTAGGAAAACTTAATTCTGTGAAAGCTTCTGTGTATTTCAGTAACAGTACCTACGGCTACTTGTCTCTTATTATTATTTATTGTTTTGACAATACAGGCTATTGTGACAATAGATTTGTACATTTTCCCGTTTTCATTCATTTTGTATTCGGTAATTATTTAAATTTAGCTTCTCATTTATTTCCGTGGGTGTCGTAAAAGGCGACTAAGGAACTTATTAGAGATGGACATCAGCGTTTTCTATGCATTTTACCACCACTCTGCGATCGCCAATTCGCTTGTCAAGCGTAGCGATTATTTTATTTTATTTTAATTTTTCGGCTGAAATGAAGACTTCTTTAGGTAAGAAATTTGATTTCAATACGTTTTTCTATTTTTAACCGACTTCAAAAAAAGGAGGAGGTTATCAATTCGACTGTATTTTTTTTTATGTTTGTTACCTCATAACTAGGTGAACCGATTTTGATGATTATTTTTTTATTTGAAAGCTTGTGCTTCCCGAATGGTCCCATTTTAATTTGGTTCCATTCAGACATTGGGGTCCATGTGAAAACCATATAAGTCTTAAATTTCCATTAAGTATTTGCGCGACAAATGACCGAATAATTCGATTAGATTAGTGCGGAGTATCTACCACAACTAAAAAGTCAAAAAATAAAACCTTTTTACAAAAAAACAACCGACTTCCTTAAAAATACACTACAAAGTCAAAAATAACTTTAATTTCGGAAGTCAGTGGCAAAAATCTTAAATACAGAGCCTAAGACACCGACTTTCGAAATTAAAGTTATTTTTGACTTTGTAGTGTTTTTTTAAGGAAGTCGGTTGTTTTTATAGTGCATCTTCACTGGAATGGAAGAGAGTGTACTATTATTATACCTAGTAGTGTAAAGTAAACATGAAATACCCGATTCTGCTTAAAAGCAATCGTAATACATAAAACTTAAATACCAATACTTACTTCAAGGTACTTACTTCAGATACCAGGTCACGTAAGTTCTCTCAATCGTATCTTCGCTCGACCGTTTGGAATGCAGACCAAGATTCTTCAGATAACTTTAAAAATATAATAGATAACATAATGAACTAAGGCTCACTTTACTCAGTTTCCAGTAAACCGCGCTCTTTATTATTATATTTTTGGTAGAATACCAACTTTAAGAGAATGTGATTAAATTAATTTGATGCCGGAGTGATGTTGTGAAAATGTGGCGACGATATTATTATAATCTGATCGTCCTTTGATTGCCCCACAACTGGAATGGAATTTGAGAAGAACGGTGCCAGTTCTTCTCAAATTCATTCCACTTGGTTTTTACCAGTTAATCAGAACTGAGACCGCATGATGCGTGCTATTGTATGGTAATGCCCTGATTGTTAATATAACGACGAGGTGCTACTTAGCTACCGTGAATATTTAGATTACGCTGAAGAATAAACATCATGGCGGAATAATGAATCACTCACATTTAAGTTCTTTCATAAGTGGCTTTTTATTTAAAGCCCGACTACCAGCGGCAATCAATTACAATAATGTTAATGGTGCTCTCGTGTGTCCACTCTGAACAAGATTGTTTGTAAGCAAAGGCGGTTTTGCTAGCCACACGAGAGCCCATGACAGACGCCAATGAAACGGTCGCCGAAGCCGAAAACGGCATGGAAGGATTATTATTATTATTTATTACGTATGAGTTCAGATAGTGATTACGTATTATAACTTTTAACAACTTGTTTGAGATTGAGATGCCATTTTAGGAATGGTGCTATAAGTCAAGGATAGATTTAAATGTCGGCACTTCCAACATTTATGCTCGTGTGTAATCAATTAATTGACCTGCCTTTTACGCCTTACTTGTGCCCAGTCATCTGTATTAGGTGGATTTTAGTAGTGAACGATTGCTACCTGACATTTAGAAAACAAATCTCAGAAAAATAAATGTCTGCTGCTAACCGCTCTTACCGATTACTCTTGAGAAAAACAGGTCTACAAAGATTTATCTGACCTTAGTCAGTGAAAACTTTGAAGACTTGTTAACTTATTAAGAAAACATTATAATCTTAAATCTTAAGAAAACAAGGTAAAACAGCTCACCTAAATTAAATTCCTAGAACAAAACTTTATCATTGGTTATAAGGCACGAGTGTTTAATTAAAGTAAAAGCTTTATGTTTTTCATCGACCTACGAAAAAGATGGCGCAATTATTAAATTGGCAACACATTTATACGGTTGGGTGATTAGTATTTTGCGCTGGCAAGCCCAACAGTGCCATTAACAATTTGTTGGATGAAGTAATCAATGGGTATAACAGCGTTTTATTAAATGCCTTTGACTCAATTTGAATGCAAAATTAAATTGTGTTCAGCGTACTGAGAGATGGAAACTCACAAATTAAGAGAAAAGGGCGGGTCATTCCAAATTGTATTGTGATATTTTTCAGAAAAGTATTCATCCAAAACCATTATATTTTGTGTAATTAACTCCTTGTTCAATTGTTAGATCAAATAGTTCCTAGCCGTTCGTATTTTCTCTCATATTTTGCTCCTCTAGCTGTTATACTGATTCATCAATTATCTTTCACAATAAGTACTTGGTCGATTCTAAGTTATCTTATTTAATTTGCGTTAAGATTTTAGACAGGAGGAAAAAAATATAAGACAGCTTATACCAAAAATAATTAATAGGCACGTTTTGTGTTAATGAACCTTGTAGCTAATTATTATTAGCTGTATACGAGTCGATTAATCAAGTTAATCTACGCTTGCCGCGTTGTTCAGTGGATGGGTGACAATCTTGAGGTATCAAGACCCCTCCTTATCTCGAATAGCACGCTGGGCCTTTCGTCCCGGCTGTCATTCTGAAAGTTTGAAAGGGAAGCTTATTACCCAGATTTGAGTTTTAGAGGTCAGAAATGTTGTCACTACATGTAAAATACTAGTGTTCAGCTACGTTTGGTTAGACTGGAAGCCGACCCCAACGTAGTTGGGAAAAGGTTACGTAGATGATGATGATTTTAAGTTATCACTTAAGTACAGACGCCAGCACATCGAGCTACTACGATCCGTCAAATTTCTTTAGTAGATTTTCAACTTTAGCGCTAAAGCAATAGGTTCAAGATTGATTGGAAGAATTTGACAGTTTCGGGTACCTTGATGTGCTGGCGTCTGTACCTTAAATTGCCATAAATACGCCAGAATTCATAAAACTATAAAGTAGATATTGTTTCTCCGGCTTCATTTTAATAACGCTAACACGTTCAATTGAATCTATTATATATCCAGATTATAGTTTATTTAAATTTTTAATTTAATTTCGTGAAATGTCGTTGTAGCTCACAAAAAGTAATTAGATATACATTTATGTAACATAATCAAAGTAAATTTAATGTACGTGTAGATTTTTCATTGTTGACCGAAATCGTGGTTGGTTCATTAATAAGAACTTTTTGAATCTTTAACACGCTTTTGTGTAAAGTTACGAAAAATGAGTTACGACAATCTTACTAGTAAGGCACTTGATGTTGTGACTGTAAACCGTAAGCGTTTCAATAAGTTGTAATGCTGAGTGGCTTCGAAGAGCACTTTCACGTAGAAATGTGAGCTTGAATTGAATTTTGATTTTATGTTTAGTTTGTTTTCAAATGTCAGCGTCGCACGTGTTGTGGAGTCTAAGCATGAGGAGAATGTTGTAATTAAAACTATCGAGGGCCAATTGCTGCCTGAAGAATAAGCTCTAACTGCTAATCACGTGGATTTTACCGGAAAGAGCTTGAGTTTTGGTCTGCTGATTGAAATTTGCCGCTTAAAATAGACAAATATTTTTACTAATGCACATTGAGGCAAGTCTGACTATTGAAATCTAGTACACTATTCATAGTGCTATTCTTTACGTCCGGCACAAATATACAAATTCCATGTGGTAGATGTCTTCCCGTGGGTGTCGTAAAAGACGACTCAGGGAGTTACTTTAGAATGGGCAGTAGCGTTTTTTATGCATTTTAAGACCATACTGCGATCACAAATCCGCCTGCCAAACGTGGCGATCATGGCGAACCCCCCAAAAAATGGAACCGATCAAATTTGCGGTGCGGCCTATTATTTTATTTATTTCTTTAATTATAATGGTTTAGCACCAATTACGGAAATTAAAGACACAGTTTATAGGTTACACATGCACAAAAAAGAGATGTTTTTTGTCTATGTCCAGCAGTGGACATGTTTTGCCGGAAATGATGATACTAATGAGAATGACTATACTGATCATACGACATCATCTTATTGTTCAACATAGATACTGCGCTCAACAATCAACATACAAGCCTTTAATAATTAAGTTATTTTTAGCAACTCACCAGTAAAACAGCTTAACTCATCGAATAAAAGGCCACGCCACAACAAAACGAAGCTATTTTAGTATTTATTCACAAAGTGCTATTCGTAAAATAATAAGTGGTTTTCATTTATTAACGCACATAGTTTAATAATAATAAAAGGTTTTTGTGGGAGGTTTTAAGCCCCTTTCAGTGGCTAAATGGTTAAATGGAAAATTGTTGAGTGACAATTGAGACGCCTTTACTAGGAAAACTAAATTCTATGAAAGCTTCTGTGTATTTCAGTAACAGTACCTTCGGCTACCTGTCTCTTATTATTATTCATTGTTTTGACAATAGAGGCTATTGTGACAGTGGAGTTGAACACTTTCCAGAAACAATTTAGGTGTCTTTTCATTAATTTTGTATTCGACAATTATTTCGATTTAGCTTCCCATTTCTTTCCATGGGTGTCGTAAGAAGCAACTAAGGGACTTACTTTAAAAAGGACAGCAGCGACTTCTATGCATTTTACCACCACACTGCGATCGCAAATTCGCTTGCCAAGCGTAGCGATTACCTCATGGCGACATGGCGGGTACGATTGCCGCAACCCAGTGCCGGGCACGCCACAATGGCGGCGGTAAGTCCCCTCTTTGAGGAGTGGATAGAGAGGCGTCACGGCGTCCTCACCTTCCGCCTGACGCAGGTTCTCACCGGGCATGGGTGCTTCGGTGGGTTCCTGTTCAGGATAAAGCGGGAGGATACGTCCGGATGTTTCCATTGAGAGGATCGTCTGGAGGACACGGTGGAGCATACGGTGGAGGTGTGCCCTGCCTGGGCGGAGCACCGCCGTGTCCTCGTGGAGGCGATCGGCAGCGGCGACCTCTCGCGTCTGGCCCTGGTGCGAGCCATGGTGCGGAGCGAGAGGGAATGAGAAGCCGTCACCTCCTTCTGCGAAGCAGTAATGCTCGCGAAGGAGGAGGCGGGGCGCGTGAGGGAGTGGCAGTCTCTGCGCCCTCACGTCTCTAGCCACCGCAGGAGGAGACGCCCCGGGCGTCGGGAGTCCATAGCGGACTCCCGGCCAACGTAGGCGCGAGCTTGCGGGTGGCGAGCAATGGGTAGCTCGCCGCCCGGTAAGGACCAAGCTCGGGTCGACGGCGCGTAGTGTTCCACGCGCGCCTCAAAGACATGTCAGCTGCGCTGAAGGGGTCTGCTAGGACCGATGCCTGCCGGGGTCGCGTGATTGTTCGAAAGAGATACCGTGACCCTGGCACATGGGCAACTGAAGGAACACGGGTGGGTTTTAGTCAGTAAAAGTCTGACATGCCCTCCCGCTCTGGGTGGTCATTTGATGATTTCCCATCCAAAAAAAAAAAACCGTAGCGATTATTTTTATTTTTCGGCTGAAATGAAGACTTCTTTAGGTATGTAATTTGATTTCAATACCTTTTTCTATTTTTATAACGCATCTTCATTGGAATGGAACATAGTGTACTATTATTATACCTAGTAGCGTAAAGTAAACATGAAACACCCAATTCTGCTTAAAAGCAAACGTATTATATAAAACTTAAATACCAATAGGTACTTCAAATACCAGGTCACGTAAGTTCTCTAAATCATATCTTCGCTCGACCGTTCGGAATGCAGACCAAGATTCCTCAGATAACTTTTAGAAATATAACACAATGAATAAAGTGTGCGGTTTACTATAAGGCTGACTTTACTCAGTCTCTAGTAAACCGCACACTTTATTAAATTTTTTCGGTAGGCGGTATTCTACAGACTATACTTCAGAGAATGTGAACAAATTGATTTGTTTCAGTAGTATTGTTGTGATAATGTGGCGAGGATACAATTATAATCAGATCGTCCTTCGACTGTCCCACAACTGGACAAAAACTCGGTCACTCGGTCTTTCGATATTTCATGACTTTTCGGTCATTCACCAATTTAGACCATTACTCAAACTCAATGGGCTATTCACAATTGAATGATCCCGTTTGTTTCAACACCACCAGTTTTCTAACTCTTTAGTATATTTTATAATAAATTAAAAGTAATTGTGAATAAGTCTGATTGTCCGTTCCTGGAGTACTGGATCCATATGCATAGCTGCAGGTCTTGTGCAATGGAAAGTAAACATGGTTATAGGTTCTTGAATTAGATTTTTTTTTTCGCCTCACAATTCAGATTGCGATTCACATGATTATTCAGATAAAGGGAAATCAAAATACGAATTGGTGTCTGCAAGAAATTACTTACCAGCAGCAAACAAATAATCTACAAGAAATAGAACCCTTCCCATCTTCGATTAACTCGAGTTCTCACCTCTAGTTTAATTTGACGAACTAGAGTATTCAGTCCCGATCAACACGAGTTTGCTGCATGGCGCGGCCGATTTCGAAATACGTTGGAATATTTTTCTTTTATATTTTACACTTAATACCTACTTATGATTCTTAAAGGATGAATCACTGTGCTTAAGAGTAACTGTAAGTCGACGTACACACAAACGTAATAACAACAACTCTCAGTATTGAGCCGACCATTGAGAATACAATAGAGTGCAGCGCGAGTGAGCCTCAGCGCGTCGAAAAAAGCATAGCGTTATTAACTCTCGGCACTTAAAAATACATTGAAGTTCCATTGTGCAAAAAAATGCTACCGTGAATTTATTGCGTCTGTGTTTACGTCAACTTTCAAAAATAGCTAAACTAATTTACCTACAATTTTATTAAAACGAAAGTCCAATTTATGATGAATACGTATGATATTAGCCTATACTTCAGGGCTAGATGCTGCCACGATTGCTTGAGAACTGAGTCTCCTATGTTTTAAGTTTGTTCTAGTTTATAAATATATTGTTTCTATGACGAATGTGTTAAAGGCGCGATTCCGTAATCTATAGCTATCGCATTTAGCCACCGCACGTCACAATAATATTATTCTCTATACGCCCATAACTTACCTGTTTCGATATCCAAGCCATGAGATCAGAGGGGAAATTGCGTAACTGGCTATCAGTAGGAATTGGTAGCAATTTTTTTGAACAAATAACGCAATGGATTAGAAATAATCTTCAATCCGATTCAGATTCTGATAGATAGTGCGTTTCACAATTTAGGGTGCCGGTCGTGACCTATTCTTTGCGGAACCAATTACAACTCAAGAATCGTTAAACGTATTTCTATGTCTGTAATCTGTCAGCTGTAATCAGGTTCCACATTAATTCGTGTCACGCCTTTTCAGAGCGTGACGTTTCCTGACATTTTCCTTCCTTAGTGGAAGAACGTGTAACGAAAATATTGAGACTGAATAAATTTGCCTTTTCATGTATAGTGTTGATATTCAACCGCTGGTTGGGTTTAAATGGAATCTGTTGATAAAAGGTTCGGCGGATGCAGCTTCAAACACCTGAGACATAAGCAATTCGAAATTTTCACAGCGGAACATGGTATTGCAAAATTTGAATGGAGCTTAAAATTCTCTACGAGGCTCCGTCTCTCTATAGCACAGGAACAATTATGGCTGTATCATGACTAAATACCTTAAAAGGGTTTCTATCAAGTTTGTCCTAATCTTCTATATAGGTACTACTACTAACGCTTTGATATGAGCAATTATTTTCTTCGTTCGGTCTGGTAAATTTCTTGACAGTTCAAAGTGTCTGTATCTAATTGGTGTAATAAATTCTTTGAGTTTGAACTTTTAGTTTACGGGAACTTATTTGGCTTTAGGTTGCTGAAAGTGAAGAGCCCTCGGGGCATCATATAGACGTCATGCGTGAGTACGGCAAAAAAAAAACAAAATCAAAAGTCATTAATTCAAATTAAGCTGACTTTTCGAACGTCAAAATGACTAAAGACGACTGTCTTTAGTCATTTTGAAGTTCCGTTGAAGGGTGGGCATTTTAGGGAGTCCCCGAAACGCCACTTCCTAGAACTTTAGCTGGCCTCTGTGATAAACTTCAGGCACGCACTTTATCACGGTATCTGTTCCCTAACTGTGATAAAAATGTATGCCTATCACAGTAGGCCGTGTTTGCCCCACAGATATACACGTAACATTGATGAAGTTTCTTCGCGATCTTCTCCATAGGTACTTTCTACGCCCTGGAATGGATAACAAGCTTCATCTCTTTGACTGATTAATTTCATCACAGTTTAAAAGTGCCTTTAGTTGGTATAGTAAATTCTTCAAGTTTGAACTTTAGTTTACGAACCCCAATCTCGCCCCAACCTTAAACTGCTAAGTAACTATATGTATAACTAAGAAATCGTCCAATAACGTCTTTCTTATTCACTGACAGTTAAGGGGAAGACACTTGATTAACGTGTTCTTTATAAAAGTTTTACTTTCACTTCAGCTTGCGTTCACTTACACTGCACTACACTAACTCAAAGGGCTTAACCCTTTTTAGTCTTCGCACTAATTCAGTGTTGTCAACGAGTTGAATCGCCTCGACATTCACATGATGATGAAGTCTGTGTTCATGAGCGTCTGCATATTTTTGTACAACTTCGTTTACGACATTCATTTTGAGGTCCCGGTGAATGTCGCTGTTTCTTATGTACCAGGGCGCGCTGATTATATCCCTAAGTATTTTGTTTTGAAAACGATATATGATTTGACGATAACTCTGGCTGGTGGAGCCCCACAGCTGTATACCATAGGTCCACCAATTTATGAATGGAACTTTTTACCACGGCATAAGTTAATATACCTTTTTGTAGCTTGTGCCTTGACTTCAGCTCCCCTATACCGTAACCGACGTATTTATTGTATATTCACCACCAAATACCCGCACACCAATAAAACCAAACGTGTCATCACCCTTTCGAAGTTCGTCGTGATTGCACTTGTGGGCAAATCCATCTAAAAATCAATTTATAAATATTAGCTTCGTTCGAACGCTTTTTACCGTACCACGGAGGTTTTATATTCCCGCCTCATTTTATGGGCAACAGCGTTTCGGAAAATAAACAGATCGGTAATGTTTCGTGTTTTTAAGTCATTTATTTGAAACCTTACATACTCTTTAATGGGGCTTAGTGAGGGAGATTTGGGGGATCTTAAATTTCAGATTTTGACGGGTTTTTCAATGGCAGATAGCTGATGTTACAAGAAGTATACTTTTTCCCAGTAGCACGTCTCCGTGGGATAGTTTCCGACATCTACCCGTACCAAGCCCAGGGCCAGCTCGCATTCGATTAAAAGTTTAGTATGTGACAATGAGAATGGTCATTATTTTATAATGTCGTTGAAGCTGAACTTTATCATTGTGACAATAGCCTTGTCAAGCTAGGCTAGCAAGGTTCAACCAGATCATTAAATAATACACTGTTCTAATTTTTAACCACTTAAACAGTACTAAACTCATTGAATATTTAAACAGGAACAAAACCGCTTCAATCTAGATCAAGCCCACAATTAATCAACACTACGACCTTTGTCTATTAATAAACATCTAGTCCAGACTTAGTAATTAACAATGTCGTATTAATAACTGACTAATTTGGATTGAGAGCCTTTGACCATTGCGAATAGAAACTTCTGTGAGTTTAGAATACTTAGATTTTAGTTACTTAGGACCTAGTAACGGATTCAATCATACCTACAGCTACATGTTTTCAGAAATTAAGATTATTGTTTAGTGATTAACTTTTAATACTTATAGGAAAACGTGAATAACTATGTGTTTATGGCTCATCAACTCATCCTAACACAGTCCTCTGCTGGGCATATGCCTCTCCTAGGCTGTGCCACATACCCGGTCTTCCGCGTTTTGTATCAAGTTTTTCCCAGCCACCTTCTTGAGATCGTTTGTCCACCGTGCTGGAGGGAATCCTAGGCTACTTTTGCCGATACGCGGTCTCCACCTTAGGAATCGTCTGCTCCATTGGCCATCGGTCCTTCTACAAATATGACCAGCCCACTGCCACTTCAGGTGGCTGACACAGCATGCTAAGTCAGGGACGGTTAAAAACCATTGAGATAAGTTAATAAGTCCAGCAAAACCTTTTTTTTAATGTGATGAAAAGTCTAGTAATAATATTTTAGACCCGCAGGGCAGCATGTGGCGAGCTGTTGGGCAGTAGTGACCCCACGGACCCGATCTCCTGGGAGAATTCTTGTTCCTCATCTCTGGCTTGCCTTTATTGGCCGGCTGAAGCAAACACTGACGAGGTTCAGAGCTCCCACCTCATTCTTGCCTTTATTGGCTGGCTTGAGTGGAGATTCGCAAGAGTAAACGTGCTCAGGGAAAGGAAGTATTCCAGTAAGTGCTCGTAGGGACTTGACCATCTTTCGGGCTCTGGGATTGTTCAGAAAGCCGTGGAATACCTCTCCACTTCTCAAGCACCTCAGGAAGTGTTGCCCCCTTGTAGCTACGTCACTATGTGCCAGCGACGTTTCCCGGGGGCCCATTATTGAGTGTGCAAGACACCCCCTGCCATTTTGTCCGTGTATACAAAACATTGATCAGGCAGGGGCCATAGTCCTTCCATAGTTGCGGTTACCAATCCACTATAGCCATCCAAACCCATAGCCTAATTTGCTTTGTTTCCATATTCTGTAATAATTCTGCTCCAACCGGGGATTGCCCTTGGGTGCACTTGCATAGTGCATACAGGGTTAGTCGTCGGTTGGTGCCCCTCATCATTTAAAATTGTCTAAGAGGCCTCTGCGAGTTGGCTTCGGCCGCTCGTACGCCTTCCAAAGGTCTAGAACCCTAGGGTACTGAGAAGCGTCAATATCTTAGTGTAAATAATTGACCATTACCAAAAATAAACACACGTAGACATTTATTTATCTGGGCTAGCACAGATTAATCTGGGTTAAATTCGAACATTGAGTAAGGCCCAAGGTGTCGGACTACAAATAAATCTAAATATTAACTTCTACTACTAATTGAAGACTCGGTAATTGAAGTACACAGTATCGTTCATATAGTAGCTTGTTTGGTTCAATAGTTAATTTAATCTGTATTTTTATTTTAATCAGACACACGTACTTTAATTAGTAACTAATGATCGCCCATTGGTGGAAATTCGACCGTACTTCAATTGAATAGAAATACATTATTAAACGATAAAATATATATAATAATAAATATAAAAAAATAATATGGTTATATTTGACGTTCAGTAACACTATAGCCAAATAATAATAAAGACAAATATTTTCGATATTATTATAGATTTAAAAAATGAAATGGGTTATATATCTATAAAATTAATTTATTACCTATGGTTATACTTGACATTCAGTAAGACCATAGACACAAAATATTAAAGACAGATATTCTGGATTGGACTACAGATTTGAACCATAAGCAAAAGAATATCTATGCATGTGTGTATTAAATACACGGTAATGAATAGTAGTGTGTGTAACGTGTTATTTATTGAAAATAATGTATTTTTACGCATAACTTTGAAAAATATTAATATTTGTCACTTCTTCTCTGTATAAACTATAAGTGTGCGAAATTTCACACTCCTCCGTCCGCCCAATTTTCGTAAAAAGGGATCCAAAGTCTTCGCTTCATGTTTTAATATATAGATAGATACTGGCTGTACCCTGCCACGCTTCGCTGTGGCCTTCGATCAGTGGCACGCCATTACTATTGCGGTTGTCAGCGAGTGTTTTCCTCGCTTCCGGCAGATGGTGCGGTCACTGGTACACAGCTGATCGTTAAAAAAACTGTTTTTTTTTTTCGCGGTCGCGGATATGTGACTGATGCAAAGAATAGATAAAAACAATCCTTGATGCGGATTATATATCATTGTAAAATTTCAGCTCGATCGGTGCAGAACTTATTGACTTTTTGAAGCGTTCACAAACCAACATAACATTTATATATACTCGTATATATATAAAATTAGTCGTTACTGTAGTAAGATGTTTTATAGCGATATATGAGTGACAGCTAAAGGACTTGTGGCTAAGAAATAACAGCCGCACGGGTTAATCATTCAGGTTAAGCTACGCTTACCGCGGTTAGTCCGTGGATGGGTGACTATCTTTACATACCAAGTCCCTTCCGTGCCTCGGAAAGCACGTTAAGCCGTTGGTCCGGCTGTCTTTCGTAGATCTTAGACAATCATTACGGATCGTCAGAAGCCCGAAAGTCTGACAACCAGTCTTACCAAGGGGTCTCAATATTACCCAGTAACTGGGTTGTGGAGGTCAGATAGGCAGTCACTCCATGGTACTCAGCTGCATCCGGTTAGACTGGAAACCAACCCCAAAATAGTTGGAAAAGGCTAGGCAGATGATGAAGTTTGACAGCTATAGCTTCCTTGCACTTATGGGCAGCCTGGTAAGGTTTTAATCTCAAAGGGTATTTTTTTATTCTAGAGCAGTTTAATTTGTAGCTTTCGAATAGAATAATTATGGTAGCTATGGATGCAGTTCTACGTCGTTTATTGTGAAAGTTTAAATTACTACATACATTTTTTAGTCCACGGAATATGCTATCTATATCCAACAGTAGACGTCTTTCGGCTGAAATGATGACAATGATGGATGACCAAACCATCTAAGCATACCTACTCAATTTTTGTCTTATCACATCATTCCTCAAACATTCTCAGTCACACTACACATACTTCGCAATAAACGCCACGGCATTTATTCTACATTAATGCTTCTTTTGGGAAGCCATGAGCCATGGTTTCCCATCAAAAGAGGCGTAAGGCAAGGAGACCCACTATCTCCTAAGCTATTCATAGCTATATTAGAATCCATCATCAATCAACTCTATTGGCAGGAATGTGGTATAAGGATCCATAACGAGTGCTTAAGCCACTTAAGATTTGCAGACGACCTAGTATTGCGAGCTGAGTCAAGACCAGAACTACAATCTATGATCAATTCACTAAGCATAGCAAGTAAGAGAGTCGGGCTGGAAATGAATATATCCAAAACAATGGTAATGACGAACAGCACGAAACACGTAATAACAGCAGGCAATGTGTCTCTTAAATATACAGAACAATATATATATCTAGGGAAACAAAATTGGCTTCGATCAAAAATGATAATGACCTAGAAATAGAATTCAGGGTACAGCTAACTTGGAACAAGTATTGGGGCTTAAAAGAAATATTTAAAAGCACAATGCCAATCAACATAAAAACGAAACTCCTGAACACCTGTCTTCTGCCGTGCTTTTTATATGCATGCCAGACATGGAAATTTAGTAACAAGATTAAAAACAAAATAATTACACGTCAACGGGGAATTGAGCGCAGCATGCTAAACGTCAAGAAAATTCAAATAATTAGACACACTAAAATCAGAGGCATTACAAAATCTAGGGATGGGCTAGTGCGAGCCCTAACACTAAAATGGAAGTGGGCCGGGCATGTAGCGCGTCTACAAGACCAGAGGAGGACAAAAAGAGTAACGGAGTAGCAGGGAACACGTAAGAAGGGGATACCCTACGCTAGATGGGCAGACGATCTAAAAAAGAAAGCTGGAACAAACCGGATAAAAATAGCCCAGTCTAGAGAAGACTGGATAATTTTGGAGGAGGCCTTCACCTGTAGAGGGGTTCTTGCAGAATAAAAAATTACAATTTAGTACGGTTAGAAATAAATAATCTATATATTAATACGTGAAGCGAAAACTTTGGATCCCTTTTTACGAAAATTGGGCGGACAAAGGAGTATGAAGTGACGAATGCTAATATTTTTTTTTTTAATTATGCGTAAAAATACATTATTTTCAATAAATAACACGTTACACACACTACTATTCATTACCGTGTATTTAATACACACATGCATAGGTATTCTTTTGTTTATGGTCCAAATCTGTGGTCTAATCGAGAATATCTGTCTTTAATATTTTGTGTCTATAGTCTTACTGAATGTCAAGTATAACCATAGGTAATAAATTAATTTTATAGATATATATCCTATATCATTTTTAAAATCTATGATCATATCGAGAATATTTGTCTTTATAACATTATTTGTCTATAGTGTTACTGAATGTCGAATATAATCATATAATTTTTTATATATTTATTATTATATATATTTTTTCATTTAATAATGGTTTCTATTGAAATGAAGTACGGTCGAATTTCGAACAATGGGCGATCACAAGTATTATATAAATGCACTTTAACATAGCTTAGACAATAATTAGTAATACTTAGTTTAAGTTTTATTTCATTCTTAAGGTTGGCGAGAAATAGAAGGCTTTTTTTTATTTTTATAATGCTTCTTTTCCCAACATTCACTTCCATACATAAGCGTAGGCACCAGTACATACAGCCAGTTGGGTCATTTCGGACATCCGACCGATCCGGTTCACCAGATGTGTGAACATAAACGAAGCAAAAAGACTCAGCATATTGTCGCAAAGATCGTAGCAGGTGGCGTTCTGTATTTTCTGCATACCCCCATGGGAAAAGGGCGTGAGTTAATGTATGTATGTAGTAGAGAGTCAACTAAAACGTACAATTTCCTTTGATATTTATCCCAGAAGTGTTTCTTTATGAAAAACACTTATCAGTCACGACGTCCGTCGAGAGAGTCCATTGAGTTTTTCTGCTCTCACCACAAGGGAAATCAGGATGATCATATTTTTTTCATTTCCTCACAGTTTTGAATTAAGCTATGTGAACGTGGTGGAAAAAGTACTAAAGTGAACTCAGTCTGGGTAAATAAGAACGTATCGGACACGTTTCTTTCTAAACAAAAGCATAAACAGTAATATTTGGAACTCAATAATCATAGTATTCTTTTAATATTTCGTGGGTTCCCGGGTGAAAAGAATGCACCATCCCAATTCTTCCCGTGGGTATAGCAGAAGGCGACTAAGGGACTTACTAGAGACCACTATTCTGCGATCGCCAACTCACCTGCCAAGCGTGGCGACATTGGAGAACCAATTTAGGAAGGCCTTTGTCCAGCGGTGGACGTCTTATGGCTGAAATGATGATGATACGCAACGTTGCAAAATGTTTTTTGGTTCAAAACTGATTTTTTTAAATAAGGTTTAAGTAGATTCTGCTAGCTCTCAAAGATTTTGAAACTTTACTTCATAAAGGGTTCCTAAAGTTGAAGAGAAGGGTCGACTGTGTAGCTTATTTCATATTAAGTAGTCCTAATTCTTTTTCAAAGTATTTTACGCGTTAAATTTTCTTTTACTAGCACGTACGTAGTAGCACGTCAAAGTATTCTATTCAATATGTAAAGTTTGCTCTTCTTAAAAGTCTTACATTAATTTGAACTGAAACACAGAATCATATATTATGTACAATATCTGGTTGACCGAGCTTTGCACGGTATTTTTTGGTAACTTGCGACTAAAATAATAAGTTTATGTTCAAGTTGATTATCGATAAAGTTAGTCATTGAAAACACGAATAAAACGAAATTTTATAAAAATGAATCCTAGCTAGATCGATTTATCGCCCCCGAAACCCCCTGTATACTAAATTTCATGAAAATCGTTGGAGCCGTTTCCGAGATTCAGATTATATTTATATATATATACAAGAATTGCTCGTTTAAAGGCATAAGATAGGTAGGTATCCATTTTGACAGACTACCTGAATCAAACGTGATTCAATTTATTTATTATAACTATATTGTATTTATTTCATGGATTACATATTTAAATTAATAAAGGAAAAAAAAATACAACCTAAACTAACTAAAACTATTTACAAATTAAAAAAATAGCGTCGAAAAGTCATCCGCATCGCTGTCGACTGGTAATGTACCCAAGAGACTGGCGGCATTACCACGTTGTATAAACCAAGGTAAAAACCAGCTCTTGGGTCACGGGAAGTGTCCACCAGCCGTTTAGAAATATCCTTAAATAGGCTAAGAGCACTCGGACCCCACGGCCCAAGCGTTTCTACCCCAAACGGCTCAAAAATATAATTACCAACAAGGTAATTATACTTACGCCGCTTGAGGTTTTCCGCAGCCGCAGCAGCGGCTCCAGCACAGCACGCCGTGCCAGGAAGATGGGATGGCGCAAGAGTATCGACGCACGTTGCATCCCACACTAAAGGCCTACCCACCTTCCATGGAAATAAGGACATACCGTCCGGTCTCTTGCCATCGTCGCGTGCCAAGCCATTGGGTTCTAATACAGCTGGAACGCCGACGGTGACAAGAGCTCGTCGGATGATGTCATTAATGTTTGCGTGCCGCGCTAATCGACCCGCACTTTGGCTGCAAGACAGGCCGTGGTGTCCTAGACTGGTGACAACTTCGCCACAGTGACAGCGATGAGGAGAACAACACGGAGCTCCCAAACGTAGGGAAACAGCGAGGCGGAAAGTAGTGTTGTCATATTATAACTTTATTCATATGTAAAACATACTGTACAAATACGGACTTAATCCCTGAGACATTTTCTACCAGTCAACCAGGTAATGAACAGACAAAACGCAGCAGGTGCAACACACGAGATAGAAATCTTGGAAACAACTATAAAACACAAGATAAATTCTAATACATTCTTTAACATATTGCTAGCTGTATTGAGACTTAAATTGGTAGTTGATTTGAGAGTTTTATTCATCCGGGTATTTCCTTACTGGTTGCTATCTTATTTGTGCATAAACGTATAGTTCACTGTAGTGGTTTGTCTAGTTTGATTCTGAGAGATGTATGTTCCCAGTCTGGGGGGGCCAAACGCCTCCTGCCGGAGGCTCTACACGGGGATCGTGCGGTCCATGTCCCTCTACGGGGCACCGGTGTGGGCGCCCTCATTGAGGCTGCGCCCAGCGCGCCAGTTTTTTGCGGCCCAGAGGGTCATGGCCATCCGGTTAATCCGGGGATACCGCACGGTCTCGTGCGAGGCGGCGAGCCTCGTTGCCGGAGTGCCGCCATGGGATCTCGAGGCAAAGGTCCTCGCGCACATGTGGGAGTGGCGCGAGGAGGCGAAACGCCGGGGCGAAACTCCACTGCCGCGACAAATCGCGGCACGGTGGACAGAGCTTCGGTGTGATCTCATGGCAACATGGCGGGTACGATTGTCGCAACCCAGTGCTGGGCACGCCACAATTGCAGCGGTAAGTCCCCTCTTTGAGGAGTGGATAGAGAGGCGTCACGGCGTCCTCACCTTCCGCCTGACGCAGGTTCTCACCGGGCACGGGTGCTTCGGTGGGTTCCTGTTCAAGATAAAGCGGGAGGATACGTCCGGGTGTTTCCATTGCAAGGATCGTCTGGAGGACACGGTGGAGCATACGGTAGAGGTGTGCCCTGCCTGGGCGGAGCACCGCCGTGTCCTCGTGGAGGCGATCGGCGGCGGCGACCTCTCACGTCCGGCCCTGGTGCGAGCCATGGTACGGAGCGAGAGGGAATGGGAAGCCGTCACCTCCTTCTGCGAAGCAGTAATGCTCGCGAAGGAGGAGGCGGGGTGCGTGAGGGAGTGGCAGTCTCTGCGCCCTCACGTCCCTAGCCGCCGCAGGAGAAGACGCCTCGGGCGTCGGGAGTCGATAGCGGACTCCCGGCCACCGTAGGCGCGAGCTTGCGGGTGGCGAGCAATGGGTAGCTCGCCGCCCGGTAAGGACCAAGCTCGGGTCGACGGCGCGCAGTGTTCCACGCGCGCCTCAAAGAGATGTCAGCAGTAGTGTAGGGGTCTACTAGGACCGATGCCTGCCGGGGTCGCGTGATTGTTCGAAAGAGATACCGTGACCCTGGCACATGGGCAACTGATGGAACACGGGTGGGTTTTAGTCAGTAAAAGTCTGACACAACAGCGGGAGAAGTCATATGATGATTTCCCATCGTGAAAAAAAAAAAAGAGATGTATGTTTCTAGTTGCTCTGTATTATTCGACTTCTGAGAAGTGCTTTGAAGTCGCCAAGTTAATATCCTAGTTCAGTGAACACTTGTTGTTTTTTTTTGTTAGTATACAGGGAAAAATAATGTATAGATTGAGGTATAGTACGTCCCAGGCATGCATTTACTATAAACTATGTAAAAGTTCCGTAATGAGTCGGTATTTAGAGCTTAAAGGACTTTTGTGTATGTGTATGTTTAATTAATAAAATGCGGATGTACTATAGGTACACATCTCTCCCTAAACATATATGTTACCATCCATGTGATATATGTTACCATCTATTTTGATCTGTTTTCAGTATAAAGAAAATACACACATCCACATAAGTAGGTACTACGATTCAATGCGACGAAAAAATAGGTCTCTCACTGAAATAGTTCCTCCAATAGATAAAAAATATCAAACATATTTTTACAACCCAAAATCTCCCACACAGTTCAATCTTGGCGGATGCATGATACAAAAATATGGGCATTCGTATTGTACATAAGAAAATCTAACTATTGCGTCTGTTATTTCTTAGTGTCCGAAAAGTGTGAAATAAAGCTGATGGCAAGACGAAAGGCTTATTAAAGCTGGGATTGGAAACCCGGTCGAGTGTGAACTGCGAATGTCGAGTTCTGTTCTGTTATATGACCTCTGTAAGCGAAATTGTGGAGACTAAAAAAGGGATACAATTTCTGTTTATTATTAATTTTATGGTGACTGAATTTAATGTGGATTTTGGTATAAGTATTTTTCTTTCAGCTACCCGGTACCTAGTTTCTGTCCTGTTGATGGCGATAGGCTCGCTCCCTATTACCTTAATCGGACTTTAAACATAATTGGCGCAATACATATCAGATTAATCCTTGAAACTCCAGAAACGTTTCCCGCCTGAACGTTCAAAGGGTTTACAATGTCATAAACTTCAAACTCAAGAAATACACCAGACAATATATTTTCATCTCAACAAAAATACAATACAGTCTCGTGGTCATCAGACATCAACAAACGTGTTTTCATCAAGTTCCACTGCTCCCACCGGCGTGATTGTCTGGACTCTTACCCATTGTAAATGTAGCGTCAAATTCTTCAATCTAAGGCCACGTTCGCACTAGAGAAGTGAGGGCAACGAAAAGATAAAACAATTTGCTCCCAGCATTTGCAGTGTGGTCTTCGTCTGCGATACGAATGGAACAAATCTCTTTTATCTTCCGATAAAGAGGATTTATATTAGTCGTTTCACTTTACCAATGCAGCTGTAAATTCCTTCGAGTTTTCATGCAGACAAAGTAATTGATATCTTTAGGGGCACCGCAGTGCCTCCACCATTAGCTAGTTCTTTTAAAATGTTTGAATAAATAAGAACACCATTTTAAAACTGATTTGTGAATTAAAGTGTTATTCTGTAAAATCTCACTGTGAATACTTAGGTGAAGTGAGTTTGAAGTGAGCTGTCATTCTATTTTACCTGATACTTGGGATTGCCACTAATTATACATCTCACTTCACCCAAACTTTACTATTAAACAGGGTAAAAGTATAGCTATATTTTTACGGGTGCTCCTTCGGAAATGGCGCAGATTTGCACACAGTTGGTTCTATCAAGTGTTTGATTTAGTAACGGTTCTTTACCCTTTTTATTACTTTACGCCAAGGAGACATCGTTCTGAATTGTCATACAAAAGACTTTGGCAGTTCACGTGCCGTTTGCATCATTCGACTGTATCTCTCTTCTAACGTTTCACCGTCTTAGGTCAAGATTTCCAGATCAGACTTTGTTTTTTTTTTATATAATATACATATTACATAACGGAACTGTTACGTAAAACAATAAGCGGTTTTGTACAACACTGGATTCGACAATCAATCTGCGACATACCTATACTGTCCTCAAAAGCCAGAGATCGCAAATAACTCAGCCATGTATAATATGGGTTAAATTATCTTCAATTTCGTAGGAAAATGAGACTCCTACTTATCTTTTAACATGGAATAGACTGGCCGTTACAATAAAGAGTAGCCGAAAATGAATTTTGTTTTTTTTTTTAAAGTAAAGTTTATATTCCTATGAAAGTAAAGAGTCAAAGTAAAGAAAAGAAAAGAAGTAAATAGTCAAAGTGCGGTAAGTGATTCCTGCGTTTAGGCTCAATTGTAATATATTTGATTTGAATCAAGATTACTTAGAATCGAATCTTGTATCTCAAAATACAGTTCCGTGAATGAACATTGTTCCGAAAAACATAGCTATGATCATTAATTATCCTCCCTACAGTTGTAGTGAGGATCAAATATGATCATAGCATTGCAAGTTTAGGTAAGTTTAGTGCCTGGTCTAGACTAAGGCGAGGCAGTTTTAGAGATCTAAGTTAAGCACCACTTACTTGTTGGAACTTGCAGCCTTTGGAGTATATTTAGTTAACTACTACAAATCTGCTATAATTTGAAGATTTGATCTTGTATTTACCTAATTATTTAAATGATCATACTACTAGCTGTGCCCCACGGCTTTACTCGCTAGACTGCGTATCCTTTTGATTTTTTTTTTATCTTTAGATATACCTAATTGTAAAGAATTACGAAGGTTTCATCAATTTGGAGTGGTGTGATCGTAAGTGAACTAAGTAGTATGATATTCCTGTTGGAAAAAACCAATAACACTGTCCGAGTTTCGAAATCAGGCAACTGAAGGAACAAGGGTGGGTTTTAGTCAGTAAAAGTCTGACAGTCCCTCCCGCTCCATACTAGAGCGGGAGAAGACATTTGATGATTTCCCACCCACAAAAAAAAGGACCTCGTGCGTACAAATACAAAATAATTTACTGGTCACAATTAGCATATACATTACCTACGTTTAGACGTGTTTGAAGCCTCCTTTAAGCAAACAATTCCTGTATTAGGAGACTCCGCTCAACCATATCATTACCGTACGTTGCCTGCATAAGAGCTGAACTGAACTGTGCTACAGTAGCCCTTGTGACCACTAGTCCAACGAGGCAGCTGGAATTGAAGTTGGTCAAAGATCCAACATTTTATGCAATTAGTATTGCTTAAAACTTAAAATAAATACCAGATAACAGTTTATATTATGTTAATAAAACAATATTTTATTTTTCTGCAATACAACACAACCCTAGCTTCGAGATCACGTACGCACTATAAAAACAAAATTTGCTTGGATTTCATTACACGTTTTGTAAGAATGTTTACGACGAAATAAAATATTGTGCCTTACTTTTTTTCTTACGTTTACAGATATTTACGTAAATATATTACTACAACCTTTTTCGGAACAGATTTTGGCTTGCAGTAAGTAGAACAGAGAGTTAATAATGTTCCTGTATCATGAATAGACTACTCTTGAGTGAAATTCACCATTAAAAGACCCGGAAAGTACAAATGTAAACAAAAATCTTTGTTGATGCCACTTGGGAGTTTATCATGAGATGTTTATTTTTAAAGACACGTGTCATACTTAGCAGACTACTTAACAGTGAGTTTCTCCATAGATCAAAAGTAATTAAACTATGATTTGGTGGATTTGCAATCATCGAAAAGGATAACGAACAATAAATGGGTTTTTATTTATTTATTCATTCAGTAGTACCTACAGACACATATAAAACATTTATGTTGGTGCTAACATAACCTCATTAGAGTTTTACCGCGTACCAAATTCATCGACTACATCGTATAAGTATGTGAAATTACCATAATCGGCCTTAAATGTTCCCACTACTAGAACACACGTTTCCTCTTTGTAAGATGGACGAGGCCGTATTCCAAAAATCTTTTTTTTTTTGAAGTGAAAACTTCTTTAGCGGCATTGTTCACTTTTTTTGTAATTGGTAAAAAAATGTTAAACTCGCGTCAGGACACGTGATCTGATTGAAAATTCGTAAGACGGACGGAGAGAAGACAGCCGGCGCGGCGTAGGAGAGGAAGTATCCCCCTCTCTACGGCGCGCCGAAAATGTATGCCTGCGCCTGCTGTTTCGTTTAGGTGGCGCAGGACGCTTGCGCGAATGTTCGTGTGTGTTTGTGTTACAGCATGCCACGTGCATCCAATGATGGTGACAGCAGATGGCTCGACCGTCTGTGTAGTTGCCACACTGCTGTGTATTCGTAAAATTCGTGTATATGAAGTGTTTATAATATGGAAATTGAACAAAGTGCATGTGCAAAAATGCACAAAGTTAATATTCAAGTTTTCACTTCTGCTGGCAAACCCGTCGTTTTTTTTTGTTCTGGGCCATTCTGGTTTCCATATAATGTTTTCTTTCACCGCTTTGAGAGCAGTGGTGATGAAATAATTTACACAGAGTAAAACTTCTGTCAGGATTCTTACAACCTACAACTCGTAAAATCACGGTCGTTACCACTGCGTTACTATATTACCGTGAACCATTTTAATCGTAATTACATCATAATCATATCTCCTAGATAAGGATGACAAACGGGTTCCTCATAGACCAACTGAATTGACCAATTATTTTAACTACTAGCTTCTGCCCGCGACTTTGTCCGCGTCAAATTTTTGCTCCCTGACCCTTCCCGTCGCATCGATTTGCCTGCTAGTTTTCGTCCACTTTTCGTTGCTGCTCGCTCCTTTTGAGTTATAGTGAGTCAACCTGAAAAGATAGACATATGCTCTCGCGGACTTTTTTTTAGAACTTTTTCAAAGGAACAATTCCGTCATACATGATTTTTGCGTTACCCAACACAAAAATAATTTTTCAATTCGGGTCAGTAGTTCCTGAGATTAGCGCGTTCAATCAAACAAACAAACTCTTCAGCTTTATAATATTATATAAAGTATAGATTAATAAATAAGACCAACTATTCAACTGGTAATCGCAAAATATCATTGTCAGGGTATTACAAAGCACGGCGGACAGAGCTCCGGTGTGATCTCATGGCGACATGGCGGGTACGATTGTCGCAACCCAGTGCTGGGCACGCCACAATTGCGGCGGTAAGTCCCCTCTTTGAGGAGTGGATAGAGAGGCGCCACGGCGTCCTCACCTTCCGCCTGACGCAGGTTCTCACCGGGCATGGGTGCTTCGGTGGGTTCCTGTTCAGGATAAAGCGGGAGGATACGTCCGGGTGTTTCCATTGCGAGGATCGTCTGGAGGACACGGTGGAGCATACGGTACAGGTGTGCCCTGCCTGGGCGGAGCACCGCCGTGTCCTCGTGGAGGCGATCGGCGGCGGCGACCTCTCGCGTCCGGCCCTGGTGCGAGCCATGGTACGGAGCGAGAGGGAATGGGAAGCCGTCACCTCCTTCTGCGAAGCAGTAATGCTCGCGAAGGAGGAGGCGGGGCGCGTGAGGGAGTGGCAGTCTCTGCGCCCTCACGCCCCTAGCCGCCGCAGGAGGAGACGCCCCGGGCGTCGGGAGTCGATTGCGGACTCCCGGCCACCGTAGGCGCGAGCTTGCGAGTGGCGAGCAATGGGTAGCTCGCCGCCCGGTAAGGACCAGGCTCGGGTCGACGGCGCGCAGTGTTTCACGCGCGCCTCAAAGAGATGTCAGCAGCAGTGTAGGGGTCTACTAGGACCGATGCCTGCCGGGGTCGCGTGATTGTTCGAAAGAGATACCGTGACCCTGGCACATGGGCAACTGATGGAACACGGGTGGGTTTTAGTCAGTAAAAGTCTGACACGCCCTCCCGCTCCGCCCAGAGCGGGAGAAGTCATTTGATGATTTCCCATCCTGAAAAAAAAAAAAAAAAAAAAAAAAGGGTATTACAAATACTACTTTCCATCTTCACCATTGCAGATTCTAGAAATCAATTCACCAGTAAAACAGATCCGGTTCATCATTCGTCTTGTTCGTGAACCACAGTGATTATTTTGAGGTTTTGTCCCGCGGGACTTGGAAGAGGCAACACTACTGAACCACCGATTGCTGATAATAAAACTCACTGGCTTCTATTATAACCTAGTTATTTGATATTCTCGTAGGGTAAATTGAAGAATAAAAACAACAGGATAAATGCAGTATATAAAAGCCGTAATATAAATAACCGAAAATAAAACAGCTGTTCCCTACATTTTTACGTTCACATAACTCGACAAAATGTATAGTCCTCCAGAGCGTATTTGGCGGCCAATCTCAACGGGGACTAGCCATCAGCGTGGGAGGTAAGGTAGCACAAGTGTGAGCACAGGGGCAATCACTATTCCCTCACTCTAATTGTCCGATGGGACGTCAATCTGACACAACCGGAGAGAGATCAGGCGCAGGACCAATGGTTTAACGTGCATTCTGAGGCACGGGGCTATCGCACCGCCAATATTCAAAGTACGAGCTGTTACTAATAAATTTCTAATGGAATAGACAAATAACACTTTACCCAACCTGGTAATTGAACTTAGGACCACACGCTCAGCAGTCACGCTCACAACCACGAGACCAACGGTACAGTCCGTCGACAAAATGTAGAGAACAACTGATTTTTTGCGCTATTGGGCTGATAAAAGTTGTTGTAGATCGATTCACCAGTAAAACAAATCCATCATTCTTTGTCTTGTTCGTGAACCGGTCCCGCGGGACCCACGGCAACGAGACGAGGACCATCTCATGTTTATGACGACCGAGCGGTGGTAGTAAAACTCTCTATGTACGTAGGTACCTTGTTATATGTTTCTTGTAGATATTGGCCTGTGTTAAAGACTAAAAAAAAGGGATAAAAGCACGATAATTATATAGAAATAGTATCGGCCCAATGCATTACGTTGTTTTTTATCGTCTTTAAAAAGTTCTTTTTTGTTAATGAATTTAGCCCGCAGCCGTGAAGGATTAGAGGTTCACTTAATTCTAGAGTTCGAATTACTACACATGAATGAGTGTTTATAAATTATATTATTTTGTTGAACTTTAGAAATATAATATCTTGTTTACTTTAGATTAAGCTTGACTAAGTTCTAAATTGACCTGAAGATCTTCTATAGGTTGAATATATTCTTAATTAGAGGACACTTATACTACTGGCTATGGCCAGATATAATACTGGCCTCACCGGCGGACGGCGGACGGCAGGGTAGGGTACTTTAAATTGCCCAATGGAAATTCGTACGTATCTAATAGTAACAAGATATAGATTGATTCCAAAACTCAGAGACCGAGCATGGAGCATCAAAGGGGATTGATAAGTGCGCTGGAGGTTACCGTGGCGGGATGCGACGGCATGAGGTGGGATGCGATGGTATGAGAGGCAGTATAAGCGGAGTGCATTCCAAATACCCGTGGCATACTGTGGGATGCAGCGGTTTGCTGCCGGCATGACACAGCACCCAGATTTGCGCCGAAGTGGTGGCTGCTGGTGGCATCGCTTATCAACAGAGCGCGTTGGCTGGCGGTAAATCCTCCTGGACGCCGCCGTCCCCCAACATTCGCCGGTGTGCGCTGACATTAAGCTGGCAGACAGAAATACTGCCCAAATATTGTCGTTTTAAAGTTGTGGTCTTCGATCGTAAAGTATAGGCCAGCGGGGTAATTGCGTAACACATTAACAGTAGCAATGGCTTTCATTTTTAACCGACTTCAAAAAAAGGAGGAGGTTATGAATTTGACTGTATTTTTTTTATGTTTGTTGCCTCACAACTTTTGACTGAGTGAACCGATTTTGATGATTCTTTTTTTAATTGAAAGCTGATGCTTCTCGAATAGTCCCATTTTAATTTGGTTCCATTCGGACAATGGAATCCATGTGAAAACCATATAAGTCTTAAATTTGCATTCAGTATTTGTGCGACAAATGAACGAATAACGCGATTAGATTAGTGCGGAGTATCTACCATAACTAGAAAGTTAAAAATTAATACTTTTTACAAAATAAAAACTGACTTCCTTAAAAAAAACACTACAATGTCAAAAATAACTTTAATTTTGGAAGTCGGTGGCAAAAAACCTTAAATACAGATCCTAAGACACCGACTTTCAAAATTAAAGTTATTTTTGACTATGTAGTGTTTTTTTAAGGAAGGCGGTTGTTTTTTTTTTTTGTAAAAAGTTATTGACAATTCAACAACATTCATTACGATATTTACTTTATCATGCAGACAATTTTTCGAACAATATGAAGCAATAATGGACAAACAATATCCTTCAAACTGATTCAAGTGGTTATGGAAAGTATGTGACAAATGTCAGATGTTGTTTATCATAAAGTAAAAAAGTTTGGTCATTAAAATCATACCATTGAAATCTATTTTTTTTTATAGTTTTCCTTCATTAGAATATAATAGGTCTTTAGCTATGAAAATGCCGTTGTGTATGAAAAAAATTAAACGATTTTTTTTCATGTATTTTTTATTTGTATTTATCGGAATAATCACCCATGCAATCAATGCATCTTTGCCAACGCAGTGGCAGTTTATTGATGCCCTTCTTAAAAAAATCAGCTGGACGGGAGGCAACAAATTCTTCAAAGGCATTTTGTACTGCCTCTCGGGTATTGAATTTTTTTCCCGCCAAGAAGTTATCCAAATTCTGGAAAAAGTAGTAGTCTGTAGGCGCAAGGTCTGGTGAGTAGGGTGGATGACGGAGAGCTTCCAACCCCAGTTCTTGCAACTTGGAGACCGTCTGCTGTGCAGTATGAGGTCGCACGTTGTCGTGCGGGAGCAGCGGAGACGAGCGATTGACCAATGCTGGTTGAAGATGTGCCAGCTTCTCCATCATTGAGTTCAGTTCTTCACAGTACACATCTACAGTAATGGTCACCCCGTTTGGTAAGAAGCTGTGATGAATCACACCGGCGCTAGACCACCAAACTGTAACCATCACTTTTCTAGGGGTAAGTTTTCGTTTAGGGCATTATTTAGGTGCTGAACCAGGATCCAACCAACTTGCTGAGAGCTTGCAGTTATCAAACAGAATCCATTTTTCATCATTCATCATTCATTTGTGTGTCTGTTGAGCAGTGCAAGGCACGTCTCGACGCGTACTTCGCGCTGGCGATCATTAAGTTCGTGGGGCACCCATTTGTCAAGCTTTTTTACCTTGCCGATTTGACGCAAATGGACCAATATTGTTTTGACGATAACGTCGAAAGCTGCTGCTAATTCAGCCGTAGATTGTGTATCATCAGCTTCCACAATCGCCTTTAATTCGTCATTGTCGACCAAAGTCTTCGGACGACCGCGAGGTTCATTTTTCAGGTGCTCCGTAAACGTCGTTGATGTTGTGGGCCGCTTGTGCCGCGTTGCTGCCACGACGGTACTCATATTCCATAATGACTCGAATTTTTAACGTATCCATTATGACGAAAAAGATTGAAATGCGATGAAAATGTAACACTAATCAATAAACAAATGACTACTTTTGGAAAAAGAATTCCATTTTTTTTAAATAAAATTAATTTGAAATTAGAATTCTTAGACAAACAAAAATTATTTTGACTTGAAATGGCCAGTACTGCAGAACGGCAATTTCATAGGTAAAGACCTAATATATTGTATAAATAACCATTTCACATCAGGAAAAAACAGAGTTAGAAAACGCGTGACATATTTGTTTGAAAGTTCATGCTGAATAGGAAATATACAAATTATATTCTTAGTGATTTCATTGGTAAGGGATACATCTCAAATCCTGTTCAATGCCATAACAATATCTACTTACATATTCATCATCATTAGCCTATAGTAGTTCACTGCTCATTTGTCCACTGGACATAGGCCTCTCAATTAGAGACAACCATTTAGCTAGATTGGTAATAATAGGCAGGACGCACTGATTGAAGACTTTAGAATACGGGACGAGAAGACTCGACGAAGTTTCCCAAAATCTGCCCAGCCCAGCAGAATTTCCTATTAGCCTCATTTTCAATGTTGTTCTTACCACACTGCAGAGTTTATTCGAGGTAAACGTATTCTCGAACAACCTTAAAGGAACCGCCATTGATCGCAATCGGTCTCGGAGTTGCATGTTCGTTGAACATAACCTGGGTATTGTCCAAATTCATCCGGAGACCAATGTGTACAAAAGAATCAACTAGGCCGTCCAGCATCTGCTGCAGTCCTGCAGCAATTCAGCCAGTATGACAATGTCGTCTGCAAATATCAAGTGTGAGATGTACTCGCAGTTAATGTTAATACCGCTTCCACTCCAGTTTAGCGGCTTGAACACATCCTTCAACGCGTTAGTGAACAACTATAACAATAAAAAAGAACATACGAAATTAAAAAAGTAAATAAAATTGAAAATTACGTAATATAATATTTAAAAGAAGTCGAAGAAACTACAGCTAAACAAGGATAGTTAATACGAGGCTCATAAAAGATGCAAAGTTATTTGTAAAACCGTTAACGAACTCCATGGAAGCTCAGAAGCCCGACCACCAACACCGTACACAATCCTCTTACAATTCAATAACTCGTGAAGACGTTACAGACGAGATTCAAGACACAAAGTATGACGAGTTCAGGAAATTAGTTCAGTAAGAAGACTTAGTTAACTAATTCAAAGTGTTTATAAACTAAGAGGCAAAGGGCTTCACGCTGCTGTGTTTAATTTGTCAATCAGTTTTGTATTGAACATGCTTAGATAATTTAACTAGATATTCATAATGTTGAAATTACCTATTGGTACAATGCACCTAGTTTCTGAAGTTGTGAATTTGCATTTGAATTAATTGAATGAGGTTGGGAGGAAAAGTATTTCGTTCGTACTATCTGTTTGCAAGGATCTAGTAAGTTCTTTTACGGCTACACTGTTGCGATAACGCGAACTTCACTTTGTGCGGTCTCTCTCGCACGCATCTTGCAGTCTTGCTGTGCAACAGGGATAGCGCTACTTGCAGTTCTCGATAACCCGATAATGTAGCCGCAGCATTACGACAACGGCATGGAGAGCATCAAAAGTAGAATTTCATCATCATCATCATCTTCAACGTTTCAGCTAAAATACGTCCACTATTGGACATATCGGGGAGGCCCCGAAATACACAGTACAGGAGAAGTTAACCGAAAAATAAAACTGATATAAAAAATATAAAAACAACGCTGTTGCCCTAAGCACAGATTCTATAGCTAGAAAAATCTAGGACTAGTTAAGATGACGTGTTGAGAAAACCATGCTTTTTCTTTTTAGCGTACCTTTCTTACCGTATGACATCCGAACTTAATCTTTTAGTGTATGTTTTTTGAGTATATGACCTAGTATCCTGTAAAAGGAATACACGATACGATGAAATTTTCTCGATACAAATAAATCGCAAAGTTCTATCTACGTTTATGATTTTTGTAGCCTCAAGGCGCAATGCGTAAGAGTTATTAAACAAACTTTACTTTTAAACATTTTTAATAATCGTATCTAAGTTTTTGTAAAACAGTTTTCGTTTTAATAATACTTTTCATTCATAAAAGACGGCAATTCGTTTTGGCACTTACGTTATTTTATTCCAAGTTTACTCACATTATCGCCATCTCTTCTTTTGCCTATCATAAGTAGTGTCATCACTCTCGTTCGTTCATAAATCAGTCGCCCAGTAGGGCTCATCGACGGCGAATCTATGCCACTTTTTTACAAATCGGTGCGATCAAAACTACGTTTTTTAAATATTTGTGTTTACAGAAAAAGGCAGTAGTTAAGCATTTTGCTGTATTTATTTATTATAAAAAGTGTTGGCTTTCCAA
This sequence comes from Aporophyla lueneburgensis, assembly GCA_932294355.1. Lineage (NCBI taxonomy): Eukaryota > Metazoa > Arthropoda > Insecta > Lepidoptera > Noctuidae > Aporophyla > Aporophyla lueneburgensis. Next base: position 24,848,961 of record OW028753.1, read on the forward strand.
ATAACTTTGTATTTCGACTGTATATGTGTCTATTTTTGTGACTGTGAACAATATAACATTCTTTTTCTATTACCATTTAGAGACGACCTAAATTATGTATGAAAATGGGAAGAACCATAAACCAAAACTGAACGGTACCTTCAAGGTTAGGAGTGCCTGCACAGGGCAATTAATTTATTAATTTTGCAACAATGAAATACCAATAAGATGATGATAACAATAAATCGAATTCACCACCTTCACTAAAGCATTACAGCAACAATCTATTCTCACTTTGTAAATAATATTGAGTAAACACATTATTTTCTAGAGAAGAACGTCTGTTTTATCCCAAAAACTTATAATAATCATTAATTTAGAAATAAAATAAAATATATAATTTGTTTGTAGGTTTGAAGTATGTCAACAATATATTTATACGTCAAGTACTGTCACTTCAAATGCAAGAGCACAACGAATGAATGGAGTAGCATTAGAATTGTAAAAAAAGTGAGGTTTTACTTGAGAGCAGCCCAAAGAAGGGTAATGATTTAAACAGGCTGTGTCGAACGCCGAACTCATCTAGTTTAAAAAAATATCATTGACATGTAAAAGTGTTTGTACAAACCTACTTATAGAAATGAAATCATTTATCATTTTTTAGCAGATGTGAAGTTTTATTGAAAATATAAATTTTAATCTATACTATAATTTATACCATTTTAATCTACACTATTATATTGTATAATTAATATTATAAAGCTGAAGAGTTTGTTTGTTTGATTGATTGAACGCGGAACTACTGGTCCGAATTGAAAAATTATATTTGTGTTCGGTAGCCTATTTATAGAAAAAGGCTATAAGCTATATAATATCACGCTACAATCAAGAGGAGCGGAGCAGTAACGAAAATGTTGCAAAAACGGGGAAAATTGCACGGGTAGGCGATTCGACGCGACGGGAAGGGTCGGGGGAACAGGCAGAAGCTAGTTTCATATATCAATCAATCAATTCAGTTTATTTCGGGCTACAAAGACCCAAATCATAATACCTTCCAGACTATCATACATACAAATAGCATACGTAAACATAACTATTGTACACGAAGTGACGGTGACGTGTTGCGCTGCGTATTATCACGTAGCCTTCCGTGGAATCGCCGATACACGACACCCTTTGGCCAAAACTCTTCCTTGAGGAAGGTCTCGATTTGATGAGTTGGAACTCGCACCACGAATGACTTGAAGTTCGTGTTGTGGCACGGTTCCAACTTCTCGACCCTCAAGGTCCATTTGGACTTAACACGTACAAACTCCACGATCTCCTCAACCTTCGTGGTGTAATGTAGACGGGACACATAGAGCTGCGTCGTTGGTGTAGCTGGACGTAGCAGCAAATTGGGTCCTGCTAGCGCGGTCCCACACTGGTTCCGACTACGAAGCTTCTTCCTCTTCTTACTCTCTACCTTCAGGAAGCCATCCTTGTCAGGCACGTGGCCTGAAGCCGGGCCTAGCTGTTTCGAACCCCATATGTACCGTGTTTGATACCTAATCATTAGCAGCCTATAATGTTCCCACTGCTGGGACACAAGCCTCCTCTCGGTGAGAGAGAGTGGGACATAATCCACCACGAGGGCCCAGTACGGGTTGGTAGATGTCACATGTCTTCGATTTTTTGTTTCTAAGACATGCCGGTTTACTCACGATGTTTTCCTTCACAGTTTTGAGAGCAGTGGTGTTGAAATAATTTACACAGAGTAAAGCGTCTGCTCGGGTTCGAACTCGTAAGAAGTAGCCGTTGCCACTGAGCCACCACTGCTTCTCGATATCTAATTGATATCTTATCAAAGGTCTACAAGAGTGCTTTCTGAAAACATATTGGCTATTTATAATTTTTCATTCCTACAAGATTTATGGATGATCAAAACAATGGTGTTTTACTCTGTTTTGCATAACATTAAACATACTTCTATAATCTTATGAAGACTGTTTAGCAAATTATTTGTGTACTCCATTTTCTGTTTTCTCTGAATTATCCCTAACCCCAAAATAACTGTAATGAAAAATAAAGTTAATAAAAGAACAAACATACATACGAGTACATAGGCTGATAAACACATTGCCCTCTGTAGTCGGGTAAAACACCCAAATAAAAATTTATTATCTAGACATAATTACAAAATATTGGTAAAAATATCGGTTTTCAAAATCAAAATCAAAAGTCATTTATTCAAACTAGGCTGAGAGTCAGCACTTTTTGAACGTCAAAGTTACACAAGACAGTCCCCCCAAAACGCCCGCCTTTCGACACTTCCTAGTGCTTTAGCTGGGAAGAAGAAGTGGCGGAACAAACTCCCCAGCAGCACAGCTGTCTGTTAAGTTAGAAGAACTTGATTCTATACAATACCTTGTAAGTAATTAATATTATAAAACAAAACATACATTATTCACATATGTCAGCTAGCACACGCCAATATACCACCAACAAAACACTGAAAACTAAACTCAAGCTGAAATAAATAATAAAACAAAATAAAACAAAATCGTAAACAGAACTTAAAACGTAAATAAAGCCTCCAGGCATAAAGGGCGTGCCCGCTTACATATTCAACGATGCAAATTGATACACAGCTAAGTTGAAGTTACAATAGTTAAACTAAGGACCTCCGGACCAAAATAAAATAACAGTTAATACAAGTAACAATAACAAAAACCATGGTCAGCAAGACGACCAGTCACCACAAGCAGCACCCGTTCACGAGCATAACGCAAAGGTCAGCCATTACCCCCCTCGCCATATTTGAGGGAAGGTGGTAACCCGACCCCCGACGCTACCGCAAGCAGTGACATCTAAGGAAGCATGACGAACTTGCTGCCGGTTGGGCAGGCAAGAATATTATTAACAGCTGACGAGGTCGCTAGCTAACTACATGTTGCAATACAACTCATTTAAAATCATTGTAATGAGTAGATTATGTCCACAGTAAATGAAATTAAAATAAAATAAAAATAAATTTAAAAAAATCAGTTAAATAAAAATAAAATTATATGAACTACCCATATAAACTGTCGGTAGGAAAGCTAATTCTGGATTGAAAGAACATAAACATTGTCTTGAGTTAATCACAGCGACCAGCTATTCTTATCGTTTAAGTAGTCGTTGATAGAATAGTATGCCTTTGAACAAAGGTTGGATTTTACTTTAGCTTTAAACTCATTAAACTGCAAATCTAGCAAAGCAGAGGGAAGCTTGTTATAAAAGGTAATACCAAGACCAACAAAAGAATTATGAACCTTATGAAGCCGGTGAAAGGGGGCTCGTAGTTTGTCCTTATTTCTGGTATTAATATTATGAAAATCACTGTTTTTAGTGTACAAGTGTATATTTTGCCTAATATATAAGATGTTGGCGAAGATGAATGGTGATGCCACCATAAGAATACCAATATCTTTAAACAAATCTCTCAGAGAAACTCTAGCACCTAGTTGGTAAATCGCTCGAACAGCTCGTTTTTGAAGAACAAAAATATTTTGGTTTTCTAACCGCAGTCACACGTAATATGGTTTAAGAACTTTATTATTCCTCATTAAGAATGAATAATAATTCACTTACTGAGAAATTAAATTAACATAAAATGTTTTTGAACGTATAAAAATGACGTAAAAGTAAAAAATGATGGTAGTAATATAAATTTCATGTAAACAACTAATCACCAACCGAGTAAACACGGATATAGAGTAAAAGTTGATGTACTACTAGATGCGGCATACATGGCAGCGTACTATCTAATAAAGCTTTTTTATTATTATTATTTCGTTGCATGAACCCTCGCTAAAACCAGTTTTTTTTTATATTCTTATTTTTACTGACATAATATATAGGATTTAAGTTTATTTTTAAAACAAGACATACTTTTCGCTTCTTTTATTTCCATCGGGAATTTATTATAAATGTTGACACCTTCCTATTCTATATTTCTTTTCCCGTAATTAACAGTTCTGGGAGGACGTGTTACTAAGTAATTGGAGTTTCGTAGTTTAATTTTGTGTACTTTATATTTTTTTTGTGAAATTTAGTGTTGTATGGATATCTTTGTGTAATATTTTGCGTATACATGTATAATACTTATATGTTTGGGACATGTTCATTATTTTTGTATCTTCGTATATTTACTGTGTTGATGTCCGAAACTTGAAATTAAATAATATTTTGATTAATCTGTTTTGTGTTTGTAATGTTTCTAGATTAGATATATTTGGCTGCGGTTCCCCAGATTTCTGTTAGGTAGTCTAAATGTGGTTTAACTAAAGTATTATAAATTATGAATCGAACTTTCCGAGGATGGCATTTATTTATATTATGAAGAGTTCCTGTCAGTGACAAAAGTTTACATCTGATTTTCTCAATGTGAGGATTCCAACTCAGATAGTTATCTAAAATTAAACCTAAATATTTCTAGTTTTTCTTTGGATGAATTGATCATTTATGTTGAGTTTGTATATCATGGCTTATTTTTTGTTTTTGGGGGCAATCACGACATAGTTGGTTGTTGTGGTGTTGATGGTTAGAAGATTTGATTGGGACCAGTCAATAAGTGAATTTAAATAATTTTGGATACAAGGTACCATAGCTTCGATTGAATGCCCAAAGTAGAAAAGACTTGTATCATCAGCGTAAAGTGATATGTCGCCTTTGAGGCCAATCTTGGATATGTTATTAATATAAATTAGGAATAACAATGGCCCCAGAATTGAACCTTGAGATACATCGAAACGGACAGGAAGTGAACTACTCTGATATATTACCTATTTTGACAATTTGCAAATAGTAATTACACAGGCCTGCAATAGTTTTCCTCTTTGAAAAGTGAGTAACATTTTCTATAGTTTCCGATGTGCTGATTACGAGAAAAATAATTTAAAAAATCCATTACGTCAGGTTTTTATGATATTGAATATTTAAGATTTTGCTGAAAAATGTCGGAACGCCTACATTTTAAAATTTATAAAACGTCATTAAATTACTTCAGCTTAATTTTTATTGCATTTAATTAGTGTAAGGGGACATAGAAATTAATCGAAACCAGTAATTTGTTAATTACTACATAATGAGTATAAGTAATTCGCATTAACCAAGTCGAAAACGGTTCATTTTGGCTTAATTTAGTAATAAGCTTATTAATACATAATGATTAGGTACTATTACCTAATAGTTATGAATATTTAGAAAAGGGTGTAATAAAGATAAACCAAAGGGTTTTATATAAGTACCCGCACTGATTTAGCAAAATTAACAGTTGAAGTGCGCATCTTGCAACATAAACTCTAAAATGTCATCGCGAAGTTGTTTAAATTGTTTTTGCTATATTTGCGGGAAATTTATGGTTATAAAACAACGAAACAGCATTACAGACCTTGTGAAAAATATTTACAAAAGTTATTTTGGATACGATTTAAATAACCAAGACAAAACTTGGACACCTCATAAAATTTGTACGATTTGTTTATTAGAACTTCGCAAGTGGTCAAAAGGACAGAAAAATAGCTTCAAAATCGTTTCGCCTACGCTATGGAGAGAGCCTAAAGACCATGTTAAAGATTGCTACTTTTGTTGTTGTGACATAACTGCACTTTTATTACAAATTTTGGTGTAATGGGTTGTAATATGAGCATCAAACTTCATTTCTTAAATTCGCACATTGATTACTTCCCAGAAAATATAGGAGCCGTTAGCAAAGAACAAGGTGAAAGATTTCACCAAGATTTGAAAGAGCTTGAAGCCCGGTATCAAGGAAGATGGAATACTAGCATGATGGCGGACTATTGTTGGTTATTGAAGCGTGACGATCCAAACCAGAAATTTAAGCGGAAATCGCACAACCGAAGCTTCCAGAAAAAAAGGACCAGATTCCACAAATAAAATTTATATGTAATTTAGACTAGTAATAAGTTGCTATTATATATTAGTAGTTTTTTTAAGTTAAAAGTAATGTACTCTTTTAAATATATATTTTTTTATGTGACAACTTATGTTTTTTTCCTATTTTCTATCTGTACCTTTTTTGAAAAATCTTGAGGTGATGGAGAAAAACTAAGTACATATTCGTAATCAACGCACCAAAATACCCTAGAATCAGCTATCAAATTCCCGAGAGGAAGTTATGACCCTCATTTTGCAGGCCTGTGTTATTAAAATATGTATGTATAAGTCAAGTAATTATGACATTTATCATACACATTGCCATACGAAATTGACCTCGAAGGAAATATAAATTGCTTGTAAAATAAGGTGAAAATACTCGTAACTAAACAAAATAAATAAAATTATTTCCATTTATTTACCCCCTGACTAAACATGAAGTTAAAATCAAACTTACTGACTGGTTGCAGAAGTTAACATATGACGAAACCGAGAATCTTATTACAATTGTCTCTTAATAGATCTAATTACTGTATTTAAATTAAGGCGTTGTGTATTTTATTTTTTTGTTATCTATAAGTACAGCAGCAGCAGCAGCAGACTCTATTGTACAAATTTTTTTTTCCCTTAATGTGTACTTATATAAGGTGTATCTATTCATACACGAAATATTTTAAGAGGTACACCTGTAGGTGGTAAAGAAGCAACAGCAACTAAAAACAAAAATTTCTAAGAGTTTTTTTTTTTTAATTTTATATTTATAAATTATTTGACGCACATGAAAAATACTGGTTCCTTCTTATTTTTTACGGCCCGAGACACCGCGGCCATGCTCGTGCCGTCCGGTCATCGCCCTCGCAGCGTCAGGTGGACCATTCATAGAATTTGGAGTAAAGATTTTGTGCAAAACGTCTCAAGTAGTTTTAAAATTATAATAATTACGAAAATTCAAAAACGCTTAGATAAAAATTTTCTTTTTGCTTCTACAGCTTCTTTACCACCTACAGGTGTACCCATTAAAATATTTCGTGTATGAATAGATACACCTTATATATGTTTTTCTGTCTGTACAAATAAACATTTTTATTTATTTATTTATTTATCCACGATTTGAAATTTGAGCTATAACCTCTTTTCACCGAAATTAAAATACATCGAATACATCGAACTAGTATTAGGTAATGGACGAAGTCTATGTAAAATATTGTAATTATCATTTACCAAATAAATGTATAGTGATCGAAGAAACGAAATTGACGTTTATTAATCTCTTTAATACCATCATATATTTTATTTATAGACCTCTAGAAGATTAATTCGTTATTTTTAATTTTATGTTGTAAATAATTAATAATATTTTTTATTATTTTGAGTTATTATCCGTACATAAATATTAGCTAGCTTTTTCCCGCGACTTCGTCTGCGTAAATCTTACGTTACGCGGACGCAGGTGAAGTCGCGGATTAAATAGGGTTAATGGGTAACAAATAAGGTTTAGTCGTGAAAGCGTAACAGACAGACAGAGTTAGTTTCGCATTTATAATATTACGTATAGATAAAGAAGATAATTTCTTGCTGTAAGATAGTTTTATTGCTTATAATTAAATATTTGTATTATTTGTCTACTCCATCGCACGCTATGTGCAAAATTTTCATAGACCGACTAAATTAATGCTACTTTCACGTACTTTTTTCTAAGATGTTTCCGTCTCTACCTTGCTATTGTAGTTTGACAGATGTGCAACAGTGACAGGAATAGTGCTTACAGCAAGGCTATGCTAAGTAAGTAACGTTTTTTTATTTCGAGACATTTTCTGTCATTAGTTCAACTTTTGGCCGCTGGTTTTCCTATTCTCTATAAACGGTTCAGATATAAGTTTGTTGCGGCCGGCCACTTTAGGTTGATCCGCCATAAACCACGCCCATCCTACTATCATTCACGTTCAAGGTGGGCCCTTAACAATTATTAAGTTACGTCGAATGAATAAAAAAAAACCAGCATACTTTATGAAACGTGAAAAATAGGATCCGTATGATTTCTTATAAATAGTTTGCATTGCACAGATATTATTTCAATACCACTTCTCCCTCTAAAATCTAAATAACACGAATCAGATCGTTAGTCTTAACTAAAATAAACAGCAGTACAAACCCAATTATTTTTGTTGTTAGCATATCAAAACACAACATTCTTATTGAGGTTTTAATGGAAAGCAATAGAATACAATGGTTTTCAATAAAACGGGACTCGTTGTCCGTACGTCCTGTTTATCTAACATGCAGATTCTCAATGGACAAAACGGCTGTTCAACCAAACAACAGATGAATAGCAGAAGTTAAAAAGAAACCATTCAGCGATGATGGCGATGAAGTAAATGGCGAGGACTAAAAACAGCTTTGTTACATTTTCGTTTTCTTAAATCAAAGAGTTAAACGGTCACCAGGGCCGTAGCTAGGGGGGGCATTGTGGGGCAATGCCCTACCTTGAAATCACAATGCCCTACCTTAAAAATACCAAAAACTAAGATAACCTATTAGAATGGGATTGTATGTTTATAGTTTTAGATAAAAATTGTAGCAATAGGTATCTAAACTTTTCCGAACATACCACAGTTTGAGACATTCATTTTATATTATAATAAGTCTTTTCTCTGTGTGAGATGGTATTTGAAGCGCCATCACATGAAGCAATGGGTCTATTTAGGGGAGAGTTGGATATTACCGAGCCCCTAAGGACTTTGACCTATAATTAGGAAACTATTGATATTAAAAGAAACAAAATTGAGTAATTAGTAGGACTTTTATTCAGGTACGCACACCGCATAACAAAAACTTCCTAAATTTAAACAAAAAGTAGTTATTATCATTTTACAAAAAAAAGTAAAGACGCGGTATTATCAAACTGGTCTGATAATATCGTGCCCACATTAACTGCACACAAATGGGTAAGTAATAAAAGTAAAAAAAAAGAATACCATTCTAAGTAATTTTCTTGCTCTACTTGCTTGCTTCTTCTCTATGTCGTCATCTTCATCATCATCGCACAGTTGAGTAAGGGGCACATCATGCATACTATCTTCACTGCTGCTGTCGATACATTTCTTAGACTTCCCTTTAAAGGCCTTTGTACGCTGCCAGACTAGACCTCACAATACGATTTCAAATGCGCAGTGGAAGTGTGATAATCGTGGGGCTCTAGAGACAAGAAGTGGCTAGCGTAACTAGTCCGCCGTACGCGGAGCAGCACCCCTAGCCAAGTTGATAATCTGCAATCGTTAACGCTAGTCGCTCAACGTTAAGTCACGCGGTTAGAACAAGCGAACAGAAAATTCGTAGCCAAATTCACATCGTTCAAAATGATAGAATGATTTTTTATCGTTTCTACAATGTTCAACGCTAAATCCTTTGTTATAATGTGTCGTTTTTCTAAAGACATTGTAGAACGAGCGGCCGACTCAGGCGCTTCAACATGGCTACCAACTTATCGTTTTCTACAATTGCTGACACTGAGGCGTTACCGATTGTAGAACGGTAAACGTTGGTGACTTGGCTAGGGGGGCAGACAATACAAGTACAATTCAAGTGAAGACGCAATACAATTAACAAATGACTCACCTACAATACAACAAAAGAACTTACCTGGTGGTTGAAGGACACTGCTTCTGGGGTTACCTGGAGTTATGTATGTAAGTGAGTGTATATGTATCGTGTTGTGACGTTACGAGTATTCTTCAGGTTACAATCCGCTGCAATAAGGCTGGAGGCAATCACAGCATGCGGTCTTCAAATCACTCGTTCCCAATAGCGTCACTTTGCTTAACCTTCAAACTATTTCAACAAGATATATCCAAAACCCGTGTTATTTTACCAAATTGGGGTTATTTACAATCCAAACAATGGGTCATGACTTATTGTCCCCCAAAACGACCGGTTCTCAAGGATTAATTTACATAAGATCGCGAGATTCAAGCGGCGACATGCTTTCCTTGTTAAGCACCAAATTCAAGAGAAGTGTCAAGTGTCAAAATCAAACTGTCAAGTCAGATGTCATTCCGTTTGGGCGGCGCGTTCCGAAGGCGCATAGAGTAACAAAGTGTTCGGTCCGAAACAACCTTTCTTTTTTCCTTGCCTGACCTTTTCCTTCTTGCTTTATCTTCATCCTCACTATTTTCGCTACTGTTCAAAACTTTTCTCTTGATAGACTTTCCTTTAATTTTTTTCTTTTCTTTAGCTTTTTTGTGCGCGCCCCCAGCGCGGAATTATCAAACTTGACCATTTTATTTTTTAACCTCAAAATTATATGGAAAATATTATAGTAGGTAAAAACGTATTCTGACATTAATTCTACAGTATACAAGCATTAAAAATGTATAGTATCAAAGTATTACATAAAAATACAGTATTACTTACCTCTTTCCGAAAGTACACGAAAATTATAAGGAGTAACGAAAAAACATCTACGACAAATGCTATCTTCGCCGTCGCGCGGACCGTAATGGCGGTGCGCGGGGAAGGGTGTAGGCATGTCCGGCTTCGATGTAGACGCACTGCATCGCAGTACTAGTGGATAGTTTTTGAATTACGCTGACGCGGTATTATCAACTGCACGGTATTATCAACCACGCGGTATTATCCAACTCTCCCCTAATTATAATATGCCGATGCAGAAAAAAAAATCAACCGTCTTGTTCGCTTGTTCTTCATCATTGAGGATTTAATAGCTGTCCTTAGATCCATGCTCATGTTCTGTCACAGAAATTATTTGTCTATGAATAGCTATTGAATGTACATCACTGACCTAGCAAGCGCGGTCCGAGGGGTCCCACAAAGAGCCAAGAGTCTGTATGATACATTCCAGTTTTATGTAATTTTGTGGTCTTGCAGTCTACATTCTCTTGATACTTGAGCTTTTCTTTATAGACCGACCAACCAAATAATTCTCGGTTCTTTTGGAATAATCAAAACCTCCTCCTTTTTTTGAAGTCGGTTAAAAAGAAAATCTAACCTATCCGAGGTGAGCAAAAATGTTCGAGCTCGCTACGCTCGTTCTTACATTCTTATCCACTCAACTGTCCATGGTTACAAAAGTAACCAAATAAAATTTCGTCGAAACGTCCATGGTTACTTTTGTAACCATGGACGTTTTATGCGTCATTCGTCACTTGAAACGTGTTTATCGCTACAGTCCTTTGATAGTCGTACATTAGAGAAATACTAGATGTCGCTATATGAGATTTGTCATCCAGGAGAGTGAATTTCATCTATGGACTGGCAACATAAAATTTAGAAAAAAAAAAAATTACAGTTCATCCTTGTTGTCTAGTGAACTATGTTTGTGTGTGGATCTCCAACTAAAATATGGTAAGTTTTCTGTTTTTATACCACATTTATGTTGTTATTGTACATCAAATTAAACGTGAAGATATTTCATTTACGAAATATGCATTACTACGCCAATTTCGAAACGTTTACATGGAATAATATAGCTGGAAAAGTTTTATGATGACCGCGCGGACATTGTTCGTTGGTTGTAGTTGATCCATTTTTCGAATTGGTTGTTTTTGTTAAATAAATGCTTAAATATAAGAGAATATTTTACTATTAGCACTATAACAGCTACTTACAAACTAAATATATTGAGATGGGGTCTACAAATTATTCAAGCGCAACTCGTAATTCATGATTTTAGTGTTGGCTCGGGGACCTTTTGAGAAGTATTTGTTTTTTCTTGATAGAAAATTAAATACTTATATTTAGATATTGGTGTCATTTTGAAGGGTATATTATGTACTATTATAATAAAAATAATTTTGCCTAGTAACTATTATACTTTTCTTGTAAAACACGAAATAAAAAATAAATACGATATTTTTTTGAAATCCCCGACTTTATTTTCTAATTAGATTTCAATATCTTATTAGCTTTTTGTTTGATTAATTTAGTTTTTTCTTCCAATTAGAATTCGATATCTTATTAGCTTTCCGGGAGTATTTCTTATTAGAATATAGCTATAGTAGTTTTTCAGTCATAATCGTTTTTGTGGAGAAAGTTTCGCAATGTCGTAAAAAAGAAAGTGAAATTTGATGCCCGGACAGTTGGGGAGATAATCGCCGCGCGGGTTGGACAGTTGAGTTGCCTGAATTTTCCTGGCATAAGTCGACAATGTCACTCCTATTTCCGTTTGAAAACATAAAAAACCGGCCAAGTGCGAGTCGGACTCGCGCACCGAGGGTTCCGTACAAACCTGTAGGTATTCTCGGTTAATTTTTTTTTTTTTTTAATTTTTATATTTCAGTTGATTGAATGTAAGGTAAATTGCGGTTTATGATTTATGACGTTTTAAAAAAAACTACTAACTCGATCTCGTTCAAACCAATTTTCGGTGGTAGTTTACATGGTTATGTACATCATATTTTTTTTTTTTTACAAGATACAAGATATTTATTTTGCTAAAACATGAGTATACACGTAAATGCAAGATGTTACATAGAAGTTCGTTTGAATCATTGTCATGTTTTGCCTTGATGGCGTACAAAATATTACTGATCAAGAAGATCTGAATCATCACAGTTATCCATGCATTTCTTATAATAAATGGTACAAAAAATTCTGAACTGCAGATGTCAAATGGCCATGATAAATAATCATAATCATGGTTAAAATAATAAGTTAATGTTATGATCAAGAACAATAATAATACAAATATGTCAAAGTTCGTTCCTTAAATAATAATGAAAATAGTCCATGTTTCATATACAAGTCAGGGTTATGTTATTCTATCAGTCAAAAATTCGTTAGTGCTGTAATAGGCTTTCTCTAACAAAAACTTTTTTAACCTATTTCTTAATTTTGCGACTGTATCTTCCCTCCAACATTTTGGTAATTTATTATACAGGATTGGCGCCATACAGAATACGCTCTTACGTAGTAACGCTGTTCGAGATCTTGGGATGCAAAGTTTGCTGTTGTCGCGTCTATTTCGAATGACTTTATCTGATAATAAGGGAAATAGATTTGGGTTCATTTTGACAAACATAATTATTTCAAAAATGTACATACATGGAAGGGTCAAGATCTTATATTTTTTAAACAATGGTTTACAACTGTCGGTGAAATGGAGTCCGAACATAGTTCTTAGAGACCTCTTTTGGGTTTTAAAGATAACATCTTTGTTTGTGGAGTTTCCCCAAAAAATAATTCCGTATCTTAAGTTCTTTAGTTTTATCATTCTCTTATTTTAGAAGTTACGGCGGGGGGACACACATTTTACCACTTTGGAAGTGTCTCTCGCGCAAACTATTCACTTTAGAAAAAAATGATATTAGAAACCTCATTACCATTTTTGAAGACCTATTCATATATACCACACACGTATGGGTTTGATGAAAAAAAACATTTTTGAGTTTCAGTTCTATGTATGGCGCCCAAAGTGGTTTTTTTTAAAGGTCACTTGTTTTTTTTTTTGTTTTGTTGTGGTAGTGTGTTATTTTGGTGTTTTGTGTGTTTTGTGTTAATTTTTTTTTATTTTTTAAGTTTGTGTAAACATTTTCGGTTAAATATGATGCGTCGCGTCGCTCCAGCTACGCGTTAAGCCAGGGCAGTAATTAGTGCGCCTACTTCGCCCAGGTGGGTTTTTTTATTTTATTTTAAATACTCTCACATGTTACATTGTAACGTGTGAGAGTATATAAAATATATGTATATAAAATAAAAAAACCCACCAACGCTTACAGTAATAAAATTTAATATGGTCGTGGATTTACAAGGCCGTCATCTGTTAATTAATTGCTCTGTGGAAGTAGCCGCACTAATTACTGCCCTGGCTTAACGCGTAGCTGGAGCGACGCGACGCCGAGGTGTTGCCCCGAGGTGGAAGAGGCCGCAGAGACGAGATGGTAAGGCGCGCAGGTAGGTGCCGCCAGGTGACGTGTGCGCCAGGTCTCGAACGTTCGGTAAGGGTGAGTCAGCTGTACTCAACGAACGTCGATGAGGGTAATTTAAAACCCAATCTTGTTCCCTGGAATCAACGTCCAGCGGTAAATAAATGTCCACTGCAACCCCTCTCTGATGATGACCTCGCAGCGTAAGCAAAAGCCTAGGACATAAGGCGCTAAGGCGTTTGTGAGTATTGGTCCTCATCAGAGCGGAGTTTACATGGTAAGTACACGTAGTTGAATTAGCGAGAAGCGTTAACACATAAAACATCGATTGGACCTGCGAGCGTGTGACACACTCGAGGCTTAAAAAGAATGAAACCAACAGACAATAAAAAATATGAACACAAAATAAATTATGTCTGTAGGTACCTACTCAGTAAAGAAAATAAAACATGAGCTGGCAGTTATAATAATAGTGTGGTTTGGTTTGGCAAACTTACCCTTCACGGGGATAAACACTTCACTTGTGAAATATATTTGATTAATAGAACTTAAGTCACTACAATCTTAATAAAAATAAAAGTCTGGACATGGGTAATGTCGCAAGAATCTAATACAGCGAGAAACTATTTTGCGAACGTGTAACCAGAAAGTTTTAGTAATAAAAATGAACTTTTCGTCACTACACGATTAATGACTATTTACTGATACCCACAATGACATTCCTTTTATGACGTCACGCAGAACATCACGTCGTACTGCTCCAACACCAAAAAGAATGTGTGGGCAATCCTTGCATTCCATTGACGATATTACGATAATGTTTTTATAAGTTAAGAATTAACGTTGATTATGAATTAATTGAATATGTGGATATTCACACAACGTTACAACATATTTATTTAAATATAAAGATATACTTATACCCTAAGCAGACTATAAAAATGACATATAGATATACCTGAATAAATATAAGCTCAAATAAGTTGTGAAGTTTCTTGCACTTTGTTACGAAAGTGTTCGGGAATTTTTTACAAGTTCCTTTTTTTCACTTTCAATCCGACCACACACTAAAGTATTACGAACATAATTGGTCCTGTAATTTTTTTCTCGCCGTGGACAAAAAGCAGTCACACATTAGCCTAGTGGAAACCCGGCGTTAATTGCCTTGTCAGTTCACAGTCTTAGTCTACTTTTTGTCTCGTGTTTGAATAAACTAACTAAAAACCTACCTTTCACAATAATAAGTTATGCCGCAGTTAGAATATCGTGCAATAAGCCGAATTTAGTAGAGGGAATGATGCTCAGTTTCACCAAAATACCATTGACATTTTTTTTAGTTTACAACCAACGTTTCGTACACTATTTATTTCACAAACAACTTATTCCGTTTATTTTAGAAACACTCGCTTTACAAACATTTATTTGGCAAAAGCGAAGGGTATTTCAGGGCTTAAAAAAAACCACAACCTAAATAGCTTATTGACTGACGGACTTTATATTCCTAACATTATTTTATGAAAAACGAATTGTTTGTCAAATAATACGTTATTTAAAAAAAGTTTGTCGGATAATTATTTTCTTTAGTGAATTATTTTAGTGAATTTTAAACACGAGACAAAAAGTAGAGTTTTTCAATAATATCAAGTTTCTAAATTTGTGGCCATAAAAATTGTCAGCCTATAAAAATGTACTAGCAGATATTTAGAAATATATTTTCCGTAGCTGACGGTCCCGGTACAAACTAACCATAACCGCTGTCCGGATATTTATTATTTAACTTGCTAAACTTCTGCTACACAACTACGTCACACCGTTACCGCTTCAAATATTTTATTGATGAGCACTCCACTTCATATAACCAGCAAGCGACGCCGGAATGAATCACGAGACTGGTGACCCTTCAATCTTTAACATCGGAAAATAATATCTGAACGGATATTTCTTACCAACAAATTGACGGTATTCGGGTCACTGATCTAACTGGAAGTATCGAAATTGGAGGTGGTCATAAATTGAAATGTACGTTTTTTATTTTTGAAGTAGGTAGTCTTGTTCCACAATTGTTATTCAATACGGTCGTTTCAGTAAGGCAAACTGATTTTCAACAATCTTATGATTGGTTAATTCTGGAGCTGTCAGCTCCAGAATTCACACTCTCCACGCGGTCTGCGTAGGATCGAGGTACACCAAAAATTAGCAGCCTATTATATTCTCACTTCTGGGACAACAGGCCTCCTCTCGGAGAGAGGGTGCACACCGCTTTCGACAAATTATGTACGATTAAATATTATCCGACACATTTGTTAAGAGAAGCATTTGCCAAATAAATGTTTGTGAAGCGAGTGTTTATAAAATAAAACGTTTTCGGAATAAGTTGTTTGTGAAATAAAAAGAAATGAAACGTTGGTTGTAAACTAAGTCAATGGTGTTTTGGTGAATCATTAGTGAACTTACAAAAACTCTGCAGTCCGTCCTAAACGTGTAATGTAATTACACTGAAAATATTGAACGACAACAAGAACATTAAACATGATATTTGCAGATATTTAAAAGTTTGCATCATTCCTTAAAAGAGTAGATAATTTGCCGACATTAATAAACCAGCTAATCGCAGGAATGGCCTCGAGCTAGCGATGTTTATGAGAATATCTTCAGAAAATTAATATTTTGCCAAATGTAGGTATTTTTTCAACATTTTGTTTTCTTCCTGAGTGAGCCTGTTCAAGTTACTTTGATACTCTCGCCTAAAATATTACCTTTTGATGACTGAGCTCTTTGTAAGAAATATCTTTTCAGTTTTCTAAGGGTTCACACGGTTTATTTTCGTTGGTAACTGATATTTTTTGGCGTCGTAGACTGATTTTGTACGGTTTAGTACTAGTTATGCAGGGTGGGAAAAAAGTGCCACTTTAAAAATAATCCTACTAATAGGTTGTGTGTGAGGATGTATGAATTAATTATTGTTACTTTTTCACATAAAAACTACGCATCAGATTTGGATGAAATTTGAAACACCTGGATTAATATAAAACCCTATTTATTAATCCAGGTGATATTTTTTTATCGCGGTAGTATGTACCAGCGAGATTATTTCAGACTTCCACGCGTGCGAATCCGCTGGTAAAAGCTAGGCTAAAATAATAATGAAATCTTTATTTTTATTGAAGTGAAAACTTCTTTAGCGCCGTTGGTTGTGATTTGAAACTCAATGAAACGAAAAAGCGACAGTAAAAAGAGACAGACATAAATTCATAAGATTTAACGTGGGAGAAAATGAGATAGAAATATATGACGTCATAACCATGGACGAAAGAAATATGGATAGGGCAAATATTGACACTTCTGAACTTCAAAAATTAAAACACATTAAAAACGTTTTATGTACCTGTACATATTAGAATTTAATCAAAAATGTTTTATGTACTTGTACATATTATTATTTCAAGTACATTATCGTACCTATTTAATATGTAAATACGGAAAAACAAAATTAAAAAGAAAAGAAAATTATAATTGTGATGGCACGACGAACAGTGATGCTGATGACGGAGGCACCGGTAATGCCAGGCAATGGCCAGTCATTGTCCATAAACCTGGAACAAAAACAGTGTTGTAGTACCTGAATATTTAGAGATAAATGGAAATTAGAAAAGTCCGTAAGTTACTAACATTGCCGATGGTTGCAAAATCATGTCAAGTGGTGGTGGTGGTGCCTTTCCACCACCCCGCGTCCTCTGGCATGCGAGCTGGACAAATACAAAATTTCAGTTGCATTAACAGTAACATTACATACCTACATATGTGTCCAATAACCTCTTTTTTTAAGTCGGTTAAATGCAAATCTCCCAAAAATTTTACCATTAAAATGTACAATAGTCATATCCACACATTTCATCATCCGTGCAAAACACAATAAAAATGGCGATTTTGGTGTCACGTGACCTCAAATTCTCGGTTCAACAATCGAGCTCCATCTTTTTAGGTTGCGTATTTTTCATTACAATGTTACGCAAATATCTTACGGTAAAAGGTAAATTAAATGCATAATAACAATAATACAATGCATAATAACCAAAGTAACATCAATAGTTTTCCATCAATAGTAGAATTATTACTCGTAATACTGCGAAATCCGACGCCGGCCGCGGAAAAAGGCGGCAAAATGGATGACGATGTTTGTTGAACTAACTATTTACGTGCAAATCTTTGTCAAAAACACAATCCTGGTAATAAAAACTGTATTTTACTTACCTGTCCATCTTACGTTTTAACAAAAACACTTCACACACACAACTTTGCACTTAAAACTTAATAATAATAGTACGGATCACCAAACTCTTCCAAATGTTTATGTCAAACTGTCAACCTTCGTTGGCGCGTTCCAGGGCTGAGATAAGCAATTTTATTGCATTGTCCGTCTATTGTGTACTCACCAAGGTACTCACTCGTCCATGCATAACCATCATAAATGCAGATTATTAATGCTAAAAACTGTAAAAATGAAATTCGCCGCTACTTGATGAACCATCGTGACCAATCGCGTCTGACAGATCGAGTTATTTTTGCGATCAAGATAGGTACTTCATGGTTTTTGGCAGATGAGAGTCGTTTGTGCGCGCAGTGCACACGCATTTGTAGTACAAAGCTTGAGTAAAGGCATGACAACAACCGTGGTGTTTTGTATACGTGTAGGTGTAGGTACGTATTATAAGTTTGTAGTTTTGAAGTGAAAACTTCTTTAGCACCGTTGTGGTTTTGAAAATCTATGAAACGAAAAAGCGACAGTAAAAAGAGACAGACACATAACAATGTCATTATGTGTTGTATCTCTTTCTGTTTCTCTTCTCAGTTGTGTATCTCTCTCTAACACTTGGGGTAATGGAAATCCTTAAGTATGGGTGCTCCTTTAGAAAGATTACTTTTCTATTTGATGTTTTTCGAGCAGGGTTTTTGGACAAATAGAAATTCGACTTTTTACATTCGTCTCATTATCTTGAAGCCAAAATATTTGAAAGTTTCACTTCTGCCACGTGTGAATTGCACACATGTGTTTTTTTTTTATACTTTCTTACTGGACAATAAAGAAAACAACACATTAAGTTTAAAATATCTAGTAGGTAGTCGTTTCAGGCCGCATTCTCAAGTATGTATTATAAAACAAATGTTCAATGTACTGAAATAATGGTTTCTACACGAAACGCTGGCGTTTGATAAATTCGGTCTGTCCTGAAAATTGAAAAGCGCGATTCTTTACACCACTGCCATTAACTTAACGCCTACAAAACTCTGCCAACAAGTTCTTTTCGAAAGAGGATGAAACCTAATAAATATGCAAATAGCGGCAACTTTGTGTACGCCATATTCTCAATTAAAATCGTCGCACCTACTAAATTATTTACTTCAAGTTAGAGCCGTTCCAATCAGGGCTTGCTGAAACTGAACTTATATTTTATTTTGGTCACAAGTCAATATGTTCAATGATTGACGGATATAATCACGCTTCTTCACGAAGCAAGATTTTATAAAACATCAGATAGTTAATAGATAAGAAGTGAACCCGTTACTCAGGGACCAATATAAACGGTCGTGCTCTCGAGGATGTTAGAGACACCATTTACGTTGACAAAACTTCGCAGTTTGGTCAGAACAACTTTGAGAAAGAGCCTAGCAGAAGAATGCAGCTAAGCTGGGCTACAGACTAAAGTCTTCAATCATCCTGCATTTTTGTTTTTGGATGGGATATCATCAAATGACTTTTCCCGCTCTGGGCGGAGCGAGAGGGCTTGTCAGACTTTTACTGGCTAAAACCCACCTGTGTTCTTTCAGTTACCCATATGACAGGGCCACGGTATCTCGTTTGAACAATCTCGCGACCCTGACAGGCATCGGTCCTAGCAGACCCCTTCAGTACTACTGACATCTCTTTGAGGCGCGCGTGGAACACCATGCGCCGTCGACACGGGCCTGGTTCTTACTGGGCGGCGAGCTACAGTGCATCCTGCCTGGCTATGGAGCAAAAACGTAAACGTACAACATGGGCATTCACGGTACGGCTGATCCATAAATTCAAGGTCACTCAGTGAGCTGTAGAACAAACTATGCTTGGACTCTCTCTGAGATATA
The DNA here is from genome assembly GCA_932294355.1 of Aporophyla lueneburgensis. Lineage (NCBI taxonomy): Eukaryota > Metazoa > Arthropoda > Insecta > Lepidoptera > Noctuidae > Aporophyla > Aporophyla lueneburgensis. The sequence continues at coordinate 24,868,862 of OW028753.1, forward strand.
GAATCCAGAATGCTGAATTAGGCTGAAAACCAAAGTTGTCGACATAGCCCACAGCTTATACAAGGTGAAGTGGCAATGAGCCGGCCATATTAGCCGTAGAACTGATTACCTTTTGGGCATACGTTGTGATTGTTCCTAAATTACCCTAGGCTGATAAAATTCGTTTCATTTTTCCTAATTACGTTAATATTAGTGATTAAGTCGATTCCCCCCGAAGGGGTAAGGGCAGCTCTTCGTTCCGTACCACCCTGTAGAGCTCGGCACCAAACTTGGTCACTCTCCCACCGACAGAGATAAAACTAATTCCAAATATGAGGAAGTCCAATTCCTTGTCACATCTAAAGAGCAAGGAAAGGATTGAAAGAAGTACACACATCAAAAAAAGTTTGCAATGACTAGCATTAGCTGATACAATTTTTTAAATTGAACTTTATCAAGAAAAAATCATTGTTGTGTGTTTTCGTTCAAAAAGATCATTTCAGACACCGACTAACATGGTCATCAAATGATCAGACCAAGATCATTTCCGGATTTTTTATATACATATAGACATTGTAAAATTTTATTTATTCAATGATATGAATATTTACTTTGTAAAGTATCATTTTATTTAAATCATTGTAAATGTGAAGAAAAAAAAAGAAACACCCACACAGTCGTGTGGTATGTTTCTTTTTTTTTCTATCTTCCATATTGGTCAAGTATTTTGTAATTACGATCTGGCAGGTTGAGTAATTTATGCGGCCTACCCAAATGTCCTTTCTTTGGTTTTTTCGTCGAATCATTGACCTTCTCAAGTTCTGAGTTGAGCTGCATGATTAGTGACAAATGCGTGCACTGACTGGACAGGTTCACTCAATCTGTGTGGTTCTTTCCTCTTAAGACCATTTCAGACAGCTATCTACATGGTCTTCACATAATGTGACCAAGAATATGTCGGACTTTAAAAGAGACCGTGAACCCTGAGTTTGTTTCGGCATTTCTTCTCAGAATAGTCAGATAGGAAACGCCGACCTCATCTAGCTCAAAAGAAAATTATTGACTTGTGTACAAACCCACTTACAGAAATAAAATCATTTATCATTTAAATAGAAATACCCTGTTTGAAATTAAAAAATAAAACAATTTTTATATAAAAATTTAGTAATTAATCATAATGTAATTGTAACAGAATTTTTATAGAAAAAAAAGACTGTTTAACCAAATTTTGACAACAATTTATTAATAAAAGGTTATATTCAATATAATATAACTCCTCTCCTGGCTCGAATACATGCGGTGATCCTCCTGGGCAGGCTGGGAATCAAGTTATCCAGCTCTGGCACTTTCTGGAGACGTGGCTGGCGGTGCGAAACAGCTCGCTTAAGAGCATCCCACGCGTGTTCTATTGGGTTTTAGTCAGACGAGCCGGATAATAACCCTACATCTAGGACATCCCAAGATTTCTCGACAAAGTACCGATCAGAAAGATTACATATTTGTCAAATGTCATCTGACGGTCGTTTAATTTTGTCTCTGCCCACATTCATAACCGAAAATAGCTACGTTTTTTGTAAATCTTCTTGTTGGAAATATCAAAACGGCCTGAAGTTTTATGAACTTTTTTCTAATTCATCAGGTTACGGATACATTGGTAGTCACTAAGTAGGTAGGTTATATTATTAGTATTAGATACTCCTGTAAAATATTCACGTCATCGAACCTTTGTTTAACAATTTCCATGTTCCCGTAACACAAAAACAACCTCATTCTCCTGCCCTTATCCCAATTTATTTGGGGTTGGCACAACATGTCTTTTTCTTCCATGCACGAGTGAATCTCACATCGAAAAAACACAGTGTTCGATTTTTAACTCTTGGCACTAAGCAGTGCGTGAAAACCCGGTGCGTGAAAAAGCCAACCACGATTTTGAGTATCAATTTTGAGTATCAAATTTTACAATCTATCATCTAATATCCAAAGCGATCATCCTTTACGGTCATTTATCATGACCTACATGCAAGCCTCGACAGTGTGGCATTTCATCTGGGATAAAAAGTCTTTAAATACCTAAACTCCGGACTCAGCTCGAAGTAAAAATATCTGCTCAGATGGAGATTCACAGATGACTCCTCACTGAAGTGTAAATATGGTACTGTCTCATAAACAATCCGGCAGTCAATATCTTGTCCAGCGTGTCCTGTTGGGTGTACACCACAGGAGTTAACGGACGCCGCTGAAAGTGCTCAACTATTCGCCAAATTCTGGGCTGACTATATTTAGATTGCTGTCGACATGATAAAATGAAGCAGGGATATCAATGATAGAAACGCCAACAATACAGGGGCCGTCCATTAAGTGATGTTTTTTTGGCATTTTTTAACCCCCCCTCCCCCTTGGTGATACATGGTGAGGTTTAAAAGTACCCCCCTCCTCTATCACGTGTATTTATGTAAATAAATTATTTAAATGTATTTTTATAAAAACGCCGCTTTTCTGTTCAGTATCGCGCGTTTGCGCAAAAATAAATACACGTAATATATTTACTACACCCCCCTCCCCTCTTATGATATTTCGTGATTTTTTATGGACCCCTCCACCCCCCCCTTTCGAGCCTCACGTGATTAATGGACAGCCCCACAAGGAAGCAGATAACATCAACGCGCAATCTGTTATCATGAATTGATATGATTCTAGATTCTCTAGCGTGGAAATTTTTCGTTGGTTATCAAAACCAAAAAGTCTGATTTGTTTCATAAAAAAGTTTACAATTTTCAATATTTTTTTAGTTTTACAATTTTCTATTTAACAGTTGGTTTTATTTTTACGCTAACCCTAGGTAATGCGTCGATGTCCGTGCCATCTTATGTACCTACTTAAAGTAACAGAACAGCTTTTATGAGATTCACCTGTATGTATGTATGTAACTATGTTTGTAACCGACTCCTTTGGACTTGATAACCCACTTCAAACGGTCATATTTCATTTATATAACTTTTTAGACTTATCGAGGACCGATGACAATATAATAATTTCAAAAATTTGTGCCATTATCTTGCCAGAGTTACCAGGATTACAAAAAAAAAAATATTTTGTTGGTAGCCGAACTAAAAAATAGAATATAAATAATAGTTTAAAATACTAAAAAACACGCTACCATAGAGAACCATTACACATATGTTGTCTTTAAGCTTTATTTTCTAACACAGAGAAACGGTACAAAAGTAATTTTCCACCGGCATCCACACGTCGCACGCTTATCTCTCTTAATTGAAAATAACGGCTTGAGAAGCCCAGTACATGTAAACTAACGATTACTATTTGTGAAGATGTTTTAATAAAAAATATTGTAAAAATGCAATCACAACAGAACTGCTGAACATAATAGTCTTGGGTTCAACTCCCAGGTCTCAGTAGTAGTCCCTGAGTTTGGATTTGTGCCCTGTTGGCAATAGGTTCACCCCGTATTTCATAGGACTTAAACCTAACTTTTGGGATACAGATTTTCTAAAGTACACCTCAGCTTAACTCTTTGGGAAATACAGGGGTGATCTTTTGTTTAATATTAAAATAATGGCAGTAGTAGCAAATGCAGTAAACATCTATTTCGCTATATTTTTTTTTCCTAAATTGCTTGTTACATAGCGAACCTATTGCCATTACCTAGTAAAACAAAAAAAAACTTCTAGAAACATATTGTTCTGAAATAAATATTTGTCGTACAGATTGCATCAATATTATGATAATTGAAACCGAATCTGTCACTGACGACCTTTTCTCTTGTATCGCATACTGTATTTCCCCGTTCAATTTCCACTTGTATTTTGCATACATATTCGATACAGTGATGAGAAATATGAAATTCGACTGCAAAAGGTAAATAACGGACGAGCGCATTTGGTTCTGTTTTCTTCAGTTCTAGAATGAAATGGATGTTTCATAACTTTCTGATAACACGTTATACAGCAGGTATCAGAAACTATAATCAGCCTATAATGTTTCCGATACTGGAACATATGCCTCCTTTCTGTGAATGAGGGAGTGGGCGACAAATGAGGGTTGGTGGATGTCCCACGTCTTAGATTTTTTGGTTATAGGACATGCCGGTTTCTTCATGATGTTTTCTTTCACCATTTCGAGAACAATAACGGTTATAAAATATATAGTCGCGATTCAAATCTCCGACTTACAACCTGTAAGTAGATAGATAGATAGATTAAACATTTATTTAGTGCACACAAAAGACATTACACAACACCTAAAACTACAATTAAATGATGAAAAATAACAATAATAAAAAATAAAAAAACAAAACACGGTGCCATTATATCCCCAAATGGAAAAACTAACTTAAAATAAGGGTAGTTGACACACTATGACATAATTCAAATGACAAGGTGCGGTGTGCGTCTCAAGGTTGCATCAAATGGGAGTCCAGCTCAGCAAGTCGCGGCCTTTTACCACTGGACTAACACTGCTTTATCAGAAAGAATCTATATTAAGGATACAACATCAACCGTTCCATCCATTCAGGTCGTTTAGGTATTAAATTTTTGTATGGGACAGTTGATATTTTATATTAATTCCAAGGGATGATGTTCAGTTTCATAATCTGTACCACACTCTTAAATATGAATATTCTGGTGCAAGCTATATTTTTGACGTCACGTGTCTGCGATAAGTATTTTTCCAATAACACTGTCAGTCTGTCTGACTGTTTGTGATCGTTATCACTGGCATCGGATCCATTTCATGTACCCAGCCGGATTAATTTCATCTAATCTAAATGTTTTCAGCTGTGAAGTGATAAAGGATTTCTAAGTCTGTAAGGAGGTATGTACAAACACTTTTACACCTCAATCATATTTTTTTAAAGTAAAAATAAGGTCGGCGATACTTATCACACTCACAGTCTCGTTTAAAATCCACACATAACCATTATCATCATGCTAGGACCAACTGAAGACCATGTAGATTGGTATCTGAAATAGATATTTTGAAGAAAGATCTACACAACTTGAGTGGACTTGTTCAGTCAGTGCACGCATTTAACAGTCATCCCAACTCAGAACGATGAATAATATTAAAGAAGGGAGATTTGGGTAGGCCGCATCAATAACGCAAACAGCCAGACCATGATTATAACTCAATGACAGAGAAAGAAACAAAATAAGAAAAAAACAAATACCCCACGTATTCTTCATATTGACAATAAATAAAACAATATCATACTTTATTAAGTTAAGGCGCAGATACATGATTTTCGTGACTATTAATTCTGTTATTACGCTTTCAAATACTGCACGTTAGTTAAGCAAAAAATATATGTGAAACTAAACCGCATACACATCAATTCTGTTTGTGGGTATTTTAGTTAAATACTATCTGAAATAAATTCAGGAAGTAAGATCTACTCAAAATATAAAACGATATTTCTTTCAAACTACTTAAGATACTCGTATTTGCATGACTTTTTTATACAAACAAATTATATAATTATCCATCTGTGATTTTTTTGAAATATTCATACTTTTATTCAATAAAAATAAATATTGCCTGTACTGTTTATGACGACTTGGAACAATTAATATAACGACCCCGACCTGACACTGAATCAAAAGTACACACATACACTCCACACACACACCACACACACGCCACCCATATACTCCACACATACACCACACAAACTTTACACATACACTCATACCATTACTGAAATCACCTCTCTAGTCTTCACTCTGTTATTCGTACCCTGAGCCCCAAGATACAGATTAACTGTCTAGTTTGGGGTTCACTGGAAAATAATATACTGTAATTCGTTGTAGGTAATATGTAAGCTACTCATGTCGTCTAAACTTAATGTTAACCTATATTTGCTTACTGTTACCTGGACAATAAATATTTTTTCTATTCTATTCTAGATCATATGAGAATCATTTACATTGTTGTCTAAAATGGTCTTCTGAGAAAAGAATTACACAGATTTGAGTAGATATGTCCAGTCAGTGCACGCATTCGTCAATTATTGTGCAGCGCAAATCAGAATTAAAGAAGCGTTTGCAAACAATCATGACCAGTGATCGGAGTAGGTAGATTGAAATGGGATCAATGAACTGGCACGTATATATTAGTATGGATATGCCTCCGGGACTCCGGGATTTTGAAATTAATTTCAAATGTTGTAATGTCTAGAATAAAGAACATCAATTTGAATAAGAAATGTCTAACCCTTTTGCTGTCTTTTAAATAGTATATAGGTGATCGGCCTTCTACCGTAAGTAAAAAACAATTTTAAATGTTTATCTATCACATTCTATAAATTTCTAATGTAGTACCTAGTTTAAAAATCATTACTTTCACAATATTTGATTCAATCCCGTAAGTCCCAAATAGAAATCTCGGAAAAGGCTTATCCATGTTGTGATTGCTATGACTATTCATGATGTGAGTACGTAAAATCAATCTACCTACTCCGACCACTGATCATGACTCATCATTCTCATGCCCTTACCCCAATCTATTTGAGGTCAACGCAACATGTCTTTTTCTTCCACGCTTTGATAACATATCATGACTATGTTCTATGTTTTATGTTATGGGGTTTGGTTTCCGCACTTAATCCTTTGAGTGGACCATTGTGCGTGGGCCATGGCGGCCGTCGGTATTACTCCAACCAGCCCACCTCCCTCCAGAAGTTTATAATGTCTCCTGGTCTACTAAGAACGTCCGTGTAAGATTTGGGTGTCCCGAGGGTATCTGTCCTAATCTGGGTGACGCCTGTACATTCGAAGAGTACATGCGCAACGGTTTCCTCAGCTTCCATGCAGGCCCTGCACAGGGGGCTGTCCGTTATGCCTATTGTGTAAAAGTGTTTGTTTAGCGGGCAGTGTCCTGTGATGGTGCCCGTCATCAGACGCAGACCATCCCTGTCCAGGCGTAGCAGACGTCTGGTTAGCCTGCCATCCGGGGATGGCATAGCTTCCCTGGACTGCCTGCAGCCTGGTGCCGAGGTCCACCAGCTCTCCGCTTGTGTGTGGGTAAATTCCTGCAGCCACCTGCATAGCTGGTTGAAGGGGATGGGCACGATGGGCTCGGGGCCGCAGACTGTCGCGCTGGATGCCTTTCTGGCCAGTTCGTCAGCAGCATCATTGCCTAGTGATCCACTGTGTCCTTTTATCCATTGCAGTGTCACTTTGTTGCGATTAGAAACTGTTACCCGTTCTAATACATTATGACATTCTAGTGTAAGGCTCGAGGTTATGTATTGTTTGGCTAGGGATTGGAGGACTGAGACGCTGTCGGAGAGTATACGTATATGGGTGTCCGTAACTCTTCTGGCTTCTATGGCATACGCCGCCTGTATGATGCCCACGCATTCCGCCTGGTAGACGGTGTTGAGCATTCCCAGTGGGTTGGATATTTTTATGTTTAGGTCGTGTGAGAAAACTCCGACTCCGGTTCCAGAGGAGGTCTTTGAGCCATCAGTGTAGACTCTTAGCTCCTCCGGGCCCGAGTGGTCGTTTTGTTCTTCTGTGAGTATAACGTCGTAGTGCTTTTGAAAGAAGTGTAGTTTTGGGGTTTTATCGCAGGGTGATGCCATCATTGGTTGTCGCTTGATCGCATCGTCCCTAATGCGTGAGTGCTTGACCCTCGAGTCATTGCTTAGGGTCCCTGCTATGTTCAGTCTTAGGGCAGCCAGGGCAGCCTCCTCCTGCACGATCAGGTGTAGAGGTGGTAGCCCAAGCATTACCTGTAGGGCAGCGGTGGGTGTAGTCCTCATGCAGCTAGTGATGGCTACACAAGCGAACCGCTGTACCTTTTCAAGGTCTTTTTGGGCTGTGCTCAGGTCTGTTCTGGGCCACCAGACTATTGAGCCGTATGTAATAATTGGTCGAATAACTATGGTGTATAGCCAGTGGGTGACTTTGGGGCTGATTCCCCAACTATCATGACTATTATAGAAATACTTTCGATTCAAATTCATTTACTTTACTAATGTTTACAGATTAATGTTAACTCCACTGGCCAGTAGGTAAGGGGCGAACATTGATATTCTAGGCGCTCCTGGAGTCTTCGCTTATTATAACTGATAGACAGATTCATGGTGATTCTCAGTCTTAACATATGCGGATATTAGATTTATCTGGGAGCAATATAGTGTAGTTTCTTTACAGTGCCACTGTTGTACTTTCTTAACCATTTTTGCGTAATACAAAGCGTCTTACATATACTATAATTTATAGGTTCCAAAATATTGAATGACCATTTAAAATAACATGATTTTACATTTAATAAATAAAACAGAAATATTTAAGGTAAGTAAAACATTTTGTATTTCATAAATTCTTTATTTCGTGAGATCAAATTACATTTCATCAAAAAATACAAGGCCTATTATTGAAAAAGAAAATGTTTTTTTCTAATGCCAAGTATTTTTTATACCAACATTTATTCATTTGATTCACTTGAAGATCCTTCAGCCATTTTTCTATTCTAATAGCAGCCATCGAAAGTCAGAGTGTCAAAAAAGTGTTGTTTTAGCCACTCAACTAGAGTGGCTAAAACTAAAACACTTTTTCCGCTATGGTTATGTTTCGTTGGAAGTATGATAGGCAACTTTAATAACGTTTTTAAACATTTCAATTATTTGCATTCTTAATCTGTTACTAATTAAAAGTAACGTATTTATCATTCGTTAGAAAATTCTCATTCATGACTGTAAAGTCTCTCACAGGTATGTTTTCTGAAAATCGTTGTCTGACAGACATCTTCTTTATTCTACAAGTATGTACCAGGCAGTCTACACACCGGTAATGGTTCACATCCCGGACACTCGGGCGGTATGTATACTGTGCACTCTTCTTCTCCAAGACATACATGGTCTTCACACACGTCCATGGATGATAGGCAGGATCTGTAGGCTGGAATGAAAACGAATGTATGAACTTGATTGTTTAGGTACATTTATTAGGGTAGGCGAGGTTTTTCTTAGGGTACATAGTTGGTCAATTTAAATTATAGGCATACGCGTTTAGCAGATAAAACCGACAAGAGCACTTTTATGAACGGGTCGTGTTGTACCGACTCGGGATCCTTTGTCCACTATTAGTTAGACGCGTATGCGGGGGAATCATCTCCCGTTGCCGCGCTTATAAGCTGCCACAAACAGGCGCGACGCGACTCTTGTAGAACAATTTCTTTGTAAACTTCATGGAGTATGGCTGCTGTGATTTTTAGATCCCAGGTTCGATTTCCGGGTAGGACAAAGAGTATTGGGTTTTCATTTCAGGATATTCTCTGTATCAGTTCGGAATTCGGAACTTTAAGAATATAAAAAAAAAAACCAAAAAATAATAATAAGTGCTCGTAGGGACTTGACCATCTTCCGGGCTCTGAGATAGTTCTGAAAGCCGTGGAATACCTCTCCACTTCTCAAGCACCTTAGGAAGTGTTGCCCCCTTGTCACTGCGTCACTATGTGCCAGCGACGTTTCCCGGGGGCCCATTATTGAGTGTGCAAGTCACCCCCTGCCATTTTATCGTGTATACAAATCATTGATCAGGCAGGGGCTATAGTCCTTCCATAGTTGCGGTTACCAATTCACTAAAACCATACAAACCCATAGCCTAATTTTCTTTGTTTCCATATTCTGTAATAGTTCTGCTCCAACCGGGGATTGTCCTTGGGTGCACTTGCATAGTGAATACAGAGATAATCGTCGGTTGGTGCCCCTCATCGTTTAAAATTGTCTAAGGGGCCTCTGCGAGTTGGCTTCGGCCCCTCGTACGCCTTCCAAAGGACCGGGATCTCAGGGTTCCGAGATATGTCAACAATATAAATAATAATAATAAAAAATCCAAAATAATAATAATAATAATATTTAAAAATATAATTTATATGTTTGTTAAAATGAATAAAGGAAATAATAATAATATGCTCTCTCTTTTTCAGGTGCTTGAGCCAACTGTCAACGTTTCAACCCAACGACTATCGGATCAGGTGCGGGTCATCCAGCGTAATCATATGTTGGATGACACTGTACTTGATCGCCTTCGAAATGAAATGCTGACTAGCCATGTCGCTGCACCTCCGTTGCAGACTGTTGTGGTCCCACCACAGTACGTCACAAGTCACGCTGACGAGGGGAGTGATGACAGGGCTACAAACGTAAGTACCCAGTGCAATGAGGAATTGAGGATTGCTTTGGAGAGTGCGATTCGAGAATATCGATCCATATCACCCGAACTTAGACCACGTTTACCTCGTTTGCCCATGCATAACAAAAATAGGGCACTGGTAGCGGCTCTGGATTCGCAGTTGTCAAAATATTTTGATAACTGCGAAGACATCACTGATACTCATGCAATTCTGTACTGCGCGGCTGTAGCGGCATGTCGTGTAGCTCACGTCAAATTTGCTAGTGACTCTAGAGCTACACGACCAAAACCAGCCGTACCAGCCTGGCAGTGCAGAATTGAGCGTCGTATTAGTGGGGCCAGAGCGCTCATCGGCAAACTAATCTGTTTCAGGGAGGGCAACACTCGCCCTAGAGTGATGCGCTTTGTGAGACGGGCGTTCTCAGGGACTGATACCAGCCCTCAGGATTTTATGTCCCGTGTCACAGAGCGCATAGACTTCCTGAAGCAGAAAATTTATGCATGGGCAAGCCGTATTCGTAGGTATAAGCGGCGAGTGGACCGATACACTCAGAATCGCGCCTTCCAGAGTGATGAAAGGTGGGTTTATAGGGCTTGGGAGCGACCGATCCAAGGTGTGGCTGATACGCATCTGCCGGATAATGACGCCATGTGTTCTTTTTGGCGCAGTATCTGGTCGGTGCCTGTCAGTCACACCGAAGGGGATTGGGCTAGAGAAGTCGAGCGGGCCTGCGATCCTATACCAGAAATGGGGGCTGTTACTATCTGCCCCCAAGATGTAGCTCGTGCAGTCCCTCCGTTGCCCAACTGGAAGTCTCCAGGGCCGGACGGGCTGCACAACTTCTGGATAAAATGGTTTGTAGGATCGCACGCTCGCTTGGCGGCTCAGTACCAGAATGCTTTGCAGTCTGGTTCGCTACCCCAGTTTCTTACAACAGGAGTTACCCACCTGCTCCATAAATCAGGTAGCACTGCGGAACCCAAAAATTATAGACCGATCACGTGTTTACCGACGGTCTATAAAGTTCTTACATCCATTTTGAGAGCTAAAATTTACAATCATATAGACACTAACTCCATCATGTCGTTTTTTTTTTTTTTTTTTCAGGATGGGAAATCATCAAATGACTTCTCCCGCTCTTGGCGGAGCGGGAGGGCGTGTCAGACTTTTACTGACTAAAACCCACCCGTGTTCCATCAGTTGCCCATGTGCCAGGGTCACGGTATCTCTTTCGAACAATCACGCGACCCCGGCAGGCATCGGTCCTAGTAGACCTCTACACTGCTGCTGACATCTCTTTGAGGCGCACGTGGAACACTGCGCGCCGTCGACCCGAGCTTGGTCCTTACCGGGCGGCGAGCTACCCATTGCTCGCCACCCGCAAGCTCGCGCCTACGGTGGCCGGGAGTCCGCTATTGACTCCCGACGCCCGGGGCGTCTCCTCCTGCGGCGGCTAGGGACATGAGGGCGCAGAGACTGCCACTCCCTCACGCGCCCCGCCTCCTCCTTCGCGAGCATTACTGCTTCGCAGAAGGAGGTGACGGCTTCCCATTCCCTCTCGCTCCGTACCATGGCTCGCACCAGGGCCGGACGCGAGAGGTCGCCGCCGCCGATCGCCTCCACGAGGACACGGCGGTGCTCCGCCCAGGCAGGGCACACCTCCACCGTATGCTCCACCGTGTCCTCCAGACGATCCTCGCAATGGAAACACCCGGACGTATCCTCCCGCTTTATCCTGAACAGGAACCCACCGAAGCACCCATGCCCGGTGAGAACCTGCGTCAGGCGGAAGGTGAGGACGCCGTGACGCCTCTCTATCCACTCCTCAAAGAGGGGACTTACCGCCGCAATTGTGGCGTGCCCAGCACTGGGTTACCCGCCAGTCGCCATGAGATCACACCGGAGCTCTGTCCGCCGTGCCGCGATTTGTCGCGGCAGCGGAGTTTCGCCCCGGCGTTTCGCCTCCTCGCGCCACTCCCACATGTGCGCGAGGACCTTTGCCTCCAGATCCCACGGCGGCACTCCGGCAAGGAGGCTCGCCGCCTCGCACGAGACCGCGCGGTATCCCCGGATTAACCGGATGGCCATGACCCTCCGGGCCGCAAACAACCGGCGCGCTGGGCGCAGCCTCAGTGAGGGCGCCCACACCGGTGCCCCGTAGAGGGCCATGGACCGCACGATCCCCGTGTAGAGCCTCCGGCAGGAGGCGTTTGGACCTCCCAGATCGGGCAACTCCATCATGTCTGTCTCTCAAAATGGATGTAGGAACGGGTCCGCGGTATTAAGGAGCTGCTCCTCATTGATATGGCCATTAGCCAACAGGTTCGTCGTTCCCGTAAGGATCTGTCGACATGTTGGATAGATTACAAGAAGGCCTATGACTCGGTGCCACATACATGGCTCATGAGGGTGCTAGAGTTGTATAAAGTAGATGCAACTCTGCGCGCCTTCCTGATGTCATGCATGGGGCAATGGAAAACGGTCCTTCGCTATCCAGTATGTCGAAATATCCAGAGGAATAGCGAGCCGATAAGGATTGAGCGAGGCATATTTCAGGGCGATAGTTTGAGTCCGCTTTAGTTGTGCTTAGCCCTGAATCCTCTGAGCACACTGCTTGAGGATTCAGGTATAGGCTATCGGTTGAGGAGAGGTGGTCAGGTTATATCTCACCTCCTTTACATGGATGACCTTAAACTCTTTGCCCACAACAATTTGCAACTGATGGAACTACTGAAGGTAACTGAAACCTTCAGTAGCGCCATCAGGATGGAATTTGGTGTGGACAAATGTGCAGTCATGCATGTAAAGCGAGGGGAGATTGTGGAATCCGTGGGAACCCAACTCTCAGATTCCATAAACTTTCGAGCCCTCTCCACATCCGAAACCTATAAGTATTTGGGTACGTCGGAAGCTTTGGGAATCAATGTTACTGACATGAAGCAATCGTTGAAGGAGCGCTTCTTTGGCCACCTGAAGAAAGTATTTAATAGTCTTCTATCAGGCGGAAAGAAGGTGTGCGCCTTCAACGGTTGGGTCATGCCGGTTTTCATGTACTCTTTCGGCATACTCAAATGGACTCAAACTGAACTCGACGCCCTGGATAGGAAGGTCCGTACGCTGCTGACTGCATATCGAATGCATCACCCACGGTCATCGGTAATGAGGCTGTATATCCCGCGAAAGTGTGGAGGTCGAGGCTTTTTAAACGCTAAGACTGTCCACAATCGCGAGATATGCAGTCTCAGAGAATATTTCCTGGAAGCCGACGTGGGGATGCATCGAGATGTGGTTGCGGTGGACAAGGGCCTCACCCCGCTCTCCTTGGCTAACGAGAACTGGTGCAAGCCTGTAGTACTTGACACTTATGACCGCATGGAGGTATGGCAAAGTAAGGAGCTTCACGGACGTTTTCTCGGGCCCTACAGGGACCCGACGTAGATTTTCTAGCGTCCGTGGCCTGGCTGCGTTTCGGTGATCTCTTTGGGGAAACCGAAGGTTTTGTTTGTGCAATTATGGACGAAGTTATGATGACGAACAATTACCGGAGATTTATTGTGAAAGACGGCACGGTGGACATCTGTCGGGCATGCCACCGTCCCGGGGAATCAATTAGACACATTTTCTCTAGGTGTTCTCGTCTAGCTAACGAAGAGTACTTGCACAGACACAATCTTGTAGCCAGGATTATCCACCAGCAACTTGCTCTGAAATACCGCCTTGTGGAATCAGAAGTGCCGTACTACAGGTATGTGCCCGACCCAGTTCTTGAAAATGGCCATATCACACTGTACTGGGATCGATCCATCATCCCTGACAGGACTGTTGTTGCAAACAAACCTGATATAGTGGTGGTGGATTGACTAGAAAGGCGCACAATGATTGTTGACATAACGGTTCCGCATGACGAGAACCTCGTGAAAGCCGAGAAAGATAAACAAATCAAGTATCTTGACTTGGCTCGCGAGGTTGTCGACATGTGGGATGTGGACTCAGCGATCATTGTACCGATAGTCATCACAGCCAATGGGTTGATAGCCAAGAGCCTCGACTAACACCTGAAGAGGCTCTCGTTGAGCAGTTGGGTCAAGGGCTTGATTCAGAAAGCGGTACTACTGGACACGGCTCGCATTGTCAGGAGGTTCCTCTCTCTGGAGCCCTGACCGCCGGTAGCTTGGACCTGGGAACAAGGTCCAAGCTACCGGCGGTCAGGGCCCTTGTTCCCGATATCGGTGGGCTACTATTTTTTATATTTTTAAATGTTTTTATTTTATATTTTAACATTTAAAAATATAATTTATAAGTTTGTAAAAATGAATAAAGGAAAATATTAATAATAAACCCGCAGGGCAGCATGTGGCGTACTGTTGGGCAGTAGTGACCCCACGGACCCTATCTCCCGGGAGAATTCTTGTTCCTCATCTCTGGCTTGCCTTTATTGGCCGGCTGGAGTGAACACTGAAGAGGTTCAGAGCTCCCACCTCATTCTTGCCTTTATTGGCTGGCTTGAGTGGAGATTCGTAAGAGCAAACGTGCTCGGGGAAAGGAAGTATTCCAGTAAGTGCTCGTAGGGACTTGACCATCTTCCGGGCTCTGGGATTGTTCTGAAAGCCGTGGAATACCTCTCCACTTCTCAAGCACCTCAGGAAGTGTTGCCCCCTTGTCGCTGCGTCATTATGTGCCAGCGACGTTTCCCGAGGGCCCATTATTGAGTGTGCAAGTCACCCCCTGCCATTTTATCCGTGTATACAAAACATTGATCAGGCAGGGGCCATATTCCTTTCATAGTTGCGGTTACTAATCCACTATAGCCATCCAAACCCATAGCCTAATTTGCTTTGTTTCCATATTCTATAATAGTTCTGCTCCAACTGGGGACTGTCCTTGGGTGCACTTGCATAGTGCATACAGGGATAATCGTCGGTTGGTGCCCCCTCATCATTTAAAATTTTCTAAGGGGCCTCTGCGAGTTGGCTTCGGCCCCTCGTACGCCTTCCAAAAGACTGGGATCGTAGGATCCCGAGATATATTAACATATATGAAAATAATAATAATAAAAAAACAATAATAAATAAAAATAATAATAAATAATAAAATAATAGCATGTGGCGAGCTGTTGGGCAGTAGCGACCCCACGGACCCTAACTCCCGGGAGAAGTCTTGTTCCTCACCTCTGGCTTGCCTTTATTGGCCGGCTGGAGTGAACACTGACGAGGAACAGAGCTCCCACCTCATTCTTGCCTTTATTGGCCGGCTTGAGTGGAGATTCGCAAGAGCAAACGTGCTCGGAGGAAGGAAGTATTTCAGTAAGTGCTCGTAGGGATCTTGACCATCTTCCGGGCTCTGGGATTGTTCTGAAAGCCGTGGAATACCGCTCCACTCCTCAAAGCACCTCAGGACATGTTGCCCCCTTGGCGCTACGACACTTTGTGCTAGCGACCGTTTACGGAGGCCCATTATTGAGTGTGCAAGTCACCCCCTGCCATTTTATCTGTGTATTTTTAAAACATTGGTCAGGCAGGGGCCATAGTCATTCCATAATTCGAGAAAACCAGTTCACTTAGCCACCCAAACCCATAACCCAATATCTTTATTTCCATATCCTGCAATAGTTCTACACCAACCGTGGGTTGTCCTTGGCTGCACTTGCGTAGTACAAACAGGGATAATCGACGGGTTGGTGCCTCATTCCATTAAGAACCTCTAACGGGCCTCTGCGAGTTGGCTTCGGCCCC
This sequence comes from Aporophyla lueneburgensis, assembly GCA_932294355.1. NCBI lineage: Eukaryota > Metazoa > Arthropoda > Insecta > Lepidoptera > Noctuidae > Aporophyla > Aporophyla lueneburgensis. The sequence continues at coordinate 24,884,734 of OW028753.1, forward strand.
TGGTACGCCTTCCAAAGGTCCGGGACCCCAGGGTCCCGAGAATGTCAAAGATAATAATGAAAAATAAAATTATAATAATAATTAATTAATAATATATCTTTTCTAAATTGATAACTTTATTCTGAAGACCTTGAGACCATACAGATAGCGAAACACGTACACAAATAAATGATATTAATGAGCACACTAATGAATAATGCCGAGATAATCATGTTACCTAATATGAATGCATAATGTTAGCCTGTCAGCATGTCACTCATGAGTCCATCATACTAATAATAGATACTTTATCTAATAAGGCACCTCATTTGGTCACTACTGGTATGAAACCCAACCCTATAATTAAGTTATAACCATGAAAGTTCATTCGAAACATACATCTTTTGGGTGTTGAGACTGGCACAACTTTGTTCTGAGTTTATTATTATTAATCTATACTATATCTAGAAATATCTATACGTACAAATACATACAAATAAATAAAATTGGAGTGTCTGTTTGTAATATTAAGATAACCACTTTTTACTAAGTGTATATGGATGTATACACAAACAACATTTACCAAAACAATTTTTTTTACAATTTTAACATAAAACAACATTTTTTACAATTTTTGTCTGTCTATCTGTCTGTCTGTTTGTTCCGGGTAATCTCTGAAATGGCTGGACCGATTTTGACGGGACTTTCACTGACAGTTAGCTGATGTAACAAGGAGTAACTTAGGCTACTTTTATTTTAGAAAAAAACTTTATTTAGAAAAATACTTGCGTTAATTTCCGACATCCACGCGGGCGAAGCCGGCAAAAGCTAGTAATATTATAAAGCTGAAGACTTTGTTTGTTTGAACGCGCTAATCTCAGGAACTACTGGACCGAATCGAAAATATCTTTTTGTGTTGGGTAGTCTATTTATCGAGAAAGGCTATAGGTTATATAACATCACGCTACAACCAAGAGGAGCGTAGCAGTAATGAAAAATGTTGCAAAAACGGGGAAAATCGGATGGGTAGGCGATTCGACGCGACGAGAAGGGTCGGGGGAACAAGAAATTTAACACGGACAAAGTCGCGGGCAGAAGCTAGTAATATTATAAAGCTGAAGAGTTTGTTTGTTTGTTTGATTCATTGATTGAACGCGTTAATCTCGGGAACTGCTGATCCGAATTGAAAAAAAAAATATGTTGGATATCCTATTTATCGTGGAAGGCTATATATCGTCACGCTACAACCAAGAGAAGCGGAACAGTAATGAAAAATGTTGCAAAAACAGAGAAAATCGCACGGGTAGGCGATTCAACGCGACGGCAAGGGTCGGGGTAACAAGAAATTTAACGCGGACGAAGTCGCGGGCAGAAGCTAGTGGGTTTATAAGCTCATAATGGTTAAGGAGATTTATTTTTTATCATTTTTATTACGATATAAGGGATGTTTAAATTTTTTTAACGGTGTTGGCAATGACCTTAAAGGACTGAAAATCAGAAACGAATCTTGCTAAGCAAATTTTTATTTTGAACCAAGTTTTAGTAACTTTTAGTGATGTTAACACTTCGATCAATTGATCGAAGTGTTAACAGACGGTATTTTTATCAATTAAATTAAAATATTTTAAGGATCAAAATAAAGAAACATTTTTTTTAAATGCTATTGCATTAAAAAAAAAATGTTGAAGAAAAAGGCCATATAAAAATTTAAAATGAAATTAAGTCCGTCTGCTTTGGGGTTTTGGAAAGCCCTTTAAGTAAATTTCCTTTTATCTTCCGATGTCGTTTCACTGCATTGAGAGGGAACTAATGTTTTTCTCTAAAGACGTTGTATCGGTGAGTCGCTATTTTGCTACATCTGCAGCTGAACTTAGTCAAGCATCTATAGTGCAATAACAACTGCCGAATGGTCGTAAAAAAATTTAAAGCGGTTACCGCGACTTGTCGATAACCACTTTAGATCTTTTACGAGCCTATCACGATACTTTTGAGATTAAATGAAATAAAATTATTAATCTTAAACGATCTTCTTTTGTTTCCAGCGACCTCGTCTACCACTATGTATTACATAACCACGTGCTACTCACTATCTATACACTCGCCATAGAAGCAGCATCCTCCGCAACATTGTTCGTGGTCGACACACTGTGGACAGAACGTTTTGTGTTAGTGTTTGATTAACATCAAAATATGTGTATATCCTTATGTAACTATGACGGTTAGGTAGTCGGCGAATTTATCACGTTTAACCTAGATAAGCAGATATAAAGATAGAATTTAACATTAAAATGAAGTTGTCTCTTTGTTAAAAATATTTTCAGGACTATAACCGAGATTAATTGTATCTCTTTGTTACACTGAAAAAAAAAGAACAACACTATACGTATTTAGGTAAGACAAGCATCAGTTTTAAAAAGGTTTATCATTAATTTCTGCGAAAAGACGTCCACTGCTGGACATAGGCCTGCCTGCCCCCCCCCCTCTCCAAGCTCTACCATTTCACCGGTTATGTGCTTCGGTCAAGGTCATAGGTCAACCTTGTAGGAGACCTTCTAACGCTACGTCTTCAGATTTGTTGGTTTGGTTGCTTTGGTTTGTCAATGAAAACAAAATTTACAACGCTTGTATGAAGGTCTGATTAGCATCTCTGTAGTAGATCTCCTTGGTATCTGTGACAAACGAATCAGCTATTTTATCATGTTTCTCACATAACCACTTGTTTTGTATTTGTTTAACATAATACACAGCCATACCATTTTTTAAATTCAGAAAGAACATTCTGTGAAATCACCATGTTCAAATTCTGTAGCAGGCAGTTCTTATTTCTATTTAATCGCATAAGAAGATTGTTAAAGTATAAAATAAGAACGAACTCTCAAGTCAATAGGCAATTAGTAATTAAATGATTCGTGCTCTCATTTGTTGATTAGAATTACAATTAAAATGTATTGTTCTAATTGGCTGTGAAATTGGTTTATTTGGAACTAATTGGACGTAATAATGTCTAAAACTTTTGAAATATTTTTCTATTATGTTGTTGGTTTTTAAGGATATAATTGTTTAAATAAAATAAGAGAAAATAAAATCATAAGTAGTAAGTACCTGCCCACAGGTCACAAAACAAAAATATGAAAATTTTCTAATTTCATTTCTGATGGCTTATGTTCAGGTATGTTTTGTACAAATTATGATTTATATCGAAATTCAATAAGTGCATAGATTTTCAAAGCTCCGAAACAAAATATCTAAATGTGAAAATCTAGTCACTCTCAAAACAAATCACTGAAGCATCAACTCAACCTTTTTCCCGCCAACTTTGCAATCCTGTGCACCGGAAACACGAGCACACAAATGAATAACAACACTATTATTGTCCTAACCTTTTCACTATTATCACATGTCCCTTCACTACAACTGTCAAATCAAGTATGAAAATAAATGGACGAAAATATTCACGAAGTTTCCATAGCGTTCCGTATATGAAATTATGTAAAATGGTCGTATCTGCGCTCGCGCCGACCTCGCGTATTGTGACCGAGTTAACTCAGCCGGTGCACTGCTCTATTACGTCTAGTAATAGCAATGGAATTTACGTATGTCAGACTGACAGTTGTGACTGAGTCATTGGCTAGTTGTAGTATGTGAGTTATGATGGTAATGATTTGAGCTGTACTGTTAATTTATCGGAATTGGTTTTATAAAATTCTATTCGTCTTCTATAGCGTACATACTTACATTTTTTTTATTTAATTTTTTTTATTGTAAGAGTTTACTTTATGGAATACTTATGAGGTGAAATCACATTTTAATATTTTTTTTCTGTTAATTATCAGACACGTAATAACTTCAACAGGTAAGTGAGATGTCGAAACTAAAACCACACTAAAAATAAACCCTGAATATGTATAAAGTGATCTTTTCTGTTTGACATTCACATAGCACCTAGAAGTGACACAGGTCAACTTACACTGGATTTTCCTTCAAAATGCTTCAATAGTTTTGTTAAATACGGGTCTTTGATATTTGATGGTTTTATAACAATAGTGAAAGTTCTATTGCGGGACAGATTAAAGAAGTCATGTTAGTATGGTGCGTTTGACAGTTGTATTGTTGGGTACTTAAACAATTCAACTGTTCAATGGGAAGTGCATGATTGATAACGGCTGTTTTTTAGGTGCGGAATAATAAATGTCTAATTATTGATTGAATTTAACCGAATAAAGTCAAAGTCAAAGCATTTATTTCAATTAGGCCCAAAAAAGGCACTTTTGAACGTCAATTGTTACAAGAAAATAGAATTGATTCTAGTTACCCCTTCCAGAAGGTAGATTCGTATGGAGAAGAATGGGCAAGAAACTCCACCGTTACTCTTTTAATATGGTTTTCAATATTTGTTTACAATATTTATACAATTATATGTGAAGACGATGCACCTGTAATAAAAATTATCATACCACAACAGATAAAAGAACTGAAAATGAAGCAATGAGAGATAAATTAATTATATTATGATAGATACATGGTACTCACATATTTACAAAAACATTGCAAAGGCAAGAATACGAATTTGCTAATATTTTTATAAGTTACAAGTCAGTGTATGAGTCACAGTAATCACATAAAAAATATATTGTTGGGAATCACGTGCATGCGTCATGATATAAGGTGGGTCAGGGCACCTTTTTAGGGTTCCGTTGCCAAATGGCAAAAAACGGAACCCTTATAGATTCGTCATGTCTGTCTGTCTGTCTGTCTGTCTGTCCGTCCGTCCGTATGTCACAGCCACTTTTTTCCGAAACTATAAGAGCTAGGCTGTTGAACCTTGGTAAGTAGATGTATTCTGTAAACCGCCTTAAGATTTTCACACTAAAATAGAAAAAAACAATAAATTTTGGGGTTCCCCATACATAGAACTGAAACTCAAAAATGATTTTTTTCATCAAACCCATACGTGTGGGGTATCTATGAATAGGTCTTCAAAAATGGTAATGAGGTTTTTATTATCATTTTTTTCTAAACTGAATAGTTTGCGCGAGAGACACTTCCAAAGTGGTAAAATGTGTGTCCCCCCCCCCCCGTAACTTCTAAAATAAGAGAATGATAAAACTAAAAAAAATATATGATGTACATTACCATATAAACTACCACCGAAAATTGGTTTGAACGAGATCGAGTGAGTAGTTATTTTTTTAAACGTCATAAATCGTAAACCGCAATTTACCTTACATTCAATCAACTGAAATATAAAAATTTAAAAAAAATATATATTTTTAAGCCGTGAATACCTACAGGTTTGTACGGAACCCTCGGTGCGCGAGTCCGACTCGCACTTGGCCGGTTTTTATTAAGAAGTTCCGTAACTTATCTTGACTCCGGTGGAAACTTCTCGATGTGGACGTTGGTGCTCTTGTCGATTGAAGCTTCTCGATGTAGGACCTTGGTTTACCCAGGGATCGGAGTGGCTTCTTCGGACTCTTAGGTATGGGACGTTGGTTTACTCAGGGGCCAAGAGGATTCAGGTTTTTGCGTGCTTCAAGTAGGTCGACGAAGAAAGATAAGATGTGACTAATCTTCTTCTTATTTTATTTGAATACACTTTACAGAAACGTAACTGAACACTGCCAGTCTAACTGAATCGACCTGAATGAAAGAATGTGCTCTCACAGAGGCTGCCTTTTATGCCATGGGATTGCATCATGTTTTTCTTATAGTTACTGCGTATATTATGTTGTAAACAACCCTGTCTAGAATGAAATCGAAAGGAATATTTTGTTATTATTTCACGATGATTTCATTGTTTACATTACTTTCAATATTTTTCAATTAGTCAGTGGTTGCACAACAAAATATATATATACAACATTAATTTTTGTTTATGCGAAACCCGAAACACGGGTCTAGTATTTTTATGTAAAGAATCTATGAAAACAATTTCAAAACTGTATCATTAATAATCACAAAGTTATAAGCTTGATAAGTTACCTGGTTGTCCACGCAAAAACATATGCAGATCACCACAAACAGCTAGTGTACGTACCATCTCCGTGTAATGGACGTTTGAATACGAGAAAGACATGATAATTTTAAAATCGAAACAAAACACTAAGGCCCGCGTCTTGGAAGCGTAATTAAATATTTTTGGTACAAAATATAACATGGTGTAAAAATTATTGGAATCGATTCAGTTACTGATCTGAACAAACTATATTCTGGTTTCGCATATACTAAAAATAATCTTGTATAAGTATATATATATATATATATATATATATATATATATATATATATATATATATATATATATATATATATATATATATATATATATATATATATATATCGACACACTTGCAGAGTTTTGTTGTGTCTATATATATACACACACGGTCGAATTGAGAAACTTTCTCTTTTTTCGTCGGTTAAAAATAAATCTTATTGATACAATTAAGTTAGCAACCAGTTTGATAAACTCTCAGTACTGTCCTATGGAGTAAAACCAACATGTTTCCAAGCGTTCTTATCTTGGAAGTAATCCTCTGATTTGTAATAAGCTCGTTTACAAAGTGTACTTTTAATATGACTTTTAACCTCCTTTCGTTGCAATATATCAGAAGGAATTTTGTTGTAACATTTAACACACTACCCCATAAAATATGTATGTACTTTTGCTAATCTGAAAAATGGTTGATCTATCTTGTCTTGTTATGATAACAACGCAATAACGAAAAATATATTGATAAATGAACATGGAAAGTCAGATGATACGGGTAATTCGTTGCAATATATCAGAAGGAATTTTGTTGTAACATTTAACACACTACCCCATAAAATATGTATGTACTTTTGCTAATCTGAAAAATGGTTGATCTATCTTGTCTTGTTATGATAACAACGCAATAACGAAAAATATATTGATAAATGAACATGGAAAGTCAGATGATACGGGTAATAAAAACACGAGCGTTAAGCTGAACAATATAAATGGTTTTCTATGATCGATGCGCTGTCGAAAATATTTGGCAAACATTTCTCTATGAAGCAATTTTGTTTGGGCAAACTCTTAACGTAACAGCACAAGGTTAATAATCCCTTCAAGCTATATAAGATACTTAGCAAATCTATGAAATAATCATGCAACACAGTATCAATTTATCAAGAGTGATGCTCGATGCTCGGGTGTAAAATCCATTAGGCTGTTTCCCTTTTTAGATAACAAGGGATAACAACGATTTCCCAAGTCCCCAAGGACCAATGATGGGCAGCTTTCGGTAAGTAAAGGACAGGGAAACAAGGTATCGTTTTTTCTCTGAAAGAAAATAAATAGCTTATCACTGAAAAGTTTGTTAAGTGAAAGGTGGTAGAGTAAAAAGACAAGGATACTGTTTTTTTTTTTAAGTGAAATCATGCCCGTTTTCAAAATATACCAAGCAGTTTTGGAGCAATGGTTATCCAATGGAAACAGCCGTAACTTATAAGTTGAAGGTCGTTAGTTTAAACTCAGCCAGACATTTTACTTTGTGTAAATTATTTCATCACTTTTGGAAGGATGAGAAGAAAGGGTTTTGGAAAACCGAACCACTGAAGGAAATTAACGGCTTGTGAAAACCGACATGTTCTAGTTCCAACACCGACAATTTCTATGTTGTGACATCAACCATAACACACTGCACTGCACATAGTCTGGAGGCGTGGTTCCCAGCAATGGGAACGCTAAACGTTTATTTATGTTTAAATAACTCAAAAATTTATTACATAGTTACAACCTGCGTCCCGCATTATCACCCGTATAAGTTGATCCTGGTGGAATATCCAGGTCATGGTCCACCCATATGCCAAATGTCATTCCGTTCAACCGATTTAACGTGAAAACGTAAAGTACAAACATACGAAGACTGAAAAGTTTTTAACACGCTTTTATTAGTTTCACCTGTATGTTTGTAATCGACTCCTTTGGACTCGATTTTGACCCACTTCAAACAGTCAGATTTCATTTAAACTTTGTAGGCTTATCGAGGACTAATGACAATACAATAATTTCATTTTGTGCCGTTAACCTTGCCCAAAATTGGCAACACCCTAAAAAAATTAAAATAAATAAAATCTTTATTTGCTTTTTGAGGTATTTTTTTTTATTGTTATCAAGCACCCCACGCTTTTTTTCCATTTTTTTTTTCTACTTTTTCGTTTGGTTTTCTACAGAAGCGTGGTTTTTTTTTTTTTTTTTTTAACTTTTATTTATTTCTTCTTATATTAGTTTAGATAGACCACAACATAGCTAAGCCGCCTGCCAAGCGTGACAATTATGGAGGCCTTTGTCTAGCACTGGATGTTTTTCGGCTAGATTGATGATGATGATGATACACCAACAGCCAAACGATTAAAGTGGAAAATTACTATAATATTTGCTAAATATTAATGTCTGTGAAAACTGATAAGTCTTCGTTCATCCACCAATTTCATTAATGTTATCACTGCCTATCAGCCCAAAGTTTCTCTTGTGGGACCCTAAACTAACACATGATTAAAATTCAGGCCCATTCACAGAGAGCCTTCATGAATACTTTGTAAAATAAGTAAATTGAAAGACAAACTGAACACTGATCCTGGTCAAGACCTTGGTGTTTGGATCTGTTTTCCACTTTGAGTTTTTTCCTGAATTGATTTTGACGACCTATCTCATATTGGAATGATGACACTGAAATAGTCGGATACGGGTAATTGGACACTTCTGTTTATCCTTGGTAAATCTTAATTAGGGTTGGTACTTTTAGATAATAAATGAACCTGAGTGATCGATGGCGAGCTGTGTATCCATTCATAAATCAAAGGAACATGTCTGTTTCCGTAAAGGCGGTAACATTATTTATTATTTATTTAGTGGTTGTGGTTTCTGAAGACTGTGATGATTACGGTGATGTTGTAAGTAGATATTAAAATCTATTCTTTGTTTCTTTGAAAACAACAAATTATTTTTGTCTCTATTATATTTGTGTGGTTTTATCATGAGCCGTCATTCTTATATCGATAAGTGCCTAACAATTAATATTACGCTAACGCTCCCTTCACATCAGTTTTGACTCCGTGATTTTTACAGAATAGACGGTAGTTCTATTTTATATGTATTATATATCAATGGTAAGTGTAAATTCTCTATTCTATTACAGCTATTTTAGCTACTTCCACAGCATTATGTCGTACGACATTTCACTGTGAGGTAGGGCTGCTGATTTTTTCTAATCTGAAAAATGGTTGATCTATCTTGTCTTTATTTCTAGTATTCAATTTTTTTTTAATTTTTATTAAGATCGACAATATTTAGCTTTTTGTGAATTTGTACGTCTACAAACAAATTCACAAAAAGCTAAATATTGTCGATCTTAATAAATACGAAATTAAATCAAACTTAACGAAATGGCTACTAGAAAAGAACTATCAACAAACAGAATCCCTACTCAAGTACGTCGCCTAACTCGGTATCTCAAATCATACACACGCACGCACGCACGCACACACACGCACACACATGCACACACCACACACACACACACACACAAACACATCACGTAAATATATACTTAAATTGGTTTTTATTATATTCAATCGCTCAGGTAGATCGACACAGTCTACTATAATAATATAAATCACATTCTAAGCTGAATCACTGTCTCTCAAGATACAGGTTACCTAGTTTGAGAGGCAGGGTTTTCCATAATTGTTTACAGATTTTAGTTCCTAGAATTTTTAGTTCCTAGAGACAAAAATAATTTGTTGTTTTCAAAGAAACAAAGAATAGATTTTAATATCTACTTACAACATCACCGTAATCATCACAGTCTTCAGAAACCACACGCACTAAATAAATAATAAATAATGTTACCGCCTTTACGGAAACAGACATGTTCCTTTGATTTATGAATGGATACACAGCTCGCCATCGATCACTCAGGTTCATTTATTATCTAAAAGTACCAACCCTAATTAAGATTTACCAAGGATAAACAGAAGTGTCCAATTACCCGTATCCGACTATTTCAGTGTCATCATTCCAATATGAGATAGGTCGTCAAAATCAATTCAGGAAAAAACTCAAAGTGGAAAACAGATCCAAACACCGAGGTCTTGACCAGGATCAATGCTCAGTTTGTCTTTCAATTTACTTATTTTACAAAGTATTCATGAAGGCTCTCTGTGAATGGGCCTGAATTTTAATCATGTGTTAGTTTAGGGTCCCACAAGAGAAACTTGGGGCTGATAGGCAGTGACAACATTAATGAAATTGGTGGATGAACGAAGACTTATCAATTTTCACAGACATTAATATTTAGCAAATATTATAGTAATTTTCCACGTTAATCGTTTGGCTGTTGGTGTATCATCATCATCATCAATCCAGCCGAAAAACATCCAGTGCTGGACAAAGGCCTCCATAATTGTCACGCTTGGCAGGCGGCTTAGCTATGTTGTGGTGTAATCTAAACTAATATAAGAAGAAATAAATAAAAGTTAAAAAAAAAAACTAAAAACCACGCTTCTGTAGAAAACCAAACGAAAAAGTAGAAAAAAAATGGAAAAAAGCGTGGGGTGCTTGATAACAATAAAAAAAAATACCTCAAAAAGCAAATAAAGATTTTATTTATTTTAATTTTTTTAGGGTGTTGCCAATTTTGGGCAAGGTTAACGGCACAAAATGAAATTATTGTATTGTCATTAGTCCTCGATAAGCCTACAAAGTTTAAATGAAATCTGACTGTTTGAAGTGGGTCAAAATCGAGTCCAAAGGAGTCGATTACAAACATACAGGTGAAACTAATAAAAGCGTGTTAAAAACTTTTCAGTCTTCGTATGTTTGTACTTTACGTTTTCACGTTAAATCGGTTGAACGGAATGACATTTGGCATATGGGTGGACCATGACCTGGATATTCCACCAGGATCAACTTATACGGGTGATAATGCGGGACGCAGGTTGTAACTATGTAATAAATTTTTGAGTTATTTAAACATAAATAAACGTTTAGCGTTCCCATTGCTGGGAACCACGCCTCCAGACTATGTGCAGTGCAGTGTGTTATGGTTGATGTCACAACATAGAAATTGTCGGTGTTGGAACCAGAACATGTCGGTTTTCACAAGCCGTTAATTTCCTTCAGTGGTTCGGTTTTCCAAAACCCTTTCTTCTCATCCTTCCAAAAGTGATGAAATAATTTACACAAAGTAAAATGTCTGGCTGAGTTTAAACTAACGACCTTCAACTTATAAGTTACGGCTGTTTCCATTGGATAACCATTGCTCCAAAACTGCTTGGTATATTTTGAAAACGGGCATGATTCCACTTAAAAAAAAACAGTATCCTTGTCCTTTTTACTCTACCACCTTTCACTTAACAAACTTTTCAGTGATAAGCTATTTATTTTCTTTCAGAGAAAAAACGATACCTTGTTTCCCTGTCCTTTACTTACCGAAAGCTGCCCATCATTGGTCCTTGGGGACTTGGGAAATCGTTGTTATCCCTTGTTATCTAAAAAGGGAAACAGCCTAATGGATTTTACACCCGAGCATCGAGCATCACTCTTGATAAATTGATACTGTGTTGCATGATTATTTCATAGATTTGCTAAGTATCTTATATAGCTTGAAGGGATTATCAACCTTGTGCTGTTACGTTAAGAGTTTGCCCAAACAAAATCGCTTCATAGAGAAATGTTTGCCAAATATTTTCGACAGCGCATCGATCATAGGAAACCATTTATATTGTTCAGCTTAACGCTCGTGTTTTTATTACCCGTATCATCTGACTTTCCATGTTCATTTATCAATATATTTTTCGTTATTGCGTTGTTATCATAAATGTTGATGAATGCAGTGTGCGAATTTAAATTTATACAAAAACACAAGGTAAAGCTTGGTATTTCACTAAGCAGAGTTAACTTTAAAAAAAAAACCAATGACTGATAACACCTGATTTTTGAAATTAAAATGGTCGAATAGTCAAAACTGAACACAAATCAAGTGATGCCATTGGTTGCTGATAATTAATTTAACCAATCATCGTATTTAACCCGCGCTTGACAATTTGTTATCTTTTTCTGATTTTACTTTCGTTCCAGAAACAGCGCGTTAGATACAAAAGATTTTTCTACCACACAATGTTGCTGGGTTCAGTCAATTTTAGAAAAAGTAAGACATGATAATTTTCAACACGAAAGTTTCTTTCATGTCACTAGTTTCAGGCATTATTCATTACGTAAACGTCATGCAAAACAATTTGGCAACAACTACTGTATATAGGAAATATATTAATATGTATTAAATGTGAAATATGAGAAACGACTAGCAATAGAGTCATATGTAGGCGCGTACACATACTATACACACACATTTCTAGTATAAGCTGAATTCTCATTGAACGAAAAGCTTATACAAACAGAGGTCAGATGAAACTAGAAACGTATTGCTTGATAATTTATAATGTTGTGTGTACACACAACAATATGTTATAATTAGACCAGACGTCAAAATTTAGATCATAAAAGTACACATATAACACACACAATGCTGACAGCATTACGTATCGCCCCGTAAGGAATAGAGGACAAAGATTAAATAGTGTATTTCTGGTGAGACGTGAGACACTTTTATGCCTACATGTTTCATCCTTATGTCAGCCGAAAGTCGTCCCCTGTTGTACATAGCTAGGCCTCCCCCAATTTAGGATTGGTTTACCATATCGGCGTGGCATCACTCACCAACACGCCTGAAGTTGGCAATCGCAGTACGTTGGTAAAATGCATAGAGAATACCTGAATTAGTTGTCTTTTTTTAATTTAAAGCTCATGTTACTTCCGAATTATGTAACTTAGATACGTAAAAGAATAATTAAAATCGGTTAAGTATTTTTTGAGTTTATCCATTACAAACAATCAAATCGTTCTTACAACAATACCCGAAGGGTTAAACAAAGGTGCACTCTATTCTATAGCACACACACTTTTAACCAGTCATGATGTAGATTCACCCGTAGTTCAGGAGTGTTGGTGCGTTTATCCCAAAATAAATACTCCTCAATAAAATGTACCATTCCTACAAAATTCTCTATAAAACATAAAAATATATAATGTCAAAACGGCTGAACCGATTTTCATAAAACAATTCTAAGATCCAACGCTAGAAAGCCTACTTTTAAATGAAAAAAACACGCCGAAATTTAAGACTCGAGTTTTACATTCGTCTAAGAGTTAAGGTCCCACAGACTGCAATATATTGCAGTCAAACTTATAACACCCATATTTTTGCGTCGAGGGTTAAAAGTAAGTAATTTCGCTTCTTATGACTAATGTTTTTGGTTTAAGTACGAGCTCGATTTATGTTACTGTCTTGTCTGTACCAATCATTTTAGTCATAACAGAGTACTAACAAGTACTCTATAAGTAATTAGAATCCCTCATTACTTTGACACATCAGAGTGTTATTTTAGGTGCCTAGACTGACAGTTAAGTGACATTTGTACCTAGATTCTAGCTCCAAGGTCCTAGGTTAGTACCTACAGATGTGTTTAATAGGTTGTAATTTCGTGACTTCAGTTACGGTTTTTCACAAAATGAGCTTAAATTGCAGCTGGCACATAAGTTAGTCACATTCAAACTTTATGTTTAAAATACCTTACTGTAATGAGTTAAAATTGCAAATGACTCAAACTTTTGCGCAGTTATAGGAGAATTGCATAAACATGTGATTTTTTATGTGATAAAGCAATTGTAATGTTTTGTGGTTTCTAATAAGAATACAAAGAGAGAATTATGGAACTAACTACTTAGTATCACCTACCTATATCAATATAGGCACTTATGCTGATTAGAGTATCAAAATCCATCATTTGCATTTATCTTAATGCTCTTTATTACCATTGAATATTAGCAAATAATTGCACAGCTAAATGCCAATGCATTCTACAACTTTCTTCGATAAATCCTTTTCAGTTCAGGCTGCTCGTTTGTGGAATGCATTGCCAATTCAAATAAAACGCGCGCAATCTTTACCTATATTTAAAAGACTCGTGAAGGAGCATTACTTGTTGTCGTGATCTTGTTTTCATACCTGTCATAGTCGTATTTTATTTTCTTAGCTTATATATTTAGTATGTATGTATATAAGTATTTATTAAACAGGATATATATAATTATATCTATGTATTTATTAAAATAAATTGTATCTGTATTTTACACCAGTGACAACCCCATTTTTATGTCCACGCAATCACTGTCCATACCAAGGTTGCCTGGAAGAGATCGCAGAAAGCGATAAGGCCGCCCATTGTATGTTTTTATTTTTGTTAAATATTCTTGTTGTAATGTATTTTCTGGTGTACAATAAAGCATATATAAATAAATAAATAAATAAATAAATAAAATAAAAAATAGTTTATTGGTTAAATAAGTATGGATGTAAACCAAGTGTAGGTAAGTATGTGTGTGAGAAAATCTGAGTGTAAGTGTAGGTTATGGTGTGATAAAGAATACATGAGTGTGAGGGAGAGAGCATTGGTGGCCCAGTGGAATAGTCGAACCCAGTCAGGCGCTTTACTTTGTGTAAATAATATCATCTCCACTGCTCTCATAACGGTGATGGTTTTTTTTTGAGAAATCATGTTTTTTCTTTTTCCTTTGAGAAGGCATGTTTTAGAACGATTTAGGATGATTTGGAGAAATCTGTCACGTATCAACCCGCAGTGGGCCTGTGTGGTGGATTACGGCCCACTCCCTCTAACCCAGAGAATGTCTGTGACCTAACAGTGTGAACAATAAAGGCCGATTATGATGAGTGTGAAGGGTGTATGTGTCAAGGTTTCAGAAAAGTTTCCGTTTCATTATAGGGAAAAATACGCGTGGAGGTCGGAAAATGTCCCGCGGGAACGTACTACCGGGATAAAAAGTAGCCTATGTGTTAATCCAGGTTATAAACTAACTGTATTTCAAATTTCATCCAAATCCTTTTAGTAGTTTTTGCGTGAAAGAATAACAAACATCTACACATCCACACATCCATACACACAAACTTTCGCATGTAGGAAGGAGGATAGGATTATATTATTAGTAGGATTGGTGTTAGTATCCATTGCATTATTATTTAATTAGTCAATACATGCTTCTCCTACTATAGTGGTTGTTCATTAAGGTCTATTATTGCATCAACAGGGCTTCAAATGTACGTTTGAACTTAATGACATTAGTGCCTACTTCAGTAGACACCTCATTATGTGAGCTCTGACTAACCAAACATTAACCTCACATGCATTAAGCGAACTTTCCACTGAAAAATTAAACATGAGTGCAAAAACCACTATTTAGTGTTAAAACCTTTAAACATTAAACTATTTAGAAATAATTGCAACAGGTAACTTTTACAAGGACAACTAGCAAAGGCACTTTATAATTACATAGAACATAAAGTCTCTTCACACTACGTAATGCAATTGCCTGTACGTACGTGGTAAACCATGAGTGAAGCATAAAAGTTACATCTTATACCTATTATTTATATAATACAATATATATAATGATAAACTTACTGACTGCTGATATATCTATTAACGACCATTCCCGATTTTAGGATGAACTTAGTTTCAATCCAAATTCCTAGGCCAAACCATTTCTCCCTACACGCGATAGGACAAACCAGTATAGACCTTTGCAGAAAAGACAAAAGAAAGAGCATGTACAGCCTATTTTATAACAGTTTAAAAATAGCGATGTTATGTCTATAATTATAATAAAATGGTTACACATAAACATCTAGTCATAAGGTTGATGAAAAGGGAAAACTGATTTGAAAAAAAAACTTAAATTGGGTTTGGCCGGTAACATTTATACGCATAGCCCAAACCGTTGAAACTAGAGACTTGAAATTTTGCAAACAGATACCTTATATATTGTTGGAATCCAATAACAAAAGATTCTTGAAAATCCCACCTCTAAAGAGATATAATAGGGGATGAAATTTTGTATGAAGGTCCGTCAGTTTCGAAGCTAGGATTAACAGATATTATTTTCTCGGTGGATAACTGCCAACATCTACACGGGCAAATCCGCTGGCAAAAGTTAGCTTCATGTAAATCTGTCCGATATGGTTATTGATTGAGCGTCTTCATAGGTAGAATAAAGGCGGTCGAGCCAAAAGAAAACGCAAGAAGACATGTATTCAATCAAGGTTTATTTTGAGCACTTATCAGACACACGTAATACATACTCTCATATCCGTTAAACCGAAGAAATATGAATACAATACAAGGTATATACAAGGTCGAGATAATAGTCATTAAAATTGACATTATAAAGTCAAAAAACCGCAGAGTAGTATAGTCAGGGAAACCCGCACAACAACAAACTCTGCACACGTCAATGGAGTTACCGAGACGACAGTGGATTGCGAATTAATAACTAACACAACCACATGATTTGCAAAACCACATTTTTGTAGCGTCAGTAATTTTCTGGAAATACCTAAGCAAAGATCCCTTGTGTATTATGATGTCTGATAGGCGTTTTACTTAAAGCGTTGTTGCTTCTGTAAAAATGAAGCTACCGGTCTATTCTGTTAAAATATCACAATGCAAACTTAGGTAAAAGTGAGCATAAAGTGAGTTGTCATTTCACCTGATGCTAAGGATCGTCACTGTCTTATGGAAAATGAGCAACAAACAGCTTAAATGTAACACAAAGGTGTAAGCAAAACATACAAATTACCATATTGCAGCCCACAACGCTGTTCGCGTTTTACGCAACGCAGCTTAACGAGAATACATAAAAGTGAAATAATAATATAATCGCTAGGGTTACATTTTTAAAATTACTATCTGATAAATGAACTACCGTGACAGCTCATCATTCCACCTATATTTTCACGGTGACTGGTGTACTTACGGCAAGATTGGTTGTCGTGTGTGAAAATTATACAATGCCATGCAACTCATGCAAGTAGCACAGTGAATTTATTTCAGAAGTGAAATAATAATATAATCGCTAGGGTTACATTTTTAAAATTACTATCTGATAAATGAACTACCGTGACAGCTCATTCCACCTATATTTTCACGGTGACTGGTGTACTTACGGCAAGATTGGTTGTCGTGTGTGAAAATTATACAATGCCATGCAACTCATGCAAGTAGCACAGTGAATTTATATCGGTCAGCAGATTGATATACCTCACAGCTGTCCAAATTCTGAATGGGTTTACTTGAGCAACTGTTCTCTGATTTTACTAAAGATACAGTGGTCTTATTTACCTACTTTTCCGGTCAGCTAAACTCTTAATGAATTTATGGTTGGAATGAAGTTGAAATATTTATAGCAGTACTCAAATTGCAATTATTTCGCAATAAGTTTCCATTTGCTACATTGTTGGTGACAGGTGATCGAACAAACAATAATATAAGACAAAAACATCAGTGGTTAGATAAAATACATTCTAAAACACCTTCGAACAAGAGTTAAGAGTCACAAAACTATGTGTCAAATACCATCAAGAAATACCGTTTAGATTCTTCTATTAAAACTTGAATTCGACTCCAAACTCCTAAGAGATTGTCACAAAATATACAGGTTCTAACATAATATTATACATAACATTCAAAACATTTCATAACATTTCAAAAACAGAGCTTCCTCTCTCCTATCCTTTTGCTGTGCCCTACAGGGTCCATAATGATCTAAAATTATATAGTTACCACCTAAGTTCACATTATGGTAAAGCAATAAAGATATTGAGTATTGAGTATTGAGTAATATGGTATATACTCGCTCCCCAGGTTGTTTCTGTTAGTAACTGAAGCTAGACTCGTAAGTTCAGACTCCTTGGGGAGACACGTGTTAAGAGTACGTCACACCGAGTTAGCGCTGCAAGTCGCTCTGAATTGTTCCATTATTTAAATAGTGCAGGTGCGGAGTTTTGAGTTTCTCCGTTTATAGTGTTGTGGAAAAGGTTTATGTCATCGGGTGATTGGGTACGGTATAAAGTTATTCTCGCAAATGTTGTGCCATAGAAAAACAATAATTATATGAAGGTTATCTTTGGGGCTGTACAATTATGTGTGGAAATAAATAAGTAAGGATTATATTATTTATTTGCTGATTAGAGCAAACCCGAGTGAACTGTTTGCCTATATTCAATCTATATATATAAAATAAAGTTGTGTTAGTTACACTATTTATAAGTCAAGAACGGCTGTACTGATTTGGGCGAAAATTGGTGGGAAGATAGCTTAGAACCAGGAGACGGACATAAGATACTTTTTTATCCTGTTCGACTATAAAGAGGAAAGATTTGATTGTTTGTTTGTATTGAATAGGCTCCGAAACTACTGGTCCGAATTGAAAAATTCTTTTTGGGTTGGGTAGCCTATTTATTGAGGAAGGCTAAAGGTTATATAACATCACGCTACGATCAAAAGGAGGAGCAGCAACGAAACCGAAAACGAAAGCGAAAATGGACGAAAACTGGCAGGTAATTTGATGCGACGGGACGGGTTACGGGAGCAAAAATTTGATGCAGACGAAGTCGCGGACAGAAACTAGTTTGTAATAAATCTAATGCTATATAATTCTGTGCCTCATTTCCAATATTACAATGCGTGGTTAATTTACTCTTTGTATGCATCAGCTTACATTTGGAAATTAATTTAATTCCAGTTACGCAGTACCAAAGTCTCTTTAATATTAAATTCCTTCCGCGGGCTGTATGACCACGTTTTATTAATAAATCTAGCTCTCGGCTTACAAACTATCCCGATTTCAATGTAAGGTATGCTTAATGTGAAATAGATAAGTATAATCGTGTGTGGTGCCGAACGTAAAGAATAGCACCATCCCATTTCTTCCCGTGGGTATCGTAAGAGGCGACTAAGGGAGAATGGGCAGCAGCATTCTCTTTGAATTTTACCACCATACTGCGATCGCCAACCCGCCTGTCAAACGTGGCAGTTATGCCGAACCCCCCATAGATGGGGGAGGCACAAAATCAACCAACTTTTTCCATCTTTGGATCAGCACATGAAATGCCTCAATCACAATCTTATGGGTTTCTAAAGAAATTGATAATCCATTGCTTTATATCATGTTGCAAAAAGTCTGCAACATCGTAATCCGCGCCCTATATGTAGCTGGACTGTCAAAGTTTCAAAATTACCCAGTTAGTTAAAGTAATAAGCCCGATGAGTTCCATTACGCCTAGACCATAGGGCGCTAATTACGATGTCAGGACCATGCCAGTGCACATTGAAATGCACGGCACAAGGGAACAGTTTCGACATGTTTGTAATTATGTGAATGGAAATGTGTGGGGCACCATTTTGTAATAATAGAATTGTTTTTTTTATGTCTGATCTCATTCTTTTCGTAGT
Source organism: Aporophyla lueneburgensis (assembly GCA_932294355.1). Classification (NCBI taxonomy): domain Eukaryota; kingdom Metazoa; phylum Arthropoda; class Insecta; order Lepidoptera; family Noctuidae; genus Aporophyla; species Aporophyla lueneburgensis. Next base: position 24,904,105 of record OW028753.1, read on the forward strand.
TTTTGAGTGACATTTGGTGGCTTGTTCAATGATATTTTAGTAGGCGTTCTGAAAAGTTGTTGTCATAAATAAAATGTTGTTCTAGAATTCTAGAATAAAAGATCTTGATAGCTAAATATGCAAAAACTACTTTGGGCTACTATAACACTGAAAATCGACTAAAACAAATGGTAGAAACAAGGAATGTTGATAATCAAGCAAACATAATAGTACCCATACAGAAACATACACACATACAGGATTTTTTTTTTTAGCCAGTGTGCAAACTTATTTTTTTTTTTTGTACTAAAATATATCAAAATAAAAATGGCATGTTTATTATAACTCGTTTAAGTTTAATTTGTTAAAATTTGCGCACTGGTTAAAAACTTATCCAGTATACAATACCTATAACCAAACACAGAACAAAACACACTATTCCAATCTTGTAACTTTATTAATATAATAACTATGCTATTATTTATTACCTATCTATACGTTATGTAACTGTAACTGAAAAATTTGTGACTCCGTCGTTCTAAGGCTGAGGAAGACCATTCGCTCGTGATATAGTTTTATACTAGTTACGAGGGGACAGGGTGAATCAGTCTAAAGACAAACCAAACTATTTTTTACACATCTAATGTTTAATTTCAACTGCTGACTCGCCTACATGTTGGTTTCAAAATAACTTTTAACAATTTTTGTCTATCTTGTGTTTACTATTAACTTACATTGTATGGTTGTCTCATTTTCATGAATAAAGATTATTTATTTATGAGATAAAAATAAAGTGTATTTTAGATTGTACTCTTATGTTTTCCCAATAGATTACAAGTTGCAAGTTTTATCAACAATACTCAATCAAATGGTTTGAGTTGTTAGTACGTTTTTACGTGACAACATTAACTTTTATATTTTGGGATAGGTTTGGGAGAAACTTATTTATGCGACTAAACTTTTCTTACTTCAATTACTAAGTACAACCTTGGTATATCGATGCGAAATGAGCAGCAGACTAAGGCACCTATCCCACTAAGCGTTTTACGATCGTCGGCGTCTCTCGAACGTCTGCGCAGCGTCAACGTTGCGCAGACGCGACGTTGTTGTCGCGTCGTCGCGTGACAAGCATTAGCGTCCACTGAACGCGACGTCAACGTCGCGTCTGCGCAACGTTAACGTCACGTTTGGTGGCAACAGGTGCAATCATTCCATCCTGCTCTGTCCGTGTGGGTACGGGCGAAAGCTACGGCCGGCGCCCATTTGCACCCCGCCGCCGTACTGCAATCATCAATCCGCCTGCCAAGCGTGGCGATTATAGCAAACCCCCCCAAATTGGGGAAGGCCTGTGTCCAGCAGTGGACGTCTCTCGGTTGAAATAATGCATAAGTCTTGCCCCTATGATAACCCCCGGAAACGAATTTTCAGTTTCAACATTATTTCAAGATTTATTAGACATACACGTGCGTGACTCACTATGGACGGGTCTTCAGAGAATTGGTCGACAATTCACCGATGTATCGCGTGACAAGTTAGATTGATGTCGGGCGACCACAGACCCAGATTGGACAGCTGTTCGAACATATTGTCTGACGATTGTTCAATACGTGGAGGTAGGGACGTGGAGTAAAATAGAGAAGATCAACTTGTCACGATTTCTTAGCCCGAACATTTTAGAACCTCAGTTAATTTTGATGACGTTGCGACATGAGATTATATATTATCTATTTATTTATAGTTAATTAAAACCGTTCAACACTAATTATTGTATATTAATTAACATAGAAACATAAAAATGGTTCACAAAAATTATACAGATCCTGGATATGTGTCCGGTTGATGGCAATAGGCTCCCCCCTGTTACATGAGACTTGAACATATCAGGCGAAATATGGGTGTACTATATGTGAAACTCTGCCTAACCCTTGGGGGAAACAAGGCGTGATGTTTTGTTATGTTATCACCTAAATTAAAAACTAAAATGAAACTGTGTTCTCTGAATGAAAGTCTGCAAGGGAGAATCCCTGCATACTTGTTAAGCAAAGAGATTGTGCCGGCATCTCTAACAGCACAAACAACCGACATAAAACGCCATGGAGCTCTGGGCGGAATCTGGTTCGGGCTCTGACATCGAAATCTTCTGCTGAAAATTGACTTTCCTTTGTCAATTCAAGATCATAAGTTGATTACAGTATTTCTTATAAAATGTTTCTATTAGAATGCCGTTGTTTAGCTGACATCCAATTTATAAAGTTAATTACACACACCGATGCTTATTCACTACTTGTGTCTACACCTATAAGTTTGTATCACCAATAAAGTTGAATGAACCTTCTATCTTCCGCCTTTAAAATAACGTACACGTGGATCAATTCGTCAGTATCAGGCACAATCTAAAAGGGACGTAAGAGGATAACCTACCGAGTATTCCTTCCACATTTGAATGTTTTACTTTGATCTCTTGAGAATTATTTCTTGAGCAGTTTTCTAATTTTTTGCGTTGGTATTAAGCAGAAAAATCAGAAACTTATCTGGTAGTACGGAATCCGAGGTTTAAATCATGTGGCAGTAGACTGGCGGTTGAGGTGTATGCTGGCTAGCGACAAGTTATGAATTCGTCAACATATGGGCGTGCAAGCGTAGCGTGGGACGCTTACTAGCTGAATGGACTGACGACCTTAAAAAGTGGCTGGGTTAGACTGGTCGCGAAAAGCGAAGGATACGGTGTTATTGCACAGCCTGAAAGAGGCCTATGTCCAGCAGTGGATTGCAATGCAAACTGCTGGGTTCAGTTCCCTTACGATATTTTCCTTCACCGAAGTTCCTGCCATCCCAAAGGAAATCAGTCACGTGATCACAATAGGCCTCACCAAGCTCTGACGTCACTGTTATTGTTAGGCCTCAATCTGAATTTAGTCGTTGTCTACGACTAAATTGAGTTGCTTTTGTTTCATGAAACAAATACGTTTGTAGACAAAAGAAAAGTTTCATTTATGTTTCGATTTTTTTCGCGTTCCCCATTTTTGTTCAATAAGATGTTTTTATGTAACGTACGTTAAAAGGTTTCTCTTTGTACTTCCAAAGACTAAATTTTATTTTCGTATTTTTATCTTATCTTGTAGCGGCATCTGTGGTGCCACTTGCGAACTACGCATTACACTTACGTTACGCAAAATTCTGCATCGCGCAAGCAGAGTTTACCACGCAACTAGCAAATATACAACTTGTCGACATCAATCTTCGGGCAGTTGACCATCAGTCACGACACCTGTCTGGTCGGAGGATCCTCCTTTTTCTACGAAGTGAATAATGAAAAAGTGAACAGTGAATAATGGAATTTTCGATATTTAAATTGCTCGAATTTTCTGTGTTCGATTCCAAGACAAAACAAGGCAAACATGGAGAATGGAGAAAATGAATAAACCTCAAAGATTGAAACTAATGTGGAGGTTCAATGAATCGAGTTAATGGCATTTCAGTGAAGCTTCAACTATTTGACCTATTTGTAGTTCATTTTGATACTTTGTTTTAATGTGCTTGGTTTAACTTATCTTCACGTAACGATAATGATGTCAATACTTCTTATAATAGAATCACCATCAGTTTCCTGCATAAAATTTGTCCCCTGTTACTTGGGGTCGATAGTAAAGAATAATTAGATTAAAGCAAAACATGATTCAAACAAAACAAGTAACTCGAGAAAACACATTAATCCCACTCGATAGGTACATTACCTATGTGGCTATGAGTAGGCGTAGACACAACAGGTACCTCAAATCATAGACACCTTGAAGGGATAAATTTGTAGGATGTTAGTTCACTTAGACGCCGAGATCTGAACATTACAACGAAAATAGCATGACAATATGGACGAGCATTTGGGCAATAATCTGTATGGTCCTATTATGGCCTAAAAAATATTAATATTAATGATAAATGATAAATGACTTTATTTTGCAAGTAGGTTTGTACAAACACTTTTACACGTCAATCATATTTTTTAAAACTAGATGAGGTCGGCGTTTCCTATCTGACTACTCTGAGAAGAAAGGCCGAAACAAACTCAGAGGTCACAGTCTCTTTTAAAGTCCAGACATAATTTGGTTAGATCATGTGAAGACCATGTGGATTGGTGTCTGAAGTGGTCTTTTAAGGAAAGAACCACACAGATTGAGTGGACCTGTCCAATCAGTGCACGCATTTGTCAGTAATCATGCAGTTCAACTCAGAACTTAAGGAGGTCAATGATTCGACGAACAATACTAAAGAAAGGACATTTGTGTAGGTCGCATAAATTACTCAAACTGCCAGACTGTGATAAAAAATAAATGAGAAGAAAAGGAACCTAGAGAAAAAAAAATAACACCCACTTAATCTTCACATTTACAATAATTAAAACAATACAATACTTTAAAAGTAAATATTAATGTCATTGTATAGGTAAAATTCATCAATGTCAATGTGTATATAAAATCAGGAGATAGTCGCTGTCTGATCATTTGAGGATCATGTACATGGAGGTGTCTGAAATGGTCTGTAAGTCAAGTAAGGTAATGTAAGTCTTTTACACATACATTTGCCATACATACATTTTTGCTAGAGGTGGCCTCTATTGTCTTAATTTCTAATTAAAATTAAAATCAATGTCTTCAATTGTTACCAAATTATTGGCAGAACGGTTCAACATGTAATTGCATTGCTCAAAAGAAAGTAGTTTTTTAGCCAAATTCTTGGCTGAAATAGAAAAAAAATATGATAGCGACACAGCTATCTGTCTTTTATGAAAGTTAGAAAGATAGTACCTAATACTATTATACTTATCTTTTGTCAAATACCAATTATTGCTAACATAATTGTTAGTATCAACTAAATGAAACAAATTATTATTTAATGTCAAATTGTGCAATGTCATGTTGATTTCAAATCTTAACCTATTTTCCTCCTGTGGCAAACTGTTAATTATGGGAATATAAATAATAAAAAATTTCTTAAACTAAGATTACTCAATGTTTGATAGTATTGGAGCAATTCCCCTTTGTTAATGTTGGTACTTTAAAAGAGATCGTGACTTCTGCGTTTGTTTCTGTCTTTCTTCTGAGAGTAGGGTTGTAAACACCGAATTCTCTCAGTTTCAAAACTTAATGTATTACAATACATATAAATATATCCTAACGCTTATATTCCCCCGAAGCGTTGTTGTTTGCAGAAGAGTACCTATAAGGTGTATTTATATTGACGTGTAAAATCATTTCTCATAGTTTTTAACTTTTATGCCTAAGGCTGGGACTATTATATATAGTGGTATTTATACATTTTCTTAGACGTCATGCAGTCCAGGCATAAATGACAATCAAGAAGAAAGTTAGTCAAGTTGTTATTTGTAGGTTTTAAATCAGTAAACCTTAACACTCGCGCGAATGGTATAATAGAATAAAGAAGTTGAAACACAGAATTAGCACCTAGTACATAGCAATTACAACCTTATTTTCAACGCTTTAACGAGTTTTAAGTTTTTTAACTTAGACGACTTTTCTTAACAAATTTCTACTTAGGAACAGTTACCAGTTGCTTGTTCGGTCCCCTAGCTATTTACCTCTGCGTGCGAAGTGCTGCACTCTTTAAAGCTGCAAGTTTGTAAGTATGTTGAGTTCTTGGCAGCTGTTAAAACTGTAAAGTAGCCCTTTTAGTTGACATTCTCGAATAAATGCCTGGGCATCGGTCGTTTATTTACTAATTGTATTATTGGGTTTTTAAATATGATTTGAAGTTCATATAAGAAAAACTTGAGCCGTTGGTCCTGGCTGTTATTTGTAGATTTTTAACAATATTTTCTGGTGGTCAGAAGCCAGAAAGTGTAACAACCAGTCATACAAAGGGGTATCGAGGTATTTACCCAGTTACTGGGTTTTGGGGATCAAAAAAGGCAGTCGCTTCATGTATAATATTTGTTCTTCTTGTTTTAACGGTACTATGGTCGATCTTAAATTTTTTTGAGCCAAACATTCGCAGGATCATAGCCAGTCGTATCGAAAGGGCGAAGTAACTGATGACTCACGTCAGCCAAAGCACAACTACGTCTCAGTCCCCAGAGCCAAAAGAGCCGAAAAAGTTGTCTACGGTGCGTGTGTCCAGCTTGTCCACATGATAAGTAACGCCTCCAAAGCGAAATGTCATTTATGGCGGGAGATGTAAAAACCGCCTGACAATTTTATCTCATCACATGAGAGCCTTCTGCCTTTTTATTTCTTAGTGGGAAATCATCAAATGACTTCTCCCGCTCTGGGCAGAGTGGGAGGGTGTGTACCCGGAACATGTATATTCTCCACTTTAGCTAAAGCTGACCATTTGAAAGTACATATTGACTCCAGTCTAAATTTCCGTAAACATATCGATTTACTATGTATAATATAGTCTGTGCCAGATGTGAAAAAATAAAAGTCGTTGACACCCGCCTTCCAATGTATTCGAATATTTCAAAAGGATACGAAGAAAGTGTAGCTACTTAGCTAGCACGGTCAAAACGGTAATTTGAATACATTGGTAGGCAGGTGTCAACGACTTTTATTTTTTTCACATCTGGCGCAAACTATAGAGGGCACAATTTAGTACATGTTTTTAAGAATTTACGGGACATAGGTGACTATAAATTAATTAAATAGGTTTATTTCGCATTGTATTAATCTATTTTTATATAATGGTTCTGCAAAACAGTTCAGTCATTACTTTCTCTAGAGCCCGCTCGAAGAGCTATTGTAAAGGAACCATTCGCCCTTTTAGATTTCCCACGCACCAGCTCTACATAGCATATAATTTACTAACAGTTAGTAGATGATATTTTATTCCCACGTAAGTATTTAATTTTGTAGTATTTATATTGGTTCAGTATTAGGTATTTATGTACCAATATGGCTTTTGTCAAAGTTCTTAATAGATTCAGCTTTATTTGTATAATGTACCATTTTAATTCAAATAAGTGATGGCCCGAAAAACATCATTCATCAGGCATCAGTGGCATTCTTTGGGTGAATGGACACTTCGGTCTCTCGCTCAATTTCTAAATGTATTCCATTTTAATAAAAAAGTGTGTTTCCAAAAAAAAAACTCGTTAAAGGAAGTTATACAGGTCATCAATTTTAGCGAAGACAATTTCACGGCAGTCAATATTCAGACTTCCACTTTATTATTTCCAGAGAAGCAGAAGTTGTGGAATCACAAATATGTTGGTCTTGATACAAGTGAAGCGGGTTTAGCGGACATTTAAATATGTTTTTCTTTTCACTCAGTCAAGAGCGGATTAAGCCAATTATCTTATACCTTTAAACGAGCAATTCTTGTGTGTATATATATATGTCGACGCGCGAGCAAAGACGCGCGTAAAGCATTAATTACTACAGTGTTTTGCTCCGATAGATAGTTTAGGGACTAAATGGCCAATTATTTAAAGTACTTGGAGTTTGCATTGTTCATTTGATGCATCCGTATATAGTGCGGTTTGGATACCCCGCTGTGCGGGTTAGTTTTGTGTCATTCAATTAAAAGATTTATGTCAGCACTTCTGAGATACTTGTCCTAAGTATGGTTTCGAGAGTGGCGGTAACATGTGGTCTGCATATGGTTTACCGAACGTAGTCGTGGGTCGGCCTATGAGGAATAACTAACAATGTTTTTTTGGTTTATGAGAGATGTTGGAAAAAGGGTCTTCGAGCCCACATTCTGTTTTGAGATATCGTGAGGTATAGGCGCGACCTATGAAAACGTTCCTCTCTGCGAAATCGTATTTATTATTTGGTCATAAGATTTATGTTGTGTTCTAATGTCATTGTGTGAACTAAGTATAGACCGTTATAATTATAGAGGTCTCACAACTATCTTTCAAATAATTAATGTCGCGTTACCACGCCTAATACGAGCTACTTCTTATCACGTCCGAGAGCTATCTGCGAATCTCAATACGTGACGCTCCGTTATCAGAAGTGGGATGTCCGCGACCCGTGTGAAATTGCCGCGTCCGCGTGTGAATAATGTGTGTTATGATTAATCAATGATTAGTGACTCACAGTGGAAAAGATTGTTCGAGGCCCAAAATTAAAATTTACGGGTACTCATTGAGGTCCCGTTGGCGACAAATACTTCGCCATACTGTGCCTCAATACCAGAATCCAATCCATACCGCTCGGATTCGGAAAAACAAATGTGTTTAGTGCTTCAAATGTGGACGCGCAGGGCACATCGCTACGCAATGTAAGAAAACGACTACAGGTGGGACTGGTGGCAGCGGAGCATTTATGGCTATCGAGCTGTGACTTCGCATCAATGTCTGCTTTGGTCACCACGGTCAGTCGTTCCATTTTTATTTAAATTCTGGTGCCTAATGTTCTATAATGAGTGAAATTGTAGCCATCAAATTTTCTGGAAAACGTTTGACGTCTATGGTCACCTTGATTAGCATTAGTCAAAGACCCTTGTGTAAAACTCTAGATGACCTTCGTTAATACATTCGTAATGTGTTACATAGATTATACGATATTATGATTATTTCAGAATCTGTAGAACAAGGCCTATACAGACAGACTACGCATTGTTTTAGGTGTTTTAAAACTCTGTAAATGATTAGTCATTTGACTACCTGTACCTGTTTTAATGTGATTTGATCCTAATTGTCCAATTGAGTTTCATACAGATGTGAACTGAGAGGGCAACGTTGCAATACTTACTTATGTAAAGACCAAAGAAACAGCATGTACAGCCTACTATAGTATCAATCAAATGTGAAACTTTTAACCGTTGTAAACTGTTGTGTAACTGCCACTTTTTACAGGATACGAGATTTACTGTACTGTGTATAAACTCAATCTAACGCCCAGAGTACGTAAATGGTGAACGTTTTATAATGTTTTGATATTGATATCACTCACAGAAACGGGAACAGAATGCGTAACGTATGTATTTCGTATTTCGAAATCCACTACCGTTGAATAATCCTCCTGACAAAATTGAACAAAAGTGAGTGAACTTATTGGACTACTTTTTGGTTGCAGGCTGAACAACAGCGACATCCGAAAATAATTAATTTTATAACGAACTTAAATAGTGGCGATATAAATAACGATTGTACTGTAGGTACCCTTCTGCCTAACCCTTCGGGGAAATAAGGCGTGATGTTATGTTATGTTAAATAACGATTTGATGAATTCATACAAAATAAATGCCGGAATTCTACATTGGAAAATGCAACGTAGTTGTAATGACCTATGTTTACCCATTGTCCCCAGGACTTTTTGTTCAGTGATATATCAAGTGCGCGAGTCAATAATGCACTTGAATTGAAAAAAATAAAAAAAACATTTGGGGAAAAAAGTACGTTTTACTGGTCTCCCAATGTGAGAAAAAAGTTTGTTAATAATATGTTGTACCCGGCGGTCCTGGGTTCGATTTCCGGGTCGGGCAGGGTGTTTCTGAGGTTTTCTATCTGGAGTTTCTCAGTGAAGGCCGGATTCTGGATTTGTTCCTGGTTGATGGCAATGGGCTTGCCCCCTGATGTAAGGGGACATGAATGGTGAATGTACTGGATCGCGCACCTCTGCCCAGCCCTTCGGGGCGACAAGGGATTTTTATGTAATGTTCCGATATTCGCGGAAAATTGCGTGTAAGCTATCTAACCCGATGGCGGGAAAACCTTAAGCGGAACCACACCCGATACGTAAAGTATCAATACCTTGACAAATTATTCGTACTGACGTAACAGGTAAACTTAGTGGCTCTAATCAAACGAAAGAGTATGTGTTTAAAATACTGATGCTTTCACAAAATATGTTGTGCTGTATGTGTACATAGTGCGCATCGATACTTTGAGTGTCAAAATCTTTAAAGTATGCAATTCATTTATTTGAAAATCCATTTCGTACTAAGCAGATCCGGGTAAATGCTTTTTGAATAAGGATTTCTGGGGTTTTTGTTATACCCACAATACAATGTTACGTTTAGATGCTGCTGGTACATAAAGAGCAATTAGTCAAGTGTGACGTATAATTTGCACCTTAAAATCATGCTTACCGCTGTAGAGATAAAATGGGATACGACGTAGTAAATATACAGGATGTACAACTCGCTATGAATTCGACTAATAATAATCGCGTGACAAAAGCAAGCCCAATAGAAATACTTATTGGAAATGTAGTACGACCAGACTTATTAGCCTTTGGTGAACAAGACGCAACGCGAGTTAACGACGAAGTTAGACGAATCTAGTGTGAAAAAATGGCAAGTGTGATACAGTGATTCGATATGTTTGTGTCGGTAGAAAATCATGAGAGGAATCAAACAAAATTAGACTCGAAATTTCAAGGGTCGTCGAAATTTGTTGAATTACTAGAAAGCGACCCCTATTTACTAAAAGCTTTAGATAAAAATAGAACTTATAGGTATGCGCACGAGCGTGTTCGTGCAATGCAAGATAGTTACGTCCGCACAGAAATAAAAAAATAAAAAAAAATGCTGAAGTTAGTAGCGATGAAGAATAGTCAGGTCAAGCCGTAGTCGACGCTATCGAATGTTAATAGTTAAGAATGAAATTCGATTGTGAAAGTGACCTATAATTACAAAGTGAATATCGAAATACATTGTTTACGTGACTTGTACTGTGACCAGCTGCTTATCGTCGATCGTAGGTCATATTCCTAGCCCAGTCTAGCTGGTGTCGGAGACTGCGCGGCGGCGGTGGGTGGTGGGTGCTCAGTGGGCTGGCAAGAATGCCAGATGTGACGACCGGCGTGCCAGCTTGGGCCGCTGTGGTCGTGTGATGGCGAGGGTGCCATAGGTGACGGTCGGGGTTCCAGAGGGTGACCGATGCGTCAGGTGATGGCCTGTGTGCCAGTGTGAGCCAGTGTGCTCGTGTGATGGCCTGTGTGCCAGTATGAGCCGGTGTGCTCGTGTGATGGCCGGTGTGCCAGTATGAGCCAGTGTGCTCGTGTGATGGCCGGTGTGCCAATATGAGCAGGTGCGCTCGTGTGTTGGCCGGTGTGCCATTGTGGTGGCTGGAATGCCTAGTGGTGACTGTGTGCTATGTGTTGGCCGGTTCTCCTGGCATTGCCAGTCTAGTAGCTGGAGTGCCTGGTTGTAACTGTGCTAGCATGTTGACCGGTTCTCCTGGTATAGCCAGTGCGCTGTTGGTTGTTAAGTCACATAAACATGTAGAGTTATTATATTGATGGCAAGTTTTGCATTGCGTAAAAATGATTAAATGGTGATTAAAGTTATAATGAAAAGCGATCAGACCTGTTCTTTGTCGAGTTTTAATTTAAACACGTTATGAAAACGATGGACAATGTACGTAGTGCAAACCTGGCAGTCGATACTTAATTTGTAGTAAAGGCAGGATAGCCGAGTGGTTTCTATCTAGAGATGGCACACGAGGACGTGTGATAGTCAGGATCGCCGTGTCGACGCGCGAGCAAAGACGCGCGTAAAGCATTAATTACTACAGTGTTTTGTTCCGATAGATAGTTTAGGGACTAAATGACCAATTATTTAAAGTACTTGGAGTTTGCATTGTTCATTTGATGCATCCGTATATCCATTAGTGCGGTTTGGATACCCCGCTGTGCGGGTTAGTTTTGTGTCATTCAATTAAAAGATTTATGTCAGCACTTCTGAGATACTTGTCCTAAGTATGGTTTCGAGAGTGGCGGTAACATGTGGTCTGCATATGGTTTACCGAACGTAGTCGTGGGTCGGCCTATGAGGAATAACTAACAATGTTTTTTTGGTTTATGAGAGATGTTAGAAAAAGGGTCTTCGAGCCCACATTCTGTTTTGAGATATCGTGAGGTATAGGCGCGACCTATGAAAACGTTCCTCTCTGCGAAATCGTATTTATTATTTGGTCATAAGATTTATGTTGTGTTCTAATGTCATTGTGTGAACTAAGTATAGACCGTTATAATTATAGAGGTCTCACAACTATCTTTCAAATAATTAATGTCGCGTTACCACGCCTAATACGAGCTACTTCTTATCACGTCCGAGAGCTATCTGCGAATCTCAATACGTGACGCTCCGTTATATATATATATATAATCTGAATCTCGGAAACTGCTCCAACGATTTTCATGAAATTTAGTATACAGGGGGTTTCGGGGGCGATAAATCGATCTAGCTAGGATTCATTTTTATAAAATGTCATTATCATTTTTATTAAATGTGTTTTCAATGACCAACTTTATCGATAATCAATTTGAACATAAACTTATTATTTTAAACACAATTTACTAAAAAATACCGAGCAAAGCTCGGTCATCCAGATATTTATTAATAATCAGTCGTATTAAGTAATTTTCAAAAACCCTGATTTATGCGAAATCGCAAATCCAAAAGCGTTTTTTTTTTGTTTTACATATTCTTAAAACCATAAAGGCGAGTATGCCTTAATTATTTTTTACATCAAAGATATTCCAATGCAAAAATTTAATTGTATTTAATTACCAGGGATTTAGTGATGAAAGCAAAAAAGAAATACAACGTAATAAAGCCGTTATCTTCGCTCGTAAGTCGTAATTTACGACTTTTAAAGTCTACTGAGGCAGTCATTGAGACTTTATGATGGTCGTGGGTGAAGCGTTTGTGACTTATCATTACATCGAGTTTATATTCGAGCATCTTTAAATTGTATATTGGATGAGAAATGAGCTTAATTATCACTTGGCTTCCTTGCTTACCGGAAGATTTTCTTCAAGATATTTAATAATGTTCCTCTTTGCATAATTTCTTACCACATTTTCTCGTTTTTAATGTTTAATCTTCGATTAGGAATTGATTTATTTTATGACGACAGGACAGGCTGTCCTGTTGACATAAAATAGGAGAAATATAAGTTACAAGGGACATTAATTTGCTTTTTTCCAATGTGTGAAGGACTACAAAGACTACAAAACAAAATTATTAAAGTACTATTCCATTATAACTACCTATATCCTACAAAGAACTTATATACAAAAACTAACCTACTAAATCTCACACAACTTTACAAATATTACACCTGCATTCTTATTAAAAAAATCACTACGAATTCCGTACAATCTAATATACAAATACATAAAAAAACAACAACATACAACACAAGAAGTAAACACAAGTTTCAACTAATGACTACACGAGCACGAACTAATTACGGTAGAAAGACAATATTGTTTGAGGGAGCACAAATATTCAATAATTTACCGGAAGAGTTAAAAAAGTGTGATAATATAAACATTTTTAAAAAAAAACTTAAGAAACATGTATGTACACTATAATGTCACCGGAGGTAAATATGTATAATTAATTAGATGTAAGCACTTTTGTATCTCATTTTAAGTGAACTGTTATTTAAGTTCTTATGAGAAATAAATTCTTTAAACCTAAACCTACTTATTAGATATATATGCCCTTGTGATTTAATAATAATATCATATTATAATAAGACTGGAACTAATTTAACTGTGTTTACGAAAAAGCGATATAGTATGTAGTTAAAAGCGTACATGTAGATTTGATTTAATGATTCTGTTGATACATTGTGTGTGCCTGTATGTGATTTTGAACATGAAAATGTACTATAAAAATGTTTATTATCGCCATCTCTTATGCCTTAAATAAACCTAACCACTGCATATCATATAAATTCTAAAAAGCGATACAAAAGCTACATAATATTATTATCACAATCGTAATTATTCCATATCTTCCACATCGAGGCAGCTTTTCAATTTCCACACCCAAAAAGTAAATAGTTATTGTGTAGTAGACGAAGCTTTGATAAATTGCGATAATATTATTATGTCTAACCTCAAGTTCGAGAAGAATTTTTAAAACCTATAAATGACGAAGTACTTACTGGCAAAACAAATATTTTAAAAAATACAAGCGGATTGAAAACCTGGAGGAGGTTCTCATTACATTTTCTTTTTTTTTTGAAGTTGTTTATAAATAAATGATTTCATACTTGTCGAGATAATAAACAATTGTTATAATATATTTAGAATACAGACCTCAAAGTCTGACGTACCTGTAAATGTAGGGGGAGTGTGTGGACCGTTATATTCGCTCTTGTTCCAGACCGTTTAAAGTAGTTACTCTATGCGCCTTCGGAACGCGCCCGAACGGAATGACATCTAACTTGTCAGTTTGACTTTGACACTTGACACTTCGTTTGTTTTTTGGTTCTTGAAAAGGATGGATCGTCGCCGCTTGTATTCCGCGACCTTTTGTTAAATTAATCCCTTAGAACCGGTCGTATTGGTGGACAATAAGTCATGACCCATTGTTTTGTGTTAAATAACCCCAATTTGATACCATAATACGGGTTAACTTTGTTGAAACTAAAGTACTTTGAAGTGAAAGTGACCTTATTGGAAACCGCATGCTGTGATTGCCTCCAGCCTCAATGTTGCGGCCTGTATCCTGGAAACTTATAACGTCACAACACAATACAATATACACTCACTTACATACATAAATCCAGGTAACCCCAAGGAGCAGGTGTTCTCCTACATGAGGTGAGTCTTTTGCATATTGTAGTTTGGCTCCGCGTACGGCGGACTAGTTCGCTAGCCACTCTTGTCTCCAGAGCCCCATCATCATAATTTCCACTGCGCTATTGAAATGAGGTCTGGCCTGGCAGCGAACATTCTTGGTAGCAGAGCGTGGGTATAAGACATATAACCAACAAATTGGTAATTTACAGTAGGCTAATTACTTGGCAGTCTCTATAAGGGAAGTAGTAATACGCTGTAAATATTTGACAACTATGATTAATTGTTATTTGAAATAATTTGTTTGAATTTATTGAGTCGAGTAACTCATGTTGTCGGGGTCAGCCGGTTGCATATGCTAATAGTGTTGAATGAATTGGGCTATGTTATAACCCCTTGTTTGTGTCTGACCTCTGTTGAATGTCAGGAAGACATTAAAATACTGAGTTTTGTACCATTGACATGGTTGTTTGTGAAAATTAATATTTGAAATTGGTATTTTTGAATATTACCATTGTTTTAAATTGGAATAAAGGTTTGTTATTGTTGTACCATTGACAAAGTGGTTTGTGAATTTACATTTGAATATTTGAATTGAATTTGAAGTTCAATGTTGAACGTTGATATTGGTTTTGAATTAAAATAAAAGTTTATTGTTGAATTGAATTGAAACCAAAATTTTGTTATTTCTTGAGTTGCTGACTAACAGTTTGGTAGTTTGATTGTTTGCTTGTAGTTATTTTGTAATTGATTGTTTGAACTTTGTTACTTAATTATCTTTTTGCTTGGTTTATATGAATTGTATTGTTTGTGCAATGACACACAAAGTGGTGAGAGAGGCAATCAGTGGATTGGCCACACAGCTGCGGTGGTTCACTTCAGCTGCAGCGACCGCTGAGCGCCCGGATCTTGAAGCGGTCACTCTGGCTCGGTTCGAGCAGTTGAACGTGAGACTCGGCAACGCTGATGCGCTGCTTACCCGCTACAACGAGTACATTTGTGATGTGGCTCTGGAAGTGCTGGATCAGGCAGCACGTGACAAGGTCCTTGCTGACTATGACCAGATCTTGGACCTGGGGATGTTATTGGTCAACGTGCTCGGGAAATATTGGAGAGCCGGACACCTGTCCAGGTCAAACCGGAGACCTCGGTTGTTTCAGGTCCCGGACTATTGAGTAGACTGCCTACTTTGGAACTGCCACACTTTGACGGTCGCCTGGACCACTGGTTAGGTTTCCAAAACCTGTTTGAAAGTTTGGTTGATGCACGCTCGGACCTCAGACCCGCCCAAAAGTTGGCCTATTTGTTGTCTGTCCTAGAAGGTCAGGCCCGAGCCTTGGTACAGCATCTGTCGTTGACTGACTCAGCCTACCCTACCGCTGTGGAACTACTCACCCGGCGGTTCCAAAATAAACGTTGTTTGGCTGACGTTCATATTGAACAGATTTTGGGGTTACCGGTCATTACTGGATTGTCAGCATTGCGTACTGACCTGTTAAACCCGTTGGTGGCAGCGACCAACGCTTTAAAGCGATTGGACTTGCCGGTGGACCATTGGTCTTACCTTTTGGTGCACGTTGTGCTGCAACGGCTTCCTGCCGATTTGAGGACTCGTTTCGAGCAAAAGTATGGAGGGGATAGTGTTACACATTTCCCCCCATTTGGTGACCTCATCCAATTTTTGGAGGATGAGTGTCGGTTTGTGGACAACTCTGGCGTTGCCACTGAGTCATGCCAGCCGTCTTCCCGGCCACGAGACCAGGGACGGACTAGGGCTCGCGGGCCTGTTGATGGTCGCCCCGCCGCTCGTTTTGCTGGCACCCCGAGTCGTCCTGGTTGTGAGTTTTGTAGGGATACGGGGCATGGCATGGTAACTTGCGCGGCCTTTTTGAAGTTGCACGTGAGTGCCCGCCGCCGAATTGCCAATGCACGCCGCATGTGCTTCTCTTGTTTGGGGGCTCACTTCCATCGGGACTGCCCCAACCCCCACCCTTGTAGAATTTGTAGGGGGTCCCATTTGGACATTTTGTGCGCTAACGCGAACCACGCTGGCACACCAGCCTCTGATGAAGGTTCGCGTACGGGGGGGTACCATGGAGTTGGTCACCGGGCTTCTGCCTCGCCGGTTCAGAACCGGGGAGAGGCCCGCAATTTTGAGCGCCGCACTTCACCCCCCGCTCAACTTGATCGGGAGCCGCGCGATCGCCATTTGGTCTCCCCGCGTAAAGGAGATTACGCACTTGTTGCTAGGCAGCGCTGGCCAGACCAACACCGCCTTCCCTCCCCTCCATTGGCGGAACGTCCCCGGTTGGAGTCACGCCCCCCGCCATTCGAGCATCCGGTGGGATATGCCCTTCCAGCGATGGCGCGTGGCTCGGGACACCGCGCGGACGAGGAGTTTGTCCTCCATCCTCGTCGGGAAAGACTTGAGCCTGGGTGCGGCGATCGGTCGCCGCCCAGGCATTGTTAGGACATTGGCGCCTGCCCCGCTAAGGTACCCCTCAGATCGATACGGTTTTGTTGCCAACGGCATCGGTCAGGTCTGGGGGCCCACGGGGGACTCTGTTGTGGTCCGTGCCATTTTGGACACGGGAGCCCAGGGTTGCCTTTTGTCTATTGTTTTGTTTGTATTGTTTTGGGCAAAATTGTTTCTTGAGCGCCTTTGGACTGCGGGACTTGGCTGGGACGAGCCAATTCGGGAAACCCTGTTGGAAGATTGGCTCCAATTTGTTTCCGCAC
This sequence comes from Aporophyla lueneburgensis, assembly GCA_932294355.1. NCBI lineage: Eukaryota > Metazoa > Arthropoda > Insecta > Lepidoptera > Noctuidae > Aporophyla > Aporophyla lueneburgensis. Next base: position 24,921,330 of record OW028753.1, read on the forward strand.
TCCCCGCAGTCAACGAGGTCGTGTTACCCCGCGCTATCCTCCCCCCTGGGAGCTACACTGCTACCCTTGTTTTTGATGCGTCTTCGCATGGTTATGCAGCTGTTGTTTGTCTGCACACCGTCTGCGCAACAGGCCAGGTGAATTTGTCCCTGGTCTTGGCCACGAGCAAGGTGGCCCCCCCTCTGGACGGCACTGACCATCCCTAAGTTGAATTGTCAGGGGCGGCGCGTCTTGTGCGTCTATTGAACCACGTTGCTCACACTTTGGGTAGAACTATGGACATTCGGGCTTCTTACGCCTGGACGGACAGTCAAATTGTTTTGTGTTGGTTGAAGACGTCCGTCCACTCTAAGGAGGGCCATTTGGTTAAATTGTTGTTGTTTGGTTGTTATTGTTGTTTGGTTGTTTTTGTTGTTTGTTATTGTTTTGACCCGCCAGCCTGCCCCCATTGGGGGGGTATTTTTGAGGCCGCGGTGAAAGCGGCACAGGGACTCGGGCGCAGATTGTTGGGAGACACCGTTCTCACCTTTAAGGAGTTAGCTACGGTATTTTGCCGCATTGAAGCTGTATTTAACTCGCGTCCATTGTGCCCGCTGTCTTCGGACCCTAACGACTTGGAGGCCTTGACCCCGGGCCATTTTTTTTTATTTGACAGCCACTTGTCGCCCTGCCGGAGCACCCTTTTGTCGATGTGAGCCAAAATTGGCTATCGCGGTTTCAGTTGGTGCAGCAGCTCACTCAGAGTTTTCGAAGCGTTTGAGCTTGGAGTATTTGCACATCCTCCAGCAGCGCGTCAGGTGGACTGATAAAACGCAACCTTGTCGGGATTGCCAAGTGATTAGCGGACGGGAAGGCCCGTCTGGGGGGGTAGATGTTCCAGACCGTTTAAAGTAGTTACTCTATGCGCCTTCGGAATGCGCCCGAACGGAATGACATCTGACTTGTCAGTTTGACTTTGACACTTGACACTTCTCTTGTTTTTTGGTTCTTGAAAAGGGTGGATCGTTGCCGCTTGTATTCCGCGACCTTTTGTTAAATTAATCCCTTAGAACCGTTCGTTTTGGTAGACAATAAGCCATGACCCATTGTTTTGTGTTAAATAACCCCAATTTGATACCATAATACGGGTTAACTTTGTTGAAACTAAAGTACTTTGAAGTGAAAGTGACCTTATTGGAAACCGCATGCTATGATTGCCTCCAGCCTCAATGTTGCGGCCTGTATCCTGGAAACTCATAACGTCACAACACAATACAATATACACTCACTTACATACATAAATCCAGGTAACCCCAAGGAGCAGGTGTTCTCCTACATGAGGTGAGTCTTTTGCATATTGTAGTTTGGCTCCGCGTACGGCGGACTAGTTCGCTAGCCACTCTTGTCTCCAGAGTCCCATCATCATAACTTCCACTGCGCTATTGAAATGAGGTCTGGTCTGGCAGCGAACAGCTCTATTGTTTGTTATTGGCGGAGAGCACAAGGTGTTCCGTTTTTAGATAGTATTTTGATAGTCGTAGGTTTGGAAAGCGTGAATTGTTATTAGCAATTTTAACTTGAAAAGTATAAAAATCGGTATATCTGAGTGTTCATGATAAGCTTTCACGAAATGACATGCGGAATTTTGTATGGATTATTGGAAATGACAATGGGAACTTATATCTTTGCAATAAGTACATAATTGGAGGCTTTTATACAATGGGTAGATGTCTCATATATTAGTAGCTATGTTATATTTTGCGTTAGCGAAGCAAATGAAGATCTAGTCGTCTATCGTAATTCTTTGCTAGATATGACTAAAATGGCCACTTTCAATTCGCCATACAAATCCATCTCACCCAACCACCTTCTAAGTTACCGTTTGACTTGATCGGGAGGCGTCATATACTGTGTACAACAAATGATGAGAGATGAAACCACTTCTTAATGAACAGAGTATAACCACAAGCTGCCAGCCCTAAGCAATAAACATCTTAATCTAAATCTTCCAATTATTATCACAGAGTAGTAAAGCCAAAACATGCAATTCCGTCACTGTGAAGACGCCGCTATAATTAAATGACATTACATCGACGCCATCTTTGGGACATAAACCGTCAAAATGACTTGCTTGAGGCTCTAGGAGATACTGCGGGAATATTCGTTTCATACAGTGTGTTGTCTTATCTGCTGACGTCAATTCTTTGCTGATAACATGGGTCCGTCGTAATCGCTATGAGTTTTATTATTTGACAGTTGGAGTCCATATTTTATGACGTTGAACTATTGCTAAAATTGGACGTTATTTAAAACATACCTACATAGCATATAAAACCTGCCTGCCTGCCTGTTAGTTTAGTGGTTAGTGACCCTGACTGCTAAGACTGAGGTCGTGGGTTCGATTCCCACCCAGGACAAATCTTTATGTGATGGCACGATCATTTGTTCTGTGTCTGGGTGTAATTTGTCTATAATTTGTATGTATTTAGAAATATATAAGTATATTTATCAAATGTCTGGTTGCCATAGTACAGGCTCTGCCTAGTTTGGGATCAGATAACGGTGTGTTGGTTGTAATAGTCACCCCAAGTGATTGAGTTATTTTATTTCAAAAATGTGTTCACGTGTTTGTGGTTTCGACATAAAACATTATTTGTATGCTCTCAAGTAAAATGTAGCGAACTGACCATCTATTTTAACATCCTATTGTAATGAAACTAACATCAGTGGTCTCGAACGTCATAGAGCGAGATCGGTAGAATTGCCAGTTAAAAACGGTATATTTGTACCCAAAATCGGTAAATGACATTTCCATGTGTACTGTGACATCGTAGAATATTCGTTATATTTCGGTAGAACAGAGCCCATATCGGTAGAAATACCGAAAAATCGGTAGGTTAGAGACCACTGACCTACATTAACAAATAAATTTGATTTGTTTGATTCGAGTGGCGATCCTAAAATGTGTAATGAACGTTCGACGTACCCAGGATAGACATTCCGGCCTTTTCAATTTTGAGTAATGGTACACATCAGTCTTCTTGTATATTAAATTCGTGCTTTACGAGAGCATAGCATAATCAGACTATAATGTTCCAACTGCTATGGTACAGGCATCCTCTTAGTGAGAGAATAAATATACGAGAATTTTTTTTAGATAAAGTTGCTGGTAGTTTATCTACCCTCGAGGGCTTAATTGATTTAGTGATTCGTTTACTCGTCCTTCCTTTTATATGTTTCGGATAATATCAGTTGGAAATTCTGTGTCTTTTTGAATATTATCATAATATCTGGATAACCGAGCTTTGCTCGGTATTTTTTGGTAATTTGTGTTTAAAATAATAAGTTTATGTTCAAGTTGATTATCGATAAAGTTGATCATTGAAAAAACGAATAAAACGACATTTTATAAAAATTAATCCTAGCTAGATCGATTCATCGCCCCCGAAACCCCCTGTATACTAAATTTCATGAAAATCGTTGGAGCCGTTTCCGAGATTCAGATTATATATATATATGTTATGGACCAAGTGAGAAATTGAGCATTATACATAATGCCCGGTTATGAAAAATGCCCAATATGAGAATGCAATTTGATAATAATTATTCAAATAATCAAATTGACCGGGCATTATACATAATGCCCATCACCTTTTGGGCAGAGTAATACAAATATATTTAATGGCATAGAATTAAAGCGGCAGTTCAATATTTGAGTTATGGTAGGCATGATTTCTGTCAAGGCTCCGGCGCTGCGGGGCTCCGACGGCCTCGCCCCTCCGCGCCTACGCGGTTTTAAATTACACTCTAGGGGTAGGGCAGAAAAGACTACGTGCAGTCGGTTTTGCAGCGATTCGTTTCTGTCACTAAATGCAGCACAACATATTGAATTTATAAGACAATACTTGTAAAAATTAAACAGTTGTAAAAATTAATTCCCATATTTAATTACTATTTTTTTTTTGTTATTGTGATTTAACTTAAAATAAACTAAATATTAAACCATGTAAATAATTAGACTTATTATTTGGATTAATTATCAAGAACTTCTACATCAAGAATTCACTAATTTTTGCATTTAAAACTTAAGGAAAGTCATAATGGCGGTCTCTGATTGGTCAAAGCGTGCCACGCCATGCGTGCCTCCCTCCCTGCCCTCACACCGCGTCATATTTAGCTTTATTATCAAATTGCCCAATTATCAAGTAGCAATATAATAATGACCGTGCAATGTGATAAATAATGAAGTTAAAATAGTATTAATCACTTTGCCCGATAGAGCTAGACATTATTCATAATGCTCATACATTATGCATAATGCCCGCATTAATCACCTGGTCCATAACATATATATACAAGAATTGCTCGTTTAAAGATATAAGATAATATTTAAGTAGAACTAGTGGTACTAGTTGTCTGACAGATTTGAAAGAGGGTGAGTGTGGATTGATGCTGCCTTCTTTAAACTGATGACCAAGTACTACTTGTATTGTCAGTAGAACAGTTGCAAGGTATAGAATGAGATTGAAAAAGCTGAATATAAATTTAAATAAGACGAGGAGTTTGAAAGATACGAGAATGTTTAAAAAAATATTATTTCTATATGCGTGAGTTCCCAATACACTGTATGATTGAGGGGCGCTTGGAGATTGCCTTTTGGGAGTATCCTCCGAAAGAGCCCTGTAGGTTCTTTAATTCCATGCAAATTGCAAAAATAATCACAAAGCAATTTGAATTTTACGGGCTACCCTGGCGCTTCCATCATCATCATCATCATCATTTCAGCCAGAGACGTCCACTGCTGGACATAGGCCTACCCCAATTTGGGGGTTTGCTATAATCGGCACGCTTACGAGGTAGCTTGGCGATTGCAGTATGGTGGTAAAATGCTTAGAGAATGCTGCTGACCATTCTCTACTAAGTCCCTAAGGAAAGAAATGAGATGGTGCTATTCTTTACATCCGGCACGACACGGAATCAAGTTCATTTAATCCCATCATCAGCAGCCTATATTGTTCCCACTGCTGGGACACAGGCCTCCTCTCGGTGAGATAGGAGTGGGCCGTAATCCACCACGCGGGCCCAGTGCGGGTTGGTAGATGTCACATGTCTTCTAATTTTTGGTTCTAGGACACGCCGGTTTCCTCACGATGTTGTCCTTCACCGTTTGAGAACAGTGGTGATGATATTATTTACACAGAGTAAAGCACCTGCCTAGGTTCGAACCCGCGCTCAATTTAATCTCATGCTAATTGCAAAAACCATAAGAAAATTTGAATTTCGCACGCTACCCTGGCCCTGTCCCCTTAAAGTATTTAGCTCAAATCCTAACCATACATTTATTTTAATTCTCAAACAAAGGTCTTCTAACCTACACAAACGTTTTCATCCCTTCAGCAAATATTTTCCACTCGAACAGATTAGAAAACAATTTCACACGTCGATCAATCGTATAAATCCGTCAAAGAGTAGCATTGAAGCGAAGCCGGAAGTCAGACAGCGGCCATGTTGTCTCTCGCCGGACGTGACGCGCCAGTTGTAATGCGACCATGTGGATACTGCAACACACTTTGTTGGCTGGGAAACTGATATCCACAGTGATTGGTGTACGTATTTGCTATTATTGCATTCTCTGGTATAAAGTGTTTCTATAGAATGTTGTATTTATAGAATGTAAAATCTGTTTCAGAAGTATTTTCAATCTAAATTCTTACGCAATCAGTCAGTTAAAAAATTATAATTCTTTCACATTAAGCTGTATTTAAGTTTTAAAATTACGAGTATATCTCGCCATTTTTTTTTCAAGGTATGTTGTTTTTATTATTATTAATGAAGAATTATCGACGAACGTCGAGATTTTAAAATAAACCCATCCATGAACTGGCCTCGGTCCCTGGTCCTGGCTCGGCTGTCATTCCTAGAACTCTGGTAGCCAAGAAGCTCGAAAATTTGACAACTAGTCTTAGACTATAAGACAAAGACTAGGGGCTAGATATAATATTACCCAGTAACGGGGTTGTTGACGTCGAAATCAGAGAAGTTCCAGAGTCGCTCCTTGTAAAATATTCTTATTCAGCTGCATCCCATTAGACAGATTTATTGTTTTTATTTATTTTATTTGTCCTGTTGATGTTCCAGTAAATACGTTTACAAACTCTTTTGTAACGGGTACTTTTACATAAATATTCGTCTAAGAGCTACAAAATATGTACGTGACCCTTTATAAAAACTCAACTTTTAATTATTATACGAACCGTAATTAAAATTTCAATAATTCAGAGTGTGAGCCGTGACGCCTATGAGCCTGAGGCGACGCGTAATGGAGGACAAAATTTAATTTAAGTTACGTAATATTTTACGACAATTTATTTGTTATTTGTGGTTGTTCTGAGTTGGCAGTGTAGAGGAAATACTGGGGTTCTTACGTTTGATCTTCAGGACGAGCAAACCGTTCTTAGATTTCTCTATTAGGAATATCTGTAAAGCAACTCATATTAAGGATTTCTACCCGATCAATTCCAATACGCTCACCTATTTTAAAATGGTTCCTTAAAATAATTACAAAATGTATTCGCTTTACTTCTCCTCTGTCTGCCCCATCGAGGAATAGGGGCCTGATATTATGCTATTTACAAGAAAACTGAATTGGTGCTTAAATATCTGTTGTGTCAAACAAATCTATCTACTTAACCGTAATACGGGTGATTGGAATTGATGGACCGTGAGATCAAAAGGCCTCTGTACCGTCACAGTATCTGATGTCGACATATATTGCCCCAGATTGCTAATTGCTTCTCTGTGTTTGCCGATTTGTCGCTTGGACGATTAATTACCTACAGACCGACGCTATTAGGTCCTCATAACAGTTGTGGTTAGTCAGAATCTCGGTAAGGGCTTCACATTGAGGCTAAAGTGTCAGGGTAACCCGCGAGATTAAAATTTTCATTTGCAATTTTTAGGTCAGAATTAAGTTATATGTTCATCAAATTATGATTGTGACCGCAGCAAATTTTTATATGTGTTTACAGAATTATTATCATTAAAATCTTCTATACCACTGGAGCTGGTTACTTTACAGCATCCCTAAATAATGCCCCCTTAAACAAACTACTTTGGTAAAGGTTGCCTGAAAGAAGAAAGAAGAAAGAAAGAAAGAAAAAGAAAGAAAAATTGTATATTCTGCACAAACAAAACGCACAATTTAAAATAGTAACAAAAAATACACACGTACAAAGTAGCCAAAAGCCCCGTGTTCAAGCTTAAAAAGGTTGTACAATATTGTCCATTGCTGTTGATGTCATGGCGACGGACCAAAGACAATACAGATAGATATGCGTTACGACTAGTCGTGCTACGAAATACAGACTACGTACGTGTAGTTGCTACAGCATAGCTGAAACCGAGATTATATCTTTGCAACGCCAACCGCTACACAAGATTGGCTATGTTATTCTGTTGGCATTATATTATTTTTATCTTTTAGCAAACGTACGACCAACTCTGACATTCAAAGGTTGCTACGCCGTAGCTGAAACCCAGTGATTGTCTTTGCTACGCCAAACGCTACGTAAACTCCACTGCGTAATTTTGTTCGCATTTTATTATTTTATTTTATTAAATGTACCGTCGACTTGAATATTAAGAACCTACCATTAAAATAGGCAATGAAGCTTTTCATTGCCTATTTTTGAATTGCAATTTTCAAGGAAAGAGTTTAATGTGACAAGGTCTCAATGTGATTAACGTTTTAAGGTTAGACCTACCTAATAATCAGAACAACATCTAAGGTAATCACTGTAAAAATTGACACGTTGACTCTTTACTGAATCTGAGGATCCCCAAGGCCGAGTAAGCGGATAATGTTTGCAAGTATCGGTTTTCCACTTTATAACATAAACCAATGTTGTGAAATTAGTTTATACCGAAATATTATGGTTGATGTTTGGATCAGGTTTATGTGACAATAGATAACTGCAATGTTTTGCTTAAAACAGCAACATTTGTCCTCTTCCATCGACACAACTTCCATCAAGCACAAAGTTTTCACTAGCGGTCGTGAAAATTTTGCATTTTTGTACGATACTCATACATACATTAAACTTGTTAAATGGGTTAAAAGTTTTATTTTCTCTCGCTTCGTTTTTGTGAAAAAGTTTTATTAATTTATTTTTACATAAATTCGAGTTGAAAGGCCACATTGTTCTGGTGGTTTCAGGTGGCTATAGAGCCACACTAATGGCTGGAATAGCTGGCAAATTATTAAGATGGCCAAAGGCCATCTTTGCCCATCTTGGCCATAATTTTCCAGCTATTTCTAAGATATCGTCATTCCTCTTTCTAAATGGCCGACGTTTCCCTTTTTCTTAGAAAATTGGAAATCATTATTTAATTATTTGTGCGATCTTTTATCCTTGGACTGGCCTGTTAGTCTAAGTGGTTAGTGACCCTGACTGCAAAGACTGAGGTTGTGGGTTCGATTCCCACCCGGGACAAATGTTTGTGTGATGAGCACAATCATTTGTCCTGTGTCTGGGTGTAATATATATGTGTATATATATATATATATATAAGATTAGATTATTTTTAGTATATGCGAAACCTGAATATAGTTTGTTCAGAATCAGTAACTGAATCGATTCCAATCATTTTTACACCATGTTATATTTTGTACCAAAAATATTTAATTAATCGCGAGCGCGCGCGCAATCGCCGCGGGCTTAGTGTTTTGTTTCGATTTTAAAATTATTATGTCTTTCTCGTACTCAAACGTCCATTACACGGAGATGGTACGTACACTAGCTGTTTGTGGTGATCTGCATATGTTTTTGCGTGGACAACCAGGTAACTTATCAAGCTTATAACTTTGTGATTATTAATGATGCAGTTTTGAAATTTTTCTCATAGATTCTTTACATAAAAATACTAGACCCGTGTTTCGGGTTTCGTATAAACAAAAATTAATGTTGTATATATATAATATGTATGTATTTAGAAATATATAAGTATATTTATCAGTTGGCTGGTTACCATAGCACAGGCTCTGCTTAGTTTGGGATCAGATAATGGTATGTTGGTTGTCCTAAAATATTTAATTTATTAATATTCAAATTTAATGTTTCTCTGAAAATGACTTGAACGATTCCAATTCAGTGTCAGCACCTGTTTGACAGCATCTCTCGTCTTTGTTCCTTTATGTTACGTAAACATTAAGGAAGTTAAAATCGTAACTGAATCAATAATTATTTCCACCGCACCTTGGTCTCCAAATTATTACCGTACTAGCTGACCCAGCAAACTTCGTACCGCCTCAGAATCAATAAATGTTGTGTTAACTTATCAGATCCCACCAACACAAAGCAAAGAGCACCAAGTACCATATACCCATGTTAGACCAAGTTATGACAAACTGGTACTTTGAAGACATAAAGCGTTTTCTAGCTACCACACACCCATGTTAGTTGAGCTCCTACCAAGTTATGTCAATAAAGCGTTTTCTAGCTATCATACACCCATGTTATGTGACTTTGTATTCTTTTTTGAAAAAATGAAAAATTGTTTATTATTTTGACAAGTAAAACTTAACAACTAGTGTTTGGAGCCTCCTTTTAAGCAGAAAAGCCTGTGTTAGGAGACTCCGCTCTTCCACAACTTATAATTATCTTTTACTTGTTTTATACAAATGTAGGTAAGAATTAAGCAAAAAAATAAAAATAAAATGAGAAGTAAAGCTAAACATGCAGCACGCAGCACGCACGCAGGCATGCCAGTGAGTGAGTGAGAGTGTGTGAATATGAAGGTGTGTGAGTGTGTGAATGTGGGAGTGAATGTCAGTGTGAATGATTCATGAGGTAGAATGGTACAGCATAAACATAGCCCTATTATTTATTCCAGCAGCGCTTCCGTCTCATGATAGGTACGTGGTTTTATCCAATTTGTTACAATGGTTTTACATTCTGTTTGTTTTTTATTATAAACGTAAATCTCTTTGTTAAGTTTATTGTAAAGTTGAGCTGAGCGTTTCTTGTACTGTATACGGGCAAACTTGGTTTTAGTTTGGGGAACTTGCGCTATTATATCTTTTCGCCTTTTCAATGTTAAGCTGGTGTCAAAAGGAAGAGTTTTGTGTTTCTTAATAACAGTTTTAATTATATATAGTTTTCGGACCGAGAGTAAATTACTTATTTGGTAAAGAGTTTGTGTTGGAAATCTAAGGTTTTTAAAGTACATTAGCTTTATTAGAGACCGTTGTCCCCGCTCAAGGTCTAAGAATTTGGTCTTAGCCGCACCTCCCCAAATGGGGATGCAGTACACTAAGACGGACTGTACTAACGCTATGTATATTTCATTGAGAAGGTTTCTTGGGGTATTTGTGGGGGAGGGTACCTTTTTTGTTACAATATACCTCAGCGTTTTGAATATCCAGCTCAGTTTTCTGATTCTGTTAGTAACCTGTTCAATGTGGGGGTACCATGATAGTCTCTGGTCAAGAATAACACCAAGATATTTAGTTTGAGGCACTTTGAGTAATTTTGGACATTTACAATTATTTGCACCATCGCACGCATGCACTCTTATGTTAAAATCTGAATATGGTTGTGTTTTGTGTGATATACTGAAACATATGTAATTAGATTTAGCTGTGTTAAGAGTGAGCAGGTTATTTTTGAGCCATTCAGCTATTTGCGTCACTCCAGATTCAGCACTTCTAGCAACATCGTGCCAAGAATTCCCACAAAAGACAACAGCAGTATCGTCAGCATAACAGAACACTTTAGCGTTACTGATTTTTAGGTTACAGAGGTCGTTAATGTAGAGCAAGAACAATGTAGGGCCCAGTACACTTCCCTGAGGAACTCCAAATGTGACACTTTCATCGTAACTAACATGTTCTCCCACCTTTACCCTCTGTTTCCTGTTTGAGAGGTAGTCCTTGAACATTTTGAGTGGAATTCCTCTCACACCTGACGCGTCCAGTTTATTTATGAGGATGGGAACAGAGACGGTGTCAAACGCCTTTTTTAAGTCCAGAAAAACAGTCAAGCATTTATTACCACTATCCAGATTATCAGTCACTAACGTAATTCTTAAATAAGTATTCTTAAATTTTCTAATTTTCCGCGCAATTTTTTTATTTTTTCTTTCATAAGAACCTTCTCCTGACAATAACAAACACAACAACAACAAAAAAAGTGAAATCGGTCCAGCCGTTCACTCGTGATGGCGTGACCAAGGGAAATAGGGATTCATTTTTAAATAATAATAGATTATTTCTCAGCTATCTGCAGTATCTCCTTAATTTATATTCATCTCATGTGTTTAATTTTCCCTTCACGTCGGATATGTGGCAATATACACACGGAAATTAAATTAACGTGGTATTTACTTTACATCATTTAATCATATATGAAAGCGTATTTTTTCGTTAATACTTTAAAATAAGATAATTATTGGCTCACCGCTCCTGAAATGATGCATCGGGTGAACAAAATGAAATGATTCGTTTAAAATTAAATTGTTAAACCGTTTATGCATTATTTTGTTGAGTGGTCACGCTTCATTTGTATGATGATATTGAGTAATCATGAAAGCGTTTACTAAAACTATCCTTTTAATTTTAATTTTTAGAAACTATATTTATATAGCATAAACATAATCCCCTATAATGTTCCCGTCTATTGGAACGCAGGCCTCGTCTCTGTGAGAGATATATCATCTATATATTAATATGTGAGGCGAAAACTTTGGATCCCTTTTTACGAAAATTGGGCGGGCGGAGGCGTATGAAATTTCGCACACTTATAGTATATACAGAGAAGAAGTGACGAATGCTAATATTTTTTTTTAATTATGGGTAAAAACACATTATTTTCAATAAATAACACATTACACACACGACTATTCTTAACGTGTATTTAATACACACATGCATAGATATTATTTTGTTTATGGTCCAAATATGTGGTCCAATCGTCGTATTTTGTGTCTATAGTCTTACTGAATGTCAATTATAACCATAGGTAATAAATTAATTTTATAGATACATAACCTATTTCATTTTTAAAATCTATGATCATATTGAGAATATTTGTCTTTAATATTATTTGTCTATACTGTTACTGATTGTCAAATATAACCATATTATTTTTTATACATATTTTTTCATTTAATAATGTATTTCTATTCAAATGAAGTACGGTCGAATTTCGACCAATGGGCGATCACTAGTATCTTTAAATGTAGGACATACCAGTTTCTTCACAATGTTTTCCTTCACCGTTTTGAGAGCAGTGCTTATAAATAATTTCCACAAAGTAAGCCGCCAGCCCGGGTTCGAACATATAACTATAACTCGTGAGTCTTTTCACTGGGGCATCATTGTCCCCAGTCAAAATACATTTACAATCTAACACCCAGATACATATTTAAATCTCTTTCTGTAGTCTAGGATGTAAGAAGTCTATGAATAAAAGGTATTGCTGTCAGGCTCAAATAAGAGAATTTTAGATGAAGAGCAATATAATACGAAAAGTTTCCTCCACGTGTCTTAAAGCTTTATATCCCCAAACGATTTCACAATTTTGACGCATGTGATGTAACGCTTTAGTTTTCAACAAGAAATAAAATATTTTACGTATGGTAAAGTATATTCTAGTGTCTGGGTGTTATATCATTAGAATGAGCTGCAAAATTAAGGGTTTTTTCTTCTCTCAAACGTGTGGCATATACGAGAGCAAGTGCTCAATTATTCATAAAAAAGGTTAGTCAATCAGCAGGTAGGTTTCTCGACTGACTGTCCTGGTTTTTCCCTGGCCACCGACATATGTCATCAGCAAGAACAGTGTGGATTTAGTCGATAGGAGTCAAACATAGCCCTCCATTTTCCACAGACGCATGGTATCTGATCTAACGCTTAAGCTTCGGTCACACATAGCGATTAATCACTGCGAATGCCTACTCGCCGCGAGTATTCGCTGTATGTAAGAGGCTATTCGTTGCGAATAGATTCAGTCGCCGCGAGCTGAATTCGCCGCGATTTGAATTTAGCATGTTCAATTTTACTCTCGGCGAATGCACATTTGCTGTGTATTCGCTGTGTGTGACACTCGCTCGCACTCGCTGCGAATAATCATTCCGAGCAGACGACATTTTGAATTTGCGTACCCACAGACTGTAGAAATTCTCGTGTAGAACTCGCTGTGTGTGACAGGCAGGCAGCGAATTGTCACTGCGATCATTATTGACAGCGAATGCACTCGCAGCGATTAATCGCTATGTGTGACCGAGGCTTTAGCACTAAGCTGCACTTACTAACTTATATCTCATCGACACGCTCATTCAAAGTTACACTCAAAAAGAGTCTTTAAACAGTCGATGATCACTGACGCGTGAATAGGACCAGCCACTTTGTGCTGATAATTAATGATTAACAAGATTACTCGGCCCAATGAATGTTTCGATATGTTTCCAATAGCTCTTTGAGAGCAAAGTTGGCAATCAAGTAATGGAACGTAATCATGCTGTGGTTTGTGAACGGTATTGTCTATTGTGGGCGTGAATTAGCCGGGTCTGTATTTAAAGCGGTGTGAGTGCAAAAAGTGAGCAAAATTATTTTTTATTTGTTTGTTGCTATGTTATTATTTTGCACTACAAATAAACTATATCAGTCAGTACAGTGAAATGGACTTTAACGCTCAATTCACTAGGTAAGTCTTCTATGAGTCCCAAAGACACGTATATTATTATTATTTTGTTGTGAATTAAGACGGTAGGTATTCTTCAAATTTTTTTATAATCTTCTCTTTCGTTTATTCCGTAATAAGAGCAAAATAATGAAATGAGAAAATGTTTAGAGATCCCCTATAAATTATAGAAATTAATCTTATCAGTCTCAAAACATAATATATTTTTTTTAACTACTCAAAAATAAACAAATAATCTGAACACAAAAAAACAATACCGTTCGTCATTTAATTGTTACATCATCATCATCATCATCATCAGCCTATAATTTTCCCACTGCTGGGACACAGGCCTCCTCTCGGTGAGAGGGAGTGGGCCATAATCCACCACGCGGCCCCAGTGCGGGTTGGTAGATGTGACATGTGACATGCCGGTTTCCTCACGATGTTTTCCTTAATTGTTTTGAGAGCAGTGGCGATGAAATAATTTACGCAAAGTAATGCACCTGCTTGGGTTTGAACTCACGACCTACTTACTCGTAAGTCGCGACCGTTACCACTGGGCCACCGCTGCTCTCGGTGAATTGTTACAGATACACAAAATCAAAGAAAAAAAAACTAAAAGTTATGTTTCTATAAAAAAATTGCAAGGGTCTCGACCGCGATCTACATAATATCTTCTTTGAGAAAACCAAATACATCCCAAGTAGCACAGAACTGCATTATAAATTGTCACTTAAGGCCCACAGCGGTAATCTAAGCATTTATTAAGACTTATTAGTATTCACCTGTGCTGCAACAGCTGTTTCGAAAAAAACGTGGCCAACTATAACGCTTTTTTCTGTACAGTAATTCTATTAAGCACCACAAAAACGCCACAAAGTCACTGTTATTGAGCGCTTAGTAGTGCAGTACCCTATTAGCTGTAAGTTTTCTGAATAATAGCCCACACGTGTACTATACAACCGTTGCATTTTAAGAGAGAACATATCACCCACTATAACATAACCAGTTACTTTGTGAAGTTATTTAACAAAAATGTAATGCTTTATGCTGCATACAGATTCACTTTTCCCCTATTAGTCAGGTGTTTACCACACACTTGAATAACAGCATGTATCCAAGTGTCGGCATGCGCGAATGGAATATTGGATGCGACGGGTTCCGTATGTTATATTTATTAATTATTAAATAAATAAAATGAAATTAATTTATTTCAGACATAACCCATATCGTACCGTGTGGTGCCGGACGTAAAGAATAACACCACCCCATTTCTTCCCGTGGGTGTCGTAAAAGGCGACTAAGGGACTTACTAGAGAATGGGCAGCAGCGTTTTCTATGCATTTTACCACAATACTGCGATCGCCAACCCGCCGGCCAAGCGTGGCGATTATGGCAAAGCCCCCCAAATTGGGGGAGGCCTAAGTCCAGCAGTGGACGTCTTACGGCTGAAATGATGAATGATGATGAATGATAACCCATATTACAAAAATTAAGATAACAGTAACAATGCTGCAGCAGAAAAGAATAAAATGTCATTAACAAAATAAAAATAAATGTCACATAGTTGAAATAAAATAAAATTTCAAATTTACGTCGGATTTAAATTAAAGTAACAATAAATAATAATTGCACATATTAACAAAACAATACAAAAAGCCTTTATAAATAGAGGTCAGTGTGTTTGATGACATTAGTCTGAGTAGGTACAAAAATGCCCTGCTACAAAAATTTGTTGAAGTAATGTAATCGTACTGGCTGTACGTTCATAGAAATAAGATAATTATATATATGAATGTTTAAAAATTAATGACGTGTTCTTCCGTATAACATTGTCTTTCAATAAATAAAATTTTTGCTTCCACGAAAATACAACAAACGGTTATGGACCCAGAATAGATAATTTTATTACGTTTTTAGTGCTCGTAAATATATTTTAAATAGAGTAAAATATTTTGTTGCACTGTAATACAATGTCTGTGGGTGACAATAACGTGCCTTCGACCTACGCGGGTTCAGGGGCTTCCCTTGCTTCCATCAAACAGTTGCATGGAAAAGATGGATGCAGTCAGTGGAAGTTCAAAATGCGTATGTAACTGCTGCACGAGGACTTGTGGTCTACAGTTGTGGGGTATGATGTCGAAGACAGTACATCGGTAGCGGTAAGAAAAAATAGAGACCTTAAAGCTTATACCAAGATGTGTCTGACTTTAGAAGGTGGAGCGATTACCCATGTACGGGCTTGTAAAACTGCAAAGGAGGTCTGGGACGCCTTAGCAAATGCCTATGAGGATAAAGGTATGGGTAGAAAGTTGGCGTTAGAACGAAAGCTGTATAGATACCAATTACTTGATTTTGGTTCGATTGAAGACTATATCAATGCTGTCATTAGCACTGCTCAAGACTTGACAGACATAGGGCGATGCATTGATGATACGTCTATAGGAGCAATTTTACTTGGAGGTTTACCACCAGAGTTTGATCCCTTAGTAATGGCCCTGGAGAACTCAAACATTCAGGTAACATCTGAATTAGTAAAGCAGAAATTACTAAACGAAAGTGCCAAACGAGAGTCAAAGGAATTGGTTCTTGCAACAAAAGAAAAAATGAAGCCGCTTAAAGCTGCAGAAAGAAAAGTTATTTGTTACGAATGTAAAGAACCGGGACACAAACGTCCAGATTGCCCAACCAGGAAGAAAGGAAAACAGGAAAGGCAGAGAAAAAGTAAAAATAATAGTAAGGAGACAACACTTATTTCGGCCTTGGGTGTTGGAGGTAATCTAGTTCAAACCGACTGGTATGTAGATTCTGGAGCCTCTTCACATATGTCCTGTATGAAAGAATGGTTTACCAATTTAAACACGTCTGAAAGCAAGAACATAACTCTAGCAAATAATAGAGAGATAATTTCAGCTGGCGTCGGTGAAGTGTTACTTGTAAAAGACAGTAAGTTAAAATTAAATGGTATCAAAGATGTTCTTTACGTTCCTGAGTTACGTACGAACTTAATTTCAGTTAGTAAGGCTGTTGAAAAGGGTTTAACTATTGTTTTTGATAAGAAAGGTTGTTCTATGTACAGACGCAATGAAGTAAAAGTAGTCGGCAAATCAGTAGGTCATGCGACATGCAACGTTGGTGGCTTGTATAGATTGGATCATCAAGTAATTCACTCGGAGCATGCTATGGCTTCTAAAGAACACACTACTTCAAGTTTGTGGCATCGCAGACTTGGTCATCTGTGCCGCGTCGCATTAGAACATCTACGTCATGGCAAAACTAAAGGTATTGAATATTCTTCTTTAGATAAAAACCCTTGTATAGCCTGTATTGAAGGAAAACAAAGTAGAAAACCCTTCAAAATTATTGATTATAAGAAAGGCAGCAGAATTTTAGAAACTATACATTCTGATGTCTGTGGCCCTTTTGACGTAATGTCATTAGGTTCAAATCGGTATTTGGTTACTTTTATAGACGATTTTTCTAGAATGATTTTTTCTTACTTTATACCGTCTAAAGCGCATGTTAAGAAAAAGTTTTTAGAATTCGAAGCTCTGGTTGAAAGGGAAACTTCTTTTAAGATAAGAAACTTGCGTACCGACAACGGGGGTGAGTATGTTAATGGTGAATTCGAAGCATATTTAACTTCAAGGGGAATTTAACATCCGACTACTGTCCCGTATTGTCCTGAATCCAACGGTGTTGCTGAAAGGACAAATAGGTCCTTAGTGGAGAAAGCTAGGTGCATGTTACAAGATAGTAACCTACCAAAGACTTTCTGGGAGGATGCGGTACGCACTGCTACTTATTTGAAAAATAGATGTCCACATAGAGGTTTAGATAATCGTACTCCGTATGAGATATGGTTCAACAGAAAACCCGATATCTCCCATCTACGAATATTTGGTTGCCGTGCATACGTTCATGTGCCGTCTTGCGATCGCCAAAAATTAGATGCGAAAGCGAAACAGTACATATTTGTTGGTTATTGCGATAGCAACAAGTCGTATAGGTTTCGTGATCCCACCAATATAAGAAAAAGTATCAAAGGGCGGGATGTAGTGTTTTTAGAGAATTGTTTCACAAACGCTGAGATAGGGGACGAGTCACATCGTCATAGCATTATTCTCTCCTCTGATAACAATGATTTACAGGTACAAAGTGGGTCAGCTGATCCTGTAGCAAGTACAAGCACTGCTGCTGCTGAACCATCCCTACCTATGGCCTATCCTCTTCCTGCAACTCCAGTAGTACCTGTTGAGGAAGAAGAGACGCACATGGAACCTGAAAGGAGGTACAAATTAAGGGATAGAAAGCCTGTAAATTACTGTTCCGTCTGTTGTTGTTCAGCGATGCAAAGTGGTGAGTTGAAAGATGAACCTTGTTCTTATTCTGATTCTCTTTTACGTCCAGACAAGGAAATGTGGATTGCTGCAATGGAAGACGAATATAATTCCTTAATTTCTAGCGGTACTTGGACCTTAGTAGAAAATACAGGACAAAAAATCATACCGTGTAATGTATACAAGCTAAAACGTGATTCTGAAGGTAAAGTGAGTAGATACAAAGCACGTTTAGTCGCAAAAGGTTTTCGTCAAAGCTACGGAATAGATTACGAGGAAACTTTTTCGCCGGTAGTTCGTTACTCGTCGTTAAGGGTTTTGATTGCACTAGCCACTGAACAGAATCTAAAAATGCATCATTTAGACATAGACACAGCTTTCCTTCACGGAAAACTGGAGGAGAAGGTTTTTATGGCACAACCTGAAGGTTTTGTAGCTGAAGGTCAGGAGACCAAAGTATGTCAATTACATAAGTCTCTTTATGGTCTTAAACAGGCTGCCAGAGCCTGGAACAAAAGGTTAGATGAGGTGCTTCATAATTTAGGCTATAATAGATTAGAGTCTGAGCCCTGCGTCTACATAAAAAGGAGTAATAGTATCGCTATACTAGCAGTTTACGTAGACGATTTGATCTTGATTTATAATAAAGAAAATGAATTGTCTTTCTTGAAGAACGGCCTAAAGGATTTTTTTGGTGTCAAGGATCTAGGTGAACTTAGTTATTGCCTTGGTTTGCATGTCGTTAGGGAAAAGGGAACTAATGATGTGAAGGTAAATCAGAATCGTTACATATTAGAAACGTTGGACCGTTTTAATATGGCGGAGTGCAAAGCTGTTCCTACTCCTATGGACATTAGTGTTGACCTGCGTTCTCAGACTGAACCAGCTGTCAATGTCCCTTACCAAAACTTAATCGGTTGCTTGATGTTTTTAGCTATCAATACAAGACCCGACATTTTGTTTGCCGTTAGTTTCTTAAGTCAGTTCAATAAGAATCCTATGCAGGCGCATTGGACTGCTGCTAAACGTGTCCTGCAGTATTTAAAAGGTACGTTGGACTACGGTCTTAGATTTAAAAAGACTGGAGAACCCTTACGTGGTTTTGTCGATGCCGACTGGGCCAACGGTGGTGACAGGAGATCGTATACAGGTTACGTATTCAAATTAGCGAATGCACCAGTATCGTGGGAATGTAAAAAACAACCCACGGTTGCCTTGTCGTCCACAGAGGCTGAGTACATGGCGTTGTCCAGTGCTTCTAAAGAAGCTGTTTATTTACAGCGTCTTATATCTGAGATAACAGGTGAGTCTTTTCCGGTAACTATCTATAATGATAACCAAAGTGCGCAAAAATTGGCACAAAATCCGGTTCATCATAATAGGACTAAACATATAGATGTCCGTTACCATTTTGTTAGGGAGTTAGTCGAAAATAATAAAATAAAATTAGCTTATTTGTCTACGGATAAGATGTTGGCGGATGTTTTAACCAAAGGGTTGAGTCGATGCAAACACCAACGTTGCGTGTCTGATATAGGCTTAATGATATCTTAAGATGTTTTATTTGCTATTATTTGTATTATTTTTGACTTGTTTAGTGCTCTGTGTTTTTTTTTTTTATAAATTAATGTCACTGTCATTGTAAAGTACAGTCAGGTTGATTTACATGTGTGTGCCTGTTTGTACAGTCATCAGATGAAATTTGTAGCCTTTTCCGATTAAGGGGAGGATGTTGAAGTAATGTAATCGTACTGGCTGTACGTTCATAGAAATAAGATAATTATATATATGAATGTTTAAAAATTAATGACGTGTTCTTCCGTGTGACATTGTCTTTCAATAAATAAAATTTTTGCTTCCACGAAAATACTACAAAATTTTCTTATAACCTACACATTTTCGGGATTAATATGGTTGCCACAAAATTAATATTGTTGTTTTATATGTTTCTGGTACTTACCTAAAAATGAAGAAGATTTATTAAGAGAAATCCAAGATTTTTTTAACAATAAATTGACATAAACTGACTACCTCTGAGAAAAATTGTCGAAATCTGGAATCTTAAAAAGTCTCGAAAGGTTTAATACCTTTCGAGATTCCAGATTTCGACAATTTTTCTCAGAGGTAGTCAGTTAGGAAATACCGGTACAGCTAGCATCTAAAAAAACAACGTAATTTTCTTCATGTTTATTTAATGTTCCCTTTTTAAAGTACAATTTAGGGTGTACCACCCTGGTCCAGGCCTTGAATTTTCGTCTTTTTATAATTTCAAGGAGTCTATAAGTACTTCTCGGTGGCCACCATAGAATTTCCTTAGTTTTCCACTATGCAGGAACGAATGTTAGATCAACAACACCTCTCTCTATAGTCTGAACTATTTTGAAAGTCTTGTTCTGTAAAAAAAAGAAAAATATACTTATTATAATAGAAGTATCAGTTTCTTAATGACAACATTATCTATACAGTTTTTGAGGAAAAAACCAAAAGATACAATAACATATTAAATACCTAAACGTAACATAATGCTATTTCATGTGGAAGTAATAAAATTATTAGGCCAGAAAAATACATTATTCTTAGATAGGTACCTACTAATTTATAGGTATTTTGTCACATATTGAATAAATCAATAACTTATGTATTATACACATAATTAAATTATAATCTCAGCTACTTAAATTACAATTTAAATTAAGTACTTATCGTCGAATAACAACTAAAAAAGGGAACAAAATGGCTTTAAAAGAACCACGGCGGAACCCTAAGAGCTTGGATCCGTAAAGGTACTTATCTAGGCAAATGTGAACCATTACTACTCTCCTAATCGATCCATGTCTGATTTGTATTTCACAAGTGCTAAACTATTTTACTCTTGGCTGAATTACAGGCCACATGTGAACACCTTAGCATTAAATTGAGATTAAAACTGTTCACTTGCCATCCGCCATATTCACTGCGTTACTTTGTATTATTATAAAATTTTATCTTTTAATTTTTGTTTATTTTAGAGGATATCAATTGTAAATATGGATTAAAAAAATAATTACACGAAAACAGTTTATTTTTTTGGTTTCTTTGTACAAAAACGAACATATTAATTTTATTTTCATTCTAATTTTGTTGCTTTTCTTTTAGTATTTAGTGGTATTCCGAGGGCGCGTGAAAATTTTGAACTAAATATGTGTGATATTTGACAGTAAATTTACCTTCCCAATAAGATTTCAAATATAATAGGAGGAAATCGATGTTTTACTTACCTTCAATTTTATGTATGTATATTCTCACAAATGGCACCTGAGATCTTGCACACAACGATACACTTCATGTTTTACAATTTGACAGTTCATATCAAAGAAAAATAAATAATTTAAGTTACTGCATTCCACAATTACGCTCAGTGTGTAATTTCAACTGTATAAAAGTATACACAATGTACACATTCGTCTCCCTTGCTGTAAAATAAGTAACACGTGCCTCATTAATCAGGCAATATCCAGCTCTTAGGTGACTGTTACACACATAAATGCTACTATAATGTTGTTATAATGCAATTATTTGTCAATTGGATTTCTTATACAGCTATGTGCTGAATAATTTGTGCCCAAATTAGAGTTATATCCTCTGAGGATGCGCTGTCTACGCTATTATTCAGCAACTAATGCATTCACTGTGCACTGTTAAAATGCTGTTATACAGCACTTTTGTGCTACTTGGGATTGGCCTTATACATTCGACGCAAAGGTAAGCAGTCTTTGACATTTTTTTTTCTAATGGCATAAATAACAATATTTTCCCTTATTCCTGG
Source organism: Aporophyla lueneburgensis (assembly GCA_932294355.1). Classification (NCBI taxonomy): domain Eukaryota; kingdom Metazoa; phylum Arthropoda; class Insecta; order Lepidoptera; family Noctuidae; genus Aporophyla; species Aporophyla lueneburgensis. The sequence goes on from OW028753.1 coordinate 24,943,136, forward strand.
AAATCGACAGAATCGTGGAATCGAAACTATCATAGATTTCAGACCGTCTTACATCTTCAAGAATATCTTTTTTCATGATGAGTGAAATCAAGCAGTGAAAGTGGCGTGGCAAACGTGTACTGTACGACCAAGTTATACAATAATTAATTTACAGGTAAAAGTAACGATAAATATTAGACAATCCAAATATGTAATAAAAATCATAACACAAATAACTAGTGTGAGGACGCACTAGGATAAATTACTCACCATATACGAGATACACGCACAAGTCCGCTCGGCACTGCATTAGTCGTGGCACAACAAGGGGGTACTGAAACTGGGATTATCTACAACAACAATTAGCAAGAAGGCTCCCAACATAATGAAGGCCTTTTCATCTGTATCATACCTAACTGCGGCCTGACAATTCAAAGTTTGTCAGATCTTTTCAAATCCGTGTTTCCAATGGTCACATTATAATATATTATCTTGACCAACACATCGTTATCAGATCCCAAATTAGGCAGAGCCTGTACTACAGCAACCAGACAGCTGATAAATATACTTATATATTTTGAAATGCATACATATTATAGATAAATTACACCCATACACAGAACAAATGATTGTGCTCATCACACAAACATTTGTTCTGGGTGGGAATCGAATCCACGACGTCAGTCTTAGCTGTCAGGGTCTCTAACCACTAGACGAACAGGCCAGTCAGACATTCTATAACGTGTTGGGCTTTCTACGTCAGGTCGTTGTCGCGTCAGCGTCCCGTCATGTCTCATACTCCATAAGATAGTAACTTTTAAAAGCGGTTATAAAATATAGTAATATATATATACCTAATATTTAAATATATATTGACGTGTCAATGTCACCAAGACAGTGAAACAAATATCATTTTAATCAGCCTATATTGTTCCCACTGCTGGGACATCGGCTTCCCCTCGGTTAGAAGGAGTGGGCCTTAATCTACCATGGCGACCCGGTGTGAGACGGTAAATGTCAAATGTCTTCGAATTTTTAGTTCCAGCACATACCGGTTTCCTAACGATGTTTTCCTTCAACGTTTTGAGAGCAGTGCACAATGTTTGATTTCACTCAAAAAATATTTATCAAACTATATTAATCAATAAAAAATATCTTGATCAGATACGCTTACAGAATTTATTTAATGTTTTTTTTTAGGTGACGTTCACGAAATATAAATGATTTTTTGTAAAAAAAAGTATTTGAAATACACAAGTAGGTGTTCTACTCTTGCGTTTAAAATGCATTTCTTGATCGATTAATACGATAAACAGCATAGGGAAATTTTTTGAGTGAAATCAAACACTGTGCAGTGGTGATGAAATAATTTACACAAAGTAAAGCCTGCCTAGGATAGAAAGCACGACCTATACATAGGCTGCACAAAAAATATCGGGAAAGGAATATTTCCACTGTTCCTGTCATATTAAAATCTTTTTAATTGAAAACTCCTTGCTTTTAAAAGTCGAATACCATTTATTTAATTAAAAAAAGATTCTCGGTCTTGTCACAAGGTTTTGTCAAACTTGTTTAGTCGTTAAGAAAATGGAATTGACTCGAGAAAATTCAAGAGCGATGATTTATTATGACTTTCGAAGTGGTTTAACACAAAAACAGTGTGTTGACCGGATGATTTCTGCATTTGGTGATGAAGCCCTATCCAAAACCACAATTTGTCGCTGGTTTGCTGAATTTCAACGTGGACGTGTCAAGCTCAGTGATGATCCCCGTCAAGGTCGTCCAAAAACTGGTCACCCAAGAAAACGTTGATGCTGTGCGTAAGCTGATTGAGGAAGATCGACATGTGACATACTGCAAAATTCAGGCAACTTTAGACAATGGCATGAGTCAAATCTTGCATGAACAATTAGGTGTAAAAAAGCTGTTTTCTCGATGGATACCGCATTCGCTCTGTGAAGAGCAAAAAGCGGCTCGCTTTACTTGGTGCGTCAGAACTCTCGAAAGATTCCACGCATGGTCCTCAAATGCTGTATACAACATCGTATCAGGTGACGAATCCTGGATATATGCGTACGAACCCGAAACAAAAAACCAGTGACGAGTTTGGGTGTTCGAAAATGAGTTAAAGCCAACAAAAATTGTTCGTTCACGGAGTGTTGCAAAAAAAAAATGGTGGCCACGTTTATCTCCAAAACCGGCCATGTTGCGACTATTCCTCTTGAGGGACAAAGAACGCTTAATGCAGAATGGTATGCTAGCATTTGTTTGCCACAGGTCGTTTCTGAACTCCGTAAAGAGAACCGCAACCGCCGCATCATCCTCCATCACGAGAATGCGAGTTCTCACACCGCGCACAGAACAAAAGAGTTTTTAGAGCAAGAAAACATAGAATTATTTATTATTTTTTTATTAGACCATCCGCCGTACAGCCCAGACCTAAGTCCTAATGATTTCTATACTTTCCCTAAAATAAAGAATAAATTGCATGTTCAGAGATTTTAATCACCTGAAGAAGCTGTGGACGCCTACAAAACGGCCATTTTGGAGACCCTAACTTCCAAATGGAATGGTTGCTTCAATGATTGGTTCCATCGTATGGAAAAATGTGTCAAATTTTGCGGAGAATACTTCGAAAAGCAATTAATAAATTTTTAAATAGTAATGTTGTGTGACTTCCTTGATTCTCGAAATTTTCAGTGCCACCCTCGTAATTCGAAAGTTGCGGCCGGTACCACTGGGCCACCACTGGTCTGCTAAAACAAATATCAAATTCGCTTAAAACAATATCAAATTTAGATCTGTGTAAATTAAGTTGATTTTGGAAAAGTCATGAAAATATTGTAGCGCAAACTAAGTTTAGTACCTATTAAAGTAAAACCAAAAACTCATAATTATTTGTTTTATATTTTTAGAAACTAAATCGCGATCTTAGTTTACATAAACTGTTATTCTCAGTTCACTTCATTTCAATCAACGAACTTCGAAGTGTTTGAACTTCAAATGCCAATGAATTTTGTTTGATCGCTAAATGGAATGATTTGATGTTGATTTAGCATTGGTAAACAAATGATTAGAGAAGAATTGTTTGCGTTTGACCTCATATATTTTTGATGGGAGAAAAAACGAATTGTAGAATAGATTTTGTTTTTCTTGAATGAGTAATTGTTCGCTGTGTGTTAAAAAGCGCAGCTTTCCTGAATCTTCTTCATTAGAATGTATTGTTTTTTTTTATCGGCAGCTCTCACGATAACTTACTGTTCTAGCACTTATGGGAGCCAGCAGAAATCTTAAAGCAATTTAGTTTTTGCAGGTAGTGTAAGATTAAGGGCTCACAAAAAAATTGTTAGTTTGTGATCGTTAAAATAGACTCGCGTTGAATAGGGCAGCATAATTATGTTATAAATGATTTTATTTCTGCAAGTACGTTTGTAGAAAAACTTATACACGTCATTCATTTTTTTTTTTTTATTAGATTAGGTCGGCGTTTCCTATCTGAATATTCTACCAAGAAAGGGTGAAACAATCTCAGAGTCACAATCTCTTGTAAAGTCCAGACATAAACTTGGCCACATCATGTGAAAACCATATCTACTGAGGAAAGAGACACGCAGATTGAGTAAACCTGTCCAATCAGTGTATGCAAAAAATATATACATTAACGTAATAACCGAAACAGATAATTACCGAAAATCTAAGGAAGACAGAAGCAAATAATTAATCCGCTCTGTATAAATAAAAAACACTGGCCAAGTGCGAGTCGGACTCGCGCACCGAGGGTTCCGTACAAACCTGTAGGTATTCTCGGTTTAAAAATATATATATTTTTTTAATTTTTATATTTCAGTTGATTTATTGTAAGGTAAATTGCGGTTTACGATTTATGACGTTTTAAAAAAAACTACTCACTCGATCTCATTCAAACCAATTTTCGGTGGTAGTTTACATGGTACATCATATATTTTTTTTAGTTTTATCATTCTCTTATTTTAGAAGTTACGGGGGGGACACACATTTTACCACTTTGGAAGTGTCTCTCGCTCAAACTATTCAGTTTAGAAAAAAATGATATTAGAAACCTCATTACCATTTTTAAAGACCTATTCATAGATACCCCACACGTATGGGTTTGATGAAAAAAAAACATTTTTGAGTTTCAGTTCTATGTATGGGGAACCCCAAAATGTATTTTTTTTTCTATTTTAGTATGAAAATCTTAATGCGGTTCACAGAATACATCTACTTACCAAGTTTCAACAGCATAGCTCTTATAGTTTCGGAGAAAAGTGGCTGTGACATACGGACGGACAGACAGACAGACAGACAGACAGACGGACGACGGACAGACAGACAGACATGACGAATCTATAAGGGTTCCGTTTTTTGCCATTTGGCAACGGAACCCTAAAAATCGATAGGTGTCGTTGGACACCCGGTTGTACCAATGTTTGTTTTTCGCTTTTGCACACTAATTGGCAAATGAGAGCTAGTCTGAGAATACAGAATTTCGTTCCAAAAAGGTACCAAAATGTTGCATTTTTTTTTTGTTTTGCTTTCATTCGCCAGGTTAATCTATCTAGCCTTTCCCATCTATGTTGAGGTCGTCTAACCGGATGCAACTGAATGCCAGTATTTTACATAGATCGACTGCCTACCTGACCTCCACAACCCAGTTATTACGAAGGGATATTGTTTTATCCAGTGATAAAACAATATCCCTTCGTAATACGGATTGTCAGACTTTCGGGCTTCTGATAACCCGTAATAACTGCCATTGATCCAAAAATAACAGCCAGAACTCACAACTTTACGTGCCCCGGATGAACCGCGGCAAGCATAGCTGAACCCGATCGTTCAACCCGTGCGGCTGTCATTACTTAGTCACAAGCCCGTCTCTCATTCGCCAAATATGCATAACATGCGGATACGGATAAGGGCATAGAGATTTTGTTGGTACTGTACCTTGAGGGTCGATAAGTTGGAACCGTGCCACAACACGAACTTCAAGTCATTCGTGGTGCGAGTTCCAACTCATCAAATCGAAACCTTCCTCAAGGAAGAGTTTTGGCCGAAGGGTGTCGTGTATCGGCGATTCCGCGGAAGGCTTCGTGACACCACGCAGCACGACACGACGCCGTCACTTCGTGTACAATAGTTATGTTTATATGGTTTTTATTTGTATGTATGATAGTCTGTAAGGTATTTATGATATGGGTCTTAGTAGCCCGAAATAAATTGATTTGATAAGGAACAGGGTGCAAAGTTCAGACAATCTCAGTAGAAAAGGGAGGATTCTCTGTCGGTTAACAACATGTCTGGTGAGCAACTGCACCAAATTTACTATACTATAATTGAGGTGTTAATATCGTTGAAAAAAAGCTTTTTTTATTTTATAGTTATTTTTCTTCAGTAGTAGGTAGGTAGGTAGTTCGTCTTTCCTATCTGTCTGCAAGATCGCGGTTCTCTTCTTAATTACGCAACGGAATTTAGGATGCGGTGCTCACCATTAATTCGAGAATTTAATCCAGACTGTTTATGACGTGTATAGCGAGCTTCTGCTTTGTTTATATGATATTTCTTGGACCCACCCATCGCATCGCGTCGCCTTCCCGCGCCAGTACTCCGTTTTTATTACTTAACAACTTTTTTTTTCTTATGTTTTTATACTTTAAAATCTCAACTGTAACATGTAGTAATGTAACGCTCAGTCATACGGTAATACCACTCATGGACTCCACGAGACAGGCTCGACCTAGTGTGGAGTTCATAAGCAAAATGTTCCTTATGCGTCTTAGTCTTGTTAATCATGTTAACCTAGCTATTAATTTACTTAGATCATTAGGAAATGTAAAGCTATGTTTTTGGAAGAATAAATATTAATTATCATTATTTAGCATTCTTTCTGACTTTTTTTATTTTTGCTCATCTCGTCACAATTTTAGAGTTATGTTAAGCCTATGGCGCAGTCTATAACTTTCCTCAAGAACATGGTTATAAAAAAAAAATGGTTTTTTTTTTAATCCGACTGGTCGTTTCTTAGATAAGCGCGTTCAAACAAAGTCTTCAGCTTTACTATTAGTAAGTATATATATAGATTAATATTAAACCGACAAATAGTACAAAAATCTGCGAGCCATGCATTGTCGCTAATGCAACCGTGTTGCCAGTACAATCATAAATTACATTCCAAACCACTGACCATTTTTTAGCTTATCTTCCAAAACGAATTGTCGGACTTTGAGGCAGCTATATCTTGGCCAGTCTTCTCAAACTTATGCCAGCGAGAACGTTCCGACTACTATCAGACGCCAACTTGTTTGTAAGACATGTTCCACATGTTATAACTCGAGCAACTTTGACTACTTTTAAGTCAGATAAGTCGGGAGGATCGTGTATTTGCGTTTACCTTGCGAAGTTGTGATTTAAAATGTTAGATCAACTTTGCTTCGTGAAGTTTTGCTGTTCCTGATTTTAACATTTCTGTGTTGCATGTCGAAAAACTTTATTTTACAAGAAAGGCACCAAGATTTCAAAGGCAATAGATGTTATAAGCTCGCACAAAGAAGGTTGTCGATACCTTTTTTCCTAAATAACGAGTTTTGGTTTTGGAGGTCAGATAGTCAGTTACTCCATGTAGATACCGGTATTTAACTACATCCAGTTAGACTCCAACATAGTTGGAATAAGGCTAAGCAAATTGATTGATTGATATCCATTATGAAACGTGTTTTCGATTTTCGGCTATCGTAAAACTTGACACGAAGTTGATTTTTTTAAACGGTTCGAGCTACCAATTACCTTAACTATGCGACCAAAAGTAAGTCCTAACAAAGTTGGTAGCAAGTGAACAATGCCCTTCACTATTCTGTATAACATTCCCTAAGAAGACTCCGTCCTTATCTTTTATATCGGTAAAATTTGTTTGTTAGTAAGTTTGTATGTTACTCAAGGAACCAGAGTCAATTGTAAAAATCCTTTTTGTATTTGATAGTACAATTCTTGAGGAAGGTTATAGATATTTGAATCTAGACACGCGGCAGCGTGTCAAGCCAAGTTCAAGTAACAGAACTGGCGAGCAGCACCGTGTGTAATATTACACGAACCATTTGGAGCCACTTTTGACCCCCTCATAACTCAAAAACGATTTCAAATAAACGTGTCAAATTTGGCTCATATAGTGAGACTTGCAAGATACATATGTGCTCCAAATTTCATAAACATATCTCAAACGGTTATTTAGATATTGATGTCCAAAAATCGTCATTTTTATCACTGACTGACCTATAGATCAAAACTCTAACCCAGTTCCAGATGACCTAGAAAGTTCAAATTTGGCATGCAGATAGGTAATTAGGTGAATACAAAGGAATAAATCAGAAACTGGCAAATTTTTATCATTTTATTATAATTTTTCACTTAATTGATTCTATTAGGAACACTTATTTTCTTACTTTCTTTTTTTCTTACGGGCGCACTTGTAGCGATCAGACGTGCTCGCCAGCAATATTTGATAAATAATTTATTTAATAATATTGACCTACTTAGTGCATTACTGTCGTAATGCATGTGTAAATTTGTGCTTAGTGTGTAGTTTTGTTAATGATGGACACGAAATAGTGAACTTATAATAAACAAAATGGATAAAAACCCCTCTACTCCAAGGGGCCCAGTGCAACCTTCCACCTCGCCGTCGAAGACGATGACGCAAAACCCAGCCCTTGAGTCGATCACCGCCGATATTGTTTCAACACCCGAAATTCAAAAATGGATATCAACCATCGAACAGCACTTAAATGAAGTCTGCTCTATTGCCTCGGAGGGCAAACTCAACTCGGAGCAGAAGATGAAAATTTCTACCCTATGCCGTAAAGTAGGATCTGGCACCTCACAAATGGCAGTCCTTTATCAGTCGCTGAAGCAGAAGGCTATTAAAGTATACAACGCGGTTGATGTCCTTCAAGAAAAACGAGACCTAACGGAACATATTTCGGAGCTTAAGCAGTCAATAAAGGACTCTGGTTGTGCAGGAAATACTTCTTTTGCCGATATGGTAAAAAAGGGATCAAATGACTTTGTTCGACCCAATAACTTGAGCTCTGTTGCTATTTATCCCAATGATAAATTTAAATCAAGTGACGAGACGAAAGAACTTGTACAAAAAATCATACAGCCCGAGCAAATAAAGCTGCACGTTCGTGGTGTCCGGAGAACAAAAAATGGAGGAGTAATCGTTAGTACCGAGACGAAACTTGACGCTGATAAACTGAAGCATGCAGTCCAGCTCTCTACATCTGGACTGACCGCAGACGAACCCAGCAAGCGCAAACCTCGGATCGTGGTTGTAGGAGTGCCGACTTCCCTGACTGAAAATGAGGTGTTCAAGTGCATTTTCGAACAAAACGTGTCCGACAAGTTACCAGCGATGTCCTTGGAATCCTTCTTGACCTGCATAAAATTGAGCCACAAATCGGGGAAGCGAGATGCTATGACCTGTAACTACGTTGTTGAAGTTTCAGCCAGTATACGTAAAGCCATAATCCCTCAGTCAAGACTTTTTATAAATTGGACGTCCTGTCCTGTCAGGGACTTCACATTGGTGACAAGGTGTTATAAATGCCAACAATATGGCCATGCAGCAAAAACTTGTCGAGAGATCGTCGCTACGTGTGGTCACTGTGGTGACGCTGGCCATTCGATGACTGAATGTACGAAGAAAGCAGACATCCCGAAATGCGCAACTTGCTCTCGCTTTAAAAAGCCCAGTGATCACAAAACGGGGGACGCTGATTGCCCTGCTAGGAAAATAGCAGAATATAGATACATTAACTCCATCGATTATGAGGGCACCTAGTCAGTCATACTCAAGGCCCACTTCCGTATCGCTTGTTGCTGACTCAACGAAATACCTGACCACTGCACTGTCCTACTTAAATCGATTTGCCGCTGTCTAAGCACTAGTAGCCGCCCGCTTCATAAATCGAATCTAGCAACTTTGTTTTCAACCTCGTTAATAATACTGTAAATTTAATCATATTTGTGATCTAAGTACTAATAACTACATATTTTTCGTACCTAAATATTATATAAATTATCTAGATATTAAAACCTTAGTTATAATTGTAACATAATAAATTAACAAACTATATCACTTTTCATAAAACTTAAGTTAAATATTGTTAAGACATCAGTTGACCTAATATAAATTGTAAGAACTCATGCCGCCTGTGATACAGGTTTATCCTAGTACAGGCATCATACTTTGTACTACCTTTACTATATTCTAAGATTTATACTGTTATTTACCAACTTTTACTTTTGAATAAAAATTTATTATTATTTATTATTATTATTATTATTACTTATAACAAAAACGATTTGGTATTAATTTTGTTATAAATTTGTTATAAATAAGTACCTACTAATAATTTATGTACAAAAAGTAATGATATCCCATCAAAAACATAAATGTGAAATGAGAGCCAAGTTCAATATAATGATATATGCCTTGCTTGTTGACTTCAACGACAAAAGAAGTGAGATCTAAATGGGTGCCAAGTTCAATGGTCAGTCTTGACTTGGCTAGTTTTCATATAGGAATTATATTATAGCCTTCGCAAGTTTTAACTACTTGTCGGTTCTTATTTTATTATTCCGAAAATTTGGCTTGCTGGTAGAAACTAGCCACCGAACATAATAATTCGTATATGAGAACTAGCCAAGTCAGGACTGACCATTGAACTTGGCACCCATTTAGATCTCACTTCTTTTGTCGTTGAAGTCAACAAGCAAGGCATATATCATTATATTGAACTTGGCTCTCATTTCACATTTATGTTTTTGATGGTTATATTTAACAACACACTACGATCACAAAATATAAACATGGACAGTATAACAACTAGGCCTTTTTGTTGATAGCAATACCTACGCTCCATCAGAGCGTTACGGTTGTCATTCTGAAGCTTAAATTTTCCGGTCGTTTTGTACAGTCAAAATGAAGGTTAAGAGAAAATGAAGTATTTACAGGGACGACCGATGCGATGCTATAGGATATATTTTATGTTAAAATGAGATTTCACGCAGACGAAACCACGGATAGAAACTAGTCATAAATCAATTTGTTCTCCACTTGAACATTCCGTAATTACAGAGAGTCTTATTCAGTACTGAAAACAATTTATTCCATCATTGATTCGACCTACATATTAAGTCTTTTAATTAAACCGCGTCTACCAATGAATATTTAAATTTTGTTTCAATCACGATCGTGTTTTCACAAGGGATCCAACTTTTGGGTGTGATTGTACGGTAGGTGAAGTTTTATTCTATAGGTAGTTTGAATTTAATTCAGTGGATGATTACTCATCTATTAAGGCCATGGTAAGCGTTACTTAAAGAGTGATTAATAAAATCCCCAGTGGGTGATCCATTATATAAGTGCGCCCACAATTCCAAAAATCGGATTGGATGGCGAGAAATCGTGAGACGAATCACATTAGCCCCTAGACAAGAAATTTCATGACGACCACGACCGCTCTGACGAGTGTTACGAAGAAGAAGAAGCGATAGTTAACTAAACCACTAAATTGGAAGCTGGACATTGAAGCCGTGATGTATGCTTGCTGTTGGCTGTTCATCATCATCATCATTTCAGCTGAAAGACGTCCATTGCTGGACATAGTCCTCCTCCGCTTTTGCGATAGTCACCACGCTTGGCAGGCGGGTTGGCGATCGCGGTATGGTAGTAAAATGTATAGAGAATGCTGCTGCCCATTCTCTAGTATGTCCCTTGGTCGCGTAAGAAATGGGATGGTGCTAATCTTTACGTTCGGCACCACACGGAAAAACTGTTTACCGTTATTAAGTCACCATTCCTAATTTTTGATTTCTGATTTTAAAAAAACAGAGGCGAATATTTGGTTAGTCTTCCTGCCATGTTTGCGAGATCTGTTCGTAAGAGTTACCGTAGCCTTGGCATATGGGCAACTGAAGGAACACACGTGGGTTTTAGTCAGTAAAAGTCTGACACGACCTTCCGCTCCACCCTAGAGCGGGAGAAGTCATATGATGATTTCCCACCCAAAAAAAAGACGAATCTTTATACCCTGAGTTTTACTTTCTATGTTTCCATAGAATGACGTTAGATAATTAAAAAGATTAGGATAACCATTATTAACCTCATGAACAAAAATGTGTGCGGTTGGAGAACACTCGTCAGGAACGAAATTTTTTATGTGACACTCGCACACACACACATCATCATTTCAACCCAAAGGCGCCCACTGCTGGACATGGGCCTCCTCAAAGCGATCAAAACAGAAATGAAGAGATCTGTAGGAGAACCAAGGTAACCGACTTATCCCAAAGAACTGCTAAACTGGAGTCAGTGGGCAGGGTATATTGCTCGCAGAACAAAGATGGCCGATGGGGTCGAAAGGTTCTGGAGTAGCGACCGCGTACCGAAAAATGTGTTGGAAGGCCTCCCACAAAGTGGACCTTGTGAAGGCCGCAGCAATCCGTTGGATGCGGGATGCACAAAATCGGTCGAAGTGGTGGTGCTTGGGGGAGGCCTATGTCCAGCAGTGGGCTTCTTTCAGCTGAAATGAGAATGATGACTCCTATCGCAAGCCGCGTTAAAGGACTTAGTTCCAAGAGGTTTTTCCAGAAAATGATAGAATCTTACTCTAAGGCTTATATCATAGAAATACTTAATTATTTACCGTGTGGTGCCGGTACCGTGTGGTGCCGGACGTAAAGAATAACACCACCCCATTTCTTCCCGTGGGTGTCGTAAAAGGCGACTAAGGGACTTACTAGAGAATGGGCAGCAGCGTTCTCTATGCATTTTACCACTATACTGCGATCGCCAACCCGCCTGCCAAGCGTGGCGATTATGGCAAAGCCCCCCAAATTGGGGGAGGCCTAAGTCCAGCAGTGGACATCTTATGGCTGAAATGATGATGATGACTTAATTATGTTTTAATATAAGCTTCCTAGTATGGAGAAGATTAAAGCACATCAAAACAAAATATTACCTTTCAACATAAAACAACACTGTATTCTGTTCTCCGCCCGCTAACTTCAACTTGTTCGCTACTCGTTGCTTTTCGTTTTATACGAAGTTGTTATGTTCTGAGTTTGTTGAAATTCTGTGATAAATGATAATGATAATGTGCTATGTGTTTCTTACGTGGAAGAGAAACCATCACCGGTTTTGTGCGTTTTAGATAAGGGGAACAGAGTTGGCTCCATATTCGTTTTTATTCAATGATTAACTTAATTTCTGAATATAGAAGGCCAATTCTCAATAATTAAAAACGATCAAAATCTAGTAGCATTCTCTTCTCGGCGACAATTAAATGTCAAAAATTTATGAAATATTCATGGAAACTCGAGATGTTTTTTGAACAAATTGAGACTGGGATTAGACTGTGAACATTCTTATAATTACAACGATTTCTCCTTAGGTCTTTGGTTCTTTCGGTATTACTTATAACCAGTTATTGGAATTTATTTTCGGTGGAAAATTATATTTTTGGTTGACAGACCTAGGAAATTTCGTCAAAATACGTTACTATACTTTTTCAATCTTCATTTAATCTGTTCCAACTATTTTGAGGTCGGCTTTCAGCCTAATCAGTTGCAGCTAAATACCAGCTAAAATTCTTTTAATCACTTTAATAGGTATCGTGAAACCTGTATTTTTAGTACCAATATGTGGTAGGTCCTAAATTGCAAATTGTAGACAATAAATATCAGTGCATAGTATTTTCATATTACTTTAATCATTCACAGAGTCGTTGACATCATACTTAACTAATTATTATATTATACATTACTAGCTTTTGCCAGCGGCTTCGCCCACGTGTAGGTCGGAAATTATCCCGCGGGAACATACTACCGGGATAGAAAGTAGCATATGTCCTTTCTCAGGCTCTGAACTATCTGTATACCAAATTTCATTTAAATCGGTTCAGTAGTTTTAGCAGGAAAGCGAGACAGACAGACAGACAGACAGAGTTACTTTTGCATTTATAATATTATAGTATAGAAGTATAGATAATGGCTCCAGAGGCCTGTGCAGTTTATGAGTGAAATATTGCCATTAATATTTGGCTCATTTGTTACATATACATACATGTCAAGGACAGTGACGTGCAAACTGGTACGATGAACTCAATACACTACAGCGTTGAAATTTTCTGATGGTTATTAAAAGAATTTAGTTGTTCCATACATTTTGACCATTCTGGTGAAAAACTGTTGTTTTTTTCTTAATATCCAACGATTTTTTTTTATGTTGGCGTTCTACAATCATGCGCTGAATACATGGTAACAGATTGGTTATACGATCATATTTATCGTTGCATCAATGATTCATCATCATCATCATCATTTCAGCCGAAAGACGTCAACTGCCGTAGGTCTCCCCCAATTAGAGAGGGTTTGCCATAATCGCCACGCTTGGCAGGCGGGCTGGTGATCGCAGTATGTTAGTAAAATGCATAGAGAACGCTGCTGCCCATTCTCTAGTAAGCTTAAAGGAGATTTATGTTCTACACCACACGGAACACGTCGACGATTACACACTGTATAATCCGTTGATATTGTTCCTATAGTTTGGTCCTGCAGTGGTGACGAAATACGTTACCCAATTGCGCCTTTATTCAGCCCCTTATCCTATAAATCGTAGGCAGGGTAATTCTGGGCCCTTGACAAGTGGCAATTACTTTCGAAACGTTTCATCGTTTCATATTTCTACAAAGATTTTCAACAGAATTGACATAGCATTTTATCTATCGCAGCGGTACCTTATATTAATCCCATTTTTGATCTCCTTCATCACCGTTATGGCCGATAGAATGCCACTTTGTCGAGACCTTTAGGCTGTTTAGCTGAGGAGAACTTGAGTCAAGAGCGTATTGGCACATGACCTTGAAGCATGTTAATGGAATTATTTAGTGATTGATTAATTAAATGTTTATTATTAGATATTCCGAATTGATTAATTGAAACATATTGAGAGCATGCTTGTTTATTGATGAAATAAATGTTGTATATTGTGTTTTGTTGATTGATGAAATTGTGTTTATCAAAATAAGGGAAGTTGTTATATCTATATTCGAAATATTAATTAATAGTTCAATGGGTTAGTAACTAAGCGTTTCAATTAAACTATTTATTTAATTAAGCCAAGCCTCTATAATGGAGATGAGTATTCCACTCAAAGCGAAAATGGTGCTTAATGTGGTGCTAGATTCAGAGCTATGAGAACATCATGTCCTTCGTGTCGTGAAACTGCACGTAACAGGAACTTATGGAAATTATATAATGAGGTATACTAGAATAGATAGCGTCAATAAGTTCAGAAGCTAGTTATTGAAGCTATTAATTCTATATTTGAGAGAGGAGGTGTCTACGTAACAGATTTCAAATGAAATTGGAATAGAATAGGATAAAGTTAATTATCTGTAGTATTGCAGCTAGTAGTAGTCCTTACAAACATATATACACGAAACTGTAATACTGAAAGCAAAAGGTTTAAACGGCAGCTTAGGTTCCTCTAGCAGGTTGCTAAGCAATAAGTTGGAATATCCGTAAGTATCGCTTTAGATGAGTTACCTATCGAATTATTCGCATCTCTTCAGTTTCTCATTTCCGCATATTCGCACTTTTTCGGATTCGCACTACTTCAGATTAGCATTTCATCGGATTCTCATTTTTTCGGAATTTCTTTTCACCGTATTAGTACAGTCGACAGGATCAGATAGATTTCTTCCTTTTGTATACTACTAAGGTGGCAAACAAACATATGGCCCGCCTGATGGTTAGCAGTCGAAAACAAAAGATAGTTAGATTCCATTGCTTAAACGATTTTAGTGGTTAAAATAGGAGCAAGCGGTTTCCAACTTTATGGACATTATTTTTATTGCTTTATTTTAGTTATTTATCAGCTCTATTACCTTGTTTATGTTTAAATTAGCGTTTTTTTTAATTAAAATCAATAAGGTCGAAAATCGCTTGCACCTATTTTTTTACAAGCATTATCGAGTTCTGATTACTTTCCGGTAGTCTTTAACTTTGTCGACGTTCATTTCTTAAAATAAAATAGGTACTTAGAATGGCATTGGCGGGATGACTGTAACTGTAAGCATATTTCTGGCTATTTGACTGAACCTATTTGTATATGACATTTTAAACGTCTCAACCCTTTGAGCGATTATATTGTTTACAGCAATAAGGAAAGTTGGTTTGTGGTTTCCTATATTACTATTTGATGCTGACTGCAGCATCAAATAGTAAGTGACACTCAGGATATTCAAATAAATAGGCGCAACCAAAAATCAATAATATCGGTACACGGTAAATGTTGCACATATTCATAAGTAGATAGGATACAGTTACCTGTTCATGTATATGAGCAACGTTTACTATTTCATGTATGGGACCAATATTAAAAGAAAATAAAAACAACTTTTTCATACATTTTGATTGTGTACCTAACGCATTGCTGAAAGGAAAAGCTGTTCTGTCTGTGTAACCGAAATGTTAAAAGTTTGATGTTCCTAACTCCGTTACTGAGAATCGATAAGCACTTACTTAGTCATCATCACACAAAATAATTTTTGAAAGCTAGGTCAGCAGGCAAAGTCCATCATTTAATTCAAAATAAATATTAATTTTTAATTCTAGAGGATAACAATACATAAAACTCTCAGAGAGCGAATAAAAATAGGCAAAAACCTACATATCTGTGTTCTTGCTTAATCGTCAGTTCGTTTGTGTTTTGTTTTGGTAGATGGCACCAAACGAAAAAATAGTAGTACAGAGGTCAAATCGTCAAAGTCATCGGGCAATGTGATAGCCTTAAATGAAACCAAAGACTGCTGAGAATATACTGCCTTTTTTATAACAATAAAATGGTTTATAAGGTGTCTATAATGACAAAGATTATTATTACGTAGAGGGGACCGTACAAGATCATCGACCTTCTTTCAATTTTCCGAATATATGACTAGTATATAACAATGACTGTGATAATGTCGAATTTGCGCTTTCACTGTAGTTAGGACACGGAGTTAGTTTCTTATCAGTGTAATTCTATAATTTACATGGAGTATTTAAACACGTCGTTGTCATATATAGGCACACAATCTCTCGCCCCTGTAGGAAAAGATTACTCAAACCCCGGCTTCCCCTGGTTTACTGCGATGTATCCGCCACAGAGATAAGCTTCACAAGTTCTTTACAAAAAAACCACAAAATACATCTGCTGAACATGTATACAAACGATACAGAAACTTTTGTAACGCTCTCCTGAGAAAGTTGAAAAGGAATTACGAAAAGTCTTTACTAGAAAATACAAAATGTAATAAAGATAAATGGAATGCCGTGAAATCAATTATCAGCACCTGCAAAAAAAAAACTGCAATAACCTTTTAGTCCCACAGAAAAGTGGTTCAAGTGCTGTAAATGAGATAAACACCTTCTTCTCTAAAATTGGTAAGCATCTAGCAGATCAAATAACACCAGCTCAAAACTGTTATAAATTTGACATAACCATCCCAAATCAATCGTGTAACTCCCACCGGATGAAGCCGAAGTTGAAGCGTTGATAATGAATCTCGAGAATGACTGTACTACTGGTTGGGATTCTATTTCGGCTAAGTTTCTTTTTGCTAAACACATTATTGTCCCTCATCTGACTAAACTAACCGAGATCTTCTTACCCAAGGTGTTTTCCCAAAAGTCTTCAAGAAGTCTCTTATTACTCCTGTCCACAAGGGGTGGGGGGAAGGACGATATTGGAAACTATAGGCCCATCTCAGTTCTTACGACCTTAGAAAAGGTGTTGAACAAAAGGCTCACAAACTTTCTGCAACACAATAAGATACTGTCAGAAGCCCAGTTTGGCTTTAGGTCGGGGAAAAGCACTGAAGATGCCGTTAACCAATCGGTTGATCACGTGACAACTAAAATAGATCAAAAACAGAATTGCGTCGGCATTTTTCTCAACCTGGCCAAAGCATTCGATACCGCTATGATTCCTTTCCTTGTGGACAAGTTGGATAAGATCGGCGTCCGCGGAAATGCTCTAAATATTTTTAAGGATTTTCTTTGTGACCGTACGCAAAGGGTTAAAATAAAAGATTACATGACTGCAACTTGACTTCTTCGTCAACTACATGTAATTGCACGTCTATCACTAAGTCTACAATCGTGAAATATTTTGGTGTGACTATAGATGAAAGGCTTGGCTGGCGACAACACATGGATCTCACCAAAGCACGTGTACGGAAACTTGTCTGGGCATTTAAAAAACTTAGACACGTGGCCGAATTCCATCTCCTTCCCACTGTTTACTATGCGCTCGTGCAGTCAGTCATGGGATATTGTGTTACTGTGAGAGGTGGTGCATATAAGACTTTCACGATTCGCTTGGAAAGGGCCCAAAGATCACTTCTTAAAATAATGACTTTCAGACCCTTCAGATTTCTCACCAGCGTCCCATACGAGAAGTGTCAAGTTCTAACAGTGAGACAGATCTATATACTACAAGTTGTTACCAAGCAGCACAGAATTACACCACTTAATGCAGATTATAATAAGAAGCGCACCAGAACAAACGTTTGCCTACCTTTGCGTTGTCATACGGCGTCAGCCAGGCGACAGCGGGTATATCTTGCACCGTTCCTATACAATAATTTGAACAAAATCCTGGACATTAATCCCCTTACGATTCGTGACACAAAAAAGAAGGTAAAAAAATCTGGCTACTGACACAGGACTACAGCGCAACTGAAAATTTATTGCAATCGACATAAAATGATGAGAACACAAATCACAGTATAACATTTTTAGTTATAAGAGATTCGATGAAATAAAGAAATGTTATGTAATTTGTAAACAATGTTTAGTGTTATGAACATGTAACTATTTTAGTTGTCAGTGCAATACTACAGATAATTAACTTTATCCTATTCTATTCCAATTTCATTTGAAATCTGTTACGTAGACACCTCCTCTCTCAAATATAGAATTAATAGCTTCAATAACTAGCTTCTGAACTTATTGACGCTATCTATTCTAGTATACCTCATTATATAATTTCCATAAGTTCCTGTTACGTGCAGTTTCACGACACGAAGGACATGATGTTCTCATAGCTCTGAATCTAGCACCACATTAAGCACCATTTTCGCTTTGAGTGGAATACTCATCTCCATTATAGAGGCTTGGCTTAATTAAATAAATAGTTTAATTGAAACGCTTAGTTACTAACCCATTGAACTATTAATTAATATTTCGAATATAGATATAACAACTTCCCTTATTTTGATAAACACAATTTCATCAATCAACAAAACACAATATACAACATTTATTTCATCAATAAACAAGCATGCTCTCAATATGTTTCAATTAATCAATTCGGAATATCTAATAATAAACATTTAATTAATCAATCACTAAATAATTCCATTAACATGCTTCAAGGTCATGTGCCAATACGCTCTTGACTCAAGTTCTCCTCAGCTAAACAGCCTAAAGGTCTCGACAAAGTGGCATTCTATCGGCCATAACGGTGATGAAGGAGATCAAAAATGGGATTAATATAAGGTACCGCTGCGATAGATAAAATGCTATGTCAATTCTGTTGAAAATCTTTGTAGAAATATGAAACGATGAAACGTTTCGAAAGTAATTGCCACTTGTCAAGGGCCCAGAATTACCCTGCCTACGATTTATAGGATAAGGGGCTGAATAAAGGCGCAATTGGGTAACGTATTTCGTCACCACTGCAGGACCAAACTATAGGAACAATATCAACGGATTATACAGTGTGTAATCGTCGACGTGTTCCGTGTGGTGTAGAACATAAATCTCCTTTAAGCTTACTAGAGAATGGGCAGCAGCGTTCTCTATGCATTTTACTAACATACTGCGATCACCAGCCCATTTTGATTGTGTACCTAACGCATTGCTGAAAGGAAAAGCTGTTCTGTCTGTGTAACCGAAATGTTAAAAGTTTGATGTTCCTAACTCCGTTACTGAGAATCGATAAGCACTTACTTAGTCATCATCACACAAAATAATTTTTGAAAGCTAGGTCAGCAGGCAAAGTCCATCATTTAATTCAAAATAAATATTAATTTTTAATTCTAGAGGATAACAATACATAAAACTCTCAGAGAGCGAATAAAAATAGGCAAAAACCTACATATCTGTGTTCTTGCTTAATCGTCAGTTCGTTTGTGTTTTGTTTTGGTAGATGGCACCAAACGAAAAAATAGTAGTACAGAGGTCAAATCGTCAAAGTCATCGGGCAATGTGATAGCCTTAAATGAAACCAAAGACTGCTGAGAATATACTGCCTTTTTTATAACAATAAAATGGTTTATAAGGTGTCTATAATGACAAAGATTATTATTACGTAGAGGGGACCGTACAAGATCATCGACCTTCTTTCAATTTTCCGAATATATGACTAATATATAACAATGACTGTGATAATGTCGAATTTGCGCTTTCACTGTAGTTAGGACACGGAGTTAGTTTCTTATCAGTGTAATTCTATAATTTACATGGAGTATTTAAACACGTCGTTGTCATATATAGGCACACAATCTCTCGCCCCTGTAGGAAAAGATTACTCAAACCCCGGCTTCCCCTGGTTTACTGCGATGTATCCGCCACAGAGATAAGCTTCACAAGTTCTTTACAAAAAAACCACAAAATACATCTGCTGAACATGTATACAAACGATACAGAAACTTTTGAACAGAAACACACAGGTGCATTCACCTACTAGCGAACAAGCTCCCGCTAACAAACACGTACTGTCTTATTAAACTTGATTAGACAAAAACTTTTTAACAAAAAATTAAACCGCCGAAAAACTGAAAAGCATAAAATAATAAACCTTAAAATTTTGAGTCGGCGCTGAAAAATCAATGAACAAGGAACACTCAAAGCGCCGACTCATAATTTTAAGGTTTATTATTTTATGCTTTTCAGTTTTTCGGCGGTTTAATTTTTTGTTAAAAAGTTTTTATTTGATATTTTTTTGTGGCTTGAATGTACTAATAATACTTGGCAAGGTTTACCCCATCCAATAAAAAAAGAATTATCAAAATCGGACTACTCTGTATAAAGTTATGCGTGGTTATACATTACAATCAGTGAGTGAACAATCAATCATCCCCTGTTTTCCGACCCTTAGGGTTCGATTTTGTTTTCCAAATTTATATGGGACCACCTTGGGAGTATACCCTTTCCAATAAAAAAAGAATTATCACAATCGGACCACTATGTAAAAAGTTATGCGTGATCATACATAAAAAAAAAAAAAAAAATATACGTGTCGAATTGATAACCTCCTCCGTTTTTTTATCGTCGGTTGAAAAAGTACGCTAATTATACTCGGAAACTTCAACGTCCATATTGGTCGACAAGATACTCTAACCAAAAGAAAACGCAAAGGATCCAACAAAACTTTCAGCATAAATTTCCCAACTACAAGGCGAACTATTAAAGGATAAAGCCTACAAAGAAAAACTTCAAACAGAAACGACAAAAGGTTGATCATCCATTAGAATAAATAATATGGTCAAAAGGCACTCAAAAATCGCAATTGGGCTATATCATCGTGCCACAGGCAACAGAAAAACTCGTCCAAGTTGACGAGACGGGACTATAAGATCAAACAGAATTGTAAACAAAAACGAAAAAAAAAACCAAACACAAAAGCAACAAAAAGGAACGAAGGAAACAACAATGGATGCTAAGTATTTTCAATCATAAACAATGCAACTACACCGCTCTCAATCGAAAACATATCAAAATAAAATATCAAGATCGCATATAAAAATAAAAAAACAACTAGCAAATATAGGCATCATCCCAACGAATGAAAACACCGAAATAACATGGAACAACATAACGGAGGTATTAAAAGCCGCTGCCCAGGAAACTCGAGTCTTCACCCAATTTACTCAAGGGACCATCGAATAGCTCTCATAACCTACAAAAGGCCAAAGCTGGCAACTGGATAACCCAATAGGCATAATCGCGTACAAGAATGCCAGACAATACTCCAAAAGGTTAAAAATCAGTACAAAAATAGGCAGAGCGTACTTTTGCGTAATAAAACCGATAACCGAAGCACAATAGACCGACGGTAAAGGAAATAATGGAAATCATCAATTGGGACTGCAACATTTCACTCCCTTTGTTGAGCTAGAAGGACTAAAATGCATCCAATACCAAATTAAAACCTCGCTAAATAATGTAAGCCTCCGAATAAACAAAACAAGGATGAAATTTCTAATTGGAGAGGGGGTCTCTAATTAGAATTTATATTTTCGTTTCGTTAGGACAACCACAGGATTTGCTACCTGGCACACATTTTCAAACGCTCTGAACCACACCTGTTACAAGCCGCAATGCAGTACAGGGCAAAACCTAAGAAGGTCGGATGACCTATTTACACATGGAATGACAACCTAAAACAGGACATGAAATACTTCGAAAAGGAACTCCAGTTTTGAAGGGGCACGGCTGGAGACAGAAATAAGATCAAGAAAGCGGCTCGTGATATCTACAAAAAACCAGAAACTGATAGCAGCGAAAACGCAGAAGACGACCAAGAAAACAACAACACGGAACATAGCGAACCCTTGACATAGAAAAGAGCCAGCAAACGGTTAACCTCACCAAAACATGCATCGGTGAAGCTCGACCTGGATCAACATGCCGGCGACGACGTGAAAAGATGCCCTCCTATAGACAAATATCACCCTTCTCTCCACTAGTCCAATGCTTACTTAAGGCTGCATAGTCGGTAGGCTCGTAATCCTTTCCCATCCTATGGGCACGTCTTCCCTACCATTACAGCGCCCCCCGGTCTACTTCTTGATATGCAATGGCCTATGTAGCACCGTGAAACATGAGGCTTCAAAGGCTAGTGCATATCTTGGGGTTCATTCGATTAATCGAGTCTGGTCAAACCACGCTGGGATCGGTGCAATTCATTTCATTTCATTTCATTTCTGCTTAGCACCAAGTCTTTGTTTGGCGCACTTGTGATATATCGTACTAATGAAATGTCTCGGGTGTAATTGTAACTCCAACCAACACGACAGAAGAAATGTCCCTTAATTTGCTCCTGCCAATAATGTAATAAGCAGACACTAGAATTTTTGTTTAACACGTTTTACAAAATGGAAACGAAAGCGTAACATTTAATGCGTTGAAATTGCCAAACCACTTGGGATCACCACGGAGGCACGTGGAGAAAACTTTTCATATATTGCCTTTCATTTAAAGTTCTCTCAGTTGGCACTGACAAAATAAGTACTTTTATTGAAGACTACCTACTAGAATACGGAAATAGGTTTTGAAATGTATCTAGGTTTTAGGTTGTGATATGAAATTTGGTCCATTTCTTCCCGTGGGTGTCGTAAAAGGCGACTAAAGGACTTTCTAGAAAATGGGCATCAGCGTTCTCTATGCATTTTACCGCCAACCCGCCTGCCAAGCGTGGCGATTATGGCAAGCCCCCCAAATTGGGGGAGGCCTAAGACCAGCAGTGGATGTCTTACGGCTGAAATTATGATGATGATGATGAAATTTGGTTAGATAGCGGTGATGCCTTGTGGCCCAGTGGAAACGACCGTGACTTTCGGGTTGTAATTCATAGGTTCGAACCCAGACAGCGTTACACTTTGTATAAATTATTTCATCACTACTGGTCTCTAAATGATAAAGAGACATCGTGGACAAACTAGCATGTCCTAGAACCAAAAATTCCAAGATATGTGACATACAGGAACCTGCACTAGGCCCACGTGGGGGTTACTCTTTCTCGTTTACTAATGATATGCATAAAATATATAGTCATAATTTCCATTGGCATAACGAAATTCAGCATGATGATCACTGCCCATAATTTTTATTATGTATAAATGTTTTGCGATAATGTTTATTGCCATGAACACCGTAGTCATTTTATTATTAGGCTAATAAAAGATATACGAAAACGTTATGCCAAACATTATTTTGCCTCACAATTGTATGCCAAGAGGGATATTCCCTTTCTCTCGCCTGTGTTCCAGCAGTGGGAATATGATAGGCCGATTGTCCTCATGTCCTCATGCTATGTAAGTTCGCTGCTAGATCTAAAAACTAAAATAAAAAAGCAGGCAATTTTTCAAAGAATTTAAAAACGTTTTCATTATAACCGCATAATCAGACAAATCGAAACATGACCACCCAACAAAATATTATATAAACGGTTAAACAATTTAATTTTGAACGCATCATTTCATTTTGTTCGCCTGATGCATCAGATAATTTCATACGCGGTGAGCCAAAGTCAAAGTCAAAGTAAATTTATTTGCCCAAACATGTGTACACATACAAAAATTACAACGTGCATGCAGGATAACATAAAAGAAATATAAGTTCAGACATGTTTGCCACATATTATGGCGTGCAAATATTAATTATAATCAGATTGTTAATCATTTAGGTAGTCCAGTCTATATCATTAATTTACCTTAAATTTAGCAAACTGTAAGAAATTATGAATGTCAACAATAAAAATCAAAAAAATAATAATAATAATAATAAAAAAATCTATGTCAAAATAAATGGTTCTGTCAGAAATTCATTAATATTATAATACGCTTTCTCGGCTAGAAATGACTTTAGTTGTTTTTTCAATTGTAAATTATTAAGCTCCCTCCAAATCTTCGGTAATTTATTATAAATTATGGGAGCCATGCAAAAAACACTTTTGCGCATAAGTGCAGTCCTACTACTATGCAGACAGAGCTGACTTTGATCACGCCTGTTTCTGGGAAATTTATCTGCCATTCGCGAAAATAAATGATTATTATTTCTAACAAATATTACTGACTCCAGAATATAAAGAGATGCCAATGTCAATAATTGTATTGTTTTAAAGTAATGATGGAAAAACGCGCTTTCATACAAGAGTAAATGATGTAAAGTAAAGTAAAGTAAATACCTCTTTAATTCACTAACCGTGTGTATATTGCCACATATCCGACGTGAAGGGTAAATTAAACACATGAGATGAATATAAATTAAGTAAATACTGCCTATTGCCGAGAAAATGATACGGCAATAATTTGAAAACCAAGTGCCATGAAAATAATTATTGTTTCAAAATTACGGTTTTACGTTTCGTAATGTCAACGTTATTAAAAGTTTAAAATAAGAATATGAAATTTGAACCCTATGTATAACAAGAAAATAATTGTTTATTTTATCTTCAAAAGCATATTAAAATTGAAAACTATTATTTGTGAACTGCAAAAAGGAATATTTTGCTTACTTGCCGAAACAAATATTTATGCAATACAAAAAAGATAACATAATATATGGATTTCATAACAAACATCACAACATTACTCACTAATTTTTCCCAATTTAAAAGAACAACAAAAAAAAACAACTCTAACCTCCAAAGCAATATGGCGTTTTTCACAAAAACGAAGCAAATGAAAACAAAAAAATTAACCGTGACTGGGTTAAAAGTTTTGCAAAGTTGTCGATGAAAACGAGTATCGGACAAAAACACGGCATTTTTACGTCGAATAGGGCAATTGTGACATCCACCGCTTCGTTGGTTCGGAAAGTTTGTCTATTCAACAATGTTAATAATGTAATGGACGTAGCTACGACTTCCATCTAGACAGTTTGTTAAGATGAAAGTCGTTGCGATCGATTGCAATTTTGTATGTTCCGCAGTTGTCCAGCTGGTGAAACAAATATCTTATATTGCGGTAGGGTAATCCATCATATGAAACTTTGTTGGTAAATATTGTAGGATAACAACTTACAAACTAGGAAAGAAACTAGTCACAAGTTGTATTAGCACTAGCTGTTACAAGGCTGGAGAAATTAAGGCAACAAAGTACCACGATAGAATATTATTTCATTCATTTTACACAAACACATGTTCAACTACAGAAAACTATCAAAGTTTAAACGAGCTCTGAATGTAACTAGTTACTTTTTACGGAAAACAAAACTTAACTACACTTTGTGAAACGGTTTTTTATCTTGTTTTTCTTTTTACTATGAGTAAATACTTCGGATAGTCTTTGTCTCGTTTGAAGTAAGAAAGTAAAAAATAAAAAGATTTAGGACAGAAGATAAAATTTTCGGTTTCCAGCTACAGCATCGCAGCAGTGTATTTCCAAATAAACCTGATAACCCTGCGAACATCGACCATAAAATTTCCAATATAAACTAATTTCACAACATTTGTTTAAGCTATAAAGTGGAAAATCGATATTCGCAAACATTATCCACTTACTCGGTCTTGGGCATCCATGGACTCACTAAAGAGCCCACGTGTGAAATTTCACAATATTCTACCTAAAATGTTGTGCGTGTACAGTCTAGTAGTGACAAGATTCTTAGTATGTCGACCGTACGACAAAAAAACAAAATAACAATGCCAACAAAATGACGTAGCAGAGCTTGTGTAGCGGTTGGCGTAGAAAAGAGAATAATCTCGGTGTCAGTTTTTTTTTTTTTGTCTGGCATCTCGTAGTTAATCCTGAAAAGATTCTTACTACTTAAACGGATGGTAGCCCGGCGAGTTCTAAAAAGTTCCCTTTTTAGGCCTCCAGCCGGGGCTTATTATACTTACTTAAACACTAAAGCGAAAGCTCTAAGGGTTACCCCGAGGGGGGTACGAACCTCGGCTTAGGCAATCACTGGTAGGGGGACAGCAAGGGACTGGCTGGATCTGGGTTAAATTATTTAGGGACTAATTTAAAGCTAATGGCGCAGCATCGCGGGCTGGCTCTTGCAAGGGTCGGGAGGGACTATTAAGTCGGGGTCGCGACGACGGACCTCGGCGCCGAGGTCGGTACGGTTTGTGTCTTTGTGTTTTTCTAGCTGTACTAGTCTCTTTTCGACTCTCCTGGAGGAGAGTAGTGGGATCGTCAGGATCGGTTAGAATCTCGGTGTCGGCTACGCCGTAGCAACTATGTAGTTTTAATATCGTAGCACGACTAGCAACCTTTTTTTTGGATGGGAAATCATTAAATGACTTCTCCCGCTCTGGTCGGAGCGGGAGGGCGTGTCAGACTTTTACTAACTAAAACCCACCCGTGTTCCTTCAGTTGCCCATGTGCCAGGGCCACGGTATCTCTTTCGAACAATCTCGCGACCATGGCAGGCATCGGTCCTAGCAGACCCCTTCAGTGCTGCTGACATCTCTTTGAGGCGCGCGTGGAACACTACGCGCCGTCGACCCGAGCCTGGTCCTTACCGGGCGGCGAGCTACCCATTGCTCGCCGCCCGCAAGCTCACGCCTACGGTGGCCGGGAGTCCGCTATTGACTCCCGACGCCCGGGGCGTCTTCTCATGCGGCGGCTGGGGACATGAGGGTGCAGAGACAGCCACTCCCTCACGCGCCCGCTTCCTCCCTTGCGAGCATTACTGCTTCGCAGGAGGTGATGGCTTCCCATGCTCTCTCGCTCCATACCATGGCTCGCACCAGGGCCGGATGCGAGAGGTCGCCGCCGCCGAACGCCTCCACAAAAACACGGCGGTGCTCCGCCCAGGCAGGGCACACCTCCACCGTATGCTCCACCGTACGACTAGCAACCTTCACCAAAGTAAAATTGTTGCGCTAAGGTTATCAACCCCAGTTGTAAAAAGTTTTTTGATAACAATTTTGTAAAAACATATTACAATTTGCTACGGTACGGTCGGTATTTGATCATCATATAACCTAATTCTGACCTGCAAATTGCATAAGAAAATTTTAATTTCGTGGGCTACTCTGACACTTAAACCTTAATGTGAGGGTTTAATCGAGGTTCTGACTTACCACAAATATTATGGGGACGTAAATGCGTCCATCGTGGTGATTAATCGCCCAAGCGAAGCGTCTCCATTATATCGTTGTCATTGAAAAAGCGAAGGTATTAGGTGTACTAGCCCTTCACGTCAATACCCTGTCTAGTCCATAACAGCGTCTTGTAATCGTCCTTCAATGCATTTGTAAACAATTTCGGGACTATCACATCCTCTTGTCTCACTTCTCTGAGCAGTTGGATGGGGATGGTTTTCTGATCCTGGATCTAGACAGTCATCGTTGAAGCGTTATACAAGCATCGCAACACTTCGATGTAGCGTCAGTCAATTCGAGATCGTTGCACAGAACTATCCATATTTTTTTAATAGAGTCGAATGCTTTTTCGTTGTCCACAAATGCCATATACAGCAGCTAGTTGTACTCCTTGGTCTTTTGTACAATTTGCCAAACAGTATGGATTTGATCTAAGGTTCTGATGCCTTTTCGAAAACCGGCTAGTTCTGATAGCTGGAACTCATCAAGCCTTCTGACGAGACGGTTTGTCATGACCCTCGAAAATAGCTTGAATACGTAGCTCAGAAATGAGATGGTTCTACAGTTTTTCAGCAAGATATTTTCACCTTATTTGGAGAACAAAACCACAGCACCTCTCTACGCCTCGGGCGTTGTACCCTCTTGGATATCGGAGTTGAAGAAACTTGCTAGATCTCTCAGGACTGGAGCCCCGTCCGCGTTAAGAAGCTCTGTCATTATTTTGTCAACACCAGGTGCCTTGTTGTTTTCAAGCTGCCAGATTAGGTGCGAAATTAGGGCTACTCTCGAGTAGCCCTAATCTCGCACTGGTCTACATCCAGGATGGCCTCCGTGTAGTGGTGCATTAATTGAACTCGATGGTCATCTACGCTTCTGGCTTCACCGTCCGCGTTGAGTATAAGTGCCCGTACAAATCCTGGAATTCCTCGAATATCTCTGACTTCGAAATCATGATTCTGCGATCCAGAATTCTTAGTTTCGTCAGATGACGCCTTTCTAATTGCAGAACAAACACTTTCAACTCTCGGTTCTGCTCAATCACGACACGTCGCGTCGGCTTTCTAATTTTTAGGTTAAAGGCCCTCTTATCTGACGAGGACGGCTGCGTGGATGTAACTCTCTTTCCCTCATAAGTCCGAAAGTCTCCGAGGAGAGTGTGGACACCATATTATTTTGCTGCGTCGGGAAAAGTCTTGGGACACGTTATGCAGTACCTCGGCTTTCTCATCAACAGTGCCTGCGGTTTCCAGTAATCTAAACTAATATTATTAAGCTTAAGAGTTTCTTTGTTTGGTTGAACACGGTAATCTCAGGAACTCTGAAGGTCTCAGGAGGTCTAAAATGAAAAAATCTTTTTGTGCTAGGTACCTTATTCATTGAGAAAGGCTATAGACTATATAACATCACGCTACAATCAAAAGGAGCGGAGCAGCAACGAAAAATGGAAGAAAACTGTCAGGCAATTCGATGCGATACGAAGGGTCAGGGGAGCAAAAAAGTGAAGCGGACGAAGTCGCGGGCAGACACTAGTAATAAATAAACAAATGAATTTTCTTAAAACATATTGTGAATTATATTGTATCACTTAAAACCTCCATCACGCGAAGCTTCAGGCTCATAGGCATCACGGCACACACTCTGAATTATGAAATTTTAAGTACGGTTCATAAAATAATTAAAAGTTAACTCTTTGTTATGAGTCACGTACATACATTCTGAAGCTCTCAGACGAATGTTTACGTTAAAATACCCTTACATATATTCTGAAGCTCTCAGACGAATGTTTACGTTAAAATACCCTTTTGTACAGAAAACAAAAGCATTTTTTGGGATATGCGCAGAAAAATCTAAGAATCAAAAACAATTTAATATGCCATACTAGCCCTCTCCCAAATATGTTGGTGTAGACTGCCTGTCTAACTGGATGTAGCTGAATACCAGAATTTTATATGGAACAAATGCCTATCTGACCTCCACAACCTAACATGATAATATCGCCCCTTGCTAAGACTGGTTTGTCAGACTGTCGTGGTTCTAACTAGCTATAACGAATGTCAATGCTCTGCTAATGATAGCTGGGACCACAGAGTGGTCTCGATGTAATGAATGGTCATCCATCCACGAACTGACTATGAACAGCATAACCTGTGCAGCCACGAGCCCACCATACAAAAATAAAATCAAAATTGTTCAAAATACTACTTCCTACTAATATTATAAATGCGAAAGTTTGTATGTACGGATGTAAAGATGTTTGTTATTCTTTCACGCAAAAACTACTGAACGGATTTGGATGAAATTTGGAACACAGTTAGTTTATAACCTGGATTAACACATAGGCTACTATTTATCCCGGTTGTACGTTCCCGCGGGATATTTTCCGACCTCCACACGGGCGAAGCTGCTGGCAAAAGCTAGTTATAACTAAAAAAAAGTCATGTACGAAGCTAAAGAGGCGTAACTCAGCATGTTGGTGCAGCATCAAGAAATAAATTACATCAAAATTAAAATCTACACAAACATCAGAAACACACACGCACATCCTACATTAATAAAATGTTCATGTAGTTGTTGAACTCTACAGTCTGAAAATTCAAGCACAAAAAGAAACAGAAAGTAGTCAATTTTAGCAGCTAGCACTTATTTTTTTGCTGACTGTAGGTAAATACAAAACATTCAAATGAGCCTTTCAAATATACCTTACATTATTATTGTTGCTTCACAAATCTCAAAACCAATGAATTTCAAATAAACTTTCTCCGACTTTCAGCAGTCCGAAACAGGGTTAGTTCGACTATTTCTATTATTAGTTCACAAAAAGTTAGATGAAACCGAGCTGGCGTGATTTAGGCGAAGATAAACCTGCGGGCAATTTCCGATAATCTGGCAAATACCTTCTCTGCAGCTAACAATACAAGATGTAGAACTACTACTACTATCTGAAATTTACATGGCTGCACAGTTCTGCGATTTCTGCATGGCAAAACTATTTACATTACGTTGCTATATGTTATTTATTTTTAAAAAATGATAAAGTTATATCAAGCAAAGCTGTCAATTGCTATCAAGACAGCTCATAATTCTACTCAAATATATATTATTCTGGAAAACACTTGACAGTACAGTATACTTTTTTCATGAAATGGCACAACTAAAATTACTTTACTATCTGTTATAACACAAATAATCAAATATTACTTAGTAATCAATCAAATATTATTAAACAATTGAGGTTTATTTTTCTGATTTACTTTGTGTAAATAATTTCATTACCACTGCTCTCAAAATGGTGAAGGAAAACATCATGGGAAAACCGGCATGTCTTAGAATCAAAAATTCAAAAGACATGTCGCACATCCTCTAAAAAACTGTCATAACGCGGAGGCGAGTGGGAACACAGATGGGGGCACAGTCGGGATATGACTGTGTTATTATCTGTGTTCTTACTTTTTTTTCTCTAAAAAACTGTCATTACACAAAAAAAAGTAAGAACACAGATAAAAAACGCGGTCATATTTTGACTGTGTCTTTGTCTGTGTTCTTGCTCGTTTTTGTGGTGTGACAGTTTTTTAGAGGATGTGCGATGTGACGTCTACCAACCCGTACTGGGCCCGCGTGGTAGATTACGGCCCGCTCCCTCTCACCGAGAGGAGGCCTTTGTCCCAGCAGTGGGAACAGAATAAGCTGGTTATGTGAGGTGTATTTTTATCACCTTGATTTTCGTTTCTTATAAGATGAGAAAATGAAATGTTATGTAGGTAGACGTAACATTTCATTTCAGTTGTCATTTAAAAAATGTTGTTGGAAAAGTGGCGCGATAATTTTGAAACCTACACAAAAGCCTCTAATGAAAGTAAACAAGCCCTGATCTAGTAACATTCTTACATAGTCAATCACTGAAGACAATTAGGAACTCATGATACATTCATTCGTTCACTTTCATCAGCGGCTTTTGTAACGAACTTCACATTCTATAAATAAATCAATATATTGTAGAAACACTTTGTACCAGAGAATTTAATAACAGCAAATACAGACACCAATCACTGTAGATATCGGTTTCCCAGCCAACAAAGTATGTTGCAATATCCACATGGTCGCATTACTGGCGCGTCACTTCCGGCGAGAGACAACATGGCCGCTATCTAACTTCTGGCTTCGCTTCAATGCTTTGATGGATTTATACGAGTGAGTACGTTCGACAATTGTTTTTAATCTGTCTGATTGGAAAATATTTGTTGAGTTGGCGAAAAGGTTTGTGTAGGTTAGAAGACCTTTTTTGAGAGTAAAAATAATGTTCAGTTCGAATTTGAGTAAAATACTTTAAAGGGGAAGACCGCTGGGTTAGACCGCGAAATTATTTTTTTTTGTTGTCTCTTCAATTCATTTCATATTTATTATTTGTATTAATTTGCATGAACTAAGGAGCTGTAGTGGCCCAGTGATAATGACCACGACTTACGATTTGTAAGGTCGTGGGTTCGAGCATAAATAGGCAGCTTGCATTGTTGTTATGATTTCATTATCTCTACTCTTAAAATCGATATAGGAAACCGGCACGGCCTAGAACCTAAAGTTTGAAAACATGAGACATCCAATCCGCACTGGTGGATTATGGCTTACCGTCACTGAGAGGAACCCAATTACACTTTGTCCCGACTAAGAATCGAACCCAAGACCTCATGCTCTCAGTATCGGCCTTGTTGGTCTACTGACCAACGAGGCCGATGCTCGAGTGAATGCATCAATAACGAGAAGAAACTACACCACACACCTTTTATATTTCCTACTTTTATAAAATAAGTGTTTATGTTGTCAGCCACAAAAACAAAGTGGTAAATAATAAGGATTTTCCCGATCGCCGCCCGAACACGAGTTTAGTGGTCACGACCGGATTCATCATTTAAATCGCCAGTGCGTTGAATTATTCACTATACAAATAACTACTTTAATATTTTATAGACAATAATATCCACGGTGAAAAGGAAAACCAAATGAAACACTACTTTGGCCGAAAATTAGTTATCTGTACAGTTCGAAAGCGTTTCTGATTCTCTATCGATGTGTCTACGTTAGAAACCGATCGGAAACACTTTTTAGTGTTTCATTAAAAGTACAGATATAATATAATAAGTAATAAACATTTTAAATAAAAAATAAACTTGACAAATGGCGCTACATTTGTTTTTCCTTTCCACTATCGATATATTATGTTTAATGTCACTATAAAACGTTTACGTACTTTAAAAGTAACCGTTTCAAAATAATACTATGTACTCTAGTACGTGTAGAAAAAAAAATCATAGGGCATTAAAAAATTCGTCCGCGTCGGTGTCAATACGTAAAGTACCAAAAAGGCTGACAGAATTTCCACGTTGTATGGCAATGCTGATACTTTGGCCAAGAAATACGTCAGCCTTCTGGTCACGTGAAGAGCCGACCAGCCGCTTGGTAATGTCTCGAAAAACTGAGTGGACATTCGTACTACAGTTTGTGTTAGCGCCATCTATTTTTATTTTGTTAACTATTACGCAAGATGTCAAGCTAGTTCCTTTTCCTGCCACCTATATCGTGCACCTCAAAAACTTCTCCTTACGAGTGTCGCCCTCTTTGTGGCTCATTCGAGAAAGACATTATAACAGTTCAAATATGGATTCCACCGCGATCGCTGTCTTTTTTTTTACCCGCTGTACTTTTATCGCAGAACGATGTAATTGAATATTATAAGTTCATAGCAGTCCCGCTGTTTCTTTAGTGGTGTATTTGTGGCTTCGACAGTTGAACCTGAAGTGCTGTGTTTGTGCCTCTGAACTTTGCCGACACGTGGTGGGCTTAACTGCGAGGACTCCGGAGCTCCGAGATTCTGCTGGAAGATCGAGCGGCTCCACGAGGAGGTAGGTGCACGATTTCCCTCACCCCCTGGCCCGTAGGCGAGACACTTGCGTACATCAGTTTTTTTTCTGTCCGCGTCGAAGGTACCTAATTTCGCCTTCCGTCGGAGCCCCACCAGTTTGTAAATATTCAAATGTACCCAACATTTCCCACTGATATACCACGAAAGATATAAAAGGAAGGAGAGTAAACGAATCACTAAATCTAATAAACCCTAAAGGGTAGATAAACTACCAGCAACTTTATCTAATAAAGGGAATATATTTGAAACTAATAAATTGATTAAGGAAAACAGTTGAACGATCGATTCACGGATATTTTTGAAATATATCAACAACGTCATAAAATATGGACGTCAACTGTGAAATATAAAAAAACCACAGCGATTACGACGAACCCATGATATCAGCAAAGAACTGACACAAGCAGATAAGGCAATACATTGTATGAAGCGAATATTCCCCGCAGTAACTCCTAGAGTAATGTCATTAAATTATAGCGGCGTCTACACAGTGATGGAATCGCATGTTTTGGCTTTACTGCTCTGTGATAATAATTGGAAGATTTAGATTAGGATGGTTATTGCTTAGGGGTATCAGCTTGTGGTTAAACTCTGTTCGTTAGGAAGTGGTTTCATTTGTCTTCGTTTGTTGAACAAAGTATGGGACGCCTCCTTACCAAATCAAACGGTAACTTAGAAGGCGGTTGGGTCAGATGGATTTGTATAGCGAATTGAAAGAGGCCTTCTTACTCATATGGGACTATACTCAAAGGACTACAATAGATTCATCTGATTTATAGATCTTCATTTGATTCAGGAACGCAAAATATTTTTAACCAAAGTATGCCACATTTACTCATTTTGTAAAATTCTCCAATTATACATAATTCTTTTGTATTGCGAGTAAATAGGTTCCCATTTTCATTTGCAATAATAATCCATACAGCTATCTCTTTACAGAAAATTTGCTTTGCCTTTTCCTAAAAGCTTGTCCTGAACACTCTGTGATATAGATTTTTTATACTTTTGTTAGTTAAAATTGCTAATAACAATTCACGATATGAAAACCTACGACACTCAAAAAACTATCTAAAAGGAAAGTACAACAGCCAATTTTGGCGACGGAAAAACTTGTGCTCTCCTCCAATAACAAACAATAACCCGACTATAACGGTCCGCACACACCCGCTATCTATTATGTTCCCAACTTTGTGTAGCAATTAACACTATCGTGTATAGTTTTTATCGCGGCCGTTTGTACGGAAACTTTTGTGGGTAAGTTAAATAAGTAGAGAGTTTTAAGTAATTGTACTTTACTTAAGTTTTTTACACGCTTTATATTAGCTTCACTTGTATGTTTGTATGTTTGTTTGTAACCGACTCCTTATAGCGCGATTTTGACCCACTTTAAACGACCAGTTTTCATTTAAACTCTGTAGACTTATCGAGGATCGATGACAATACTATCCATACTTCCATACTTACTATATATATTATATATATATATTATATATATTTTATATATATATACATATATACAACATTATTTTTAGTATATGCGAAACCTGAATATAGTTTGTTCAGAATCAGTAACTGAATCGATTCCAATAATTTTTACACCATGTTATATTTTGTCCCAAAAATATTTAATTACGCTTAAAAGTTAGTATCCGCAATCATCTGTTTGCACACGGGTCACGAGTTCACGACAGGTCATAGCGCGGGCTAGGCGGCGTGTACGCACTGCTGCGGGGCGGCGACGGCGCTCCCCTCAGTCGCCCGAATGCCATCGATCGATGCATACGTATCGCGAGCGCGCGACCGCCGTGAGCCCTGGCTAAAGTGTTTTGTTTAGATTTTAAAATTATCATGTCTCTCTCGTACTCAAACGTCCGTACACTCGCTGTTTGTGGTGGTGTGGCAGTGCGTCAGTGCTTATGAGAAAGACGGGCCCTTTTTTAACAGTTGCTTCAGTTTGTTTGAGTGAATAGTGATTACGCCAATTATTGTAGATAGTGATGATTAACATTTTTAAACACGCAAAAATAGTCAAGGGTACAAATTTATTATTTGTTTACAGCCTGCTATGGTTCAGTAATGCGATGTTTAACAATTTTCATCCATTTTGAACTTTAAGTTGTTGACATAAGGTGCAACAAATGGCATTGATTACATTTTACCACTTACTACTGCATTTACGAATAAATTACATAATAATATCTACCTACACTTGACCATTACGATAGTCCAAAGCCTGCAAGCGTGATGGAAAATGTTTATCACCAACTAATACATAAACAATCACTGTGGCAAATTATTATCAATGAGTGAGAGTGAGAGCCGCGCGCGCGGCTGGCGTGGTGCCCTCCGGTAGGCTGCATATGTTTTTGCGAGGACAATCAGGTACCGTAACAAGCTTATAACTTTGTGATTATTAATGATACAGTTTTGAAATTTTTTTCATAGATTCTTTACATAAAAATACTAGACCCGTGTTTCGGGTTTCGCATAAACAAAAACTAATGTTGTTGTTTTTCTGGTGTACAATAAAGCATATATAAATAAATAAATATTATAAATGCAAAGGTAACTCTGTCTGTCTGTCTCACTTTCCTGCTAAAACTACTGAACCGATTTAAATGAAATTTGGTAAACAGATAGTTTAGAGCCTGAGAAAGGACATAGACTACTTTTTATCCAGGTAGTATGTTCCCGCGGGATATTTTCCGACCTCCACGCGGGCGAAGCCGCTGGCAAAAGCTACTATACTATAATTTCATAAATTTGTGCCATTATTCTTGCCAGGGTTACCAGGACAGCAAATATACTGTCTTTGAAAACTACGCTGACATAAGTCACAAACTACGCTGACATACGTCTCAAAATTCGAAACACCCTAAAAAATACAAAACAATATTGTTTAAAAAAATAAAAAACAGGCATCCAAAAAAAGCGTGGGGTGGTTTTTAAGGTATTTTTTATTGATATCAGGCACCCTACGCATTTTTTCCATTATTTTCTACTTTTTAATTTGATTTTCTATGAAAGCGTGTTTTTTAGTTTTTTTTTTAACTTTTATTTTTCTAGTAAAATTACACGTACGTCAGACTATTACACCTGTATTCTAGAAATATTTTTTGTATATAATCTCGATTTCAGCATAGATAAGTTTTGAAATTCTTTCTGATTATTAACTGACTTCAAAATAGGGGGAGGTTCTCAATTCGGTTTGTCTATGCACGGCATGACCTCGAGTCGTAGGAGGCACGCGGTGGCTGAGGGGGCGCGCCGGCGACGGCATGGGGGCATCAGGATCGGGCGTCAGCGGCAGGCTGAGGGGAGCACGGGTGGCGTGGACGGCGCGGGCGCTCGCAGGTCCTCCCGCTCCGAGCGTCACTTCAAATCTTACCACGACCAAAACACTACGTCCACCTTCAACGTGTATTTATTATAACCAAATTATTATACCTAGTCCACGTTTTTCATTTATTCGCTCCCATAATTGAGCACTCGACGTACTATCGTCAACACGGTTATTTTCAACCGACGAAAAAAAACGGAGGAGGTTCTCAATTCGACGCGTATAATTTTTTTTTTTTTTTTTTTTTTTTTATGTATGATCACGCATAACTTTTTACATAGTGGTCCGATTGTGACAATTCTTCTTCTATTGGAAAGGGTATACTCCCAAGGTGGTCCCATATAAATTTGGAAAACAAAATCGAACCCTAAGGGTTGGAAAACAGGGGATGATTGATTGTTCACTCACTGATTGTAACGTATAAACACGCATAACTTGTTACATAGTGGTTCGATTGTGACAATTCTTCATCTATTGGAAAGGGTTTACTCCCAAGGTGGTCTCATATAAATTTGGAAAACAAAATCGAACCCTAAGGGTTGGAAAACAGGGGTTGATTGATTGTTCACTCACTGACACTCACAACATTTACATAGTGGTCCGATTGTGACAATTCTTCTTCTATTGGAAAGGGTATACTCCCAAGATGGTCCCATATAAATTTGGAAAACAAAATCGAACCCTAAGGGTTGGAAAACAGGGGATGATTGATTGTTCACTCACTGATTGTAACGTATAAACACGCATAACTTTGTACAGAGTAGTCCGATTTTGATAATTCTTTTATTGTTGGATAGGGTATACCTTGCCAAGTTTTATTAGTACATTAAAGCCACAAAAAATCATAAAATAAAAACTTTTTAACAAAAAATTAAACCGCCGAAAAACTGAAAAGCATAAAATAATAAACCTTAAAATTTTGAGTCGGCGCTGAAAAATCAATGAACAAGGAACACTCAAAGCGCCGACTCATAATTTTAAGGTTTATTATTTTATGCTTTTCAGTTTTTCGGCGGTTTAATTTTTTTAAATGTTTGTTCCTTTAGTAGTTACTCCGTAATGTATTAACCGGTTGGAAAAAATCTTCGTATGTCTGAAATCATATACTCAGTGGATAGTCCCGTAAGAATTTTCCCCTTGATGTCAGTCGAGGGATCAAGAGACGTGTCAGAATTTAAAGTTTCTACCAGTAGACACCAACTTTCACTCTCGGATTTGGGGCTTGAGAAAATCATCTTAACGCAATCTATCTATATTTTGTCTACTACACAGTAAATATGTACTTCTTAGGTGAGAAAATTGAAAAGCTGCCTCGATGTGGCAGACGTGGAATAGTTACGATTATGATAACAATATTTTGTCGATCTCGTGTCGCATGTTGGATTATGTATCCTGTGGTTAGGTTGATTCAAAGCACAAGAGACAGCGATAAAAAAAAATTCATAGTAGGTTAATTTTTATTTTCTAAGTCAGAAACACACAATTTTCCAAACGAATAATTAAGTTTAGTTCGATTCTTATTCCCATATTATGATATTATTATTAAATTCCTGGGGCAAGTATCTTGGGGGCCTTCACACAATGTAGAAAATGTTGTCCACTTTAATATCACCATTAAACAAAATTTTTCGTAAAAGAAGCCCTGCCCTGTTCAGGATAAAGCGGGAGGATACGCCTGGGTGTTTCCATTGTGAAGATCGTCTAGAGGACACGATGGAGCATACGGTGGAAGTTTGTCCTGCCTGAGCGGAGCACCACCGTGTCCTCGTGGAGGCGATCGGCGGCGGCGACCTCTCGCGTCCGGCCCTGGTGCGAGCTATGGTACGGAGCGAGAGGGAATTGGAAGCCGTCACCTCCTTCTGCGAAGCAGTAATGCTCGCGAAGGAGGAGGTGGGGCGCGTGAGGGAGTGGCAGTCTCTGCGCCCTCATGTACCTAACCGCCGCAGGAGGAGACGCCCCGGGCGTCGGGAGTCCATAGCGGACTCCCGGCCACCGGTAAGGACCAGGCTCGGGTCGACGGCGCGTAGTGTTCCACGCGCGCCTCAAAGAGATGTCAGCAAAACTGAAGGGGTCTGATAGGACCGATGCCTGCCGGGGTCGGGTGATTATTCGAAATAGATACTGTGACCCTGACACATGGGCAACTGAAGGAACACGGGTGGGTTTTAGTCAGTAAAAGTCTGACATGCTCTCCCGCTCCGCTCAGAGCGGGAAAAGTCATTTGATGATTTCCCATCCAAAAAAAAAGCCCTGCCGATACAAAAAAAAACCAGCACCTAATCTAAATTAAAATTGAGAAACGTGGTAAGAAATTATGCAAAGAAGAATATTACTGAACCTCAAAGAAGAATCTTCCGGTAAGCAAGGAAGCCAAGCGATAATCAACCTCATTTCTCATCCAATATACAAAGTAAAGATGCTTGAATATAAACTCGATGTAATGATAAGTCACAAACGCTTCGACTTGAAAAGTCGTAAATTACGACTTACGAGCGAAGATAACGCCTTGATTACTTTGTACTTCTTTTTTTGCTTTCATTACTAAATCCGTGAAAATTTAATACAAACAAATTGTGGCGTTGGGTTCTTATTAGAATGATAATTATTTAGTGGTAATAAATACTCTTGTTTATGGTATTAAAGATACGTAAAACAAAACAAAAAGAACATACTTTTACACCCGTTACAAACGGTAATATTAAAGATTATTAAGCTTAAATATTCCAGTTTGGGATATCGCAAAAATCAGGGAAAACCCATTCACAGATATCTTGCAAAAATGACCTATTTTGTTGATGTCATCGCGTAGCTGATTTAACATTAGGTAATTCCTGATAATATTACAATTATTTACTACGACTGATTACCTGACTTCACTAAATCCGCTCTTATAGATAAAAATAGGTCCGCTAAAACCTCTTTACTTGCATCAACACCAAAATATTTGTATTCCACAACTTCTGCTGCCGGCAATAACAAAGTGGAAGTTTGAATATTGACTGTAGTGAAATTGTTTCCGCTGAAATTGATGTCTAGCTGTTTTAAGTTTCGTAAACGAATTTTGGGGAATACACATTTTTCATTAAAAATAAATACATTTAGAAATCGAGCGACTGACCTAAGCGCCAGTTCACTTTCACCTAAAGAATGCCACTGATGCCGCAATCAATGTGGCCACCTATGGGGTCCAAACTTTTTCTTCTTAGCTTTTCGATGGCAAGAAGGTTCAAACTTCTTTGGCCCAACTTATTACTGCGCGAACTTCGCTTACTAAAGCAGACATAAGATCATTATAATCCAGGCCACAGGGCGTACGGCGCAGAATAGAAGGTACACATTGTCTGAGGGGAGGAACCGCATTCGCGCTCGAGATCCGAGCTTTCCGTGAACCCCCATCCGTGGACAATTGTCTTTGCTCCGATTGACTTGGGTTTGAAGTCTATTTAGAGATTTCCAAATCTGCCACGGTAACGTGTGCCCAGGCGGAAGGCTCTCAGATAGTTTGCTAAAAGTTTTAGGACGTATATGCAGCCGCCGCCATATATTACATCTTAACAAGAGGTGACTTGGCTGACAAATTGGCTGACTAGCTAGTACCACGCCCCCTCGCAAACATTTTCTGGTCTTTAGCCTCTGGGGCACTGAGAAATTGTTGTGCAAAGCTACAGGCCCAATGGCCTGTACCTTTGCCCTCTCGATTCGTCTAGTATAGTTGTGAAAATGTTTGGCTCAAACAATGTTATCAACGAAAGTACCGTCAACGCGAAATGATGAAAAAGAAGTATTTAACAAGAAGTGACTGCTTTCTGACCCCCAAATCACAATAACAGGGCAAGTAATACGATACCCCTGCTCTGACTGGTTGTTAGACCGGTGATTTTCTGGCTTTTGATAATCCGAAACTACAAATAACACTCAAGGTCAACAGCTAAGGGCCGGGTCACACCGGAAAGGCAGCGGTCGGCAGCGGCCGCGGGTGACGCCGGTGGCCTCGCGCAACCTCCAGACCCCGCGCGCCTGATATCTTCTTGACTAGTTTAGTTTCTACATTCGGGAGTGAGGAGCGCGCAGCTGCCCGCGGTACCGCGAGCGGCCTCGCGTCGCCGCTGGCAGCCGCGGGCGGAAATACTAACAAGACGCGCGAGGCGCGCGGTCGCTCGCGTCACCGCGCGATCTTTTCAAGCTTTACAAGCGATACTGGTCTTTTAAATATGTAGTTAAAGTTTAAAATTATTTTACACTGAAAGTGCTCGCCGCGTCGCTGCCGGCCGCTGCCATTCCGGTGTGACCGGGCCCTTAAGCTGAAATGTACAGATGCCAGCACATCGAGCTACTACAATCTGTCAAATTTCTTTAATACATTTTCAAATTTCTCACTAAAGCATTAAGTTCAAAGTTGATTAGGAAAGTTTACAGTTTCGGGTACCTTGATGTGCTGGCGTCTGTACATACAGGGTCAAATTAAATTGGCAATACTTTACCCACATGTTGGAAGATAATGAACAGCTGTTTTAGTATTCCTTGAACTTAGATTATTTATTCGTTGAACTTAGATATTTTCTACGAATTTCCAAAAACTAAAAGATAATAGTCGTTTGCTCGCAACCAGTTATCTGATAGTTAGTAATGCATGTGGTTTTACTAACTCAGTGTATTTTTTTTAGATATTTTTTACATCGATACACAACACGTTACCAAAGTATGGCCGGCTAGTTCTAATTGACCATGTTTATAAACTTCAAACGTATTTAGAAATACCAATAATACAATAATGGTGAATTATCGATTCCTTGCCAGGCATTTGCTCGAGAATGTCAACTTCACCAAAAGTGCTTACAAAATCACAGTTTTAAAGATTGCAGCACTTCGCACGCCGAGGTAAATGCGAGGGAATCGAACAAGCAACTTGGCAACTGTTCCTCGAACTTGTTAGAAAAAAGTCATATAAGTTAAAACTCGTAAGGTTATGAGAATAAGGTCACAGTTACTACGTTCTAGATGCTAATTCTGTATTCCCTTTTTATTCGTTCTATTGTACTGTCTGCACGAGTGTTAAGTGATTTAAAATGCAGCACCTTCCCATGGGTGTCGTAAGAGGCGACTAAGAGACTTACTACAGAATGGGCAGCAGCGTTCTTTATGCGTTTGGTGATACACCATACTGCGATCGCCAATGCGCCTGCCAAGTGTGGCGATTATGGCAAAAAGCCGCCAAATTGGGGAAGGCCTTTGTCCAGCAGTGGACGTCTTTCAGCTGAAATGATGATGATGACGATGATGAATAGGTACACGTCTGTCTCACCCTCCGGGGAATATAGGCGTGATGATATGTTTAAATATGTTGTGATAAATGTTTTGAACCTGAATGAATTCGGTGTTTCCTACCCTACTCACCTACTCTCAGAAGAAAGACAGGAACAAACTCAGAGGACACGATCTCTTTTAAGACGTAAACATTGTCAGGCCATATGAGGACCATGCCATACTCTTTCTTGACGTTTCCCTTTTTAACCCCCGACGCAAAAAGAGGGGTGTTATAAGTTTGACGTGTCTGTCTGTCTGTCATGTGACATGTGGCATCATAGCTCCCGAACGGATGATGCGATTTCAATAAAAAAAAATATGTATTAAAGGTGACTTATCTGCGAGTGTTCTTAGACATGTTTGATGAAAATCGGTTGAGCCGTTTAAAAGTTGTGGGGGGGAAAGTGGGGAAGAGTAACCGAATGTCAGCAAATATACTCGAGTGGGGTCTCAAATGAAAGCGCACTGAAAGAGAATATTGATGAATTAATCGAGAGTGTTCTTAGCTTCGTTTGATTGTACATTATATTAAGTATATACCTATAAAAAGTACAAAATAAAAAATTAAATTTAAAATTTAAAAAACCCCCGACACAAAAACCTAATTTCCCTTTAAAAAGTAAAAAATAATAAAAATAACTCAATCTTAAAGTACCTAAGAATGTATTAATAATTCAAAAAAAAAACGCTAACGCTACTTTTTAAAGGGAAATTAGGTTTTTGTGTCGGGGGTTTTTTTAAATATCCGTTGTCGGCATCTCAGTAAACTAACGTCATACAAGCCCTTCAAGGTGTCCTGAACATGATATGGGGTCACATCTGTTGTGTCTACACCTACGCACAATAACAAAGATTATATTACAATGGGTTGGGTAAACGTGTGTTTTCGAGTTTCATAATATGGTTGTAGCATCTTTTGTTTTTTTTGTAGTGATACCTAGATGTTTCGTCTATTCTTTCACAACAAAGATTATAATATAATATTTGTTGTGAAAGATATAATATAATAATATTATATATAATATTATTATATTGGGGTGGGGTTAAAGGCTCGTTAAGACTAGCGCGCCGCGACGGTCGCGCGCGCAATGGCGATTTATATCCGTAGAACTAATTCTATTACGTGTCGCGGCGCGACAGGTCGCACCTGTGTGAAGTGTAGCTCGCGTCGCGCTTGTCTGCACGAGCCTTAACGTGTGGTTACAAGTTTCATAATAGGTTTGTGTCATCTTTTGTTTTCTTTGTAGAGATACCTAGATATTAAGTAGGTATATTCTTATGGTTCTTTATTATATACTGCAAGTAACTTAGGACAAGGGTAAGAAGATGATGAATAATGACCCTATAATGTTCCCAGTGCTGGGATACAGACTTTTTCTCTTCGAGAAGGGCTGTAGATTGTGGGCTACAATCTACCACGCAGGCCCAGTCCCGGTTGGTTGATGTCACATGCCTTCCATTTTTTGGTTTTAAGAGAAGCCGGTTTTCTCACGATGTTTTCCTTCACCGTTTTAAGAGCAGTGGTGATGAAATTATTCACACCAAGTAAAGCGACTAGACAGGCGCTAGACGAGTTCAAACTCCCGACCTACTACTTGTAAGTCGGCTGTTACTAGGCACTAGGCCACAACGTGATCGATGATAATGATTCTATATTGTGATCTATCGTCGTTAAGTATTATTTTTAGGTATAGGTAAGTTAAACCAAGTAGATAACTTGCAAATTAAAATCACAGTATCAAAATTATCCATACTTAATAGTTGAAGCTTCACTGAAATTCCATTAACTCGATTCATTGAACCCCCACATTAGTTTCAATCTTTGGGATTTATACATTATCTCCCCTATTCTCCCCTATTTGCTGCCATCTTGGATTCGAACACAGAAAATTCGAGCAATTTAAATATCGAAAATTCCATTCATGTTTGGCTTTCATTCAATGTGATGTATAATGAAGAGGAAAACTTAACGAAAGACGAGCTTCTTATTACACGTTCTATTAGAAAAATATAATTTAGTTATGTAAGAAGCCCCGAGTCAAAACCAATTTGTCGTGCTGCCCTCCTGCCCTACAAATCAGATGAAATGTTAACTCAAGTGTAGAATTAAAATTTAATATGGAGGTAATTTTCTAAATGATATGGACCGGTTCCTAAGAGATTGAGATCTACAGAACGATCTTGTAATATAGAGACAAAAATACGGAGTGTTCGACGCCAGGCCAGGCCCCGACCATAGGATTTTAATTATTATGTGGAAGCGTGATAATCGTGGGCCCTGGGTCAAGAGTGGCGAGTGAACTGTTCGCCGTGCGTGGAGCTGAACAATAATAGATTCAAATAACTCACCTGATGGTAGAAGAACACCTGCTCTGGAGCCTACCTGGATTTATGTATGTAAGTGAGTATATATTGTATTGTGTAGTGACGTTGTGAGTATTCTCCAGGATACAGGCCGCTGCAATACGCCAGATGTTTCCATGGCACGCGGTCTCTAAATCACTGTCACTAACCTCAAACTATTTCAATCAAAGTACAAAGATACACCCGTTCTATTTCTTCAAAGGGGTTATTACACACAAAACAGTTGGATCATGACAAATTGTCCACAAACGGATCCATTTACAAGGATTACTTTCAACACGGGTCGCACAAGCAAAAGGACCTCCATACTTTTCCAAAGATCAAAACCAAGAGAGAAAAAGAAAGTGTCAAACTGACAAATGACAGATGTCACTCCGTGTCACGTCATGGTGCGTTCACAGAGTAACCAATTTAAACGGGACGGAACATCTACCCCCAAGGTTGCGACCGCTCTCTTCGCGACCGATCCGTCCACCAAACCTCTGCAAAACGAGGAACCCCGTCGGTGCCAGCCACCAAATTGAGAATGCGCCCCCGGCGCCAATACAAAGGCTCAAGGTTGGCATCCTTAACCAGGACGAGGTCTCCAATTTCGGGCGGATGCGTTTTATCAGTCCACTTGACGC
The DNA here is from genome assembly GCA_932294355.1 of Aporophyla lueneburgensis. NCBI lineage: Eukaryota > Metazoa > Arthropoda > Insecta > Lepidoptera > Noctuidae > Aporophyla > Aporophyla lueneburgensis. The sequence continues at coordinate 24,987,565 of OW028753.1, forward strand.
GCTGCTGGAGGATGTGCAAATACTTCAAGCTCCAACGCTTCCAAAAACTCTGAGCGAGCTGCTGCACCAACTGAAACCGCGATAGCCGATTTTGGCTCACATCAAATCAAATCAAATCAAATATTTATTTGCGTAAAACATGGTATACAATGGTGTTAAATACAAAGATATGGCACAATCATGTTTAGCTAAGATAAAAACATAGCATGCAAATTTATAAAGTTAAGTGAAGAAGGTATCAACCATCAACACTTTTTATCGAAAAATTCTTTTAAACTATAAAAACTACATTCAAATAACCATTTATACAATTTAATTTTAAATAATCTTGTATTTAGCGTCTTGAAATGCCTTGGTATTTTGTTATAAATGCGCACACACATGGCAAGGCAGCTCTTATTATATTTAGCTAATCTAGGTAAATCATTTAAGACCAGTTTGTGAGGATCTCGTCTGTTTCTAGGATTAACATCATTAGCAGTTTTAAACAATTGTTTATTTTTGATAACAAACACACATATTTCGTAAATATAAAGTGACGGCAACGGTAACAAACCAAGTTTCTTAAATATGGGTCGACATGAGTCGTCAGGTTTAAGACCACAAATTGCCCTCATGCATTTTTTTTGAGCGATGAATGCTCTGCTGAAGTCTGTACTATTTCCCCACATTATAAGGCCATATCGTAGTAACGATTCGACGTACGCATGGTATGACATTACAGCAGTTTTTATATTAGTTACATTTTTGACTTGTTTTAGTGCATATACGAATTTATTAATTTTAGTGCTGACATTGCTTACATGTTCTTTCCAATTCATGTCTTTATCTATTATTACGCCTAAAAATTTTGTATGCGTTACTTCTTTGATATGATTAATATTGAGTTTAATGTCATTTTTATGATTATTAGATTGATTAAATTGAATATAAACGGATTTGTCTAAATTTATCTTCAAATGATTAGTGTCAAGCCATTGCAGTAATTTGTCAATTATTTTATTAATGTGAAGCTCATGATCTAAAATGGTATTTTGTTTCTTGTTAGATGTCACTATGATAGAAATATCGTCAGCAAATAATATGCATTTGTGGTTAGTAACTTTTATAATGTCATTTATGTAAATGAGGAACAGTATTGGGCCCAGTACCTTGTGGAACGCCATATTTATTATGTCTATATGCTGATGAGTAAAGTATAACGTCATTATTTTCGTTTTTTTTACTGATAATGACACGTCATCGACAAAAGGGTACTCGGGCAGGGCGACAAGTGGATGTCCAATCAAAAATGGCCCGGGGTTAGGGCCTCCAAGTCGTTCGGGTCCGAAGACAGTGGGCACAATGGACGCGAGTTCAATACAGCTTCAATGCGGCAAAATACCGTAGCTAACTCCTTAAAGGTGAGAACGGTGTCTCCCAACAATCTGCGCCAGAGTCCCTTTGCCGCTTTCACCGCGGCCTCAAAAATACCCCCCCAATGGGGGCAGGCTGGCAGCTCAAAACAATAACAAACAACAAAAACAACCAAACAACAATAACAACAACAACAACCAAAAACAACAAACAACAATTTAACCAAATGGCCCTCCTTAGTCAACAAAAGGGGGTGACGGGCCCCATAAGGAAGGCTAGAGTGCCCGTATCGTCCAAAAAGGGGTCCAACTCACTAACGGCTCCCGACAATTTAGCCTTACCAGACTTCAAAGTTTCAATCTCCTTCTCAAAGTGTGCAGCCTGCACGGAGCGGACCCAAAGGAGGAGTGATTCCTGTCGCTCCTGAGGAGAGAGAACCGGTGACAGGCGTTTGTTCCCGGGTTTCGTAGAATTATGACCGTAACGTATTTGTGTTGTATGTCTTGTACTCATGTTTGGGCAAATAAATGATTATCTTATCTTATCTTATCTTAACGCCTGATCCACGAGGTAACGTTCAACAATTTGTCGAGGGAGCTGTATCGATTCAACAAAAAATCAGGGTCAAACGGAGGGGTGCCACCTTGCTCTTGGCCAAGACCAGTGACAAATTCACCTGGCCTGTCGCGCAGACGGTGCGCAGACAAACAACAGCTGCATAACCGTGCGAAGACGCGTCACAAACAAGGGTAGCAGTGTAGCTCCCAGGGGGGAGGATAGCGCGGGGTAACACGACCTCGTTCACTGCAGGGAGTGCGGATACAAATTGGAGCCAATCTTCCAACAGGGTTTCCCGAATTGGCTCGTCCCAGCCAAGTCCCGCAGTCCAAAGGCGCTGAAGAAAACAATTTCGCCCAAAACAATACACAAACAAAACAACAAAACAATAGACAAAAGGCAACCCTGGGCTCCCGTGTCCAAAATGGCACGGACCACAACAGAGTCCCCCGTGGGCCCCCAGACCCTGACCGATGCCGTTGGCAACAAAACCGTGTCAATCTGAGGGGTACCTTAGCGGGGCAGGCGCCAATGTCCTAACAATGCCTGGGCGGCGACCGATCGCCGCACCCAGGCCCAAGTCTTTCCTGACGAGGATGGAGGTCAAATGCCTCGTACGCGCGGTGTCCCGAGCCACGCGCCATCGCTGGAAGGGCATATCCCACCGGATGCCTGAATGGCGGGGGGCGTGACTCCAACCGGGGACGTTCCGCCAAAGGAGGGGAGGGAAGGCGGTGCTGGTCTGGCCAGCGCTGCCTAGCAACAACTGCGTAATCGCCTTTACGCGGGGAGAACAAATGGCGGTCGCACGGCTCCCGATCAACTTGCGCGGGGGGTGCAGTGCGGCGCTCAAAATTGCGGGCTTCTCCCCGGTTCTGACCCGGCGAGCCAGAAGCCCGATGACCAACTCCATGGTAACCCCCCGTGCGCGAACCTTCATCAGAGGCTGGTCTGCCAGCGTGGTTCGCGTCAGCGCACAAAATGTCCAAATGAGACGCCCTACAAATTCTACAAGGGCGGGGGTTGGGGCAGTCCCGATGGAAGTGAGCCCCCAAACAAGAGAAGCACAGGCGGCGTGCATTGGCAATTCGGCGGCGGGCACTCACGTGCAATTTCAAAAAGGCTGCGCAAGTTGCCATGCCATGCCCCGTGTCCCTACAAAACTCACAAACAGGACGACTCTGGGTGCCAGCAAAACGAGTGGCGGGGTGACTATCAACAGACCCGCGAGCCCTAGTCCGTCCCTGTTCTCGATGCCGGGAAGACGGTAGGCGTGACTCGGTGGCAACGCTAGAGTTATCCATAAACCGACACTCATCCTCCAAAAATTTGACGAGGTCACCAAATGAGGGGAGATGTGTGACACTATCCCCACCATACTTTTGCTCGAAACGAGCCCTCAAATCGGCAGGAAGCCGTTGCAGCACAACGTGCACCAAAAGGTAAGACCAATGGTCCACCGGCAACTCCAATCGCTTTAAAGCGTTGGTCGCTGCCACCAACGGGTTCAACAGGTCAGTACGCAATGCTGACAATCTTGTTATGACCGGTAACCCCAAAATCTGTTTGATATGAACGTCAGCCAAACAACGTTTGTTTTGATACCACCGGGTGAGTAGTTCCAAAGCGGTAGGGTATGCTGAGTCAGTCACCGACAAATGTTGTACCAAGGCTCAGGCCTCACCTTCCAGGACAGACAACAAATAGGCCAACTTTTGAGCGGGTCTGAGGTCCGAGCGAGCATCAACCAAACTTTCAAAAAGATTTTGGAAACCCAACCAATGGTCCAAGCGACCGTCAAAGTGTGGCAGTTCCAAAGTAGGCAATCTACTCAATAGTCCGGGACCTGAAACAACTGAGGTCTCCGGTTTGACCTGGACTGGTGTCCGGCTCTGCAATATTTCCCGAGCACGTTGACCAATAACATCCCCCAGGTCCAAGATCTGGTCGTAGTCAGCAAGGACCTTATCACGTGCTGCCTGGTCCAGCACTTCCAGATCCACTTCATAAATGAACTCGTTGTTGCGGGTGAGCAGAGCATCAACATTGCCGAGTCTCACGTTCAACTACTCGAACCGAGCAAGCGTGACCCCTTCAAGATTCGGGCGCTCAGCGGTCGCTGCAGCTGAAGTGAACCACCGTAGCTGTGTGGTCAATCCACTGATTGCCTCTCTCACCGCTTTGTATGCCATTAAAAAAAAAAACAACCAAATAATTCAAATAAACCAAACAATTAAATAATCAAATAACAAAGTTCAAACAATATAACCAGGAAAACCAAAGCAAACAATCAAACTGCCAACTCAAGACAACTACGAACATATTGGTTCCAATCCAATGAACCTTATTTTAATTCAAACAATGTCAACGCTCAAAATGTTAATTTCAAATGTTAATTTCACAAACCACTTTGTCAATGGTACAACAATCATAAACCTTTATTCCAATTTAAAACAATGTTAATGTTCAAAAATGCCAATTTCAAATGTTAATTTTCACAAACAACCATATTGATGGTACATAAACTCCTATATTTTAATGTCTTCCAAACATCCAATCCAAATCCAACAATAAGGGGTTGTAACATAGCCCAATCCAATTAACTCTGTTAGCATAGGTAACCAGGCTGACTCTGGTAACTTCAGTTTACCCGTCTCAACAATTTAAAACAAATTAATACAAATGAACAATCAATTACAGTTAACAAATATTTACAGCGAATTACTATTTCCTTATAGAGACTGCCAAGTAATTAGCCTACTGTAAATTACCAATTTTGTTGGTTATATCTTATAACCACGCTCTGCTACCAAGAATGTTCGACGCCAGGCCAGGCCCCGACCATAGGATTTTAATTATTATGTGGAAGCGTGATAATCGTGGGCCCTGGGTCAAGAGTGGCGAGCGAACTGTCCGCCGTGCGTGGAGCTGAACAATAATAGATTCAAATAACTCACCTGATGGTAGAAGAACACCTGCTCTGGAGCCTACCTGGATTTATGTATGTAAGTGAGTATATATTGTATTGTGTAGTGACGTTGTGAGTATTCTCCAGGATACAGGCCGCTGCAATACGCCAGACGTTTCCATGGCACGCGGTCTCCAAATCACTGTCACTAACCTCAAACTATTTCAATCAAAGTACAAAGATACACCCGTTCTATTTCTTCAAAGGGGTTATTACACACAAAACAATTGGATCATGACAAATTGTCCACAAACGGATCCATTTACAAGGATTACTTTCAACACGGGTCGCACAAGCAAAAGGACCTCTATTCTTTTCCAAAGATCAAAACCAAGAGAGAAAAAGAAAGTGTCAAACTGACAAATGACAGATGTCACTCCGTTTCACGTCATGGTGCGTTCACAGAGTAACCAATTTAAACGGGACGGAACACGGAGTATAAGTAGAACAAAAAAAAACAAAAGAAACCTTAAAACATTAGTTACATAAAAACATCAAAATTAACAAAAATAGGGAACACGAAAAAAAAACCAAAAGTAAACAAAAACTTTTCTTTTGTCTACAAGCTTATTTGTTTCGTGAAACAAAAGCATCTCAATTTCGTAGTATACAACGACTAAATTCTGATTGAGGCCTAACAATAACAGTGACTTCAGAACTTGGTGAGGACTATTTCGATCACGCGGCTGATTTCCTTTGGGATGGCAGGGACTGGTGGTGTTGCATCAGCTTCGCTGACGTCAATATACAGATTAAAATATCTTCATCTACGAAGCTAGATGTTAGCATCTGAGAACAGCATTTCTAACTATTTGGAGCTAATAAAAAGAGAAACAGGACAATAGAAGGCAGATTCAATTTACAGAAAGGTAGCTTTGTATTCTCAAGGATTCGGTCAGTTTGTCGAAAACTATCTATACTTTTATACTTTTAATATTATAAAGCTGAAGAGTTTGTTTCTTTATATGGTTGAACGCTATGATCTCAGGAATACCTGATTGGAATTGAAAAAAATCTTTTAGTGTTGAGTAGCTCATTTATCGAGGAAAGGTTATATAATATCACGCTACGACGAATATGAGCAGAGTAGCAATGAATAATATTGCAAAAACGGGGAAAATGTATTCCTCTAGAGAGCCTTTGCGTGCGTTGCGTAAACGGTTACAGTAACGAGACAATCATGTAGGACGAAATTATACCTCTTAAAAAGTTCTAAAAAAAGTCCGCGGTAGTGTGTCTATCTTTTAAGGTTGGCTCACTACAACGTTTTTAATTGTAATAAAATAGAAATATTTTAAAGCTGAAGATTTTGTTTGGTTGAACTTACCTATCTCAGGAACTACGTACTACGTTTAGCGTTGGATATCCCATTTATCGATGAAGGCTATATAACATCACGCTAGGACCCTTAGGAGCCAAGCAAAAAGAAAAAACTCACGAATACGAAGAAATCGCACGGCCAGGGGCTTCGATGTGACGGGGAGGATAGCGGTAACAAGTTTAACGCGGACGAAGACGCGGGCAAAAGCTAGTAACAACATAATCATATACGGTACATTTAATGCAATTGGTGAAATGTTATGTACTTCAGTTCTGCCTATCCTAAAAATTTATTAGCTTGCGTAGGATGTAGGTACGGTTATGGCCTTACTTACTTTTTTGTGTCGTGCATTTTATTTATTTTTAAAAAACGACTTTGGCGTCTCGTCAGAATATGGCCTTGGGCTTGTCGTCCACAGGTTTGTAACATGTTACTTTTAAGTAGCGTCGTGGACGATGCGCCTTACTTTCTAATTAGTCCATGACAAAAGAGTTAGGACGGTAGGACCATAATTACCTAGTCAGAATACTTCTCGACTTCCTGCCTCGCTTCTTAATTAGGATTCTTCAATTCATTGTAGTTTAAATAGCGTTTCAGATCGTATTGCAGGTATCCTTCATGCTTCCACTTTTTTTTTGGATGGGAAATTATCAAATTCTCCCGCTCTGGGCGGAGCGGGAGGGCGTGTCAGACTTTTACCGACTAAAACCCACCCGTGTTCCTTCAGTTGCCCATGTGCCAGGGTCACGGTATCTCTTTCGAACAATCTCGTGACCCAAGCAGGCATCGGTCCTAGCAGACCCCTTCAGCGTTGCTGACATCTCTTTGAGGCGCGCGTGGAACTTGCTTTCACTTAAAACGCGAATTCTACCTTAATGCTTTAAACTAGTTAATGCGCTGCAATGCTGTTAAATATTTATTTTGTAACCTTCTCTAGTACGAGCATACTAACATATCAGAGTTTCATCACAATTGGTCAAGCCATTTTCGAGTCTTTGCGAGACTGACACAAACAACAGCATAATTGAGATTGCACAATTGTCCACTACTGTTAGTGAGAATAAAATAAAATAAACACGAAAAAAATGTGTTCCATTGTGTTTATTGTTTCAATTAGTTTTCGATATCGATACCAAAAAGTGTGTAAAGTATTGCCAGTTAATTTAATTTGACCCTGTTTAACAAAGAAGATTTATATATTTAGTTCTAATTTTCAAAGAATACGAGATATAGATACAGTCAGACCTAAATTGACGAAGTGAATTGACCAATAGAGCTTCTATAAGATTCAGGTGAAATAGAAAGTAATAAAAATTATAAATCTCTTCTAATTAAAAGATTCTCTAAGAAATACGATCAAACGAAGAACGATAGATCGTAAGCAGAAATAGGTACTTAAACAATCTATTTAGCTTTCGAAATGATCCTAGAATTGTGAAAACATTGCGTATTATCCGATTAACTAATAATAACATATTATTATTTACTAGCTTCTGCCCGCGACTTCGTCCGCGTTAAATTTTTTGTTTCCCCGACCTTTCCCGTCGCGTCGAATCGCCTACCCGTGCGATTTTTCCCGTTTTTGCAATATTTTTCATTACTGCTTCGCTCCTCTTGGTTGTAGCGTGATGCTATATAGCCTATAGCTTTTCTCGATAAATAGGCTACCCAACACAAAACGAATTTTTCAATTCGGACCAGTAGTTCCTGAGATTAGCGTGTTCAATCGAACAAACAAACAAACTCTTTCAGCTTTATAATATTAGTATAGATAAATCGGTTGATTCTTACGTGTTGACCAACTAAGTATTGCACTTTTGACGGCAGAATTTTAAAGGTTGGCCCTGCCATCCCGTATTTTGTAACACATATTTGTACCCATAACTGTGTAACAAGAAGGACAGTTACGTTATTACAGTATGTATTGCAGCGTTAATCTGCTACTGTTAAACCTATTTGATTTCTACTACAACCTTTTCGAGAAAACTCTCCTCAATTTTGGTTAAATTTTAAACTTCGATTCTACAAAAAATGTATTGGTAACAAATATTTGTCTGACATATCTAGGACTGCAGATTTAAAGACATGCATGGTGGCAGAATTTTTGTTCAGAACTACTATACCTAAATTTAATTGCTAAACCAGTTATCAGAAAACATCCTTACAAAATTTCCTAGCTACAGAAACTTGTGCCTGCTATTGGAAACAATATTGAAAGTTTTTCACGAAAATGAAGATACATCTAAAATCGTCGTTGTATGAACGACCATGGACGTCCAAACTCAGGAATAGTGAATATACCACAGGCCTATACTAGGCTGCGCTAAAACACACTGTCCTACGCCCTCCGCATCTAGTCTGTCCCAGCCACTTCCTTAAGGTCGTCGATCCATTTAGCTGGGGGGCGTCCTAAGCTACGTTTGCACATCCCTACTGAACAATCGCCACACAAAATGTTCGAACAGCTGTACAATCCGGGTCTCTGGCCACCCGGATACTAATCTAACGTGTCATATATCAATGAATTGCCCACTGATTTTCAGTGGACCTCTCCATATTTAACCACATATTTGTCTAATAGTGTTAAAACTGAGAATTCGTACTCAGGGGATTCAAATGTGGCAAGACTTATGAGTAGGTAATAGTTTTAAATACGTAAATTGGATTAATCAAAGTTCATCCTTAAATCTTATTTGGTAATATTTTTTCAAGGTGTTTCACTCATTACGCATCAATATACAAAAGTTGTACCTAGTAATTGAAGTAAGAAAAATTTAGCAGCATAAATAAGTTTCCTGCAAAACTTTTCCAAAGCACATAAAATTTGATCTCGTCACGTAAAAACGTGCTGACATCCCAACCGATTCGATTGAGTATTGTTGATAAAACTTACAAGGATCTATTGGGAATGAATATCTAAGAGTGCTGAATCTAAAAGGAACTTTATTTTTATCGAACATAATACAACATAACATCACGTCTTGTTTCCCCGAAGGGTTGGGCAGAGGTGTACAGTCACGAGCAATAATATATATACATTGTCACATTTTCTAAAATATCTTAACTTCTACCATTCAAAAAATATGTGTACGATATATTTTTCTCAATTACCTAACCATCAAACTGTGTCAAAACTGGGTATACATTAGTTTCACAATAATATAAACGAAACAAAATCAGTAAAAAGTTTACACTTCCAATGTAATTTTTAAGTATCCATGACAGTTTCTATAACATATATACAATTGTATACGTGTTATAGGAATTGTCATGGATACATTAAAATGAGATTGAAAGTGTATACCTACTTTTTCCTGTTTTTGTTAAGTTTATTACAGTAATAACTACAGTTTTATAAATAAATAGGGGTTGGTGACTGCAATAAAACAAGGACTTACAAAATCAGTGTTTTCATATGTAGAAATACGATATGGCACGTTGTTATTGTTTATTTTATATGGATTTCAATAATAATCACAATAACACAGGAAATACATATTTATCCAGCTGTACTGCACGACAACAAAAAACAACCGTAATGCGCGCCCATCCCTTCTGTATGATTTGCAATGTTGCCGTAGGAATCTAATAGCCCGCCGGCCTCGTCACCATCGGGGGGCAGTCCGGCCGATGCTAGACGACTGGCTTCGGAGAAGGCACGACTCCCTGTCATTTAGGGCGACGCAGGTGCTCTCGGGGCACGGTTGCTTCGGGTAGGCAGGGAGTCACACGCTCGGTGTCATCACTGCGTCCATTGTTGGGAAGACACGGTGTTCAAACGCTTGCAGAATGCGCAGCTTAGGAGGAGCCGCGTCGAACCCTTGTTTAGCAAGTAGGAAACGATCTGTCGCTGCTGGCTGTGATCCGTTCTATGGTCGGTGGCGCAGCGTCGTGGGATGCGATGATCTCCCTCAGCGAAAATGTCATGCCGCAGAAGGAGGCAGCGGAAAGGGAGAGGCCGATTTCGAGTGTTCTCCCAACCCACAGCAGGCGCAGGTGCACCGCACGCCTGGTGCACCTGCTAAAAATACATGTATTTAGGGGGGCCGGTAGAGGACTAAATGGGTCCAGGGACGGCGGACTCAGGGTCGTCCGCCACCCCCTATCATATATAACCCGAGGTGGTGGCGCGTAAGGGTAGCTACACACATAAGCGGACCAGCATAGTCGGTGCGGCAGTATTTGTCGAACAACAAAACCGACCCGAAGAAATTACTGCACTTGTTCGGCTTGTGCCGATCGGGTAGTTCATTCGGGTCAACAAATCATTCGATTCGGCAGTACTTGTGGAACGAAAAAGCCGACCCGTAGCAACTACTACAGACGTTCGGCTCCAATCGGTCTTCATTCGGTCGTCGCGCGTCAGCCAACTAGGACATTCAGTAGATCAACACACGCGCAATGGGTGGTTGGAAACTAACAACACGTCGTATTAGTCCCACAGTTTTAGCTTAACTAAAATTTGCCGAGCGGTTTGTGATTCCCGAATATTCATCTACATTTATATTCGATTTTACCTCCCGGCTGTGCCGATTAATGCCGGCCCGCTTATGTGTAGCTACCCTAATGTACCACGCGCGCTCCTCTTAGACGTCGTGGGGGGAGTCAAACACCTCACTCCCCCTGCTTGACCAGACGTGGCCCGCAGTGGCGGGCCGGCACCAGCCGAGGGCTGCGTTGAAGAATGCTTAAGCGTCCCCGTAACCCCCGGTGCAAGTGTGCGAGGGAACACGGGGTGGTTTTAGTCAGTAGAAGTCTGAGAGACCCCTCCGTCCGCCCCAGGGCAGAGGACATCCATGAGGATTTCCACCACGATAGCAAAAAAAAAAGTAAAAGGAATCTAATAGCACTATATTTTAAGGACGGTACACGGAAATAAAAACAGTGAACGGACGAGTCGATACCACTCACTGATGGCTACTTTTACCTTACTATGACACAATATCTATAACGCAATGATAAAAAATTTAAAAATAAATAATACAATAAGATCCTATAACTATTTATGTACTCTGGTTTTGTCAATTAGGTAAAATTTGGGTTCCTTTTGAACCCGAATTGCGACTTATTTCCGAGCTCAAGGTGCTTGAAACTGCTGCTTTGTAATTGTTTACATAATTTCGAAACTGTACTGTAAACATGTTTTTGAAATTTCCTTGCGTTCATAATTACGTAACTAAAAGTTACTATTATTTTTTGGTAATCTATTGTTGACGAAAATTTGATAAAAATGTGTAGTTCATTTTGACATAATTTAACGTTTACATAATTTTTGGACACAGTTAGCATACTTATTTTTGCGATTTAATGTTGCTACATGAATTTGAATTTTAAGGGCGTTTCTATGTTATTGCTCGTGACTGTACCTGTAGTACGCTCACATATCGCCTGTTATGTTTAAGTTCCATGTAATAGGGGGCCTGTTGCTATCAACCAACCAATCTCAACCAAATTCTTAACTATAACTTATGGAAATAACTTTCAGAACTCATGATACAACATAAGGGGCTTTTCACGTCAAGCGGACAGGGAAAAAAAAGTGAGGTTCTGTTTGTTCATATTAGGTCCAGTTATACTTCTAGTAGATATAAATTCGGACACAATTTTTTTTATACATATTATGTGTATTTGTCTAGTTATGAGCTCCCAAAGAATCGTCTTAATAATTGTAATTAGGATATTTTTGAAGATTTTTTTTTGTATTGTAAACAATTACAATAAATGACAGTGGGCAAAAATGTATGGGAGTTGGTCCAAGCGTCGCCAAGGATGAATCATATACTAAATGGAAGGGTACAATGTACTGTTCAAATTTGCAGAAGGGCATCAAAATCTGTCCGAGAGATTTTGAGAAATGATAGCTTATTTTTGCCTCAGAAGATACTACGGATTTTTTATTTTGCTTCATTGTCGAGTATTATTATATATTTTTTTGTTATTTAAAGTTAAAAATCATTACTTAATACTTATAATCATCATTATTTATCATCATCATCATTATCGAGTAATGATAGATTTTATATTTTAGTAACATTGTCGGTTTGTTATTTGATACAGGTAGGTATTACGTATTTTAATAGTTTATTAATCGATCATCTTTTCGTTTTGGTCCTCCTTCGCCATTATAAAACAAACAAGAGATAAAAGAAAACAAGAAATGTTTTTTTAAGCGAATATTAAAAATAACTTATATAATAGTTACATTCGCTTCAGACGTCAATAATTACTGAATTCAAAACCTCTGCTGGTCTATATATGGGTTCTTAGTGAAGAGCAAAACCCAAGAACCACACTATAACCATTATGTGGGCGCAGCAACCTAACGTGCGTTTATCGGCTTTGCAAGAGCAATAATAATAATTAATAGCGTCTAGTCCCGTTTCGTTTCACCTACAGTGACAAATACGGGCTTCCTATTGTGAGTCATAACGAAACGTAATAAGAGTCTTTTTGGAGTGTTCTAAAATATTAAGCTATATATGAGCGATTCTGGGATTCATAGAAAGGATTTTATGGCTTTTAAGAGGAAAAAAAAAACCACATACATATTAATCCTATTAATTAATTAGTGAGTGGCAATGATATAATATAAGCTACGCAATATCTTCTCGTCCCACATACCGCGGTGTCTCAAGACAAAAGTCTTTGACCAGTGTGTGTTGCCAGTGATGACTTATGGAATCGAAACGTGGTCGCTCACAATGGGCCTTATTAGAAGGCTGAAATTCACCCAAAGGGCGATGGAGAGGGCTGTGCTTGGAGTTTCCCTACGTGATCTAATCAGAAATGAAGAGATCCGTAGGAAAACCAAGGTAACCGACATAGCCCGAAGAATTGCTAAACTGAAGTGGCAGTGGGCAGGGCACATTGCTTGCAGAACAGATGGCCGATGGAGCCGAAAGGTTCTGGAGTGGCGACAGCGTACCGGAAGACGTAGAGTTGGAAGGCCTCCAACAAGATGGACCGATGACCTTGTGAAGGCCGCAAGAATCCACTGGATGCGGGAAGCACAAAACCGGTCGAAGTGGTGGAGCTTGGGGGAGGCCTATGTCCAGCAGTGGACGTCTTTCGGCTGAAATGATGAGTGATATAATAGATGATCGATTAATAATAATGATGATAAAACTGTAGTAACATTCGTCAAAGAAACAAAAAAAACGATACCTAATAACTTAAAGTAAACTTATCGTTACTCTATGATGATTATGTATAATGACGATCATACGAATTAAGTTATGACTTTCAACTATAAAAATACCAAGGAAAAACCATAATAATATTGACAATGAAACAAAATAATAAAAATCAGTAATAACTTCTAAGACAAAAATAAGCTATCATTTCTCGAAATCTCTCGGACAGTTTTTGATGCCCTTCTGCTTGTTTGAACAGTACATTGTACCCTTTCATTTGGTATATGATTCATCCTTGGCGACGCTTGGACCACATTTGCCCACTATCCTTTTCAAACTACGCGATTTGTAATGTAATTTCCTGATCTTTTTAAAAAAGGAATCAAATTTGAAACAAAAAAATTTTTAGTCTTTTAAACCGGAAGTAAACATTTCAAAACAAAATTATGGAAACTTCGAACATTTTAATTTTCTTATTTCAAAATATAGCTACAAGAGTATCTAAATAATACACTAGAAGTTATGAAATGGCATCTGCATTAGTTAAGGAGATAGGCAAATTAATGTATCATGTAGCAGTAAGTATGCTGTTAGGCGCTTGTTTATGTCGGTTAATATGCGAATTATGGAATTAAAACGCGAAACTATTAACTTTTTATGTTTGTTGAAGCTCTAAAAATAATAAAGGGTAGTTACAAATATGCTACAAATATTAGTAGGAAGAAGTTAAAGATAATTTTATCTTTAGCTTATCAAAAAGTTTACTCTCACCAAATATACTACACAAACACCTTCTTGAACAAGCTATAGATGTGTCTTAAATTATATGTATAACCGACGACGGTGCCTCTCAAAATTTTAAAAATAGATTCAATTTGTGAATTTATTTTACCAAAAACATGATTTTAATACGAATGCAGAAATACATTTTCACGCAACGTCTCATGGAAAGGGACCATGTGATGGTCTTGGGGGGAACCTCAAATGTTTTGTGACGCGTGCAAGTCTACAATTACCTGCAACTAGATCAATCCTTTCACCAATGCCATTATATGAATGGGCAAAATCATCTTTAAAACAAACAGTGATTTACTATTGTTTCCAAAGATGATATTAATCGTGAAAGGATTTTTTTGCAAACCCGGTTTAATTTTGCAATAACCATTCCAGGAACTAAAAAGTAGCATGCCTTCGTTCCAACAACGGAAGGTTTCCTTGTAAAAAGAACCAGTTCATAGATTCTCAAAGTAAAATTGAAAAAAAAATTAAATTAAATTGTTTTGAATTTGTTTTTACGTTATTTCATTACAATTATCATTTAATTTCACAACAGTTTTGAGTAGTAGTGGTTGCAGTTTCTAGTAGTTCCGGAGATTATCCCTACCTAACTAAACTAACAAACAAACATTATTTACCGAATTATCTTTTACTTCTTCCCACTAATATTTGTAGCTATTCAAATGTTTTGTATCAATGTCTTGATATTATTTTATTTTTTAAACATAAATAGGATGATAAATGTTAATAGTGTCGCGTTTTAATTCCATAATTCGCATATTAACCGACATAAACAAGCGCCTAACAGCATACTTACTGCTACATGTATATACATTAATTTACTTATCACCTTAACTAATGCAGATCCCATTTCAAAACTTCTCGTGTATTATTAAGATACTCTAAGCTTTATTTTGAAATAAGAAAAATAAAAAAAAAATGGTTGAAGTTTCCAAAATTTTGTTTTGGAATGTTTACTTCCGGTTTAGAAGACAATTTTTTTTTTCAAATTTGATTCCTTTTTTAAAAAGATCAGGAAATTTCCTATAGAAATCACGTAGTTTGAAAATTTATTGTAATGGTTTACAATACGAAAAAAATCTTCAAAAAAATCGTAATTTCAATTTAGACGATTTTTTGGGAGCCCATAACTAGACAAATACACATCATATATAAAAAAATGTGTCTGTATTTATATCTACTAGAAGTATAACTGGACCTAATATGAACAAATTTCAGAACCTCACATTTTTTTCCCTGTCCGCTTGACGTGAAATACCCCATAGGCTAAGCAAGACGTTACTAACACAATGGGCCTCAGTTGTAGTCTAAAAATAAATAAATAATAATAAAATATTGAACCGACCTAGCCACCAACAGCCGCCCAAAAACCACAAAAGAATGAGAACAAACAACTCATCATCATCATTTCAGCCGAATATAGGCCTCCCCCAATTTGGGAGGGTTTGCCATAATCGCCACGCTTGGCAGGTGGGATGGCGATCGCAGTATGGTGATAAAATGTATAGAGAACGCTGCAGCCCATTCTCTAGTAAGTCCTTCAGTCGCCTCTTACGACACCCACGGGAAGAAATGGGATTGTGCTATTCTTTACGTCCGCTACCTAAAAACAAACACCTAAAAACATATAACTCTTTTCCTACAAAAGTGTGCCCCACACATTTTCATCTGTACTGGATGCGAGAAGCACAGAACCGGTCAAAATGGTGAAGCTTGGGGGAAAACTACATCCAATAGTGGACGTCTTTCGACTGAATTACAAACATGACCGTCCAAGCTGTTCCCGTTTCAATGTGCTCAAACATGGTCCAGACATTGTAATTCCTTATGCTCTAGGCTAAATGCCACTCATTGAGCTTATTACATTAATCAGCAGGGTAGTTGCAAAACTTTGACAGTCCAACAACATTTAGGGCGTTGATTATGTTGTTGAGCAGACTTCTTCCAACATAATATCAAGCAACGGATTGCACATTTCCTGCAAAGCCCTTCGTAGTGTGATTGACGAACTGAGGTGCTGATCCCAAAAATTGAAAATAAAATGCTTAATTGTGTAACAAATGTCTTCCTCATTCTTATTATGTATTTCACATTAGGCATACCTTCTATTGGAACTGGAATAATTCATAAGCTATACGCCCCGCTGAATTAATTTAATATCAAAGAGACATTAGTAATGCGTAATTGAATTTGAATTAATTTACAAATGTTAACGACATACATGGTAAATTAACCACGCCATGTAATATTGGAAATTAGAGACAAAATATTGCATTCGATTACTAATCGATTATGTTGACTCAGTTGGCTCTTGAATTTTAAATGTACATGTTTATTTTTGTCTGTAACCTACTTACAAGAGAAGGTAAGTAAAATTGTTGCTAACCCTATGGACACCGTTAAGAAATAAAAGTTTTCTATTTTATACAGTCCCCAAGATAATGTTCCATAAGATAACAACTTAATAATAAAATGTGTTTAGACCACAAGCCAAAAAATACAAACAGCATTTACACAGAAGAAATAGCTAACGATTTTTAGTTGAAATGCTGTTATCACTAGAAGTGCGGGCGTCCCAAATTTGACCCATTTCGATGTTCTTTCTGCTCTAATTAATATTTTATTATGCATATAATGGTAACTTTTTATGACTTTTCATGAAATATGATGATTATTATGTTTATTATTTATCTGAGATTTCAACCACGTAATTGCAATATAAATATTTTTTTATCCAAATTTACCTCAGTGGGTATGTTCAGCGCTTCTAGTCTTATTCTATAAAATAACATTGGCATTGGCAGGAATAACTCTATACCGTACCCACTCACCCGATGACATTAACCTTTTCCAAAACACTATAAACACAGAAACTCGAAGCTGCATCCATTTAAATAACAGAACAGTTCAGAACGTCTTGGAACGCTAACACGATGTCACATGCTCTTAACGCGAGTGTCCCAAAGGAGAGTGAACTACGGAGTCTAGCTTCAGTTGCTAGCAGACCACGACCTGGGGAGTGAGTGTATACCGTGTTATGTTAGAACTCGAGACAATCCCCTAGGAACGGGGGATTCTAGTTTCAATAGATGGATTTTAATGGTATATGGTATTTGATACCATGATTGTCTGTCAGAGTTACAACGAAATATTGTGTGTATTTTTGGGAATGAGTTCTCGGTGGTCCGTCAACCTGGAGGTTTGCTGGCTGCTTAGCTGAACTTGCCTGCGGCTGCTTTAATAAATTAAGAAATATCGTGTTCGAAACTGTGTTAGAATTTATGTTTCTACTCACTGATATTTTTGACTTATATTATATTATACTAGCTTCTGCCCGCGGCTTCGCCCGCGTGGTTGGCGAAAAATATCCCACAGGAACGTACTACCGGGATGGAAAGTACACTATGTGTTAATCCAGGTAAACAATGTGTTATTGCATTGCTTGCTTTGTGTTATCTAAGGAGCAGCGCTTGGATTGATAAATGATTGATGTAGGATAATTAATCCTAAAACCTAACAATAGTGACGGAATCTATAACGGAACGGCAAATTTCCTTCTTGCATGGCAAATTTGAAGGCAACTTTAAAGCGAAAATATAAATTCTCTTTATTCCCTGGGAATTTCGAAAAACATTGTTACCTAAATTATTATTCAAATGAAGATTCAATCAGAACGAGAGAGAAGAGACAATCAGAAGTGGATAATTAACAGTTAATATTGTTAACTACGAAATACTGTGCCTACCGCAGAATTTATTTGTAAACAATATTTTTTGTTTTTACTTCAGGTTCTAGAATCACCAGGCTGTTCCGTGAGCTTAGTCTTGAGCAGGCCACGTATAACTGATCGTGTGAAAAGCAGTTCTCCCTTAAGTCTACCCCTGTTAAATTAAGTGTTTTGACTTGAGATTTATTTATGGTCTATGGATTTATTTATGGTCAAAGCAGACTTTGAGGGCAAACTGTACTCTTTTGAACAACTGGAAGGGGTAGTTCGATCCTGCCGGGGTCGCGTGATTGTTCGAAAGAGATACCGTGACCCTGGCACGTGGGCAACTGAAGGAACACGGGTGGGTTTTAGTCAGTAAAAGTCTGACATGCCCTCCCGCTCCGCCCAGTGCGGGAGAAGTCATTTGATGACTTCCCATCCAGAAAAAAAAAAGGGGTAGTTCGATAGCGTTAGAGGAATCCTCGAGATAAACACAGACTCCTCTCAGAAACAACGTGTCAGTATAATTGCCTCGATAACATTTCGTTGCAATATTTTTACTCACAATCTGGTGTCATTGCACAATTTTGGCGGGTTTAAATTACGCAGCAACATAACTGGGCGCCAACTCAAATTTTTTATACCTACATATGTGAGTTGAGAGACCGAGAGGCTTCAATGTGTTAAGAAACTAAACCGGGTAATGTATGGCGTCATCATTGTTTGTCACTCGAGTCCACTAATTTATAATTATTTTTAACTCCTTTGAACGTCCCCAAAAGAATTTCATTGGTGATTGTGGCTTGGTCGTTATGTTTTAGGATCTGTATTTAAGGTTTTTTTTGCCGCCGACTTCCGAAAATAAAGTTATTTTTGACCTTGTAGTGTTTTTGTAAGAAAGTCCATTGTTTTTTTTTTTTTGTAAAAAGTTTTTATTTTCAACTTTTTAGTTATGGTAGATACTCTGCACTAATCTAATCGCGTTATTCATTCATTTGTCGCGCAAATACTTAATGCAAATTTAAGGCTTATATGGTTTTCACATGGACCCCATTGTCCGAATGGAACCAAATTAAAATGCGACCATTTGGAAAGCACCATCTTTCAAATAAAAAAAGAATCACCAAAATTATTTTACCCAGTCAAAAGTTATGAGGTAACAAACATAAAAAAAAATATAAACAAAAACAGTCGAATTGATAACCTCCTCCTTGTTTGAAGTCGGTTAAAAATAAAAACTTTTTACAAAAAAAATACAACCGACTTCCTTAAAATACATTACAAAGTCAAAAATAACTTAATTTCGAAAGTCGGTGTCTTAGGATCTGTATTTAAGGTTTTTTTGCCACCGACTTCCGAAATTAAAGTAATTTTTGACTTTGTAGGGTTTTTTTAAGGAAGACCGTTGTTTTTTTTTGTAAAAAAAAAAAATATTTTTAACTTTTTAGTTACGGTAAATACTCTGCACTAATCTAATCACGTTATTCGTTCATTTGTCGCGCAAACACTTAATGCAAATTTAAGACTTATATGGTTTTCACATAGACCCCCTTGTCCTAATGAAACCAAATTAAAATGGAACCATTCGGAAAGCACTAGCTTTCAAATAAAAAAAGAATCATTAAAATCGGTTGACTCAGTCAAAAGTTATGAGGTAACAAACATAAAAAAATTAAAACAGTCGAATTGATAACCTCCTCCTTTTTTGATGTCGGTTAAAAATAAAAACTTTTTACAAAAAAATACCAACCGACTTTCGTAACAAAAATATCTTTAATTTCGGAAGTTGGTGGCAAAAAACCTTAAATACAGATCCTAAGACGTAAAAAGTTGTTTACTTATAAAGGAGATGTTTCATTTTCGGCCATCAGATGTACATTTATCGAAAAAGAGCAAAAAATATCACAAATTGGGGGAAAATATTCTCTGGTGAATTTGAGCCTGATTTGTTGTGTACAAAAAATAATAGATTTTTCAATTATTGCCATGTTTTAATCAACATGTCGTCTCGTTGGCTTGCAGACTTCATTCGTTCCGAAATCATGTCTCATCAAATCAAAGCTACGTAGAAAATAATTAAAAAATGTGTGCAT